>CM022397.1:8691150-10168527 GCA_011833715.1 Carcinoscorpius rotundicauda | reverse complement strand
ATGTTTCACATTTATGGGTACGTACAAAATCGTTTCGATGATATTTCTAATTTTGAAAGGACAGTAACTAATCAACGATGTTTATACACTGAAAACACTTTGGGTGTTTTTCACCGCATTTTGTTTCACCTACAAAGCTAACGTACGAAATGCTGTTGCCTTTTCACGCCATTACAAGAGAAGTTACCAGAAGTTACGACTTTTCAGGAATGTCTCGTTCTTCAAGCGTCGTATAAACATACCGTATAGCACATGTACTGCCTCCGAAATTTCGAATTCCTGGAGTCTCTAATCATTATACGACAAGCAAAAGAACGCTTAATAACTTTAATTCATCTGACTTAATGTTTTCACAACTGGTAAAATTAACGAAAATAGGCAAAGACACGATGTTGGACACGTTCCACAATTGTGTTGTACAAAGAAACTGTAATTACACCATGCTTATTCCTTCATTTTAAAAACACTTTTAATGGAAACATTCGTACACTTTCATATCTCTTTAAACATCTTTTCCACTTTTGATAAAGGTGACTGACTCCATTCTTAAATTCAAGCCGAACAATGATATTAAGGGGTATTCAGAAAATCTTACAAATTATACAATTTAGCTGTATTCATTCGAACAGAAAGTGAATACCAGTGCTGTAAAAAAATAAAACTAAGATATGTAGTTCGGCCAAATGAACCGTCTGCAGGCGCAGTTTGTTGGTAACTGCAGCCATTGGTGAGCTTTACTCCACTTCTCTTTTTGAACGTACGTTAAAGCAATCTGTCACACATTTCCTGTGAATGTACGATGCCCGAGTGTTTGTTAACGCAATAAGTTTCCAGGCTACTCATTTATTGCATCTCCATATTTTTAGAGATTCTTGCGCTTTCTTTCCGTATGAAAGAAAAGAACTGAAACTGTGTTTGACAGAGAAACATATTTAACCTTTACTATTTCTAAAATTCTTTTTCAACTTAAATACTCTTTTACTTTCTCTTTTAATCAATCAATGAACTTCACTTTGTCTTAATATTAGTTTCGGGTGCAAAGTTGTATTGAGAAAACGAACATATTTAAAGATAATGTTTGAAAAAAGCCTACTCAAATATTAATGTGCACTGTCGGTGTTACGATTTCACTACAACTCGACGTAGGAGTAAGCGCGAACATTTTAAGACATTTCCCATTCTGATATAAAGACAGCTGATAGTACCGAAACTATTAAGAGAAAAGACTTGCCGTTTCATCAGTATTGGTTAATCTAAGCAAACAACACTTGAAGTTTCTAGCTGAAGTTTTTCAAACAATCGTAGAATGGGCGGTTTTTCTTTGCACAGTTTTCAAGAGATATCTAATAAATTTCATGAAAATATCCCAATTGAAGAGCGTTTGACGTCACGTTATGTCAACTTAAGCTACGGGCATAAATAACGATTCTTGATGTCGGAGTGATGACCAGGAAAATACGAATTTCATGACGGTATTAGAAAGCAAGTGGTAAGCATTGTTTGAGAAAGAAATATCTTCCATCATACATTTTAAAGAGTCTTGTCGGTATTCTAAACTCAGGTGTGTTCTGTATAATATCGTTGCGAATTTAAAGCTAACTTGTGTTGCTGGCGAGTATCACATTCTTATTTTTTATTGCGGTTTGTTGGTGATAAGTGACAAAACAGTCGAGATATATAATCGAGAACACCTTATGTGAGAAATGAGTACCGATCAATAAACGCCAAAGAGCGAATTAATGTGGGACGTACAGTTATGAACTCAAAATTTCGGCAAAACTGTAACCGACATGTAAATCAATGATAAGAAAAATTCGTCACATATTCAGTCCTTCGGAAGAGAGGCAGCGTGTTTAGTGTTTACGAACTGACCCTGATAAATGTATTTCCGTTTCGTGGTGGAGTTAACTAATATCTCTTTTGTTTGAAAGATATTCTATTAAATAATATTATTTCAGGTTCAACATATGTGTGTAGTTGGTCACTGTTATATCACAAATTTGTAATATATCATAGGAAAGTGTAAATAAAAATATGAATATGTGATAATCACTTAAAAACAGTAGGCCCTTTATGAGCGAATTATATTTATCTTGATTTCTAGTTGGACAATGAGTGAACCCGTTGGATTCAGCTGATTCTAAATCGTCATTTCTAAACGGGTCTCTCTCTAAAGGTTTTTTTTAAGAGTTAAAAGGAGAGGCTTTAGCTCTCTCAGTGCTCGTACGAAGTAGTGATTTACTGTGGTGCAACGTCTAAGACATCAGTATTGGAAGTTATGTTTGTCGGTGAGATTTTTTTCTTAATGCACTTTAATGAAAGAACGACCTGGTATTTTTAACGAGGAGGTACACGAAATGAAATGAATATTGAATAGTAGCTTTAATGCGCAGGGGTAGTGACACACTTTCAATTTTTTTTAATAAAAGACTCGAGTAACACTTTCGTAATGATTATTTGAAAATTTCCTCTGTGATAAAGTACGAGAACATGAGCTTCGTTGACTGCACGTAGTTAAGGATGAATAGAAACTTTGTTTGTCATTATTCACTTATCATTTCTTTCACAAATACAAAAACATCACGTTTTAAGAGTGTGTAAAATACTGGACATGAGAAAGAAGATGAATAACAAGTAACCCCTATTAAAAACGATGAAGCATGACGAGGTGGCCGAGAGGTTAAGGCGATGGACTGCTAATCCATTGGGCTATGCCCGCGTGGGTTCGAATCCCATCCTCGTCGGACGTTCAGAGACAATTTTATAGTAAAAGTGGGTGATAAACCAAAATGGGTGTTCTTTAAACGTTCAATGTTAACTTTCAAAATGAAATACACGTTGAACCAGACGCAAGGAATAAATTTCAACCAAAAAGTGCGAGAGGGAATGAAACTGTCGAATTCTCATTTTGACCGTATTTCTTCGCTCGTGTTATTACTCGAATACCAAAACATGTCTTGTTATCGTGTTGTTTTAATCACGATTAACGTCCAATTGAGTTAAACATATTTCTGTGTCAGTTGGTCCTTTGGTTTGAAACGATATCGTCAGTTCACGACTAATAAGTGTAGAAATGGGGTGGATACACACATTTTGCAACACAAACTGTTATACACATTAAAGAACCAAATATTCAAACGGATTTGAGAAACACCAGAGAGTGATAAAGACACACGAAACGGAAAGAAGTCAGAAAGCCAATTGAAAGCTTCAAGCGTTAACTAACCACTGGCAGTTCGCAAACCACAACGAAAAATGCATCATCCATTGCCTTGGCACTCTTTTCATCCCGTGCATAGCACACGTGCACACTTCAAATTTGCACACACACCAGAAGCGAAGAATATGCACTCAAACACGCTGCTATTTGCACGTAACGTAAATTTACGACGCACATCCACAATGATGTTGTGCATATCGTATACGAAAACAAATGATTGAAAGACGCATAATTCGTTGGAAGACAGCTCAAGACAATGAGAATAAAATATGTACAGAAACTGAAAGTGTAGGAATGAGTGCATCGCAAATTGAGGAATCAAAGTGGGAAAAGTCATTTTGTAGTAAATCTTCATATGTACAACCTCACACGTGAATTCGTCCTATAGCCGTCATGTGCCTTTTTCGCTTTTCTGGGTGTTATGTAAATGTTATGTAAACGACAACCACGTCGTGTTGTGTGTGAATTTCCATATCTATTATTTATATTTCCATGTTTATATTATTGTTTTGAAATTTAAACCAATAAAATATGTTGTTATTCATGTAGAAATTTCTAGAATTAGGTAGATCGATCATTTGACTGTAAATAAAATGTATGTCGCGTTGGTGTGTAGACGACGAGTCTCGTGCAAAAACAGACATGCCCGGATTGCTCTAAAATTCTGTAAAAGTTACGCGATTGTTCGAAAAAACACTAGGCCTACTGGTATAGAAACAGACGGTGATGCGAGAAAGAAAGAGAAGAGTCAGTCATTCGTTTGAGAAATTTTCAACGTTTGCTGTGTGTATATTCAACTTGAATTTGTGACTGGAGCTAGATCTACAAAATCTGTGATTTTATTTCGTCAATCTTTACGATTCATTCGAATTAGTGGTTATACTGAAAGTCAACACGTACAATACTGTTTAGGGGAAACCGGTGCAAAATTCGGAATTTCTTCGTGGGACCAAATTCACTCCCTAGACTGGAATTTCGGATTTCTTATCTGGACTTTTGGACTCTCATTCTAGATCATTATATTGGACACTGGCCAGTACCATTTTGTATTGTAATTAATTTTGAAGGTTGAAACTGAATATCTGTCATTATTATGAAATAATTTATGTTATATCTGTTACATATATAATAGTTTATTGTAATAAATTATATAAGCTGTTATCTGTGTCGTTCTGTTGCGTTCAGTCCATAAAACAAACATAAAAAACGTGACATGGGTTCATGATGTTTCACAATTTATGGGTACGTACAAAATCGTTTCGATGATATTTCTAATTTTGAAAGAACAGTAACTAATCAACGATGTTTATACACTGAAAACACTTTGGGTGTTTTTCACCGCATTTTGTTTCACCTACAAAGCTAACGTACGAAATGCTGTTGCCTTTTCACGCCATTACAAGAGTAGTTACCAGCAGTTACGACTTTTCAGGAATGTCTCGTTCTTCAAGCGTCGTATAAACATACCGTATAGCACATGTACTGCCTCCGAAATTTCGAATTCCTGGAGTCTCTAATCATTATACGACAAGCAAAAGAACGCTTAATAACTTTAATTCATCTGACTTAATGTTTTCACAACTGGTAAAATTAACGAAAATAGGCAAAGACACGATTTTGGACACGTTCCACAATTGTGTTGTACAAAGAAACTGTAATTACACCGAGCTTATTCCTTCATTTTAAAAACACTTTTAATGGAAACATTCGTACACTTTCATATCTCTTTAAACATCTTTTCCACTTTTGATAAAGGTGACTGACTCCATTCTTAAATTCAAGCCGAACAATGATATTAAGGGGTATTCAGAAAATCTTACAAATTATACAATTTAGCTGTATTCATTCGAACAGAAAGTGAATACCAGTGCTGTAAAAAAATAAAACTAAGATATGTAGTTCGGCCAAATGAACCGTCTGCAGGCGCAGTTTGTTGGTAACTGCAGCCATTGGTGAGCTTTACTCCACTTCTCTTTTTGAACGTACGTTAAAGCAATCTGTCACACATTTCCTGTGAATGTACGATGCCCGAGTGTTTGTTAACGCAATAAGTTTCCAGGCTACTCATTTATTGCATCTCCATATTTTTAGAGATTCTTGCGCTTTCTTTCCGTATGAAAGAAAAGAACTGAAACTGTGTTTGACAGAGAAACATATTTAACCTTTACTATTTCTAAAATTCTTTTTCAACTTAAATACTCTTTTACTTTCTCTTTTAATCAATCAATGAACTTCACTTTGTCTTAATATTAGTTTCGGGTGCAAAGTTGTATTGAGAAAACGAACATATTTAAAGATAATGTTTGAAAAAAGCCTACTCAAATATTAATGTGCACTGTCGGTGTTACGATTTCACTACAACTCGACGTAGGAGTAAGCGCGAACATTTTAAGACATTTCCCATTCTGATATAAAGACAGCTGATAGTACCGAAACTATTAAGAGAAAAGACTTGCCGTTTCATCAGTATTGGTTAATCTAAGCAAACAACACTTGAAGTTTCTAGCTGAAGTTTTTCAAACAATCGTAAGAATGGGCGGTTTTTCTTTGCACAGTTTTCAAGAGATATCTAATAAATTTCATGAAAATATCCCAATTGAAGAGCGTTTGACGTCACGTTATGTCAACTTAAGCTACGGGCATAAATAACGATTCTTGATGTCGGAGTGATGACCAGGAAAATACGAATTTCATGACGGTATTAGAAAGCAAGTGGTAAGCATTGTTTGAGAAAGAAATATCTTCCATCATACATTTTAAAGAGTCTTGTCGGTATTCTAAACTCAGGTGTGTTCTGTATAATATCGTTGCGAATTTAAAGCTAACTTGTGTTGCTGGCGAGTATCACATTCTTATTTTTTATTGCGGTTTGTTGGTGATAAGTGACAAAACAGTCGAGATATATAATCGAGAACACCTTATGTGAGAAATGAGTACCGATCAATAAACGCCAAAGAGCGAATTAATGTGGGACGTACAGTTATGAACTCAAAATTTCGGCAAAACTGTAACCAACATGTAAATCAATGATAAGAAAAATTCGTCACATATTCAGTCCTTCGGAAGAGAGGCAGCGTGTTTAGTGTTTACGAACTGACCCTGATAAATGTATTTCCGTTTCGTGGTGGAGTTAACTAATATCTCTTTTGTTTGAAAGATATTCTATTAAATAATATTATTTCAGGTTCAACATATGTGTGTAGTTGGTCACTGTTATATCACAAATTTGTAATATATCATAGGAAAGTGTAAATAAAAATATGAATATGTGATAATCACTTAAAAACAGTAGGCCCTTTATGAGCGAATTATATTTATCTTGATTTCTAGTTGGACAATGAGTGAACCCGTTGGATTCAGCTGATTTTAAATCGTCATTTCTAAACGGGTCTCTCTCTAAAGGTTTTTTTAAGAGTTAAAAGGAGAGGCTTTAGCTCTCTCAGTGCTCGTACGAAGTAGTGATTTACTGTGGTGCAACGTCTAAGACATCAGTATTGGAAGTTATGTTTGTCGGTGAGATTTTTTTCTTAATGCACTTTAATGAAAGAACGACCTGGTATTTTTAACGAGGAGGTACACGAAATGAAATGAATATTGAATAGAAGCTTTAATGCGCAGGGGTAGTGACACACTTTCAATTTTTTTTTAATAAAAGACTCGAGTAACACTTTCGTAATGATTATTTGAAAATTTCCTCTGTGATAAAGTACGAGAACATGAGCTTCGTTGACTGCACGTAGTTAAGGATGAATAGAAATTTTGTTTGTCATTATTCACTTACTTATCATCTCTTTCACAAATACAAAAACATCACATTTTAAGAGTGTGTAAAATAGTGGACATGAGAAAGAAGATGAATAACAAGTAACCCCTATTAAATACCTTGAGACATGACGAGGTGGCCGAGAGGTTAAGGCGATGGACTGCTAATCCATTGGGCTATGCCCGCGTGGGTTCGAATCCCATCCTCGTCGGACGTTTGGATACAATTTTATAGTAAAAGTGGGTGATAAACGAAAATGGGTGGTATTTAAACGTTTAATGTCAATTTTCAAAATGAAATACACGATAAACCAGACGCAAGGAAGAAATTTCAACCAAAAAGTGCGAGAAAGAATGACACTGTCGAATTCTCATTTTGACCATATTTCTTCGCTTGCGTTATTACTCAAATACCAAAACATGTCTAGTTATCGTGTTGTTTTAATCACGATTAACGTCCAATTGAGTTAAATATATTTCTGTGTCAGTTGGTCCTTTGGTTTGAAACGATATCATCAGTTCACGAATAATAAGTGTAGAAATGGGACGGATACACACATTTTGCAACACAAACTGTTATACACATTAAAGAACCAAATATTCAAACGGATTTGAGAAACACCAGAGAGTGATAAAGACACACGAAACAAAAAGCAAGTCAGAAAGCCAATTGAAAGCATCAAGCGTTAACCGACCACTGGTAGTTCACAAACCACAACGAAAAATGCATCATCCACTGCCTTGGCACTCTTTTCATCCCGTGCATAGCACACGTGCACACTTCAAATTTGCACACACACCAGAAGCGAAGAATATGCACTCAAACACGCTGCTATTTGCACGTAACGTAAATTTACGACGCACATCCACAATGATGTTGTGCATATCGTATACGAAAACAAATGATTGAAAGACGCATAATTCGTTGGAAGACAGCTCAAGACAATGAGAATAAAATATGTACAGAAACTGAAAGTGTAGGAATGAGTGCATCGCAAATTGAGGAATCAAAGTGGGAAAAGTCATTTTGTAATAAATCTTCCCATGTACAACCTCACGCGTGAATTCGTCCTGTAGCCGCCATGTGACTTCTTCGCTTTTCTGGGTGTTATGTAAATGTTACGTAAACGACAACCACGTCGTGTTGTGTGTGGATTTCCATATCTATTATTTTTGTTTTCATGTTCATATTATTGTTTTGAAATTTAAACCAACAAAATATGTTGTTATTCATGTAGAAATTTCTAGAATTAGGTAGATCGATCATTTGACTGTAAATAGAATGTACGTCGCCTTGGTGTCTAGACGACGAGTCTCGTGCAAAAACAGACATGCGCGGATTGCTCTAAAATTCTGTAAAAGTTACGCGATTGTTCGAAAAAACACTAGGCCTACTGGTATAGAAACAGACGGTGACGCGAGAAAGAAAGAGAAGAGTCAGTCATTCGTTTGAGAAATTTTCAACGTTTGCTGTGTGTTTATTCAACTTGAATTTGTGACTGGAGCTAGATCTACAAAAACTGTGATTTTATTTCGTCAATCTTTACGATTCATTCGAATTAGTGGTTATACTGAAAGTCAACACGTACAATACTGTTTAGGGGAGACCGGAGCAAACTTCGGAATTTCTTCGTGGGACCAAATTCACTCCCTAGACTGGAATTTCGGATTTCTTATCTGGACTTTTGGACTCTCATTCTAGATCATTATATTGGACACTGGCCAGTACCATTTTGTATTGTAATTAATTTTGAAGGTTGAAACTGAATATCTGTCGTTGTTATGAAATAATTTATGTTATATCTGTTACATATATAATAGATTATTGTAATAAATTATGTAAGCTGTTATCTGTGTCTTTCTGTTGCGTTCAGTCCATAAAACAAACATAAAAAACGTGACATGGGTTCATGATGTCTCACAATTTATGGGTACGTACAAAAGCGTTTCTATGATATTTCTAATTTTGAAAGGACAGTAACTAATCAACGATGTTTATACACTGAAAACACTTTGGGTGTTTTTCACCTACAAAGCTAACGTACGAAATGCTGTTGCCTTTTCACGCCATTACAAGAGAAGTTACCAGAAGTTACGACTTTTCAGGAATGTCTCGTTCTTCAAGCGTCGTATAAACATACCGTATAGCACATGTACTGCCTCCGAAATTTCGAATTCCTGGAGTCTCTAATCATTATACGACAAGCAAAAGAACGCTTAATAACTATAATTCATCTGACTTAATGTTTTCACAACTGGTAAAATTAACGAAAACAGGCAAAGACACGATGTTGGACACGTTCCACAGTTAGGTTGTACAAAGAAACTGTAATTACACCATGCTTGTCGGTATTGTAAACTCAGGTGTGTTCTGTATAATATTGTTGCGAATTTAAAGCTAACGTGTGTTGCTAGCGAGTATCACATTCTTATTTTTTATTGCGGTTTGTTGGTGATAAGTGACAAAAAAGTCGAGATATATAATCGAAAACACCTCATGTGAGAAATGAGTACCGATCAATAAACGCCAAACAGCGAATTAATGTGGGACGTACAGTTATGAACTCAAAATTTCGGCAAAACTGTAACCAACATGTAAATGTAATAATAAGAAAATTTCGTCACATATTCAGTCGTTCGGAAGAGAGGCCGCGTGTTTAGTGTTTACGAACTGACCCTGATAAATGTATTTCCGTTTTGTGGTGGAGTTAACTAATATCTCTTTTGTTTGAAAGATACTCTATTAAATAATATTATTTCAGGTTCGACATATGTGTGTAGTTGGTCACTGTTATATCACAAATTTGTAATATATCATAGGAAAGTGTAAATAAAAATATGAATATGTGATAATCACTTAAAAACAGTAGGCCCTTTATGAGCGAATTATATTTATCTTGATTTCTAGTTGGACAATGAGTGAACCCGTTGGATTCAGCTGATTCTAAATAGAAGCTTTAATGCGCAGGGGTAGTGACACACTCTCAATGTTTTTAATAAAAGACTCGAGTAAAACTTTCGTAGTGATTATTTGAAAATTTCCTCTGTGATAAAGTATGAGAACATGAGCTTCGTTGACTGCACGTAGTTAAGGATGAATAGAAACTTTGTTTGTCATTATTCACTTATCATTTCTTTCACAAATACAAAAACATCACGTTTTAAGAGTGTGTAAAATACTGGACATGAGAAAGAAGATGAATAACAAGTAACCCCTTAATTCACTTTAATAAAAGTATTTTTAACGATAAGGTACACAAAATTAAATGAATATTGAATATAAACTTTAATGCGTAGGGGTAGTGACATACTCTTAATGTTTTTAGTAAAAGACTCCTAGTGGTTATTTGAAAATTTCCTCTGTGAGAAAGTATGAGAACATGAGCTTTTTTTGCTGCACGTTGTTAAGGATGAATAGAAACTTTGTTATTGTCTCTTTCACAAATACACAAACATCACATTTTAAAAAAGTGTAAAATACTGGACAGGGGCAGAAAGATAAATAACTATTTCAAAACATGGGTTTCGAACAAATTTATTTTGAAAGTGTTCAAGAGATGTTTTTTTACACTTGTGGCTTGGATTTTGGTAGGCGTATTTTACAATCGCATTTAAGGGAAGTAACATTTTATTTTTCAAATAAGCTTTAAATAATCATCGATTTACATTATCTCCATCCAGTAAATATGTACTTTGACTTGTTTTCTATATTTTACTTTCATTTTTATAAATTCATATAATTATTATTTCGCATTTGAGTTTTATTCTTGTAATTGTTTACATTTTTTTACATAGTTCCTGTTTGTTTATATGATTGAAAGAATAGTTTTTTATTCTTTCTTCTCTGTCTCATTCAACTCAAAACCTTCTAATGCAATTCGTCCATATTATCGTATTTACAGCATGTGGCTCACAGTCTGCGAGTGTTAGACACAAATTGTGTAATCGATTGTATTTATCCTTTCAGTGGTAGTGGTGTAATTTGCTACGATCAGTCACACTACTCGTTGACAAAGAAGAGCCAAAGAGTTAGTGGTAGATGGTGTTGACTAACTGTTTTTTCTCTGCAGTGTTGTTTTTCATTTCAAAATTGGGAACGTTTAGCATAGATAACTCTCACACTGCTTTGTGAGAACTTCAACTTATTACATTTTTTTTGGTGATGTGAATTACCTGTTATTCTATCAACTCTTTTTGTTTTGTTTATTTTGGAATTTCGCACAAAGATACTCGAGGGCTGTCTATGCTTGCCGTCCCTAATTTTGCAATGTAAGACTAGAGGGAACGCAGCTAATCATCACCACCCACCGCCAACTTTTGGGCTACTCTTTACCAACTAAAAGTGGGATTGACCGTCGCATTGTGACGCCTCCACAGCTGGAAGGGGGAGCATGACTGGGGCGATTCCGGCGCAAACCCGCGACCCTCAGATTACGAAGCGCACGCCTGAACGCGCTAGGCCATGGATGAAAGGTCTTATTATATTGGATTTAGCAGATTTAGTAAATATGATAGTCCATCAGAGCAAATTTTTCATTGCACCTAGTGTTTTCCTTTACTGACGCATGTAATATAAGGCCAAATAAAAATCAAATAAAAAATAAGTTTTCACGATTTTCTGATGAGCAAAAGCAGTGATCATCTCTTTCATTCTGTTTACTGTCAAAAAATTGTTATTTTCAATTCAATATTAAAAAAGGCGACATTAGACGGTTTTTCTTGTCCGATGTTAAGATGAAAGTAAGTTATGATTCGACGTAAAGCAGGGAATGATCTTATATTCAAGTTGTACCCCTTGCCCTGGCTATAAATACCCAAAAAATGATGTAAAATACGCAAAAAATGGTTTAAAATTAATGTTTGAAATTTTATGAATTTATTCTCAAAATATAAATGCATTTTAGATTAAAATAAACATTTAATAACACAATTAAGAAAAATATTTTTATTATATAATTAAAATACAATTTTTAAAAAATTCTTTTTCTACTAAAAAGACTTTATACAAGATAAATATTAATTATAAAAAGAGAAGATTTTACTCTGTTTATATATTTATCTTATAAGTATTAATTAGAAAAAAACAGAATAAAATTGTTTTGTATGTTCGTCTATGCGATCCTCAGATTACGGGTCGAGTGCTTTAACCATCGAGTCATGCTGGGCTGTGTATACTTTCTTTATTTAACTACATTACAAGGTGTGCTTTGAATTTCGCTCAAAGCTCTACGAAGACTATCTGTGTTAGCCATCCATAATTTAGTAGTGTAGAAGTGTAGGGGAAAGCAACTTTTCATCACTACCCACCTTCAACTCTTGGGCTATTCTTTTATCAACAAATAGTGGGATTGACTGAAAATTTATTACGCTCCCATGGCTAAGAGGAAACGTAAAAGAAAAAAGAATGGTACGGAATTAAGAGGTCATTGCATCATTTCGCTTAATCCATTGTTCAACTGTTTACTAAAATTCAGCCCCCCAGTGGCTCAGCGGTATGTCTGCGGACTTACACGCTAAAATCCGGGTTTCGATACCCGTGGTGGGCAGAGCACAGATAGCCCATTGTGTTGCTTTGTGCTTAATTCAAAACAACAAAAAACAACTACTAAAATTCATGCGCTGGCGCCCCGACGGTAAGGAAATGAGTGAAGAAGAAACAAAAATTAAACCTTAATCTTGATATTCTAACTGATTTTTGTCTTTCTATCCGATCAATATTTCTTCTTGTTTTTATTTTTTTGCCCTTGTTTTTCTTTTATTTTTCTTCTTTTCCTTTTGTTTTATGCAATCTCCCTCGGAAATCGTAAGGTTTTTCTACGACGTAGGGAACACAAAGAAAGACCCTCCTTGTGCCTGTGGGCATATATATAGCATAGTTGACAAAATAAATAATATTCGTTTACATTTAGATTACGATAAAGTTTAAGAAGTGGTCAAAAAAGCAAAGTCAGCTTTAATTACGTAATCTTCGTGCCTTTATTTTAGCATGGCGAAGGAGGATGGAGCAGATTACGTGTCAGACACTTTTCACTGTTCCTCTAGAAAAGTATGTTCGAAACTTAAAATCCACATGATTATTTTGCTCTTTGTTTGAGGAGGGGAAGTATGAAGAAATTATATATTTAGTCATACATTTTTAAGTTGTAGATTAATGTTTACAAAATTTTAAGATCTGATCGAATTTATGTATAGCTCAGTAGTAAGCGTAACTGTAAAACCTAGGATATGACGCTGACCTTGTGTAGTGAAAATATTCACGTTTATAAAATTCAGATTTGAAATTCCCAAGTTCTATCCAGATAACAGTTTCTAAATATTTGCAGGCAGAAAGATTATAAATAATTAAAATTTGTTAACGTATTGGACACAAATTTAAGATATGGAGAATACGTCTATGCAGTAGTAGTCTGAGTTTCATAGATTTTTTTGTGTGACCCTTAATAGGGCCTGGCATGGCCAAGCGCGTAAGGCGTGCGCTTCGTAATCTGAGGGTCGCGGGTTCGCGCCCTTCTACCCGTGGGGGCGTATAATGTACGGTCAATCCCACTATTCGTTGGTAAAAGAGTAAACCAAGAGTTGGCGGTGGGTGGTGATGACTAGCTGCCTTTCCTCTAGTCTTACACTACAAACTTAGAGACGGCTAGCACAGATAGCTCTCGAGTAGCTTTGTGCAAAAGACACTTGATAAAAAATATTGTTTCTTTTTGAAAAACTAATCACACCTTATCTATTTGCTTCATTCAGGTAACATTAACAAATCAGTATTTACTCTTTAAGTGAGGTCGTTACAAAAAACATAACAAGCTGTAGTGATTTTGTGCTGGCTTTGATTTGTAGTATTATTTTTGTCACTGAATTGTTTTATGAAAATTTCATTTATTAGAAGCTCTAAAACAGTTAAATAATGTTTATAAGCTAAACCTTCTCATACTTGTTTCTTCAACTTAAATGTTGCTACAAGTATCTTTAATTTGAGGGCTTAATCCTCATTCAAACGTTTTAATTACCTTTACCATACCCAAGAAATTCTTGCTGATTTGGGTGGTTTGCTTCTCAGTTTGATATATCAAATTTTAACAAGTAAGCTTATGCTTTATCAAACAAGTTTTCTAATATGCATGTTTCAAGTATTAAACATAACTACATTCATTTCACTTTTGTAGTATTATTTATGTTGTAGGTGTGTAATAAAATACATACAAAATTAATGTACTGATGAGCCTGTAAACTGCTAATTACCATGTTAACGTCAATACATTTATAAAGCACACACACTGAACATTCCAGATTGAGCACAACTAATGTATGTATCCTTACTGTGCCAGATTACTTAATTTTGCTTTGGAAACTTAAAAACTGTAATACCATCTTGTTGATTGTGAAATTAACAAATCAGTGTAACACAATCCTGGTTCATAAACTGGATGTTACTACTAATCCCAAAGTATATTTTAATTATGAAATCCACTGTCTCCTTAATTTTGATAGTCAGAAACTTCCAGTTCAGTAATAGAACTCGGCAAATGAACTCGACCTACAGTAAATAGAAGGTAATAAGAAATATTTATGTGTATCATTGATGTGTGTATGTTTGTAAGCAGTGCTTAATACAAAGGTGACAACATAAATTCAAGACTTTATGTTGTGTCTGTTTACAAGTAAAACAGTTCAAATGGTGAATAAATGATGACATAAATTTGTATGGGAAGACAAGGTAAGTTGCTGAGATATGTAATAGAAACAATTAATACTTCATAAGTTAATGGAGTATATTCAACTTCATTCCAATGATATATTCTATTTATATAATACAACTTTTTACTAACCTTTCATGAAATATATTATTCTCCTTCACAAATGTCTCTTAATGAATAAATGGCTTCATACAATTTCATTCAGTAGTTTGTTACTGTCTTGATAATAAGTTTACCACAGACCTATCTGAAAAAGGGTTTACTTGGAAGTGTGAAAATACAGGATTTCTTATTGATTTTTTTCTGTTTGAACATGTGATCTATAAAAATTGTCTATTAAAATGTTTCTACCTCTGGAGCCCCTGATAATACCCAATATAAATCCAACCTCTTGATCACAGTATGCTCTGTAACATCGTGTACTTCAACACCTAACAAGAACTAGTCCTAGTCTGTATTGCTTTGTATTACAAAAATGTCATTTTAGTACAATATTTTATCTCCTCTCACAAATTTTTTTTCTTATTTGTACTGATCTCTGTTGGTGCTGATTTTGAAACTTGCATATCTGCATACTAACATGCAAATAATTTTGCAGCTGTTAACTACTTCTTACTTGGCAGTGCTATTGAATAAATGTGTTTTTCCTTGAAGTTTAATAAATTTATAAGTTTTTACTTTCTTGGTTTTTCTGCTTTAGTTACATTGTTCGTTACCATTTTTATTCTTCTTTGTAGAAAATTACAAATTATTTTATATCCTTTTTCAAGTTCATAAGTTATGTTCCTGCAGTTAAGATTGTAATGATGACAACTGTTGCAAGTACTATTATTGACCACAGCCAATGGGTCTGAACCAAAATTCTTGACCCATGAAGCGAAGGCTCTGGTTTGTTGGAAATTGATCGATTTCACACAGCAATTATGATAAACTGATGATTGTCCCATCATGGTTTTCAGTGACTGGGAAGTTTTGGATTTAAACAGCACTTTTCTCCCTCCTGAGTGTACCTCTCAGTTGCATATTGTGTTAAGCCTTTTGATGGATTTGGTTATTAGGACATGTTGCAGTTCTTGACCTTATTCCCAGTTTTCTGTCTTCTGCCTCTGCTCTTCTAATAGACTGTTCTTCAGATTATTATTTTGGTTAACTACTTTCCTGGATTTTTTGGTTCATGCGAGTTGTTTTGGTGAGCATTTGTATTGAGGGAATCAGTATGCTCTGACCCCCCACAAACTGTGGATGATCATGTTTTTGATTATAATTGTTGAAGTTTGATTGGACTCGGTGATCCTGTACCCTTACTTTATTCCTTAAAATATGAATTCATTAATACTACTTTTGCATATAGTGAAAAACTTGTAATGCATAATGCAAAATTTATGTATGTGATTATAAAACAGTAAAGTTAAGTATGTATAAACCCAAATTGATTAGAAAAAACATTTTAAATAGGTACAAGGAGAAGGTAAGACAATGGGTTAATAACCTTTTGTTTCTTCCCATCTAAACCACTGTACACTACAGTTAACATCTCTTTCACCAACCCTTTTTTATATGTCCTAGGTAATTTTCTTCATGGCACTCTTAAAATATTTCTTAAAAATCTGAACTCCACTAAGTCTACAGACTTTCTGTCATCTAGAATCTAGATACAAATAAATTAACAGATTAGTAAGGTAAGATTTCCCTATAATAAATCTGTTTTGGCTTTCTTCTGGAGTATTCAGTTTCTTTAAAATTATATTTTCATATAATTTTGACATTTTTTTTATCAGTGACATTCGACCTGGATTAGCTTTTAACCACTCGTTGAAGAGAAAACATGAAATAGAGAAACAACAAATTGAAAGTAAAAAACGTAATTTTCAAAAGCCTATAAGACAGCAAGAGGAAGAAAATCATTTACAAGGACTTAGTAATGCTCTTCCTGAAAATAATAAAGGGTTTGCTATGTTGCAAAAGATGGGATACAAACCAGGAATGAGTTTGGAAAAGAAAGGTAACATAGTTTAAATGTATATTCATATAACAGCAATAGAATGTGACAAAATGTTTTGATAATACTAGTTAGCTCATCAAGTTAAGTGTATTGTTCTTTTGTTTGACAGCTAGATTCATTATAGTTAACTATATATCATAATAAGCAATTTACAAAACTAGTTATCCTTGTAGAGACAAAATGCTACAACAACTAGCACTTAAGCTGAAATTAATGGATGCTCTTTGTGTGAACTAATAAGGACCAAATAAGCACATGGAAATGTATTGCTTGTAATCATTTCATTTTGATTCGGTAATTACTCCTGAAAGTATATGTACTCGTGTCATTAACACAAATAAGATTTGCTTACAAGTATTGTTTTTGTCTTTTATTCATATGAATTTTAAACGTTTAATGAGTTGACGAAATTGAATCTAAGATTTTTTGCATGTTATAAGCTTGTTTATGATAATGTTGGCTTGTAACGTTGGTTACTATTTTTAATTGTTAAAACACTTCTTTAGAGTCAAAATCTTAATTCTCGGAGAACTGGATTAATGGGAACAACACAGCTGTTGTGTGGTTTGTTTATTGCCTCTACTAAAAGGCCTGGCATGGCCAGGTGGTTAAGGCACTCGGCTTGTAATTTGAGGATTGTGGGTTTGATTCCATATCAGGCCAAACATGCTCACCCTTTTAGCCATGGGGGCATTATAATGTGATGGTCAGTCCTACTCTTTCTTTGTGAAAGAGTAACCCAAGAATTGGCAGTGGGTGGTGATGACTAGCTGCCTTGTCTCTAGTCTTACATTGTTAAATGAGGGATGGCTAGTGTAGATAATCCTCGTGTAGTTTCGCACAAAATTCAAAACAAAACAAACCCTTCTAAAAAGAACTGGAAGAACACTCTTCTGATCAAGCAGCTTATACAGTTAAAGTATCTTGTTTCTGTATGTGATGTTTGTGTCAATTTGCAGCTTTGAAATTTCGAAAATATTTCGTTGTGATGTTTTTTTTCAGAAATGCTTATCTGCATTGTAATTTTAATTCCTGGTTTTTGAATTTTCTTACATTCTTGTAAACCTTTCCAGTAAAGTTTTTAAATTTTATATATGTTTTAATTGAAAAAAAATGTCACATTCATTTTAATTTCTTTTGTTATACCAAAATTATAAGCTAGCCATGTAATATTTATAAGTTTCTTTTTTATGATGGCCTTTGCCTATTCAAATTGTAACATGGTTGATAAAACTTAATCAAACAAGACCATGGCTTGTTGATAACAGATAAATTGGTATAGTCGAGTACAACTTGGTTTAGCTAAACGTACCTCACCTTGTTCTGTTTAAACATTTCTGATCATATTGCTGTATTACAGTTAAAGAGTAATTTAAAGTTATAAAGCAGCATATCAACAAGCTAAGTTTTTATCACTTTGTTACAGTCTCCACTTGAAACCCCACTGAATTCTATATTTGCATATATGTTTGAACAGAACAGTTTTTATAATATGATTAAATCAATAACTGCTGACTTCTCAAAGCAATTATACTACACCGTAACAAATATTCAGAAACAGTTGTTGGCTAAGAATCATAAGAAACTACAATTGTATCCAAGTTACTTGATCAAATGAGCATTATTTGTTTGGAACTAGCTTAACTCTCCTCCATGAGGATTATAAATCTATGAGGGTATTATGGCCAGAAAAATTTTAGGAAATTCACGGACACTAATGATTTCATTCAAAGCAAGATCAAATGAACTCATAATCAGATTTTGATTTATTTTGTGATTTTGATTAATAAGATTTAATAAGTAAAACATTTTATTGAATAAATTTCAATTTTAAGTGTTGTTTTTAATATGTCCAAGAATGACTACAAGTTCATTTTTTACAATTAAAATTTTCCCTTTAAGCAGAATGCACCTATCTGGTCATGATAGATTTAATGTAACATAATGTTTTGAAACCACATGGGACCTATTGGTCCATCTCAGCTGTTCCATCCTCTAAGCTAAAATATATATATATATATTTTTAAATATGTTAAATCCAGCCCTTATTTATATACTTGTGAAGCATTTTCTTAAACTCGTTTAAAGTTGGTGCACCCACAACATCTGAAGACATCCAATTCCAAAACTTGACCACCTTTAGAAAAATAAAACTGTCTTAATTAGCTAAAGATCACTCCTACTTAGCCAAAATTTATATCTGTGTTCCCCAGTCCTACTACTCTCACGGTTAGGTATAAGGAAAACAATGGATCAATACTATAAATTCCCTTTACAATCTTGAGCACCTCAGACAGATCTCCCGTAACTTTTCTTTCTTTAAGAGAGAACAATTAAAGATTTCAAACTGTCCTCTTATGACAACCTCTTCATCTTAAGCACCATTCTACTAATCCTTTTCTTAACCATTTCCAACAAAATCGGTGTTTTCTTAAGGTAAGGAACCCAAGACTGAACATAATATTTAAAGTTTGGCTTAACCAATGGCTTGTACAATGAAATTATAACCTCTATAGACTTGTATTCAGTATTTCTGTTGATACAACCTGAAATTCTATTTGCACACTTCTTGAATGACTTCAGAGACTGATGGCTATTACACAAAGCCTTCATGTAGCTTTGCACAAAATTCAGAACAAACCAAACCTCTTGTAACACTTGGTTATTCCCATCTACCATAAATTTTATCATACAGCTGAGTTAAGAATCATAACAAACAAGCGTTCCCCTACTCTATTTAAATGTAACCCATCCATTACAATAAATCTCTCTTTTTCATTCAATGCATCCTATAAATCAGCCAGAAAAGCTGTTCATACTTAAACCAAGCATCCACACAAAAACTACATCTGTGGTATCTCCCTCTATTATATCTTCTGCTATATCAATTATATCCTCCACTTACACTGCACAACAATTTTTTTGAACCTTTTGCTTCCTGAAAGGTTTTTGCTGATTGTGACAGGTACCTAGTGGATATGCACAAATATAGTGTTGGTTTTGCTTCATCATGTAGGAACACTGAGAAGTAGACAGTTAACTGTTTACCAGCAATAACATATTTAATTGCATTTATGTTTCTAATATACTTTTAAGTTTAATGTAATTAAGTGTTTTGCTCCTGATTTTTGTTTGTATTCAATGTTCAGTGCATCACGTTGCAGTGTCTAACAGTAGTTAGCAAGCATTGACGGATTCCAGTTGCCCTGATATAATTTTTTCCACTGTAGCAAAACTGAAGATTTCAATGAAACGGTACGTAATGGGCAAATTTGTATGTGATTTTCTTGATCAGCAGCCAAAAATCTACAAGGAACACCCAATAGTGTTCAAGAAGCATAAGCGTTGTGCAGTGTTATTAGAGTATAGAAGATAACATACAATTTTAAAGTGTTACTTAAAACAAACACTTGAAGTGTATTTAGGAAGTGTTAGAGATTACACAAAAATTACAAGATTTTGGGGATAAAGTAAAGTGTTTTAATCATAACATGAAATCTTTTTGTACTGAGACTAGTAACAAAAACTACTCTATTTTCACAAACAAATCTTTAATAACAATATTTCATCAAAAAAATCAGATTTTTCATTTGCAAAATACTTGTCATCTTTGCTAAATATCTGCCACACTTTAGGTAGACATACATGTTGTGTCAAAAGTTAGTGCAAATACTTAACATGTACAAATGTGTAGATGAACTGTTATATACACTGCTAGCCGAAATCTTAAGGCAAATGAACATAAAGGAAAAAATATGTATTTTGCATTGTTCGACTCAACCACTTATTTGAGTAGAGTTTCGAAAGGTGAAAATGAGAAAAGGGAAAATACAAAAACTTTTTTAGTGCTTAATATGGAAAATGTGAACACTATGAAATTGGCTTAAATACTAGTTAGTCAAAAGTTTAAGACCATACTGAAACAAAGCGTTAATTAGTAAACACGTAATGAAATTTAGGCATCTGTGTTCAAGCACTAGTGTTGTCAACATCTCCCACAGACATCTCCTGTGTTACATTGGGTTAAAACATGGCAAAGGCTAAAAAGTTGACAGAGTTTGAATGTTGCAGAATTGTCACGCTGAAAAAACAAGGTCTTTCTCAATGTACCATTGCTGGGGAGATTTGGTATAGTAAAACTGCTGTTGCAAATTTCTTAAAAGACCCTGAGGGACACAGAATGAGAATTTCAAGTGATTGGCCCAAGAAAATTTTTCCAGCGTTGAGCAGGAGGATTTCATGGGTTGTCTGGCAACACACCAGCAGATTGTCAAACCACATTAAGGTCCTTAAGGACACAGAATACAGCTCAAGAACAATAAGAAGGCATCTACAAGAGAAAGGCTTTAAAAACTGTAAATGTCTTCAAAGGCTACACTTCCTTCCACACCACAAAATAGCTCAGTTAAACTTTCCTGAGAAGCACCAAACATGGACGTAAAAAAGTGGACAGAGGTTTTGTTTTTTGATGAGAAAAAAAAATTAACCTGGATGGTCCAGATGGCTTCCAGTGTTACTTGCACAAAAAGGATATCCCACTGGAGACAATTTCTACGTGACACAGTGGAGGAACTTCTATTATGATCTGGGGTGCTTTTTCCTTCCATGGAACAGTGGAGCTTCAGGTTATACAGGGGCATCAAACAGCAGCTGGCTACACTGGCATGATGAAGAGAGCAATCTTATTGACTGAAGGTTCTTGCTTGTGTGAAAATGACTGGATCTTTCAGCAGGACAATGCTGCAATCCACAATGTCTGCCAGGACAAAGGACATTTTTCATGGTGAATAATGTGATTCCTTTGGACTATCCAGTGTATTCTCTTGAACTGAACCCCATTGAAAATGTTTGGGGGTGAATGGCAAGGGAAGTCTATACAAATGGATGTCAATTCTAGACAGTGCACGATCGTCATAAAGCCATCTTCACCACTTGGAATAACATTCCAGCCAACCTTCTGCAAATGCTTATATTGACCATGCCAAAGCGAATGTTTGAAGTTATTCACAATGACGGCCATGCAACTCACTACTGAGACCTCTTGGGCATTTACTACCCTGTCTAGAACTTCTTTTTTGTATGATCATAAAATTTTGACCAGCTAGTATTTCGGCTGATCTCATGTCCACATTTTCCTTATTAAATGCTAAAAAAGTTTATTTTTATTTTCCCTTTTCATCTTTTGAAGCTCTACTCAAATAAGTGGTCAAGTCAAACAATGCAAAATACATATTTTTTCTTTATGTTCATTGGCCTTAAAGTTTTGGCCAGCAGTGTATTGTACTGAGCCCATAGTGAGAGGGTTAATCTAAGCCTAACATTTAGTGCTAATGACCTTGTTATAACTTCATCCTTACAGTTAATTCTGGACAGTATTCTTGGCAAAATTTAGTTATGAACTTCATCACTACCTTGTACTTTTTAATCAGCTCTTCTGATCTACCTATCCCTACATCATTAACCCATAGTTTCACACAAAAACTGCATCTCTGCTATCTCTGTTTATTATATATCCTGCTCTGTCAATGTCCTCCACTTGTACTTCTGGGTAACATAACCTGATTCTTTTCTCCATATTTATTTCACAGTCTATCTTATCCATATGCCTTGTCAATGAAACACATAACTATAGCCTCCTTTTAATCCACATACTTCTCTGATCCTTTTGTTTTTCTTTTCTCCAATAGTTCTCATATGCAGAAGCTAATAGCTGAAATTTGTTGCTCAACAGACAATGCTCATTATAACCAAATTCGTTCCTATTTGTAATAACTCCTTTTAACTTCCTGAAAGTCACATTTTATGTGTAAAGCCATTTTTCTGCTATCTTAAACACTCCATCCCTGTTAAATTGCCAGAAACCCTTTATTTCAAACCAACTTCTGTATCAAAATCATCTACAATTATCATGTTTCAATTATTCTCAGTATATAAAAATGATCCATTCCCACTAGTGCTCTAAAGTTATTTTTTATATTTCTTATACTTCTAGTATTACAATAATAACAATTAAACTTAATCTTATAATTCCTTCTATGCTTATTATATATCCTAAACATTTCTTTGCCTCATATTAATTTTGCATTTAGTTTTCCTGGGCCTTGACAGTTGTTTAGACCTTGTGTAACTCTTCTCATATAGCTGAGTTAAGAGTTATAACAAACAAGCCTGCCCCTACCCTATTTAAATATAACCCATCCATTACAATAAATCTTTTTCCACTCAATGTATCCCATATATCAACCAGAAAAGCTGTTCATACTTGAACCAACCATTTATCCCTAGTGACCTATTTATAGCTTCATCACTACAGTTAATTTTGGCAGCATCTTTGATGAAACTAACTTATGACACTTTTCATTAAATGATTCTTAACTAAATGCATCTATGCAAGCTCCCTTTATTAAATTTTCTGCTCTGTCAGTTATATTCTCCTTCTATGTCACTGGGCAGGATAATCTGATTCTCTGCGATGACGAGAAACCCACTTGAACAGCTAAAGATGGCTGTTACGGATATTAAAACTTTTATTAAAATATAGAACAATTTTTCGACCTTCTTAGGTCATCTTTAGGTTAAGAAAACTAACATTGTTCTCTGTTTTAATAAAAGTTTTAATATTCATACCAGCCATCTTTAGAATACATGATGTGATTCTTTTCTCCCTTTTTAACATGTTGGTTATTGCACACACATGCCTTTTCAAGGAATCACCTATAACTATATCCTCCTCATCATCCACATCCTTTGCTGATCCTTTGGTTTTTCTTCCATCTAATAGTTCCTAGTCTTCAGGTTCAACAGAGTAGGCACTTTGTAACTAACTTTATTACTTTTTACTCTTATACTTGTCATTGTGTCTTCCTGAAAGTCACTACTAGCTGATTTATTCCTTGCAATAAAAGCTTGAGCTGCTTCTGAAATTCTGTTGCCATTTTCCACAGTCTACATATCTATCTGTTGCCTCTTTTTAAATTATGATAGGCTCCAATGTATAAACTCTACATAAAAATTGCACATCTTCATTATTAGCTTCCTTAAAAGTACATGCAAGTCATCGGTTCCCAAATAAATCCTACAAATTGTGAATGCTTGACTCATATACTGGTCATAAACATTGTATCAGAACTTTTGTAACCAGAACATAAATAGTTCATACCAAATACCAGTCGCCTGTTATTTACTGTTACTGTTAAGCCTAATTTTTAAGAACCAGTTAATTTTTTTCTGAATAGTTTGTCTGCACACTGAAGTAGTAAAGCTTATCTTTAACTATATAGAACATAGTAATAGAACATAATTTATTAGAACTAACAATATACTTAATTTTAATAATAAAATGTATTTATGTATTTGCTGTAATACAGACTGATTTATATTATAACCTGCTAATATCTCTAAGATGAATTTAAACTAATGGATCCAAGTTTCAATAAACAAGTTAATTCTTAAAACACCAAAAGACAATAAAAATAGTAAAACATGGAACAAAACAAGTATATCTATTATGTTTAAAGTTATCAATTTTTAAAAGGTTTCTGTAGCACTTTTCTTGTGTGGCCTAAGCTTATGTTAAATATAACTGCATTTTGAAATGTATAGAAGACACTGTTTTTCTTGTATTGTTTAAAACTCAGGAATACAACAGCCAATACCTCTGGTAGTTAAAGCAAATAGAACTGGACTTGGCAAAGAAGCAGAAGATAAAATTCAAGCTGAAAAAAAACAAACTTTCTACCTAGCCATGGTTAGAACAAAGCAAAAGAAGCAGAAAATGCAAAAACCAACTTCCAACAATATTCAAGGAACAAAATAGCTTAGAAAAGACTTCTTGCTGACTTTAGAAATAGCCAGAAAGCATGTGAGCTACTGGATAAGAGCATAGTAAGTGTGTTGATAAAAATTAGTTCTTGATATGAATCACAATTCTCCTTCTTTTTTTCTATATTAGATACTAATTTTTCTTCAACCCTCATTCAATAAAATTTTCAAAGTAACTTTCAAAGTTTCTTTATGGATACTTTGTGGTGTATTTATAGTTTTGACACGAATAGCTTGAGATGGATACATAAATATATTGACTGTATCATTTCTTATTTCTTGAGCTGTGTTTTGTTGTAATATTTACTGTAAAATTATCTTTCAAAGATTAAAACACATTTATTGTCATCGTATATTTCAAATTATTGACATTATTGATCCTAATCGGATTGTTGGTAACTTTAAAATGAGTGATCACTATTAATACTACAAGTGTTAGAACATTCTGCCGTTACAGTAAGTTGAAACACTTTCATTTTAACAGGTATAAGTATCATCTGCTAAATTAATTTAGATTTTAACAGGTATAAGTATCATCTACTAAATTAATTTAGATTTTAACAGGTATAAGTATCATCTGCTAAATTAATTTAGATTTTAACAGGTATAAGTATCATCTACTAAATTAATTTAGATTTTAACAGGTATAAGTATCATCTTCTAAATTAATTTAGATTTTAACAGGTATAAGTATCATCTACTAAATTAATTTAGATTTTAACAGGTATAAGTATCATCTGCTAAATTAATTTAGATTTTAACAGGTATAAGTATCATCTGCTAAATTAATTTAGTTAGTTCTTTCAGATAAAAAAAAATTCACAAAATTATAGTATATGTATGTACAGATGCACAATTTTCTTTCATAAAATTTTGTCACCAACCTGTCAATTATTTCATCTCTTACAATGTTTCAAAAACATTTTACTGTCCCATGTCAGTTCTGAAGTGAATTAAGAAAATATTCTAGAAACATTGTGGGTAATGTAACATCAAACAACTCATACTAAAAAAAAGAACTTAGAATATATAGCTTATTCTTGTCTGCTTAGAAATTTTTAGAAACAGTTATAATCATCACTGAATTTCGGGATATTGAGGCACCACATGAACCGCGGTTTTGGCCACATGGTGAAACGACTGATGCCAACTTGAATGAATCTGATGATGATGATAATGCTGAAAAAGAAGAAGAAGAGGAATTAGATGTGAGTATACTGTATTAAAGTAATGTTTGGTTCCAGTAAGGTGAAAACTATCAGTCAGTAAGAGGTTGTTCATTTGTGTTTCAAATAATTCCACAGATAAAATTATTAACATGAGTATTATCAGAAAAACTTGCTGGCAAAATATATTAGCATAGAAATGTATAAACTTTTTCTTTTCTGGTTAAAAGTGTTATTTTCTTAAATTAGCATATAAAGAAATTGATAATGGTCTTCTTTTTTATAGCCATCAGAAAAACTGTAAATATCGACAGCTTACCTCAGAAGTACACATTTTTATTGTGTATGATGTGGAACAGCACATGAAGGTGAGAATTTTATATACATATATATATGTTGGGTGAGAGACAAATAACTCTGAAACACAGAGATATACAAAAATGATTGTTATTGGTTTCAAATGAGGTGTTATGAGCTTATTGTGATGACGTCATCAAGATCATTCAAAATTGCATCCATCGAAATGTTTATTAATTTTCTCTACATGGTTGGTCAGTATTAGTAGTAACCTGATCATAAAGTTACCATCATAGTTTCCATACTGTAACTTTTAACCCTACTGATGTATCTTCTTATGGTCACAGGACATGCCATCGTGTTTGCAGACTTGTATACAAAATGTTATTAAACTATTTTGGGACTGTATGTAAATACGTTTGGCATCAAATTGTTCATTTAATTTAAATTTAGTATTATACCTTAGTCAGGTTCTTAATTTAAAAATAAATATTTAAAAAAAAACACCCTAAATATCAATTTCTGCATGTTACATGAAAAGTTAAATGCAGCATTGGTTCAGATTAGATTTTTGTGATGTTCAGATGCAAAGTCTGTAGCTACTTATGAATTAGATGTTCAAATTATCAATAATTACAAACTCAAATGTATCTTTTCTATTTTCTGAGATGTTCATATATTCATTGAATCAATTCACTTTTTTTTAAATGCTTGCATATCTACACTTGTTTCATCCATGAACATGCACATAACCAATCAAAAGTGATTTTGTGTTCAGATTAGAAATACATTTCATTTGAAAATATTCAAATATCTTTTGCATAACCTCTAAAACATCCTAAATAGTTCTCAAACATTGTTTTTCGTTAATACTGTATATTTTATATCATTTTCTTCACCCTAACTATACAGATTTGATCAATTTGACCAACCCTGTAACCACCACAAAAAAGAAATATAAATTACCTTTTTATCTTTCTAAAATTATTGCTGTTTGTAACAGGAAACTACAGTTTTTCATCTCAAATAAATTAAAAGCTTGTCACAGCTACTTTCATCTATATTTAATTTTATTATAATTTTTACTTTTGAATTATATATAACTAATAATCTCACCACACAATCCCATAGCTTGGTAAACATGAAGCTTATATTACCTTATTGAATGATTTAATGTACAAATTACTCATGAGTATACCTCACGAAGATTTTTATTTTCATAATCTTAACTGATATAAACTTGTCTAAACTAAAGTTTCTAATTTTTTCATTTGATTTACTTTTGTAACACATAAATGAAAAATATTTATGGAAAACAATGAATATAATACCTTTTATAATTAATACAATACCGTTTACCTCATTTCTTTTGTTTTTGGTTGCTGGTGAAAGTTAATACCTACTTTTTTATATTGATGGTAACTAAATTATTATTTTGTTTATTTACATAATGCACCTAAGATAGAATAATAACATACAATGCAAACAGTGTCCTTTAACTATTTTAATTTAACTGGTTTTTCTAACTAATACAAGAGAGGCTTAAATCAGTTCCCTTAACTGTGCAACCTGAATGTAATGAGATACTTTCAAATTGAAGACGGTTCACAGAATTCTGTACTGATACAAATGTAGCGATATTGCTGGGATTAAAACGTGGCTTTTCTGTTGGTTATAACTGATATAGTATGAAAAACTGAGAGAACTGTTGGAAGTTTATGAGGATATAACAGGTGAGCATGAGAAGAGGGTTAGATTTTCTAGCTTGGTTCCATGAGCAAATAAGATTAAAACTATAAACATTGGACTTTTCCTGAGTAATATTTACATCACAGTGATTAATTTAGATTGAATTCTGTACTTCCGAGAAGGGTTGTGAATAAATGAGAGAAGAGGAAAGACCTAGAAAAAAAATTGTAATTTTCATACTAGGGTATATTAAGAGTGGTTATAAATGTTTTCTTATAAAAGTAAAATCTTAAGACTTGGTGTTTAACCATGTTTTGATGCCAAGTTTATTCATATACATTGATACTAAAGTTTAATTAAATTTTAAATGTAAGTGTTGGAGGTTGTGACATTCAGTTTTGATCTGTTTGTACATCAGTTATGAGTATATGAACCTGTATCACATAGCTACTGACATTTATTTCCATCATTTGTGAACGATGACATCCAGAAACCATTCAATATACCATGTTAGAGCAGCTTGGAAATTCTGGTAATATGCTGTGGACTATAATATTAACTATTCTTTAGATGACTGGCGAACAGTAGCAGCAATGTGCTTCCTCAAGTAGGGAGCTTTTCTCCAGTACCTTTTAATCTCTCTGAATCCTTTGAAGGTGCAGTGGACTGATTTCCCAGAAACCTGACCTTGTACTTCAGACCTATATGTAGTCCAACTGTGTGTGCGGAAAGCTGGACTTATTCCTGTGACTGTTGATCTTGAAGTACAGTTTGGGTAATATGTGGTTCAGAATGTTACATTTGTTATTGTTTACATCTTTGTTATAGACATTTTGGACCTTGAACGACCTCAATGATATTTTATGAAGGCTGGCTCACAACACCTTATTTTATATCACTATTAGAAACAATTATTTTCCTCTATTTCTGTATTATTTATCTGTGAATGCTCTTCAAAATCTTTATGTTCCTGACAATAAACATTTAATATAAAGATTGGGCCTGGTACTGTTATGCTTTGTGTAATAAAGTAATCGCTGTGTACTTGAAACAGAACTGTATAAAAAGGTTTTTAGCTTTTTAATTGGTGTTTGATTTATACAGTTTTGGAAGTTCTTATTAAATTAATGAATAATTATTATTAATTGTTTCCTCCTTTTGCATGAAAATAACCAACACCTCAGGACAGTTATGCTTCCTAATACATCGCCAGCTTTCAGTGTTTAAATGATAACTTGTGTACTACATGTATAAATAGCATTACATAGAATCTCTTGTATTATTAAACAAAATGCTTATTATGTTGTAATTTTAGGAAGACAGAAGTTCAGTCTGAACTGCTGTTTATTGCATCTATCTGATTTCAAACCACAATGTATAAAGTAAGTAGAATATGAAAACAAAATATTGAAGTCAACTTGTTTTTATATGTAAACAATAGTTTTTTTTCAGTGATACAGAGGAAAACATTTTTTACTGACAGTGTTCCCTGTAATTTTTTAATTCTGCAGAATGATTTCTTTTAACGTACACCAGCATCATAGTAATGTGTGGATGTGCACTATCAGCTGATTATTTAAGTTTTAAGCCTATCAACTGCCAGGGTTATTGAGATTTTTCACTATTACTGAGGATGTGCGTGACTGGAATAACTAAATGTGCATCATTTGACTGGTTGTTGTTTGTTTATGCATCATAGAAGGAATTATGATCATAATCAACATAAAATGCCTATAACAGTGGGCTGTGTATCATCCAGTAGTGTTGGAAATCGATAAAATTGATGACACCCGTATCACTTACAGGTGAAGGTCAATTTTAACCAATATTTATCTCATGCAGGGATTATTCTTCCTCTAGGAAGACAAATATTCCAAGCTTTCACCAAATGTTATATAGGGTAATATGTGAAAATAAAAGATGTTGATGAATTGTAAGTTAGCTTTGTTAAAGTTGTGATGTGATTGTTATTAAAATATGTAAGTTTACATAGAAACTGAGATCAAACACTAAACAAAGCATTAGGCTAAACTGTTGAGAGGAATATATGACATTTTGAACAGTATTCATAGTCATGTATTAATAAACTTATAGTAGCATTTACATGTAAAATGTGTATGCTGACCTTACATTTTTATGTTGCAAAAACAGATTTAAAACAATACATCCTCATTAACATTTTGGTTTTGTTTAAGTTGCAATGATCTGTGGTGTTATATAAAAATGTATCTCATACAGTGTATATGTTGGTTATAAGATTTTTTTCTCTACAAGTGGGTTTCTCGTCATCACTGTTCATAAAATGACCTGTTATGTAAATGTGTATCTTATACAGTGTACAAGTTGGTTATAAGATTTTTTTCTCTACAAGTGGGTTTCTCGTCAACACTGTTCATAAGATGACCTGTTATGTAAACGTGTATCTTATACAGTGTACAAGTTGGTTATAAGATGACCAGCTGAGAACTTGCTCATCATCCTTCCTATGTCTATGTAGAATAGTGTATGCTGGGTGCTATGAAACTAAAGTCCGTCAACCACCTTTCCTCGCTTAAAAAAAAAATGTAAATTCTAGATGTATTCATGAAAAATGTACTTTTGTTATCAAACTTTCATAATTAAGTTAAAAGAATATAACTCAAACATGATATAGATTTTGCAAAGTGTAAAGTGTTAAAACTTCAATTTTTCTTACTAAAGTATGTTATGCTTCTTACCATGAACAGTTATCCAACCTTAGAATTGCAATATGTTTTTTTCTTCTGAGAATTAATCATTAATCCACGCTGTTTATGGGAAATGATTCAGATTTTTAGTGCAACAGAGTTTGATTATTCAATAAACAAAAATCTGTTAATCTTGCATATTTCTTTGCATTGTTATGATCTCCATGTACTTTTACTTTGTGGCAAATAGGTTGTAATTTACTGTAGCATTGAATCATTTTAATTATGCTGCCATAATAAAACATAGTCTGGAAACGCGTATCAAGAATGAAAGCAGAAATATATTTCAAGTAGCATTTAAGTTAGTAGAAACTTATCCACTTGTTTACAGTTTATATAATTATTTCCCCAAGAATTGTCATTGGAGTATTTGGTATTTAACGCCTTTTGGAAAATATTTATACACCAAATAGTTTTAGATCGATGATCTTGTGTATATAGGTCTCTCAAAAAATATGTCACCTAAAATCATGAAAGCAAAAACATAGTAATGCTTCAAATAATCACACTAACCACTGTTATTTTACAGATCCCCTTGGAGTGGATTCCTGTATGTGGTGAAGGGACCTCCCAGGGAAGGTTCTGTTCTGTCTGGTTACCTACTCTGGGATCTAAACATCCACCCACGTGTTTGCCGTGCGTGGCGACCCGTGAAGGGGAGGAGAGGATTCTGGTGGTTGAGGGGTCTAACCCTAACATACCACTTTGGCCTCAAATTCCTGTAGACGGGCAGCCTTTGGGTGGCGCTCCTTAGATCAGTCGGCTGGTCCACTTGGGTTAGAGTCAACCAAGTACCAGTGTTGGAAGTTCTCAACGGGTGTTGTGGACATTGTATGTTCAGGTATAATGCTCACGAAACCATGGCATTGCTGCAATGTCCATGATTGACATTGTAGTGCATCCCCTCTTAGGTCTCCATGGTGGGTGAGGTCATTGGGCACCGAAATTTTTCCTTTTTTTATGGATCCTCCAAAAAATGTAAATAAAATTGTAAAAAAACAGTCAATGGGTAAGCGACCAAGTCTTGAATACTCTGAACAGCAATCTTCAACATCAGTAACACACGTACCTCATTTTCTTATATTACATTCTCTTTCGGAAAAACCTTTAGGGCAAATGTCCCCTTTTTTATTCAGAAGGGACTAGAGGGACTTGCTGGCTCTCCAAAGTCAGTAAAGAAGCTTCGATCTGATGACATATTGGTTTTAACATCCACATTCCAACACAGTGAGCTCCTCTTGAATTTAAAGGCAATTGGGGATATACCCATTGAGGTTACACCCCATGCTACTTTTAATTCTTCACGAGGAGTTATTGTTGAAAGGGATTTGAAGAACGTTCCCGTGTCAGAGATTCTCGCTGGTCTCTCCACTCAAGGAGTTTCTGCAGTGAGGTGCATCTCCACTCGCAAAGATGGAGTTACACTGCCAACAAATACCCTCGTTTTAACATTTACTTCATCACGTGCACCTGCCACCATCAAGGCAGGTTATCTCATTTACAGGGTTCAACCTTTCACTCCAAACTTTCTTCGATGTTTCCAATATCAGAGATTTGGCCACTCAAAGACATCTTGTCGTGGTTCCCTGATATGTGCTCATTGTGGAGGCAAGGACCATGATGCCTATGACTGTGACATGAACCCACATTGCGTAAACTGCAATGGTTCTCACCCCTCTTTCTTTCATTCTTGCCCAAAAGGGTTGGAGGAAAAATAGGTGCAGCGTTTGAAAACGATACATAACATTAATTATCCTGAGGCTCGGAAATTGCTATCCACAACTCCATCTCGCACATATGCTGCTGGACTTCATTTCACAACTATAGTGGGAGTGCAGACAGATCTCTCTGTACCTCCAAGAGAATCGTTTTCAAAACAAATGAAAAGCCTTTTGACCTCCATGGTTAAAAAGGTTGATGAATCGACTTCCACACCAATCTCTGTTTCTCCCATACCTTCCAACAAACCTTCACGTCCTTCAGTTTCAAATACAGGCATTTCTTCTTATACATTTTTTCTCCCACCACAAGAGTCAAAACAATTATTCATTCGCATCCTCAGTCACTGGATTCCCCTTCCAATAACAAAAACCTGCCCACTCGACCCAGAGCAGGATCCATGGAGGTTGATAGACCTCTTCCAACTAAAGACAGTAAAGAAGACATGGTCGTAAACCGAAGGGTTCTACAGTCACTTCACCTACCCATTCTTAAAAATGGCCACCTTGATACAATGGAACTGTCGGTTTACGTTCTAATCTGGATGATATCAAAATGCTGATTGCTTCCTATCATCCCGTTTGTATTTCTTTACAAGAAACATTTCTCAAATCTGCTGATACAGTCTCCATTCGGCAGTTTCTCTGTATAAAAATGACAGGTTGTGTGATGGTCAAGTACATGGATGAGTGGCACTGTTGGTTGATTAGCATGTGCCCACCCTGTCTTTGTCACTCAACACACCCTTGGAGGCCGTAGCCATCCGTGTTTCCTTGGGTCATACCATCACTGTTTGTTCTCTGTACCTGTCCCCTGGAGAGACATATGATCAATCAGACCTTGATGCTCTCCTTGAACTGTTGCCGTCTCCATTTCTAATCCTGGGGAATTTTAATGGACATCATGCCCTCTGGGGAGTGCAATTATTGATGGGAGGGATCTATCTGTAGAGCAGAAGCTCTCTGATCAAAATCTTTCTCTTTTCAATACTGGTTCTTCCACTTACTTTCATGCATCTTGTCAGTTCTTTACCGTTATTGATCTCCCAGTTTGCTCTCCTTCATTATTCTCCCATTTTTCATGGAGGGTTGACAGTAATCCACAAGGCAGTGATCATTTTCCCATCCTTTTGAGAGAGACTAGCCGTGGTCAATGCCACCCTACCTGCGTGCCCCGGTGAAAGCTGGATCAGGCAAACTGGTCAACTTTCACTGATCTCGCAGAACTTGATCCTACCATCGTAAATCAGCCATCAATAGACGACTGTGTGGCAGTGGTAACTGATTGTATTATACATGCAGCTGCTCAGTGTATTCCTAAAACCTCGACACGTTTTCCACGATATCCTCGTCCATGGTGGAATTTTGCTTGCCACTTAGCACCGAAGGCTCAAAAACAGGCCTGGGATACTTTTCATGGATATCCCACACTTTCAAACCGTGTTGCTTTCCAATGGGTTCGTGCACATGCTAGGTGGGTAAGAACTCAAAGCCAGAAGGAATCTTGGATTAAGTTCACAACAAGCATATCTTCTACCACCAGTTCCAAGATCATACGGGACAGGATTAGAAAGGTTAATGGGCACCACAATTCGTTTCCCTCTCGATTTTAATTTCTGATGGTCAGGAGGTGACTGATGTCCGGAATATCGCTAACACTCTAGGTGAAAGCTTTTGCCAGGTATCTTGCACTTCTGCTTGTTCCTCCACCTTCCTGGCCATCAAGACTCGGGCAGAGCATTCACCTCTTTTCTTTCGAACTGACTGTTTCTTTGACTATAATTGTCCCTTTACCCTGGTGAAACTAAAAATGGCCCTTCATCGGTCTGCCAGTACGTCTGTTGGACCTGATGATATATATATGCTGCACCATCTGTTTCCTGCTTCTCTTGATGCCCTGGAGAAATCGCCTATTTTAATCATTTACACCACTTTATGGTAGTGTGTTGTCTGTCTATAACTTAGTTACTAGACACTAAAATGTTGTCACTTAAGAAACGCTTAACATTGTAATTTGTACTGCCGCGACGTTAGTGAATCGTGCACAAGCCACGAATCACGAGAATAATCATACAATCTGTAGGATACAACACAGCATGAAGTATGAACGTGAACAGCAAGAAATAAAAATATTTGTTATTATTCATTTTGATTCTATCTGCTTTTGATATAAAACACGCCAGAGGTCCCTTCCCCAACCATCAAGATGATTAATATATGTCGTGAGTGCGAATCTAGTTTGTTTGTTTGCTGTTGAATTTCGCACAAAACTACTCGAGGGCTATCTGTGCTAGCCGTTTCTAATTTAGCAATGTAAGACTAGAGGGAAGACAGTTAGTCATCACCACCCACCGCCAACTCTTGGGCTACTCTTTTACCAACGAATAGTGGGATTGACCGTCACATTATAACGCCCCCACGGCTGAGTGGGCGAGCATGTTTAGCGCGACGGGGATGCAAACCCGCGACCCTCAGATTCCGAGTCGCACGCCTTAACACGCTTGGCCATGCCGGGCCGAGTGCAAATGTAAAGGAAGATGATAGGATTAAGTGTTGAATTTATTATTTTCAAATTAATTAATTATAGGGGAAACAAAATTATCGTGGCATAATTCGGCAGAAAATAACGTGACGGTTAATTTAAAATGTTGTTTGTTTGTTTTTGGAATTTCGCACAAAGCTACTCGAGGGCTATCTGTGCTAGCCGTCCCTAATTTAGCAGTGTAAGACTAGAGGGAAGGCAGCTAGTCATCACCACCCACCGCCATCTCTTGGGCTACTCTTTTACCAACGAATAGTGGGATTGACCGTTACGTTATAACGCCCCCACGGCTGGGAGGGCGAGCATGTTTAGCGCGACTCGGGCGCGAACCCGCGACCCTCGGATTACGAGTGCACGCCTTAACGCGCTCGGCCATGCCAGGCCTCTAAAATGAAATACGCTCAAATTTAAAATGACAATAACAAGTTTTGAACTGATGATGATGATGTCGTATTAAAGGTCGATATGATGTAGTTATTAAAGTCAGGATTTACCTAGTGTAGAAGTTGTTATTGTATTTGGAATTTAATTTTTTAGTCTAGCAGGTTTTGCATCCTAACTGAAACAGATTTATCTTAACATTTTAAAATTTCACTTCAATAGTTTTGAGCCCGACTTGGCCCGGTTTTTAATACATTGAAATCATAATCCGAGGGTTGCGAGTTTGAATCCCTGTCACACGAAACATACTCGCCCTTTCAACCGTGGGTCTGTTATAACTGACAGACAATCCCACTATTCGTTGGTAAAAGAGTAGCTCAAGATTTGACTATGGGCGGTGATGACCAGCTGCCTTCCCTGTTGTATTACACTTTAATTTAGGAACGCCTAGCATAGATAGCTCTCGTGAAGCTTTGTGCGAATTTCAAAAACAAACAAACTTTATTTGTTTTACACTTTGCGCTTAATATGGTTTAAAAAAATAAAGTTTGTAAAATAGGGTGAGCATAGTGCAGATAGACTTTTGTTAAGATTAAACGCGCACACACAGATTCACTCCGAATTGTCGTAACAGATTGATTATTGTATGGCTCAGCATATTCTTCACTCAAAGCCACTTGTGGAATAACTCCACATAGCACTTCCAGGTTTTAAACTTATAAATAAGATATAAGTTAATTACTCAATAAGACCATTGTCCTTTTCAGCTTACTCCAGAGCAACATCCTGCCCATTTAACAGTTTCAATGGGTAAAACCAATTATTCGATGAGACCTAATATGTGGTCTTCCCTCCTGAAGTTAACACCCAAGACCAAGTCCATAATTTGAGGGATAAGTAATCTAATAAATATACTAATTGAGCACTGTCAATAAGGACCAATTTGCTCAGAGCACGTTGTATTACCAACAGTCATATAACAGAGTCTAGAAAAAATTGCGTTATCATCCCTACATAGTTGTAAGTCGCTATTCCATGTGTCTTTCATTGATTTGTTGTTACTCTAAGGAATGTTTTTGTTGTGAAAAGAGAAGAGGAAAGATTTTAACTTGTTAACGCGATCTAAATATTCAGTTTGTTTGTTTGTTTTGGAATTTCACACAAAGCTACTCGAGGGCTATCTGTGCTAGCCGTCCCTAATTTAGCAGTGTAATACTAGAGGGAAGGCAGCTAGTCATCACCACCCACCGCCAACTCTTGGGCTACTCTTTTACGAACGAAAAGTGGGATTGACCGTCACATTATAGCGCCCCCACGGCTGGAAGAGCGAGCATGTTTTGGCGCGACTCGGGCGCGAACCCACGACCCTCAGATTACGAAGCGCACGCCTCAACGCGGTAGACCATCTAAATATTCAGACATTTTCCTTCCTTTTACAGACAATGTTTTTAAGCTATTTTGTATTCGTGTCGTACCTCACTAACATTGTTGAACAAAGCAAGTTAGCAATTTATATACGAATTTTAGTAAAGAAGATAGACTGAATAGCAAAAATTACTATAAAGTGTATATATATATATTGTTTTAATAGTTTCAGGAGTTTTCGTCACCCGTGTGAAAAATTACGAAACATTGATTTCACTCACCGGGAGGATCAAGGATCCCGTTGACGAAATTTTAGAAATAGATGGCGTTAGTGTTAGCCAAAAACACATCAAAGATATCCAAAATATGATAATAAATACCAAGAAAATACGCTTCACAACCCTGTCTCTATTGAATTTGGAAAGAGGAATGAATACATGCAAAGAAGATAAACTGGATTTCTCATTGTAAATAATAATTTGTGTATTTATATGTGTCATGTTTTTTTTGTTTAAAATTGTAAAATAATAAATTAAGAAAAGTTTAAATTGTATTGTTTATTGTATTAAATGTATTGCAAAATGTTGTATTGGATTTTATTGTTCAAATGATGAAACAACACCAACAGAATTCAAGACAGACTTGCTACAGAGGAATCAATCCAGAAAGAGATATAATTTTATGAACAAAGCTTCACTGAATATAATCAACAATCAATATATAATTAATACAATCAGTTTAAATCAATAATTTACCAGTTAATTAACTTTCCTTACCATTCAATTAAATCATCCTGAGAAAGGATGATACTGTAGAATAATTGAAACGGACTTTTAAATATTAAATTAACTCAATAATGATTTTCGATAACATGATTACAATAAAATAATCTGGACGTATTTCTTTTTAACAATTTATTAATGTTCTCTGCAGTATGACCTACACACAATGACACTCTATTCACATAGCGTTTTTGAAAAACAGTCAATCTCGGTTATGTTGTCTTCTAAACCAATTTAGAATAATTTAAAAATAATTAAAGCCAGTCGTTATCATTCATACACTTTTCAAGCGTTTTATCTAAACTCTTATGTACTGCTTCTTCAACGTCTGAAGATAACCCATTCCAAAGGCCAACCAAACTTTTAAATAATTAAAACTGCCTTAGTCGAAGATGATTCCTACCAGTCCATAAGTTATACCTGTGTTCCCTAGTTCTACTATTTTTGTTGGCAAATATGGAAAAAACAAACAATTATGCATCAGCATCTCCACGTGTGACAAAACAATATTTTCTTTTAGTGTGCTTTAAAAAAGTCCGTACTCTTAATTTTTGAATTTAAGTCAATCTTTTCTCATATTTTCATTTCTTGTTTCAACAACTTTTTTATCTTATGAATCTCGTGTCATACCAGTCAATTCAAATTTCTTAAATTTATGATGATTTTAAAAAATCTTATCTTAAACTGTGTGCGAGTCAACCTGTTTATTGTTTCCCTGTAGCTACCCTTTTCATTCTATAAGGAATATTGAAGAAATTACCTTTAAAATGTTAATACATGTGATCAGTGTCGCTAAATAACTCATTTGACCAATTCAGAACAGATTATTCTTGTTGCATCCTTTCAATTTTTATTTTAAATTATGAGCCAAATATCGTTGTTATTTATCTCTATTTGCAACAGAACACTTCACCTGATAGAGCACTTATCATACGCATCCATACGTTCTCCAATTTCCATAATCATTTCTGTATTTGAGGTTAAGAATAAATTTAACATGACTTTATTTCAATAGATTCCTTGACTAATTCCTTAAGAAGCTCAACAGTTTTTAAAAGCATTTCTTCCTCATGGTTTGACTTCACTATTACCCAATACACGTGTTCCATCATGGTTTGACTTCAATATTACCCAATAGATATGTTCCATCATGGTTTGACTTCAATATTACCCAATAGATATGTTCCATCATGGTTTGACTTCAATATTACCCAATACACGTGTTCCATCATGGTTTGACTTCAATATTACCCAATACATGTGTTCCATCATGGTTTGACTTCAATATTACCCAATACACGTGTTCCATCATGGTTTGACTTCAATATTACCCAATACATGTGTTCCATCATGGTTTGACTTCAATATTACCCAATACATGTGTTCCATCATGGTTTGACTTCAATATTACCCAATACATGTGTTCCATCATGGTTTGACTTTAATATTACCCAATATATATGTTCCATCATGGTTTGACTTTAATATTACCCAATATATATGTTCCATCATGGTTTCATTAAGAGCTAAAATCTTAATCTGATTGTAAAGATTCTCACTTATTTCATCAGTACTATTGTGGTTTTTAAGAAATTTCCACTAAAAGGCTTTTTCTTTTATATCCACTAATAACAACTTTCTCGACATCACTGGCTGTCTTCTTTGGTTTGAGTCGCTGCTGAAAGGTAACGTCTTCGTAGGTCGGAGTATCCTTGTCTTTCTTCTTAGCATTAATTAAAGTATTCCTGCTTGCATCAGAGATAATTGGCATACACGAAGATGAGAAGCTTACTGGAATAGAAGTTCTCTGATTGACAGACTTTACATTTTGAAGATTAGTTGATCGATGTTGGGGGCGTTCGGCACTAAAATAAAAATACCGTAGGGTACATCCGTAGTGAAGCATAAAATCAGCTACCTGTTTGTCTTCGGTCACAACTATAAAGTTAGTTGGCAATGCTGTGGTCTTGGAATGAATTCTGTGAGCCGCGTGGAGTTACGTGAAAATTCTTTCCAGAAAATGTGGAATTCCAGCAGGGGTTAAGACAAATGAACGTTCTTAATAAATATCGAATACAGACAACGTGAACTTTAGGCACGAGAGCATTGAACGTTGATATCTACTTTCCATGGTTTACATACATATGCATGGTTCTGGAGTGTTGAAAGCTGCAGTAACGTGCCTCCTCGCTGAAGAATTTTGGTTTTTTGGGGGTCATCTGAGACGCTAGGATTGAACTGATCGATGAAGACAACATGGCAGCGATGACTTCTCATATAAACACTTCAGCTGCTAGTCGAGGAATGAAACGAGATTATTGATGTCAATTCGTCTCTGCATTTATACCCTTCTGACGGTAAACTAACAGGTCACGTGATTAGTCTTATTCTTGATAGGTACAAAACTACAGAATGGAATACACAGGAATACCTCGTACAGGGCATTTAATGCGTGGGAAACACAACCGCATTGATTGAATCAGCATTGAAAGGGTAATAGTCTCAATAGAAAAAATGACGATACGTGGGCATCGTAAGGGATTTATTCATAGTAGAAATAATTAAGCCTGATTAATGAGAAAAACAGAAATAGTTATGAGGTAAAATAAAAGCGATATTCATTTGTAAACTTTTGAATTTCTTGTAATTTTGAAAAATAAAAAATTAAAATTACTAATTAAAGAAAATCTATTTCTTCTTGGTTGCACCATTTTCTTCTTCTTCATTTCAATTCTCGGTAATATCGAATGACATTTTATAACCGCACTCCAGGTCTGAATCATGATTCATAATTAACAATGTAGTAGTTTCCACCGTCCGAAACATTGTTTCAAGTTTCCGTGAGAGAAATTATTCTTCCTGCTCTTCACTAGCACCTTCGTTACACTCTAGACTTTCTTCTTCTTCCTGATATGCCTGATCTTGGTTTAAATTGAAGAGCGTATCATTGTCGAGAGCTTAAGAATGTGTGTAAATGCACTCTCGAACATTAGCCACGACCAAAGACTCGAAATAAACAGTATGTCCAATTTTGATGACGTCTTCGGAAACATCCCTAATTTCGGACTCAAAGCTACAGGAATGACTTGCGCCATCAGGCAAAACGTGCTTCCACGTCGCTCTCGTGTTTCTCTTGCTAACTTGAAGCCACGCTTCGTTGATGTTTTCGATAACACTTCTGATGTTGTATTTTTTCTAGAATTCAATCATAGATAGTGCAGCTTCTGTAGTTGTAGCCTTTCTTGCTTGAGAAAATGTTCGCTTAAAATAATAAGCTTTAAACGTCGTAATGATACCTGATCCGTTGGTCGCAGTGGACATGCTCTACTGAATGGAAAAAAGTGAATTTTGAGATTTTCGTAAAAGTCACAATCTCTCGTTAGATGGCTTGGGGCATTACCTAATAAAAACAAAACTTTAAAGTCCAAGTTGTTTGTTTTCTTTCAGTAATGTTCAGCTGTTGGACAAAATTAGCTTTATCACCAGTCATCAAACAATGTTTTCTTAATTCCTACTTGTATCACAGTCCACACTTGCCACTCATACAGCCAACGCTTGGCTTTAGACATGGTTTTTGTTCCCCCACCTTCAATCATGTATCCCATAAGTGTCCAAGGTGCTCCACAAAATTCCAAAAGGGGAACTCTACCCTCAAGCCTATGCCTGGTTAAGGTAATAGCATCAAAAAATAACCAAGTTCTTTCTTCATATTTGGAGTTTCTTTTAATAGAGACAAGTTATTTGGTTTCTCTAATGGTTTGGGGAAATGCGGGCCTACACCCCGAAGCATATCGACTGCCATGCCTAGTGCTTGTGGTTCGACTAAAATATCAGAGAATATTATGGCTGCATCGAGATTAAAACGATTTATTGGTTGTAATGTGACCTGGCAAGCAAGTTCACGGGTCATGCAAAGTCAAAAAAAAAACTGAAATCTTTTCTTATTTCACGAAATTCTGGTAACTACCGTCCTGCTTTTCTCATTACGCAAACTGGAGTGAACTCCGTCCTCTGACCACGAGCTGCCCGCAATATGGCATCATTCAGAAAGGGAGGGAAGTTCTCGGGACCTTCTATACGAAAATATCATACAATGTTTACAATTTCATGATTATATGAAGAAAAACAAAACAATAAATACTTGTAATGAATATATAGCATTGAAGGAAATGACCGTAATGTGTGTGTTCCATATAACAAAGCCACAAAGGGCTATCTGCTGAGTCCACAGATCCATAACGTGTAAAGATACTACTACAGAACAGGTAACAAGAACATTACAACCGTGAATAAAGTTTAACTTAAAAACTCTTAGCTTTAAACTGACAATTTCTATTGGTTTCATACAGTTATACACTCTTGATCAAGTCCTTCACAATGTAGTCTAGACTTCACACTTCCTCTTATACTATTATATGGAAGAGCAAATTTCTCAGAGTTGTGGAACAAGGAAGTCAGCACTAGATTCAAACACCTACAACTGGTTAAGGTAATAGCATCAAAAACATAACCAAGTTCTTTCTTCATATTTGGAGTCTCTTTTAATAGAGACAAGTCATCTAGTTTCTCTAAATGTTTGGGGAAATGTGACTCTCCACAGGCCATCAAACTATTTATTTACAACATCAGTTACAGTGTGCACTTACTGTTACTATGAGGGTGACAAAAGTTGGTATACATGTACTGTTAGAATGAAAGTAATAATAACTCTGCTTTCTTCTATCCAATAAGCCAACATATTCTACACAGCTATAGATATTACTTGTTTAACAGAGTTTTTTATGCACTATCTAATTAAATGCTTTCTATAAATCAAGATACATCACATTCATAACTGTACCCTTCCCTACACATTGTACTCTCTTCAAAGAATGTCAAAACTCAGTAAGGTTAGATTTTGCCCTAGTAAAACCATTTTGACAATTCTTAAAAGTCTAAAGTTTAAGTGACTTTACAAAGATTCTTTCAATAGACTTCCAAAACTTTCCCACAACTGATGTAAGACTAATGAGTGTATAATTAGTAAGGCAGTTTTGATCACTTTCTATTAAAAAGAAAAGTAGCATTAGCTGACAACAAGAAAAAAGTTATGAATGGTTCACACATCCAATCCTCAACTTACTTTCAAAGCCCTGGAGTAGGTAACATCGAGACGAGCTTTTACTTATTCAAAGGTCTTTGTTTTTTATCTTAAATAGATCAAAATTAATGTTATGTTGTTCTATCTAGCTTCTATCTATCAACTGTTCAGGTTGAGGAATATTGTTTAAATTTGATGAGTAAAATTGAAGAAGTAGAATTTAATAAGATAGCCATCCAATAACACAGGCTGTGAACCTTAGCTTCATAATAGTTGCATTGGTTTTAGTAACAGGTTTTACATAATTCTACTATCCAGTGACAATAAGCAAAATTCATGTTTTGCTATCATATGAAGACTTTTTACAACTCAAAAACAAAAGTTATAGTCTTACTTTGATCAAACTTACAATAAATTTACCAAACAGATATGTGTCTGGGTCATTTTACACAACCTTTCGTTGCCATAAAACCAAACAAGCATTGAAAAGAACAATATCAAGTGTTCACACAAATATTATCCACCAATGACACATCATGTTGTCTGTTAACTTGTATACAAGTGGTGCATTTGTGATGGGTTCTAGAATAAGATCTCATGTTGTGTTTGGTTTAGAGAAATTTATAGTCAGTGGTTATCAACATTTTGAGCATAACAAAATGTGGCTTAATTAAAATGGCTCAGTTATGTAAGAGCATGTACGACAATTTGTGACAACTCTGTAAAGATGGACATCAAGTATACATATATCACTGTAGAACATTTTGAGACAATAAAACTATTGCAGTTGTAACACCTTTCAAAGGCCACACTTCAATACTAATGTTTTGCTAGCCCTTAATATATTTGAATAATTCTAACAATTTACTTTAATGGTTTCAGTCAACGTTGTTTCACACCTTTTTCATGTTGTATCATAAGTCTTCTCAATGTCAAAGAATATTGATACAAGATGTTTTCCTCAAAGAAAGGCTTCTCTAATTGACGTTTCTATTCGAATTAGGTGGTCCATGGTGGAGCGCATTCGTAGGAACCCACACTGGGTGGGTGAGAGGAGATTGTTTGATTTGAGGAACCAAACAAGACGAAGATTAACCATCTTCTCTAAGTTTTTACAGAGACAGCTCATCAAAGCAACTGGATGGTAGTTTGAAGGAATCTTGGGATCCTTTCTTGACTCAGAAAAAGGTTGGACAATAGCCTAGCACCAGGCATCAAGAAAAACATTCTTCTCCCAGATTCCGTTAAAAACAATCAGAAGAATAGCAAGAGAAGCAGGAAAGATATGATTGCTCTGCCCGAGTCTTTATGGCTAAGAAGGTGGAAGAAGTTCTAGATACCCGGCAAAGCTTTCACCTTGAGTATCAGCAATGTTCCAGGTATCAGCTACTTCTTGGCCATCAGAGAGCAAGATCGAGAGAGGGACAAAATTATATTTCCCAATGACCTTACGAATGTTGTCCCATATGACTTTGAAACAGATGGTAGATAATACGCTTGTTGTAAACTTAATCCAACATTCCTTCTGCCTGTGACGTCTTACCCATTGGCCCGTTGGAAAGCGATGCGGTCCGAGAGTATGGGAAAATTACGAAAAGTATTCCAGGCTAGTTTTTGAGCCTTCCATGCCATGTGGCAGCCAGGATTCCACCATGGACGAGGAAACAGTGGAAAACGTGTCGAAGTTTTAAGAATACATTGAGCAGCTGCTTGTATAATACAGTTAGGTACTGCTGCCTCACAGTCGTCTATTGATGGCTTACAGACGATGGAAGGGTCAAGTTCTGCTAGAGCAGTGAAGGAGGGCGTTTTCCTGATCCAGCTTCCACCGGGGCACGAGGGTCGGGTGGCATCGACCACGGCCAGTCTCTCTCAAGATTATAGGGAAATAATCACTACTTCGTGGATTACTGTAAGCCCTCCATGTAAAATGGGAAAATAATGATAGGGAAGCAAATTGAGAGATCAGTAGGAGTAAACGACTGACTAGATGCATGGAAATAAGTAGAAAAGCCTGTATAGAAAAGAGAAAGGTTGTAATGAGAAAGCATACACTCTACAGAGTGACCCCTCTTATAAATATCAGGACTTCCCCAGAGGGATGATAATGTCCATTAAGTTCCCCAGGATTAAAAAGGAACACAGCAACTGTTCAATGAGATCATCAATATTTGATTGATAACGCTGGTTTACAAAGAAATTGAGGCAAGCACAAAAATAGCTGTTTTAACTTAATTTGGGGGTGCTGAATTCAGATTTGAAATCCATTTTTATTCACCACTTCTAGTTTTTTAGATATACAAGTTGTACATTTTGTACAAATACTGTACATAAAGGCGTATATGCATTCAGGGTTAATTTCTAATGTTGTGTGTCTTATGTCTTCTTTTTTAGTTATCATGCAATAAATGTAAGTGATAGCATTACATTATATATATATAGCTATATATCAAGACGGATCACCAGTTTCAGGAATCGGAACAAATGTACCTGGCTTGTTCACTTTCCTTGGTTTTCCACATAATCCCTCAGACTGGCGTTTTTTTATAGACTCTTCCAAGCGAAGTCTCAAGGCTGTGCTTCTGCACAACAGGAATAAATATCCCAGCATTCCCACTGCACACTCTGTCCATCTAAAGGAGTCCTATGACAATATGGAACTTCTTTTAGAAGCTGTTAAGTACAACCAGTACCAGTGGAGTCTGTGTGGGGACCTCAAGGTCATTGGTCTTCTTATGGGTATGCAAGCGGGCTTCACAAAGTACTGTTGCTTTCTGTATCTCTGGGATAATCGAGCTGTATTCCAGCATTACAAGCAGAAAAACTGGGGGTCTAGAAGCACTTTCGTTCCTGGTGAATACAGTGTCAAGGAGAATCCTCTGGTTGACATGAAGAAGGTACTTCTTCCTCCTCTTCACATCAAGCTTGGTTTGATGAAGAATTTCGTGAAGGCCATGGACAAAAATGGTGCTGCCTTCCAACACTTGTTTACTGTGTTCCCAGGTCTCAGTGCTGCTGAGCTCAAAGAGGGCATCTTTGTCGGACCTCAAATCCGAGAAGTGCTGAAGGATACTGATTTTGAGGAGCTTCTTACCTTAAAGGAACTGAGAGCATGGGAAGCATTTAAGTCAGTCTGCAGTGGCTTTCTTGGTAACACACGCGTACCAAATTACCAAGCCGGTATTGAGAAGTTGCTAAAGACTTATGAGGATATGGGATGCCAAATGTCACTCAAAATTCATTTTCTCCATTCCCACTTCAACTTCTTCCCTCCAAACCTTGGAGCAGTGAGTGATGAGCACGGAAAAAGATTCCACCAAGACATTACGAAGATGGAGAGCAACTACTAAGGCAAGTGGAACCCCAGCATGATGTGAGACTTCTGCTGGATGCTCTTGCGTGACATCCCGGAGGCAAAATACACCAGATCATCTAAGAAAACACACTTCTGTCTGCGGTACTATTAATTGTGTACATTGTGTCATCCAAGTATATTTATTCCATCAATGTTCTTTATCTATCCTGTTTTATCTGTAATAAGCTGCAGCAACTGTTGAAATAAGCACGTATATACTCTGTATATACTAAAATGAGACTATTTAAAAGCCAGAAAAACTAGAAGTGATAGAGCAAAATTGTTTATAAATTTGAATTCAGCACACCCAAATTAGTAAAAAACACCTATTCACATTCTTGCCTCAGACAAAAAAGTATTTTTTGTAAACCAGTGTAATAGGTCTCTCCAGGTGACAGGTATAGAGCACAAACAGTGATGGTATGACCCGAGGAAACACGGATGGCTACGGCCTCCAAGAGTGTGTCGAGTTGAAAAGACAGGGTGGGCACATGCTGATCAACCAACAGTGGCGCTCCTTCATCACACACCTTGACATATAATGTACAAAGAAAACCGCCGAAAGGTGACGGTATTGGCAGGTTTCAGAAATGTTTTCTGTAAGGAAAGGCAGCATACAGAATGGTAAGAAGCAATCATGGATCCTGCCCTGGGTCAATTGGGCAGGTCGTTGCTGTTAGAAGGGGATTCCAGTGACTGTAGACGTGAACGAATGAATATTTTGCTTCTTGGGGTGGAAGAAGATGCATCCGAGGAAATGCCTGTAACCGGAACCAAAGGAAGTGGATCTTGGGAATTTTTGGGATGTATGCAAAAGGCTGAGATGAGTGTTGAAAGTTTCTTCATTAACTTTTTTAACCACGGAGTTCAAAAGACTTTTCATTTGTTTAGAGAACGATTCTGTTGGAAGCAGAGAGAGATCTGTCTGCACTCCAATCTTGTTGTGGAATGAAGTGCAGCAGCATACATCCAAGATGAAGTGGTGAACAGCAATTATCGAGCCTCAAGATAAGTAATGTTACGAATCGTTTTCAGACGCTGCACCTTCATCCAACCATTTAGAGCAAGAACGAAAGTAGGACAAGCGAGAACCATTACAACTGATGCAATAAGGGTTCGTTTCACACTCACAAACATCATGGACCTTGTCACTGCAACGAGCACACCTCAAGGAACCATGACATGACGTCTTTCATTAACCGAACCATTGATACTGGAAACATCGGAGAGGATTTGAAATGTATGACTACACTCTGCAATTAAGAAAACCTGCCTTGATGGTGGCAGGCGTAAGTGGTGATGTGAATGTGAGAATGAGGACACTGGTCGGCACCATAATTCCATCTTTGCGAGTGGATATACGTAACACTGAAGAAACTCCTTGGGTGGAGAAACCAGCAAGAATCTCTGACTCTGGAATGTTCTTCAAATCCCAGTCAACGATAACTCTTCGTGATGAATTCAAAGTAGCATGAGGTGTAACCTTGATAGGTATATCCCCAATTGCCTTTGAATGCAAGAGAAGTTCACTGTGTTGAGATGTGGATGTTTCCACCAATATACAGACATGTGAAAAAAGTTAGGATACCCTATGAAAGCCTGTGTGTTTTTGTAACATTTTTGAGTATAGAGATATTTAATATCAATTTTAACAATATCGAGAGATTACAGGAATATAACTAAACAATTAACACTGAAGAAAAGATTTTTCCAGATCTTCTGTAACTGTAATTATACAAAAATGCATATTCTAACTGAGGAAAAAGTTAGGACACACATAAATACTGTCAATGATTGTTATATTAAATACCGATAATGATTGTTATGTAAAATACTAAAAAATCATTGTTGTGTAAAATACAAATAATAATTGTCACTTTAAATACCAATAATGATTGTTATGTAAAATACTAAAAAATCATTGTTGTGTAAAATACAAATAATAATTGTCGCTTTAAATACTATTAATGACTTAGGTAAAATACTAATGATGACTGTTCTGTAAAATGCTAAACATGATTGTTAAATAATTGTTGTTTCGAATTAAGCACAAAGCTACACAATGGGCTATCTGTGCTCTGCCCATCACGGGTATCGAAACCCGGATTTTAGCGTGTAAGTCAGCAGACATACCGCTAAGCCACTGGGGAGCTTGTTAGATAAAATACTGATAAACGCTGTTATATAAAATCAATAACGATCATGTAAAATTTTATTAAAATTTTTATGTAATATACTAAAATAATCATAGTTGTAGAAAATACCAATAATCATTACTGTGTAAACAAAAACAATCATTATGTAAAATGCTAATGATCATTGTTGTAATATATAAAATTTTATGGAGATGAAACCACTTGGTATTAAACTTTTAGTATTGTATAAAACGTTATGGAGATTAAACTATTTGGTATTAAACTTTATGGTGATGAAGACCTCAGGGAGACCAAAGCCTGAAGTACTAAACTTTTAATGATATATATACACACACGTGATACTGTATAAAACCTTGAAGCTGTGAAATCCTGACAGAAAGTAAAATACTGGAACATTTCTTTCGAACTCATCCAACTAACCAACCAGTTTTTGATATCTATCGATGTTGTGATTTTTAAGTATTTTAACATTTTCTAAACCCCCTGGTCAAAACTTGTTTAGCACAAGTTTTACCCGTTTCATATATATTTCTCACGATGTTATGGCTTTTACTTGTTGAGAAATCAATCTGCTAGAGTTTCAATGTTTTTGTAGTTTTCGTCAAGTGATAGCTTGAGTTTCAAATATAAAAACCTGAGAAACTAGAGCAGACAATAACCGTACTAAATATTTATACCTATCCTCTGTAATTTACAAAAAAAGTCAGTGGTGAAATTGTGAAAACAAAAACAGTAATGAGGGATATAGATTTGTTTGGAAAGAGAAAATAATGTACGTGTCATCAGAAAAAACCGATAAAGCTGCAGAACACGGTCTGCGTTATCAAACGTACTGACTGAAGGTGCTAGAGTATACAAGAAACATTCTCCATTACTTGATACGGATATATTACAGTCATCAATGGCGTTGGTCAAGGGTAAAAAAATTTGAAAGGTCAACTGTACAAAGTCTTATACAAAAACATTTTTCTTCCAGCTTAGACAGAAATGTACATCTAGTGGACGTTTTTCGTACTAAATTTTTGAACTTGTATGCAAGTTCACAAGTTCATCGTAAGATGGAATGTTTTAACAGCAACAAGAACGTGCTGCATTATAAGTTTCACGTGCTTGATGACGACACGAGCAGTTATATACTTACAAAAACAGTAAAAATGACTGGTTTGTTTAAACACAAACTATGAACTAATTCCAATTCTTTCTTCCATTCGGTTTTCGACGATTAATTTCTGTGATCAGAAACTGTTTACATTTTCACACTTCGTAATCTCCTGCTGTTGTGCCACTACCAGCTTGAAAAACTTACAGATCAAATCCACTGAAGTGTATTTATAACCTACCATATGGTTGGAATCGTGCTAATTTTTATAACTTACACTTAACACAGTTGTACTTAGGGATGAAAGTCTTTCTTGGTGTGTAATCAGTTTAAACACTGGTTGGAAAGAAGTTCTAAATTATTTTTATCGAGCTGACAAATACTATGATTGGCTATTTCCAATAATGATCATGTCACTGTCAGTAAAACTTCAATTACCACACTCACTTTTGGTAAAATTAGTTTGTGAAAATCACTCAGCATAGTTTTACTTAAGATATTCCCAAACTATTTATTTACATCACTTCTGTAATCACTCTCAGAAAAACTTCTGTAATCACTGTCACTCCCAGTAAAGTTGATTTCTATGAATATCTCTCAGCACTTAAGTTTTACTTCAGATACTCCTAAACTATTTATTTATAACACTTCTGTAATATCGCCATCACTCTCAGTAAAACAATAATTACACCGTCACTTTAAGTTATATTCTGTAATCACTGTCACTCTCAGTAAAATTAATTTCTGTGAAAATCACTCGGCACTCGTTCTATATTTACTTCAAATATTGTATTTATTTACAACACTTCCGTAATAAGACTAACTCGCAGTAAAATTTGTGAAATTCACTAAGCACTTGTTAGTTTTACTTCAGACATTCTCAAACTATTTTTTTACAACACTTCTGTAATAAGACTAACTCGCAGTAAAATTTGTGAAATTCACTAAGCACTTGTTAGTTTTACTTCAGATATTCTCAAACTATTTATTTACAACACTTCTGTAATAAGACTATCAGTAAAATTTGTTTGTGAAAATCACTCTGCACTCGTTTTTACTACAAATATTTTCAAACTATTTACATCATTTCTGTAATCACGGTCACTCTCAGTAAAATTAGTTTTGTGAAAGTCATTCATTCATGCTAGTTTGATGAGATCTTCTCAAACTAAGTAAAACTTCTGCAACACCACCACCACTCTCAATGAAATTCATTTGTAAAAATCACTCACGTTTTTTTAACTTTAGATATTTTCAAACTATTCATTTACAACTTCTGTAATTGCACCATCACTCCCAGTAACACTTCTGTAATCAAACCATTACTCTGAGTAAAACTTTTGCAATCCCACAGTCACTCTGTTATTTCCAGTAAAATTAGTGCGAAAATCACTCAGCACTCATGTTAGTTTTACTTCAGATATTCTCAAACTATTTATTTACAAAACTTGTTATGAAAGTTTAATTATAGAAAATCCCCTTCTACAGTAACCTTTGAAAAGTACTTTGAGCTATAAATACAACAGAAGCTAATTACACTTTACAATAATAAACAGACAGCTCATAACCACCATCAAAATAACTTCAACTGCTACCTACTTAGTGTACTTTTTTTTTTTACATAAAGCTGGTGATGGTGTTAAATAATTCAGACATGAAGATAAAAACTTTGTTTTACAAATTAAAACGAGAAAATATCACAATAAAGTCTGGAAGCTTCAGTGTGTGGAATGTATCCCTTTGGAATGTTTATACACAGCATCAACAAAAGCACACAAGTGTGCAAGGTCAATGTCAGGATACACTCCATGACCAAGGTTTGCAATGTGTCTACCTGGTCCAAATTCAGTTATCATCTGTGCTACATACTGGTCAATGTCAGATGGTGAAGCATAAAGTGCACAGGGATCAAGATTTCCCTGAAGGGTGACATATGGTCCCACTTCTTGTCGTGCTTTCTTAGGTTTTACTGTCCAATCAATTCCCACAACATCATATCCTGTTTGTCCTAGCTTGTCCAGAGCACAGTGAGTATCTTTTGCAAAAATAGCCATAGGAACTTGATCAAGTTCTTCACAATGTAGTCTGGATTTTACACTTTATACTATTAATATATGGAAGAGCAAATTTCTCAAAGAGTTGTGGACTAAGGAAGCCAGCACTAGATTCAAACACCTGCAACATCTGAGCACCAGCTTCAACCTGACCAATGAGGTAGTCGACAGTAATGTTTGTCAGGATCTTCAGGAGCTTGTGACTCTCCACAGACCATTCATACAGCCAACGCTTGGCTTTAGACATGGTTTTTGTTCCCCCACCTTCAATCATGTATCCCATAAATGTCCAAGGTGCTCCACAAAATCCCAGAAGCGGAACTCTACCCTCAAGCCTATGCCTGGTTAAGGTAATAGCATCAAAAAAATAACCAAGTTCTTTCTTCATATTTGGAGTTTCTTTTAATAGAGACAAGTCATCTGGTTTCTCTAATGGTTTGGGGAAATGCGGACCTACACCAGGAAGCATATCGACTGCCATGCCGAGTGCTTGTGGTATGACTAAAATATCAGAGAATATTATGGCTGCATCAAGATTAAAACGATTTATTGGTTGCAATGTGACCTGACAAGCAAGTTCAGAGGTCTTGCAAAGTTAAAAAAAACTGAAATCTTTTCTTATTTCATGAAATTCTGGCATGTACCGTCCTGCTTGTCTCATTACCCAAACTGGAGTGAACTCCGTCCTCTGACCACGAGCTGCCCGCAATAAGGCATCATTCAGGAGGGGAGGGAAGTTCTGGGCCATCTATATGAAAATATCATACAATGTTTACAATTTCATGATTATATGCAAAGAAAAACAAAACAATAAATACTTGTAATGAATGTTTAGCATTGAAGGAAATGACCATAATGTGTGTGTTTCATATAGCAAAGCCACAAAGAGCTATCTGCTGAGTCCACAGATCCATAATGTGTAAAGATACTACTACAGATCAGGTAATAAGTACATTACAACTGACTATTTCTGTTGGTTTCATATAGTTATAGGAACTTGATCTTGTGTCATTCACTGTTTAGTCTGGACTTTACACTTTCTCTTATACTATTAATACATGGAAGAGCAAATTTCTCAGAGTTGTGGAACAAAGAAGTCAGCATAAGATTCAAACACCTACAACAGGTTAAGGTAATAGCATCAAAAACATAATCGAGTTCTTTCTTCATATTTGGAGTCTCTTTTAATAAAGAAAAGTCATCTGGTTTCTGTAAAGGTTTGGGGAAATGCGACTTTCCACAGGCCATCAAACTATATGCTATTTATTTACAACACTGGGTGGCAATCAGTTACAGTGTGCACTTACTGTTACACTGAGGGTGACAAAAGTTAGTATACATATACTGTTAGAATGAAAGTAATAATAACTCTGCTTTCTTCTATCCAATAAGCCAACATATTCTACACAGCTATAGATATTACTTGTTTAACAAAGTTTTTATACACTACCTAATTAAATGCTTTCTATAAATCAAGATACATCACATTCATAACTGTACCCTTCCCTACACATTGTACTCTCTTCAAAGAATGTCAAAACTCAGTTTTGCCCTAGTAAAACCATCTGGACAATTCTTAAAAGTCTAAAGTTTAAGTGACTTTACAAAGATTCTTTCAATAGACTTCCATAACTTTCCCACAAGTGATGTAAGACTAATGGGTGTATAATTAGTAAGGCAGTTTTGATCACTTCCTATTAAAAAGAAAAGTAGCATTAGCTGACAACAAGAACAAAGTTATGAATGGTTCACATATCCAATCCTCAACTTGCTTTCAAAGCCCTGGAGTAGGTAACATCAATTTACCTATTTAAAGGTCTTTATTTTTTTATCTTAAATAGCTCAAAATTTTTCAGGTTGAGGAATATTGTTTAAATTTGATTAGTAAAACTGAAAAAGTAGAATTTAATAAGATAGCCATCCAATAACACAGGCTGAGAACCTCAGCTTCATAATAGTTGCATTGGTTTCAATAACAGGTTTTACATAATTCTGCTATCCAGGGTTCATAAACAAAATTCATGTTTTGCTATCATATGAAGACTTTTTACAACTCAAAAACAAAAGTTAAAGTCTTACTTTGATCAAACTTACAATAAATTTACCAAACAGATATGTGTCTGGGTCATTTTATACAACATTTTGTTGCCATAAAATCAAATTACTATTGAAAAGAACAATATCAAGTGTTCACACAAATATTATCCACCAGTGACACATCATGTTATCTGTTAACTTGTATACAAGTGGTGCATTTGTGATGGGTTCTAGAATAAGATCTCGTGTTGTGTTTGGTTTAGAGAAATCTATAGTCAGTGGTTATCAACATTTTAAGCATAACAAAATGTGGCTTAATTAAAATGGTTCACTTATGTAAGAGCACGTACGACATTTTGTGACAACTCTGTAAAGATGGACATCAAGTGTACACATATCACTGTTGAACATTAAGACAATAAAACTACTGCAGTTGTAATACCTTTCAAAGGCCACACTTCAATACTATAGTTTTGCTAGCCCTTAATATATTTGAATAATTCTAACAATTTACTTTAATGGTTTCAGTCAACATTGTTTCATACCTTTTCCATAATCTCTCATTCAACCAACTACACTGACCTTCTATTATAACTCCAAGTTTCTCCAAGACTCGAGTGAATTTAAGTTTTTTATATTTATAAGAATTTTTGGGTTTTTTTCTGGTAGCCGCTTGTTTTGTCTATGGGAAACATGCCTATCTTGAACATTTCAACTAACCACTATCTTCAACTCAACTGCCCAATTCAAAGCACACAATTCTTGCATCATCTCTTCAAAAAAATTTTTTTTTCATTTGCAACCAAAGTATTATTTCTTATCTTCATATGTTACAAAATGTTGAACCTAATGAGGCAACAACCACTTGCATCCAGATGTTCTCCAACCCTACTGGATCAATCAGTCACTTCTTAGAAGGTGTAATAAACCTAAAGTTGCATTGTCCTTAGTAGGGTCCATATTCATTAAACAAATCACCAAGAATCAGAAAACTAGTGAACCAATCAGTTGTTTCTGAGGAGAGAACTGTCAAATTTCAAAATAAAAACAGCTTTAGAAAAAATGTCAGAACAGAGCAGAATAAGATTATGAAAACAACCGTACAAAAAACAGAGAACCACAGATCTCTATAGTTGTCTGAATGTAGAATTAGGGAAACAAGTAATGAAACAAAATGTTCTGAAAGAACATTTTAATAAATCAAGGATAAACTGCAATAATTAATCATCTTCCTTATGTGTTGAAATTTAAGCTCATTATAAAGTATGTGCTGTACAATACAGAAATCAGTAGAAAAGTTATTCATATACCAGAGTTGCTTGCATTTGAATAACTTCTTTCAAAGAAAGTTGGAATATTTTTATTTTCATGATTGTTGCTTGTTTTGAAAGGATTTATATTTAAGGAAATACATCTATTCAATTTCTGCATTGGAATGAAACAGAATTTGCAATAAACAAAAGGCAAAACAAATCAATTTTGTTTACTATTTTATTCAGTCTTTGTTTCTTTAAATGAACAAAAAAACAAAGGTAAAAACACTAAATAAAGGTTGCTTAAAAAGATGAAGGCAAGGATGTTAAACATGTATTTTTTAAAAGCTGGCCTAAAATAGTAGGTGAATAAAGAGTTATCAAACGTCCTGAGGTTGCTATCAAAATAACTAACCCACACATCACGTACTCAATATAAACAAACATTCATATCAGAAGGGCCGTGTTCTTCAAAATAAGACAAAAACAAACAGAACATAACATAATTATTTTAGATGATGCATATTTTTTTCCTATATTATTAAAGTAGATTATAATTTAGAATTACAATTTGTGATTATTTTTTTCCAATTAAAAAAAGGCGAAAATAAGCACACCGCAGGAAAGTTTAGGTTCCTTTGTAACTTTACAGATTCATTCGTTTAGAATTAAGTTCAAAGCTACATAATGGGTTACCTGTGGTCTGTCTGCCCACCACGGGTACAAATTCGTTTAGCCTGATGAAGGTAAGTAAAAAGTTATCCAAAACATTTAACTTGACAATAACTTGAAAGTTATAAGAGTGTCGGCGCAAATGGATGACAGTCATTTTGAAAATCAAATAAAAAATTACACGTTCTGCAAAAAAAAAAAAAAAAAAATTAACCGTACCAATATGAAAACAAAATATTTTAAACAATACATAATACCGTATGCATACGACTAACGTTTTCGAAATTTAAATACAAACCTCTTCAAAAATGTTTCACTTTTAGTTTTAAGTTCAAACTTGTTTCAGGTTCCCTTTCACCGCGACGATTATACTCAAACAGCATAAAACACGTCAGTCTTCTTTCATACGTACCTACGTAGCGCTGATGATCAATGTTACTTGTACTATAAGGGATCATTAAATTATTGCGTTGTAAATATTGTGCTCTAAAATATGAGAGATAAATCCAACAACTACATTTCAATTTAACATATCATGTACATATAATTAATTTGCAATATAAATATAACTAAAAATGGTTCATAATATATGTATATATATGAATTGGGTTATACTTTGTCTTACTATAAGAATGAGATATTCATACATACCCAAGGAGCAGAAAAATACCAATTTATTTCTTATTTAAATGATTAATCCATTTGTTGCTAAACGTTGGTTTGAATCAAGTAAAAAGCTGCACAATAGACTATCTGTGCTCTGGCCACTACGGGTGCCTAAACCAGGTTTTTAGCGTTGTAAGTCCGCAGACATGGCGCTGTGCAACTGGAAAGCATTGAAAAAGTCTTGCAATGAATAGTAAGGAGGAAAACCTCAGTTGCTCATTTACTCTCGCTTTATTCAAGTAATATCTCTTTTTTGTTTTTGATTGAATATTTTATATTATTCTAACATTATTTATTATATATTGATATTAGTAATTATACTAAAATTGTTTAATATACTATTTTCATGGATTTTCCTGAAGATAGAATATGCGTAATTCCAAAATATTCATTAGCGATTTTGTAACTGTTTCCACGGCTCTAATATTCATTATTAGACTTAGTTAAATTAGTTTTGTACACGCGTTTAAATGAGCTGAAAGTGAAAGTGTTTGCGGCATAAATTATATATTGATGTTCTCACACACTACTCTTTAGTTCAACGCTTTTTCCAAGTTGGCTAAATAGTATGGCTTTAAGATAATACTAAAACGTTTGTATATACTTTTGTCAAACTCATTTTTTATCTTTGATTGGAACGATATATTTCTCAGCAGATTTAGTGATGTCGAGAAAACCCAACTGTAGAGAAAAATATATATGTAAACACGGCTCGTTTAGGTTGAGAACCCAAACAAGCCGTTTTCATATATATATTTTTCTCAGCAGATTTCTACGTAGCACTCGGCGATAATGAGTCCTAACTAAAGTTATTTACAGAATAAAATAAAATTGATTATTCAAAATACAGAAGTTCTAGAGGGCATAAACACTCAATACGAAACATTTCTAAATGAATTTACTCATATCGGAATTCGAATACCCAGTGGCTCAGCGGTATGTCTGCAGACTTATAATGTTAAAAACGGGGTTTCGATATTTGGTGGGCAGAGCACAGACAATCTCTAGTGTAGCTTTGTGCTTAATTCAAAACAACAACTTATATCAGAATTCTAATTTCTTTAAGGATTTTTTTACATTACAAAATTACGTTGGTATCGATAATGGAAAATGCCAGTTAAAGAAATAATTTTATTACTCTTTACTTTCAAACCAACATGAACTTTCAGCAATTTGTAACAGCTTTTAGCATTATCTAGATGTCAGAAATAAATGATTGTATAATATTTTAACAGAAATATAAGAGTTTTTATTGTTGTTATAATTATTTTTAGTGAACTATTAGCCTTAGACAACTTAGTAGTTTAACAAAAATCATTTTAACAAAATATTACCACATGTCTACTGACTCACAACGCAATATTTTGTTGTCTTAACAACCACCTCTCCCTATAACTAATAACATTATAATAAGTTAAATGAGTAGATAAAGAAAGTTTTGTGGCTATGTTCCTGGCACTTTTGTTTTTGTTTAACTATATCAACGATCAGTTTAATATTGCTTTATATTAATCTTCAGAGATAATAAAAGTTTCAACTTTATCAGCTTTCAGTAACTTTTCACGTTTTGAAAACGAAATCTCCTAAACTTTAAATTTTATAGTTGCATACATCTCTTCAAAGTTAAAGGGTATTACTACAACAAAATACAACGCATAAATGTGCACAACTTGTTGTAAAACGCTATCTTCAGAGCTTTAAAAATGTTAAGGTTTTTATCAAGAAAAAGTTTTATTTTGACTTATTACATCATTATATTAAAACAAGATGGTAATTATTGGTCCATCTCGGCTCTATCATCCCCTAAATGTCTTTCGCTGGTACAGCGGTAAGTCTACAGACTTACAACGCTAAATCAGGGATTCGATTCACCTCGGTGGGCTCAGCTCCATGTGGCTATTAAAAACATAGCTTATAATATATTTACTTAACCAAGCTTTTTCTTAAACTGGTTTAAATGTACTGCCTCTACAGCCTTTGAAATCAACCAATTCAAGATATAAACCACCCGATTACAAAAATAAAAGTGTTTTAACTGAAGATGACTCCTACCTTGTCCAGATTTTATATAAATGTCCCCTAGGTCTACTGCTCTGTTAAATATGAAAAAAGATGATACATCAACATTATCAATTCCCTTTACAATCTTAAACACCTCAATCAAATCTTTCTATTGATTCTTCTTTTTTGAAGAGAAAACAATCTAAGATATTTTAGTCTCTCCTCCTGTGGCAAACCACTCCATTCCAGGCGCCATTGTCTGAACCATTTCTAATAATTTGATGTCTTTCCTGAGATAAAAGGCCCAAGACTAAACACAATATTCCAAATGTGGCCTGACAAGCGACGTGTACAATGAAACTATAACCACTTTTTTCTTGTATTCACTATTTCTGAAGCTACAAAATCTTATTTGCCTTACCACTATCAACAGCATACTACTTAAATGGCTTTAGAGACTAAGATTCCATTCTTTCATGCACTGTTAAGGTTATTCCCATCCCAATTATACTTATAATTCAGGTTACGATAACCCACATACACATTTATTATAATTAACACCCATCTGCTATTTATTTACTCAACTCACTAAATGAGCTAAATTAGCAGTATTCTCTTCAAGACCATCAAAAACTTTAATATCTCCTGTAAGTTTAAATATTTTATTCACTATTCGTTACTCTTTGTTATTGATATAAATAAAAAAAAGAACAAGAATCCTGAAACAGATTCAGGAGGTGACTCCCTCTTGTGGCATTAATTCAGTTTGACTGAACTCCTTTTGTAACAACCCTCTGCTTTCTTCCATTTAGCCATTCTTCTATCCAATTAGCTAACTTATTCAATGCACCTCTGTAAATAATTATTTTAGAAGTATTTTTCATGGCAGACGGTCAAATGTTTTCTGAAAATCAAGACACACCAAGTTCAAATCCTTACTCTTAATTGTATAAAGAGTAACCTAGCCAGATTCTAAGTTCCTTATATGATTCGTCGATTCCTAGTGTTAAAAAGGTTATTCAAGTATGACATCAGATGCTAAATTGTATACATGAGTTAACTTGCTGTTTTATAAATGTTATTAGTGTACGAAATAGGTTGTTCAAAACGAATCCCAATTCGTGTTCACATTACCACTGACTGCAATATAATAAGATAAACTGTTTCTCACTAGATAATTGTAGTATGAATCTGGCTCTTGGAAAACAACAACAAAGACATGCCAGTTATTCTATTTCTGAGATATCTGGTGGTCATTATCATAATATTTCCGCCGTTTTCAATAACCCCAGGTTTAATTCCTTGAGGGACAGGATAATTCAATATAAAGTGACTGTCACAACCTTTCACATTATGTGCTATAGCTGCATAGTTCTTATGTTCATACTATGTGCCATAGCTGTAAGGTTCATATGTTGTTTTTTAAATAATAATTCACAGAATTTCGCACATGAATAATATCATTTGCAAACTGTTTTCATCCCGTTAAAACCATGGATGTTTGCTGATATGTGTCAGTTGTATTTGCTTTTATACAACAATTTCAACGTTAATAAAACGTTTATTATACAATAAAAAATTACTAATTTGATTTTATACAATTTATACGTCAATAAAACATTTGTTATACATTAAAAGTCAAACTGATTTGATTTTATACAATACTTTCATCGTGAATAAAACGTCTACTATGCACTAAAAGTTTTACTAATTTGATTTAAAACAACTGTTTCATCTTTTATAAAACGTCTATTATAGTCTTAAAATTGTATTTGTTTCATTTTATAAAATAATTTCAGCGTCAATAAAACTATTATTGTACAATAAATGTCTTACTAATTTGATTTTATACAACAATTTTATCGTAAATAAAATGATTTTCATAAACTAAGAGTCGTATTGATTTGATTTTAAACAACAATTTCACCGTGAATAAAACTTTTATTGAGTACTTATTTGATTTTATACAAAAGTTCCAGCGTCAATAGAAACTGTTGTTATGAACTAAAAGTTTTACTAATTTGATTTTATGCAACAGTTTTATGGTTAGTAAAATGTTTATTATGGACAAAAAATCTTATTATTTCATTTTATAGAACAATTTCAAATTTAATAAATCATTTATTATACACTAAAACTTTTACTAATTTGATTTTATACAACAATTTAAACGTCAATGAAACGTTTATTACACTCTCAAACTTTCGGTCAAACTATACAGTCATACTAGTATGATTTCACACAACGAATTGAACGTCAATGAAACGTTTATTACACACTCAAACTTTCGGTCAAACTATACAGTCATACTAGTATGATTTCACACAACGAATTGAACGTCAATGAAACGTTTATTACACACTCAAACTTTCGGTCAAACTATACAGTCATACTAGTATGATTTCACACAACGAATTGAACGTCAATGAAACGTTTATTGACGCAAAAATTGTTGTATAAATTCAAATTAGTGAGACTTTTAGTGTATATTAAATGTTTTGTTAACGTTGAAAGTTTTGTATGCGATCAAAGTGAAGTGTTAATTATTGTATAATATTGTCCTCTTTAGGGTGATTTAAACGTAGAGACACTTATTGTGTACTTTGTGAGATGTATATAATTGTTTTCACGTTATTATATATATCATTTTAGTATATCATTGAAAATGTTTATCATGTTCTAGAAAACAAGCATGTTCAAGAAGTCTTGATCAAATTAAAACTGAGACCCCAAAACCCGATCGTTTCCACGAGGTGAACCTTTCTTCTTCAGAGGGAACTTGAAGTCACAGTATCCCTCTGAAAATATTTGTGTGTGTGTTCTTACAGCAAAGTCACACAGGGATACCTACTGAGTCCACCGAGGGTAATCGAACCTTTGATTTTATCATTGTAAATCTGTAGACTTAGTTCTGTACCAGCACTGGAAATATTTAATTACTTGGTTATAAGGAACATAAACCTGTTAATTAATTCATCAATTAGTGATAAGCATCCTTTTAATAATGTTGTAATTAATTATCAACATGCATAATCCATGGTCCTTTAAAAGCATGTTTTCTACATGGTGAAGTAATCATATATCTGTCAACGTCATAACTAACACACATAACCTACTTACATCACTAAGTCCATCTCTGAACGTCTTAACTATCACACACAACCTCTTAAATCAGTAAATCCATATCTGAACGTCGTAACTAACACACATAACCTACTTACAGATGGCTGTAACATTGCATAGTGTTAACGATGTTGTTGAGATAACCGTAACATTACACAGTGTTAACGATGTTGTTGAGATAACCGTAACATTACACAGTGCTAATTATGTTGTTGAGATAACAGTAACATTACACAGTGCTAACGATGTTGTTGAGATAGCCGTAACATTACACAGTGTTAACGATGTTGTTGAGATAACCGTAACATTACACAGTGCTAACTATGTTGTTGAGATAACAGTAACATTACACAGTGCAAACGATGTTGTTGAGATAACAGTAACATTACACAGTGTTAACGATGTTGTTGAGATAACCGTAACATTACAGTGTTAACGATGTTGTTGAGATAACAGTAACATTACACAGTGCAAACGATGTTGTTGAGATAACCGTAACATTACACAGTGTTAACGATGTTGTTGAAATAACAGTAACATTACACAGTGTTAACGATGTTGTTGAGATAACCGTAACATTACACAGTGCTAACTATGTTGTTGAGATAACAGTAACATTACACAGTGCTAACGATGTTGTTGAGATAACCGTAACATTACACAGTGTTAACGATGTTGTTGAGATAACCGTAACATTACACAGTGCTAACTATGTTGTTGAGATAACAGTAACATTACACAGTGCAAACGATGTTGTTGAGATAACCGTAACATTACACAGTGTTAACGATGTTGTTAAGATAACTAACTGTTACTATTTTATTTAGTATTAAAAAGTTATGAATATGAATAAGTTTAATTATTTCTTTAACTACACATAATTACAACATATAACTAATGTAAAATTTCACCGTTTAACGCTCTGTAGAAGACATTATAACAAATGAGTGAATCACGAGTCTGGTTGTACCTTGAAAAAAACTTAAATTAAGAATAATAAAGTTTTCCCTTAGCAGGCTGAAGTTTCATTGAAAGGGCAAATTAAGGTGAATAATACACATATCGTTTCGCTTGTTATGAAAGTGTACTTTTCTTTTTTAATCACACTTAAACAGTTGAGAGAGACGCAAGCATTGCGAAATTGTTGGTTTTTTTTAACTTGAAGGACAATTTTTTTAACACGTCTACGCAACCAGGAGAAAGTAATCCCACATACAGTCTCTGTAATATATATTTTTTTTACTTTTTCGATAATGAGTGATTACTTGCAAACAGGTAACTCATTTATTTACGTTTTTTCACATATATTTTGAGATTACTACAGCATGTAAAGTGTATATGATCGATAATTTATATTTTACAATATTTAAAAAGAAAACGAAATCCGATCTCCCTATTGGTTGATAGTTACTATTCAACAAACATCATTTTTGCAAGAAGAATCTGACGGTAGTAGAAGAGGGAGCAACTCGAATATTTTTAGAAATACGTAATATATTAAGTAGAGTGTTATATTTTCTCAATAAAACCATATGATTATAACACTTCATGCCGGACAAATAAATTCTTATTTACTAGTACAAGAGAAAGTTCAAACAACGGATTGGTTGATTGTTTGATATGGTGTTATTTTGGCGCAAAGCAACTAGGCTATCTGCGCCAAATATTCGATGAAAAGTTAAAATTAAAGTAAAATTACTAAAATTCGTAAAAAGGAAATCAAGATAAAACAAAACAATGTTTAATTTTAAAATTAATAGCATAAAATCCCATTTTTACATCTAGTCTACAGCGGTAAGTGAAAAACTACAGTAATACAAGTTGTCAAGGGCTTTCTGCAGCGTAGTTGTGATTATCATAACTCACAAGGATGACACGAGTAACTTCAAAACCACATTTAGTCACCTGAAGTTGGCCTTTCCAATCCTGGTTCCGAGTTATTTGGCGTAATGACCATTTTCTAATTTCATATTAAACGAGTCGTACACGAATTGTTAAAACAGAATCATGTTAGAAAAAGGGTCTAATTTATAAATGAAAAACTTAAATAGCATTATAAAGGTCAATGACCTTTAAGAAACTAAATTTCATTTGCAAGATGAATAGTGTCACCAGTGCCAATAACACTGTCCAATGTTATGGATAAATATTAGGACAAAACGTGCTTAAAATGGTGACGTCTTTGAGAGTTGTAACTACAGCAAGGCAGTAAAATGTGGCTTACACAGACAACACATTGGTGCATCAGTTCCCGCGATTACCAACGTGGCTCGATATGCAGAAAAACTGGATAGAAGTAAATGTTTCAGAGAAATGGCCCAGCATGACCAGGTGGGTTAAGACGTTGGACTCGTAATATGAGGGTTGCGGGTTCGAATCCCTGTGGAACCAAACATGCTCGCTTCTTCAACCATGGGGCGTTATAATGTTATGGTTAATCCCACTATTCGTTGGTAAAAGAGTATTTGTTTGTTTTGAATTTCGCGCAAAGCTACTCGAGGGCTATCTGCGCCAGCCGTTCCAATTTTAGCAATGTAAGACTAGAGGGAAGGCAGCTAGTCATCACCACCCACCGTCAACTCTTGGACTACTCTTTTACCAAGGAATAGTGGGATTGACTGTAACTTTATAACATCCTCATGGCTGAAGTGGCGAGCATTTTTGGTGCGACCGGTATTCGATCCCGCGACCCTCGGATTACGAGTCAAACGCCTTAATACACTTGGCCATGTCAGGCCCAGTAAAAAAGTAACCCAATAGTTGGCGGTGGGAGGTGATAACTAGCTTCCTTCCTTCTTATGCTGCTAAATTAGGGGCGGCTACCACAGACAGCTCTCGAGTAGCTTTGCGCGAATTAAAAAAGAAAGAGAAATAGGCCAGTTGGTTTGAATATGGGTGAGAACTAACATGAAGCTATTCCAGGGCCAGTATAGAACTAAGCGAGGCAGCGTAAATAGTGCAGTTTGAGTACTGCTTAGCTTCTTTGTGATCCAGGGTAAGAGAAATGGCAAACAGTTCAGCAGTGAACACAGAAGCTGTGCACAACCACAGAACCTCAACAAACCATGACAGAGCCCACACAGTCGCCTGATTTCACACCATCGGTATAAATGGGAGTGTAAGGATGGTTCAAAAGATGTTCAGCAAATGAAAAAGTACTTCCAGTTAGGACTATTTGCTTTTCTCAGATGACTTAAAGAAAGGACACAATTGGGGATAGTAATAAGCCATGATGGGATGAGCTGACCAGTGGATAGGGCAACATTATCCAAGGACAAATTTAATTCATCCAACATGACACACCTAGAGCCACCGAAAACATAACCAGGCTGGATGCTCTGGTAAGGAGGAAGTTTCGAAGCATATAGTAAAGACGGAGGTGCAAAGGAGGTTCATGAGACTCTGTGTATAAGCTCTGAACTGGGGAAGTGCAGAAAGACCCGGTGCAGAGTCTCTGATGATGAATGGGGTCTAGCATCTTCAAGGCCGATGTCCTGGTAGAGCCATAGATTAGTGATCCATAGTCTATTTTAAATTGAATAAGATCACGATACATCTTTAACATAGAACATCGATCCGCTCCCAAAGTTGTGGAAAAGAGGAAACGAAGGACGTTCAATGCTATTTTATATTTGACTCGTAGCTGCTTGATGTGTGGTATAAAGGTCAGCTTACGGTCAAGGATATGCCCAAGAACTTAGTCTCAGAAACCACGAGTAACACAACTTCACCAATATGGAGTTCAGTAACAGGGTGAATACTCCGTTGACTTCAAAAGTGTTTGCAGACGGTTTTAGATAAAGAGAAGTTAAAACCGTTTGGTCCAGTGAACGACTGAAAGCAATCTGTAGCTGTCGCTCAATATACTTCATGTTCAACCACGGACATGAGATGTGAAAGTCTTTCGACATAGAGCTCATTTGTAACAGCAAGAGGGAGTTGTTCAGTGATGGCATTAATTTTTATACCGAAAAGTGTGACACTCAGAACACAGCCCTGAGGGATCCAAGTTCCTATAGAAAAGAACGGAAAGTGTTGAACACACACAAACTTGGAATCTCCTGTCCATTAAAACATTTTTAATAAAAATGGGCAAATAGCCACATAACCCATACATATGGAGGTCTTGCAAAATGCCATACCTTCATGTTGTATAAGCCTTCTCAATGTCAAAGAATATTGACACAGGATGTTGTTTTAGAGAAAGACTTCTCTGATTGACGTTTCAAGTCGAATAAGGTGGTCCATGGTGGAGAACTGTCGTCAAAACCCACACTGGGTGGGCGAGACAAGCATTAACTATCGTCTCTATGGTCTTACAGAGACTGCTTGCCAAAGCAATTGGACAATAGTTTGAAAGAATCTTGGGATCCTTCCCAAGTTAAGAGAAAGGTGGGACAATAGTCTAGCGCCAGGCATCAGCAAAAAAATCCTCCTGCCAGATCCGGTTAAAAACAATGAGAAGAATAGCAAGAGAAGCAGAAGATATATGGCACAGCATCTCGTAGTGTATATCATCAGGTTCAACCGATGAAAGGCCAGTTTGACTTCCACTTGTGTAAAGGGACAATTATAGTCATAGAAACAATCAGCTCGAAAGGCAAGAGGTGATCGCTCCACTTTAATATAGTTTGAATATGACTGTTTACGAGGCTTCTTAAGATCCTTCTGCACTCTCACTATAATAGTGGAAGAAAGTGGAACAGTGTACGTACGAGATGAAGTGATGGACAGCAACTTTCGACCCTCGAGGTAAGTAATGTTTTAAATCGTCTTCAAAAAGTCTGCGCCTCATTTTCTTCCAACAATTTAGGGAAAGAACGAAAGTAGAATGGGTCAGATCCATGGTCCTTGCCAACGCAACGAGCACACATCAAAAAACCACGACATGACGTCTTCGAGTGACTGAACCGCTAACACTGGTAATGTCTGAAAGGGTTTGGAAGGTGTGACCTTACCTACCAATTAAGATAATTTGCCTCGATGGTGACAGGTGGAAGCAGTGATGTAAATACTAAAATGAGGACATTGGTAGGCATCACAATTCCATCTTTTCGAGTGGAGGAGATATAACTAGCTGCAGAAACTCCTTGGGTGGAAATAACCCGTGAAAATGTACGACTTAGAGATGTTCTTTAAATCCCTCTCAACAATAACTCCTCGTGATGAATTCAAAGTAGCATAGAGGTAACCTCAATGGGTATATCCCCAATTGCCTTTGAATGTAGATGTTTCCACCAATATGGCACTACATCGAAGCTTCTTTACTGACTTTGAAGAGCCAGCAAGTTTCTTTAGTCCCTTTTTAATAAAAAGGGAGACATTTGCCGTAAAGGTTTGTCTGAAAGAGAAAGTTGGATAAGAAAATGAGGTACAACAGGTGTTACAGATGTTAAAGATTGCTGTTCAGAATCTTCAAGACGTGGTCATTTACCTATTAGCGTTTTTTTCATTATTTTATTTAAGTTTTTATTGGGGGATCCATAATAAAAATAATGTTTTGGCGCCCTCTGATCCCACCAACCAAGAAACCCTACGAGGGTACGCACTACAATGCCAAACAAGGACACTGCAGTAACGCCAGAGTTTCGTAAGCACTATACCCATTCACCAGCATCAGATACAATATTCAAAACACCTGTTGAGGACATCCAACACTAGTACTTTGTTGATACAGTCCAAGTGTACCACCCGATTGACCCTAGGGTAAACCTCATGGGAGCCCGTCTACAGGAATTCAAGGCCAGAGTGATTTGTTAGGGTTGGACCCCTCAACCATCAGGATCCGCCTCTACACATGGTGTATGTTTAGGTCCCAAAGGAGGTAAACTGAAAGAATAGAAACTTCCCTGAGAGGTTTAGTTTCTTTTAAATTTCACGCAGAGCTACGCTAGGGCTATCTGCATTATCATCCCTAATTCAGCTAATAAGACTTGAGGGTAGGCAGCTAGTCATCCCTATCCACCGCCAACCCTTGGGCTACTATTTTACGAACAAATAGTGGGATTGACTATAACATTATAATGCTCCCACTCCTGAAAGGGCGAGCATGTTCGGTGTGACGTGGATTCGAACCCGCGACTCTTGGATTACGAGTCGAGTGCATTAACAACCTCGCCATGCCAGACCCACAGCCAAACACGTAACATTTTATTTTTGAAAGATTATTTGCATAAAATCCCGTAAACAACAAAAATAAAAAAGATAAGAAAGCCCATAAAATTTTATTTGTTTAGAATTAAACACAAAGCTGCATAACGGGATATATGTGCCCTTGCCCACCATGGGTACTGAACTGTTGAACTAAATGACTTGCCGAATTTTCAAGTCTTAGATAACGTGTTAATAAGTTTCCTCTGTGATGAAGGTTAAATTGTTACTGTAATTTTAGAACACAACTGCGTCACACTCACCTGAGCATGATCTATTACGCGTGATTTATTATACTTAAATAATAAATGTGCAGTTTGTTACTTGCCATGTTAGCAGCCCTCAGGAAACGATGCGACCTGTTGAAAAGCGACTGGTAAAGTGACTGATTATATTGAGGCTCTAAATATAAACGCATTATCTTTAAAGCACAATAAATATTTCGTGCGCAAATATTTTGTTTGTTTCTTTGTTTTTGAATTTCGCACAAAGCTACTCGAAGGCTATCTGTGCTAGCCGTCCCTAATTTAGTGTTAAGACTAGAGATAAGGCAGCTTGTCATCGCCAACTCTTGGGCTACTCTTTTACCAACGAATGGGGTTGACTGTAACGTTATAATGCCCCACGATTGAAAGGGCCAGCATGTTTGGCGCGACAGGGATGCGAACCCGCGACCCTCAGTTTACGATTTGTACGCCTTAACAAGCTTGGCCAAGCTGGGCCCGTGCGTCATTTTGCTTTTAAAACTGCATATCATGTGAACATGTGATTGCAAATTTTATTTCTTACATAAAAATAACAGTTACTTCATAGTAACATTATAAAACTAAACTTTTCTAAAATTAGTACGTTGGTGATTTCTAGAAGTTTCAGTTGTTCAAATAGTCATAAATAATTATACAAATCAAATGTATGTGAAATTGAATATCACGTAAGAATCCTTTTATGTCTCCACACTTTGCAAAAAAATTAGTAGCGTCTTAAGATTTTATAAGCCCAAAGTCTGGACCAACATTTCTTTAAAAAACAGTTCATTTATAAATAGTAAAATTATAATACAGATGACAATCTTCATATCCAAAGCTACAATTACAACTGTGGTCACAGTGCTTCTAAACGCGCGTTGATGGTATTGTTGAAGTTACAAAGAACAATGAATACTGTAGTGTCTGCTCTATGAATATCCTTGAAACTCACCTAATATAACGCTCTAAATCAGTGGTTCCCAACGTTTTTTATGCCTCGCGCCGTTAAAAATTTTAATATGTTCTCGCACCCCCTTACATTAATTAGTTATTTAAGAATAAAAGTGAAGGTGGTCAAAACAAATGTTATCTCGCACCCCTTGTTGAGAACCACTGCTCTAAATTCTTCCATACAAACCCCGAACCATGAAAACACGAAAACGATCAACTGGGACAATATTAGATGGGCCCAGCATGGGCTGGTGTTCATAGACAGGTGGGTTAAGGCGTTCGACTTGTAATCTGAGGGTCGCTGATTCGAATCCCAGTCGCACCAAATATGATCACCTTTTCAGGCGTGGGGGCGTTATAATGTGACGATCAGTATTTCATTGGTAAAAGAATAGCCCAAGAGTTGTGACCAGCTGCCTTTCCTTTAGTCATAAACTGCTCAATTAGGGACGGCTAGTCCTCGAGTAGCTTTATGCGAAACTAAAAAATAAACAAAAAATATGATAAAGTTGTTCATTGAAAATGTTTTAAGATATTAAAATATCCAACGCTGAACAAAGATTTCTCATAAAACGTTTTTCATGCACAAGGTAAAGCTGTGAAAATATAGTCAGTCCGGTATGTATATACATGTGTTCTTCTAATATAATGAAAGTTTACAGGCTAATTACTGTGTAGCTTCAGACTATATTTGATATCGCACACTTCAAAACTAATTCGTAAACCATTACCAGCTGCAGGATAAAACGAAACGTGCGTGGCATAATAATTTAGTGTTTATTGATAAACTTTACCTACGCCATATAATAAATGGCAAATTTAAATCACTATACATCCTTCTGAGCTTGTATTGCGTATTGTATAAAAACCAGGCACAAAACTGAGGTCTATATTGTGTAAAAACTACAATTACAAACACCACACCAACATTATTTATAAAATACAGTATGATAACTGCCACGACTACAACATTGGAGAAACAAGTAGAAAAATGGAAACCAGATTCAAATGACACAAAAAGTCACCTTCACACGTTTTCGAACACTGCAAGTCAAATGGACACAACACAACCATAGAAAACACTAAAATACTAAATAAAGAAACGAACATAAACAAACGCAAAATTAAATAAGCCTTACTTATACAACAACTTAAACCCAAAATAAGCCAACATAAAGGAACGCCTTTTACCTATATTAATATAATAAAATAAATAAAATTACATATTCAAACATGTAACACCGCCCTCTACATTCCGACACTCAGTTACACAACCCCTTTCAAACATGTGGTCAGCTTCTGGTCAGTTATCTCTTTCTTTGTGAACCTGATGATGACCGAAGAAGGTCGAAACGTTGTTCTCTCTTCTGTGTAAAATATTTTCTCAACCCAAACGAGCCGTTTTTGCATATAAAAATACCTCACTCTGTTATACTGAACGGCATAGTATTCCTACAATGCTTTGTGATTTGCTGTAACCTTAAATATTAGGATATTTTAACATAAAAAGTATTTTTATTTCATTTAAACAGTTTTAGTTTAGTTCTTTATTTTTATCCTCCAATTTACTCATGGATTCCTCTTGTTCCTGAACAATCAACGTAATATTTTATCCTCCAATTGACTCACGCACCACTAGGCGTCGAAATGTCGTACTTGTTTCATTACTACATTCGTGTCGTGTTCGTTTTCAGCATTTGGGTTGTGTAGCGGTTGCGTATTATTGTTAAAGGCATAGCTAGTAAGCTGTTATCTTGTATATGTGACGACATTTAATTTTCGCGTAATAAGTAATTTAAAAGTAAGTCATTTTCAAGTTGAACGTATAAAATCAGGTAAGCCTTAGTAAACGACTGATGTTCGCTGTACTGTAGTGAATATTCTTTATAAGTTCACTATAGGAAACATAATTATATTTTAGGCCATATAAATATTATTTTTTATTAACCGTAAGCTAATTTGTGTAACGTTAACTATTATTTACCTTTCCTTTCCTCTGTTTAATTCTGTCTTACACAGCTTTTTTGTGATTTTATACATTAATGAAGATGAAACGTAAACACGAAGTTATATTATTAGTATTAACAAATAAAATGATTATTTTTACTATTCGTAATTGTAAAACGACTTTATTATCATTATGGGGAGGTTAAGTCATTGCTGGGTAAAACGTTCGCGCCTTGCGTATATTCTCTTTATAATGTATGCTACTGCAGTCAGTTGTAAACGTTTCCGTTGGCATGTTGTTTATTAGTATGTCATGTAATTGTGATAAGATATTACATGTGGATCTGGTGTGGTATTACACGTAAAAGCAACGTACTTTAATTTTTAAATCGGATCATCTCCTTTTGTTCAGGCGCTTGACATCGAAATATCTAAATCAATTCCATAACTCTACTCGCACTTAACAGTTGTTGAAGTGTATTTATAGTGCGTATTCCAAAATATGTGATAAACAGCTTTCGTTGACTCTTAGGAGAACATTCTTTTAAAGTAGAATTCAGAAACTTAAACCAACATTTGTTTTTATTATTTTCCTGTAATTATGCAGCCACGTGTATCAAATGTTAAAATATATTCCGTTTTTTTTTTGTTTCTTCAAAGTACTGAACCTGTTCATATGAATATATATATTTTTTAATTTCATCTTTATTCGTGGCGAAGCAAGTTGCATTAGATTTCTCGGAAAAACGTTTGCATATTTGCGGTAACACCAGAGAGAAGAATTTATTACATCCAGATAAATTTTATTGATTTTTTTTTTTTTTGAAAAATCAATAAGAATTCTCTAATATTGATTTTTGAAATTTAGCTTAGCAAGTAAACATTCAGATATTGGTAGTAATATATTATATTAAGAAACACTAATTTATTAATCAGTTTTGTGTCAAAGAGAAGTAATAGTATTATTACCTCCATATATACTAAAGGTTTAAACTTTAACAGAAGTTCTGTATAACATTAATCATTATTTATATTTTGCTTTCTGTAATTAATTCCTTTGTTTGTATACGAATGAATTTGTGAAGGAGATTTTAGCAAAGTAATAGTAAATGCTAGTTTATTTAAGAATAGTGTTTAAAAATACAGAAAGCATTTTAATTTTAATGTAAAAGTTATCTGGTATTTATATTGTCTTTGTTGAGAAAGTTAGTTTTAAAACATCAAAAAAACAAAATTTTGGTAAGTTTTACCAGAGCACTTTGTGTAGTGATCTGGTATTCCAAGGTATCGAGTTATCTGATAGTATCAATGACTTGAGGCTCGCAGATCAGTGAATAATACGTCCATTGACTTACAGAGAAAAGTGAAATTCTTTGTGAAGAAAAATAAATATGAAGACTATTGACAGAATAGAAAAGACAAGGCTTAGTGTGAAGACAAAAATTAACATTTATTGACAGTATAAAAAAGGAAAAGGTTCTGTGTGAATATTTAAAAACTAAGACTATTGACACCCAAAAAAATACAAGGCTGTGATAATATAAATAAAAACAGAACACTATTGACATGATAAAAAGACAAGATTCGACGTGAAGAATTAACACTTGACTACCCACTTGAAAAACTGTTTAAATATGTACTTCTGTTAAGCCTTTAGTTACTGTTACTATATCGATCAAGTACATTAAAGTTAAATGAAAGCCAGCACTAGTTCATGCGTTTGAGTGGGAATCCAGAAAAAGATATCAGTTAACTACTGGAAAAATAAAAAAACCGCGTTCTAAAATGTTCGTTGTTAACAGGGGGTTCAACAACCCCACGGAAGAGCTAAAATTAAAAAAAAAAAAACTTTTGCTCTCTCTATTTATTGATAGGATATTGTCCGCTCCTAAACCTTTTTTTGACAGTTTTATTCGAAGAAAGGAAAACATTTTTTATTATTATTACCACAGTTGTTTTGGAGCAGTTCCAGGTGCACATGCTTATTTTGAGTATATTGTTTCAGTACAAGTCTATTGTGTCCTGTCTGTTATATTGTTCACACGTATCACCAACAATTAAGCCTACAGAATCACGGTCTTTGTAAAACCTAACAACGCCAGTTAAATAAAATTAGTATAATGGTGATGAAGTGTGAAAAGACTGAAACTTTTAAAATACATGATGTCACTGTTGAAACTAGGTAACACTGGTGTTCAAGAAACGTTCGCTTGTTGGTCGAGAAGACCTTCAGGGTAGCAAGCGTAGGTCTGCCGTTTATCGATTTTTTGTTTTTCTGGTTCTGTAGGGCATGTAATCTCTCACAGATGTATTCGGTTATATAAAAATAATGAAAGGTGATATTTCTTTCTCTTACATTTTGAACAATTTTTGCTGGTGCTAAAGGCACTAGGTTTCGCCATTTTTTTTTTCTGCTTAAATGTAGTAACAGAACAAGAAGAGACTGACTATATAAACGTAACATTCCTTTCGCCTTTGTTACGGCCAATGTATACTATGCCTAACGCAGTGCATTGGGCACTCTGATTCGTTGTCTTGTTTATAGTAAATAAATTGAGAATAAAGAATTGTACTACTGCATTGTGGCAAACATAATTAACTAAAAATTGATTAAATATTTATTGAGATGAAATTTGCAGAATTAGTACATGCAAGTGTAAATGCGTGCAATCAAAATGAAACAGAGTGGTGAACTTTAAGGAAACGTTCGCGATAAGTAATGTCACAATTGGGAAAAACCGAAAAGGCTTTTAAACAGCAGTTTTGACGTAGTGTAAGAAGCAAATCCAACCGAAACCAACATATAACCTGTCTACGTTTCTGTGTAACGTGTTAGATTGTTTATAACAAGTCAAAACACTCCACTCCCACCAGGACAAAGTATTTGCTACATGTTGGCACTTTAGTCTTTGCATTATAAGGCTTTTACCAAAGTTTGGAAAGTAGTATGTAAGAAGGAATTATTAGCCCAAAGTGAATAGCAAAGAGAAATGTATTATCAATAGATTTTACAAAGAAGGACACGCGTAAAAAATAGTGTTTGGTACCAGAGTCAGTATTAGAAAATCTGAAAGTAAAACCACATGTAGACTTACTTATGGCTGGTACGACTTGGTCATAAAAAGGGGCAAATAAAGCGATGTCTAAAAAATTCTGGTAATCGTAAACAGTGTGACTCATATCGGTGCTGTCAGATGGTGTTTAAGGGATATGAGAACAGCTTTCTTTGTTTCGTTAGAGTTATAGCGTACATTTAATCATACAATTGTATGTATAGTTTTGGGGTGGGTGTAAAACAGGTGCATTGAATTATTGTGTAATTTTTTTGTTTGTAAAAGCTATCTTCCTCTGACCAGGAGGGTCCAGTTCCAGAATCCACATTTTTCATTCATGAAAATGCTATATCTCGCGTACACTTTTTGTAGTCGTGTTCCAGAATAAATTTCCAATGTTGCGGATTCATTTAGTTTGTATATAAAGTTAGGCCTGGCATGGCCGAGCGCATTAAGGCGTGCACTCGTAATCCGAGGGTCGCGGGTTTGTGCCCGCGTCGCGCTAAACATGCTCGCCCTCCCAGCCGTGGGGGTGTATAATGTGACGGTCAATCCCACTATACGGTGGTAAAAGAGTAGCCCAAGAGTTGGCGGTGGGTGGTGATGACTAGCTGCCTTCCCTCTAGTCTTACACTGCAAAATTAGGGACGGCTAGCACAGATAGCTCTCGAGTAGCTTTGTGCGAATTTCCAAAACAAACAAACAAAGTATATAAAGTTTTTCACTCAAAACAGTTCCTTCATACCCGCGTAAATATACAAAAAATTTCGAAGATCGTATTTATCTTAATATGTAAATACTCTTGTTAAATAAATAACGAGTTCATCTAACTTCGTAAGTAGCCTTGTATTTAACTGTTAATAGGGGAGATACTTTTAGTGTCCAAACATCGAGGAGTATGTTTGGAGAAGTCCAAATATACTTTTTACTGATATGCCTTGACTTTTATGAGTAAAAGTCTGTTTTCACTTTTTAAAGGAGTTTTCACTCCTTTTGTTTTTGCATTATTTTAAATTCCCATCTCTTACCTAATTATAAACTTTCAATTTTATATAAATTTATCTTTTATTTTTCTGTAATTCTATCTTATTTTAATGTTTGGTTTTGTTTTTTTAATATCCTGTTTCTTCCAGACCTTTCAAGTCACGTGGGTCTCTACATCCCTAGAACCTCCGCCTATGAATCCAAACAAAAATCGTTATACTGTGAAACCTATAAACACAGTTTCATTATACTGTGAAACCTATAAACACAGTTTCATTATACTGTGAAACCTATAAACACAGTTTCAAGACTTTGCTAAATCGGCTACACGGATGAAGAAATTAACTTTATAATAAACTCCTTCATTCACTACAACTACTGTTGAAATGCCTAAACTTGTACACAAAATTGACTCTGATACAAGAACACAATCGTGCTGTACCATTCATCTTGAAGTAATTTTTAAAATAACCAACACTTGGAGAAACTTGTCATTAAACATAAAATTTCTGTTGAGTTGAAGTTAATTCAAAAATTTGACACTAAATGAAAATCATTACTGAATAAAAATCATGAACATTCCACAGAATTGCATCGGAGAAACAGGATAGGAAGATGAAAGCAGTTTCTTCGAACATAGTAAAAAACCATCCAGTATTTATAACCACAGTAACTTGGGAAAACCACGGTAAATGTATACAAAATTAGATTAGAAAAAAGTGCTAAACGTCAACAAACAGAAGAATCTAACTGAACAGAGCAGCCATTCTTTAAACAAACATCTGGGGTATTCTTAACAATCTGCTGAATAGTTTGGTCATTTGACCTCTGTTTCATACTGTGGCCCGGCATGGCCAAGCGCGTAAGGCGTGCGACTCGTAATCCGAGGGTCGTGGGTTCGTGCCCACGTCGCGCCAAACATGCTCGCCCTCCCAGCCGTGGGGGTGTTATGTGACGGTCAATCCCACTTTTCGTTCGTAAAAGAGTAGCCCAAGAGTTGGCGGTGGGTGGTGATGACTAGCTGCCTTCCCTCTAGTCTTACACTGCTAAATTAGGGACGGTTAGCACAGATAGCCTTCGAGTAGCTTTGTGCGAAATTCCAAAACAAAAACAAATTCATACTGTGTATGTGTCTTGTAATGTGGTATACGTACTCCATCAGCCAATGTTCGCATCTTACAAGTGTCTCATTGTAATGTAGTATAATAGGTGGTTCACCAGACAATGTTTTAAATATAGACTTCTCATAAGCAATTGATATCGTGAAACCAAATTAAAGAATTTAACAAAAAGCCAGCTGGTTAGACGATTTATATGGAAATCATTCACCAACTGGTATGGCACAAGTGTTCAAATACCTGTGTTTAGTAAAATGTCGCGAGTGAAGCTGTGCTAACATTGATTCTGTGTCTATCTTCTTTATTTTTCTGTGCTGAATGTATATTATTAACTTTTAATTAATGCATCAACTAGCAACTTCTTTCCTGGAATTGTTATTGCTTTCCCCAACGATGAGGACACTTTTCTCTATGCATAAAATTTGCGTGTATATTTTGGGTTATTTTGGTTTCTTACATAAAATAAACTTAACGATAATCTTTTTATTTTTTCAGGTTATAGTTTTACATAATTGTTAGTTTGTGAGTTTCAGCGCAAAGCCATATCATGAATTACTTTCAAACAAGTCTGCACGCGATGAGGAATGGTCCTGGATTTTGGAAGTCCGTTAATTTATCATTTACCTCAATAAACTTTAAGTAAAAATAAGCTTCGCTTCTTAGTTAAACTCTAAACACAAACTCCAATTACTAATTTCTATTCTAATGGAATTGGCACGAGTAGAAACTCAACCCTCAGCTGCAGCTGAAACTAACTGGCTTATAGCAACAAAAGTTCCCTAGTTGGACAGGGGTAAGTCTGAGGCCTTTCAACGCTAAACTCCAGGATTCTATTCTCCCACGGTAGACATAGCAGATAACACAATATGGCTTTGCTCTAAAAGAAAGAAACAAAAAGCAACAAGGAAACTTGCTAAATCATGCTCTAATTATTCGTTAATTAACACACCAAGTCGATAGTTTTTCTCTAGTCTAAGTTTGTTTTAAACTGGTTAAAGTATTTTTTAAAAATTTTCAAAAGTTTTTCGTCATTTAATCACGCACCTCTTATTACGTCAAACCTCCTCCTGGCTAAACAATACAAACGTCGATATCGAAATACGTAGCGCAGAACATTGTAAATTTTCTTAGCAACAATGTTTTTGAAAGGATCGGACTTAAAACGTGGGGGAAGGGTAAATGTTATTGGTATAATGAATTAGATTTCAACCAATTTTAGGATACATTTAAATAATTTTGTTAGTGTTCACAATATTTAGTTGTTCTATGCTAGAACTATTATCATCATGAATGACGAATTTTGTTGTCTTTATCTAGCAACTCGGTGGACAAAAAGAACATGAATTTCCGTGGAATTCTGGTGTCCTTCTGTGGCTTCCTCATTCAGTTCACCACTGGTCATTTGTTAACATTCATTAACATGAACACGTACATCACCTCGTATCTCCGTGAAAGAATAGATGAAAGTGTCAACTATAGTATATCTCCCTGGATTAATGCTGCTACCATTCTTGGTCGAGGACTTTTTATGCCTATAGGGGGACGACTTGGTGACCGACTAGGACCGCGGTGGGCGTGCCTTTTTGGAAGTGTTCTATTTAGGTAGGCTCAAAGTTCAACATAAGATTTGTAAGCATGTGACCTTCGTGTTATCTATATATCTGTTCCTACTAGATGTAATGTTAAGGTCAATATTACCATTTATTTACGTTAAACTCAGTGAAACTTGTGTAAATAAGTGTTAATGTTAAATATCATATACATTGGCATGGACCCTTTTGATTTTTCGCGTTAGTAAGTGTTAGTGTCGTGTTATTATATAAAAGATTGTTTAGTGTAGGTATTATTTTAGTTTATTTTGAGTTAATATTTCATGATTGTTTAGATTATCATAAGATAATTAAGAGCAAAGTTTAAAGTAAACATTGACGACTTTATTTACAAAACTCGCTGTGTTTATAATTCATTGGTGTTGAGGTTGTGGCATGTCGCGTGAAACTTATTGATGTCAAGGATATAGAAATTTGTAGAAGATGAGCAGACGATTAAGCTATAGATATATAACACTGGTTTACAAAAAAATATTTTTTGTCTGAGGCAAGAATGTGAATAGGTGTTTTTTACTAATTTGGGTGTGCTGAATTCAAATTTATAAACAGTTTTGCTCTATCACCTCTAGTTTTTTGTCTTTTAAATAGTCTCATTTTAGTATATACAGAGTATATACGTGCTTATTTCAACAGTTGCAGCAGCTTATTACAGATAAGACAGGATAGATAAAGAACATTGACGGAATAAATATACTTGGATGACACAATGTACACAATTCATAGTACCGCAGACAGTTAGAACTGATCTGGTGTATTTTGCCTCCAGGATGTCACGCAAGAGCATCCAGCAGAAGTCTCCCATCATGCTGGGGTTCCACTTGCCTTGGTAGTTGCTCTCCATCTTCGTAATGTCTTGGTGGAATCTTTCTTAGTGCTCATCACTCACTGCTCCAAGGTTTGGAGGGAAGAAGTTGAAGTGGGAATGGAGAAAATGAATTTTGAGTGACATTCGGCATCCCATATCCTCATAAGTCTTTAGCAACTTCTCAATACAGACTTGGTAATTTGGTACGCGTGTGTTACCAAGGAAGCCACTATAGACTGACTTAAATGCTTCCCATGCTCTCAGTTCCTTTAAGGTAAGAAGCTCCTCAAAATCAGTATCCTTCAGCACTTCTTGGATTTGAGGTCCGACAAAGATGCCCTCTTTGAGCTCAGCAGCACTGAGACCTGGGAACACAGTAGGCATGTGTTGGAAGGCAGCACCATTTTTGTCCATGACCTTCACGAAATTCTTCATCAAACCAAGCTTGATGTGAAGAGGAGGAAGAAGCACCTTCTTCATGTCAACCAAAGGATTCTCCTTGACGCTGTGTTCGCCAGGAACGAAAGTGCTTCTAGACCCCCAGTCTTTCTGCTTGTAATGCTGGGATACAGCTCGATTATCCCAGAGATAGAGAAAGCAACAGTACTTTGTGAAGCCAGCTTGCATACCCATAAGAAGACCAATGACCTTGAGGTCCCCACATAGACTCCACTGGTACTGGTTGTACTTAACAGCTTCTAAAAGAAGCTCCATATTGTCATAGGACTCCTTTAGATGGACAGAGTGTGCAGTGGGAATGCTGGGATATTTATTCCTGTTGTGCAGAAGCACAGCCTTGAGACTTCGCTTGGAAGAGTCTATGAAAAGACGCCAGTCTGAAGGATTATGTGGCAAACCAAGGAAAGTGAACAAGCCAGGTACATTTGTGCAGTAGCACAACTTGTTTTCCATGTCGAAAAATGTAGCAAGGTCTTTGTTCCGATTCCTGAAACTGGTGATCCGTCTTGATATACAGCTATATATATAATGTAATGCTATCACTTACGTTTATTGCATAATAACTAAAAAAGAAGACATAAGTTACACAATATTAGAAATTAACCCTGAATGCATATACGCCTTTATGTACAGTATGTGTACAAAATGTACAGTATGCATATCTAGAAAACTAGAGGTGATGAGTAAAAACGGATTTCAAATCTGAATTCAGCACCCCCAAATTAGGTTAAAACAGCTATTTTTGTGCTTGCCTTAATTTCTTTGTAAACCAGTGTAATTAGTAAGGCTAGCAGGAAGAGGCAACAGACGAGAAAGTAGAAATTTGGCCTGAGAAAAGTTTTAAACGTAGAGCTAACTACCGTAGGAGCAAAAGGCCTAACTATTGATATGTCAGAATAAAACTAATAATTTAAAATGATACAAGAAGTGTAGTGTAGGGAATTATAGAGCAATTTGAATCAGCCCGAGTACACCTTGATGAAAGGAAGAGACAATATCTGAAGTAGGAGGACAAGACGATCATAGGAAGAACAGTATACAACTGTGGTAGCTCACACTATAACTGTAAGATAATTGTATATGGGATTCTGTAGGGATAGAAATAAAGGTAGTTTGGCTTGTCAATTGAAATTCCAAAGTAACTGACTAAGCGTATGTAAACTTTTGACAACTAGAAAAGAACTATATATGTGGTGCTTATGATATGCGTATGAAATCTGTTATGTAAATAATCTGTTGGACATCTATTTAACCAGTTTTTATATATATTCTCTGAAAAATAAGTGGATTGCGTTGTCGTTTCTTTATTTTTGAATGTATGACCAACAAATCGGACATCTATTGTATAAGAGAACCCAACACACGTGTATTTTACCACAATTCAACAATAAAGTTGTTTGACATGTTGAGTATGACGTATTTCATTGGTTCGGACTTGCTTTTAATACTAGTTTGAGTGTTGAATGTTTAATACGTAGGTGAGGATTCCTCATTAATAATATTAGTTTCGAATGTCACGTAATTAATTGGTGGGAACTTAACGTTAGTAATAGTGTCAGTATTAGTATGCAATTGCTGTTATTTATAACGTTAGGGTTAACTATCATATAACAAATTGGTATCTACCCATTAATATTTTTAGTGTCGTTTAATGGAGTTTTAATGAAAAGGTAACTTAATACATTGAGAGAGTACTCAAGTAATAGGCGTAAACAACGCATAACAGTTAAGAAGTATTATTCTGCTTAAGTGTATTTTATCAGCTGATATGTGACATGGTGGGTGCAGTTCTCTTAATTGTCTGTTTTTATCAGTTTAAAATTTGAAAGCAAAGTGAACTTAAATACTCAATTACTATCTGTGTTTTGAAAACTATATTTTCTTTATGCTAAACTGTAAAAGTGGTAAGATTTGTGTGTGTAGATTACACAAGTATTTCAGCAATATCTGTGTATAATAAGTTTTGTTCCAAGTCCAGTGTTATACTTGAGATTAAAAATCTTAAACCACCACATTTCTCTGTTTTCTGAAATACAGTATGTGGAGATGCTTTTAGAAATAAATAAATCATGACTTGTTATGACAGGTTAAAGGTAGAAAATTTTATTACCAGCCATTTCGCAGATTTTACCAATCGAATGTTGGCTTAGCACCAACTTTTACGAGCGCGTCTGAAAAAGCGAATGTAGGCTTAGCACCAACTTCTACGAGCGTGTCTGAAAAAGCGAATGTACGTTTAATTCCATATTAGTTCTACTATATATTAGTGACTACAGTTTAAGCGATTTTTCATGTTATAGGTGTAAGTTATTTAATAATACTTATAGTGATAACAAATGTTCACAGTATAATGGATCGTGCCCTTTTGGGTGTATATTAACTCTTCTTTTCAGTAACGGTGCCAGTTCACCTTCAATGTTTCCCAGTTGCATCTAATCTTTACTTTACAAGAATGATTATAGTGTAATAGCACTGTGATGTTTTTCATGTAGATTGCCCAATAATATGAGACTTCCACTGTGTAGTAGTGAACACAGTGTAAAAGGACCATGATGTTTAGAGTGTAGATTAATTTATGCAGTACAGTAATGAACACCGTTCTGTTAGAGTAACATCCATGTAGAGAAAGCTACAAGTTACATCTAACAAGCGCTAAATTTGTATGTAGAAGAAAGTTCTAAGGAAGAAATGATTAATAGATTCTAGCTATCAAAAGTAGTGACCAATTCTGTGACTGATCTCTGTATCACCAGTTTCTATACTTTTGAAATTATACACAAATTCAGGTATCTTTACAGTAGAGAGAATGCAAGGTGTCCTGAAATGAGGTCGGTTATGGAGAAAAGAAGTGAGATGCATTGGTGACCATTGGTTCAGATCAACAACTGGGAGCATGTTTGTGGATCTGGGATAGGGGTTTAATTGATGTAGGTAGAAGGAATTGCAAGATTTAAGATGGGGTGTAAAAGGCCTGATGAAACAAGATGCATATCAATGCTCATATTGGTAGAAAAAGAGTATGTTTGGAAGAAAGAATACTTACCTGTAAAGAGAGGTAAGTATCATTAGAAATACATTTGTGGTTAAGAAAATGTTAACCTTGATTTCTTTCTTTATAAAAAATTAGAATCATATTTCAATTGTATGTAGAATTACAACTTTATCTTGTATAATTACATACACATCTTATTTGAAACAGCGGATCCGTTATTCTAACTATGTTTGCCATCAAGAGAGGTTTTGTGGCAGTGGTAATAACGTATGGCTTGGTTCCGGGCATCGGTATGGGTCTAGCTTTCGCTCCCTCACTAATGACTGGCATGAAGGTAAGATAAATAAGATACTTTTTTAACATTGTAGTAGAAGGGTGTGGAAACTGGGGCATATTTTGAAGTACAGGGGTTCTGCATACTTCTTTTAACACGGTAAGAACTGATTACATAACTTCTAGCATACAGCTTTGTTAAATATATTACAGTAACACTGCTGTGAAGAATGTTCCAGTATCCATAATGTTGTTTCGTTTAAGATTCTTGTGTACATATTACTCGTTGACAGTAGCTTCTGCTTTATATACATTCAAAATGACATTCCTCAGATTGCTTGATCAAATTTATTTTGTCAGTTGATTTTTTCTCTGAAGCATTTCATATCAGTGTGAAATAATCTGTATTTCAACTTTAATATTGCTGTTTAATTAAAGCTTGATTGAATGAATGACAATAGCACTGTTGTTTTAGCATCGTTTCACACTAATCTAAATGAAAGGAAAGAGAAAATGTCCAGAACACTATGTAACACAAATTTTGTTTCTGAATAGTGTGTTATTTCTTAATTGCTTATGTTGTAAAAGTACAGAAAATGGTCATTATTACCATCAAACTTTGCTTTCGTGACGTGAAAAATTAAATGTAGAAATTAACCTATTTTCTTTGTAAAAATGGGCAAATTTGCACATAAGGTCTGAATAAAACATATGAATCAAAATTTCCACGTATTTATGCTAAAGTTGTAGAAAAATGAACAAAAATGTTTATAAGTGAATAGTTTTTTGAGATTTGCAACTGTAATGTAAAGCACTTTCACTATAATCCCCCAAATTTTGTCTCCCATCATGTTTTCATTATACACTCCTTGGTAGGGCATTTAAAGCCCAGTATATCTTGGTGGAAGTGCTTACCCTGCTCTTCTGAGTATCCTCTCATGTTCTTCTTGAATTTATTAAGATGAGCATCAAAGATATGGACTTTCAGTAACATCCTGCAGCTCTCCATAATTTTTGGCCTTGTGATTGCCCAAAAAGCCCTGAACCACTGCAACAAAACTGCCCCAAGCTTTATTTTCCTTCTTACTGAGCTTCTTGGGGGATTCTGTGCACTCCAGGATCTTCTTTATTTGTGGTCCAATGAAGACACCAACTTTGACCTTTGTCTCAGACAGCTTAGGGAAGAGGTTTTGAAGGTACTTGAAGGCTGCATAAGACCCAGTTTTATGTGCAATGGTGAGAACTTGCTCCATTAAGGTCAGTGCTTCCTGTTGTAGTGTGTTGTGGTGCCCCTGTTGTCCCAAAGGCAAAGATAACAGGGAAACTTGGTAAAGCCTCCTTGGATAGGTCTGTATGTTTGCTTTGGCAGCTAGAACTAAACTGAAGTGGTGAGCACCTGGATATATATTACTATGGAAAGTTCTAGAAAATTGTAAAAGGTTCTTGAAAAGTTCTACAACATCCCAGAAAGTTATTAAATTCTTGTAAGTTTGAGAAAATTCTCTCAGCTACTCAGCACTTAATCCACATTGAATGTTTTGGAAAATGGGTAAATTTGAAAATTTCATTTCCCAGGTCACAGAAGCAAAGTTTGAAAAGAAAAATGGGTTTTATCCATTTACTTTAGCTATAAGCAATTGGGAAATAACACTTTCTGCTCAGGAACACAGATAATGGTTTAGCACAGATAATAAGTAGAAAATCAGTTATTAGGATAGGCTTAATTGTTACTATTATAATGCTAAAACTATAAGGAATAAAACAGATGACTTTAAACCACTTGTGAGAACAGAAAATTTAGATATAATGGGAATGAGTGAAACATGGTAAAATATAAATGATTTTGATGACAGAAGTTTATTTGAAATGCAAAGTTATAGGCTATTTGATAGAGTATTGAAGAGGGGATAGGAGTGGATTTGTTTGTAAAATGCAAGATGCATCCTGTTAAAGTTTTTTGATATTAAAGATAATACCAAGAAGCTGAGATTTATTTGATTTGTTAGTGGATACAAGGAGAAAAGGATTTTAATGGGAATGTTACAGATAATCAGATGACACTGATGAAATTAGTGACAAACTTCACAGTGAGATTAACATTTTAGATGCTAATAAAGTGGTAATTATGAGTGGTTTTAATTTCATGCATACAGATAAAGGCTAGAGTTAAACCATGAGGAAGAAAGGCTGTTATTGTCTTCTGTCACCAATTAGTCAAGAAAACTACAAAAATAATGCTATTTTATCTTTATTGTTAAATTAAATTATTAGAAAGAATTAATAGGATGGAAATTTGGCAACATCTGGATATAAGTGGTCATTTATCTATTCAATTCCTTGTTTAGCTGGGGTATTTAAATTCTAATTTGTTTTCAGTTTTTACTAACAAAGATCCAAGCAGTATTCCACATCTTGAAAGATGGATAGATGGAAACAAGAATAAGTAAGATTATTACATTAATTCTAAGCTTGTTAAGACCATTAAGTCTCCAGTTAATATTTCCTCTAGGGTTTTGAAGAACGTTATGAATTGATATTGTGAGTCACTCACTCGTTGATATTTTTAGTTATTTATAAATCCTTGAATAATGGGCAGATACCAGAGGATTGGAAGCTAGCTAATGTAACTTCTCATTTCAAAGTGATGTTAAAAGTTGTCCCAGTAATTATATTTTTGCATCAGTTGTGAGAAAAGTTTTAGAAAGTCTGAGAAAATATATTTTGTATAATTTAATAAAATTTAGGATTTTATTGTATAGTGAAGATGGTTTCACTGAAGGAAGTTTTTGCTTTACAAATCTTTTGACATTTTTTGAAAAGATCATTGTTTGTGTAGATGAGAATGAGGGTATGAATTTGTATCTGGATATTTGGAAAGCATTTCATAAAGTTTCGCATAAAAAGTTTGTACAAATATTATCTGTTGTGGGGGAGAAGTAAGCTAAGTGGATACAAAGCAGAGGATTGTTGTAAATGGATTTCAGTCAAGTTGGATTAATTTCTCAAATGGGTGTACCTGAGGGCTCAGTCTTAAGACATTTGCTCTTTTTAACTTACATCAATGACATATATGAAGGAATGGACAACAAATTTTTGCAGATGTCAAGGTTTTGGATTTTGCTAGCTGTGAAGAGGATGCTGGTGATTTGCAGGATTTAAAACATTTAGTGAGTTTGGTAAATAAATGGCAGATGGATTTTATTTATAATAAATGCAAGATAATGCACTTATTTATAACTGAAAGGAATATCCTTTGAATTGTAAATAACATTTTAAACAAGTGTAATTTTTAAATTATTTATAATGTATGGCATTATCATGATGTGAATTATAATTTGATGGGAATAACCTTAACAGTGTCATGGAAGAAAGTAATCTTAGTATAATGGTTAATCAGTATCTTAAGTCATTCAGGCCCTTCTTAAAGATAGGGTAAATAAGAGTAAGTTGAATGAACAGAAATATTAATTGCAATTCTAAAGACGTTATCTGATTGTACAAGTAACTTGTTAGTCCTCATTTGGAACTTTATGTTCAGTCTTAATTTAGAAAAGACATTGAATTGTTGAAAAGGGTTAATAGAATGGTACTTAGGATGGAGGTGGTTGCCACATGAGGAGAGGCTGAAGTCTTCAATTTTTTTTTTTTTTTTGAAAAAAAGAGTTGGGAATTTGATAGTGTTTATACATAATCATTTGTTTATAAGTTAATAGTAGGACTAGGGGACACATGTAGATTTGGGTACCATAGGAGTCATCTTCAGGTAATAGTTTTATCTTTTCAACAGGATGGTTAGCTTTTTGAATGGGCTGTCATCAGATGTTAGAGAAGAAGTAAATTTAAATAAGTTTAAAAAAGCTTTAACTGTGTGACAGATAAGGGTGGTTTCATGTTTTTGTTTTGTTAATTTATGATAGTTTAGAGGATGTGACAGCTGAGATGGACCAATAGGTCTGTTCCATAACACCATGTTATTGTTATATGAATGCACAAATTGATTGGGGTTTTTGCTTCTATATTTATGAAGTTTCTTTATAAAGTTATGACACTGGGTGAAGTGTATTAGGCATGATATCATTTTTTGTTAAAAAAAACTGTTGAATTGTGGCAAATTCACTTCTGACTATCTTTAGAAAGCCATGTGGGTTGAGTTATATTGACCTTAATGATATTTCATAGAAATGTTTTTTGGATTTCAATGAAGTGAGATGTGTCCTTTTGAAACTCGTGGTAATTGGAATCTAATGAACTTCCGTTTGTATAAATCTTTGAATTATATTGTGATTTATTTTCTTTTAAAAAGTTGTATGAGTTTGGGTGTACTGATTTTACTTCTGTAGAAAGGTACACATAGTGTGGGTTGAGGTATACTGGCTATTTCTCTGAACAAATTGATATTGGTTGGGGTGTATTGGCCTTCTATACAGAATAGTGTGGGTTGAGGTGTACCAGCTATTTCTCTGAACACAACCCTCCTGTTTTCTCTAATTCTTCTTGTGTATAATGACAAATGTTTCTTGTGCTTGTTTCAATAGTATGATTAAAGAGAAATCCAGAGTCACTGTTGCCATTACCTTTACTAGTATAATTCTTATGAAGTAGCAAGACTGTTTGCTTCATTCTCCAGATGCTTAAGTTATCTGATGATTGAACTGTTGCTTATGACATGATAGCTTTTGCTACTTTTAAGATGTCATACTTTACTTACAGTGGGTGGGATGGGACTTGAAAATCACTTTCTGGATAGTCCTGATACTCCAAGTTGATTCATTTAATTTTTTACAATACCATTTTGAACATTATGATTTGTGAGCACTTCTGTAGTAAAAAGATCTATTACACACCATTCCTGAGAGTGATGAAGTGTTTGATGTCATCATACTGTTGCAGTATGACGTAGAATATCACTCTACATTTAATGACAATATAATGTACTCAACGCTCTTTTTATCTGTAAAAATGAAGGTATTAGTTAAATATTGTGTTATTTCTATGTGAGTGCATTAATGTCACATAGAAATTTTCTTTATACACACAGTGGTTTACTAAGAAGAAAGGCCTTGTGGTTGGAATGTCATCTGCAGGGTTTGGACTTGCCCCATTAATTCTGAACCCAATCCAAACTGAGTTCATTAATCCTCTGAATTTGCCTCCAGATAAATATGGGTAAACTATAGATACATAAGAGGAAGAATTCTGTATTAGTATTCAAAGATTTTAAAGACCAAAGGCAAGAGTAAAGGTTTAATTAAGATTAACAATTATATTAAATAGAAAAAAAACAAAAGTGAAACAAATTGATGTGTACTTAGTAAGAATATTGAAGTTTTGACATGCAATTTACAGAACTAAATATAAAATTAATTAGAAGTGGTTTGGTTGGTTATCAATAGTAATATGATAAAATGTTAGGAAATCATGACTGTTATAAAACAAATATTTATCGAGTGACTTGAGAAAGGACAAATATTTAAAGACATTGTTTTAAAGGATGATAAGCTTGTGTAAGTATGCATGTTTTAATGGGAGGTGAGTGTGTGTCTTTAAATGGACGTGTGTTTGCTATAATTTCTTATATATTGATAATTTTTATTTCTTAGAATGTACATTGTTTTGTGATTGAATTGTGTATTTTTTAAGGTACTTTACAGATTCAGATCTATTAGACCAAGTTGTTGTCATGTTCCCTCTATTAGGAGGTATTTACTTGGTATTGCAGCTGGTTGCCTGCATTTTCCTGGCTAACCCTCCCATTAAGAAAAATCCTGACATTAATGTAAGTTACATGAAACATTAGTGGATAAAAATGACTACATTCTATCATATAGTATATTTTTTAACACTTTTCTGTTTTGATTTTAAAAGGATCATTTTTAAATGTCTGTTACGATGAGTTTTATAATGAAAACTTTAATTTTCTATAGTCATTTCTTAGGTGTTTTCAGAAAGTTATTTAATCTTGTCTAAATTTGAGGAATGAAGCAATTAGCGATTTGTTTGTTTTTAATTAAAGAGAAGTTGATCTAATTGTCTGTTTAAATTAAATAAATAACTGACAGAACAAATGATTTATTACCAGTGATACAAGAACAAATAATATGTAATATGCTAAAGGTACTGGCAGTGATTCAGCCTTTACAGGTTAATATCTTATTATTATTAAATTCTACTGTTTGAGGAATGATTAAATAAGTTAATGGTATTAATTCTGAGCTTGTTAAGAAAAAAATTAGAACAAGTGTGTTTATCAGAATACAATAATTTGTCTTATAAATGTTTTGGAATTATTTGAAGAGGTAAAGGTGTAGATATGGTTCATCTGGATTTTCAGAAAGCATTTGACCAGGTGCCACATAATGTTAGTGAGTGAAAATGTAAGATCTCTGCAAGACATATAGTGTCAGTGCTACTGAGCTTTAGTTTCTAGGGGGAATGAAAATGGAGACCCATTTCTCTAGAGAAGATACCAGTCCATTGGTGGTGAAGCCTCGTGTACATTTCATACAGTGGATAAACTTTAAAAAGAAGGTAAAGTGTCTTACTCAAGGACACAACAACATGGCATTGGCTAACAACCATCTGACCAAAGATTCAAAACACAATCAAAGAGCCATGCTTCTAGATTAAAGGCTTTTCTGTTGGTGTAGGCGATAAGCTGGTTCATTGAATAGCAAACTAGCTGGATGGAAGAAAATTGTTATAAAAGTGGGATATCTTGGGGCTTATTGTTGGACCTTTGCTCTTTTTGATTTTTACCTATGACACAGATGAAATAACGGTTAATGAATTATTTAAAGTTGTTGATAAAATTAGGTTTAAATATTGCTGGCTATGAGGAAGAGAGTACTGTTGCTTTAGAAAAGGAGTTGAATTAGTTAGTGAGCTGGGAAAATGTTACATAGCTTTGAATGATAGTAAATGCAAAGTAATGAGTGTGTTATCATAACTTCAATTATAAATTTGCTGGGAATAACTTGAAGTTTATTATGGAAGTAAAGGATCTTGGTATTCTGGGCAATCAGTTTCTTAACCATTCAGGCAATATGCTGTAGGTGTGAAGCAAAATGTTGCCTCTGATTAAGTAGAAACAGTTTTGTTATCAGATTGTTTATTTGTAGTCTTAATGAAATATTTATTCATAATCAAATTTAGGTTGGGAAAATGAGCAGAAGTTGAATGATTTTGTAATACAGGAAGATGGAAGTGACAAGATGAAGGACAGTGCAAGTCATACAGATGGAAGTGACAAGATGAAGGATGATTCAAGTCAAGAAGATGGAAGAAAAGAACTTGAAAACAAGGAGAACGAAGACGTAGGAGAGGACAAGTTTTCAGTAATGTTAATGTTTAAAACAAAAGAGTTTTATATTCTCACGTTCACCATGGCATTATCTTACCAGAGTATCCTGTTTATGATAGCTATGACCAAGGTAAAGTATACTGTCTGGGAATATGTTAGTAAATAGTTAAGATAGTAAGGACATGTTTCTGTTGCTGTTGTTGAAATAACCCCAAATTTGATGGCAAGGTTACGTATGCTGTTGTTGAAATAGCCCAGTTAAGATGGTAAGGCTATATATGTGTAAAAACAGCTGGTATGGTAGAGAAAGCACTGTTTAGAAGAATGAATATTGTTTCAACCTTCTTTGGTCATCTTCAAGTTCGTGATGAAAGAAGGTTGAAACACTGTTTACTCATGTACATAGTGCATTCTCCATCCATACCAACTGTTTTTACATACATATTTTTCTCTACAAGTGGGTTTCTCATTTCGGATAGTAAGGTTATGTCTGACGTAGAAATAATCTCAGTTAAGATAGTGATGTTAAGTCTGTTTAAATAACCATAGTTATGTTTTTATAGCTTTATATTGTAATTAAATGTGTTTTTTTTATCCTCTATTATACCATAAATTTGTTTTTGTGGATCCAGAAATTCACTGGTCTTAGGCCTTAGAATAGTCAAACCTTTAAGTAGAGGCTACTCTTAATGAATATAATACAGGGTGGTCGCTAGAAAAACGGAAAATTGAGGGTCAGATGAGATCATGAATAAAATGCGTGCTTACTCGTTTCTATTTTGATTTCTTTACATCATGAATAAAATGCATGATTTTAATATCATAAAATGCATTTTGAGCATCTATGAGTGTAATATAACATATGCCTTTAAAAAATTTTGTAAAAATAAATAGCTGTTTGACAAATTTTCTGCTTTTCTAGCGACCACCCTGTATAATGTTTTGGGACAACATGGGACATTTTTGTCTGTCTTAGCTGTTCCATACATTTAGTAAATTATCTTAAGAGAATGTAAAGCTAGCCCTTATTGTATACTTATGAAGCCTTAATTGCACTTATTTATGTATGTACTGCCTCTACAACATCTGGAGGCAATCAATTCCGAAGACTAACCACCCAGATGTCTTAGTTGGAGATGTCTCCTAACCTGCCAAAATGTCTGTTAGTTATGCTGTTCTCACAGTTCAATATGTAGAAGATAATGCAATAAACTATCGGTTCCTTTACAGTCTTAAACACCTCCCTCAGACCCCTCCCCATTTCTTCAAGAAAATACAATGAGATGTTTCAGCTTCTCCTCGTGTGATAACCCCTTCATTTTTGGATCCCTTCACTAAACCTTTTTCAACAATTCAATGTGTTTCATGAGGTAGACTGAACACTATATTCTAAATGTGGTCTAACCAGTGACATATACAATGAAATTATAACTTCTTCAGATTTGTATTCAGTATTTCTGAAGATACAATCTAAAATTCTATTTGTCTTACTATACATCACACTGCTTATTATAGTTTGCAAATTTATTACTGTTCCTTCATCTGTCATTGATGTCAATTGAATAGAGCAAAGGTTGTAAGACTGAGACCTGATGTACTCCATTTGTGATGTTTATCCATTCTGAGTGAACTCCATTTGTAACAAATTTCTCCTTTCTTCCATCAAGCCACTCTTCTATCCAGTTCCTTGCCTTATCTCCCCAACCTCTAGAGAATTTTTTTTACAAGCTGATTTTATGGCATCTTTGTCAAATGCTTTTTGAAAATTCAGATACACCAAATCAATATCCTAACCTTCATTTACAGAGTATTTTTTTTGTAAGATTTTTCCATAAATGAAATAACTAAGTTCTAAATTTTGTTAAATTACTTTGTAAAATGTTTTAACTCACTTCCCACAACTGATGCAAGACTAAAAACTTTTAATTACAAGGACTGGTTTTATCACCTCCCTTAATTGTAACCTGTTTGGTTTAGTTTAGTTAAGGCTAAAATTTACCATACTGTTAACAGATGAGCTTGTGCTGTAATTCTATGACCTAACGTTAGGCTTCTTTAGTGAACCGTGAAGTGTTTATTATGATACAAAATGTATTTCCCTTTCATTTACACCCATTGAAATGGAGTTCATGTGCATTTAGTTAGTAAAGTATGTTACTATTTTCAGGATAGACAAAACTGATTATTGTTTTGTTATATTGTTTGTTTTTATATTCTGTACTTACCTAAACATTCTCTGGTTTTAGTCATATTTTAATAGCACATTTGCATGTTTAAGAGTTTTTGTGACAAACTGTCATAACTAGTGTTTTGTTTTGTATAATGTGTATTAAAGAGCATACTTGTGTGTGTGTGTGTGTGTGTGTGTATATATCAAATTACCATTATATTATTTTTAAGCTTTTCATTAATAAAGAAGAAATGGTTTGTGTCACTCTTGTTTCAGGCATATGGACAAACCTATATTAAGGATGATTTCTTTTTGTCAGTTGTGACAGCCTTAACTGGTGTTACTAATAGTGTGAGCCAACCTCTCTGGGGATTACTGCTGGACAAAACCTCTTACAAGGTACATTGTGTGTTTTTTACCACCCTCTTAATTAACGTACTGTTTAGGATTGTTTTTTAATATTTCTATATATCTTAGAAAATGTTTTTTCATTTTCACAGGTGCTAGATTGAATTCAGTGGAGTTTTGGGTGTTTGGAAAATATTGTTCAGTTTTAAATATACTGAGAAATTATTATCATGAAACATGTAATTTGTCTTTTAATTAAACAACTTTATTATAGTCTAGGTTTATGAAGTATCGTAATAAAAACAAATTTGAGAACATATTAATTTCTACAGTTGAGGTCAAGTGTTTAAGGTGGTGACTAGAGTAGTTGGAGTGATTAACTTCAGGCAAGTTTCCTTTTCCAGTTGGACCACGTTTGTTAATAACAATAGTAAACTTTACATATCTAATGTTATGCTCAGTGTAAAGAACTGACCCATCCATACAGAGGACCCAAACAGAAACTAATGGAATTAATTATAATATGGATGGTAATTTCGTTTATTCATGTGTTATTAATAACCCATTAACTCACAGATAAATTCAATTTAAAAGTAACAATTTAACAAAGAGATGGAGTCTCTTATTTAATTCTATGGCTCAGCTAGTATGTATTGAAATATAACTATTTGTTATTTCCATTTCAGGATTGTATGGCCAGTGTAAATGCTCTTCTAACTGCATTTATGTTAACCTTCTACGCTACACCATATGGCTACAAGATAATGTTTACAGTTTGGGTTTTAGCAATCGAGTTTGTTATGTCCGCAGTCTTTGTATTGATTCCTGCAGCATGTGTGAAGGTGTATGGGGCAAAGCATTCTGGGACCTCAGTGGGTTTTGTTTTCATTTTTCCAGTGAGTACAGCAGTATTTTGTGATGATGAGAAACCCATTTGAAGTAAAATATATTCTCAAGACAACTGGTGTGGGAATTAAAACTTTAATATGCAAAGAACAACGTTTGACTTACTTAGGCCATCTTCAAGTTAACAAAAATTGAGTTTACAACTAACTTGCTGGGCACATGTTTTAAGGATGAGTGTAAATGGGTATGTGTACTTATTTACGCTGTCTTTGCTAAGGTGTGCCCAGCAACAGTCAGTTGTTAACTTGAAGATGACTTAAGAAGGTCAGAACATTGTTCTTTATGTTATAGTTAAGTTTTATTACCCATATCAGTCATCTTCAGAATACAGAAAACGGTATTGTGCATGTTTCACTTTTTTTTCTTTTTATGTTATTATTTTTATTGAATTTAAGAAAGTTAGTAAGGAAGATACCATTATGAACTAATTTAATATAACATAATATTTGGAGGCAGCCAGAGTCGTATTGGTTCATCTTGACTCTCACAATATCCAAAGGCAATCCATTCGAAAGGCCAACAACCTAAAAAACTGTTTTAGCTGAAGATGACTCCAACCTTGTCCAGATTTTATATAAATGTACCCAAGGTCTACTGTTCTGTTAAATATGAAAAGAAAAGATGATACATCAACATTATCAGTTCCCTTTACAATATTAAACATCTCAATCAAATCTTCCTATTGATTCTTCTTTCACTGTATTTGTCAGAAATACTGATGTAGTAGTTTCAGTTAGAAATGGATTTATCGAAATTGAATTAGTGTTAAAATTTGCATACCTTTCCTAGTGAAGGTTGAGGACTGTAAGCCAGCATATCTGAGCTCAATTTAACAAATTATGTGCAGAAAAATATCTGTACTGTAATGCAACAAGCGCTGTGAAATATTAGTACATTTACTAAATGAACTGTAGAGATGGGTTCATTGTGCCTAATTTAACTTTGGTAGTAGTTGATGACAATTTTAACTTAATACCTGGTACTTTGGTAACAGTTGAGTATCTGATACTTTGATAACAGTTGAGGACTGTTTCAGCCTACCAACTGACACTTTGGGAACAGTTGAGGACTGTTTCAGCCTACCAACTGACACTTTGATAACAGTTGAGGACTGTTTCAGCCTACCAACTGACACTTTGATAACAGTTGAGGACTGTTTCAGCCTACCAACTGACACTTTGATAACAGTTGAGGACTGTTTCAGCCTACCAACTGACACTGGTAACAGTTGAGGACTGTTTCAACCTACCAACTGACACTTTGAGAACAGTTGAGGACTGTTTCAACCTACCAACTGACACTGGTAACAGTTGAGGACTGTTTCAGCCTACCAACTGACACTGGTAACAGTTGAGGACTGTTTCAACTTAATGATTAACAGGTTAATTTACTTATTGTGATACTTTGGACAGTAATGTATTCCTGCCATGATAACATTCTGATGTGCTGTTTGAATCTGTGAACAACTTCAGAACATTTTGATATGCTGTTGTTATACCTGCCTTGAAGTTGACTGTCAGTTATCAGCAACATTATCAGTATGCTTTAGTAATAGTTTAAATATGTGTTATTACAAAACACTATAAGTAGTGATTCACATATTTTATGGTTTATAATTTTGTTAAATTAATAATACTATAATTTAATTTACTGCTCCCGTAGGTTTGATGTTTAGGTACCTAATTTGTTTGTTTAGTGACCTATAAAATCAGATTTGTTTTTGTTCTTGAACATAGATAGTTTGACTTGTTTGTAAACTCTGAGATTTGGTACACATTTTTTTTTGTATTCCTTCATTTGGCTTAAGTTGGTATCACTGTCTCTCAAGTATGAGATTATTATATTATATTAGATTACTTTGAGTTTTATTTTTTCTTGTGGTTCATACAGCATCTGATTTTTTTTCTTCACATATGTGAATGTTATTTATTTTTTTATTTCAGTCAATGTCTTGTGTTTTGGGAGCATTAGCGATTCAGTTTATTCAAGACAGTTTTGGGTGGTTTGGATCTTTTGGCTTTATTTCGAGTCTTACTTTCATGGGTAAGGATCTTTTATTATGATTAAAATTGCTTGTAATGTGTTTAACATCCATGGGTAAGGACCTTTTTATATGGATGGCAATTAGTTGGCTGTATATATTATATGGTATGTTTAACATTTACAGGTAAGTATACTAGCATTACTTAAATCAACACTACAAACTGTAATAGTCATCTGAATGTCTTGTCTAGTATGTGTTTAATTTTTAACATCTTCAACTAAGTTTACAAACATTTCAACACTACAGACTGTTTTACTCATCTGTATGTGCTGTGTGGTTTGTGTTTAACGATTAGCATCTTCTACTAAGAATAGTAACTTACTTTAGTCAACACTACAGACTGTTTTACTCATCTGTATGTGCTGTGTGGTTTGTGTTTAACGATTAGCATCTTCTACTAAGAATAGTAACATTACTTTAGTCAACCCAATAGATTGTATCAGTCTTATGCATTTGTTTCGTCTGGTATGTGTTTTTAAAAATGAACATGTACAACTAAGAATAGTAACATTACTTTAGTGAACATTGCAGACTATTAGTCAGTTCTGTGTGTTGTGTGGTATGTGTTTAACAGTTAATATCCACAACTAAGTTTACTAACTTTACTTTAGTCAACACTACAGACTGCATTAGTCATCTGTTTGTCTTGTATAGTATGTGTTTAACAGTTAATATCCACAACTAAGTTTACTAATACAACTAATACAGTCTTTAGTGTTCACTAAAGTAATCTATGTGTGCCACATGGAATGTGTTTAACATTTATTAACCACCACTAAATTTCCTAATTACTTTAGTCAACACTAGACTATTAGTCATCTGTTTGTCTTTTCTTGTATGTTTAGACTCGAACATTCTTGGCTGTCCTAATGTTTCTTTTATGAAAATGTTAGCTTAAGTTTTTAGACTCATATTCTTATTAGTTGTGTAGACACATACTGACTTTCAGGTGCTTAAAGCAGAACACTGTTATCTTAAGTCTTTACATTGTATAAAAGCTGGTAGAAAATCATCTGACTTCCATTCCATATATATTTTGGCTAAGCATACATTCAGTTTGGTAAATGTGTGTTAAGATACTTTTATGTGTGGAATGAGGGACATTCCTGTGAGTTTGGTAAATGTGTGTTTAGATACTTTTGTTATGTGTGAAATGAGGGATGCTCCTGTGAGTTTGGTAAATGTGTGTTTAGATACTTTTGTTATGTGTGAAATGAGGGATGCTCCTGTGAGTTTGGTAAATGTGTGTTTAGATACTTTTGTTATGTGTGGAATGAGGGATGCTCCTGTGAGTTTGGTAAATGTGTGTTTAGATACTTTTGTTATGTGTGGAATGAGGGATGCTCCTGTGAGTTTGGTAAATGTGTGTTTACATACTTTTGTTATGTGTGGAATGAGGGATGCTCCTGTGAGTTTGGTAAATGTGTGTTTACATACTTTTGTTATGTGTGGAATGAGGGATGCTCCTGTGAGTTTGGTAAATGTGTGTTTAGATACTTTTGTTATGTGTGGAATGAGGGATGCTCCTGTGAGTTTGGTAAATGTGTGCTTAGATACTTTTGTTGTGTGTGGAATGAGGGACATTCCTGTGAGTTTGGTAAATGTGTGTTTAGATACTTTTGTTATGTGTGGAATGAGGGACATTCCTGTGAGTTTGGTAAATGTGTGTTTAGATACTTTTGTTATGTGTGGAATGAGGGATGCTCCTGTGAGTTTGGTAAATGAGATTTTTATTCAGAGACTTTTGCATGTTCTAAGAGATTTCCTCACCTGAGAATATTCTCTTCGGTAAGAGAGATGTCTTTAAACTGCTGTATGTGTGTAATGGGTTTCTGTTGTATAATTATTTTAACATCTGTATATTTCAGTTTAATGTATATTTAGAATGTGTTTTAAAGCTCTTGTATCTTTGAAGGTTACATGTTTTGTATTCCTCTGAGATGTATCTTTAGTCTCTTTTGTAGAGGATGTTTCATTATACTTGCGAGTTTTGTTTGTTTTACATCTTTAGTTCATTTTAGAAATACTTGTTTCTGTTATTACTTAATTGTATAACTTGTGGTTGTAAAATGAATGAAGAGTCATAAATAAAAGAACTTTGTAATATGTACAGAGAAAGCTTACTAGTCGACGTGTACCATTTTAAATTAAGGCTTTTATTAAGTTTCAGTTTAATGTAAATGAGTTTAGAATGGGAGAATTGAGATTGGCCACGTAAGAAAATCACAAGACCCTGTTAAATTTTTCACGATACTTCCCCTGTATAGAGTAAATATGTATTAGATCTTCATACTTGTGATACAGGAAACATGACGTTATTAGTAATGAATGCAACTTCTATATACATTTTGACACTAAGATTTTATAAATGAAGTGACATTCAGCTGTGAAGAAGGAATGTAGTTTGATTTAGTACTCAGTGTTGTAGTGCAATAGTTTGATCTCTCACACACAGACAGACAGACAGTATGTATGTGATTATATCTTCTTTCATTAGTCCTGTTCAAGTTGTGCAGTCAGATATTAGTTCTGTATATATGATTCTTGTGTCTTTGATACAGGTTGTGTACCATTTTATATGGCGACTAGCCAGATATTTGTTTTGCTACATCTTGTAATCTCCGATTTTCTGTTCGTGAAACAATAGTTTCTACACTTCCATTTATATTATTTGTATATTAATATGCACTTAGTTTGTATAATTAACTAGAACTTTTTTTTTTATTATAGCTTTTATAATGACCCTGTTCTTCCCAGAAAGTGAGAAAGTGAAAAAAGCACAAGGAGAGCTGAGAGATCGAAAACAGTGATAGTTAGAAATGTCACTTTAGTTTTAATCACGTGTACTAATAACCAAATGTATGTTTTCATTAACATTAGCCCGGAATAGTGAATATGTAACTTTTTATAAACTGTATGCAGAACTACTGCTACTGAACCTTGTTAAATGTAACAACTTCCAAGCTTCCTGTGTAATGTGATTGTGAGACAGTCAAAAATGCTTTTTATGGGCCTAAATTCAATTTCTGAGCTGTGTGAAACTTTTGTCTCATTGTATTCCAAACGGAGCACGTCATGCTTGTACGTTATTTGGTAACAGGCTTTGTTACCCTTTATGGACGAAAAATTAAGACTATAATAGAAATGGAGATGAATCTTCCTTCACAGTTCTGATGATTGTTTTGTTTATAACTTCGTTTTGGAATTTACACAGTTTTCTGTGAAGATAAGAGTATGAAAAATGTACCTGTGATAGTTGGAACTGTCATAACGTCTATGGTGTATAGTTGTGTGGTCTAAATTATTATGATGTGAGTTTATTCGTGCACGATGAGACTAGTCACATAACACAGGATCACCTTGTCCCTAAAGTTTTGCATGTTTTGAAAGTTCTGCTATTTGAAACTGTTATTAAGAACGTGGAAACAAAAAGCTGTAAGAGAAATTTGATCCTAAAGCCAACTTGTTTTAATGAACGTTCAGTATCACTGTTATTGAAGAAAGTGTATTCATATAGTTACATTCTTTTCAGCTCGCCCATTTCCTCAAATCCTGTGTAGTTTTACGTGAAAATTATTACTTGGAGATCATGTGGTAAATACCACACGTGAACGTGTCAATCAGACCTTTTGTTGTCCATCTCTAAACAAAGTTTTATATCCAGTGTTTCTTCTAAATGGATCTTTGTATGGTGGTTAACCTGGTAGTTAATCTGTTTATCAGATATCAGAAGGTTCACAATACTACTTATTTAATGTCTTAGTTTCTAACGAGTCTTAAGATCAACACATTTACTTGCTTTAGATTCGTTGTGTTATCAGAAGGTTCACAATACTACTTATTTAATGTCTTAGTTTCTAACGAGTCTTAAGATCAACACATTTACTTGCTTTAGATTCGTTGTGTTATCAGAAGGTTCACAATACTACCTATTTAATGTCATTATGTTTGAATGCTATTTACATCGTTTCTAATAAGCGCTGAAACCAGAAGGCCGCATCTTTGTTAGTAAGTGTAATAGGCTTTCAATGGAACAAACACCATGGTAATTTCTTACCAGGCTTCTAACACTATAATAAAATATAAATCTGTTTATAAAAATTATTGCTTTCTTGATGCATTTGTGAAGAAAAACCTAAACATTTCTCGTGAAGATGTACTTAGATATTAGTTTACTACGGTCGTGATGACATATTTTAAAATGTATTCTCAACGTAATTAAGGTTGACGAATAGGTCAGAATAGTCAAATCCACTTAATAGTTATTTAAATTATTTCATTTTAGTTTGTTATTATAAACGTATAATTTTACATGAAATATACAGTTAGAAAACAAACTATCTTCACGGTTCTTCATCTCCATACATTTGGAAACATTTCAGAGTAACGTTCCTTTATGAAACAGTAAATTATACCACGTGACTTTCAGAGGGCTCAGATTAGCGTTCCTTTATAAAACATTAAATTATACCACGTGTCCTTCAGAGGGTTTTAAAAAGTGAAGAACTATAATATGTTTAAGAATCAGTAGTACATAAAAATCTATAAAACTTGAAGATTTATTTGAATTAAAATATTTTGTAATGAGAATCACTATTTAGATACATACTAGTACATTGATAATAGCATGTGTTGTGTTGGTCTCTAATACAGAACTTCTTTTACTAAGTTTACTACGATGACGAAATACGTTAATCAGTATAATATGGCTAACTAATGATGAGAAATTAGATGTTATAATAGTGTTATTTGGTTCGTTCATCACCAAAATCTAATACGGTTATCAGTGTAATATGGCTAACTAATGATGACAAATTAGATTTCAGTGTTATTTGGTTCGTTTAGTACCAACATCTACTACATTAATCAGTTTAGTTTCGCTAACTTATCATGAGAAATAAGATATTTTGGTAGTGTCATTGTGCTACTTCAGTTCGAGGATATAATACGCTAACCACTATAATAAGATACTTTGTGTACCACTGTACTAAACCTACTAAAGTCCGGCCCGCAATGCCCTTCGGGAAAGTCAAACATAGACAGTGAGTTCGCGCCTGCGCGATGGTTAAGCGCTATCGAAGAATATCCATTAGATACTGGATGGTTCCATATTTGTGTCGAGCAATAAAGAAAATTTAACGAGCAACTCTCGTAAATGCATAGGCATTATATCATTGGCGCAATGACGTAATGTTCCCGTTTATATTGTCACTTGACTGGTCCAGCACCAGCAGCTATTACGTCAATTAATATAATCTGACTTAATAGTGATGAGAGATAAGATGTTTATTAGCGTCATATGGCTGGTTCAGTACAAGGATGTAATAATTTAACTAAACTTATGATAAGTAACAGTGATGTCCGAGACTCGATGGTTTAAAATGTTGTATCAGCAGAAGATCGCCTGTGGTTCGTACCCGGATACTCTGTCCAGACGGTTCTCCAGCTATCACACTTTTGTTTTGTGGGCTCTTTAAAATTCTTTGTGGACCTTTCCTGATGAAGATTGTGATAATTAATAGCTTTACAATCATAAATTATCTCAGTAGTCAACATAATTAACTATGATTAAGATAATGATGATAAATCATATAAGAACACAATTACTCAGTAAATATTATGTATATGTGACAAGTTTAGCAGTAAACACTAAACTCTATTATCACTCTTGGTTTACACCAAGAAAACTTCCAAAAATAGACTCGCGTGCCACTTGAGAAAGAAAAATTTGTTCGAGAAACTAACCTTCGAGCTAACTCACAAGAGCGAAATAGTTCTAGACACGCTCAAATTTGCCTTCCCACGAGGTGGGAATAGCTCTAGAAAAAAAAGAGAACCCCGTCCTACTCCACGAGGTGAAAATAGCTCTAGAAAAAAACGGAGACTGTGCTACCCTACGAGGTGGAAATAGCTCTATAAACACACCCCCGTTCTACTCCACGAGGAGGGAATAGCTCTAAAAAGAAAGACCCTCGTGCTACTCCACGAGGTGCGAACAGCTTTAACAAGAAACAGATCCACGTGCTACTCCGCGAGGTGGAAATAGCTCTACAAAAAAAACGGACACCGTGCTACCCTACGAGGTGGAAATAGCTCTAAAAAGAAAGACCCTCGTGCAACTCCACGATCGAGGTGGGAATAGCTCCAGAAAGAAACGAACCCCCGTGATACACCACGAGGTGGGAACAGCTCTAGAACGAAACGTACCCCGTGATACACCACGAAGGGGGAATAGCTTTATAAACAGACCTCCGTGCTACATCACGAGGTGGGAATAGCTCTAGAAAGAAACAGACCCCCGTGCTACCCTGCGAGGTAGAAACAGCTCTCAAAAGAAACAGACCACCGTGCTACCCTGCGAGGTGGGAATAGTTCTAAAAAGAAAGACCCCCCCGTACAACCCGACAACGTGGGAATAGGTCGAAAAACAGACCTCCGTGCTTACCCACGAGATGGAAATAGCTTTATAAACAGACCTCCGTGCTTCCCCACGAGGTGGGAATAGCTCTAAAATGAAACAGACCCTCGTGCTACTCTACGAGGTGGGAATAGCTCTATAAACAGACCTCCGTGCTACATCATGAGGTGGGAATAGTTCTAGAAAGAAACAGACCCCCGTGCTACACCACGAGGTGGAAACAGCTCTAGAAAGAAACAGACCCTCGTGCGACTCCACGATGTCGAAATATCTCTTTAAAAGAAATAGACCACCGTGGTACTCCACGAGGTGGAAACAGCTCTATATACGGACCCCCGTGCTACACCACGAGGTGGAAATAGCTTTATAAACAGACCCCGTACATCCCCTCAAGGTGGGAAAAGCACTTCAAAGGAACTGAACCCCGTGCTTTCTCACGAGGTGGAAATAGCTCCAGAAGGAAAGAGACCCCTGTGCTAGTCCACGAGGTGGAAATAGCTCAAGAAAGAAACAGACCCACGTGCTACTCTACAAGGTGGAAACAGCTCTAGAAAGAAAGAGACCCCGTGCTTCCCCACGAGGTGGGAATGGCTCAATAAACATACCTCCGTGCTACACCACGAGGTGGAAAGAGCTCTATAAACAAATCCCGTGCTTTCCCACGAGGTGGAAATAGCTTCCTAATCGGACCCTCATGCTACCCCACGAGGTGGAAATAGCTCTATAAACGGATTCCCGTGCTACTCTACGAGGTGGGAAAAGCTATATAAACGGACCCTCGTGCTACTCCACGAGGTGGAAATAGCTTCCTAAACGGACCCTCGTGCTACCCCACAAGGTGGAAATAGCTTCCTAAACGAACCCCGGTGCTACCCCACGAGGTGGAAATAGCTCTATAAACGGATACCCGTGCTAATCTACGAGGTGGGAAAAGCTATATAAACAGACCCTCGTGCTACTCCATGAGGTGGAAATAGCTTCCTAAACGGACCCTCGTGCTACCCCACGAGGTGGAAATAGCTTCCTAAACGGACCCTCGTGCTACCCCACGAGGTGGAAATAGCTTCCTAAACGGACCCTCGTGCTACCCCACGAGGTGGAAATAGCTTCCTAAACGAACCCCAGAGCTACTCCACGAGGTGGAAATAGCTTCCTAAACGGACCCCGGTGCTACTCTACGAGGTGGAAAAGCTATATGAACAGACCCCCGTGTTACTCCACGAGGGGGGAGTAGCTCTAGAAAGAAACAGACCCACGAGCTACTCTACGATGTGGAAATTTCTCTTAAAAAGAAACAGACCCCCGTGTTTCTTCACGAGGTGGGAACAGCTCAATAAACAAATCCCTGTGCTACACCACGAGGTGGAAATAGCTCTATATACGGACCCCTGTGCTACACCACGAGGTGGAAATAGTTCTATATACGGACCCCCGTGCTACACCACGAGGTGGAAATAGCTTTATTAAAAGACCACCGTGGTACTCTACGAGGTGGAAACAGCTCTATATACGGACCCCCGTGCTTCCCCACGAAGTGGAAATAGCTCCTCTATATACGCACAACCGTGCTACACCACGAGGTGGAAATAGTTCTATAAACAGACCCCCGTGCTACTCCACGAGGTGGGAATAGCTCTAAAAAGAAACAGACCCACGAGCTACTCCACGAGGTGGAAATAGCTTTGAAAAGAAACAGACCCTCGTGCTACTCCACGAGCTGGGAATAACTCTATAAACAGACCCCCGTGCTAACTAACGAGGTTGGAATTGCTCTTGAAAGAAACTGACCCCTTGCTTCCCCACGAGGTGGGAAAAGCTCTAAAAAGAAACTCACATCCGTGCTTCCCCACGAGGTGGAAATATCTCCAGAAGGAAAGAGACCCCTGTGCTAGTCCAGGAGGTGGAAATAGCTCTTGAAAGAAACAGACCCACGTGCTACTCTTCGAGGTGGGAATACCTTTAAAAAGAAATAGACCCCTGTTCTACCTCACGAGGTGGGAATAGTTCTAAAAAGAAATAGACCCTCGTGCTACCCCACGAGGTTGAATAGTTCTTGGAAGAAACTGACCCCCGTGCTACTCTACGAGGTGGAAACAGCTCTAGAAAGAAACGGACCCTTGTGATACACCACGAGGTGGGAATAGCTCTAGAAAGAAAGAGACCCCGTGCTTTCCCACTAGGTGGGAGTAGCTCAATAAACATACCTCCGTGCTACACCACGAGGTGGAAAGAGCTCTATAAACAAACCCCGTGCTATCCCACGAGGTTGGAATAGCTCTTGAAATAAACTGACCCCCGTGCTTTCCCACGAGGTGGAAATAGCTTCCTAAACGGACCCCCGTGCTACCCCACGAGGTGGAAATAGCTCTATAAACGGATACCCGTGCTACTCTACGAGGTGGGAGTAGCTCTAGAAAGAAAAAGACTTGTGCTACACCACGAGGTGGGAATAGCTCCATAAACAGACCTCCCGTGGTACTCCACGAGGTTAGAATAGCTCTAAAAAGAAACAGACCCACGTGCTTCTCCACGAGGTGGGAATAGCTCCATAAACAGACCCCCGTGCTACTCCACTAGGTGGGAGTAGTTCTAGAAAGAAAAAGACTTTCGTGCTACACCACGAGGTGGGAATAGCTCTAGACAGAAACAGACCCCCGTCCTACTCCACGAGATGGAAATAGCTCTAGATAGAAACAGACCCCCGTCCTACTCCACGAGATGGAAATAGCTCTAGAAAGAAACGGACCCTCGTGCTACCCCACGAGGTGGGATAGCTTTTTAAATAGACCTACGAGATAACCCAGAAAAACGAAATATTTTTAGAAAACGCCAATTTGCTTGTGGAAATAGTTTATGAAACAGACCCACGTGCTAACTCATAAGGTGAGAATAGAGTTTGAAAGTTAACACGTTGTTGTTTCTCAAGGAAGGAATACTACTGGCAACAGACCCATGTGTTATTCTACAGAGTTGGAATATTTCCAGAAACAAATCTTTGTGCTACTCCACATGGTTAGAATTACAACATAACCTTTGATTAATTTGTCCGAGTATTCATTTTTCTATTTTCGTTCAAGTGGTTAAATGTTATGCTAGAGTAAAGGCATGTCGTCGATATCACACAACGTCAACTCTTGGGCTATTTTTAACAAAGGAATGGTGGGGTATGGTCGTTATATTGTAACGACAGCACTCTCATCACGATAATATTCTTTTTAAGGTCTTTGGACACGACTGTTTTGGACATCCATGATGTATGCAACTCTGCCTGAACATATCTGGAGAGAGAAATAATATATTTTAGTTTTATTTTCTTGAGAAAACTATTAAAGTTTGAATGTGTCAATCGGTAAAGTTCCAAAATGGTGTTCGTAACGAACGTTTGAAGCGAACTACATTTAAGTTATCCTATCTTTTGTTGTGCGGACGGGAATTCGCAAGTTTTAAATAAAAAATTGAATATCGGCACTGTAGATTTTAAAAATATCAAACTTGTAACTATACAATTATGACCATAACTGTACAAAGATATTGAATTAAATTGTATCTTCCAAATCCATTTATTTTAAACACTAAGACTGTACGTTGTTTGTTTATTAATTAACCCCAAGCATCGTTTGAGTGCAAGTTAAACCTCTGTATACACGTACGTGTGTGTATGTTATTTGTTTGTTTTCAGGAGAACAATGCATACGGGTATTTGAAGCGGCTTCATTAACCAGTCACATGACATCTAGGTTCAGTGAAAGAAGAAAACTGGTATCACCACTCACATGAACCTAGATGTGGAATATAATTTATCCTGGTGTGTACTATTCCACTACGAAAAGGATAAAGCAACAACCACAGAAACTGGCAATAAATAATAAAGAATGAACGTACGATGTTTTAAAATAGTGTCTGTTCATTTTTTTTAGAGAAATTTAACATGGAGAGGTTGTTAATTACATTAAATAACATAAGAATTCACCTCAAACGATAAAATGAGTACGACAATTCCATCTACATTACACGTCGATGATGACTTTAATTGGTATATTGGGACGGTTAGTACAAATAGCCCTCGTTTAGTTTTTGCGCGAAATTCAAAACAAACCCCATTCTTCAACACGTACAAACTTTGAATAAATATGTAAAGTTACCTGTGATAGGAGGTGACGTTATCCAATCAGATGTTACTGCTATCAGTCAACAATAAATCTTTGGTTTAACAGAGTGACTCTTTCTTTGTATCTGTGTAAACTATATGAAAAGTCCAAATTAAAAGCACAAGTACAGTAACAATTTACACGTTAATAAATATTATTATTTCACACAAAGAACGTGAACTTACCTGATTTTCCATGTCATATACATCATCAGCCGCTGTGTTTTCATAAGCCGCAGCTATTTTACTTTCCCACTCTTTATACTTTGTAGCAGCAGCGTCTTCCTCGTGAAAGGGGGGACCGCACTTACGTCGCACGTGATATCTTCCGTAAACCTAGCCAGCGAACATTGCTATAAAGATCTTTTAATATGTAGTTCAAACAAATCTTTCTAAGATGTATCTGCAACAGGCTCTTAATAGTTCGAAACAAAGTGCAAGTAAGTTGTAACGGATTCTGTAGTATCGTCCAATATGTTAAACAGTCTGTAACGGATTCTGTAGTATCGTGCAATATGTTAAACAGTCTGTAACGGATTCTGTAGTATCGTGCAATATGTTAAACAGTCTGTAACGGATTCTGTAGTATCGTGCAATATGTTAAACAGTCTGTAACGGATTCTGTAGTATCGTGCAATATGTCAAACAGTCTGTAACGGATTCTGTAGTATCGTGCAATATGTTAAACAGTCTGTAACGGATTCTGCAGTGTCATGCAAGATGTTAAACAGTCTGTAACGGATTCTGTAGTATCGTGCAATATGTTAACAGTCTGTAACCGATACATCTAATATTATACTGAATTAACATATGAAAGTTACCGGTGTGTGCATGGTTGTGTTCATAAATACTCTTTTTAACAAAAACAAAAGGGTTGCTGACACAAACGTTACACACTGATTCGGCCTTATGGCGGTGTAATAGAAACTTTACACAGCGTTTTGAACTGAGGACGATGCAATATAAATGTCCCACATCTATGCTTCTTAAAACTGTCTATATGTTCGAATTTATTGTTTTTTTCCTACATATTATGTATACCAAAATTTGTAATATATATTAATAACCATTTGTTAACCTTGGTGGTTACACCAGGGCTGTCTTCGTCGTTAACTAGACATTATGTATAATTATACTTTGTTATTTGTTATTAATAAGTATCTGTTAATTATCTTACCTTGCTGGTTACATCAGGGCTGTTTTCATCGTTAGCTTGACATTATGTATAACCATACTTTCTTATTAATTATTAAACCATTTGTTAAATATCTTACCTTGTTGGTTACAGCAGGGCTGTCTTCATCGTTAGCTAGACATTATGTGTAACGATACTTTCTTATTAGTTATTAATAACCATTTATTAATTATTTAACCTGGATGGTTACACCAGGACTGTCTTCATAGTTAGTTAAACATTATGTGTAACGATAGTTTCTTATTAGTTGTTAATAACTATTTATTAATTATTTAACCTGGGTGGCTACACTAGGACTGTCTTCATAGTTAGTTAAACATTATGTATGACCATACTTCCTTATTAGTTATTAATAACCATTTATTAATTATCTTACCTTGGTTGTAACGCCAGGACTGTCTTCTGGTTTGTAAAAACTTCTTGTTAGTTCCAAAGGAGGGTTAGTTAAGACTCTCAACTCAGGATCTGCTACTATACGACGGAGCATGCGCAATTGAAACACCATCTACAATCATAAACACTACAGTGCAAAAGTAACTGAAAATAACGGTTTCTTTAAGCAGTAAGTATGGTAGCATGTAGTATGACGTGTCAGATTAGACTGATTTGTTGTGTAGGAGGCGTGACGTGTCAGATTAGACTGATTTGTTGTGTAGGAGGCGTGACGTGTCAGATTAGACTGATTTGTTGTGTAGGAGGCGTGACGTGTCAGATTAGACTGATTTGTTGTGTAGGAGTCGTGACGTGTCAGATTAGACTGATTTGTTGTGTAGGAGGCGTGACGTGTCAGATTAGACTGATTTGTTGTGTAGGAGTCGTGACGTGTCAGATTAGACTGATTTGTTGTGTAGGAGTCGTGACGTGTCAGATTAGACTGATTTGTTGTGTAGGAGTCGTGACGTGTCAGATTAGACTGATTTGTTGTGTACGAGTCGTGACGTGTCAGATTAGACCGATTTGTTGTGTACGAGTCGTGACGTGTCAGATTAGACTGATTTGTTGTGTACGAGTCGTGACGTGTCAGATTAGACTGATTTGTTGTGTAGGAGGCGTGACGTGTCAGATTAGACCGATTTGTTGTGTAGGAGGCGTGACGTGTCAGATTAGACCGATTTGTTGTGTAGGAGGCGTGACGTGTCAGATTAGACCGATTTGTTGTGTAGGAGGCGTGACGTGTCAGATTAGACTGATTTGTTGTGTAGGAGGCGTGACGTGTTAGATCATACAGATTTGTTGTGTAGAAAGCCGACATCAAACTTATACCATCCTCAGAAAAGCCAAGAAACCAAAACCAAACATCACTAAACACGAATGAAGGGCATTGAACCTTCTAAAACGAAACATCATTAAGATTCTACCAGCAGAGAAAGGAAACAGTATAGTCGTCCTAGACGTCAACGATTATTACAGGAAGATCAAACAGTTCCTAAACAAACACCAATATAAAAAGATCACCAATGATCCTACAGAAAAGACAGACTTATCAATAGAACGTTGAACAAACTAAAGAAACAAGACTTATTCAACGAAAAACTAACCAAAGACTTAAGATCCAAGGAAAATTTTCCTCCTCAGTTTTACGGACTAGCTAAGATGCACAAACATAATATACCTCTAAGGCCAACGTAGTGCTCAAAACTCACCCTGCCATCAACTGGCAACTTTTCTAGTACTTGTCTTATTTCCACTACAAGGAAACACAGAGCATCGCGTTCAAAACTCGACAGATTTCAGAGGACAACTCAAAGCTACACATCAAATCCCAGGATATTATGATCAGTTTTGTTGTCACAGATTTATTTACCAATGTTCCAATCTTAGAAACCCTTCACATCACCAGACAACGACTACTGAATGACAACTGTCCACCACACAGAATAGATACATAGATGTCAACCGTTACGATTTGAGCGTAATCATTACGATTTTGGTGTATGAATTACGACTTGTTGCGACTCCCAAATTATTATATAGATCTATACAATGATAAATTGTTCCTTTAGGGCTTGAAAGGGGTGAAAAGAAAATTTTTAGTGAGATACAAATACATTTTGATAATAAATAAAAGACATAGACCAAATGGCTACTTGCGATAATCATGCTTGTGCTTGAAATAACAAGAAAATATTTGTATGTCTGACGTTTACCAATAGTTTGAGTGTGGTGCTTCTCCATATTGGGTACCTGGGGTAATATATAGTTACGTCATCAGTGTTTGTCAGCCAATCAGCGCTCAAGAAGATGGGTACTTTAGATTTCTAAACGGCATAGAAACACCAATGCGATTGTTTACAAGTTGGAAAAAAATGGCTCGTTCACCAGATTGTCTTGTATATAGCTAATCTAAAAGGACTAAAACTGTAAATCAAAAATTAGGAAAGAGTATAGTGCAAAATATCCAGCTATTGCATCAAAAGTTAGTGACAGTCATGCGTTTTGTACAGTTTGTTACATCGATTTTTCTGTGGTGTATGGCGGGATAAATGATTGTTCCAGACATACAAAATCGGCATCTCACCAACAAAAGGCTGAGGCGAAGACAAAAACGATGCAGATAACGACATTTATGAGTAAGAATTCAGAATACGAAACCATAAATGCAGAAGTGATGTTCACGCAATTCATCATTGCTCATAATTTTTCCCTGGCTGTAGCCGATCATGTAGGACATCTATTCAGAAAAATGTTCCCAGACTCTGATATAGCGAAAACATATGGCTGTATTAAAACCATAACTAAGGCCATTGTACAAATGTTTGTGAAGATTACAAAATGATTTCAAGCATACTTATTAACAGTGTTTACAGTTCAGCCACAGATGGATCCACAGACATGGATGACTCAAATCTGTATCCAGTAGTCGTATGATATCTTGACCGTTTGCTCGGAAAAATTGTTTGTTCTTTTTGACAATGGTGCGATGGAAAGAAGCTTCAACGGGAGATAATATTTTTAAGGTTTTCGACCATGAACTGACAAAGAGGAAAATTCCATGGGAAAACTGTCTCAGTTTTACTTCAGAAAATGCCTCAGTAATGTCTGGTATAGGTAAAGGTGTGATGGGACACATCTCAAGACGACAGCCTAGCATTTACTTCATGGGCTGTGCCTGTCACCTCATGGATATTGCTGCTCAGAAAGCTTCCAGAGAACTGCTCTGCCCAATTTCTGATATATTGATAGATATCTACTATTTTCTGGACAAAAGTTCTAGCAGAAAACAACATTTCAAAGTTTCGAGGATTGTGTGACAAAGAAACAAGAAAAAGTCTACAACTTGTTAATATAAGATGGCTATCACTTGAGGTGTGCTTCAACAAAATATTGGACACGTGGAAGCCGTTGAAGGCAGCAACAGTCAGGATATTCTCTTGGCCACATAGGGACACAAGACAACAGTTTCCATGAGCAAATAAAGAAACATTTTATCTAACCAAATATATGTTAAGGCAGTCTGACATTGAACTAAAGAAGAGACAATCAATGAAAAAAGAGAAGAAAACGAAAGCTAGCAAGGAAGTAACCAAGAAAAGTTATGGACAGAGCAAGTTAGATAAGTTAACGGTTTTCTTGGACAACAAAATGAACTTGTTATTTTGTCTTTTTCTTCGTTCTGCAATTCATCTATTTGAGCAAGCCAATTTGATATTGCAAAGAGAAGAACCTTGCATACACTTTATGTATTGAATTCTGATTACACCAGTTAAAAATATACTTGTCATGTACACCAGGCTGGAACTACAACTTGTTAACATAAGATGCATTGAATTTTTATTACACCAGTTAAAAATATATTTGTCAAATACACCAGGCTAGAATATCTTGAAGGCAACATTACTGAACTTGACTACAACAATGAATCCTTACACAAATCTGATGAGGCAGTTTTTATTGGAAATGCTGCCAAGGAATACATTGTTAAATATGAAAAGGACCTGATGAGCTTCTACACCAGTGTCAAGAAATACTATATTGTAGCTACAAATTACATAATGAAACATCAATAAATACTATATTGTAACTACAAATTACATGATGAAACATCAATAAATACTATATTGTAGCTACAAATTACATGATGAAACATCAAGAAATACTATATTGTAGCTACAAATTACATGATGAAACAACAAGAAATACTATATTGTAGCTACAAATTACATGATGAAACATCAAGAAATACTATATTGTAGCTACAAATTACATGATGAAACATCAAGAAATACTATATTGTAGCTACAAATTACATGATGAAACATCAAGAAATACTATATTGTAGCTACAAATTACATGATGAAATATTTCCCTCTAAATGATGAACTTCTGATTCACACAGAGGTTGCTGGTCCAAAACTGAAAGTCACCAAAGATTTCTCTTTTCTACGTTTCTTCACAGACAGGTATCCTGTCCTTGTCAATACACATGAGCTCGACACTACTGACAAGCTGGAAGGGCAATATTTGAATTATCAAAGTGATACTTTCTCAGAAAGTTGAATGTTGACAAGTTTTGGTTTCAGCTGTCTACAGTTAAGGATGGAAATGGTAACCAGAAGTATGACATCCTGTGTAAGGTTATGTTTGGAATTCTTACAATCTTCCATTCTAATGCTGACAGTGAAAGGATATTTAGTTTAGTGACTAAAAACAAAATCAAAAGTTCAGACCAAACTTGAGCACCCCAGTTTTGAACAGTATTATAACACACAAGATGTGTATGCAGTCAAATGGACATTCTCATGAAAGCAAAGGCTGTAACAGCTGCAGAACTATTACAATAAGTGTTATAAACATGATATAAACTGGTCCTTACATAAACATGATATAAACTGGTCCTTACATAAACATGATATAAACTGGTCCTTACATAAACATGATATAAACTAGTCCTTACATAAACATGATATAAACTAGTCCATACACGAAGGATTTTCCTGCTTACTGTTTATACATGTTCATTGTTGTTTTACCAGTATGTTTGTCACTCTGAACTAAATAAGACATAATTTCAAAATAATTTTTTTAAAATTTATTTATTAAATACACAAAACACAGTCATAAATAAGCAATCTATAGCAGTAATAAAGAATAATACTTATAATAATAATAATGTAATAATAAACAGTTTAAAGACATTGGTCAGGCCTAGTAGCCGCAAATGATAAAGGTCTCTGTTTACAATTATTACACTCGGCATCTTTGTAGATATGAAAATAGACGCCATCATGGAATTCAATACCATTTGTCTACAATCAACCTATTTGCAATACAACGAGGAATTCTACTACAAACAGATGGTTTAGCCATGAAATTACTACTCTTTTCAATCCTAGCAAACATTTTCATGTAAGACTTTGAACAAAGAGCCCTTTCATCCACACTGATAAAACCAAGTTTCTACAGACGTTATGTAGACGACACCTTCGTTATTTGGCCCCACGATCATGAAAACTTACCAGCCAAATTTGAACATCTTAATTCCGTAGACAAAAGAATCCACTTTATAATAAAAATAGAGGAACAAAACAGTCTGTCATTCCTTAACATAAGCATCAGCAAACAAGCCAGACAAATAACCATAACTGTATACAAAAAAAAACCCACCCACATGGACACTTTCAGTTCTATCTCCCAACCTTAGTGAAATGTGGTATAATCCAATGCCTGAACACAAGAACGTAAAACATTTGCAATAAGACATCTATCGAAGCATAACACCAAAAGATCATAGAGAGTTTAAAACAGAATGGTTACACCTCCTTCTTCACGAAAACTCCTTGAAGACCATGACAGAAAGAAAACATCAGAAAGTCACCACCATTTATCTACCATATCTATAACATTTCAGTGAAAAACTCAAACACGTAGCCAACAAATTCAACATAAAAGTCTGGTGAAATCCTACAATACCTTAAGGTCCATTCTAGTAAAAAACAAACAGTGATTTACCAAAGAGAATCTTAAAAACATCTATGAAATTCCGTGTTCCTGCAACGATACGTGCATTAGAGAAACAGGAAGAAAACTCTCGACAAGAATAAAGTAACGTAAAGATAGTACAAGACTCATGAAAACAGGAAACCTCTCCTCCAATCCCACCCCCATATTTTTATTCATCCATAGTATCTGTCCCCAAACCATGGTCAACCCGCCCAGAATTTTCGATTCTTCAGCTACTGACTAGGACTTCTTCCGAAAAAAACATCGAAAACAATTTACCAGATGTCGCAACTCATGCTAACAACCCAAAGTCCACAGATAATTACTTATCCAGCATAGTCAACACGGTAACAAATGCAATAGACACAATAGTTTCCAAAAGTATCCTCAACTATCACCCAAACTCACTAATTGTTAAAAGACGCAAACTTAAACGCCAATTCACTATTTCGCGCGACCTCACCACAAAAACCAGAATTAATCAAATCAACAATTTCATCCGTCACCACTTCAACGAACAAAAAGAATACAACTGGTCTGAGCTATGTACATCACTAGATAATTCACACAAAGACCTCGCCACTTTCTGGAGAAGGTTCAAAAACGTGCAATGACAACTCAAACAACAGTATTCCTTACCTACAGCAACATATGAGTTCGATAAAGCCAACTTACTAGGCGAATATTACAAACGAGTATTCACCACTTCGAATTCGCCATTTTTCGACAACAATCATTTTTGCATAATTCAAAACTTTCTCAAAGATAGTGCAAACTTATTTGGTATCGACTTCCCATGCTCCTTACCACGCGAAAATAACGAATATCTTACAGACATCCAGTAAACCAATTACACACACCAAAATCAGGTTATCAAACAAAATACTGCCCCAGGGAAAGATGGCATACAAAACATCATTTATTAATCATCTTATTTAACCTCTCACTATATTCGGGCTATTACCCGTCTCAATGTAAAACCGCAATAATAAAAATCATACCCAAAACAACCTCAACATCCAAGAATCCAAAAGACTACAGACTTATCAGCCTTATCAATAGGTAAACTGCTGGTAACATGCTAACCGCCCGTATCATATGGTACCTGGAAGGCAACACATAACTTTCCGAAATACAAAACGCCTCTCGTGAAAATAGACAGACCGCTGATAACTTCGTAGAATTAAGAGAATACATCACACAATAAAAACCACACTACTGTTAGCTTATTTCTAGACGTGAGACAAACCTTTGATTCAGTATGGCATCAAAGCCTCAAGTTCAAACTTCTCCAGTTCAACCTTAACAAGATGGATATCAAACTTTAAAAAAAACAGAACGGCTAAAGTAAAAAATTAACAAAGCAACATCTCACCTCTCAGCAGGCGTTCCTCAAGGGTCTGTACTTTTATATGTCGTGCATGTTAATGACACTCCACTCTCGAAACTAACATATACCTGTGCATCTCAGTATGCCGACGACATAGCAGTATGGAGCACGTCACGTGAACCACTGCCAGCAATTTCGAAAGTTCAAACCACCCTTAACAGTGTAATTGCCTGGTGCAACATCTGGCGGGTAGCACTCAATGCAACCAAAACTCATAATATTTAAACGCAAAATCTCAAGAAGAAACAAATCCATTTCAAAAGTCAAACTTAAAATGATGAATACAAAGTTTCAATTCTCCCTCACCATAACATTTCTAAGCATCACATTCAACAGTAAACTAACATGGACCGATCACTTCAAAAACATTCTCACAAAAGTTTATAAACGAATCTTCTATTTAAGAAGAATCTGTAGCATTGTCAAGGGTTGCAGAACCAAAACTATTCTCAAGGATTGCAGAACCAAAACTATTCTCAAGGGTTTCAGAACCAAAACTATTCTTTCATGTCGTCTCCCTGCATACACACCGACTGCTTATATCGAGAAAGCAAGCAACATTCCGACCCTTAAGAATAGACTAATCTCTCTAGCATCACAATACTATAAAAACAAAAGCAGGTAATCGTACCTAATTAAAAAGACAATTTCACAACTAGCAGCCACCCCGCGAACATTGCAGTTATACCTCTCTCCTTACAACTATATTCACGCCCTGAATATAAACTCAAATATCTAATCGTATATGTCATTTAACTTTCAGAGTTGGACACTGGTTGGGTAGATTATGCGGCACCCTACCAGTGAAAATGGGTTTTCTAGGGGTACTCTTGTTTTCCCTCATGGCACAATCTCAGTTTCATTGGACCTATAGATCCTAGCCCTGAAAAGAGGCCCTTCATTAAGTATCTAAATTTTTCTAAAATATAGTTACGTGTGTTAACTGTGCTGACTTTACATCTCCCTGCTGTGACCACAACTACATCAATAGATACTGTCCAGAGAATGTATGTTGCAGCTTCACGACCGACGCGCATCAAAGAGACAATAAACCTGTCCAGGTAACTTATTACCACCACTATAGTTTGGTAAATAAGTGTTACTACAATTCAATTAATAAGTTTCAAATTATGAGCCAGATTAACTCTATGGGGTGAAGAGAAACAAGAGTTTTTAACCTCTAGATTAACTCTGTGGAGTGAAGAGAAACAAGAGTTTTTAACCTCTAGATTAACTCTGTGGAGTGAAGAGAAACAAGAGTTTTTAACCTCTAGATTAACTCTGTGGGGTGAAGAGAAACAGAAGTTTCTGACCACTAGATTAACTCTGTGGGGTGAAGAGAAACAAGAGTTTCTGACTTCTAGATTAACTCTGTGGGGTGAAGAGAAACAAGAGTTTCTGACTTCTAGATTAACTCTGTGGGGTGAAGAGAAACAAGAGTTTCTGACCTCTAGATTAACTCTGTGGGGTGAAGAGAAACAAGAGTTTCTGACCTCTAGATTAACTCTGTGGGGTGAAGAGAAACAAGAGTTTCTGACCGCCCCGGGCTATTTTTCATACCCCTTCGGGGGAACGAGATAATAATTTAACCCAAATACCTACCAAGAAATTACAGGCACTAACTTGAAGACGAAAGGCAACTTTCGAAACGTCGTACTCTGCACTTGTGTCTCCATAACAGGCAGTTGCCGTCCATTCTACAAAGTTTCATCACGAGTACTCTGCCTAAACAATCTATCAAAGAACAGTAAGTATGATGTTTCAGATTATAGTGATTCGTTACGTGGTAAGCACGGAATTTTAGATTTTACTGATTGGGCCACGTAATAAGTACGGAATGTTGGATTTTACTGATTGGGTTACGTAATGAGTTCGGCTTGTTGGATTTTACTGATTGGGTTACATAGTAAGGACGGAATGTTATATTTTACTGATTGGGTTACATAGTAAGGACGGAATGTTATATTTTACTGATTGGTTACGTACAATAAGTACGGTGTGTTGAACTGTATATTGTCAGTTAGAACACTTACTACAGAAGTAAGAGAGCTGACCTGTAGTTTAACAAATTGTAACTTTGCATTATAATGAATGAAGTTTTACTTTATGAAAGGTATATTATACAACCAGTGAACTGTATACTTTGTTCCATGTTATAACTTTGTATATTATACAACCAGTGAACTGTATACTTTGTTCCATGTTATAACTTTGTATATTATACAACCAGTGAACTGTATAATTTGTTCCATGTTATAACTTTGTATGTTATACAACCAGTGAACTGTATACTTTGTTCCATGTTATAACTTTGTATATTATACAACCAGTGAACTGTGTACTTTGTTCCATGTTATAACTTTAAGAACAGTATAGTCATGAGCGTGTTGTTGACTTTCTCAATAGTAAAATTCATATATAGGTAAGTTAAAAGACAGACATGGACGTGTTGTTGACGTCCAAAACGAGTAAATTTATCACAACCTAAACTTTGATAAAGTAAGAACCATTTAACTGCAGAAGTTTTGTTTTATGAAACCTGTGTGAAAACAGTAAATAAACAAGAAGAAATAAACATATAGAATTATTATCCCTTAAGTATACTCATAGTTATTAAAGAAGTGCTGATGGTTACACCGTAACCATAGTAGAAACTACTCACGGTCACTGCACCAAATAGAATGGTGAAGATAAGCGACGCAGTAGCTATGACAACGACAGCTATAGCCCACTGTGGGATGGTTGGCTCGGTTATACCTTCATGTGTTGGTGTAGGTTTCTTTATGGATATCACTGGAGAAGAATAGAGATTATATCATCGTACTGTATATGAATATATATAGTACATTATATCTTCTTACTGTATATGTGTATATAGTACATTATATCTTCTTACTGTATATGTGTATATAGTACATTATATCTTCTTACTGTTTATGTGTATATAGTACATTATATCTTCTTATTGTATGTGTGTATATAGCACATTATATCTTCTTACTGTATTCTAATAAATTATACTCATTATAAGCTGAAAAAAAATCCTATTACAGTTGTCTATAAACACAATCTGGGTTGGCTAAATTCAATATTATAACGATACACTTATGACTTCTGTAGTTGCAGAGAGCGACTTCATAGGTTACTAAGAGTATCCGAACACACAGTTAAAACTATCGAACAATCACACAACAAAAAACGGGCAACAAATTTTGATTTATCTTCACAGAAGTTTCCTTATATTTCATCTGACTGTGTAAAAATATCACTTTCTATTCACTGAACTAGAAATACGTAGAAATCACACTTTTTATGTTTTGATTTTGAAACACCACAGAAGAACCACTAATTAGGAATGTAAAGTAACAATAACTAGTTTGATTCTAAATAATATGAAAGTTTATAAATACTATTTCTATACACAAATCAACTATTTAACCCAATCAACAACTGTAAAGACAACAATAAGAGTGAACAATAGTTACTGTGTGCTGTGTAAGTACTAAAGACGTTGTCATGTAACACAAGTTGCATCGTGTCCATCATCCATAGTTAAGATCAAATACTTGTATTTCTACGGTTTCTCTAACATTTCTAGTAATTAAACGGTTCTCTTGATTTACGAATGGTGTATTCCTCATTGAATAACATATCCAGTGTAATTTACATCTCCAGTACAATTTATACGTTTAGAAAAATTTAGACGTTCAGAATAATTTACATGTCTAGTACAACTTATACGTTTGGTATAATTTACACGTTCAGTACAATTTATACGTTAAGTATAATCTACATGATGTAGTATAATTTACACGTGCACTACGATTTATATGTACAGTATAATTTATACGTTTAGTATAATTTACATGTCTAGTATAATTTATACGTGCAATATAATTGACACGTTCAGTACAATTTATACGTTTCGTGTAATTGACACGTCCAGTACAAATTATACGTTTAGAAAATTTAGACGTTCAGAATAATTTATACGTTTAGTGTAATTTACACGTGCAGTATAATATATACGTTTAGTATAATTTACACGTGCAGTATGATATATACGTTTAGTATAATTTACACGTGCAGTATAATATACACGTTTAGTACAATTTACACGTGCAGTATAATTTGAATGTTCAGTGCTATTTATACGTTCTGTATAATTTACTAATGTTCATTTATTCCAAATTTTAAATTCCTTCTACATTTACGAATGTATGCAGAACCTCTTGATATATATGCCTGTTATCTTGATATATATATATATACCTTTTATCTTGATATATATATATACACACACCTGTTATCTTGATATATATATACACCTGTTATCTTGATATATACTTTTCAAAAAAAGGAACGCAAAAGGGATATTTATTAATTTAAAAAAGAAATATATGTAATCATGTTACAAGCTCAGAGTATGTGATGTTACACGTGTTAAGTCACTGATTGTCAGACCAAAATAACAATAAAAGTTGTGCACTTTGAAAACGGAGGAAAACAACGGATTTTTCGCCAAAACGCATTTGTGTCCAATATATTTGTTTGAGAGATCTGCATGTTCTGCAAGTGCAACATGTGCAAAATTCTTATAAAAGTGACGGGTTCTCGGTTTCCATAGCTCAGTGTTAAGTCACCGACACGCAATACAGTTACGCCAAGACTGACTGAAGCACAACGCAACAACGCCATTGGTCGTTTGGAAGCAGGCGAATCTCGATCACATGTTGCCAGAGCTGTGAATGTCCAACCAAGCACCATCACAAGGCTATGGAATAGTCACCAACAACATGGATCAACTCGTGACCGTCCACAATCTGGCAGATCTTGTGTGACCACGGCCGCAAATGAACGCAACATCCGGTTAAGTCACCTTCGGGATAAGACCACCACTGCGACGTCTACTGTCTCAACCATACCAGAGCTGCGTAGGATTCTGATCAAACAGTACGCAACCGTCGACGAGATTCTTAGGCCCCATGTGCAACCCATCATGGTGAACGTCAACAACGTTTTTCAACATGATACGCCCGTCCTCACACAGCCCGACTCATCACTGTCTTCTTGAGACACCACAACATTAACGTTCTTCCCTGACCCTCCAGATCACCAGATTTAAACCCCATCTTTGGGACGAGTTGGACCAACTTCTGTGACGGCGACAACCTCAACCGTGGACTCTACCTCAGCTTGCAGCAGCTTTGTAGTCTGAGTGGACAGCCATTCCACAGGATGCGATTCATCATCTCATCGCTTTCATGGGCAGGAGAAACCAAGCAATTATTGATGCTCACGGGGGGCATACTCGTTATTGACGTTAAACTTCAACTAGTGAGCGTGGACTTCGCCTTTGCATACTTTGGATGTTCAGCAGTGAATGTGCAAAGTTTCACACATGTCATACAGAACTACCTGGAATAAAGTTGTTAACAATTTGTCTCATATTTTGCCTTTTGCGTTTCTTTTTTTGAAGAGTATATATACCTGTGATCTTGATATATATATATATATACCTGTTATCTTGATATATATATATATATATACCTGTGATCTTGATATATATATGTATATACATACCTTTGATCTTGATATATATATATATACCTGTTATCTTGATATATATATATATACCTGTTATCTTGATATATATATACCGTTTATCTTGATATATATATACCTTTTATCTTGATATATATATATATATATACCTTTTATCTTGATATATATACCTGTTATCTTGATATATATATACCTATTATCTTGATATATATACCTGTTATCTTAATATATATATATATACCTGTTATCGTGATATATATATATATATGTGCTTGTTATCTTTCTTAAATATTTATTTTATTAAATTTTCTTAGAGTGAATAGAGCTGAGCAGGAAACCTTCGGCATAAAGAATCATCATCATATGTTTATATAGAGCGTAAACTTACCTTCCATTTCTTTTCTTCCTAGCCAAAGTACTGGATACATCAGATGTTTATATAGAGCGTAAACTTACCTTCAAATGCAGTAAAGCCAGGATCTACAGTGAAATTCCCAAGTGAATTATTCTTATGTAAGTTGTTGTTAAATACTTGTATCAGTGAATGGACGTCAATTTTGGTGTCATCTTTCTTCAACATGACGAAAAAGTCGACTATAACACTTCCTTGGCTGAAATACAGTAACAATAAAGTTAATGTTTGATATTAACGTATTAATACAATCGTTATTGTATAAATAAACAGCTGATGATAAAGTTGAATGCTTTTTTTGGCAGGAGATATGCTTGTTATTTACATAGAGGTTTTATTTAATTTTACATATTTCGAGCAGATGACGTATGAAGCCATTTTAATCTGACATCAATTTTATGCATGCCTTTATGATATTATTGTATGTATATGAAATACATGTCAATCAGTTTTACACGACATTTTTTGCTTGCAATAGTTGTAGCAACTTCCTCTCGTTATGGACAAACTTCCACTTACTGAAACAAAACAAACAATGAATGGACAATCTTCCACGTATTGAAACAAAACAAACCATGAATAGACAATCTTCCACTTTCTGAAACAAAACAAACAATGAATGGACAATCTTCCACTTACTCAAACAAAACAAACAATGAATGGACAAACTTCCACTTACTCAAACAAAACAAACAATGAATGGACAAACTTCCACGTATTGAAACAAAACAAACCATGAATAGATAATCTACCACTTACTGAAACTAAAAAAACAATGAATAGACAATCTTCCACATACTAAACCAAACAAACAATGAATGGACAATCTTCCACTTACTGAAACTAAACAAACAATGAATAGACAATCTTCCACTTACTGAAACAAAACAAACAATGAATGGACAATCTTCCACTTTCTGAAACAAAACAAACAATGACTGGACAATCTTCCACTTAATGAAACAAAACAAACAATGACTGGACAATCTTCCACTTACTGAAACAAAACAAACAATGAATGGACAATCTTCCACTTACTGAAACAAAACAAAGAATAAATGGACAAATTTCCTCCTATTAAAACAAAACAAATAATAAATGGACAAATTTCCGCTTATTGAAACAAAACAAAGAATAAATGGCCAATGTTTCACTTATTAAGACAAAACAGATAATAAATGGAGAATACTGTACTTATTAACCCCCCCAGTAGCTCAGCGGTATGTCTGCGGACTTACAACACTAAAATCCGGGTTTCGATACCTGTGGTGGGCAGAGCACAGATAGCCCATTGTGTAACTTTGTGCTTAATTCCAAAACAACAACAACGTACCTATTAAAACACAAAACAATCAGTGAATTAACGATGTTCCACTTATTAAAAAAAAACTACTCGAATAATTAATCGACGGTCTTTTCCTTATCAAAAACATAACACACACAAAGAACATTTAATAAAAACTAATAATTATTTCAATGAACTACTTTAATATCACTCGTATAGATAACTTTAAAATAATTTCACGTGACTCGTTGCGTAGTTACCAACTTTGAAGAGCGCAGGAACGCGTGTTAAATGGAAGGTAGAGTGGAACTCTGGATATATCGGGCACACGATCGGCAAAACTTTCGGCGGCCGTCCTGTGAAAGTGGGTTTTCTCGGGGCACTCCCGTTTCACCCCAGAGCAAATACTTAGGCATTGGATTTCTAGATCCCAGCCCAGGCAACTTTATTGCCAGACCCTGAGTTGGGTCGTTTGAATTGAATTGTATCCATGTTCATATTTACTTGACTTCTTCCTTTCGGGACGGGCCCCGGCCATTCTTTCCGGTGCTGCCTTTGCCTCCACCCAAGACAACATTTAGAGTAACATCCTCCACCCAATAAAGAATTAAAAAAAAATCCTAATAATTCACGATAGGGGACGAAGAGGAACCACAATGTTCCTGAACACCCCGGTTGGGGAGAGAACTCTTCTGATTTCTCTCTCTCTAAACTGAACCCCTGCCACGTTAAGTTTTAACTTTTGTTTATTTTTTAAAATGACTCACATAAGTTAGTGAAATGGCTTTATTATTAGTTTAATTCTTACTTGCCTAAATCCGTCAATTTCAACCTCAATCAATATTTTCCGTAAAGATGACCTCCAAAAAATGTCTTCTATCTGAAAATGAAAATTACACTGAGTGTTACCATCACTTATATTAACAATGAAATCTAACAAATAATGTGTTTGTCATGTCCTGAGATTAATTATTAGCATTTAGGTAAACACTTGTGTCAGAAGCGAAACTGTTAGAATGTAATCAAATGTCTGTGTTAATAACGAAAACTGTTTGTTGAATATTCAAATATCTGTGTTAGTAACGAAAACTGTTTGTTGAATATTCAAATATCTGTGTTTGTAACGAAAACTGTCTGTTGAATATTCAAATATCTGTGTTAGTAACGAAAACTGTTTGTTGAATATTCAAATATCTGTGTTAGTAACGAAAACTGTTTGTTGAATATTCAAATATCTGTGTTAGTAACGAAAACTGTTTGTCGAATATTCAAATATCTGTGTTAGTAACGAAAACTGTTTGTTGAATATTCAAATATCTGTGTTAGTAACGAAAACTGTTTGTTGAATATTCAAATATCTGTGTTAGTAATGAAATATTTGTAGGTAACCGTGTTTGTCTATTGTGATACAGAGTTCTTGTAGTTACGGCAGTAAGAATTGCATGAATCTATTTTCAGTGTTGAGCTTTAATGCTTTCAAAGCTTTTGTAATTATTTGTAATAGATGTAAAGTATTTTTCTAACTTGGCTGTTTTTGTATCGTTAAAATATTAAGACTAGATATTGTTGTAAAATGTGATTCCCGTGTTTACCGATTGTGTTTGTATGTTTCATTTTTACATAGCCAGGGGAAATAAACGACTTACCAAGTTTCTCAGTAGTGAGGAAAGTCTAATATACTGTTCCGTGTATCTTCTGGTAAGTTCTATCTTCCACTTGATTCCTTTTAGAATTTTCAATGTTCCTGCTATTCGAACTACAACCACAGGGGGGTCTGAAGTACCTGTTGTGGGGGACGTTACATTATGTTGTATCGTCGTCCCTTTCTTTACTGTTGTTGTTAAATAGGTAGAGGTCTCAGTAGCCTGAAGTTCAGTAAAACTCTTGGTTCTCTGTGATAGAGGTACTAGAAGATATGATGTCGAGTTTAATGTGGTGGTTGGATCTTTCAATTCATCTTCTGTTGCCGTTGGCTCTATGACATCTCTAGTGTAAGCTGAATATTTTGTTACAGTAGTACTCTCGTCATGAAACATTGCTTCATCCGTTTGGTTCTTAGTGTCGTCATTCGAAACAATTTGATCTGTTTGGTTCTTATTGTCATTAACGGAAACAATGTGATTCGTTTGGTTCTTACTGTCATAATCGGAAACGACCTCATTTGTTTGGTTCTTAGTGTCGTCATTAGAAACAGTCTGATCTGTTTGGTTCCTAGTGTCGTCATCAGAAACAATTTGTACTGTTTGGTTCTTACTGTCGTCATCAGAAACAATCTGTACTGTTTGGTTCTTACTGTCGTTATCGGAAACAATCTGTACTGTTTGGTTCTTACTGTCGTTATCGGAAACAATCTGTACTGTTTGGTTCTTACTGTCGTCATCAGAAACAATCTGTACTGTTTGGTTCTTACTGTCGTCATTAGAAACAATCTGTGCTGTTTGGTTCTTACTGTCGTCATCAGAAACAATCTGTACTGTTTGGTTCTTACTGTCGTTATCGGAAACAATCTGTACTGTTTGGTTCTCACTGTTGTTAGCAGAAACGATTTGTTCTTTATTTTTGATACTTTCATTTTGAAAGATTGCTTGTTTGGTGTTTGTGATATTTTTATTCTCAGAAACAATCTTCGAGAGGTTTAATGAAACAGAAACTGTCGTTTTGATTCCAAAGCTTGTAATATTACCCTCTAAAGAACCTGGGACGAAACGATTAAAAACTGGTTTTCTGTTAATTAGACTGTTAAGATGAAGATTTGTTCTGTTTCTCGCCTGACGTGTTAACAGATTGCTGCCAATATTCCCAAAACTTGTCGAGTTCTCTTTACCATCCATATTTTCAGGCCAAATTCTAATTGATTCGAAGCTCTCCATTGTGGCCATGTTGTTATCCACTTTTGATAGGTCAGGCTGATTGAGTGACATTCCCTGACGAGATTTTTTGTTATTGACTCCAGTCAGGTTCCCCTCTTCGATAGAGTAATGTGTTATTCTTGTGTCTTCTGTTTGTCTACTGATGTTGGTGTCCCTTTTGGACTTCGTTTGTTTCACAGCATATTTTTTATGTCTCCAAGACGTTTCTCTAGATTTGAAAATCTCGGTGGAATGTTCTTTAAGTACAGGTTCACTGGAGGCGTGACTTGAGGATAGATTACTGTCGTACGTCAAGGCCACAGTATTGACACCACCACTACCCACATCTGTTTCACCTGGTGACAATGAATGAGAAAGGTGTCTGACAGATACGTTTAAAATGTTATTGCTAATGTTAAAACTAGATAAAGTTATCTCATGGTCCCCATCTTCTCTCCTGCTTCTCTCTTTGGGACTAGAGAAGGTTTCCTCGGTGATTCTAGAACGTATTTCATTCACCTCAACTTTTGGTTTCTTCTTCACCACATATTTCATGTTAATGACGTCTGAAGCACGTTGTGAGTACCGCCGGACCGGCTTACTGATTATTAAAATGTCTTCATTCTTTTGGTGCAGTTTTCTATCATAAATTAATCGTGATGTGTTGTTAGTGTTCAGTCTCGTTGTTACATTCACGTTCTCCACGTTTCCATTGGAGACAAAATACCTCTTTTGGTCGTCTTGCTTTCCATAGCTACTTGTGTCATCATTCACGTTCTCCATGTTTCCATTGGAGACAAAATACCTCTTTTGGTCGTCTTGCTTTCCATAGCTGTTTGTGTTGTCATTATCGTTCTCCATGTTTCCATTGGGAACAAAATACCTCTCTTGGTCGTCTTGCTTTCCATAGCTACTTGTGTCATCATTCACGTTCTCCATGTTTCCACTGGGGACAAAATACCTCTCTTGGTCGTCTTGCTTGCCATAGCTGTTTGTGTCATCATTAGTAGAAACAGATTCTGTGGAGACTTTTCTTAGTAATCCAGTGTAACCTCGAGATCCGTTGTTTGTGTGTTCTGACTTTTCCTTGTAGGAATGTAAAGAACTTGTTTCTGTTATAATAAACGAATCTTATGGTATAAAACAAACTTGATAACGTTTGATTTATTGTGCCAAAGTTAAAATAATTATTAACACAACACTAACATTAACAATTTTTAATAAAGATACAAAAAGGCTTTGAAATGAGCACAACTTGAAGTGGACAAGTGACCTTCTCATTTAGGGTTAAAATCTTATTTATCACTTATTCATAAAATCACTACTCTACCTTTAATCTACAGAGTAACAACATAGAGTTATCTATTTATGTTACTAGCATCCCTTCAATCCATAGTTTAAGGGTTACGACACAATAATGTGTAATGAGTTATTTGTATTTTAGACAGCATGGAATTCATCAGTTGTTGTGTGATTTAACGTTGAACGAGTCAGTTATGTGTGTTTAAAGAACGTGGAATGAGTCGTTGTTGTGTGAGAGATGGGTCAGTTGAGTGTCTGTGTGTATGCAGTATGTGTGTTTGTATTCTGTGTGTTTATTCTGGGTGTACATGAAATGAGAAGTAACGCTTTCCACTTTTGTGTTATTCCGATAAGATCTGGTCTCTAACCTTTATCATATGGCCCAGATTTACTGAGACACCCTTAAATAGCCAAACTTATTGGCTTCCGGATTTTTGAAGTGTCTCGACAGAAATACCGGATATTACCGCAACGAGGCCCATTTGGATGTTGACAGAAATATGTCACAAGCTACAATAACCGACGAGGGATTCAGCGATCTTGTCTGGATGGTTTAATGCTCTTTGATCGGTAAATCTGGTTGGATGTTTGTTCTCTAACGAACACGCTTTCGATAAATTGTTACTGGAAAACGAACAAATTTTTCGTGCTAAAAACAAGTGCATGTTATATGTTTCGCGTTAAATTCAGTGCATGTTATATGTTTCGTGTTAAAAACATTGTGTACCTTATATGTTTAGTGTTAAAACAAGTGCATGTTGTGTGTTTCTTATTCAATCTTTTAATCACCCTGTTTCTTGGACCAAGTGTTGGATGTTCCAACGTGCTGTTTCTTTGAAAAAACAAGACAAAAACAACAACAAGTAGTTGCAAGATTATCGTTCATACAATATCCTGTCGTAGAGGTGTTACAATGTGTCGGTCAATCTCATTAATCTTTGGTTAGAGAACAGTCCAAGAGCTGGCTGTGGGTGATGATTGGCAGCCACTTTCCCCCAAGTCTTACATGGATAAATTAGGGACGGCTAACACAGATGGGCTTCGTGTAGCTTAGGACTAACTTCTCAACAAACTTATAGCTTTTGTTGTCGTTTTTTTTAAAGCAGTGAAATCCTGGATCAGTTTTTCATTCACAAGTGATAAATATGGGATGATATGTAGAGATTACTACCTAACAAAAACTGATTGAATTAGATTTGTGTTCAAAAAGACAACTACGATAGTAGAACAAATCCATAGAACACACTCTCAGCTTACTATTAAAAATGTAAACATACCTGAACAATTAATTATAATTATTATCTCCAAGAAAACTAAAAAAAAACTTTAGAAAGAATTATCTTAAAAATCATGAATGTTACTTTAAGAATTAAATATTCATTATTGTTATTTCTAAACTCTATTGCAGGGGTTCCCAGCCTTTCAGCACTCGCGACCCCTTACCTAAAAGTTTGAAACCCATGTGACCCCTACTTAGGGCTTAGTATCAGCAGCTTAATTTTTCTTTAATTTTCTGTGAAGGAGAGGGAAAGAAACATCTAAAAAAATTATTTAAAAATTCTGTAATTATTTATTAGCAAATTAAATCACTTTGGTCCAACCTGAATTCACAAAAAGAACATATATTTCTTAAAATAATATTACATAGGTTTGAACAGCTATCCAACCCAGCTAGTGAGATGCCTGATGTTGCATTTCAGCAGCAAGCTTTGAAATTCGTGGCCGAGCGTTTGTTAGAGCCAGTCTCATGTCATCTCCAACATCCAATCTGTTTCTATTCTTTGTTTTTATATTGACAAGAGTGGAAAATCCTGCCTCACACAAGTAGGTAGAAGCAAATGGAACAAGGACGCGTAAAGCTATGATGCTGACTTTGGAGTACGACTGATACATAGCGCACCAGAACTGAATCACGGATTTCACCTTGAAGAGATCACGAGCTGAAGAGTCGTTCCTTAGATCCAGAAATTCATCTTGGATATCATCTGGGATGCTGGATACATCAAGTTCAGTACAAAATGGGTTCCTTACCAGGGCCTTCTGTTCCTGTGATAGCTCACGGAAGTAACGCTCGACTTCCTTTTCTAGAGACTGAAGATGTTCGGTAATCTCATCCTTGAGGAACTGATCCAGTTGGATCTGAGACTCATCCGTCACTCCACAAAGGTTTTCGAACATAGCGATGTTTCCAGGATTGGTTTTCCGACGCCAGTTCTGCAGTTTGGAAACAAAGGCCCGAAGACTATCTTGAAAAAGGAGAACATGTGTTTCCCCTCCTTGAAGCTTCAAATTGAGCTTGTTCAGCTGGTCAAAAATGTCGGGTAGGTACGCAACCCTTTTATTCCATGCTTCATCTTCGAAGCGAACTACAAGATCTTTCCTTTCTTGAGTCTCCAGGAATAGCTTTATTTCATCTTTCACTTCAAAGACACAATTAATAACGTTTCCTTTCGATAACCAACGTACTGCTGTGTAGAAGAGAAGGACTTTGTGGTCAGCATTCATGTCTTTGCATAGTTCTTTGAATAGACGAGTGTTGAGTGCTTGAGTCTTCACATAATTTACAATTTTGATTACAGATTCAAGCACTTCCTGCACGGAGAGTCTTACTGGCGAGAGCATATTGGTGAATCGTGCAGTGGATGCCCTTTGCTTGAGGTGCTAGCTTCTTCACTCTCGACTGGAATCCTGAATTCGATCCCAGTATAGCCGGTGCCCCATCCGTACAAACACACGTTTTCCCATTGAAGATCTTCGTCTTGAAAAAAGTTGAAACTTTTTCCATGACATTATCAGCTTTTATTATGGTTTTAAGTGCATTGCAGAATAAGAATTCGTCTTCGATGTCACCTAAATTAATGTGTCTCACGAAGACAAGTAACTGAGAACATGAACTTACATCTGTTGACTCGTCGAGCTGAAAGGAGAACAAAGGGGAACCCTTGATTTCAGTCAAAACCTGTTCCTTCACATCCATAGACATTTTAGAAATGCGCCTCTGTATGGTATTATTTGACATGGACACTTGCTGCATCTTCTTTGCACTGGCTTCTCCAAGAATAAGATTTACTGCTTTCATCATACAGAGTTGAAGAAGTGTTTTTCCAATATTGTGAGGCTTTTTTTGTTCAGCAATTTCGAATGCAATCTCATATGAAGCTTCCACTACGGCTGTTTGTTTGTTTGTTTGTTTTGGAATTTCGCATAAAGCGACTCGAGGGCTATCTGGGCTAGCCGTTCCTAATTTTGCAGTGTAAGACTAGAGGGAAGGCAGCTAGTCATCACCACCCACCGCCAACTCTTGGGCTACTCTTTTACCAACGAATAATGGGATTGACCGTCACATTATAACGCTCCCACGACTGAGAGGGCAAGCATGTTTGGCGCGACTCGGGCGCGAACCCGCGACCCTCAGATTACGAAGCGCACGCCCTAACGCGCTAGGCCATGCCGGGCCTTCCACTACGGCTGCACTCTGCTGCTGAAACGACCCACTTCTATCAAATCTTTGGCTTTTAAGACACCATTCATGCCGTTTGAAGAAATCCAAACCCTTCCTTGTGTTCTGGATGACGCTTGAGTTTTGATGGTTTCATTGACTCTGCACTCAGGACAGCATGGCACAAAACACACTGTGGTTTCTCGATGCCGTCGTTGGCATCATTCTGAGTATCTGCGCCGTTTAGCCATGGACACAACTCACCTCTACTGCTTACTTATCTCCTTGTTAAAATCAAATAAAAATGTTGAATAATGAACGTTTTGGCAATTGTAGATCTTACACTGACTACTTGTGGGGGGTGCAGGTAGAGTAATGATGGGGTAAGTATTGGGAGGGAAGGGCGCGTGGCCAGTCGCGCGATTCGACATCCACCAATCAGCAACGGACATGTGACTCACGTGTCGACAGCGAGCACACACACTTAATCGCAGCTAAACAGACACACAAGCATACGTACATGCGCGTGCACTTACATACTCGCTACTCACTAGTACACACATACATACAGTTGAAGACATATACACACAGGCAGCATACATACACCCATAATATCATCTAATGACACTGAACTAACGCAGCACGTTTTGCTTTGCACCGAAACAAAAAAATGTAAGAGCATGAAAATATAATTGATGAAATAAAATTAATGTTATCCCAAGCTACTTCTAACAAGGCGACCCACAGGTTGGGAACCACTGCTCTAATGGATGCATTTCAAAGTTTATGAATATCTAAATGTCCACATCAGTAATATTAATCTTTTGTCGAACTGATCTCAACTATAGAAATAGAGAAAGTGAAATGGTGACTATTCAATATACATGTATATATATATATATATTAAAGCTAGATCAATGGTAGACCAAGAACTGAAAACATATAAAGGAGGAAATCCTAATTATTCATCAACGAAGCCTAAAATTAAAAGCACACCAAGAGAATCAGCTATCCTTATACTTTGTAAGGCAGTCACACAACACAACACTAAACTAGATATACTACATGTTGTGAGGCAGTCACACAACACTAAACTAGGTATACTACATGTTATGAGACAGTCACACAATACAACACTAAACTAAGTATACTACATGTTATGAGGCAGTCACACAATACAACACTAAACTAGGTATACCACATGTTGTGGGGCAGTCACACAACACTAAACTAGATATACTACATGTTGTGAGACAGTCACACAACACTAAACTAGGTATACTACATGTTGTGGGGCAGTCACACAATACAACACTAAACTAAGTATACTACATGTTATGAGGCAGTCACACAATACAACACTAAACTAGGTATACCACATGTTGTGGGGCAGTCACACAACACTAAACTAGGTATACTACATGTTATGAGACAGTCACACAACACTAAACTAGGTATACTACATGTTGTGAGACAGTCACACAACACTAAACTAGGTATACTACATGTTATGAGACAGTCACACAACACTAAACTAGGTATACTACATGTTATGAGACAGTCACACAACACTAAACTAGGTATACTACATGTTGTGAGACAGTCACACAATACAACACTAAAGTAGGTATACTACATGTTATGAGACAGTCACACAACACTAAACTAGGTATACTACATGTTATGAGACAGTCACACAATACAACACTAAACTAGGTATACTACATGTTGTGAGACAGTCACACAATACAACACTAAAGTAGGTATACTACATGTTGTGAGGCAGTCACACAATACAACACTAAACTAGGTATACTACATGTTGTAATGTAGAGAACCACTACTACATTAAAGTAGGTATACTACATGTTGTGAGGCAGTCACACAATACAACACTAAACTAGGTATACCACATGTTGTAATTTTGTAACACAGTACAACACTAAACTAGTTATACTACATGTTGTGAGGCAGTCACACAACACAACACTAAACTAGATATACTACATGTTGTGAGGCAGTCACACAATACAACACTAAACTAGGTATACTACATGTTGTGAGGCAGTCACACAACACAACACTAAACTAGATATACTACATGTTGTGAGGCAGTCACACAACACAACACTAAACTAGGTATACTACATGTTGTGAGGCAGTCACACAATACAACACTAAACTAGGTATACTACATGTTGTGAGGCAGTCACACAATACAACACTAAACTAGTTATACAACATGTTGTGAGGCAGTCACACAATACAACACTAAAGTAGGTATACTACATGTTGTTAGGCAGTCACACAATACAACACTAAAGTAGGTATACCACATGTTGTAATTTTGTAACACAGTACAACACTGAACTAGCTATCCATACGTGTTGTAATGTAGTGTGACTGAACTTAGTATCTCTAGGTAATACAATAACTAATATTAATCGGTGATGTCGAGATAACCCACTTGTAGAGAAATATATATTTAAAAACGGCTCGTTTGGGCTCGAAAAGTTTTTACGTAAACTTTTTTCTAAACCCAAACGAGCCGTTTTACATATATATTAACTTATATTGTTCAGGCTTTGTTTATGAATGTTGTTACTTTTTGTAAATGGGTCACGTCCTCCTGGGCATGCTGTTAACATCCTGTTACAAGAAACTTACCTGTTGACCTTGGTCAACTTCATGGTTAACCTTAATTCTTTTACGACTACTTTTCAAACCTCTCTGAAAGCTCAACTTTTGTTTCGAAGTTAATGAATGAACTCGTTTTCACCTTGTTAACTTTTTTCATGTTCATCTTACAATTCTAACAATATTTAACTTAATGATAAAGAAACCCATCTGTCGAGTTTTTCACAAATACAGAATAAACCACGATAAGTCAGTTTTGTTTTTTATATTTAAAATGTTGTGGTGGTTGGATAAATTATTCACGTCACATTAATTTCAAATTTATTTTATTACTTGTAACTTACGGATTCAGAGTTAAATTTCTTGTGTTTCTTCATCTAAAAGCTTACATTTTTGAAAATAGAAATAAATAAAATATTCTAGAAGTGAAAGTAAATGCAAATTTAAACATTACGGTCAAAATTAACATTCTTGACCACTGTTCAATTAATTACCTCATGACCACTGGTTTGATCACGTGACTAGTTGGGCCAATGGTGGTTGAAGTAACTAATTACAATCAATGCATACGTCTACCTTAATCTAATATTTAGTTAACAAAACCACTTAACTTCATACTCAGTAAACACATGTAAAACCTGAGAATTACGAACTATTAGTTCAGTCCATTATTATATTATATAGGTAAGACCTGGGTACTATTAAGTACAAATTAAGCTCACACTTATTTAATACATGTACGATATGAGTAGTGTCTACTATCAGTTCAGTTCATACTTAGTTAATACATGTACGATATGAGTAGTGTCTACTATCAGTTCAGTTCATACTTAGTTAATACAAGTAAGACATGAGTAATAACTACTATCAGTTCAGTTCATACTTATTTAATTCATGTAAGGTATGAGTAATAACTACTATCAGTTCAGTTAATACTTATATAATATATGTAAGACATGAGTAATAACTACTATCAGTTCAGTTAATACTTATTTAATACATGTAAGGTATGAGTAATAACTACTATCAGTTCAGTTAATACTTATATAATTCACGTAAGGTGTGAGTAATAACTACTATCAGCTCAGTTAATACCTATATAATTCATGTAAGGTATGAGTAATAACTACTATCAGTTCAGCTCATACTTATTTAATACATGTAAGACATGAGTAATAACTACTATCAGTTCAGTTCATACTTAGTTAATACAAGTAAGACATGAGTAATAACTACTATCAGTTCAGTTAATACTTATTTAATACATGTAAGATATTAGTAATAACTACTATCAGTTCAGTTAATACTTATATAATTCATGTAAGGTATGAATAGTTTAGTTCATACTTATATGACACATGTACGATACGAGTAGTAACTACTATCAGTTCAGTTCATACTTATTTAATACATTGAAAGTATGAGTAGTAACTACTATCAGTTCAGTTCATACTTATTTAGTAGTCTAAGGTATGAGTAGTGACTACTATCACTTCAGTTCATACTTATTTAATACAAGTAACTTATGAGTAGTGACTACTGTCAGTTCAGTTCATACTTATTCAATACATATAAGGTATGAGTAGTAACTACTATCATTTCAGTTCATACCTATTTAATACATGTACGATATGAGCAGTAACTACTATCAGTTCAGTTCATACTTATTTAATACGTGTAGGGTATGAGCAAAAACTACTATCAGTTCAGTTAATACTTATTTAATACGTCTAACGTATGAGTAGTGTCCACTATCAGTTCAGTTCATACTTATTTAATACATGTATGTTATGAATAGTTCAGTTCATACTTATATGACACATGTACGATATGAGTAGTAACTACTATCAGTTCAGTTAATACTTATTTAATACATGTAAGATATGAGTAGTAACTACAATCAGTTTAGTTCATTCTTATTTAATACATGTAAGATATGAGTAGTAACTACTTTCAGTTCAGTTCATACTTAATTAATACATGTAAGGTATGAATAGTAACTTCTATCAGTTCAGTTCATACTTATTCAATGCATGTACGATATGAGCAGTAACTAGTATCAGTTCAGTTCATACTTATTTAATACATGTAAGTTATGAGTAGTTAAAACTATCAGTTTAGTGCATACTTATTTAATACATATAAAGTATGAGTAGTAACTACTATCATTTCAGTTCATACTTATTTAATACATGTAAGACATGAGTAAAAACTACTACCAGTTCAGTTAATACTTATTTAACACGTGTAAGGTATGAGCAGTAACTACTATCAGTTCAGTTCATACTTATTTAATACGTTTAAGGTATGAGTGGTGAAAACTTGAGTTCATACTTATTCAATACATGTAAAGTATGAGAAGTAACTACTATCAGTTCAGTTCATACTTATTTAGTAGTCTAAGGTATGAGTAGTGACTACTATCACTTCAGTTAATACTTATTTAATACATGTACGATATGAGTTGTAACTACTATCAGTTCAGTTCACACTTATTTAATACATACAAGGTTTAAGTAGTAACTATTATCAGTTCTGTTAATACCTATTTAATACATGTAAGAAATGAGCAGTAACTACTATCAGTTCAGTTCATACTTATATGACACATGTACGATATGAGTAGTAACTACTATCAGTTCAGTTAATACTTAGTTAATACGTGTAAGGTGTGAGCAGTAACTACTGTCAGTTCAGTTCATATTTATTTAATACGTCTAAGGTATGAGTAGTGACTACTTCAGTTAATACTTATTTAATACGTGCAAGGTATGAGAAGTAACTATTATAAATTCAGTTCATACTTATTTAATACGTGTAAGGTATGAGCTGTAACTACTATCATTTCAGTTCATACTTATTTAATACGTGCAAGGTATGAGTAGTAACTACTATCATTTCAGTTCATACTTATTTAATACGTGCAAGATATGAGAAGTAACTACTATCAGTTCAGTTCATACTTATTTAGTAGTCTAAGGTATGAGTAGTGACTACTATCACTTCAGTTAATACTTATTTAATACATGTACGATATGAGTTGTAACTACTATCAGTTCAGTTCACACTTATTTAATACATACAAGGTTTAAGTAGTAACTATTATCAGTTCTGTTAATACCTATTTAATACATGTAAGAAATGAGCAGTAACTACTATCAGTTCAGTTCATACTTATATGACACATGTACGATATGAGTAGTAACTACTATCAGTTCAGTTAATACTTAGTTAATACGTGTAAGGTGTGAGCAGTAACTACTGTCAGTTCAGTTCATATTTATTTAATACGTCTAAGGTATGAGTAGTGACTACTTCAGTTAATACTTATTTAATACGTGCAAGGTATGAGAAGTAACTATTATAAATTCAGTTCATACTTATTTAATACATGTAAGTTATGAGTAGTGACTACTGTCAGTTCAGTTCATACTTATTTAATACGTGTAAGGTATGAGCTGTAACTACTATCATTTCAGTTCATACTTATTTAATACGTGCAAGGTATGAGTAGTAACTACTATCATTTCAGTTCATACTTATTTAATACGTGCAAGATATGAGAAGTAACTACTATCAATTCATTTCATACTTACTTAATTCGTGTAAGATATGAGTAGTGACTTCTATCAGTTTAGTTCATACTTATTTAATACATGTAAGACATGAGTAATGATTACTGTCTGTTCTTTTCATACTTATTTAATACATGGAAGACCTGAGTACTATCAAGTGTCAATTTCGTTCATACATGTAATATTTGAGTACTATCTAGTACAACTTCAGTTCATAATTATTTAATACGTGTAAAACCTGTGTACTATCTGGTACCAGTTCAGTTCATATTTAGTTCATTAATCTAAGACTTGAGTTCATACCTAATTAATAGATGTAAGACCTGAATACTATCAACTACCAGTTCAGTTCATATTTAGTCAATACATGTAACACCTGAGTTCTATCAACTACAAGTTCAGTTCATACATACTTGATCGAAGTAAGACCTGATTAATATCAACTAAAAGCTCAGTTCATACCTATCTAATACATACACGACCTAGGTATTATCAACTACCAGTACAGTTCATTATTATATTATAAAGTTCCTATTTAACCACTGCAATTCTACTGTAGTATTTTGTTACATTATTATACTACATTCATACTGTAGTGTTTTATTTCACTATTACAGTCGTAATTTTGTCATTTATTACACTAATACATTTCTACTGTAGTATTTTACTGCATTACTACATTCCTTCTGTAGTATTTTATTATATTATCACAATCGTAGTGTTGCCATTTATTGCACTAATACATTCCTAATCTAGTATTTTTTTACTGTAATACATTACTACTGTACTATTTTTCACACTAATACATTCCTACTGTACTATTTTTCACACTAATACATTCCTACTGTACTATTTTTCACACTAATACATTACTACTGTACTATTTTTCACACTAATACATTCCTACTGTACTATTTTTCACACTAATACATTCCTACTGCACTATTTTTCACACTAATACATTACTACTGTACTATTTTTCACACTAATACATTACTACCTTGGTTGTTGTAAATCCTGATATCAGAAAGAGAATATTGGAGAGAGTGAACCTGTACCTACAGCTGGGTAAGAAACACCTCAACACTTGTGCGGGTGGTCACGTGAGTTGAGAAACACGAGGATGAGGCTTGTGACCGTATAATACCACACAGATGTTTGTTTGTTACTGTAATTTTCAACATGACGTAAAGTAGACATTACAAAAAGACATTTTATCCGTTAATATCCTCATACTAGTATACATGCATACATATCATGTTAGAGGAATAAGACTTTTATTGAAAGTTGATCGAACTGTATTACAACTATGATCCGAATTGCAAGTTGGATCTGTTTACCCATCTTTGATTGTTCCCAGACTTCTTCCATCATAATCATTCTCAGTGGAAGTGAGTCTTCCATTATTGACGTATCTGTTCGTTACCTCGTTGATGTTTTCCATGGAATTTCTTTTTCCGTCTTAATAATTCTCAATGGAATTGATTTTCCTACTGGTTATTGTACTGTATTATTGTGCACCTTATTCTGAAACATAGTTACAATCATAATTATCTCCAGCGAAGAACGTCAAGGCCAGTCGAAAATCTTGAAAGATTATCAAAGTTCCATGTTCAAGCAAATATAAGGCATAAATAAACACCCATGGAAATCATTAGTGAACGTAGTAGATGTCTAGTAAATAGCACATCTGTGATGTAAGTTTTTTGGATTACATTCGCAAAAAAAATTGTTATTAATTCGAAATCAGTGCCTGCTTCATACCAATGTTTATAGTTTTATCATCTGTAGATTGTAACAACCAGTCTGTAGGGAAAGTTGCTGCAGTGCGAGTTGACATAAAAGGCATTTATTGTTGTCCTAGCGTTTTGGATATGTTGTGGTTTTGTAGCACTTTTGGTGTGAAGTTGTAGGTTTAATTGTGATTTTACTCTCTTAAACACTCTGTTATAAGATTGTTATTCTTATGGATATGTTACAGTCTTAAACACTGTTTTAAGATTTTGGGGCACTAACATAGTGCACTCAGTATTGCGAGTTTTCCACTTTCTCAGATTGTGGTGGAGCCTACCTTCAAAGTAATTTGGTCCTTGACTTCAGTGATGTAACAAATACAGTACCACTTTACTATTGTAACAAATACAGTACCACTTTACCATTGTAACAAATACAATACCACTTCACTATTGTAACAAATACAGTACCACTTCACCATTGTAACAAATACAGTACCACTTCACTATTGTAACAAATACAGTACCACTTTACCATTGTAACAAATATAGTACCACATTACTATTGTAACAAATACAGTACCACTTTACCATTGTAACAAATATAGTACCACTTCACTATTGTAACAAATACAGTACCACTTTACCATTGTAACAAATATAGTACCACTTCACTATTGTAACAAATATAGAACCACATCACTATTGTAACAAATATAGTACCATTTCACTATTGTAACGCTGCACTTCTAGCTAGTGTTCTAAGTTATAGGTACCCAGAATAACTAATATAACACTGTAATTCTATTTAGTATTATAAGTTACTTTTTTCCTAATTTATCCTTTTATCAACTAATATTTTTAATGTCACTTTTTACTGAGTTTGTTACAAAGTGTCATCTGCAGTTGTAATGAAAAGCTGTCAATATGTGACATGTTTTGTTTCCCGTCTTTCAGTTTGCTGTATGTTTTATTGTTATCGCAGTGTTTAAAACAGACACGCCTGTGCTTATCAAGACCTGGATGTTTTTATTACTTGTTAACAGAAACAAGACTGTTTACTTACCCAATAAATGACTAGCGAGCATGACTAGCAGAAGAAACACATCCATGATCCGTCAAAACCACCACAACACAACTTGATATTCCAGCAATTGTCTGTGTTGCAATTCAAACACCGTGTTGTGTTGGGCTTGAAATCAACTCACCGGCTTTTCTCCCGTAACATTTTTACGACTTTACAAGTTCTCTGTGAAGGATCTCTTTATTACACGAACGTGTATCCCAGCTTAACGTTTGTACTCTCTCGTGCAAGTCTGGTCCATACAAACGTTTCGCTTCTTTATTCCAGGCGCCCATAACAGCACGTGGCTCTTACGTCATAGGAAGGATGTCGTGATAACAGTCTTCTTTTGCAAATGAACAGAGAAGTTTTTGGACGAAGAAAAGACGTCATAACAGCCTTGTGGATCGAGCATAGAGGTTATGATTATATGAAGTAAAGTGGGAAACGGAAGAAATTATGGTAAGAAAAGTTTTAAAAAATCCTTGTTTTCTTTCACTGTGTGGACACGAGAACCCCCATTTACTAACACAAGGAAAACACGAAATATAAGCAAAAAGCTGATTATAGCTTTACAGTGACATCCGTCTCTTGTTTAAATCCGATATGTCAACATGAACTATAGTAAACAATTTCACCAATAGTTTTATTTTAAAATTCAGTTTTCATAACCTCGCTTTTGGTTCCAATCAGAGATTTGTTAGAAATCTAATGAAAGTAATAACACGTTAGAAGACAATATTTTCTCTAAACCAATATTATGTATACAAGACTCCTGGTTGAACTTACAGTAAACAGGTAAAATTGACACACACACACACACACACACATATATAGTATAAAGGTCACCTAATTAGTCTTACAATAAACATCTATACCTGATATCATTTATAATACATAGGCCACCTGGATAGGTTTACAGTAAACAAGTAGACCTCATATCATATATAGTACTTAGGTCACCTAGTTAGTCTTACAGTAAACAGGTAGACCTGATAACATACATAGTACACAGGTGCTCTAGTTAGTCTTACAGTAAACAGGTAGACCTGATATCATAAATAGTACATAGGTGACCTAGTTAGTCTTCCAGTAAACAGGTAGACCTGATATCATAAATAGTACATAGGTGACCTAGTTAGTCTTCCAGTAAACAGGTAGACCTGATATCATATATAGTACATAGGTGACCTCGTTAGTCTTACAGTAAACAGGTAGACCTGGTATCATATATAGTACATAGGTGACCTTGTTAGTCTTACAGTAAACAGGTAGACCTGATAACATACATAGTACACAGGTGCTCTAGTTAGTCTTACAGTAAACAGGTAGACCTGATATCATAAATAGTACATAGGTGACCTAGTTAGTCTTCCAGTAAACAAGTAGACCTGATATCATATATAGTACATAGGTGACCTCGTTAGTCTTACAGTAAACAGGTAGACCTGATATCATATATAGTACATAGGTTACCTAGTTAGTCTTACAGTAAACAGGTAGACCTGATATCATATATAGTACATAGGTGACCTTGTTAGTCTTACAGTAAACAGGTAGACCTGATAACATATATAGTACATAGGTGACCTCGTTAGTCTTACAGTAAACAGGTAGACCTGATATCATATATAGTACATAGGTGACCTTGTTAGTCTTACAGTAAACAGGTAGACCTGATAACATATATAGTACATAGGTGACCTCGTTAGTCTTACAGTAAACAGGTAGACCTGATAACATATAGTACATAGGTGACCTAGTTAGTCTTACAGTAAACAGGTAGACCTGATATCATATATAGTACATAGGTGACCTTGTTAGTCTTACAGTAAACAGGTAGACCTGATAACATATATAGTACATAGGTGACCTCGTTAGTCTTACAGTAAACAGGTAGACCTGATAACATATAGTACACAGGTAACCTGGTTTGTCTTAACACAAGCGCGTAGATTTTTTACACCTAATTGAGGGGAATGATATTTACAACCACTTTTGTGGACTGTTCAATTTACAAATTGGTAATCTTTGATTACGTGAACCTGAAAGCTGTAAACATGCAGTCACAGAGTAATCTTGTTGCCACAATACTTCAAGGTTTCCATGTAGGTTTGTATAAGTGAGGTGTTGTGAACAGTTTTCAAAATGTTAATAGAATAAAGACAAATGTGTCACAAATTAACTGCCATATGAATTTATTCCTGCACACTGCACAGTATAAAAGATGGCTATTATACTTGACAAGGTTACTAATAACTTTCATTGCATGAATTACGTTTTCAAACATTAATAAAATTAGTAATTACCCTTGATAAGTTTATATATACTGAACAACTGTTCATGTTGTTTGATAAAAATATTTTAAATGTCTTTGCGAACTCTTGAAAATTACACATCAATACAATGTAACACATAATTATTCATACTTTTCATTGAAGTAAGATTCATTTAGTCCTCTAGTCTACATGTTCCTCTACGTAGACCTCCTTTGTGATGAGCTGTTTATGAATTATTTCATAAGCTTTTCTATATTTATCTTGTCGACCTCAACTTTGTGACTGTGACAAACTGTCACATGGTTGAGATAACACTGAGACATAGAAATTTATATGCAAAAACGGCTCGTTTGAGTTCAGCAAATATTAATAAAATTAGTAATAACCCTTGATAAGTTAATATCTATCTAAAAAAAACAAGTGGGTTTCTCGACATCACTGAGACAGTTGATATTAACCACGCCTTTAACTGTCTTAATACAGAAAACCTACGTTCACATTTACAGCTGAATATTGGACATACAAGCAAAATTTTCATGAGAAGAAACTCTTCACTAAACATCTGCTGGCTTGTTTCATGCATTTTATAGTAAGCATCCTTCAAACCTTTCAGAGAAACTGCTTTTGTTGTTCCTTTGAACATGGGCAACTGAAACTCGAGCCGTTGTTCAGTGATTTCTGGATAGAAGTTTATAACCAAGTTGTCAATCTTGTCAGATGTGATCATGTTCTCAAGTGCCAGATATTGCCTTAAGTCATTGTTGTCTGCATAGAATCTAGTGGTCAGATATTCTATGACTGTGTCCACAAATTCAAAATATTGGCTTCTGTAGCAATCTTTAGCTGTTTCAGAATGGTGTGCTGAGCCATCACCTGTGATCCTTCTGGGGGTCTGCGAATACGTGGTAGTTCAATAGGCACCAGATCTGGGAAGTTACCTTATTCTCAGATTCATCAAATATCTTGTTGTAATTTTCCTCTGTTCGCAATACCCACAACTGCTCAATTCTTATTGCAGATGCTTCAGTCATGTCAGATACTGTCGCTAATTTTGCTTGGAATGCACGGTTTAGTTCCTCTAATGCAGCTAATGGATGCTGAGCCATCAACAATCCGAAATTTTGTCAAATCTGTCCAGCAGACCTCGTGCTTTCACTGCTACATCTGATTTTTCATTTGATAATTCAGACAAAGAATCAACAATGTCACTGTAATGATCATTAGCACATGTAATTGCGGTTAAGTGGCACAACCAGCATGTTGGATACAGTGGGCGGATGTATTTAACTGGACCATTGTGGCTGTTTGACGATACAATATTTTCAAAGATTGTCTTGTATTTGCCTTACCTCTGAAGCAAAACTCCAAGTTCATGTACCCACTGGATAGAATCTGGAACACATTCATAAGCTTCAACTGCATATTGCATTATTAAATTAGCCTTGTGTGCTCTGCAGTGAAAAAACAAAACTGACGGTTGCTTCTCTTTTATTTATGCCAGACATCCACTGTACGCATCACTCATGTTAGCGGCACCATCATAAGCTTGTGCTCTTCATCCTAACAGTGGTAAATTAAGTCTAGTCAGTACATCAAGTATAGTCGAGGATATTGTTTCAACATTTGTATTGGAAACACTGTACAAACCAAGAAATGTCTCATGGATGTCAAAGTTCTCATCTACATATCGTACACATATTGCTTCCTGTTTGGCACCTGTAACGTCTTGAGTGCCATCAACCATTACTGCAAAGATTTTGCTTTGCTGCTCTTCGTGTGCTTTGTTCCTCAGTATTTGATGGCTGAACATCTCTATTATTTCATTCTGAGCCTGGGATGATGTGAATGTGGTTTTCTTTGACAAGTAGGCCATTAACTCAGGATCTTCCTCTTCCAGGAGCTTCATTAACTGCAGGAAGCTCTCCTCAGTATCAGTATGTCCACGTAATACTAAACCTTGATACAGTAAGAAACGTAAACTTCTGAATATTTTGGCTGGACTTCTTTTGCATTCTTCCTGCTGCTTCTTTTTTCCATCATGTAGCTGGACAGTCACTGGAGTTACATGAAGTAAACCTTCTAGAGATATAGCGAATCTGTGCTGAGAGGAAGATTGGTGTTCGTTGACTTTCTGTTTTGCCTTTTCCTAGTTGCAAAAACTGGTGGATATGAAGGTATACTCCACTGGCCTCTCCAATTTCCCTGTAAAAAGGCTTCTATTTTCCACCTTGGCACAGTGAAAGCATATGACTTTTTGAATCTGATTGTCGAAGCGCAGCCATGGGAACTCATCAAACCACGTGCCCTGGAAGTTCATATTTTGAGATTTTGCTTTTTGTCGTGGTATTAGTTGTGTGTCTGGATGATATAGCTTTCCACACTGTATCTGTGGAGTGTCAGATTTTTCATTACTGCACAAACTTGTTTCACAACTATCTGGTGGTTGATGATGTGCAATAGTTGCACAAGCATTTTCAGACTCGTCCTCTGATGAACATGGTATTTCCTCTGTATGACAAGTTTCTATTCCTCTGCTTGAGGTTGTTGGATTATGTACATCTACATTGTCACTTGTAGTACTAGTAACTGGCTTGTAGAACTGTCTAATATCGGAAAGTTTCAGACGCTTGCTTGTCATAATTGGAATCTTTTTCCCAGATGACTCAACAAATTAAATACAGTCTGTATTCAAAAACTCTAACGTACAACGAACGAAGATAGAACAGAATGGAAGTAGGACTGAACTGTACAGTGTATTTAAGTCGAACGAGTGAACCTCACAGTGACTACCGAGCCGACTGACCACCTGGGCATCGCTGTAACAATAATGTGTGTTAGTTACAACACAAGTTTTTGCAAATTTATCGAAAAATACTTAAACAATCACAAATATATTATATTCCTGTTAAAGTTAATCAAAAGGTAAACACGCTGTGATATAATGTCTATAAGCACGTCTATTAAATAAAAACACCTAAACAAAAACTGGCAACATAATTCGAGTAGAGGCTTCAGGCCGTTGAAATCGCTCCTTTTGTGTTCTAATTATAAAAGAAAATACAATATTTTTACTATTTATGATCAGAGAATGTATTGTTCTTTTACCATAAGGCACCAACACTTTATTAGAGGGCGGTGATAATCTGAAATTTTATGGATTAATGAGGGCCAGAAACACAGGTTTAATGAGCCATGTTGTAAAAGGTACTAAAGACTAAAGGGAGCGGAAGAGGGTGATGTAGGGCGCGTCTGGATCCGAGCGGTCCGAACCTGTCGTTAACTGTACTAAACGTACATTATGGTCAGCGACTTCGGGACCTAAGGAGAGTAAGGCGTTCGACAATAAAACCGGCTAGACATGCATGAGAACAAATGGCGTAGGAAAACAGCACAATATACACATAAGATTGATGCAGCTACAAGCTACAAATGGCCTGCCAGATCTAGATCACAGTTTACGCTTGAAAGTAATATTTTCGAATTTTATGCTGTGTTCAATCTGTTGTGATGAAAATTTTACCTAATCTTACACTACATACAAGACGTTGGTAGATTTTGTGATAGTGCTTGTAAGCCTTGCATGTACACTTAGGCCTAATGACTGATACTTACGAATTGTCGCTTAGATTGAAAAGCTTAGAAATACTCCTATATTAAAGATGTACATTTTGGCTGCTGAAAAAGCCTACATCTAGGCCTAATTATGTAATTCGATTGGTAAGAACACAAGAACAAACACAAATTTGTAGGCCTGTGATGCAATAAAACAATTCAACAGACCAAACTGGATCTAGGTGTGTTGAATCCATCATTTCATGTATCTAGATATGTTGAATCCATCATTTCGTGTATCTAGGTATGTTGAATCCATCATTTCAAGTATCTAGGTATGTTGAATCCATCATTTCAAGTATCTAGGTATGTTGAATCTATCATTTCATGTATCTAGGTATGTTTAATCCATCATTTCGTGTATCTAGATATGTTGAATCCATCATTTTATGTATCTTGGTATGTTGAATCCATCATTTCGTGTATCTAGATATGTTGAATCCATCATTTCATGTATCTAGGTATGTTGAATCCATCATTTCCTGTATCTAGATTTGTTGAATCCATCATTTCATGTATCTAGGTATGTTGAATCCATCATTTTATGTATCTTGGTATGTTGAATCCATCATTTCGTGTATCTAGATATGTTGAATCCACCATTTTATGTATCTTGGTATGTTAAATCCATCATTTCGTGTATCTAGATATGTTGAATCCATCATTTTATGTATCTTGGTATGTTGAATCCATCATTTCGTGTATCTAGTTATGTTGAATCCATCATTTCATGTATCTTGGTATGTTGAATCCATCATTTCGTGTATCTAGATATGTTGAATCCATCATTTCGTGAATCTAGGTATGTTGAATCCATCATTTCATGTATCTAGATATGTTGAATCCATCATTTCGTGTATCTAGGTATGTTGAATCCATCATTTCGTGTATCTAGATATGTTGAATCCATCATTTCGTGTATCTAGGTATGTTGAATCCATCATTTCGTGTATCTAGGTATGTTGAATCCATCATTTCGTGTATCTAGGTATGTTGAATCCATCATTTCGTGTATCTAGGTATATTGAATCCATCATTTCGTGTATCTAGGTATGTTGAATCCATCATTTCGTGTATCTAGGTATGTTGAATCCATCATTTCGTGTATCTAGGTATCTTGAATCCATCATTTCGTGTATCTAGATATGTTGAATCCATCATTTCGTGTATCTAGGTATCTTGCATCCATCATTTCGTGTATCTAGATATGTTGAATCCATCATTTCGTGTATCTAGGTATGTTGAATCCATCATTTCGTGTATCTAGGTATGTTGAATCCATCATTTCGTGTATCTAGATATGTTGAATCCATCATTTCGTGTATCTAGATATGTTGAATCCATCATTTCGTGTATCTAGATATGTTGAATCCATCATTTCGTGTATCTAGATATGTTGAATCCATCATTTCGTGTGTCTAGATATGTTGAATCCATCATTTCGTGTATCTAGGTATGTTGAATCCATCATTTCGTGTATCTAACTATGTTGAATCCATCATTTCGTGTATCTAGGTATCTTGAATCCATCATTTCGTGTATCTAGATACGTTGAATCCATCATTTCGTGTATCTAGGTATGTTGAATCCATCATTTCGTGTATCTAGGTATGTTGAATCCATCATTTCGTGTATCTAGATATGTTGAATCCATCATTTCGTGTATCTAGATATGTTGAATCCATCATTTCGTGTATCTAGATATGTTGAATCCATCATTTCGTGTGTCTAGATATGTTGAATCCATCATTTCGTGTATCTAGGTATGTTGAATCCATCATTTCGTGTATCTAGATATGTTGAATCCATCATTTCGTGTATCTAGATATGTTGAATCCATCATTTCGTGTATCTAGATATGTTGAATCCATCATTTCGTGTGTCTAGATATGTTGAATCCATCATTTCGTGTATCTAGGTATGTTGAATCCATCATTTCGTGTATCTAACTATGTTGAATCCATCATTTCGTGTATCTAGGTATCTTGAATCCATCATTTCGTGTATCTAGATACGTTGAATCCATCATTTCGTGTATCTAGGTATGTTGAATCCATCATTTCGTGTATCTAGATATGTTGAATCCATCATTTCATGTATCTAGATATGTTGAATCCATCATTTCGTGTATCTAGATATGTTGAATCCATCATTTCGTGTATCTAGATATGTTGAATCCATCATTTCGTGTATCTAGGTATGTTGAATCTCTCTCGTGTATCGCTCCGAATCTCTTTGATAGAATAATTATTATAACTTGATAATTGTGTTATTATTTTTAACTAGAATGTTACTTCATGTCGTTAAAGTTGGTCCTTTTGAAAGGAGAGTAAAGTAAAACTTCGTATTTAATAAACATTGAGTGTTTTTTACTGGACAATAGTTTTGAAGTGGACAACTGATATTTGCTGAATCTGATTTTTAAATAAAATGTATTTTTCTGTGTAATTCAGGATAGTTTTTTTTGTTTGTTGTTGTTTTATTTCGCGCAAAGCTACACGAGAGCTAGCTGCGCTAGCCGTCCCTAATTTAGCAGTGTAAGACTCTGGGAAGACAGCTAGTCATCACCACCCACCGCCAACTCTTGGGCTACTCTTTTAACAATGAATAGTGTGATTGACAGTTACATTATAAAGCACCTTCGGCTAAAAGAACGAGTATGTTTGGTGGGATAGTGATTCAAACCCGTGACCCTCAGATAACAAGTCGAGTGTCCTAATCATCTGACCTTGCCGGACCCAACAGTAAACTATTAGCCCCACTACGGCATGTTTCCATTATTTTGTAATCGTTTGTTGCAACAACTAAACTTTGTCCTTACAGTACACTCAACTTGCCATCCAGGCTGGCGTGTTTGTAAAATTAAACAGACCATATTCTGATGGACTAGATATGAATACGATACACGAAGTTACTCAATAAAAATATGATGAAGACGACACATATAAATTAATAGAGGAAATACATATGGCTCAGTAAATACTGTTAGGAGACAGCTATTTGTGGGACACTAGGTTTTCATGGGTACAATATTTCTGATACAAGTTATACAGTACTAAACCTAATCTCTTACAAACAACTGTCTCAGAAGTGATCATTCTTCGCAAGTTATATGGATATGTCATAAACCCAATAATACGAGGGCTGTTCAAAAAATACACGTACTGACGTCATGAAACAAAATGTACTTTATTTAGAAGTTACAGGTATGGGACCCCTTCAAAGTACTCTCCTCCCCAACGCACAGACTTATCCCAACGGTGTTTCCACTTGTTGAAACAGTCCTGGTACGCTTCATTTGTAATGTCCTCCATCTCCTTCGTCGCATTTGCCTCAATCTCGGGAATTGTCTCAAATCTTCTTCCTTTTAAGGGTCTTTCGAGTTTGGGGAACAAGAAAAAAATTGCAAGGAGCAAGGTCAGGTGAGTAGGGGGGGTGAGGAAGAACAGTGATCGAATATTTAGCCAAAAACTCACGAGTTCTAATTCACAAATTTGGCAAAGAAATGGCAGATGGATTTTATTTATAATAAATGCAAGATAATGCACTTATTTAAAACTGAAAGGAATATTCCTTTTAATTGTAAATAACATTCTAAACAAGTGTAATTTTTAAATTATTTATAATGTATGGCATTATCATGATGTGAATTATAATTTGATGGGAATAACCTTAACAGTGTCATGGAAGAAAGTAATCTTAGTATAATGGTTAATCAGTATCTTAAGTCATTCAGGCCCTTCTTAAAGATAGGGTAAATAAGAGTAAGTCGAATGAACAGAAATATTAAATGCAATTTTAAAGATGTTATCTGATTGTACAAGTAACTTGTTAGTCCTTATTTGGAACTTTATGTTCAGTCTTAATTTAGAAAAGGCATTGAATTGTTGAAAAGGGTTAATAGAATGGTACTTAGGATGGAGGTGGTTGCCATATGAGGAGAGGCTGAAGTCTTCAAAAAAATTTTTTTTTGAAAAACAAGAGTTGGGAATTTGATGTCTGAGATTAAGGTAACTGATAGTGTTTATACATAATCATTTGTTTATAAGTTAATAGTAGGACTAGGGGACACACGTAGATTTGGGTAGCATAGGAGTCATCTTCAGGTAATAGTTTTATCTTTTCAACAGGATGGTTAGCTTTTTGAATGGGCTACCATCAGATGTTAGAGAAGAAGTAAATTTAAACAAGTTTAAAAAAACTTTAACTGTGTGACAGATAAGGATGGTTTCATGTTTTTGTTTTGTTAATTTGTGATAGTTTAGAGGATGTGACAGCTGAGATGGACCAATAGGTCTGTTCCATAACACCATGTTATTGTTATATGAATGCACAAATTGATTGGGGTTTTCACTTCTATATTTATGAAGTTTCTTTATAAAGTTATGACACTGGGTAAAGTGTATTAGGCATGATATCATTTTTTGTTAAAAAAACTGTTGAATTGTGGCAAATTCACTTCTGACTATCTTTAGAAAGCCATGTGGGTTGAGTTATATTGACCTTAATGATATTTCATAAAAATGTCTTTTGGATTTCAATGAAGTGAGATGTGTCCTTTTGAAACTTGGGTAATTGGAATCTAACGAGCTTCCGTTTGTATAAATCTTTGAATTATATTGTGATTTATTTTCTGTTAAAAAGTTGTATGAGTTTGGGTGTACTGATTTTACTTCTGTAGAAAGGTACACATTGTGTGGGTTGAGGTATACTGGCTATTTCTCTGAACAAATTGATATTGGTTGGGGTGTATTGGCCTTCTATGCAGAATAGTGTGGGTTGAGGTGTACCAGCTATTTCTCTGAACACAACCCTCCTGTTTTCTCTAATTCTTCTTGTGTATAATGACAAATGTTTCTGGTGCTTGTTTCAACAGTATGATTAAAGAGAAATCCAGAGTCACTGTTACCATTACCTTTACTAGTATGATTCTTATGAAGTAGCAAGACTGTTTGCTTCATTCTCCAGATGCTTAAGTTATCTGATGATTGAACTGTTGCTTATGACATGATAGCTTTTGCTACTTTTAAGATGTCATACTTTACTTACAGTGGGTGGGATGGGACTTGAAAATCACTTTCTGAATAGTCCTGATACTCCAAGTTGATTCATTTAATTTTTTACAACGCCATTTTGAACATTATGATTTGTGAGCACTTCTGTAGTAAAAAGATCTATTACACACCATTCCTGAGAGTGATGAAGTTTTTGATGGCATCATACTGTCTGCAGTGTGACGTAGAATATCACTCTACATTTAATGACGATATAATGTACTCGACGCTCTTTTTATCTGTAAAAATGAAGGTATTAGTTAAATATTGTGTTATTTCTATGTGAGTGCATTAATGTCACATAGAAAATTTCTTTCTACACACAGTGGTTTACTTAGAAGAAAAGCTGTTGTTGTTGTTTTGAATTAAGCACAAAGCTACACAATGGGCTATCTGTGCTCTGCCCACCACGGGTATCGAAACCCGGATTTTAGCGTGTAAGTCCGCAGACATACCGCTGAGCAACTGGGGGGCAGAAAAAAGGCCTTGTGGTTGGAATGTCATCTGATTTTGTCGACGTGGAAGGACGTCCAGGACGTTCATCATCTTCAATGGACTGTCAACCATCTTTAAAACGTTCATGCCATTTGAAACATGCCATACGCTTCATAGCAACATCACCGTAAGCCGTGTTAAACATTGCAAAAGTTTCAGTTGCAGACTTTCCAAGTTAAGCACAAAATTTCACAGCAAGTCGTTGCTCCTTCAGGTCATTCATTCTGAAATTTGCCAAATGAAAAATTCGCACTTCACTTAAAACCGCGTAGCTAATACACAAATGAAGATATCTGCAATCGGGAAATGGCGTCGTAATCAGCTGATTTGTGCGAAACTAGCGACACCAAGCGGATTCCCTTGGAACCAACTGGAGCCGCGCAATTCAAACAGTCCGCGTATTTTTTCAACAGACCTCGTATTATTCGTCAAAGGCCAACATATTATGTGATCTTTAATAAAAAAAATTATTAAAATGTATGTCATATTTATATTCTGTGGTGAGTGATGGTTTGAATAAAAATAGGATAACAAATTTAAATCCAGCATCAAATATACAATAATTTCTCTACGGCAAATTGTTTGTTTGTTTTGGAATTTTGCACAAAGCTACACGAGGGCTATCTGTGCTAGCCGTCCCTAATTTAGCAGTGTAAGACTAGAGGGAAGGCAGCTAGTCGTCACCACCCACAGCCAACTCTTGTGCTACTCTTTTACCAATGAAAAGTGGGATTGACCGTCACATTATAACGCCCCCACGGCTGAGAGGGCGAACACGTTTAGCGCGAGTCGGGCGCGAAACCGCGACCCTCAGATTACGTAGCGCCCGCCTTAACGCGCTAGGCCATGCCAGGCCCCTACGGCAAATTACACCATCTGTTGGTAAACGTTGAAATTACTTACTGAGGGTTACAGCTCATTTACAGCTTGTTGAAAAAACAACACACATCTTATTATGGTTCATTAAACGCTTAAAATTGGAGGCCTGGCATGGCCGAGCGCGTGAAGGCGTGCACTCGTAATCCGAGGGTCGCGAGTTCGCGCCCGCGTCGCGCTAAAACATGCTCGCCCTCCCAGCCGTGGGGACGTATAATGTGACGGTCAATCCCATTATTCGTTGGTAAAAGAGTAGCCCAAGAGTTGGCGGTGGGTGGTGATGACTAGCTGCCTTCCCTCTAGTCTTACACTGCAAAATTAGGGACGGCTAGCACAGATAGCCCTCGAGTAGCTTTGTGCGAAATTCCAAAAAACAAACAAACAAACTTAAAATTGGTGAAGTTTTATAAACTAACAAACCTGAAAGTTTTTAGAAAATGTGTCTTTTAATTGAATTATGAAGAAAAAAAGTCCTGAAACCGAAATTGAACTTACTGAATCGTGTATTTTTAATAACTAACAATATAGATCAAACACGCATGTAAATATTGTGTTTTCATCAATACCACGTGGGAAAGAGTTATATAAAAACGGAATAATCGTTTAACTAACGTTAATTAGAATACCAGCTATTTACAACAAATGATATTTCATTTTAACGTGCACTTATTTCAAGGTTATTTTTATCATTAATGAACAAAACTCGTTCGAAAAACAAGTTCAGTATTCTTTATTGTCAGCCAGACTTCGTTAATTATATCAAGGTCATATAACAGCTTACTGTGATCCACTGCACCAGGGTTGTCTGTCCCGTAACCATGGTTAACTATATCAATGTCATCTTACTACATTAACTTCTGATACCAGTAAACAGAAGAATAGAGTTTCTAACGTTAGTAAACACCAGAACTGAACCTCAAACACCGATAAAGATTGGAACCAAGTTTCAAACATTAATAAACATCAGAACAGAACCAGAAGAACCAGTAAATATTAAAACCAAGCTTCAAACATTAGTAAACACCAGAACTGAACCTTAAACACCGATAAATATTGGAACCAAACTTCAAACATTAGTAAACACAAGAACAGAACTAAAAGCACCAGTAAATGTTAGAACCAAGCTTCAAACATTAGTAAACACCGGAACAGAACCAGAAGCACCAGTAAATATTAGAACCAAGCTTCAAATATTATTAAACACCAGAACAGAACCAGAAGCACCGGTAAATATTGGAACCAAGCTTCAAACATCAGTAAACACCAGAATAGAACCAGAAACACCAGTAAATATTAGAACCAAGCTTCAAAAATAAGTAAACACCAGAATAGAACCAGAAACACCAGTAAATATTAGAACCAAGCTTCAAACATTAGTAAACACCAGAATAGAACCAGAAGCACCAGTAAATATTAGAACCAAGCTTCAAACATTAGTAAACACCAGAATAGAACCAGAAGCACCAGTAAATATTAGAACCAAGCTTCAAACATAAGTAAACACCAGAACTGAACCTTAAACACCGATAAATATTGGAACCAAACTTGAAACATCAGTGAACACCAGAACAGAACCAGGAGCACCAGTAAATATTGGAACCAAGCTGCAAACATTATTAAACACCAGAACAGAACCAGAAGCACCAGTAAATATTGGAACCAAGCTTCAAACATCAGTAAACACCAGAATAGAACCAGAAACACCAGTAAATATTAGAACCAAGCTTCAAACATTAGTAAACACCAGAATAGAACCAGAAGCACCAGTAAATATTAGAACCAAGCTTCAAACATAAGTAAACACCAGAACTGAACCAGGAGCACCAGTAAATATTGGAACCAAGCTGCAAACATTATTAAACACCAGAACAGAACCAGAAGCACCAGTAAATATTAAAACCAAGCTTCAAACATTAGTAAACACCAGAACTGAACCTTAAACACCGATAAATATTGGAACCAAACTTCAAACATTAGTAAACACAAGAACAGAATTAAAAGCACCAGTAAATGTTAGAACCAAGCTTCAAACATTAGTAAACACCAGAACAGAACCAGAAGCACCAGTAAATATTAGAACCAAGCTTCAAACATCAGTAAACACCAGAATGGAAGCAGAAACACCAGTAAATATTAGAACCAAGCTTCAAACATCAGTAAACACCAGAATAGAACCAGAAACACCAGTAAATATAAGAACCAAGCTGCAAACATTATTAAACATCAGAACAGAACCAGAAGAACCAGTAAATATTAAAACCAAGCTTCAAACATTAGTAAACACCAGAACTGAACCTTAAACACCGATAAATATTGGAACCAAACTTCAAACATTAGTAAACACAAGAACAGAATTAAAAGCACCAGTAAATATTAGAACCAAGCTTCAAACATCAGTAAACACCAGAATGGAAGCAGAAACACCAGTAAATATTAGAACCATGCTTCAAACATCAGTAAACACCAGAATAGAACCAGAAACACCAGTAAATATAAGAACCAAGCTTCAAACATTAGTAAACACTAGAACAGAACCAGGAGCACTAGTAATTTTAGAACCAAGCTCCAAACATTATTAAACACCAGAACAGAACCAGAAGTACCAGTAAATATCAAAACCGAGCTTCAAACATTAACAAACACAAGAACAAATACTTAAACACCAGTAAACCCACGAACAGAGTTTCAAACATTAGAAAAGAAAATTAATTTACCAAACCAGTGAACTGAAGAAAATAGTCTCAAACTCCAGAAGAGAAGCTGAAACTAAATACTAGAAAAGAACTTGAAACATTCGAACAGAAACTTATACACCAGAAAACTATCATCACGTTGTCATCAAACAGTAAACATAACCAAGTAATTATTATCCTCACACAGTTGTCATCAAACAGTAAACCAAACCAAGTAATTATTATCCTCACACAGTTGTCATCAAACAGTAAACCAAACCAAGTAATTATTATCCTCACACAGTTGTCATCAAACAGCATACAATACCAAGTAATTATTATCCTCACATAGTTGTCATCAAACAGTAAACCAAACCAAGTAATTATTATCGTCACATAGTTGTCATCAAACAGTAAACATAACCAAGTAATTATTATCCTCACATAGTTGTCATCAAACAGTAAACCAAACCAAGTAATTATTATCGTCACATAGTTGTCATCAAACAGTAAACATAACCAAGTATTTATTATCCTCACATAGTTGTCATTAAACGGTAAACCAAACCAAGTAATTATTATCGTCACATAGTTGTCATTAAACAGAATACCATACCAAGTAATTATTATCCTCACATAGTTGTCATCAAACAGTAAACCAAACCAAGTAATTATTATCCTCACATAGTTGTCATTAAACTGTAAACTATACCAAGTAATTATTATCCTTATAACTATGTGAGGATACTAGTTACTTGGTTTGGTTTACTGTTTAGTTGTCATTAAAGAGTAAACAAACTAAAGATATGATTTCCGTCCCATAGTGGTCACTAACTTACACTCTTCCTCTTACTGGGGACGGGTAGCTTTTCTTGTAGTCAGTATAATAAAAATACTTCTATTTAAGTATTGGTGTATAGTGTGCTTTTAAACGGGATAATAAGTGTTGGCTTTATTTTAATAATCGAGAGTGTTTACCGACAGTCACTTTTAGACCGACAATATGACAGACAGGTGACGGTGGTGTAGAATAATTCACTTCAGGTAACATCAATGTACCTATATTTAACATTGAGTTAATGTATGAGAAACACGCCACGTATTTTACAATCATCCTTTATGGCATTTGGACAGAACTTACACGCTGCTCTGTATTTACATCTTTGATAACTTCAAGACAAACACACGGATATTCATGTGAACATTGATTTTACAATATCTGGACAAATTACTGTCTTAGACTACACAGTTCTAGAAAAGGATTTTTTAATATAATTTTTGGATACTGTAGCGGTTTTAAAGTTTACAAAATCTTATCTATAACATCACTCGCGAGTGTAAAGAATACTGCATTAAACAGTAACACTTGTGCTACTTCATTCTGGTACAATGATTCATGTTATAGCTTTCAGAAGCGACAAACACCCAGTTTGACATTAAAACTGGAAGTGACAATAACAGAAACTGTTTACACCATCTTTTCAGAAGAACTAACACAATTAGCAGACAGATGATGTCAAATTCAGAGACTGGCAAAAATCTTACAAGTCTTATTAAAGCTTTTCATATCCTTACACATGAAAAGTCTAAAAAAACATATTTTATTTATCTTTGTTCGACAGGGAATCGATCTTCAGATTTGAGGACGTCAACTCGCTGTATTTAGTGGTGACTTCACTTATTTGGATTCCGTTTAATTCACACTACCGTCAATTGACCTAAGTTAACTCATTTTTATTTGATTATTAGACGTTTTTTATTGACAAAGTTAGGCCTTACTGTCTGAAAATAGACACAATTCCGTGAATCGAAATATTTTAATGTATTATCATTTTTTCTTGTTTCTTATCATGATAAATCATATCAGGGTCTGTAGGTTACGTTCGACAGACAGTAGAGTAAGAACTGGTACCGAATCTGCTGGTCCTCTCAGCCATGAAGGCGTTATAAATGCTTCTATCAATCCCACAAAATCTATTTGAAGAGCCGGCAGATGGAGCTACTGTCTTCTTGTGAAACCTCAATAGTAGGAACAGTTTGTTTTTGGTAGATTTGCCCCAAACAGAGAAATATAATTATTATTTAGTGATATAAGGAAGTTTAAGGATTTTCGAAACAGTTAAAGAACACTTAAAAATCGAGTAATTTTGGTTCCTTATGTTAATACTGATTGTACAGTGACGGTGTTAAGGTTGCGTAGACCCTACATTTCATATAGAGTTACATAGAATACAATTATCAACGGTCCCCTATGGGCCTTGAGGCTGAATCCCCTCTTGGCCCTACTTAAATACGCCACTGAGACGACTGCATATCTCTACACTGGTGAATGAATAATAAAGTTCTGTCAAAATACGTGGTTAAATACGAAGTGTCAAAAACACGTAACTAAACATACATGTAAAAACGGCTATTTTGGGTTGAGAAACGCTGTTCGCTCCTCTACATAATAAAATTTCTCAACCAAAACGAGCCGTTTTTACATATATGTTTCTCTATAAGTGGAATTTTCTCGTAATCACTGACGTAACTAAACGTTTTGTGAAAAAAACACGTAAATATGTTCTGTCAAAACGTCATTTATGTGAATAATTTTATCTGTTCCAAATATTACAAAGTCAGGAATAATATATCTTTAGTTTTATAAAGCATTTTTCCAATTTGAATTATGAAAGGAATTTTCCGAGAAATAATTATTCTAGTAACTCAGACGAAATTATTCCAGAGAAGTCTGTCATTACAACTTTTTGAAATGTTTTTGTTTCAGAAGGTAAAAAGCTAACGCAAACTGACGTGGGAGGGGTTTAGTTTAGAGAAACCAGAAGAATTCTCTCTCCAACTAGGGAACGTTGTGGTTCCACGTCGTCCCCTTTCGTGGATGGTTATTGAGTTTAGCTGGTTTTTTTTTACTCTTGTTTTTTTTAGGTGAAGGAGTGAAGTTGGTCATACTTAATATTATTCATGAACGAGGCAAAGGTTGCACTGGAGAAAAACAGCCAGAACTCGTCCCGAAAGGTAGATGTCAGAGTAAATGTAAACATGAATGACCCGATTCAGGGCATGACAATAAAGATGCCTTGGCTGGGATCTGAAGTTTTTGCTGTGGGGAGGAACGGGAGTGCCCCGAGAAAAACCCACTTTCACAGGACAGGCGCCGAAAGTTTTACCTGTCCTGTGCCCGAGACCTGAAAAAGAAAATACATAATATTTACGCGAGTTTTGGCCTTTAAGTACTTTGTTGTGTGATTTGTGATTCCTTAAATATGTTGTATGGTGAAAAAATTTGGTTGGTACACTAGTTAGTTTATAAAGTGATGCCATTAGTTTGTTTCTGTGTTCTGCTTTTAAACAGTATTTGTGTGATATTTCTGTTAGTATATTTCATAGTGTTGGTAAGTTGCTGATTTGATGTATGTAATTTACTGGATTAAATGATGGTAGACTGAATGCAGATCTTAGTACTTTGCTTTGTTGAACTTGGATTTTCTGGAGTGTGTTATTTGACATATTATATGTGTCTTGACATCCATACTCTATTAGTGGACGGATGTAAGCCTTCTATATTTGGAAGGTAAAAAGCTTATTCATGTCACGCAATCTCGTGCGGACGACAGTGCGTGGTTCATATTCAAAGCGAAAACTTTAAAAGTAATGACTTCCTTTGCACGTGCTTTGTTACTTAAAATTGTCTGGTCTGTAACACGATCATGTAGTTTACAGTCGGTGTCTTTTAAATTCATATTTTGAACAAAAACTAGTTTATTTCTGTAACTTTCAAATGTATTATAAATATGGTAAAACATTATCAGAATTACTTTTGATAAAATAAAACACTTTAAGATTAAAGCAAAAATTGTTTATATCACAAACTTTTTGTTCAACGTTTTTCACACACTTATAAAAATACAAGTTTCGCTTACTGTTATAAGAAAAGCAGGTGTCCTCAGAACGTACTAATGTATGCTGTCAGCAATGAAACTGGTTTTATATACCATAATTACAGAAGCTACAGCTATTAAAACTGATACCACGTCTTGACTACCAGAGGTTTGTTACATAGTAATAAGTAAATCAGAACACCGTTTATATCACTAAATACTAGTTTAATAAATAACGTTCGTTTCAAAATACGTGGTAGAAATTAAAGTTGAAATAAATACGTTTCTATCGATGGTTCTGGACGAGTGTAAATAACAGTGAAAAAAAAAACAATTGAGGTATGAAAGATTTACGTTTTCACCACCAGACGCAAGAAAGTACACGCTCGTGGATATAATAAATGTTAATCGATACATTAAAAGGCAATACTTCTAAGGGCGAGAAGTTCCTTATTTAAACTGACTTTAATTTCGTCCAGTAAATTTTATCTTTTGTCCTGTGATTTTTTATTAGAGCAAGGCCTCTCATGTATGGTATAAGAGGGTCTGGTACCCTTATATCTCCATCTTTGGTTTGGAAGTTTTCAAAAATTGCGATCAACATACGTGGTATAGCACAAGCAGTTCCATTCACGGTGTGAACGTGCTTTAAGACCGTCGTGCCATCTGTTGACCGACTTTCATACTTTATATGCAACCTTCGACTTTGATAATCGGTACAATTCGAAGCACTTGATACTTCTCCATATATTCCACGACCAGGCATCCAAGCTTCGATGTCAAACTTCCGGTAAGCCGGAGCTCCCAGGTCGCTCGCAGGCATGTCAAGAAGTCTGAAATGTAGGCCGATTTCCTGAAACAGTGACTTTTGGATTGTTGTGAACTGGTCCAACAACTGCTCACTTTCTACACACGTTTCATCAGCGGTCACTCCAAACATCTCCACTTTGGTGAACTGATGAACTCTGGAACATCCAAGAAACGGTACTTATTGGTATTGATACTTTTATATACAGTTACTGACTGAAAATAATACATTATTACCAACAGTGGTATTGGTATTGATACTTTTATGAACAGTTACTGACTGAAAACAATACATTATTACCAACAGTGTTATTGGTATTGATACTTTTATCAACAGTTACTGATTGAAAATTATACATTATTACCAACAGTGGTACTGCTGTTGATAATTTAATATATGGTAACTAACTGAAAATAATACATTATTACCAACAGCAGTATTGATATTGATAATTTATGAACAGTTACTGACTGAAAATAATACATTATTACCAACAGTGGTATTGGTATTGATACTTTTATGAACAGTTACTGACTGAAAACAATACATTATTACCAACAGCAGTATTAGTATTGATACTTTTATGAACAGTTACTGACTGAAAATAATACATTATTACCAACAGTGGTATTGGTATTGATACTTTTATGAACAGTTACTGACTGAAAATAATACATTATTACCAACAGTGGTATTGGTATTGATACTTTTATGAACAGTTACTGACTGAAAACAATACATTATTACCAACAGTGTTATTGGTATTGATACTTTTATGAACAGTTACTGACTGAAAATAAAACATTATTACCAACAGCAGTATTGGTATTGGTACTTTTATGAACAGTTACTGATTGAAAATAATACATTATTACCAACAGTGGTATTGGTATTGATACTTTTATCAACAGTAGCTAACTGAAACTAATTATTACCAACAGCAGTATTGGTATTGATACTTTTATCAACAGTAGCTAACTGAAAATAATTATTACCAACAGCGGTATTGGTATTGATACTTTTATCAACAGTTACTGACTGAAAATAATACATTATTACCAATAGTCGTATTGGTAATAATGTATTATTTTCGGTCAGTAACTATACCAATAGTCGTATTGGTATTGATACTTTTATTGGTAAGAAGAAAACAAAGTTTTGACCTTCCTAGGTCATCTTCAGGTTGAGAAAGAGAGTATTAATGGGAACTGGACAGTACAGGGCATTGCAGTTGTGTGTTCATTTATTAATTAATATAGATATCAATGTGTTCCTGTATATTGGTTTAATTTTAGTTTTAGTTACTGTAGAAGTAAGGCTTCTTTGATTTTGTGTTCATTTATATTTGTTTCCTTATTCAGTATTGGGGAGTTTTCTATGGTTATGTTTTGTTTATTTGTTTTGCAGTGTTAAAAAACGTGTGAAGGTGTTTGTGTTAATTAAATCTAGTTTCCATTTTTCTGCTTGTTTGTTCAATATAGAAGTCGTGGCAGTTGTTGCATTATGTTGTGTAAATTATGTTGGTGTTGTGTTTGTCAATATAGTTTTTACATAGTATAAACTTTAGTTTTGTTTGTGGTTTTTGAATAAATTTAGTATTTCCTGGAATGTTGTGTTTTGTTACGTTCTTTCCAAATGTTGGTTATTTTTTCACTGATATTGGGAACACATGATATACAGCAATATAAGGTTTTGTAGTTTGTTGTGTCTTGGGATTTATTGTTCTTTGTTTGTTGTCGGTCTAGATGTGTGTGCATATAATTTTTTCAACAGTGTTTAGAGGATATTTGTTGATGTTGATGAAGTGTTGTTTTATTTTGTTTATTTCATCATAGTGTGTAATCTAGAATAACTTTCACCCAAGACACTTTACTTTTAAAACATATTAACAAAGCGGGCTCACAATAATTTTGATTCTGTTAACTTTCTGTTGTGAAAAATATTATACCACAAAAAACAACATTAACATACAGACAACAAAATGACCAGTGTATACCAAATGATCTCATCTACAAGAATATTTTGTCTTCTATCAAAGTTTAATTACAAATATTTATAACACCTGAAAATTCCTTTCTCCTCTTGTACTGTGGATGTTTCAGCTCTGAAGCAACGGCTCACGGCAGCGAGCCTTTGGGGCAGGTCATTTAAAGAGAGAGTTTTGTTTGCAAAAAAGGCTCCAAGGGCCATTTCTGCAGTTCCAGAAAGACACAAGTCCCAACCAAAAGTGGGTTCCAGATGATAAACCTGAAACACAGTATTAAACAGCAACAAATTTGTCAATACTGAGTACATCTGTTGTAATACTGATAAACACAACCGATAAACAACACACCTCAGAGCCATTTATGTGGCAACTAACACTGACAAAATATGAATAACTGTCATTGGTAGATTACACTGGATGCAGTTTTCAGTCTCTCAGTGATGTCGAGAAACCCACTTGTTGAGGATTTTATATGCAAAAAGGGCTCGTTTGGGTTGAGAAAATATTTTACATTTTTTTCTATGTAAAATATTTTCTCAACCCAAACAAGCCCTTTTTGCATATAAAAAGTTTTTAGTCTACTCTTCCTAACCAAAAAGAAATGTACAATTTCTGTATTAAAAGATACAATATCTGTTGTGAAAGGTGGAATGTCTTATAAAATGTACAATGTCTCTTATAAAAGGTACAACATCTGTATAAATAGTACTGATATATTAGTTATTACCACAGCAAGTACTGACAAATTAGTCGTTACTTCTACAGCCGGTACAGATATATTGGTTGTTACTACAACAATTAGTATTGACATATGAGTTATTATTACCACATCAAGTATTGATGTATTAGTTGTTACTTCCACAGCTAGTAGTGATGTATTAGTTACTTCCAAAGCTAGTAGTGATGTATTAGTTGTTACTTCCACAGCTAGTAGTGATATATTAGTTGTTACTTCCACAGCTAGTACTGATATATTAGTTGTTACTTCCACAACTAGTACTGATATATTAGTTGTTACTTCCACATCTAGTACTGATATATTAGTTGTTACTTCCACATCTAGTCGTGGTATATTAGTTGTTACTTCCACAGCTAGTAGTGATATATTAGTTGTTACTTCCAAAGCTAGTAGTGATGTAGTATTAGTTGTTACTTCCACAGCTAGTAGTGATATATTAGTTGTTACTTCCACAGCTAGTACTGATATATTAGTTGTTACTTCCACAGCTAGTACTGATATATTAGTTGTTACTTCCACATCTAGTACTGATATATTAGTTGTTACTTCTACAGCTAGTACTGATATATTAGTTGTTACTTCCACAACTAGTACTGATATATTAGTTGTTACTTCCACAGCTAGTCGTGGTATATTAGTTGTTACTTCCACAGCTAGTAGTGATGTATTAGTTGTTACTTCCACAGCTAGTAGTGATGTATTAGTTGTTACTTCCACAGCTAGTAGTGATGTATTAGTTGTTACTTCCAAAGCTAGTAGTGATGTATTAGTTTTTACTTCGACAGCTAGTACTGATATATTAGTTGTTACTTCGACAGCTAGTACTGATATATTAGTTGTTACTTCTACAGCTAGTTGTGATATATTAGTTTTACTTCGACAGCTAGTACTGATATATTAGTTGTTACTTCCACAGCTAGTACTGATATATTAGTTGTTACTTCCACAGCTAGTACTGATATATTAGTTGTTACTTCCACAGCTAGTCGTGGTATATTAGTTGTTACTTCCACAGCTAGTAGTGATGTATTAGTTGTTACTTCCACAGCTAGTAGTGATGTATTAGTTGTTACTTCCACAGCTAGTAGTGATGTATTAGTTGTTACTTCCACAGCTAGTAGTGATGTATTAGTTGTTACTTCCAAAGCTAGTAGTGATGTATTAGTTTTTACTTCGACAGCTAGTACTGATATATTAGTTGTTACTTCGACAGCTAGTACTGATATATTAGTTGTTACTTCTACAGCTAGTTGTGATATATTAGTTTTTACTTCGACAGCTAGTACTGATATATTAGTTTTTACTTCGACAGCTAGTACTGATATATTAGTTTTTACTTCGACAGCTAGTACTGATATATTAGTTGTTACTTCTACAGCTAGTTGTGATATATTAGTTACTTCCACAGCTAGTCGTGATATATTAGTTACTTCCACAGCTTGTAGTGATATATTAGTTGTTACTTCCACAGCTAGTACTGATATATTAGTTGTTACTTCCACAGCTAGTCGTGATATATTAGTTACTTCCACAGCTTGTAGTGATATATTAGTTGTTACTTCCACAGCTAGTAGTGGTATATTAGTTGTTACTTCCACATCTAGTACTGATATATCAGTTGTTACTTCTACAGCTAGTATTGTATATTAGTTATTACTACAACAACTAGAGTTGACATATTAGTTATTATTTCCACAGCAAGTATTGATATACTAGTTATTACCCGTGATGATGAGAAAACCAACTTGTATAGCAAATTACATGTAAAAACGGCTGGTATGAGTGGATAAAGCTGTATGTAGAGGAGCGAATAACATTTCAGACTTCTTCAGTCACAGTCAGGTTCACAAAGAAAGAGGTAACTGACAGGTAGCTGACTATATGTTTGAAGGGGGTTGTGTAACTGAGTGTAGGATTGTAGAAAACGTGCTTAGATGCTTGATTATATTTATAAATATAAGTATAAAGGTGTTCCTTTGTATTGGTTTATTTTGGGCTTGAGTTGTTGCATAAGTAAGGCTTCTTTTGCGTTTGTTTATGTTTGTTTCTTAATTTAGTATTTTAGTGTTTTCTATAGTTATGTTGTGTTCATTTGATTTGCAGTGTTCAAAAATGTGTAAAAATGACTTATGTTCTTTGAATCTGGTTTCCATTTTTCTGCTTGTTTCTCCAATATAGGAGTTGTGGCAGTTGTTGCATTGTGTTGTATAAATAATGTTGGTGTTGTGTTTGTCAGTGTTGTTTTTACACAGTATAGACCTCAGTTTTGTGCCTGGTTTTTGAATAAATTTAGTATTAACTGGAATGTTATGTTTTGTTTCTAGTTTTTGCCAAATGTTGGTTATTTTTCCGCTGATATCAGGAATATATGGTATACAGCAGTATATGGTTTCGTGATTTTTTAAATTGTGAAATATTTACTTTTGTTGGTTGATTTTGCTTTCTGTCTAAGTGTGTACGTATAATGTTTTCTACGGTTTGTGGAGGAAACTTATTGATGTTGATGAAGTATTGTTTTATTTTGTCTAATTCATCTTTAATTTTATCTGGTGAACTTAGTTTTGTGACTGTGTTTATTTGGTTTCTAAGAATGTTGAGTTTTTGTTTTGTTTCACATGCTGAGTCCCAAGGAATGTATAGTCCAGTGTGGGTGATTTTTCGGTGGATTTCTGTTTTAAATTGTGTATCGGTTCTTGTAATTTTGAGGTTAAGAAATGATATTTGATTGCTTTCTTCCTGTTCACATGTGAAGTTAATGTTGGGATGTATAAAGTTAATGTGATTGAAAAAATTAAGTATGTGTTTTGTAGATTTGAATCTCACAACTGTGTCATCTACATATCTGTACCAGTATAGTGGTGGATGTAATGCTGTATTAATTGCTTCTGTTTCAATTTGTGTCATAAAAATATTGGCTAGAACTGGTGATACTGGGTTGCCCATGCTTAGGCCATTTGTTTGTATATTGTTGTGGTTGTTGAACATGAAGTTTGTCTTTATTGTGGTGAATTTTATGAGGGTTGCTAATTAGTTGCTGAGAATGTCTATAGTTGGGTTAGGGTCTCGGATATAGAGTTCTAAGGCTATCTTGTTGGCTTCAGCAGTTGGAACTTCTGCAAAGAAGGATATAACATTGAAACTGGCGATTAAAGCCTTATGATTAAGTTGATTTAGATTAGACTTGAAATTAAAAGTCTTTGGTGAATGAGCTGGCTAATGTTACATATTTGGTCAGCTATCAGTCAGTTACCTGCTTTTTTATGAACCTGACAATGACTGAAGAAGGTCAAAATGTTGTTTGCTCTTCTACATGGTGCTTTCTCTACCCATACTAGCTGTTTTTACATATATTAGTTATTACCACCACACCAAATATTGATATATCAGTTATTACTACCACAGGTGGTATTGTTATATTAGTTACAACAACTGGTACTGATATATTAGTTATTATTACCACAGTGAATATTTCAGAATGCTGAACAGTTGAGTTTAAGTTACAGAAACAAACCTGATTTCGTTTCCCTTTGGTGTCCATGCCACATGCTTCTATTGCTGACGAATGTAATATATCTGGAACAGATACTAAAGTGAATCCTTCAGACAGCAATCTCGCAACTGAGAAATACAACAGTGCTTGTTCCAGTTGTGCAAGTTCTTTCTTCAAGTAATAACTTCGATGTCCAGTCACCAAACCCAAATTTTCCATCCTTAACATGTCAAGTTTTCGTGCCAGTTCATGAAACTGCTTTGGTTTAAAATGAAATACAGGGGCACTTCCGACAGTCTCAACCTCGACGGGTTGATCAGATGTGTTTTTGAGGACTTTAGGATGTGTTCTGTTTGGAAGTTTAGCAGCTTCCGAGATCAGCTGCTTCTGTAACAGTGTCCACTCGCTTTCTTCTTTGTTTTTAGCATCGAGTCTCTGTTTGATAGCCATCACTTCTCTTATATTACCTGCTGCTTTTCTACACTTGATGCCATGTTCAATATCCCCCCTGTTTTCAGGGTTACACAAGTATTGAAGATCAATCTCTGGGGGTGCTAAGTAAAATTTGTCATCAATGCTGCTCTTTGAATAATTTCTCAAGTAACGTAGAACAATGCTGGAGGATTGAAGACACTTTGGTACATGACAGAAGTGTAAAACGTATCTTTTCAAGAAAACATTCATTGCGTCATCTGTTGACCTATCATAAATATAAGAATCTATATTTTGTAAAAGTTAATTTGTAGACGTTTTCAATTAATACATTTCTCATCACACTCAGTGACATATTTAAACGTACACAACTTATTACTTTTAAAGGCTTTATTACTGTATCAAGAGCAATAAATAATGTTATGTCACAGGGGTTCAGATTACATAACATGTTTCCTTTTTCTAATATATTAAATAGCAGAACACTTTTAATTTTGTGAACCTACTTAGTAAAACATTAGCCAAACAAATTACATAAAACACAAATTTAGACTTTGTCAAAATCCATACACAATGTACTTTATATTGTATGAGCAATGTGTCTCATTACTGAAGTTGTGCTAGAAGTGTGAAAAGCATGTGTTAGTGTGTAAAGGACTACAACATCTACTAAACATTCTTCTTTGGAGAAAAGGCTTAGAGGGTTGTGATAATCCAGGCGAAATCTGTGTTTTTTTTATAGCAAAGCCACATTAGGCTATCTGCTGAGCCCACCCACCGAAGGGAATCAAACCTCTGATTTTGGTGTTATAAATCTGTAGACTTACAGCTGTACTAGTGGGGGGCATTCCAGGTGAGAAACCATCTGTTTCTGTCTTTAAATCCTGTTAGCTTCAAAATATTTCCACCAGAAACATGCTCTGGTTTATGAAAGTATCTTAAATTTTTACTGAGGCATTACTGTAATTACGGATAAAAGACAAAGTTTCTAGTTTAATTAAAGTATACACAAGACAAAGTTTCTAATTTAATCAAACTAGACATAAGACAGTTTTTAATTTAATCAAATTAGACATACAACAAAGCTCCTAGTTTAATCAATCTAGACCTAAGACAAAGTTTCTAGTTTAATCAACCTATACATAAGACAAAGTTTCTAGTTTAATCTTATCTATACAGGGAACTAAAACCAATTTAGGAGTATTGAAAGTGATGTTAGTTTTAGTTAATGTAATATCACAAATACTTCACCTATACCAGATTATATACAAGATACACAAGAATGAAGTACCATAAATTTTATTGTAAAATGTAAATAATTATACTGAAGGATAGGCTAAGCTCTAGTAGATTGAAATATACGGAAACAGACAATTATAAAGTTTTCCCAATTATGGGTCAGAATATTTTCTATTTCAGGAAAATCATCAAAAGGAGATCAGTTTACACACTTCATCCAATGATTACTAGGCCGTCTGATGTGAGGTTGTCATAAGTACAATATTCTACTATGGTGTGAGAGGAAGCAATTTAACATATGTTAATAAATGTTGACTTTCTAAATATGGTTGAGCCATATATCTTATTAATGTATATTAGTGATTAGCTTTTATTTAAAACACTATTGTACAAAAACAAGGAAGTGAATAATGATGATAAATATATATAAAAAAATGACCAGCATCAAGAAATTAGTTTTGAACCAAATGAAAAACAAAACCTTAAACAGAGAAGATCACAGTTTGAAAATACAGGAATTAGTAGATAACCCATTAATTAATAATAACAGGCTTTAGTAGACAGAATACAGATAACCCATTAATTAATAACAACAGGTTTTGGTAGACAGAATACAGATAACCCATTAATTAATAACAACAGGTTTTAGTAGACAGAATACAGATAACCCATTAATTAATAACAACAGGTTTTAGTAGACAGAATACAGATAACCCATTAATTAATAACAACAGGTTTTAGTAGACAGAATACAGATAACCCATTAATTAATAACAACATGCTTTAGTAGACAGAATACAGATAACCCATTAATTAATAACACGCTTTAGTAGACAGAATACAGATAACCCATTAATTAATAGCAACAGGCTTTAGTAGACAGAATACAGATAACCCATTACTTAATAATAATGGCTTTAGTAGACAGAATACAGATAACCCATTAATTAATAACAACAGGCTTTAGTAGACAGAATACAGATAACCCATTAATTAATAACAACAGGTTTTAGTAGACAGAATACAGATAACCCATTACTTAATAACAACAAGCTTTAGTAGACAGAATACAGATAACCCATTACTTAATAATAACATGCTTTAGTAGACAGAATACAGATAACCCATTACTTAATAACAACATGCTTTAGTAGACAGAATACAGATAACCCATTACTTAATAACAACAGGCTTTTGTAGACAGAATACAGATAACCCATTACTTAATAATAACAGGCTTTAGTAGACAGAATACAGATAACCCATTACTTAATAATAACAGGCTTTAGTAGACAGAATACAGATAACCCATTACTTAATAATAACAGGCTTTAGTAGACAGAATACAGATAACCCATTACTTTATTATTTAAAACAAATCAAAATAATGGGAATATTTCAATTACTTGGACAGGTGGAATAACTGGAAATAATCAGAAACTTTAATTACAATCAGTTAATATGTTTGTAAGTTGTTAAAACATGTTGAACACACAACTAATAATTACAATAATGAAGAATGAAAGACTAATAACCTGAAACACCAACCTCATTACACTGGATAATAAAACATTTGATACTGAGTAATTTAGTCAAACTTGATAGGATTTCAAAGTTGCATTCAAAATTTATCCTTCACCTGTACAGTTTGAGTTACTTTAATATCTCAATATTTTATAAGCACTATTTAAATTACCAGCAATCAACTCAGTAAAATAGATTTATGCTGTGAAATTAAGTTTATTCAAACAGCTTAACAAGTAAAAGACATTATATATTTTTAACAACTTCAAACAGTGATAGTATTGTGTTGGTATACAATTACAAATATATTGTTCATACATGTTACTTGTTCTTCATATAAATGTAGGGAACTTTTTTCTATGTTCATATGCTCACATTCTCAGCCCAGGAATCACAAAACTATCTTGTGCTCAGTTTGCTGAAACATTCAAGAAGTCCCTAAATGAGGTGAAGTCAAACATCTCACTCGCAGGTCACTTCATCTTGCCCTGTGCACTGTCGAAACAGTCTCATCGTATACCTCGATTCACACCCAACATTCAATCAAATTATATAAAACTTTGTTTTCTTAAAATCTTTTTAACTCTAGTTCTGTAGATATAACTTTTTATATTGTTTTTAGAAAATCACTTGAAATGTGTTGTGCCTCTAATTCACGTGAAATGCAAAAAAATCACCAAAACAGTTTCTGCTACATCTATGGAATACACATTATAATTTCAGAAAAGAAAAATACCACACACAAGGTAAAGGTAGCTAGCTACTTACCACTGTCATGGGTGTAAAATCGGATCTCACGTGTGTGTTACCAGCTCTATGATTGTAATGCACAGAAATTAGAAATCCTGCTTTGTATCCAGACGTGACTCAAACTCAAGATATTTGATTCATAATAATAATCTAAGACCAAATCTTTAATGATAATGTTACCACATATTTATATAGTAAAAGAAAACTTCCAAAATAAGTAATAAATTAAACACAGGAATAATTTTCTGTCACTGAAATCTTAACTATATTGCTAAGACTCTTGATTCAACATATTTATTAATAAAACTTTTCATACCATTACTGCAGTAACTAGCGATCAACCAATGTCTTACATAAAATCTAAACTGAGTTACCTTTTCGAACTAATATGAAATTTAAAACAAATTAGTACGAACTTTTAGTTAAATCATTATTTAAACACAATTCTATAACCATATACTACATCATACGCCAACATATTAAAAACGCACGAAAATATTAACTTCAGAAACTAGCGACACCTAGAAACACAAATTAAATATTATTTTTTAACTTTAGCTTGAAGTGAGCAAATTATTGGAAATCAATATGCCAAAATATTTATAGAAAAATAAAAATAAATACATTATATGCGGAAAACGTACCATCTACAGTTAACTAGACGTTAATCACCAGAAAATAATAATAAATGACATTTTTTCAAAATCTTCCGCTCTAAGCCATCTTAAGATGTATTGTTGACAAATGTACAAACAGACAAAGAAATGCAGTTGAAAGTAGTTGAACAACAAGTTGAAAAAACTATTTTTCAAAATATTATGGTTGTTAGCCTGTTGATGTTAAAAAAGTATCAAAGTTGGAGGCTTTGGAATCGAGCGTTGGTTAGGACTGATTGGTAGTTCTTTTGGTTCTGGTATGTTATTGTATGGGTGTTGGTAAAGTGTGGTGTGTGTTGAAATCTTAAGGATAAACTTTAATGTGGAAAGAAATGTGCAACAATTAAAGTAGGAATTGTTGCTGTAACGCTTGCATCCTTGACAGCTTAATTAGATGAGCACCAGTTTCGTCGCGAGTTTGAGACCCTGAGTTTATGTTGAGGAAGAAGCAGAATATTACTTTCTTAAAAAAATAAAAAAATGTTACTTCTACTTTACATATTCGAAAACTATAGTAAAATATATGGGGTTATGATTGGTTCCAAAACTGAACTCTTTGTTTCCAAAATATTTTTTTTGCTAAAAACTGTTTTATTACTAATAAGCTTTACGTTTAATTTAGCAAACAAATAACAGATCTGTAAAAAAACCATTAATCCTACAGTAACAAAGTGAAGTTTTTCATACTAATTTTACTGTGTACTAGATTAAACTCATTTTTAAAAGCATAATTTTTAACCTTATTGCGGGCTAAATGGCTAGGCTACACAACCGTTGAATTTAGATACATCTGTTATAATTTTGAAGCAATGAGCAGCAGCTAATAACATTTTTGTTCGACTTCTCGAAATGAATAACAAATTTTAACTCCCACTGTTACTACTGATAGCGCCCAACATGTTCAGTGACAACACATGTCAAACCGTGGTCTTTCTTTGAACAGCCTGAGACGTTAACTTCTAAACTATCAGGTCATCCCATAAGTAATGTCCGAAATTTCAATACAGAAAGCGCGTCATCATTTCTGTTTTTGTGGAAGGCATTAATGAGTAAATTATGTAGTAGTTGCTGTTGTTTTGAATTAAGCACAAAGCTAAATGGGCTATCTGTGCTCTGCCCACCATGGGTATCGAAACCTGGATTTTAGCGTGTAAGTCCGCAAACATACCGCTGAGCCACTAAGGGGCAATTATGTAGAAGGATGTGTATAAAAATGTCCAGACAAATAAAATAACCTAACCCAACTCCACTTTTTCATATCATTAATCAAATAAGCCTTTATGAAGATGGATGTGTCTGAGGAGCGCATTAGACATATAATGATTTATAAGTATAAAAAAAGGCAATAGTGCAGCAAAAACTACATGCAACATTCAAGATGTTTATGGTGCGGAGTCTCTCAATGTAAGAAAGTGTCGAAGGTCGTTTCAGAAGCTCAGATCAGATGACTACAGCTTAAGTGATGCAGCAGGTTCAAGTCGTCCTGTTGAGCTTAATGATGACTTGCTGCTGTCTGCACTTGATGAAGATTGTTCTGCAACAGTTGAAGAACAAGCACACAAACTTAATTCAACCAATCCAACATTTCACCATCACCTGTAACAGCTTGAAAAAGTGTCAAAACATAAAAAATGGGCACCCATGATTTGATAGAAGCAATCTCAAAGTAAGAGTGGACATTTGCACTCACTTTTTTGACAGGTTAATGACTACAGTGGATAAATTATAAAAATGTTAAGCGTCGCACACAAAAAACTCACCCCTAGGAAAGTCTAATTTTACAGAGTGACATTCAGAAGCTTGTGAATCGTTGGCAGGAAGTAATTAATAGTAATGGAACATAAATTATTGATTAAATTACATTAAAAACATTTGAAATCCTTTCTTTTTTTCTGATCCTAAAATCGGACATTACTTAAGGCGTTATCTGATATATTGACCCTGAACCTTTCTGAACAATTTCAATAAGCAAACAACAACACATAATATATTTTGTTCCTTTAATATATAAATGTGATTTTTACAATTTAGATATTTTTACTGTGGTCATATTATTAATATTCGTATTCTCGTCAGTTTGTTTTGGAATTTTGCACAAAGCTACTCGAAGGATATCTGTGCTAGCCGTCCCTAATTTTGCAGTGTAAGAGAAGGCAGCTAGTCATCACCACCCACCGCCAACTCTTGGGCTACTTTTTTACCAACGAATAGTGGGATTGACCGTCACATTATACGTCCCCACGGTTGGAGGGCATGTTTAGAGCGACGCAGGCGCGCACCCGCGACCCTCGGATTACGAGTCACACGCCTTACGCACTCGGCCATGCCAGGCCATTCTCGTCAGAATTCTCAATTCTCCAATATTTTGACGAAATCTTTCGATATGTACTTTTTTTTCTAATGCCCGCAAAGCGCAGAAAAACCACCGTATGATGAGACTTATTTACTGTTTTGGTAAGACTATGGCTCAACAATAAATCTTATTACGGCTTAAGTAATCAACATGAAAATCAACATAATAACTGACAAATTAAAATCATGTAGTTTTGATATAAAATTTTGAAACTTGCTTTTTCTTCCCCTAGTTATCTATTTTTCTTACTTACTATCATAAAAATACAACCATAAGCTTTTAATCTGCTTTCTCTTTATTTATAAAAGGTCTGGCATATTCAAGTAGTTAAGGCGTTCGACTCCTAATCCGAGGGTGGCGTGTTCGAAGCCCGCTCTCACCAAACATGCTTACCCTTTAAGTCGTGGTCACGTTATAATGTGACAGTCAATCCCACTATTCGTTGGTAAAAGAGTAGCCCAAGAGCAGGCGGTCGGTGGTGATGACTAGCTGCCTTCCGTCTAGTCTTACACTACTAAATTAGGGACGGTTAGCGCTGATAACCTACGAGTAGCTTTGCGCGAAATTCAAAAACAATTATCTATAAAATATAACTATAAGCTTTTAATCTCTTTTATTTGTCTAATTTTCTTCTTTAGGATGAATTATAAACTTTTCTCTCATTTTTATTTAATTATTATAAAAAACAAAAATAAAAACTCCTCACTTTTAAATTTAGTACATATTATTTTCAGCCTTAATTTGGTAAATGACTGTCTTTAACCGTAACTTAATGAACGATTAGCTTCAAACACAATTTAGTACAAGGCTAAAGTACAGTAGTGTTTTGTAAATATTAATACTTGTTTGCATACTTCGAGTACAATACCTTTAGAAGAGCACGACGTAATATGAATAATGATATAATTTTTTCCTTTGGGTAGTTTTCTTTCGATTGTGTTTGAGAAGTACCCGTGACCCTGTTGTTGGATTCTTTGTTTGCAGTTACGCACAATTTATTTTCAATTGGCTATCTGTGCTTTGGCTATCCCGGTTTTAGAAATCCGGATTTTGGCATTGTAAAGCTTCAGACGTACCCGAAATAACGGGGAAGATCTTTTTCACTATTTGAGGTGTATTGATGAATTTGCCATCTCATGATCTGTTGTTTGTCTAACTGGTTTCTTTCCGTTGTCTTTAGGTGATCATCGTGACCTTATTTTCATTTTTTATCTATGTTTTTGTTTAAGATAGAATGTTGAGTTTGCCAACTAATTTGCTGTTTGTCTGGTTTTTAAATTATTATATGAAATATAATTGCTGGCGTTCATTCTGATTTATTAAATATTTACTTCTTAAGATATTCTAAACTTTTTTGTTCATATAAACATTTTTTTATGGTTAATTTAATAGACCTTCGTAGGTTAATATTTAAAACGTACCATGTCGTGATCTAGTGTATCTTTCAATAGAGTTTCTGTCTGTGTCATGAACAGTCTTTTTTATGCTCTTTATTTTATTCATCATAAATTATTTGGTGCTTTTACACTCGTCTTCTCAGTTTTTTTTATCTCAATACGAAGCTGGAAAACAACAATGCCAGTAGATACCTTTAATTAATATGTAAGTTTTCAAGAAACTGGGCTAAACACATAAGTTCTCAGTATATCTTATTCTAACAACTAGCTGGTAAAGATTCAACTTTTAACATGTGTTTAGTTGAAAATGGGAAATCCCTTTTACAGGATAAACAGGAAAATTTTCTGGCAACAGCACCGATCTGTATCTTCGTTTTCTGTAGTTGGGAAAACCCATTCTTAAAAAAATGTTAAGCTAATAACATAGGTAGATTACTACGTAAAAAAACAAACTCTTCTCTACATTAAATATCTTTTCTTTAATTGCGAGTTTTCTGTCTTCTTACGACAGCAACAAAGCCAATAACTCAAAATTTAAAAAATGCATCAAATTTAAAGAGGTACTTTTTTACAAATTCTTAAACTTGTTGTTTTCAAACTGAGTTATAAAATAAAAATAAATAACTTCATGCACACCACTTGTCTATACATACGTGTGTTTTGTGTTCGATGGTTACTCTTCATGCACACCACTTGTCTATAAATACGTGTGTTTTGTGTTCGATGGTTAGTCAGATTGACGTCTGAAATACAAGGTAAACAGCAGGAATGTAATGTAAGGTTAACAGTGTAAACTTATTGAACACTAGCTGTTAAAATATTTACATGAATATCTTAGATCTATTCTAGCACAACTGGCATAATTAAAATTTATTTAAATAATAAGTCCTCAAAAATGTACGCTTCAAGTACGTGTCTTTTATCTAATACATTTACTTGTGTTGTATTTTCAGACAATCCATTATCTGTAAAAGTCGATATGAACATTAAGTTCTTGGCTGTCACTGTTGGTGTGCTTTTTCTATCTGATCATGTTTGGTCATGGGAAAGTGGAGTATTAACATCGGGACATGAGGACGTTGGAAGAGGTTCAGGGTTTGGAGAAAATGTTAGATTTGAACATGGAAGTGGGCTTGGAGGATTTGGTGAATCTGGAGGAGGAAGACATGGAAGTGGACTAGGAGGATTTGGTGGATCTGGAGAAGGAAGACATGGAAGTGGACTAGGACGATTTGGTGGATCTGGAGGAGGTAAACATGGAAGTGGATTAGGAAGTTTTGGTGGATCTGGAGGAGGTAGACATGGAAGTGGATTAGGAGGATTTAGTGGATCTGGAGGAGGAAAACATGGAAGTGGACTAGGAGGATTTAGTGGATCTGGAGGAGGAAGACATGGAAGTGGACTAGGAGGATTTGGTGGATCTGGAGGAGGAAGACATGGAAGTGGACTAGGAGGATTTGGTGGATCTGGAGGAGGTAAACATGGAAGTGGATCAGGAAGTTTTGGTGGATATGGAGGAGATAGACATGGAAGTGGATTAGGAAGTTTTGGAGGATCTGAAGAAGGTAGACATGGAAGTGGACTTGGAAGTTTTGGAGGATCTGGAGGAGGTAGACATGGAAGTGGATTAGGAAGTTTTGGAGGATTTGAAGAAGGTAGACATGGAAGTGGACTTGGAAGTTTTGGAGGATCTGGAGGAGGTAGACATGGAAGTGGACTAGGAAGTTTTGGAGGATCTGGAGGAGGTAGACATGGAAGTGGACTAGAAGGATTTGGTGGAAGTGGATTAGGAAGTTCTCGAAGCTTCGGAAAAGAATTGTGGTTCAATGGGTCAGGTGGAGGAGTTAGAAGAAAAGGAATTTTTGGTAGTAGTGGACACAGAAATTCAAGATACGGGTAAATATGGGACGATGTGTATTTAAAAATTTATTGTTAAATATTTAGCAATATTTCAATTCATAAAATAAATTATTGTCAAGATGTGTTTTAAAATTAATACTCGTGTCTGAAGTTTTATGTAAAACTCATGAGTGTTAAATAGTTTTAATAATTTAATTTAATATTTGAAAAATGATCCATATTTTTCAGTCTTAACAAAAAATTAAGTATTATCATTACTGTATTTTCTTTATAGCGGGAGTCACAGTTGGTAACAATGAAGTGATCAAAAGCTGATAACAATGAAATGACTAATGGCCAGTAACAATGAAGTAACAACAAAAGTGGAAGTGCCTTCAATCCAACATGGTTCATTTAATCTGTACAGTTTTTTATGATTTTCGCCCAGGTTATTTCAGTTGTATTCCAATAAAATAAATCACGCCACCAATGATTAATTGATGAAATTGACTTTCATATCTAGAGAAAACACATTTCACATACGAAACATTCAAGATCATCACTTCTTCTCCATGCCATTAAGTTTGTGAATCTGTAATATAGACAATTATCCACAATCGTGAAAACGATCAAACCTATTCATGTACTCTATCAGTATGAAGTTATACAGAAAGTAACTTGATAAGAAAGCAAAAAGTGTTATCCTACAATAATAATGTAAGACAAGTTGTTTTATGTGATGGGTGACTTGTGTCATATACGAAGGGAATGTTGACTTGTATCTTGTAACAAAAGGACTATTGTGAAAACAATTCGTTACTGTTATACATATACTTAAAACGGTTGAAAAGACTTTAATTACAATATGAGTCTCTTCTATTCTATTTGGAACAGTAGTAAAACTGAACATTTATGTAGCTTTAGATAAGGTTAAGCGTATACCGTTTGCAGACCAAGTTATATATGTCCATTTAAGAGATTAGACGATGTTTTGATACGGATTAAACTGACCAGATCCAAGTGACCAACGTATTTTGATTCTTCTTTATCACAATATAAGATTTAAATAATTAACAAAATTTTCTTTATTCAAATTACGATAAACACTCTAAACAGAAAACAAATTCACTCAGCTCTTTGAAGCTTTCCAGCCTACATAAAAACATACGTACATGTTAATGTATAGACTTAAGACCATATGCTCAATTTACTTTCACTGCCTCCCATTAAAACAATGGGTTCCTTGAGGTCAAACGAAAAGAACAGAGCACCATCGATATGGGCGTTCCAAAAATACACCAAACAGAGAGTATATCCATCTTCAGGAAGATTATACTTGATTACAACGATCATAACATCCAGTTTCAACTAAATGTGGTCCTGTATCACCAGCAAACATTTACGTTTCCTAATAAAACTAATCCAATGTCAACATAACTAAGACATTCCACCAAAACAACACAATATCCCTTACATAAAATCTTCACACTAATAATGTGTCCTTGACCAATTTACTCTCTACATACAAAGTCTGGAAGATTGTGTTAAACTTTACATACAAAGTCTAGAATATTGTGTTATATTTTAAATACAAAGTTTGGAAGATTGTGTTAAACTTTACATATAAGGTCTAAAAGGTTGTTAAACATAACACACAGAGCTTGAAAGGTTAAACGTAACACGTAAAGCTTAGGAAGTTGTTAGATTTAACACACAAAGATTGGATGATTGTTAAACTTAACATGTAAGCTTCAGAAGGTTGGTATTCTATACAAATAAAGGCTGAATACACGAGAAGGAACTTGGACCGTTAACCAGATCTCCAGTTTATAAACGTCAACTGACGTCTCTGGAAGGTTCATATTTATCACTACATTTTTAATCCCAATTATTTCTGTTAAAGGAAATACGTATCAAAGGGTTTGATAATACTTAATTTCAGTTTAATAATGACTATTCCGGAACTTTTATAAACTTCTTAATCATTAACCAGTTTACCCTAATAATTCAGGGCACGTTTCTCTTTAACATAAAACGATACTGTAAATTTATTGAGTTAACTGTTGTTACTTTGAATCATGTTATTCGTAATTTTTTAATTTATTTTTCTCTATTTAAATAAAATAATTTTTGAGATTCTCTTGTAAGCTGGAAACAAGCAACAATCAATGATACAAAAACTGTATGGGTATGTATTTCTAAAACAAACCATTATTAAAACTTTATAAATAATTCTTTAAAGAAATGGTTACAGTTAAACAGCAATACAGTTCCTCTGATCAGTTAACATATCGGATGTCTTAGTACAGTCCATGTTTAAAACTGGTGATCGTTAGTCACCAGTTTATATACCGGATGTCACGTGAACAATAGTTTTTCTTCCTACATTTGTTTTTTTATCGATCTCTTACAGTTAATTATACAGAAATCTACCTGTTCTGTTGATGTATATAATTAACTGGTTTACGTAGTGAACACTGTAACCTCTTTACTACTCTTCTCAGACCAAAGAACGGAAACTGGGCATGCCTTGTACTATGGTACCAAGAAGAATCATTGTGAAACGGGAATTGGCATGTCTTGTACTATGGTACCAAGAAGAATCATTGTGAAACGGAAACTGGGCATGTCTTGTACTATGGTATCAAGAAGAATCATTGTGAAACGGAAACTGGGCATGCCTTGTACTATGGTACCAAGAAGAATCATTGTGAAACGGGAATTGGCATGCCTTGTACTATGGTACCAAGAAGAATCATTGTGAAACGGGAATTGGCATGCCTTGTACTATGGTACCAAGAAGAATCATTGTGAAACGGAAACTGGGCATGCCTTGTACTATGGTACCAAGAAGAATCATTGTGAAATTATTTTGAATAAATAAAGTGTAAACAGAATCCTTTAACTGGTAAGATCTTGGTTTCTTTGTATTAAAGACAACACATAATAAACAGTTATAATACTGTAACCAGATACCTTGTGGTTTCTCTGTTATTAAATCTTGTTTGTCTAGTTGAATTAATTTCACCTAGTCTTTCTTGTTGTTCACCAAATATTTTGATGTGTTTTATAAAGTTATAAGTCACATCGTTTCCAGATGTGACTGAGAAAACATGGCAAAATGCCACGACTGGTATTTTTTAGTCTGAAGGTCATTAGAATGTTGTGGACGGATACAGGTTATCGTTAAAAGTTTAGAAATCAATTTTTTTTCCGAACATAATAGACAATACAGACATAGTTTAAGTGGTTTATAATGTTAGATTGGCTTAAGACGAACTGAGTCATTTCTTCTCACAGTTGACTATCATGTTTACGATGTATGACATTTTGTTAGAAATGTTGTCTCTTTTAGATAAAAGGAAAAACTGTTTTAATGATACAGAGAAAATGACAAAGAGAGAACGTAATATATTTTAATACAGTTAATGGACGTCATTTATTTTAATATAAGTAATGGACATATCAGGTCATCCCTAAAGTAATGTCCGATTTTAGGTTTAGAAAAAAAGAAAGGATTTCACACGCTTTTAATATTATTTAATCAATAATGTATGTTCCATTAGTATTAATTACTTCCTGTCAACGATTCACAAGCTTCTGAATGTCACTTCTATAAAATTCTTGGGGTTTGAAGGAAAAAAATGTAGAGGGTAGATCTGACATTTTCAAGTGTTCCAAGCTCTTTTCCATCAAGAGAGTTCTGCAATCTTCGGATAAATGACAATCAGATGAGACAAGGTCTGGAGAATAAGGAGGATGTGGAAGTTTTTCCCAGTCTAGTTCTTCAATCTTTTCAGATGTGATCCTTGCTGTTTGGGGCCATGCATTATACTGGTGTAACACAACACCTTCACGATTGATTAAGGCAGGCCTCTTGTCTTTCAGTGTAACATTCAAGCGCTCTGACTGTTGACAACAGAAGTCTGGTGGAATTCATACCTTCGGTAGCGCTAACTCAAAGTGGATCACATTAACAATGTTCCACCAAATGTTTAGCAAGACTTTCCTAAAGTGGATGTTCATTGTCTGAGGCACTTAACATTGTTATAATACACATATCCATTTTCAATCTCCAGTCACTAACCTGTCGCATCACTTAAGTTGTAGTCACCTGATCTAAACTTCTGAAATCATATTTGACATTTCTCTTCACTGAGAAAATCCACACCATAAACACCTTGAATATTTCGTGTAGCTTCTGCTGCACTATTGCATTTTTTTAAACTCATAAAGCATCACATGACTAATGTGCTCCTCAGACACATCCATCTTTATAAGGGTTTATTTGATTAATGATGTGAAAAGTGGAGTTGGGTTAGTTTCTTTTATTTGTTTGAACATTTTCATACACGTCCTACTACATATTTTAATCATTAAAGCCTTTTACAAAGACAGAAATGGTGATGTACTTTGTGTATTAAGTTTATGAGATGGCCTGACAGTTTCTTTTCATTACAGATAGTGGGTGTAATTTGCCATTCAGAACAGCACAGTTCTATTATGTACAAAGCATGTTTATACAATAAAGTTCTGTTGTTTTAAAAACAATGATTATATCAAAATAAAGATAATAAAGTCACTTATTATATATAAAGTAGACTACAATCACTACTGATACACTTCTATATACTAATATAACATAATAAAATATAGTCACAACTGATACACACATCTATATACTAAACTAACATGCAACAGAATATAGTCACTACTGAAAAACACTTCTATATACTAGTGTAATGTGCAACAGAATATAGTCACTACTGATAAACACTTCTATATACTAAAGTAACATGCAACAGAATACAGTCACTACTGAAAAACACTTCTATATACTAGTGTAATGTGCAACAGAATATAGTCACTACTGATAAACACTTCTATATACTAAAGTAACATGCAACAGAATATAGTCACTACTGATAAACACTTCTATATACTAGTGTAACATGCAACAGAATATAGTCACTACTGATAAACACTTCTATATACTAGTGTAACGTGCAACAGAATATAGTCACTACTGAAAAACACTTCTATATACTAAAGTAACATGCAACAGAATATAGTCACTACTGATAAACACTTCTATATACTAGTGTAACATGCAACAGAATATAGTCACTACTGAAAAACACTTCTATATACTAGTGTAACGTGCAACAGAATATAGTCACTACTGATAAACACTTCTATATACTAGTGTAACGTGCAACAGAATATAGTCACTACTGATAAACACTTCTATATACTAAAGTAACATGCAACAGAATATAGTCACTACTGATAAACACTTCTATATACTAGTGTAACGTGTAACAGAATACAGTCACTACTGATAAACACTTCTATATACTAAAGTAACATGCAACAGAATACAGTCACTACTGATAAACACTTCTATATACAGAGGTAATATGTAATAAAATATAGTCACCACTGATACACACTTTATATTCTAGTATTACTTGTAACAGAATGTAATCACCACTGATACACACTACTTTAATGTCTAACAGGATGTGGTTACTTTTGATACACACTTTATATTCTAGTATTACTTGTAACAGAATGTAATCACCACTGATACACACTACTTTAATGTCTAACAGGATGTGGTTACTTTTGATACACACTTTATATTCTAGAGTATTATGTCACAAAATGTAGTCACCATTCATACACACTTCTTTATACTAGTGTAACATGTAATACAATAGAGTGATTAGTGATACACATTTCTATATAGTAGTCACTACTGATACATACTTATATATACGAGTGTAATGTGTAACAGAATATAGTCACTAGTGAAACAAACTTCAATACACTAGAGTAACATATTACAGAATAAAGACACTAGTGATAAACACTTCTATATACTGGTGTAACATCTAACACGGAGTGACTACTAATATTTACTTCTATATTCCAGTGGAATAGGCAATATGGAATATAGTCATTACTGTTACAAACTTGTATATATTTGTGTAACCTGTAACAGATTATAGTCAGTACTGATACAAACTTTTGTATAGTACAATAACATGCAATAGAGCATACTGACTACTGATTCACACTTCTATTCACTAGTTTAATATCTAATAGAATATAGTAACTACGTATTCAATTTTCTATCTGTTAGTGAAACAATGTAGTCACCCCTGATACACACTTCTATATTTTACTGTAACATGTAATAGAATAGTAACTACTTATACGCACTTCCATACAGTAGTGTACCATGTAAAAAAAACAGTCACTACTGATACACATTTCTACATACTTGTGTCAAACCTAACAGGATATAGTCACTTCTGTATACCAGTGTAATATGCAATACAGAACACACTCATAACTCATACATAGTTTTATATATTAAAGTAATGTGAATAGAATATACTCATTACTGCTATAAAGTTCTATATCCTAGAGTAAGGTGTGATAGAATATACTCAGTACTGATAGAAACTTCTATATACTAGTTTAAGGTGTAATACAATGCAGTCACTACCTTGACATACTTCTGTACACTAAACTAAACATGTAATAGAATATAGTCACTTCTGAATCAAATTTATACAAACTAGTGTAACGTATCACATGATATAGCCACTATTCATACATACTTCTATATGCTACAGTAACATGCAATAGAATATAGTCACTTCTGATACACACTTCTACACAGCAGTGTGACATCTAAGAGAATATAGTCATTAGTAATAAACACTTCTATATTCTAGTGTAACATGCAGTAGAATATATACTCAATACTGACAGAAACTCTAAATACAAGTGTAACATGTAACACAATATAGTCACTAATGATACACACTTCTATAATCCAGTGTAAAATGTAATACAATATAATCACTAGTGATACACACATCTATATACGAAAGTAAGATGCAACAAATATAGTCACTACTGATACATACTTATATACACCAGTGTAACTTTTAAAAGAATATAGTCACTACTGATAGACACTTCTGTACATTAGTGTAACATGTAACATAATGTCTGATACCTGTGGATGTCACCTAGACTTATTGTAGTTAATGTTAACAATAATCTTAAAGCTACACTGTTTCATACCTGTGGATGTCACCTATACTTATTGTAGTTAATGTTAACAATAATCTTGAAGCTACACTGTTTCATACCTGTGGATGTCACCTAGACTTATTGTAGTTAATGTGAAGACTCATACTCGTTTTGTTACTCTCCCAAGAATTGTTGCCAGTAAACCACTTAAATGTTTGTCTGTTGACTCCAGAGTACTGTTATGTTCTGTTTATTCCTTTCTCAGGTTTGGCACCATTCATTGAATACTGCTACTAATATATATATATATATAATGCAGAAAACTTCCATGGTTGTCGACCTTGATGAAAAAATACTGAACACTTTAATTGAAACAATTTATTTAATCGCAACTTCTTAGTAATAATGGAGAAAATCCATCTTTGGATTAGATGGTTAATACTTTATTATTTAGCAACCAACGTGGAAATATATATAACAACTAAACTTTAGGACAGGTACTATGAATGATCACTCTTTGAGTGGTAACAAGTTTGTATCCACAGAACACCAATAAAATGTTAGCTTAAAGCTGTATAAAAATATGTGAGAAGCTTTAGGAAAAATGAATTTGAACATTGGATAAGATAAATATAAATGTTGATTAAAGTGTTTTAAGAAATGTTGTACACGTAGAAACATCAGCAAACTTAAATATCAACATTAGAGGTAGGAACAATCTAAGCAAAACGTTATTCAACATTAGAGAACTTAGGTATAAATGTGTTATCTAGTTACTACTTCTGTGAAAAACAGAATGAAAATATGTTATGTTTAAATGTCTGGTGACATCAACCATTTCAATATGATTTACCACAAAAGATATATTTTCACATTGCAATAAAATACTGAGAGACAAAGTACAAATTAATTATATGAAATACTTTTATATATAAGGTTCATGAATTCTTACTGTGTGTGTAAAATATTCATTTAAACATAATGAAGATTAATGAAGGACAAAAGTTGAAGGTAATATATTTAAACACAAGTTCACTCACCTTTAAACAATCCCAATCAGATTAATTGATTGATAAAAAGAGAACACACCATATTTATATATTTAGTAGGTGTGAAGCAGATGCAAGAGCATCATTCCTTTATTGCATTCTAATACTCAAACATTGGTATGTGTTAGAGAGTTGCAATCAACCATTGTCAAGTAGCCATTAAACCACCAACAAATTAAGAATGAACTAGCAGATTGTAAAGTCATTTACATATAAGTAACAACGTGAAGAAAAGTTGATACTTCATCCAAAATATGAAGCAGTTTTATCACATCACACATTGAAGATTTGAAGGGATTTTCATAAGTAAAGTAATTAATAGATATCCAGTTACTGCTCATTTGTTGTGTGAACGCTTGACAACATACTCTCAAAGCAGCTGTTACTTTAGTAGGCTTCTTGATGACATAAAGACAATATGATATAACCAGTCTCAGCTTCCATATGACACGAGTGTGAAAGTTCCAACCAAAACAGCCATTTTTTACCCTAATGGGTGGTAAAACAAGTGGAAATATGTAGTCTTCAGACCCTAATGGGTGGTGAAACAAGTGGAAATATGTAGTCTTCAGACCCTAATGGGTGGTGAAACGAATGGAAATATGTAGTCTTCAAACCCTAATGGGTGGTGAAACAAGTGGAAATATGTAGTCTTCAGACCCTAATGGGTGGTGAAATAAGTGGAAGTATGTAGTCTTTAGACTTTAGGAGAGGGAACAGTTTTCATCATTTGTTCTACAGATGTTTAAAATGGGAATAAATTCTACATATAGAAGCCGAGACAATGATTAATAGACACCACATTATAACACATAATAAGATGTATAAATTCTACATATAAAAATGGAAACAATGGCTAATGGACACCAAACTGCATAACATAATAGGAAGGATAAATTCTATATAAAGAAATGGAAACATTGGTTAACAGACATCTCACTATATTACACAATAGGATGGATAAATTCTACATATAAAAATGGGAACAATGGCTAATGGACACCCCACTATATTACATAATAGGAAGGATAAATTCTATATAAAGAAATGGAAACATTGGTTAACAGACATCTCACTATATTACACAACAGGATGGATAAATTCTACATATAAAAATGGGAACAATGGCTAATGGACACCAAACTGCATAACATAATAGGAAGGATAAATTCTATATAAAGAAATGGAAACATTGGTTAACAGACATCTCACTATATTACACAATAGGATGGATAAATTCTACATATAAAAATGGGAACAATGGCTAATGGACACCCCACTATATTACATAATAGGAAGGATAAATTCTATATAAATAAATGGAAACATTGGTTAACAGACATCTCACTATATTACGCAACAGGATGGATAAATTCTACATATAAAAATGGGAACAATGGCTAATGGACACCCCACTATATTACATAATAGGAAGGATAAATTCTATATAAAGAAATGGAAACATTGGTTAACAGACATCTCACTATATTACACAACAGGATGGATAAATTCTACATATAAAAATGGGAACAATGGCTAATGGAATAACAATCAGTGATGTCGAGAAACCCACTTGTTGAGAACTTTTATATGCAAAAACGGCTCTTCTGGGCCCAGAAAACACTTCAAATGGCCTAAGCATGGGCAACCCAGTATCGCCAGTTCTAGCCAATATTTTTATGACACAAATTGAAACACAAGCAATTAATACAGCATTACATCCACCACTATACTGGTACAGATATGTAGATGACACGGTTGCGGGATTCGAATCTACAGAACACATACTTAACTTTTTCACTCACATTAACTCTATACATCCCAACATTAACTTCACATGTGAACAGGAAGAAAGCAATCAAATATCATTTCTTAACCTCAAAATTATAAGAACCGACACACAATTCAAAACAGAAATCCACCGAAAAATCACCCATACTGGACTATACATTCCTTGGGACTCAGCACATGAAACAAAACAAAAACTCAACATACTAAGAAACCAGATAAACACAGCCATAAAACTATGCTCACCAGATAAAATTAACGATGAATTAGATAAATAAAACAACACTTCATCAACATTAATAAGTTTCCTCCACAAACCGTAGAAAACATTATACGCACACACCTAGACAGAAAGCAAAATCAACCAACAAAAGTAAATATATCTCACGAATCAAAAAATCACGAAACCATATACTGCTGTATACCATATATTCCTGACATCAGCAAACAAATAACCAACATTTGGCAAAAACTAGTAACAAAATATAGCATTCCAGTTAACACTAAATTTATTCAAAAACCAGGCACAAAACTAAGGTCTATACTATGTAAGAACTACACTGACAAACACCACACCAACATTATTTATAAAATACAATGTGATAACTGCCACGACTTCTATATAGGAGAAACAAGTAGAAAAATGGAAACCAGATTCAAAGAACATAAAAAGTCACCTTCACACGTTTTCGAACACTGCAAGTCAAATGGACACAACATAACCATAGAAAACACTAAAATACTAAATAAAGAAACAAACATAAACAAACGAAAAATTAAAGAAGCCTTACTTATACAACAACTTAAACCCAAAATAAACCAATATAAAGGAACACCATTATACCTATATTAATATTATAGATAAAATTATATATTCAAACCGCGCCCTCTACATTGCGACACTCAGTTATACAACCCCTTCCAAACATGTGGTCAGCTTCCGGCCAGTAACCCTTTCTTCGTGAACCTGACGATGACCGAAGAAGGTCGAAACGTTGTTCGCTCTTCTATTTGAAGTGTTTTCTGGGCCCAGAAGAGCCGTTTTTGCATATAAATGGCTAATGGACACCCCACTATATTACATAATAGGAAGGATAAATTCTATATAAAGAAATGGAAACATTGGTTAACAGACATCTCACTATATTACACAACAGGATGGATAAATTCTATATAAAGAAATGGAAACATTGGTTAATTGACACCATGCTGTATCATATAATAGCAGACATAAATTCTTTATACAAAAATGGTTAATAGACACCACACTGTAATGGAAAGTTATGGTTCGAACGCTGTAAGTAGCTTAAAGATACATATAACGTTATAAAAATCAAGCTAAATGTAGATGTATTTTCATTTAACTGAGAGGTTTATAGAAATAACATTCACAGTCCAGCCTGAGTGACGAGTTTTGAAGCTAAAGGGATCCTTATTCGAGCAGTTTCTTAAGGAATTTCTCGCTTCATGTTAAACAATATCTAAAATAAAAATAAACAGATAAAACCACACAGGTGACAAAGATACTGAAGAACATCAACAAATTTCTGTTATATTTAAAAAAGAAAGACGGTAACAGGTTGCGCTAACTGTTAAATCATTCTTTAAATAAAAACGGAAACTTGGTGAGTGGTCTGGTTGTTATTTAATTAACATAATACATTGTTACAGCTAGAGTAGCACTTGAGATAAAACATTGTTGCAGCTGAAACAATACATAATATGTACAATTTGGAATCCAAACTAACAACTAATATTCCTCAACAAAAACTGAGCCGAAAAAACTTAAATCCGTAGCTGGCTGCCAAATATCGAGTCTTCTATTATATGTTTTACGCTTCAGAAAGTGGCATTTTATGACGTGTAAAGAATTTCTTGGCAACATTTCGCACATTTACATAAACGATGAAAATTATTCAGTTCCTTTTGAAATTAAATAACTATGACTGATGTCAAATGTTTCATTCATAATTTAAGATTTTCTCTACAAAACAGTACATTTCACACACTTTTAAAGCATACTAAACCTGCTATCTACATCCATACTTTGTTTGTTTTGAATTTTGCTCAAAGCTACTCGAGGGCTATCTGTGCTAGCCATCCCTAATTTAGCAGTGTAAGACTAGAGGGAAGGCAGCTAGTCATCATCGCCCACTGCCAACTCTTGGACTACTCTTTTACCAACGAGTAGTGGGATTGACCGTCACATTATAACGCCCCCACGGCTGAAAGGACGAGCATGTTTGTCCTTAACATGCTTCGCTATGCTGAGCCACATCCATACTGGAAATCACAAGAAAAGTAATCACATGTATACAATACAGAAACTATTAACTTACGTGGGTTGTAATTTGTATGTAAACTGGCATCTAGAAAACAAAATGGCTGATGCAAGGTTTAGTATCAAAGACGTGTAAGTTTTAAGATAATGCATAAATAAGAAATTACACAAAACTTTCTTACATAGAGGGACAAAAAAATATCACTGGACATCATTCAAAGCAAATGAACCTCGATCCATTCGTGGTGAAATGATATAACACTACTGAAACAAAACATACCTTAAGTTAACTAGTACGCATATATCTCCACTGTAAATAAATTGAGTCGATGAGAGGTGATCCAAGTGGTAGTTTCAGCTACTTCAGTTATTTAGTGTGAGAGTTTGAAATTATGTCTGTTTGGCCTGGAATTGTTCTAAAGTATTTGTGTGCGACTTGTTAGCGATAAAATCGAACAACATATGATCCACTTGTTTTAAAGTAATATGTTTAAAGCAAGTCAAATAATAAATAATAAACTCAGGCTCATTTAGTTAATTTAGATTCCAACTGAAATCACGAACCGTTTTTCTCTACATTGTTTCTTACGGTACACACTGCGACCCCTGTTGTTATAGTTGTAACCTGAACTTTAAATAAATGTCTCCTTTTCATCAAAGCTTTCATAAATGGGTTCAAACCGACAAGACAGATTCTTCTTATTAACTTAAGATTAATCACTCATATTCCAGCTAAATTCACATCTTCAAATATTATTACGTTATATTCATACTTTATTCACCGAGGCCTCGACTTTTCTACAAATCTACGCATGCGAGGCTGTAATTTAACAATACTCACTTAGGTAACGAAAAAGATATCACAGATTATTGTAACTTGGCGTCAATATTCGAGCCACGAACACAACGTACAAGTCTAACCAAGTTGAGTAACAAACACAACATATGAGTCGTACCAAATTATGTAACAAACACAACGTACGAGCCGTACCAAGTTATTTAACAAACACAATGTACGATCCGTTCCAAGTTACGTAAGAAACACAACGTGAGACTCGTTCCAAGTTATGTAAGAAACACAACGTACGACTCTTAGAAATTTATGAAACAAACACAACGTACGAGTCGTACCAAGTTACTTAACAAACACAACGTAGAGCCGTACAAAGTTACTTAACAAACACAACGTACGAGTCGTACCGAGTTATGTAACAAACACAACGTACGAGTCGTACCAAGTGATGTAACAAACACAACGTACGATCCGTACCAAGTTACTTAACAAACACAACGTACGAGTCGTTCCAAGTTATGTAACAAACACAACGTACGAGTCGTACCAAGTTATGTAACAAACACAACGTACGAGTCGTTCCAAGTTATTTAACAAACACAACGTAGAGCCGTACAAAGTTACTTAACAAACACAACGTACGATCCGTACCAAGTTACTTAACAAACACAACGTACGAGTCGTTCCAAGTTATGTAACAAACACAACGTACGAGTCGTACCAAGTTATGTAACAAACACAACGTACGAGTCGTTCCAACTTATGTAACAAACACAACGTACGAGTCGTTCCAAGTTATTTAACAAACACAACGTACGAGCCGTACAAAGTTACTTAACAAACACAACGTACGATCCGTACCAAGTTACTTAACAAACACAACGTACGAGTCGTTCCAAGTTATGTAACAAACACAACGTACGAGTCGTACCAAGTTATGTAACAAACACAACGTACGAGTCGTTCCAACTTATGTAACAAACACAACGTACGAGTCGTACTAAGTTATGTAACAAACACAACGTACGAGTCGTTCCAAGTTATGTAACAAACACAACGTACGATCCGTACCAAGTTACTTAACAAACACAACGTACGATCCGTACCAAGTTACTTAACAAACACAACGAGTCGTTCCAAGTTATGTAGCAAACACAACGTCCGAGTCTTGTTATTAAAAGTAAACTAAATATTATATAATTACTTCTAACTAAACAGTCTTGCATAACCATTTGGTAAAGCATAATTTCTTTGTGCTTCAAGACCATTGTTGATTTTTAAAAAACTAATAATAAAAGTCTGGAGGTAAGTAAAGCAAAAAACTGGGTTTAGACAACCGAGGCGAACACAACACAGAATTCTCAACAAAGAAATATATTATACTGTAATAGCATGTCTATCGGGCGCTCTAACGTACATATATACATACAGTCTTTAAAATGTATCTCAGAACGGCTGGTACGAGTATTAATACTTTTACTGATGAGGAGAGAACAACGTTTGGACCTTTCTAGGTTATCTTCAGCTTAAGAAAAAATCCTAAACATTAGCGTATATTTGTTCCATTCAATAACTACGTATCATTTGACTAATCTCATACTTATAAAATTTAAAAGACTTATTTGTCAGAATATTAAAAACATGTTTGTTTTTCTGGTCTCAAAATAATTTACCTGGCATTTTCACTTTAACGACATCATATAGTAAACGAAGGTTAAGCAAAGTTCTAAATTTAATCGGTTAGAGATATCAAATATTTGGCATTCCAACAATTTGTGTGTTTGTGTTTTTCTTATAGCAAAGCCACATAGGGCCATCTGCTCAGCCCACCGAGAGGAATTCCAACAATTAACACCGCGAACTGACCTTTAGGCCACGGCCAGCCCTCCAATATGTTAGATATCTAATAACCTAATAAACCTTAAGTTCAACTCATCTTCATTTGTTAGATCATGTAACACCACCTAATGCGAGTATTTATAAATTCTAACAAGTATCTTAATTATCAAAGAATAATCCATTTTTTTAAAGAAATGGATAAACACAACATAACGTGACATGTAATTATTAGTATGTTATGTAACATAACTTGACATGTTAATACTTGTATGTGTTGCAACATGACGTAACATGTTAATATTTGTATCTGTGATGGAACATGACGTGACATGTAAATATTTGTAGGTGTGACACAACATGATGTGACATGTTAATATTTGTATCTGTAATGCAACATGACGTGGCATATTAATACTTGTATATGTGATGGAACATGACGTGACATGTTAATTCTTCTTGTATATGTGATACAACATGACGTGACACGTTAATATTTGTAGGTATGACACAACATGACATGACGATAATTGTAAGTGTGATGCAACATGACATTACAAGCTCATAAGTGTAAAAATATCCTTTATCTAATTAACAGAAAACGATATATGAAAGTTCCGTGCACAGATGCGTGTAGATGTGATATAACACACTATTACAAAATTATAAATGTACAGATGGCGTCTCTCTTATTAACAGAATATTATAAATCCAACTTCCGTGTATAAATGGCGACCTTCTAATTAACAGAACATAATAAATAAAAGTTCCGTGTATAGAAATCGTCTAATAAATAGATTATAAATCGAAGTTCCGTGTATAGATGTCGCCCTTCTAATTAACAGAATATTAAAAATCCCAATTTTGTGTATATAAGTCGTCTATCTAATTAACAGAATATTATAAATAAAAGTTCCGTATATAGATGTCGTCCTTCTAATTAACAGAATACTATAAATAAAATTTCCATGTATAGATAGCGTCCTTCTAATTAACAGAATACTATAAATAAAATTTCCATGTATAGATGGCGTCCTTTTAATTAACAGAATATTATAAATAAAAGTTCGGCGAATAGATGTCGTCTATCAAGTTAACAGAATATTATAAACCCAAGTTCCATCTATAAAAATTTTCTATCCAATTAGCAGAATATTCTAAATCCAAGTTTCGTGTATGGACTACGTCCTTTTAATTAACAAATTATTATAAATCCAATTCTGTGTAAAGAAGTTTCAGAAATAACATTTCTTTATCTGTTTTATCAGCCACTGAGTTTAGACATACGTTAGAAATAACATTTATTTACCTGTTTTAGCAGGCACTGAGTTTAGACATATGTTTAAAATAACATTTGTTTACCTGTTATAGCAGCCACTGGGTTTAGATGTATGTTAGAAATAACATTTATTTACCTGTTATAGCAGCCACTGGGTTTAGATGTATGTTAGAAATAACATTTATTTACCTGTTATAGCAGCCACTGAGCTCAGTTTCTATTACTAATTAACCATAGTTATATCCAATAATCGGTAAGTACACTTAAATAATGTATCACACAAGAAACACACTATATCTATCTGTGTTTCTGAAGTTGTGTTTTAAACATATTCTCTATATGGATATACAATATAAGTATGACATCAAACATCTTTCTCCATATATAAAGTCCTTTTCAATACTAACATAAGATATTGAAAATAACTAAAGAGAAATAGTATATGTGAAGTTTACAGTCAGAAATAATTCTACTGGTTGTTCTGAAACAAATTATTGTTGTCCACTTCTGGAGTTGTTTCTGGAATCATAGATACGTCCAAGTAAGTAAAGATATTCATTTCTCGGTTCTTTCATCAAATTCTGCATCAAACATAAATAACCAGTTGCTAAAACTCACAAATATCTAGTATCTTGCATGTTGGGGCAATAATAACTTGTTTGAGGTATATCTATCTTTATTTTTAAAATATCGTTTCAAGATAACTCATAAGTCATTCACAGCTACAGAAATCTTGTTCTAACGAAATTTGCGTCCAATATTTAGAAACTACGTCACCAGTTATAACAGGGAAATATTTGTTTTATAACTAGGCAGTATTTTATAGGCCGGGTGGCTAAGGCACTCGATTTGTAATCCGATGGTCGCAGGTTCAAATTCCTGTCACATTAAACGTGATCGCCTTTTCAGTTGTGAAGGCGTTATAATGTTACTGTCAATCCCAATATTCGTTGGTAAAAGACTAGTCCAACAGTTTGCGAGAGTGGTGCTGACTACCTGCCTTTCCTCTAGTCTTACATTTTTAAATTTGGGACAGCTTTATTTGTTATGTTTCAGTGAAAACCTTATGCGTGTTGCAACAAAAACGTGAGATAATCTGGCATAATGTTCTGACGACAGTTCATTAATTAAGCTAAAAGTTTAATAACACCATTTTCCTGATGGATGGTGAACATTATTGTGGAACTGTCAGACAATTCTAGAAAACACGACACAACAGCCCCTATAGTTTCCCGCACGAACTAGAAGTGACTGGATGATGGGTAATATGCTAATAAAGATAACAGACTTAGGGTGTTTGGTGAACAAATTCCAGCTACAAGTACGCTAGAAACCTAATATTTACAATACCGCCCCCTCTTTTGTTTTATCAAATATTGATCGAACATGAAAACTGCCGGTCTTGAAGTAAACAGTATAAATGATAAGAACATAAAAACTTTCACACCAATCAAGTGCTAAATGTTGAAAAAATGAATTGGTCCTGTTCACGTCACAATGATAGCAGATTAAATATACGCAACATGGTCAAAGGTATGGGAATACACGACCATCACACCCGTATGTTCATGGGCATTAATATGGAGTTGTTCCTCCCTTTGCTGCTATGAAAACCTCTACTCTTCTAGGAAGGCTTTTCACCAGATTTCAGAATATGGTTGTCGGGATTCACTCCTATTCAGCCACAAGAGCCTCAGCAAACCATGTCTTTATGGAGCTCGCTTTGTGCACGGGGGAATTGTGACAGTAAAAGAAAAAAGTGCCTTCCTCAAACTGCTGCTACAAAGTTAAACACACAATATACAAAATGAACAATATTAAGCCACAATAATGATGTAGGTATATACACGGTCTTTAATAATTAAAAAACACAGAAAGGAAAAAAAAATCACAAGAATTAATATTTTCATATATAAACAAAATAGTTACAAAAAAAACAGTACAACTTAAAACGAGAGCAGAGCCTAAGCTCGACTCGATGCCTCACCAGCGCACAGAGGCGAAGCATCCGACCGCCACCGATGTTTAAAGTCCCTAAGCCTCAAGGGAGTAACAGCCTATATCTGGCCTTAACAAGAATTTTAAAGTATGACACCAGTGCCTGCTCGAAAACAAATCGGTTTCGAACAAGTTCAGATGACATATTTAAAGACTGTTAGAGTGTTCTGGAAGGAAAAACAGGCCAGTTGATTGGGAACAGGACCGGCAGATGATATAATGTGGTTCTAGCCGACGGCGGGAACATGGAAAAGGTGGGCCACTCTTTCCCAGATCGTCACCAACGTCGGACAAAGAACCAACATGTGTAACATATACCACCCGAGAGTGACACAAAGGACACGCCTCAGTTGTACATTGATTCCACAAGAAAGTACTCTCCCTTACCAGGAGAATGTTAGTACTCTCCCTCACCAGAAGGATGTTAGTACTCTCCCTCACCAGAAGGATGTTATGTACTCTCCCTCACCAAGAGGATGTTAGTACCTCCCTCACCAGAAGGATGTTAGTACTCTCCCTCACCAGAAGGATGTTAGTACGCGCCCTTACCAGAAGGATGTTAGTACTCTCTCTCACCAGAAGGATGTTAGTACTACACGCCTGGAGGTAGCTATTAACATGGCGCAGCACAACGCAACTCCAAATAACGTCCCACGGAAGAACAATGTGGTATTGGTCAATCCTGTGGGTACATCCATAGTCCAGCAAGCTGTAGAGAAAATGGGAGTCTGTTGGAACAACATCGGACGCGACACGATAGCGCCGAATATCTGCACAAGCGTCCATGTACCAAGAGGGAGGTTCAAAGCACACCAGTATTTAGAGGCTCAGTGAAACACCAAAAAGTCTGAGTCCCGTGCCAACCAAGAATCTAGTGAGGTGGCGACAGGGAAGACCTTTTGAAGACAAACAGCAAAAGGTGGTGGACAGGAAAAGAGAAAGAAACATGGGATGCACAGATGTCCCCTGAAAGGTGGCAGGATCAAGGAAAGCTGAGACACAGCCTCAGGCTTGCCGCTTAACAGAAGGTGAAGATATGTTGCTCGATAGTTTGCACAGTGTGGTCATCCAGAGAAAAATAGCATCAAGGTACCAGACCAAGAAGAGTATTCTCCTCCTTACCACCTCCACCCTGCCAAACAAATTAGCAGAGTAGTAACGATAATCATGAACTGCTGAAGCAACACACCGCAGTACCTCCCCCCAGGTAACCTCAGGGCTAGTAAGAAAGGATCTACAAAGCAAGTAATCAAGGAAGAGGTCCAAACCAGTCCAAATGGGGACTCAGCAGACGAGGCCTAATTGCTCAATCACCAACCGGAGACTTGGAGTAATTGAGCCGGGCACCAATAGCCTGAGAGCAATAATGGACAATGGCCAGCCCTGAACCCAAGGATGTTGAGTTCACGAGGAACAGGCTTACATCGTCTGCATGGGAAACATACTTGATTCCCACACCCCTTGAGCAACTGGAGGACACAACCAAATACAAGTGATGCAGATGAGAGAGCAGACACTCGATCACCAATGCATAAAGTGAAGGGGACAATGCACAGCCCTAACGAATGAGAAAGGAAAATGTTAGATATCCATTAATCAAGAACCTGTTCGATGCAGTTGAGTACAAAGCTGGCATATGCTGGTCAAAAACAGGAGGAAGACCAACCTATTCAGAACAAACCACAAAAATCTATGGTGAACTCGATCAATGGCTTTGCTCAGACAGAGGTACACAAAGATTTCAGGGATATTCAGGGATATATAACAGGTCCCACCTGCATACCACACATCTAAGTACAGTGAATCAAATGAGGTATAATAACACCCAAACGAACACACAGGACTTTCAAAATAATCTTTGGGCCCACGTTGAAGAGAGATATGGGACGCCAGGAAGAAAAATCTTCAGACTGGCTGGGATACTTACACATAAGTGTGATGAGCCAATCCAACATACCTGATGGCATAGACCCAATAGTCAGACATTTGTTAAAAGTTCAGACAAAGAAAAGTCCGACAACATGCCACACGTGGCAATAGAATTCCACGGCAGTCCGTCCAGCCCAGGACATTTACCAAACAGCATGGACCAAATGGCTCACCAGCATTTACCAAGGCTAATGGGCTTCATCAACTGATCGTGAAAAAAAGGATCGAGTGAGGGCAAAATCCGAGTGATGTCTTGCCACAACCCCTCGTTCACAGGTGAAGCTGAATATAAACAGCTATAAAAGCCATGGCACGTGTCTAAAATGTCAGAAGATAGCTGACCATTCTCCAACAACAGATTAAAGATGTACCTGTTCTTGGCACTCCCATGCCTTACACAGTAAAACTCGTGTAACAATTCTGGGATTAAGTGATTCATCAGACTGGAACACTGCATGGAATAGTTTGGAACACTCCAAATCTATATTCTTTTTGAGATTTTCAAAGTCTGATCCATCAGCCTACCCTGAAACAAGGCAGCTAAGATATCTTGCTTGCCTTGCAAGGCCAGGTGGCAAGCTCGTGAATGCCACATACCAGCTTGTCTCAACAAGAAGACACAGGCTTCCCTGAAAGTTGCCTACCTGGACTCATTGACAGACTTGACAGAACAAAGACCCCAGACCAAAGCAATCAATTCGTCTCCAACTTCATCCTTGGTAGGGAGAGAGACATTAACTATCACAATCCATGATCCCAAAAAACAAGAAAAAGTTCTGGAAAGTGGTAGAAATGCCAAATGGTTAGACACATGAAACAAGACATCACCAATCTGGTGAACTGCAGCCTGGCTGAGGCTCTATTTTTGGCTAGATGTAACATAGAACGTGTCTAGGCAACGAGAAATGTCCTGACTGCTCCAAGTGGCCACAAAAACAGACCCATAGAGTGCACGTCAAACATTAAAAGTCAGACAGCACTGCATGCAGTATGCATATACTGATCATAAGAAAAATAATTGCCTCCAATCTTGTCTAAGTAGAGATCCAGTTCGCAGTGGAAATCGCTTTCAGGGACAATATCAGCCTGCATTAAGAAGAATCTGTCCAAGCCTGAGAAGAAGGAACCCACCTTCCCAGGCCGAACAGGAACACAGACATTAACAAGCCGAAATCTTACGACTCTTAGCGACAACATCAACGCGTACAGCTTGCCCCTCAGCATCACTGTGTGACACGAGGATAGCGCCATTGAGTGAAAAAGTATCCCCACACCACATGCACACGTCGAGCAGAACGACCAGAAAGCACGGACAGGTAAAAGTAAAATGGTCTTCTGGAAGCGAAATGAGTCTTCTGCAAAAATGACATCAACTGTGAAGAAGTTGAAGACGAAGTCACATAGAATTTCTTAGCAACACTGCGCATCCCTTGGATGTTTAAAGTAATGCAGGAAAAACCATCAACCAGCCAGGATGGGGAATCAATGATGCTGATGTTTGGCCACCCAACCCCACTCCCATATCAATGGTGGCTGCCAAAATTTGAAAATCGCCGCTATAGTGTAGAATCATCCAGACCTAAGTCTGGGAAATTCACAGAACTGCAGGGCTTTCGTTCCCATCACTCTCCCCCAGTAATATTAAATGACTGGGAGACTGGGGAAACCAACGAGGTAAGTTAGTGAGCTAGGTGAAGGCAATTCATCTAACGTCAGGTACATTCCAACCATAGAAATCAAAACATGTTTAGAAGACCTAGAGGAGACTTGTGATACTTTCTACAGAAAACAAAAACAACAAACAGAAAGAAAACAACTTAGATAATTTTATTGACATCCAACAGCCAAACTTCCCAGGTAAAATTACAAATTTATATTTTCCAGAAACATCTAAAAACAATATCTTAAACGATTTTTTCAAAGAATTTTCTCACAAAACCATCAACATAATTTCATAAAACAGAAAACTAAAAAACAACCTTACAAAAAGAGACATTAATTCCATTAAAAACCTAAAACAAGACAGAAACATAAAAATTCTAAAAGCAGATAAAGGTAACGCTATAGTAATAATGAACACGAATGAATACATACAAAAAATGAATAACATCCTATCAGACACGAACAAATTTAAACCAATACACACAAATCCAACAAAGACACATGAGACGCAACTGAACAAATTACTACTACAAATGAAAAAAGCCAACACAATTTCACAAACACTTTATTCCTACCTACGTAAAACCGACTCACGCACACCGCAAATATACGGCATCCCCAAACCTCATAAACAAGATTGTCCATTACGACCAATAATGTCAACATATGAATCGTTTAATTACAATCTTGGTAAATACATAGCATGGGCATTCTCCAAATATGCAACATCAGCCAGCTCATTCATCAAAGACTCTTTTAATTTCAAGTCTAATCTAAATCAACTTAATCATAAAGCCTTAATGGCCAGTTTCGATGTTATATCCCTCTTTACAGAAGTTCCAACAACAGAAGCCTGCAAGATAGCCTTAGAACTCTATATCCGAGACCCTAACCCAATTATAGACATTCCCAGTAACCAGTTATCAACCCTCATATAATTCATCACAATAAAGACAAACTTCATGTTCAACAACCAAAACTATATACAAACAAATGGCCTAAGCATGGGCAACCCAGTATCACCAGTTCTAGCCAATATTTTTGTGACACAAGTTGAAACACAAGCAATTAATACAGCATTACATCCACCACTATACTGGTACAGATATGTAGATGACACGGTTGCGGGATTCAAATCTACAGAACACATACTTAATTTTTTCACTCACGTTAACTTTATACATCCCAACATTAACTTCACATGTGAACAGGAAGAAAGCAATTAAATATTATTTCTTAACCTCAAAATTATAAGAACCGACACACAATTCAAAACAGAAATCCACCGAAAAATCACCCATACTGGACTATACCTTCCTTGGGACTCGGCACATGAAACAAAACAAAAACTCAACATACTAAGAAACCAGATAAACACAGCCATAAAACTATGCTCACCAGATAAAATTAACGATGAATTAGACAAAATAAAACAATACTTCATCAACATCAATAAGTTTCCTCCACAAACCGTAGAAAACGTTATACGCACACACCTAGACAGAAAGCAAAATCAACCAACAAAAGTAAATATATCTCACGAATCAAAAAATCACGAAACCATATACTGCTGTATACCATATATTCAGCAAACAAATAACCAACATTTGGCAAAAACTAGTAACAAAATACAACATTCCAATTAATACTAAATTTATTCAAAAACCAGGCACAAAACTAAGGTCTATACTATATAAGAACTACACTGACAAACATCATACCAACATTATTTATAAAATACAATGTGATAACTGCCACGACTTCTATATTGGAGGAACAAGTAGAAAAATGGAAACCAGATTCAAAGAACATAAAAAGTCACCTTCACACGTTTTCGAACACTGCAAGTCAAATGGACACAACAAAACCATAGAAAACACTAAAATACTAAATAAAGAAACAAACATAAACAAACGCAAAATTAAAGAAGCCTTACTTATACAACAACTTAAACCCAAAATAAACCAATATAAAGGAACGCCATTATACCTATATTAATATTATAGATAAAATTATATATTCAAACATCTAACCCCGCCCTCTACATTGCGACACTCAGTTACACAACCCCTTCCAAACATGTGGTCAGCTTCCGGTCAGTTACCTCTTTCTTTGTGAACCTGACGATGACCGAAGAAGGTTGAAACGTTGTTCGCTCTTCTATTTAAAATATTTTCTGAACCCAAACGAGCTGTTTTTGCATATAAAATTGACATGAAGTTTGGAACCGGCTTCTTCATGTCTATGCACACACCCTTCGGTTACCGGTATAAACTCCAGGGCGCATCTGGTATGCTTCATGTTCTATTTTCCTGACTGTCCCATACGCCGACAATACGTCCTTGACAGCGTCAATAGTCAGTTCGTTGGGGTTTACCAGAGGGTCATCACTTAATGTTCTGACAGAGCGACTCCACGGTCGCCCCAGGAAAAGTGCCCCTTGTCCAGTAAAGTTCGGACAAGTGTACTGACGATGCCAGCGTCGCCACGTAACGCCCGTTACCAAAACCTGATAGTATTTGCAACGTCTATTACCGCCGAGGGTACTACGGAATCGGATGGACCGTGGCGGATGCAGCACAAAGGTCAACGTTGAATTCCACTGAGCTCTTTAGTACGACCATTCTTCCGCCAGTATTTGCCTGTGGAGATTGCAAAAGCAAACGAATATGACAGGGGTTTAGTTTAAAGAGATAGAAAAATCTGAAGAATTCTCTCTCCAACTGGAGTGTTCAGGTACGTTGTAGTTCCTCTTGGTCCTCTCACGTGAGAAATTGTTTGAATTTCATGTGGTTTTTTTCCTTAACTTTTATTTTGATATTTTAAAGGTGGAATGGGGTATTTGAAATACGAAAGACGGAGAACTGGACGATAATGGCATAAGTGAAGTGAGCCAGACCTTGACCCACGGTAGGAATATGCTGGCAGATGGCGGGTTGATTTAAATTAACTATAACTGGATAAACGATAACTGAATAAATTATCAACGGTTTTTTTCAGGATCAGGTAAGAATGTGGTTGGGATCCACAGATCCAATGCCAGAGATTTTGCTGCAGGAGGAAACGGGAGTATCCAGAGAAAGCCAACTTTCACGGCCTGGACGCCGAAAAATTTACCCAGACCGTGTTCGGAAGTAGCTGGGAAGACACATTGGAATAAAAAGAAAAACTGATGGAGATTGCATGCCTGTATGTTTGATTGTATACACATGTTAACAATGGGTGTGGCTGAAATCGCCGAACCCACTAATTAAAAAGGGTGTCCACATACGTTTGGCCATGTAGCGAATTTTAAACTAGGACTAACCGACATACTGTAGAAAACGGTAAAATACAGAAAAGTATTAATTATGAGGTTACAACACACGTCCATACGAAAACTTATCCCAATACTACATTTCGAACGTAAGATCTCCATCAGGCTAACGAAGTACGGTATTTGATTTTAAAGTTAAAGGAAAAGTTCCTTTTAATTCGTAGTAAGCCTAAACCAGAGTTAATGTTAAGGTATAACAATATCCAAGGTTTTAGATGATTTGAATAAGCTTAGAATCTACCGTTGTAAGCAACAATTACTAAAATATATAACTTTACTGTTAGATATCTTCTATTGACTTATTAAAACACGAGTTCGGTATAAACGATAATTATGGCCGAATTAGCTAATTTGAATGGTTAGAGGCCTTGCCTAAATCCTTGCCAAACCTCAGCTTAACCTGAACATGTTATATTCATAATAAAATGGTATTTTTCGTTTAATTCATTATGTACTTACCACCTAAAGAACTGTCAATTTTATTTCCATCTACCGAAAGAGCAAGAGTTACTTATAGCAGCGATTTCTAAATCCTCTATTCCAACGTTTTAATGCTTATCTCTCTATTTCACCTGACCCAGCTTAGCAGTGAAGTCTTCTATATACTGACTTGGACTAGTCAACTTTTCTGATGTCAGTTTAGAGTTCCCATAATCAAGTTAAGAGAAGGTAAATATATATCCTTTGGTTCGTGTCGTCAGGCTCAACTAAACGTGTTTTACTGTGAAAAAAAAGGATGTAAGTTTTTTAAAAAGATTGTTGTTTTATATATCAAGCAAGAAATTTTTACCAGTGAATCAGTTCAAGGTTTCATTAAAAAGAGCACAAAACTAGAAAAAAAGTATAAAATTAAACCTAATAAAGTGTGAAAGAGAATAAGTAAGGCTTACCTCGAATCTGGTCAAACGTACGTTACGAAGCTCACAGTGCCGATTATATTCAAAAATTGAATGATACGAAAATAAAAATTTGTGCCCTCTTTCAAATGTACATATTGATATTTATTTATGTTTTTCTAGTTTATAAAAATTTAAATAACATTTTAAATTTAGAATACAGAGTGCAAAAATGGCACACATTAGAAAAAATACACACAAAATGAGCAGTTTATTATAAAAAAATGGAACTTTACGAGCACTTAACACCGTAAAACTTTTCCTTATATTAATCTCATTAAGTTTACACGCTGTTTTATTTGCTACGGCATAAACTAAATGTTCGTCAGACCACAGGAAGTAATGGCTAATCTTTCTTCTCAGAATTATATCTAAATAAATGTTTGATTGACTGGCTTTTCTAAAAACTTATTTATCATCTAGTAACAATATATATGGAGAAAGGCTTTCCTATTTCTAGTAGTTCGCGAAAAGAACATTTCTATGTATATTTGATTATTTCCTTTAAGTAAAGATGCTGTTGTTTTGTTTCAGTTTTATGTTGATCAGTACCTCAATGGCCGAGATATTTCATGACAGACAGATAAACAGAAAGACGAATTTTTATTTTTATATAGTAAATTATACTATTGTTAAACCGTTTAATTTTCGTTGTCCCGCTGTGGAACGCAAATATGGTTTTATCAACTTCAGTTTCGAAAACGACCTTTCCCACTTGTCACAATAATGGGTAAAGATAATAAATGTATTAAAGCAACATGCGTATTTGGAAAGTTTTCGTTGATTTGGTTTTTACATATACGAAATAAGACCTTATCTAGAATCGAATTTTTCTTTAATAAGCGTGACATTAGTTTACGTTCTACACACAAACTTTCATCACAAATATCTCTTTTTCTCTTTCTTTTTAAATATTTGTTTTTTTCTAAATTTTTACAACTTTTGCGCACCTAAAGTCTTTCAAACACGTATTGAGCAAACCCTGAAGCTTGTTCACCTTCACTTTATTGCGACTCAAGTTGATTGTGGATAACTTAAACTCTTTAGGTGCTTCTTCGGGGTACAACACCTATATACAACACCAAGTAAAAATTAACATTTAATAACAAAATTTTTATAACTGACTTCACCATTAGTTGGCGCATACGTTATTTTACAAGTTGCAGTGAGACCTATTCATGGGATGGTGATTATCATAGTGTATTCAATATTTGTGAATGATAGAATCTGATCAATATCCAAGTATTACCGTCCTTTTTGTTGGAAGGGCGTTATATAGTAAGATGCCAATCCTATTATTAGTTGATAATAAGAGCTGAAAAACGGTAGGCTTGCGCAGATAGTTTTCGAGTACTTTGCAATAAGTTCAAAACAGTTAGACTCATCTTTCGAAGTTATAAATGTATAAATATATCACCAAATATATCTTAGATTTCAATTTTTTAATTGTATAATATTGAACGATTTGGTGATGAATTATATTTCATTTTAATTACAAAATAAAATTAGGCTTAACCAAGAAGTAAAACTCTAATGTTTGTATTTTATACAAGTATATAGATGAGTTTATCTGAATGTTAAGTGATAATAACAGTAGTTATTTATTAATTCTTGTCGTTATCTACCAACTAATATCCAAGTTTTTATATCTATTCCAATATATTTTATATATTTCTTCGTGGAGAAATAGTTGTTAATTCAAAACTACACATATAATTTTAATTTTTTAAAGAGATTGTATCGCCATTGTAAGTAGGATAAGGAACAGTAAAGAAATGATGTCCCAGTATATAAAATTTGTGTTTTGTTTTTGTGATTCGCCCAAGGTTACGCGAGGACTATCTGCCCTAGCCGTCTCTAACTGGCAGTGTAATTCTAGAGGAAAGGCAGCTAGTCAACTCTTCGGCTACTTTTATTAATGAATAGTGGGATTGACTGTCACATTATAACGCTCTCATGGCTGAAAGGACGAGCATGTTTGGTGCGACGGAGATTTGAACCGCGATCCTTCAGCCACCTGGTCATGCCGGGCCTTACAAAATTTGACATAGTTGCTTGGAAGTACTGCGTTGTTTATTGAAACCAAAATGAAAGCGAATACAAGCTCTTAATTTGTATGCTAATAGAAAATAATATAAAATTATGAACGGTTGTATATGTACAGAATGCCAGTATTTGTTTCGTTAACATATAAAAGTAAATAGTTTAAGACTATTCCTTACGTTGACCAGTAAAATAAAGCATTATGTTATCAACTGTAATCTGTGTAGTTCCTCCGTTAGTACATCGGATATATATGAAACCACACGTTATACTGACATCAAGATCAACCACAAATTCCAGAATATCGTAAACAGTAATTAATGTCTCTTTACATATACGTACACAAGCAAACAACAGTGTAAAGAATACATTTCTAGCGTCACAGAAAATATTACTGGAAAATAACACAACTTGGTTTAGAAATACCAGACTATATTTTCTTCGGTTGTTTCCGAATTTATTTATTTTTTTAGTAAATTAGATTTGTTAGACTTTATTATTTTGCCAGTATGTTGAGACAATACACAAGTAATACATAACATATTGAACTGAGCAGAGCCTTATACATATTTAACAAAGATGTATAATTATTTTAAATGGATTTAAACGTAGGTGGAGGTTTCTATGCATAAGAGAACCTTTCGTTATTCGGTTTCGAAAAGATGTTTCAAACGCCATGCTGAGTCCTCATTTAGGACCGCGTTACTACCTTTAAATCACTTAAGCAGTGTAAATAAGGAAGAATAATATTATACAAATATTGGTGTACTGAATATATAATATTCAAAATCTCAATATTACAGGAGTCCCTCAAACATTTCTAAATTTCAATGACGTTTCATGATACTTTGATGGATCACTTTCCGTTGGTCAAACTGCTAAGTCAGTATTTGTAATTGAAAAACCTAAAGTTAATTGATTAATTCTTGGCCTTTGATCATTTGGAATGATTAATATTACTTGGGTAAAAGAAGTTAAGCGAATCGCTACCAGAGAACACCATGGTATAGTCTTTGAGTTTTAATATTTTGGTCTGGTGTAAAATATATAGGCGTCATATTTAGCCTGAGTATAATTGGTGTAAAATATATATGTCACATTTAGCCTAGTACAATAAGTAAATTAGCTTGGATTAAGTGATGCAAACACAAGTTTCTCCTTTTAAAAAAATGTTGTAGAAAAGACCAACAAACAGAATAGTTTATCTTGAATCTGTTTTCAATATGAATATCAGTAACACCTAAAAATAGGATGTCGTATAAATGTAACTTATTTATAGAGTGTAGAAAATTGTGACTGATTTTAAAAAATAAGATTTATCTCACTACTCACCTTGCACACGTGTATAACACGTTAAAATTGTTCCTAAAGAACTGTTTTGAATTGGTTTAAGAACTGTTGTTTTTACGACACGTCATCTCTAAGGTTACTTGAAACTTCCGAACACTTGAAGTTTATAATTACTTTAGTTGTGTAATCTGTGTTTTCCCACCACCTACGTAATCATTTGTCAATTGACAAGCAAATCGGTCTCTAGTAATATGCAGTAAGGAAATAATTTAGTTAGAAGGTAATTACACAAATATGTTAGTATTCTTAAGTATGTAAACGTTTTAGGCACACGTTTTGTAGGAACAGAATAAAACTGACTCTCGTTATGACAGGTGATGATTGACAGAAGCTAGTTCAATACTGCTAGCAGTTTCAAGTGACCTGCTTCACTTTCAGATGAATGGTGAAGTACAATGACTGGCAGCCCTCCAAGATAAGGCTCTAATATGACTGTAACTGAAACATGTGATAGTTCCCTTACTCAACTTGCGCGCACTGAACTTAAGAAACTATGTATTAAAGAAAGGTTTGGTTAGCTGCAGTATGTCCAAAATGTAAGTTTATTAATGGCTATCAACGCTGCAGAAGTGTTTCTGCACGTGATTTCCACACTACGAGAAAAATTATATTTACGTTAGAACGTGCCACACTAATTTTCATTGAAATAAATTATACATTCCATTATACTGCTTATTTCAAATTACAAAACAAGTCTGATAATTTCTGTTTGTCGTTACACTTTTGATTTATATGCTTAAAAATCTGAAATAGAAGAAGAAAATGAGGTTTAGAAATACCAACATTCCTTGTTTGTTAAGCGTTATATGTTACGTATTACTTTGTGAATATTAAAGTTCAAAATCGCAGTTCTATTGAACACAGTAGAATCTTATAGTAATATCCAAGGCATTCTCTACAAACTTAAAGTTTTCCACTGGCTTGATATGATAAGAAAAACATATAAAGAGCGATACTATGGGTCAGATACTGTATCTGTACTCAGGTATTTGAATGGAAAGCTATCAACATTAATGTTCATACATTGAATTTTAGGGTTACTGTTAAAAGCTAGAGCTGTGAACTCAGTTTCTTGGTTTAATGTTAGGATATGGGAAAACATTGGTTTTAATACTGTTGTTATAAAGAGCACTAACATATACCAGAGTTTTATATAGAACGTTTTAAGGCCAACTTCTGTATTAAGTTCATATACGCAATGTTTTTTAACGTTTATATTATTAGATAAAGTACCACGCGAAGTTTGTGTTATATAGTAATAAAATTTTACCGCTAAACAATTCATAAAAAATAAAATATTAGACAATAACTAAAAAAGTTACAAACTGTAACTCACAAAAAGTTAAAATTAAGAGTATATTTGAAATAACATAGATCTAACTGCCACGAGATAGCTCTGCTCGAAAATATTATATATTTTTAAAAATTATCAACAGAAATCGCTGTCACAAGATAATTGGGTCAAAAGGCATTATGTGTATATATATATATTTATTGAAACCATACATTTTAATCTATAAACAAAACACATTAAAATTACACAAAATACGCTGCATATTTTTAAAGGATCCTAGGGTACAAGTTACAACGTGGAATTATAAAATATATCCTAGGTTTCCGAGGTGATTGAAAAAGTAGAACCCACATTGCGGTGGAGATACACCGTCTATCACTCTTAACCTCCAATTCGCTAGTCTCACATAATAAGATTAGAAATTAGGAGAGCGAGATGTGGGTGCTCAAGCCCACAATACCCCATATCTGTATCACCCTTCACTGCCTGCAGACAATTGTGGGAAGGTAACTGTTCTCCCAAGTTAAAATACGAATAAAACAATGATAAACAATAAATAAATAAAATAAAAATAACATACTACCATTTGGTGATAAATAAGATAAAACTTACCTCTTGAAGTTAGTATTCCTACCTCCAGTATGTAGAGATACTATTTAACACAACATCAATAAAGTGATAGCTTACTGTGACAGTTGTACTTTCTCATGTGGCTTAAGGTGAACATCCTCATAAAGTAGTGTCAAGTTCTTAGATGACCTTTTCTTTAGCTGAAAATAATTTTCAGTAGAATTTCTCTGTTTTTACTTTCTTTGTATTTATTACAGAATAACTTAATAATTTTGTTAAAGTTTCTTTATTAAATCCATTATGTGTTAATTTTCGTATCAGTATTCAGCATTATTTATAAAATATTGTAATTTATTACAAATTTTACAATATCTGAATAATTGTGAATTTATAATGTTTATAATAGATGGGTGTGACACAGTACTATGTAAAGAGGGTACACAATCTGAATAACTGTAAAGTTACAATGTTTATAATAGATGATTGTGACACATTACTATGTAAGGAGGGTAAACAATCTGAATAACTGTTAAGTTACAATGTTTATGATAGATGAGTGTGACACATTCCTATGTAAGGAGGGTAAACCATACATTGGAAAATCAAATTTTTTGTCAAAAATACTTATATTGATTCCTTTTTTATGAACTACTTTAATTTCTAAATCTAAATAGTGTGCATCTGTATTAGAAATTGAAGTATCTGTAATTTCTAATTCTGTTGGATAAATGGTGTCAGTAACATTACATATTTTAGAATTGTTTACGCTTATTAAATCATCAATATGTCTGAATTTACATAGTTTTCAATCAATATATTTTCATATTAATATAAATATAAATTTGCTACACAAGTTGAATAGTTAGCTACCGTTGGAATACCTATCACTTGTTTAAAAACCTGTTTATTAAACATATAAATTATTATAAATACATAAACTTAATATATAGTTTATATTTTCTGGAACTATATTTTCTTTTATCAATTCTATTAAAGCATAACAATATTGTTCTATTATGAATTTAAAACAAATATTAAATCTTTTAATGGTATTGTGACTGTTATGTATATGTGTAAATATTTTGTTAACGACAACATGTCGTGTTGTGTTTGAATTTTCATTTCTATTATTCATTTTTCCATATTGATATTATTGTTTCGAAGTTTAAACTAATATTTTGTTATTCATTTAGGGTAACATTTTAGAATTTTCTTGAATTAAGTAGACCAATCATATGTTTGTAAATGAGTGCTGGTGACTTCGTGTCTAGACGGGTAGTCTCGTGCAAGAACGGACACGCGCGGATTGCTCTAGAGTTGTATGGAAATTGCAAGATTGTTCGAGAAATAGGCCTACCGCTGTAAAAGACGGTGTGACGAGAGATAGATTCAGTCATCAGTTTTTATTCGAAAAAAGAAGATAGATTCAGTCATCAGTTATTATTCGAAGAAAAGAAGAGAGTCAGTTATTTAAGTGTTTGCTGTGATTATTCAACTTGGATTTGTGTCTGAAGTTAGATCTACGGAAGCTGTGATTTTATTTCGTCAATCTCTACGATACATCTGAATTACTGCTTGTGCTGAGAGTCGGCGAATTTATTGAACTGTGAACTGTTTCGGAATCTCTTCGTGGGACCAAATTCACACCCTAGACTGGAATTTGAGACTTTCATTTTAATTCATTATATTAGATACAGGCCAGTACCGTTTTGTATTGTGATTTATTTTGAAGTTTGAAACTAATATTATTTTGTTTTGTAATTAATTTCGAATGTGGTAACTTAATATCTGTCACTGTTATTATATAATTTATGTTATATCTGTTATATTTGTTAGTAGTTTAGTGTAATAAATTATACAAGCTGTTATCTGTGTTTTTCTGTTGCGTTTAATCTACGAAGAACTTAAAACATAAAAAATACGTAACAGTGACATATAATGTAAAATCAAATGTTTGAAGACTATTTAACTTCTTACACTTTCTTAGACAAACTAAAACAGTCTGACTATTTTTTGTTATTAAATGTATGTCTGTATTTTATTTTCATTTTATTTTGTTTATTTATTGTTTATCATCGTCTTATTATTATTTTAACTTGGGAGAACAGTCATATTCCCACAACTGTCTGCAGGCAGTGAAGGGTGACATAGATATAGGGTGTTGTGGGCTTGAGCACCGACATCTCGCTTTCCTAATTTCTAATCTTATTATGTTAGTCTAGCGAATTGGAGGTTAAGAGTGATAGACGGTGTATCTCCATCGCAATGTGGGTCCTACTTTCGCATTCACCTCGGAAACCCAGGATATATTTGATAATTCCTCGTTGAAGCTTATACCAAAGGATTCTTTTAAAAATATGCAGCGTATTTTGTTTAATTTTCATGTGTTTTAGATTATAGCTTAAATGTTTTATGGTTATTTAATTAATCAGAAGTTTTGCTGTTTTTTAATGCAGTTCTTCCTCATGATTTTGTTGACTCATTTGGCTTTAGTTGGATGTAATTATTTAATTTATATATATATATGTATATCTATGAACTTAAAAATAGTTAGATAACTGTTAGAAATATTATATCAAAATAAATTATTAAATACTTACTAAATAAAAAAATAAAACATCATCAGTTCAAAATATCAAGAGACATAAACTTAAGAGCAGATTTCATGAAATCCTTTCTTCCCAAGATTTGTTCATTTACTGTCTAAATAAAGTCACTCTTTTGACAATGACATAAAACTGTCTTTAACTGAAAAATGAAGTGTTAATTTTGTTTGAATTTCGCGCAAAGCTATACGAGGGCTGTCTGCGCTAGCCGTCCGTAATTTATTAGCGTAAGAGAAGAGAGAAGGCAGCTAGTCATTATCAACCACCGTTAATTTTTGGGCTACCTTTTTTCCAACGAATAGTGGGATTGACCATCACATTATAATGCTCCCTCAACTGAAATGTTTGGTGTAAGGAGGATTAGAACCTGCGACCCTCGAATTACGAGTCAAGCGTCCTAACCACCTTGTCATGCAGGACCACAAAAGAAAGAGAGCGTTTTCTTTTTACCCTGAGCACCTGCTGAGATCGAAATATTTCTATCCCTAAGTTTACTTCAAAATAACAAATTAAATTTAATGATTATTTATATTTTCTAGCAGCCGTCAAGGTATTTTAACAAACTGTAGTTAACGTTGCTGATGCTCTGTTCAAACAAGTTATAAACTATAAATTGTTGCCACATGTATTGATGACCACAACGATTTGGCTTGATTCACACCAGCAGAGGCGTATATCCTGGGGGGATGGGGGGATACATGCCCCTTTTCATTTTAGGTGGAGGTATGGTGCATATAATCAATCTCCCTACAGTTTAGTCTGTTGAATTATTTTATTGCATCACAGGCCAACAAATGGTGTGTTTGTTCTTGTGATTCTCGTGTTTTTACCAATCGAATAACATAATTAAGCCTAGATGTAGGCGTGCTTTTATGCTTTTCGATCTAAGTATAGTTCGTAAGTATCAGTCAGTAGGCCTAAGTATACATGCAAGGCTTACAAGCACTATCACAGAATCTGCCTACGTCTTGTATGTAGAGTAAGATTAGGTAAAATTTTCATCACAACAGATTGAATAGAGCATGAAATTAGAAAATATTACTCCCAAGTGTAAACTGTGATCTAGATCTGGCAGGCCATTTGTAGCTTGTAGCTGCGTCAATCGTATGTGTATATTGTGCTGTTTTCCGACGCAATTTGCTCTCATGCATGTCTAGCCGGTTTTATTGTCGAACGCCTTACTCTCCTTAGGTCCCGAAGTCGCTGACCATAATGTACGTTTAGTACAGTTAACGACAGGTTCGGGCCGCTCGGATCCAGACGCGCCCTACATTACCCCCTCCACTCCCTTTAGTCTTTAGTCCCTTTTACTACAGGACTCATTAGACCTGTGTTTGTGGTCCTCATTAATTCATAAAATTTCAGATCATCACCAATCTCTTATAAAGTTCTGGTGCTTTACGATAAAAGAATAATATATTCTCTTCTCATAGATAGTAAAAATATTGTATTTTCTTGTAGCCTGAAGCCTCTATTCGAATTGTATTCCTAGTTTTTGTTTAGGTGTTTTTTTTATTTAATAGACGTGCTTATAGACATTATATCACAACGTGTTTACCTTTTGATGAGCTTTAACAGAAATATAATGTATCTGTGATTGTTTAAGTATTTTTCGAGAAACTAGCAATTACGTGTTTTGTAACCAGTATATATTATTGTCCCAGTGATGGCCAGACGGTCAGTCGACTCGGTAGTCACTGTGAGGTTCGCGCGTTCGACTTAAATACACTGCACAGTTCGGACCTACTTCTATTCTGTTCTAGCTTCGTTCGTTGTACGTTAGAGTTTTTTCAATAAAGACTGTATTTTAACCTGTTGAGTCATCTGGGAACCAGATTCCATTTATGACAAGCAAGCGCCAGAAACTTTCTGATATTAAACAGTTATACAAGCCAGTTACTGGTACTACAAGTGACAACGTAGATGTGGATAATCCAACAACCTCAAGCAAAGGAATAGAAACTTGCCATACAGAGAAAATACCACGTTCATCAGAGGACGAGTCTGAAAATGCTTGTGCAACTATTGCACATCATCAACCACCAGATAGTTATGAAACAAGTTTGTGCACTAATGTAAAATCTGACACTCCACAGATACAGCCATATTATCCAGACACACAACTAATACCACGACAGAAAGCAGTCTCAAAATATCAACTACCAGGGCAAGTGGTCTGATAAGTTCTCAAGGCTGCACTTCGACAATCAGACTAAAAAAGTCATATGCTTTCATTGTGCCAAGGTGAAAATTAGAGGCCTTTTTACAGTGAAATTGGAGAGGCCAATGATGTATACCTTCATGTCCACCAGTTTTTGCATCTGGAAAAAGGCAAAATAGAAATTCAACGACCACCAATCCTTCTCTCAGCACAGATTCGCTGTATCTCCAGAAGGTTCACTTGATGTAACTCCAGTGACTGTCCAGCTACATGATGGAAAAAAGAAGCAGCAGGAAGAATGCAAAAAGAAGTCCAGCCAAAATATTCATAAGTTAACGTTTCTTACTGTATCAAGGTTTAGCATTACGTGGACATACTGATAGGAGGGGAACTTCCTGCAGTTAATGAAGCTTCTGGAAGAGGAAGATCCGAAGTGGACGACCTACTTGTCAAAGAAAACCACATTCACATCACCCCAGACTCAGAATGAAATAATGAAGATGTTCAGCCATCAAATACTGAGGAACATAGCACACGAAGTGCAGCGAAGTAAAATGTTTGCAGTAATGGTTGATGGCACTCAAGACGTTACAGGTGCCGAACAGGAAGCAATATGTGTACAATATGTAGATGAGAACTTTGACATCCATGAGACATTTCTTGGTTTCTACAGTGTTTCCAATACAACTAGTGAAACAATATCTTCGACTGTACTTGGTGCACTGACTAGACTCAATTTACCACTGTCAGGATTAAGAGCACATACTTATGATGGAGCCGCTAACATTAGTGGTACGTAAAGTGGATGCCAGGTAAAAATAAAAGAGAAGGAACCTTCAGCTTGTTTTTTCAGTACAGAGCACACAAGGCTAATTTAATAATGCAATATGCAGTTGAAGCTTATGAATGTGTTCGAGATTCTATCCAATGGGTACATGAACTTGGTGTCTTGTTTCAGAGGTCAGGCAAATAGAAGACAATCTTTGAAAATATTGTGTCGTCAGACAGCCATAATTGTGCAGTTAAATACATCCGCCCACTGTTTCCAACACGGTGATTGTACCTCTTATCTGTAATTACAAGTGATAATGATCACTACAGTGATATTGTTGATTCTTTGTCTGAATTATCAAATGAAAAATCAGATGTAGCAGTGAAAGCACGAGGTCTGTTGGACAGATTTGACAAAGAAAAGACAGTTTTCGGATTGTTGATGGCTCAGCATCCATTAGCTGCATTAGAGGAACTAAACCGTGCATTCCAAGCAAAATCAGCGACAGTATCTGACATGATTGAAGCATCTGCAATGACAGTTGAGCAATTTCGGGTATTGCAAACAGAGGAAAATTACAACAAGATATTTGATGAATCTGAGAAAAAGGTAACTTCCCAGATCTGGTGCCTATTGAACTACCAAACATTCGCAGACCCCCCAGAAGGATTACAGGTAATGGCTCAGCACACCATTCTGCAACAGCTGAAGATTACTACAGAAGCCAATAATTTGAACCTGTGGACACAGTCATAGAACATCTTACCACTAGATTCAATGCAGACAACAATGACTTAAGGCAATATCTGGCACTTGAGAACATGATCACATCTGGCAAGATAGACAACTTGGTTATAAACTTCTATCCAGAAATCACTGAAAAACGGCTCGAGTTTCAGTTGCCCATGTTAAAAGGAACAACAAAAGTAGTATCTCTGAAAGGTGTGAAGGATGCTTACTGTAAAATGCATGAAACAAGCCAGGAGATGTTTAGTGAAGAGTTTCTTCTCATGAAAACTTTGCTTGTATGTCCAGTATCCAGCTGTAAATCTGAACTCAGCTTTTCTGCATTTAGACGGTTGAAGACGTGGTTAAGGTCAATATGTCTCAATGTTACCTCAACCATGTGGCAGTTTGTCACACTCACAAAGATGAGGCTGACAAAACAAATATAGAAAAGCTTATGAAATAATTCATAAACAGATCATCACAAAGGAGGTCTACGTAGAGGAACATGTAGACTAGAAAACTAAATAAATTTTACTTCAATGAAAACTATGAATAATTATGTGTTACATTGTATTGATGTGTAATTTTCAAGAGTTCGCAAAGACATTTAAAATATTTTTATCAAACAACATGAACAGTTGTTCAGTATATATAAACTTATCAAGGGTAATTACTGATTTTATTAATATTTGAAAACGTAATTCATACAATGAAAGTTATTAGTAACCTTGTCAAGTATAATGGCCATCTTTTATACTGTGCAGTGTGCAGGAATAAATCCATGTGGCAGTTTATTTGTGACACATTTGTCTTTATTCTATTAACATTTTGAAAACTGTTCACAACACCTCACTTATACAAACCTACATGGAAACCTTGAAGTATCGTGGTTACAAGATTACTCTGTGACTGCATGTTTAGAACTTTCAGGTTCACATAATCAGAGATTACCAATTTGCAAATTAAAGAGTCCACATAAGTGGTTGCAAAACTCACCTTCCCCTTCATCAGGTGTAAAAAATCTACGCCCCTGCTCGAAGTGACACCAGTAAGACACAAAATGTAGAATATTTGTGTCACAGGTGCACCTCAGCCACTTTGTTGGTACACTTTAATCACTGGTACATCTGAATCACTTGTACAGAGTGACTGGTATAAGTGAACGATTTATTTTAGGTAACGCATATATGAACCACAAATCATTTAAAATATAAAGTAGAGAGATATACACAGTTTGAAAATGGGTTTGTCTCATTATATTTGATGGTTTTTGAAACCATTTAGTGTCTTTTTTATAACGTTTTAATATCAAAATTACGTATATATGGTAACCAGTGATATGTTCTATACTAGAAATGTCCCGTATTTCGGAGTTATATATCACATCATTTTTAATAGAATTCTTCAATGAAGCTTTCTTTATTTGACGAGAAAATAAATTATTTACGACTGATTTTAAATGTAGTTTGCCATGAAATGTTCTTTTGAGGAAAGTTAATTTTACACTGAGAAATAAATCTAAATAAATTAGAACGGGTTATTCTTTCTTGAAATGGTAAACAGCTTCAAATCTCAGATTATAAATTCCCTACTATTGAGTATTTATTACAAATCCACAACGAGACGACGAACACACAGACGGGCAATGTTTAAGAACTTAATATATCGGTTATGAGCCACTTTACCTACAAACAGTAAATATTGTTTGTTGACTGACATATTTGTAATTGGTGATTACGAGGGGCGTGGTTTAGCATTCAGACAGTCACGAGCACATTGGATAACCAACGAAAAGACGTTTGGTCGCGTGGGGTAAAGTACTATTTTATTGCTATAAAAGACTTCAGACTATTGGAAACTAAATAAGAGATCGGTGATATAAGAAAGAAAAGTAATATCCAGTGGAGCACTTTTCTCAGGTGATTTCCCATACGTCAGTTCTAAAGGTAATGAAAATGTATTTTGCCTCAGATTACTCATTTGAAAAACTATCGTTTTTTATGAAAAAAAAACTTTATCGCATTTCGTAACATAATCCAAACTAATTATTTCCTGTAGAAACAACTTCAAATTACTGTATTTTTCCTAGTAAATAGTAATCCGAGGATAGCAGGTTCGAATCCCTGTCACACCAAATATGCTTGCCCTTTCAGCTGTGGGGGCTTTATAATATACGGTCAATCCTACTATTGGTTGGTAAGAGAGTAGCCCAAGAGTTGACGGTGGGTGATGATGACTAGCTGCCTTCCTTCTAGTTGTACACTGCAAAATTAAGGACGGCTAGTACAGATAGCCCTCGTGTAACTTTGTGCGAAATTCAAAAGCAAACAAACTAGTAAGTAGTAAACAGACTAATGGACAACTCTGTTACATCTGTATTAAATTATTATAAAAATACCAATGTACTTTTGTTCCATATTATTATAATATTATTATTATTTATTATTTCAGATGCAGGTAGCTTTCCGACAGCTTATGATTGTTATGACTGTATGTATGTTGTTCACTCAATTGATGGCTCAACAATTTTACACTAACGGCCGTTATGGACGGAGGGATGTAATGCCTTCTTTTGCCGGTAGGTGATACTGTCCACATAACTTTTTTTTACTTTAAGTTTTACAAACTCTATAGTTGTTAAACAGAGTATTAAACGCATTTTACGAGAGTTGAAACTGTTTTATCAATTTGATTATTTGAAATACGATAAGCACTTTTTCTTTTGTCATATTTGGAGAAAGGTTTAATGAAAACTCTCTTTATGTTAAATTACTACGAGTAAAAAAATGAACATTTGTAAGAGAAAACAACAACAACATCCATGAAATATAAAATAATTTTTCTGCTTTTATTTTCGGAGAATACTAAAACATGAATCATTGATTTCTTCATCTTTCGCTAGAGGGCAGATGTATCTAAGTGTAAAACGCAATAAAAGGTGTGATTAGCATCACTCGTAATTGAAAGATAGGTTTTATATTAATTTTTGACAGGTTTCAAATAGTATTAGAAAATAAAAATTAATAGAAACAACAATGTATTGAAAGATACTCTTAGAGTTTAGAACTCTTATCTCAGTAGTATAATTACGTTTCATATCTGTATCCTAGCCCAGTTCATATTGTGATATAGATAACACAGTTCATAACATAGCACAAATGTTATCAGATAGATTATATAATGTTACTTCTATAGCACCAGTTTCATACCAAAGATAATGTTAGATTATATAGTGACAATTGTTAGCTAACTTAAATGGTTTATCCAGGATGCTCTGATAGGACAGTGAGTATCAAGATAGAAGACTAGTAGTTTGCAAAATGAGATAAACATTCAACATTTTATACTGAAATCTTTACACATTTCTAGAAGTGTTTTTGATGCATGAAAATGTCGCAATATTTTGTTTTGTTTCCATCTTATTTTTTCTGAAATCATTTGATGGAGGATTTGATTTTTTGATACATTGCAAAATCATCAAAACTTCATTTTGAGCATAGTACTGACAAACTTTCATTCGTTATGATTGTGCAGTGAGTTTTCTCCTGAGAATGTTGCACTTGTTGCACTATCTATGAGGGCTGTGCACTGTGATTTGTGATACATTTGGGTCACATAACACAGGGATTTGTAATGACGCAGTATTCCTTAGCAATGTCAATTTTGTACTCTACACGAAACCACAACGAATCAGGTTAAGTGTATTTCCCGTGTATCTGCTGTAATATAATTTAGTGTAATAGGATTTTTGAACATTATAAAAAATTTTTTTGAAACATAAATACTGTATTTCACAGCTAACCATGTGTATTTCTAGTATATCTGCTACAATATAATTTTTGTAGTTACCACTATCATCATATGTTCAGTACGACTCCATTTATTACAACGTATGACAGAAAACACACTCAAAATTTCTTTAAAATTTCGATATTGTTTTACAATTGTTTTGATTCTGTGGATCATTTCATTTCATTTGTTGCAATATATTGTTTAAATAACTTGTCACAAATTTTATTATTATATTAGTTTATAAGCAAGCAAATAAAAATGCTGTGTTTTATCTGTTGAAGTAACCGACAAGTTTGATTTTTATCAATTGGTCGATTGAGCATATTTGTCGTTTGCCACGTTTTTTTATGGACTAAGCCTACTTGTAACACGCCTGATTATTTGTCGATCGGACCTACTTTTTTATGTCAGGTTTGCCTCATATATATTTTACAGATTGGGTCTAGTTGTAGCTTCTCCGACTCTACGTCGATTAAGCCTACTTGTGTTCTGCTTGATTGTTTGTCATTTCGGCTTATTTGTGGTTTGCCTGAACCTGTCGATTAGATTTACTTGTAACCTGTATGATTCTTTATCGGTTAGGGTTACTTGTCGTTTACTTGAATGATATTATTTTCTTGGCACTTGTATATAATGTTAAAATAACAAATAAATAAATAACAAACAACATTTCTAAAATGTGGATTCTACATATTTTGATTTGATGATTACGTTGTAAGCGTAAAAACAATTCCACATTTTTATAAATGTTTTCAGTTGTGTATTAATTTTGTTTTATTTATTCGTTATTGTCGATTAGATGAACTTGTGGTTTGCCTAAGTTGATTAGGCCTGGTTCTTTGTATGGTAGATTTGATTGTGGTTTAACTCAGTGCCATTTTTTGCAAGTGAAAATGGGAATCTATAACTGTATTTTCATTAACAGTAGGTAAACCGTACGATTCAAAACACAGGAAAAGTTCTTTTATCACTTAATAGTAATGTGGTATTTTTGTAGTCAAAAAGAAATGTTTGGAAAAATCTTAAATTAGTTTAAATCATTATATATAGATACATTACCTAGGATTGCTGCACTCGGGAGTCGTCCAAACATTAACTGTATCTAAAATTAAATACAGAAATACACACACCAGGGAGAATTATTCATGTATTCTACAGAAACTGTATGTAATAAACACCACAAGGTTTCTTATCGACTCAGCTGGTTATAGAAACACTATTATAATTATTCCAGCTGAATTTGAAAATATTTTGCATACTGTTTCTAAACATTAATAAAATTAGGAAACAATTTATATTTCAGAAAGTTCTCGGGAAATGGCTTTGACGTTCTTTGGAGACGATAGTGTCCGTTGTTTTTATACTGGCTACTCGGACTATTACAGGTGTGGAAGGTGAGTTGTATGACACAAAGCAAGACCTGAAGTGTAGAAAGTTTCTCACTACATCTTGTGTTATTACAACAATATCGTGAATAACACATTCTTTATTGTGTAATATTATCCCAAAACTAGAGGTAAATATTAGATAGTAGCAGCTCTTAATATAATAATACGCAATACATTATTCTGTACAAATGTTACATTGTTTTGTTTCGTTTTGTACTGTGGTAAGATCTTTCATTTAAAAGTGTTTTCTTTATTTTTCTACAGACTGGAAGAGAATCAGATATCAAAAACAACTGAATAATAATGCAGTGAAAGCATCAATGTGTACGACCGATTCGGAAACATTTTTTCTCCTAAAAGACAAGATGTTTGTGAGGCCAACTCTCATCTTACTTTTCATGTGCAGAAATGTAACATTTGGGTTAATAAAACTAATGTGCAGTTTCAAAAAATAAACCGGTAGAAATGTATGCATTTACAACACATACCATTCAGTGCCTTAAACTATTGATACACATTTAGTTTCAAACGTGATCATAAAACTCTTTAAAACGTGATATTGTTGCTTTTTTTCATATTCGAACAGAAAATCTGAGTAAACACCACCATAATTTGTTTATTTACAGAAAATCTGAGTAAACACCACAATAATTTGTTTATTTACAGAGAAGCTGAGTAAACACCACCACGATGTGTTATTTACACAAATGATTTGAAACTTTTGTTTGTTACGTCATTTACTGAAGATCATTTTTTCCATATAAAAAATAAACTATATAATTCTCATGATCATTTCTTTAAAATTCAGATTACGTCAAGGTTGTATATCCGACACCAGAGATCCAATTATTATAAACACCAATTACTATGAATTATAGAATGTGTTATTTTATCGAAACCAGCTAACTTCACATGAACTGTTAAAAAAACTTTTCTCAAAACAATAACCGTGATACAACGAGATTCAGAGAAAATGTTCTATTTCAATCAGAATGAATACTTATTGTCAGGTTATCTTCAGCAGAGGATAGAATATCGTTAAAGATAAACACTTGATGGGAACCATCTATATAACATCTAACGTCGTGTTAGAAGAGTTATTATTATAGTTTTTATAACATAATGTTAGAACAGTTGAAATTACAGTGTTAGGACACAGCTCAATAAACATCAGATATTAGTTATCTGCATTGTTGTATTTCTGTGGTGTAAGGTCACAGCTCTATAACCATCAGATATTAGTTATCTGCATTGCTATAGTAACTATGGTGTTAGGACACAGCTGTATAACCATCAGATATTAGTTACCTACATTGATGTACGAGGGCTGTTCAAAAAATACGCGGACTGTTTGAATTGCGCGACTCCAGTTGATTCCATGGAAATCCGCTTGGTGTCGCTAGGTTTGTACAGATCAGCTGATTACGACGCCATTTCTCGATTGTAGATATCTTCATTTATGTATTAGCTACACAGTTTTAAGTGAAGTGCGATTTCTTCGTTTGGCGGATTTCAGAATGAATGACCTGAAGGAACAACGACTTGCTATGAAATTTTGTGTTAAACTTGGAAAATCTGCGACTGAAACTTTTGCTATGCTTAACACGGCTTACGGTGATGCTGCTATGAAGTGTACGGCATGTTTCAAGTGGTATGAACGTTTTAAGGATGGTCGACAGTCCATTGAAGATGATGAGCGTCTTGGACGTCCTTCCATGTCAACTGACGACCCACACGTCGACAAAATCAACATCCTGGTGCGGGCAAATCGACGTCTGACTGTCAGGGAGCTTGCTGAAGAGTGTGGGATATCAGTCGGATCTTGTTACGAGATTTTGACAAAAATTTGAAAATGAACCGCGTTGCTGCGATATTCGACCCTCAGAACTCGTGAGTTTTTGGCCAAACACTCGATCACTGTTCTTCCCTACCCCCTACTCACCTGACTATGCTCGTTGCGATTTTTTCTTGTTCCCCAAACTCAAAAGGCCCTTGAAAGGAAGATTTGAGACAATTCCCGAGATTAAGGCAAATGCGACGAAGGAGCTGGAGGACATTACACGTACCAGGACTGTTTCAACAAGTGGAAACACCGTTGGGATATGTGTGTGCGTTGGGGAGGAGAGTACTTTGAAGGGGTCTCAGACCTGTAACTTCTAAATAAAGTACATTTTGATTTATGACGTCAGTCCGCGTATTTTTTCAACAGACCTCGTAGTTCCCAGTTAGGACACAACTTTATAACCATCAGATATTAGTTACTTACTTTGTAGTAGTTACTATGGTGTTAGAACACAGTTGCATAACCATCAGATAATAGTTACCTACATTATTGTAGTTACTATGTTGTTAGGACAGAGCTCTATAACCTTTAGTTATTAGTTACTTACTTTGTTGTAGTTACTATGGTATTAGGACAGAGCTCTATAACCATCAGATAAAAGTTACTTACATTGTTGTACTTACAATGGTATTAGGACACAGCTATATAGGTGTTAGTTACCTACTACGCTGTAGTTAGTAGTTAGGACGCAGCTCAATAAAGATCAGATATTAGTTATCTGCATTGCTATAGTAACTATGGTGTTAGGACACAGATGTATAACCATCAGATATCAGTTACCGACATTGTTGTACTTACAATGGTGTTAGGACACAGTTTTATAACCATCAGATATAAGTTACCTACTGTGCTTCAGTTACTAGTTAGGACACAGCTGTATAACCATCAGATAGTTACCTACTTTGTTGTAGTTACTAGTTAAGATACAGCTGTATAACCATCAGATATTAGTTACCTACTATGTTGTAGTTACAGTGTTGGACATACATGAAGTATTATGTAATTATATTAATTGAGTTTGTATGCATTATTTAAATGATTGTTATTGTGTACATTTTAGACGTTGAATAAGTTGAGAGTAAGATCCGGCATGTCCAGGTGGTTAAGACACTCGACTCGTTATTTGAGGGTCGCGGGTTCGAATACCCGTCACACCGTTAGGGCTTTATAATGTGTCGGTCAATCCCACTATTCTTTGATAAAAGAGTAGCCCAAGAACTGGCGGTGGGTGATGATGACTATTTGTCTTCCTTGTAGTCTTTTGCTGCTAAATTAGGGACGGCTTGCCGTTGTACATGTTTGGGCGAAATTTAGAACAAAACCGAAAGTGAAGGTAACATCTACTGTTTTTGTTTTGTTTGTGATATTACTTAAGTAGTTGAGTTCTGCTGTACGAAATGTTTGAAAGAATCACTTTATGACAGAATGTAAGTGGGCTAATGTTGAATATTACGAGATAATGTATGTGGGCTAATGTTGAATATTACGAGATAATGTATGTGGGCTAATGTTGAATATTACGAGGGAATGTAAGTGGGCTAATGTTGAATATTACAAGAGAATGTAAGTGGGGTAATGATATCCTTTACTTTCTGATAGAATGTACGCGGGTTAATCTCGGGAATTGTCTCAAATCTTCTTCCTTTCAAGGGTCTTTTGAGTTTAGGGAACAAGAAAAAATCGCAAGGAGCAAGGTCAGGTGAGTAGGGGGGGAAGAACAGTGATCGAATGTTTAGCCAAAAACTCACAAGTTCTGACTCAAAAATTTCGCAGCAACGCGGTGCATCTTCAATTTTTTGGTAAAAATCTCGTAACAAGGTCCAGCTGATATCCCACACTCTTCAGCAAGCTCCATGACAGTCAGACGTTGAATTTCCCGCACCAGGGTGTTTATTTTGTCGAAGCGTGGGTCGTCAGTTGACGTGGAAGGACGTCCAGGACGCTCATCATCTTCAATGGACTGTCGACCATCCTTAAAACGTTCATGCCACTTGAAACATGCCGTACGCTTCATAGCAACATCACCGTAAGCCTTGTGAAACATTGCAAAAGTTTCAGTCGCATATTTTCTAAGTTAAGCACAAAATTTCACAGCAAGTCGTTGCTCCTTCAGGTCATTCATTCTGAAATCCGCCAAACGAAAAAATCGCACTTCACTTAAAACTGCGTAGCTAATACACAAATGAAGATATCTACAATTGGGAAATGGCGTCGTAATCAGCTGATTTGTGCGAAACTAGCGACACCAAGCGGATTCCCCTGGAACCAACTGGAGCCGCGCAATTCAAACAGTCCGCGTATTTTTTGAACAGACCTGGTTTATTCATCAAAGGCCAACATATTATGTGATCTTTAATAAAAAAAATATTAAAATGTATGTCATATTTATATTCTGTGGTGAGTGATGGTTTGAATAAAAATAGGATAAGAAATTTAAGTCCAGCATAAAATATACAATAATTTCTCTACGGCAAATTGTTTGTTTGTTTTGGAATTTCTCACAAAGCTACTCGAGGGCTATCTATGCTATCCGTCCCTAATTTAGCAGTGTAAAACTAGAGGGAAGGCAGCTAGTCATCACCACCCACCGCCAACTGTTGGTCTACTCTTTTACCAACGAATAGTGGGATTGACCGTCACATTATACGCCCCCACGGCTGGGAGGGCAAGCATGTTTGGCGCGACTCGGGCGCGAACCCGCGACCCTCAGACTACGAAGCACACGCCTTAACGCGGCAGGCGATGCCGGGCCCTCGGATTAATAATAACCATTAATTTCTTAGTATAATGTAATTATAATTTTGACATGTTATATCCAGGTATCAAGTAAGTAACATGTTTTGCTGTTTTTAATACATCGTGAATATAAAATGTAAATAGATATGTTTTTAGTGTAAAAATGTTTAAAACCTTGTCATTTCTCTTGTACCAGAGGGGAATATTTCGTCATCTATTGAGGGATAAAGTAAGGTTTGCTTTTTAAACCAGTAATTTTATTTCGTTTAACCTTGAAAGGCCAGAGTCGCCTTTATGCACATAAACAAATAAATGTTTCACTGTATATTCATTGAATAGCAAAATCTATTATGACAAATTTTCATACATGAACAGTATTCTATAAGAAATATTCATATAAATATACATATTTACACGAAAATTATAATTATCAGGAATATTTTGTCCCTAACATTCGAAGTACTTTGTCAATCCGTATCTTCATGGCAGAACGAACCTTTCTGAACAAAGAGAGGATTCACCAGATGCTTACAAGTCGAGGATGCACGTGGCATATTTATTACATTGAATGTCTCTGATGGCTCGATCGATGACCTAACCTTCTTCAAACACCGTTAATTTTAACTATCTGGAGAGCAGCATTTTGTCCGCTTCCCCTCGATACTTGACGGAGAAAGGGGTTATGGACTGGTTAGTGTAGATTAATTGAGATAAGTCAATAGAATGAATTACGTCAATAATAGATGAAAATTAGATATCACTGATGTTACGTTTCGTTCGGAAATCCGCAAACAGAAAATTATCATCAAAGGTACTTTGCAGGCCGTAACCTGTTTTTATATTCTTTGTGGAGGAATCCATCTTTCTAGTATGGATTTTTGTCGCTAAGAGTGTTTTTATCAGGTTTTACACTATTTTTTCCCGCCTCTTGTGTAACGTTGTGTAAATCTCTGTTACAAATATTTGAAGCTTCGTTCTTGTTGTTACGAACTATTTTTTTCTTTATGAATTTTAGCAAAAAAAGAGAGAAATAGTAAGCCACATGTAAGATCCATCAATACGATACGAATAATAAACAATACATAAGTAAAATCGGCCCATGAACATGATACGAATAAAAAACAAAATATGTATAAAAACGACCCATCAACATGATACGAATAATAAACAATACATATGTAAAAACGCCCCATTAACATGATACGAATAATAAACAATACATATGTAATAACATCCCATCAACATGATACGAATAATAAACAATAGATATGTAAAAACGGCCCATCAACATGATACGAATAATAAACAACAGGTATGTAAAAACGGCCCATCAACATGATACGAATGATAAACAATACATATGTAGAAACGCCCCATTAACATGATACGAATAATAAACAATACATATGCAAAAACGGCCCATCAACATGATACGAATAATAAACAATACATATGCAAAAACGGCCCATCAACATGATACGAATAATAAACAATAGATATGTAAAAACTTCCCATCAACATGATACGAATAATAAACAATACATATGTAAAAACGGCCCATCAACATGGCACGAATAATAAACAATATATGTAAAAACGGCTCGTTCGGGTTGAGAAATTTTTTATGTAGAGGAGCGAATAACGTTAGCTGACCACATGTTTGAAGGTGGTTGTGTAAATAAAAGTAGGAATGTAGAGGGCGTGCCTAGATGTTAGATTATATTTATTAATGTCGGTATAAAGGTGTTTCTTTGTATTGGTTTATTTTGGGCTTGAGTTGTTGCATAAGTTAGGCTTCTTTAATTTTGTGTTTCTTTATGTTTGTTTCTTTATTTAGTATTTTAGTGTTTTCTATGGTTATGTCGTGTTTATTTGATTTGCATTGTTCAAAAACGTGTAAAGATGAGTTTTTGTGTTCTCTGAATCTGGTTTCCATTTTTCTACTTGTTTCTCCAATATAGAAGTCGTGGCAATTATCACATTGTATTTTATAAATAATGTTGGTGTGGTGTTTGTCAGTGTAGTTTTTACATAGTATAGACCTCTGCTTTGTGCCTGGTTTTTGAATGAATTTGGTATTAACTGGAATGTCATATTTTGTTATTAGTCTTCACCAAATGCTGGTTATTTTTGCAAATATCGGGAATATATAGTATACAGCAGTATATGGTTTCGTGATCTTTCAAGTCGTGGGATATATTTATTTTTGTTAGTTGATTTTGCTTTTGTGTAGGTGTGTGCGTATTATGTTTTATACGGTTTGTGAAGGAAACTTATTGATGTCAATGAAGTATTGTTTTATTTTGTCTGATTCGTCGTTAATTTTATCTGGTAAACATAGTTTTATGGCTGTGTTTATTTGTTTTTTCTAGTATGTTGAGTTTTTGTTTTGTTTCATGTGCTCAGAACATGAAATGTATCTGTTCTTGTAATTTTGAGGTTAAGAAATGATATTTGATTGCTTTCTTCCTGTTCACATGTGAAGTTATTGTTGGGATGTATAGAGTTAACGTGATTGAAAAAATTAAGTGTATGTTCTGTAGATTTGAATCCCGCAATCATGTCGTCTACATATCTATACCAGTATAGTGGTGGATGTAATGCTGTGTTAATTGCTTGTGTTTCAACTTGTGTCATAAAAATATTGGCTAGAACTGGTGATACTGGGTTCCCCATGCTTAGGCCATTTGTTTGTATATAGTTTTGGTTGTTGAACATGAAGTTTGTCTTTATTGTGGTGAATTCTATGAGGGTTGCTAATTGGTTACTGGGAATGTTTATAGTTGGGTTAGGGTCTCGAATATAGAGTTCTAAGGCTATCTTGCAGGCTTCAGTGGTTGGAACTTCTGTAAAGAGCGATATAACATCGAAACTGGCCATTTATGATTAATTTGATTTAGATTAGACATGAAATTAAAAGAGTCTTTGATGAATGAGCTGGCTGATGTTACATATTTGGAGAATGCCCATGCTATGTATTTACCAAGATTGTAATTTAACGATTCATATGTTGACATTATTGGTCGTAACTGACAATCTGGTTTATGAGGTTTGGGGATGCCGTATATTTGCGGTGTGCGTGAGTCGGTTTTACGTAGGTAGGAATAAAGTGTTTGTGAAAGTTGTGGCTTTTTTCATTTTTAGTAGTATTTTGTTTAGTTGCGTTTCGTGTGTCTTTGTTAGATTTGTGTGTATTGGTTTAAATTTGTTCGTGTCTGATAGGATGTTATTCATTTGTTGGATGTATTCATTCGTGTTCATTATTACTATAGCGTGACCTTTATCTGCTTTTAGAATTTTTATGTTTCTGTCTTGCTTTTGGTTTTTAATGGAATTAATGTCTCTTTTTGTAAGGTTGTTTTTAGCTTTCTGTTTCGTAAAATTATGTTGATCGTTTTATGAGAAATTCTTCGAAAAAATCGTTTAAGATGTTGTTTTTAAGTGTTTCTGGAAAATATTAATTTTTAATTTTTTCGGGGAAGTTTGACTATTGGATGTCAATAGAATTGTCGAAGATGTTTTCTTTCTGCTGGTTGTTTTCTTGTTGTTTTTGTTTTCTGTAGAAAGTATCACAAGTCTCCTGGCTAGATCTTCTAAACATGTTTTGATTTCTATGGTTGGAATGTACCTAGGTAATATTGCGAAGTTGAGTCCTTTGTTAAGTAGATGTATCTCGTCTGTGTTTAATTGTCTGTCGGATCTGTTAATTATGAGGCTAGTCAACGGTTTGTAGTGATGTCTTTTCCGTTGTTTGCAATTTGTAGATTTTCTAGTTTTTTTAGTTGTGGCTGATCTTTTTGTCTCTGTCATTCCTGGTGTTGATCTGGTTTATGTTTCGTTGTATAAGTCCGTAAATCTTTGGTTTTATGCAGCATGCCAGTAGATGGTCGAGGTTCAGTTTTTGTTTTTGTAAGTCATGTAGTTCTTTGTATTTTGTGTTCGACATGGCTTTAAGTAGTTTTTCTGTAAATTTTGGATAATGTGTGTGTATTGATTAAAATTTTTGATAGTTTTACCTTTACAAAGTTAGGGTTAATTGTTCCTTTCTACATTGTTGAATGAAATATATATTATTTCTTCTATTGATAATTCTTTGGTTTAAGTTTCTTAGTTTCTTTACGATCGTATGAACGTGTACTGTTAATAGTGGTGTAAGGTGTGCTATTTCAGACATAATGGTAACAGATAAGTACAAATATATAAAGAAAACACAAAGACTTACACTTCTCGTAAACGATACGGAATATATTATATATTTCTATCTTATAAAATTAACTAACACAAGAACAATATTATATTTCGAACCGTGGTGTCTATCCATCAGTTCGTCTGTTTCCTATTTATGGTGGCTGACTTTGACAAAGTTTAAGTGTTTGTTTTAAAATAACAGGCATGTTCATGTTGAGTTTTGTTTCACAATCCAGCAAACAATGTTCGGAATAAATCACAACATCATTAAGATGTTAAAATGTGACGTAAGGTACATAATAAAGTTGTAAGTTCATCGTATATTATTACTGAGCGATTCTTATCATAACTGAAATGTTCACCAAATAGATTTCGATTGGGTGATAAAAGTAAATTAGATTTCTATATCAGAATGAAACCAAGAGTGAAACAATCAACCATTTTAAAGTTCATGGAATAATTTAAATTTATAAATCAATTTAAAATGTTCCTGTCACTGGGGGTAGGTAATTTTGATTGTACCACTAATAGATCACGATCCAATAATGTTTTATAATAAACATTTCAACTGCTTTTACTGTGTAATCGAACCGAAAGATAATGCCATTATATTTTAATGTTTTAAACTCATGTATTAGGTAACAAGTCTGAAGGAATACAGTTTAAACTTCAAGGAATAACTACCAGATGGCGATAAAAAGAAGACAACAATAAATAAATATATAAAACGAATGGCTTGTTAGATAAAGAGTCGTAAGGTCAGACCGCTGCAATAATTAGTATTGGCTAAATTAATTACTGAAATCTAAATAACCATACCACACTAAATATTTAGATATAAACAAAACTTAACAATAATAATTGTTACTTCCACCAAAACAGAAAATATCTTATTCATTATTTGCGTAATGATAACAAAATAGCTACCCAGAAAATATCTCCCTACTAATTACCTTAACTATAACTAAATACATACTCAGTAAATATCTCACTAACAATTACCTTAACTAAAAAATAAATACCCAAAAATATCTCGCAAATAATTACCTTAACCATAACTAAATAAATGATTGGAAATTATCTCACCAATAATTATCTTAATTTATATCAAAATGAATAGTCAGAACATATATCTCACTAACAATTATCGTAATTTCTATCAAAATAAGTAGTTGTAAACACCTAACTGACAATTATCTTAGCCATAAGAAAATAAATACACAGAAAATAACTTACTGAGAATTACATTAAATATAACAAAATAAACAGTTAGAACATATCTCATTAATAATTACCTTTACTAATAAATAAATAGCTAGAAAATATTTCACTGTAATTACCTTAATTATAAAAAATAAATACTTAAAAATATCACACCAATAATTACCTTAACCAATAAATAAATATACCCATTAAATATCTTACTAATAATTACATTTTTATCATTAGATAAATATTCCGAAAATATTTCCCTACTATGTACCTTAACTACAACAAAATAAATGTTTAAAAAGTGTCTCACTAATAATTACTTTAAATATAAAAAGTAAATACATAGAAAATAAATCACTAATAATAAACTTAACTGTAACTAAACAAATCATCAGAAAATATCTCTTCCTACTAACTATCTTAACTATAACAAAATAGTTACGCAGAAATTATCTCCCTACTAAAAATAAATAAGTAGCCACCTAGAAAATATCTCGAATCTAATTACCTTACCTTTAATTAAGTAAATACTCAGAAAAAAAAATCCCTACTACATAGCTTAGCTATATCAAAGTAAACACTTAGAAAAGATCTAAGTAATAATTATCTCAACTAATAAATAAATACTGAGAAAGGATTTCAATAATAATTTCTTTAAGTATGGTTTGTTTTGAATTTCGTGCAAAGCTACATGTGGGTCATCTGCGGTAGGCGCCCTAATATAGTAGTGTTAGACAAGGTGTAAGGCAGCTATTCATCACCACCAACCGAAAACTTTTGGGCTACTCTTTCACAAACAAATAGTGGGATTGACTGTAACATTATAAGGCCTCACGTCTGAAAGAGCGAGGATATTTGGCGAGCTATTACCTAAACTATAACAAAGTAAATATTTTATAAAAGATCTTATTAATAATTACCTTAACTTTAACCAGATAAATACTTAAAATATTTCACTGATAATTACCTTAATTATCACAATAGACACTTGGAAAATAACTTAGCAATAATTACCTTAATTATAACAATAAGTACTCGGAAAATAAGTCAGCAATAATTACCTTAATTATAACAATAAATACTCGGAAAATAAGTCAGCAATAACTGCCTTAATTATCACAATAGACACTTGGAAAATAAGTCAGCAATAACTACCTTAATTATAACAATAAGTACTTGGAAAATAAGTCAGCAATAACTACCTTAATTATAACAATAAGTACTTGGAAAATAAGTCAGCAATAACTACCTTAATTATAACAATAAGTACTTGGAAAATAAGTCAGCAATAACTACCTTAATTATAACAATAAGTACTTGGAAAATAAGTCAGCAATAACTACCTTAATTATAACAATAAGTACTTGGAAAATAAGTCAGCAATAACTGCCTTAATTATCACAATAGACACTTGGAAAATAAGTCAGCAATAACTACCTTAATTATAACAATAAGTACTTGGAAAATAAGTCAGCAATAACTACCTTAATTATAACAATAAGTACTTGGAAAATAAGTCAGCAATAACTACCTTAATTATAACAATAAGTACTTGGAAAATAAGTCAGCAATAACTGCCTTAATTATAACAATAAGTACTTGGAAAATAAGTCAGCAATAACTACCTTAATTATAACAATAAGTACTTGGAAAATAAGTCAGCAATAACTACCTTAATTATAACAATAAGTACTTGGAAAATAAGTCAGCAATAACTACCTTAATTATAACAATAAGTACTTGGAAAATAAGTCAGCAATAACTGCCTTAATTATAACAATAAGTACTTGGAAAATAAGTCAGCAATAATTACCTTAATTATAACAATAAATACTCGGAAAATAAGTCAGCAATAACTGCCTTAATTATCACAATAGACACTTGGAAAATAAGTCAGCAATAACTACCTTAATTATAACAATAAGTACTTGGAAAATAAGTCAGCAATAACTGCCTTAATTATAACAATAAGTACTTGGAAAATAAGTCAGCAATAACTACCTTAATTATAACAATAAGTACTTGGAAAATAAGTCAGCAATAACTACCTTAATTATAACAATAAGTACTTCGAAAATAAGTCAGCAATAACTACCTTAATTATAACAATAAGTACTTGGAAAATAAGTCAGCAATAACTGCCTTAATTATAACAATAAGTACTTGGAAAATAAGTCAGCAATAATTACCTTAATTATAACAATAAATACTCGGAAAATAAGTCAGCAATAACTGCCTTAATTATCACAATAGACACTTGGAAAATAAGTCAGCAATAACTACCTTAATTATAACAATAAGTACTTGGAAAATAAGTCAGCAATAACTACCTTAATTACAAATAAGTACTTGGAAAATAAGTCAGCAATAACTGCCTTAATTATAACAATAAGTACTTGGAAAATAAGTCAGCAATAACTACCTTAATTATAACAATAAGTACTTGGAAAATAAGTCAGCAATAACTACCTTAATTATAACAATAAGTACTTGGAAAATAAGTCAGCAATAACTGCCTTAATTATCACAATAGACACTTGGAAAATAAGTCAGCAATAACTACCTTAATTATAACAATAAGTACTTGGAAAATAAGTCAGCAATAACTACCTTAATTATAACAATAAGTACTTGGAAAATAAGTCAGCAATAACTACCTTAATTATAACAATAAGTACTTGGAAAATAAGTCAGCAATAACTGCCTTAATTATAACAATAAGTACTTGGAAAATAAGTCAGCAATAACTACCTTAATTATAACAATAAGTACTTGGAAAATAAGTCAGCAATAACTACCTTAATTATAACAATAAGTACTTGGAAAATAAGTCAGCAATAACTACCTTAATTATAACAATAAGTACTTGGAAAATAAGTCAGCAAAACTGCCTTAATTATAACAATAAGTACTTGGAAAATAAGTCAGCAATAATTACCTTAATTATAACAATAAATACTCGGAAAATAAGTCAGCAATAACTGCCTTAATTATCACAATAGACACTTGGAAAATAAGTCAGCAATAACTACCTTAATTATAACAATAAGTACTTGGAAAATAAGTCAGCAATAACTGCCTTAATTATAACAATAAGTACTTGGAAAATAAGTCAGCAATAACTACCTTAATTATAACAATAAGTACTTGGAAAATAAGTCAGCAATAACTACCTTAATTATAACAATAAGTACTTCGAAAATAAGTCAGCAATAACTACCTTAATTAACAATAAGTACTTGGAAAATAAGTCAGCAATAACTGCCTTAATTATAACAATAAGTACTTGGAAAATAAGTCAGCAATAATTACCTTAATTATAACAATAAATACTCGGAAAATAAGTCAGCAATAACTGCCTTAATTATCACAATAGACACTTGGAAAATAAGTCAGCAATAACTACCTTAATTATAACAATAAGTACTTGGAAAATAAGTCAGCAATAACTACCTTAATTAAACAATAAGTACTTGGAAAATAAGTCAGCAATAACTGCCTTAATTATAACAATAAGTACTTGGAAAATAAGTCAGCAATAACTACCTTAATTATAACAATAAGTACTTGGAAAATAAGTCAGCAATAACTACCTTAATTATAACAATAAGTACTTGGAAAATAAGTCAGCAATAACTGCCTTAATTATAACAATAAGTACTTGGAAAATAAGTCAGCAATAACTACCTTAATTATAACAATAAGTACTTGGAAAATAAGTCAGCAATAACTGCCTTAACTATAACAATAAGTACTTGGAAAATAAGTCAGCAATAACTGCCTTAACTATAACAATAAGTACTCAGAAAATAAGTCAGCAATAACTACCTTAATTATAACAATAAGTACTTGGAAAATAAGTCAGCAATAACTGCCTTAATTATAACAATAAGTACTTGGAAAATAAGTCAGCAATAACTACCTTAATTATAACAATAAGTACTTGGAAAATAAGTCAGCAATAACTGCCTTAACTATAAAATAAGTACTTGGAAAATAAGTCAGCAATAACTGCCTTAACTATAACAATAAGTACTCAGAAAATAAGTCAGCAATAACTACCTTAATTATAACAATAAGTACTTGGAAAATAAGTCAGCAATAATTACCTTAATTATAACAATAAGTACTTGGAAAATAAGTCAGCAATAATTACCTTAATTATAACAATAAGTACTTGAAAAATAAGTCAGCAATAACTACCTTAATTATAACAATAAGTACTTGGAAAATAAGTTAGCAATAACTACCTTAATTATAACAATAAGTACTCGGAAAATAAGTCAGCAATAACTACCTTAATTATAACAATAAGTACTTGGAAAATAAGTCAGCAATAACTGCCTTAACTATAATGAAATAAATACGCAGAAAATAATTCACTAATAATTAAATTAACTATAACAAAATATACACCCAGAAAATATCTTACTTATAATTACCATAACTATAACATAATAAATAATCATAAAATAACTCACTGGTAGTTATCTTAACCATTACAAAATAAATATCCAGAACTTATCAAATAGCTATCCAAAAATAACTCATTAAGTATTTACAACACACTATTGAAATATCAACTGAGATATTGTGTTAATTACGAGGTTCTCCAAGGAGAATCCGACGTTTCGTCAGGATGAAGTATTTTGTTAAAAAGATGCTACACATGATAATTCCATTCTGTCTTTACCCCAATTCTTAAATGTTGAGCGACTTCCCTGAGTGGCTGACTTTCATGTTGCTAGGTAACTGTCTTAACTCTGTCCGGCTCTTTTCAAAGTACCAGTCGAAGAATATGGCTTCTGTTGCCACGGTAACGTGGTTCTCGATGTTTATCGTCAGTTCTTCTCCGGAGAAAACATACCTTAAATCTGAAATCGGCGAAAACACAGAATTTCAGCTAAGAAAATAGGAATCTTGATTATACAAAATCGAAGTAACCACTTACGTTCACGTCCTTCTTTCAAGTTATTTCAGTAACAAATAAATAAAATAAAAATTCAAAAACGAACAATTCAGAAAAAAAAGTAGAGACTTGTGTCATGGAAAGTTCAACTTCTACCAATTAGGATACTATACTGACCTTAAGTTAAGGTTACATCATATCATATTACACTGACCTTAAGTTAAGGTTACATCATATCATATTATACTGACCTTTTTAAAGTTAAGGTTACATCATATTATATTATACTGACATTGTTAAGTTACTGTTAGAGTATATTATACCTTACTGACATTGTTAAGTTAGTGTTAGATCATATTATATTATACTGGAGTTGTTAAGTAAGTGTTAAAGTATACTATATCTTACTGACCTTCTTAAATTAAGGTTACATCATATCATATTATACTGACCTTTTTAAGTTAAGGTTACATCATATTATATTATACTGACATTGTTAAGTTAGTGCTAGAGTATACTATATCTTTTTGACGTTGTTAAGTTAGTGTTAGATTATATTATATCTTACTGACGTTGTTAAGTTAGTGTTAGATCATATCATATTATACTGATGGTGTTAAGTTAGTGTTAGATCATATTAAATTATATTCAGGAAGGCAACTCGGTGTTAGATTATACAGATGAGGTTAAATTAGTGTTAGATCATATTATATTGTACTGATGTTGTTAAGTTAGTGTTGGAACTTATTATATTACACTGACGTTGTTACATTAATTTTGGGCCATATCGTATTTATAAGACACATAACATCAGTAAGATGAATGTTGTAACACACTATAAGACATGATTCTATGATTCAACATAACACCAGTAAGATGAATGTTGTAACACACTATAAGACATGATTCTATGATTCAACGTAACGCCAGTAAGATGAATGTTGTAATACACTATAAGACATGATTCTATGATTCAACATAACACCGGTAAGATGAATATTATAATAAACTGTAAGACACAATTGTATGATTCAACGTAACGCCAGTAAGATAAACATTTTAATAAACTATAAGACACAATTGTATGATTCAACATAACACAAACAAAAAGAACATTATACTACACTATACGAAATAACTGTAACATTCAACATAACACCATAAGATGAACATAATAATAGTTCTATAGTTATATTAAGATGTAAGATGGTGTCTTCAAGTCAGAAAAATAATTATTTAGTTTTAACAACACACGTGCCCACAATCAACCAAAGAGAACATGATACATAATACATCTTGCATGTAGTTACCTTGTACTTTATACAAACTATATTTTAAAGCTACGTGAGCTACAAAGTGAGATACAGATTAGAGCAATGAACTATACCAACCTATTGGAAGAATTCTGAGACGGAATGTTAACTTTTCAACATTTACAAGAGTCGAGGTGTTATTAACAAGAACTATTTCGTAAAGGAAAGTTTTGAAGCTGTTGAAGTCCATATCTGTGTCAGTGAAAGGACTTATACTTAACTTCAGGCTTTGACTTCTAACCCTAATGAACCATGGAGACTTATCTAAAGAAGAAAAGTGACAATAGTTAATTTGATATTTTAGCTGTATTCTGTAACTAGATACTTCTAGTATTACTGATTCTGAGGTTTGTTTACTTGTATTAACTGGAATAAGTAACTTTGTAAATTGTAATATATTTTCGGTTTTCTAACTTTTGGTAATATCTTGTATCTGAGGTTTGCTTACTTGTATTATTTAGGCTCAGTAACTTGACAATATTTGGTATCTAGTTCTATAGTTCGATATCGTGTATTATCACATAGGTTTTATAATTTGACATTGTGTAGTTTTCTGCATAGTGTGTGTCTTATATCTTGTGGTACTATCCCTCTTTAAAACTTATGCTTACTTTTATTGTCTGGATTATGTCTTATATCTTGTGGTACTATCCCTCTTTAAAACTTATGCTTACTTCTATTGTCTGGATTCTGTCATATCTTGTGGTACTATCTCTCTTTAAAACTTATGTTTACTTGTATTGTCTGGAATCTGTCATATCTTGTGGTACTATCTCTCTTTAAAACTTATGCTTACTTTTATTGTCTGGAATCTGTCATATCTTGTGGTACTATCTCTCTTTAAAACTTATGCTTACTTTTATTGTCTGGATTCTGTCATATCTTGTGGTACTATCCCTCTTTAAAACTTATGCTTACTTCTATTGTCTGGATTCTGTCATATGTTGTGGTACTATCTCTCTTTAAAACTTATGCTTACTTCTATTGTCTGGATACTGTCATATCTTGTGGTACTATCCCTCTTTAAAACTTATGCTTCTATTGTCTGGATTCTGTCATATCTTGTGGTACTATCTCTCTTTAAAGTTTATGTTTACTTCTATTGTCTGGATTCTGTCATATGTTGTGGTACTATCTCTCTTTAAAACTTATGCTTACTTCTATTGTCTGGATTCTGTCATATGTTGTGGTACTATCTCTCTTTAAAACTTATGCTTACTTCTATTGTCTGGATTCTGTCATATCTTGTGGTACTATCTCTCTTTAAAACTTATGCTTCTATTGTCTGGATTCTGTCATATCTTGTGGTACTATCTCTCTTTAAAGCTTATGTTTACTTCTATTGTCTGGATTCTGTCATATGTTGTGGTACTATCTCTCTTTAAAACTTATGCTTACTTCTATTGTCTGGATTCTGTCATATGTTGTGGTACTATCTCTCTTTAAAACTTATGCTTACTTCTATTGTCTGGATTCTGTCATATGTTGTGGTACTATCTCTCTTTAAAACTTATGCTTACTTCTATTGTCTGGATTCTGTCATATCTTGTGGTACTATCTTTCTTTCTGAGCTATGTTTAGTTGTGTTATCTGAGTTCAGAACTTGATATCTTGTACACATATTACCTCAGCTCTGTAGCTACATGATTGTAGTGTTAACTTCTTTTTTCTCTTTATTAAAATGTTTGTAACAATAACATTTTTCCTTGTTCGTAATATGAACTTCTTTGTTTGTGATATTAACTATGTTTTGTAAATAAGCAACACATGGTATCAATTTGTGGTATTATATGCCTTATATTTGTCTTTCATTTTATTATTACTTGCATTCTGTTGTTTTCTTGTGGAGTTAACCTTTTTCTGTAGTTTGTTTGTAAGTGGTTTTATATATGTTATGTTTGTTCTTCATTATATTGTTATTCGTGTTCTGTTGTTTTGTTGTAGATTTAACCTTGTTTCGTAGTTTGTTTGTTAGTGGTATTATACATCTTATGTTTGCCCTATATTTTATTATTAATTGTGTTCTGTTGTTTTGTAGTTTGCTTGATTGTGGTGTTATATACTATATGATTGTCCATCTATTCCATATTAACCTTGTTCTATCTTTGTTTTTTTGTACTTTCTTTTCTTTGCTGCATTTAATACATTAAGTAAACTTAGGCTGTTAATATTTATCTACTAAGATGATTCTTACCTTCATTAAGTTCTACACTAATGACATCTGTGTTCTTTCTCATTTTGTATCGCTTTTGCCACAAAATTGTTGTTTATAAAGCAACAGCGTAGTTATGCTGTATTCTTAGTGAAATATTTAAAGAGTTTCCAATCTGTTTGTCGAGCCAACAGATCCGTGTGGTTTCACTGTAGTAATCACATGATGTAACCGATTACAAGTTGCTTGACAAAAATGTTTCAAACCTAAAGAAAAGAAGCTTTTGTAAAATTAATATAATTTACTAAAGCAATACAATACAGCTTATAGAACATTTATTTTAATTATTTTTTTTTACAGTTTAGGCCTAGGTAATTTTACAACTTTAATTTCGACTGACTTAAATACAGATCTAATTTTTTTTAACAGCAACTTAGTTTTTGTCAGATGCATTACTGAATTTTATTTGTCAATTAATCAGAAACGTTTGTTTTGTAATACAGCTGAAATATATGAGAAGAATCTCGAAAAGTAGTCAGAAAAGTAGTCGTATGTGTATCTAATACTCAGTTCTACTCGTGCTTAGATGGTTCTTGTAATTTATATTCAAAATTAATCATTGAGTCTCTTTATGCTAAATGGTGCAACAATGATTAGTACTATGTTATAATTACTGTTGTAATGATCACTGTGGTGCAACAATGATTAGTACTGTGTTATAATTACTGTTGTAATGATCACTGTGGTGCAACAATGATTAGTACTGTGTTATTATTACTGTTGTAATGATCACTGTGGTGCAACAATGATTAGTACTATGTTATAATTACTGTTGTAATGATCACTGTGGTGCAACAATGATTAGTACTGTGTTATAATTACTGTTGTAATGATCACTGTGGTGCAACAATGATTAGTACTGTGTTATAATTACTGTTGTAATAATCACTGTGGTGCAACAATGATTTATTGTATTTCTTTATTGTTATCCAGTATGAAATGACTATTGTTGGTATAAGAGTTTTAATATGAGTCTTGGGAAATGTATCAAATTACAAGTTCACAAAAGTCTGTTGGGATCAATTAATCTTTATTTAATCGAATTACTAATATGGAATGATATGTTTACTCTTATGTCATTGTAGAGGTTTAGTTCCACCATACATCTGTCATTGTAAAGGTTTAGTTCCAGCATACATCTGTCATTGTAGAGATTTAGTTTCAGCTTACATCTGTGAGTGTAGAGGTTTGGTTCCAGCATACATTTGTCAGTGTAGAAGTTTAATTCCAGCATAACTTGGTCATTGTACAAATTTAGTTCCAGCACATTTGTCATTGTACAGGTTCATATCCAGCATACCTCTGTCAGTGTGGAGGTTTAGTTTTAGCATACATCTGTCAGTGTAGAGGTTTAGTTTTAGCATACATCTGTCAGTGTAGAGGTTTAGTTTTAGCATACATCTGTCAGTGTAGAGGTTTAGTTTTAGCATACATCTGTCAGTGTAGAGGTTTAGTTTTAGCATACATCTGTCAGTGTAGAGGTTTAGTTTTAGCATACATCTGTCAGTGTAGAGGTTTAGTTTTAGCATACATCTGTCAGTGTAGAGGTTTAGTTTTAGCATACCTCTGTCAGTGTGGAGGTTTAGTTCTAGCATACATTTGTCATTGTGGAAGTTTAATTCCAGCATACATTTATAAGTGTAGAGGTTTAGTTTCAGCATACATCTCTCATTGTGAAGGTTTAGTTCCAGTATACCTTTGTCATTGTGGAGATTTATAGTCAGCATACATCTGTCATGGTGGAGGTTTAGTTCCAGCATACATGTGTCATTGTGGGGATTTAGTTCCAGCATACATCTGTCAGTGTAAAAGTTTAGTTCCAGTATACATCTGTCATTGTGAAGGTTTAGTTCCAGTATACATCTGTCATTGTGGAGGTTTAGTTCCAGCATACATCTGTCATTGTGGAGGTTTAGTTCCAGCATACATCTGTCATTGTGAAGGTTTAGTTCCAGCATACATTTGTGAATTTAGAGGTTTAGTTCCAGCATACATCTGTCATTGAGGAGGTTTAGTTCCAGCATACTTCTGTGATTGTAGATGTTTACGTGTAGCTTGTGACTATGACTAGATTTTATGTGTATTTTGCCACTATGACAAATTCTCTTCTAGTTCAGCTGCTTGCTAGTGACAGCTGTGACATATTGAGCCTGTTACCGTACCTACCAGTGTAGATATCTATCAACAACGTGCTCTATTGGACAGAGAATTGTAAAATAGTCCTTTTAAAAAGAACGCCCTTTCTGTAAAGAAATTATAACATGTGACACTAAACCGTTATGTTAATGTTTCTTATCTGAGTTAATGTTAAATTAATTACTTTACAAAGTTTATTTAAACACAAACACTGCATGTATTGTTTTGTAAAATGTGGCATATTTGGTCTTTTCGGTTGTTTTCCCAACTATTATTGTTTTGATTTTACAATATTATGTACTTACTCTGAACTCTGTGTCGTCACAGTCTTCGATGATGTCATGGCACTAGATGTCATCTGGTTTGTTGTCATCTTTCCAACGATTTCCATTACCAGAGCATTTATAAAACTGGGAGTTAACCCTTTTTCTTCCGTCTTATCTTTTGAGGAAGTTGGTAGATCAGAAACATTCTGTTGAACATTTCTGTCACATACTTTACCCGTTGAAATATTTTTTACTTTTCTATAAATGGGAGTTTTTGTGGTGACTTCTTTTATCATAAGCTGGTGTGATTTATTTACATAGAAAACACCTTCATCGGATGGTTGATGTTTATCAAATAAATGACCATGGTTCTCTTAGTTTTGAGAAAAACGTAACTGATTAGTAATTTTGTTAGTTCCAAACCTAGAATGATAGCCCAACTTTCGAACGTTCTGAAAGTGTCCTTTGGAGTGGTGTTGTACAATAACACTTTGTTTCATCAACACTTCGTTATCTTTGCTTCTAGCGGTTCCATTTTGCTACGGACACTTTGATTAAGTGTTTCGTTATCATTAGTCAGCCGATCGTTCCATTTTACGTCTTTATTCATACGATAAATATGGATAGCTTTGTTGGAATTGACGCTTCTCTGTTTATTAAACAGGCTACTTAGAAAGAAAGTATTTTTGTGTGGTAATATGTTATGTTCTGTCCAGAGACTGTAATTATTTCTATACCTGGCACCATACATATATGGACGTCTCATATTAAAGTGATTTAATTTGGTTTTGTGTTTTGCTAAACTCCGAAGTACTTGCCGAATATTTAGTGGTAATGTGTTGCGCAAAGTATCAAAAGGATGACGTGGCAGTTTTCAATTGGTTAAGCCTTGATCAACTTTTCTAATTTTACTTAAGTTTTTATCAAACCTCTGAGGAAGAAACCCTTTCAATTGGCCACTTTCAACAAAACTTGGATTGTTTAACCTTTGGAAGAAGTTTTTGGAAGCGTGATTTAGTAGCTGTTTATTTTTAAACATTTTAGGTTAAACAGACTTGATCATACAATCTGGTCTGTTCAACTGAGAAATTATTTATTGAGAGTTAGAGGTATGAGCCGGTTTGATTAGTAACTGATGGTCACTGTTGTGAGGTTTCTGATAAAAGTATATAACGTTGTTATTATCTTGGCCTTCTATAATTTGCTGTTTATAAATAAATTCTGCAAACAAACTTAGAACAGCTAGGTAGACAATACTGTGTAGTAACCATCCGTAAGTACATCATCCCTGCAACCAAGAAAATAATAATTATAAAACAGTAATAAACAACTTAACGAAGTTATATTGTAACGGCTTGTAGCATTTCACAACGTAAACACATTTAACCAAAAAATACTGCAACAAATTATAGCATTTTATAACGTAAAACAAGAGAAAATCTTCAATAGCCGCGGCACTTGAAATTTTCTTTATGTGGGATTACGTTAAACTGATTTATGAGACCTTTTTTTTATTAGCTATATTTTTGTGCGTAAGCAATAATGAGCGTGGGGTGCGTGTGTATTCCATTCAATTTAATTATTCATTAGGATTTATACCAGCCTACACACAAATTAAAGGCATTTTAGGCAGGATTTAAATAAATTAATCTGAGATAGTGGGTGCTTTTTAATTCGCTAATTCGAAAGGGTTTGCCCTCCTGAATACAAGTGTAATTAGTTCGTAAAATGGTCAAGAGATGGCGGAGCTATGAACTAAAAGTTTGTATTTAAAAAACCCATCAAAAACAAAACTTAGAACTATTCTATGAGCCACAGTTCCACTGCTAAAAATATCATAAAAACGTAATAGAAGATACCTTTAGGTCAGAAGTACGAACACTATGCCGTCTTTAGTTTTGCACAGGAAACATCAAAGAAATAAATATAAATTACTAATGTTTGCAATCTAATGATAAGTAATATCAGTAAAAAGAACCATAGTTTGATTTGTTTTATTTGGTTTCATACCGTTGTAGGTTGAAACCTAACGTTCCTGACAACCTTATAACATAATAACAAATTGAACTAAAATCACACACCAATAAGTGTCACTCGGTTTCATTCTGTTGTGAGTTGAAACCTAACGTTCCTGACAGCATAATAAGAAACTGATTATCAGTCATACTTGACACTAAAATCGACAGAAACGAAAATCTTTAGTTTTAAATCCTTGTATTAAATTTTTATTATTATTATTATGTTGTTTTTAATAATATTTATAATTTGTTTCACTACTGTGTTACAGGTTATTTCAATAACACTTTTGACAAAACCAATACGCTGATTAACGTTTTTCTAACACTTTGTTGTAGAAAGTGAAGAAACGGGTCTAACATTTTTTTACAAAATATATCTAAAAGATAATACACTGCGTATTTTTGTGCTTTGTGACTGATAAAAACTTCACAAGTTTTCCTTATATATTTATTTCTTACAGAGGCAGGTGAACACTGCATTTCAGACCTACTTTCCGTTTTCTCTCACAAGTCACTGACCAAAAGGCTAACTTTTAACACAAGAAACAGAAGAATCTGTTATGTTTAGGAAAGTGATTTTTTTTGCTTCTTAAAGCAATATTAACACGTGAAATAACTGACGATCCTGTACATACTTCGAATCTGTTTTAAAATTTCGTATTACAATTAAAAACAAAATGGTAAAGTTGAGAAATGATATTTACCGAACAGTGGTTTCATTTACTTTGATCAACTTAATTTTCTTAACCCTTTCCAACATCGTGTGTCCCGATTACTCCAAACACTGCTATCAACCATACTATAAGGCTGGTATAAGATTTGCGACTTCAAGTGAGATGTGTAAATTGTGGGTGTGTTTAAACCGAACAGAGAACTTGGACAGAGAGCCATGTTCTCCTTACAAACAAAAAGTTTTATTCCTGCATATGACGTAAACTCTTTGACTTTTACTATGAGAAAATATGAATAACTTTTTTCAGATGAAATGAATTATGAAACCCACAAACATCGTTTTGATATTTTGTTCGTTATATATACTCTTCAAAAAAAGAAACACAAAAGGGATATTTGTTTTATTTTAAAGAGAAATATATGTAATAACGTTACCAGCTCAGAGTATGTGATGTTACACGTGTTAAGGCACTGATTGTCAGACCAAAATGACAATAAAAGTTGTGCAATTTGGAAACGGAGGGAAACAACAGATTTTTCGCCAAAACGCATTCGTGTCCAATAAATTTGTTTGAGAGATCTGCATGTTCTGCAAGTGCAACATGTGCAAACTTCCTATAAAAGTGATGGTTCTCGGTTTCCATAGCTCAGTGTTAAGCCACCGACACACAATACAGTTACGCCAAGACTGACTAAAGCACAACGCAACAACGCCATTGGTCGCTTGGAAGCAGGCGAATTGGGATCAGATGTTGCCAGAGCTGTAAATGTCCACCCAAGTACCATCACAAGGCTATGAAATCGTCACCAACAACATGGATCAACTCGTGATCGTCCACGACCTGCCAGATCTCGTGTGACCACACCCGCACAAGATCTCTACATCCAGTTACGTCACCTTTGGGATAGGACCACCACTGCGACGTCTACTGCCTCAACCATATCAGGGCTACGTAGGATTTCCGATCAGACCGTACGCAACCGTCGACGAGATTCTTCGGCTCCATGTGCAACCCATCATGGTGAAAGTCAACAACGTTTTTTAACATGACAACGCCCGTGTTCACACAGCCCGACTCCTTACTGTCTTCTTGAGACACCACAACATTAACATTCTTCCCTAGCCCTCCAGATCACCAGATTTAAACCCCATCGAACATCTTTAGGACGAGTTGGACCGACGTCTGCGACGGCAACAACCTCAACTGCAGACTCTACCTCAGCTTGCAGGCTGAGTGAACAGCTATTCCACAGGATGCGATTCGTCATCTCATCGTTTCCATGGGCAGGAGATGCCAAGGAGTTATGCTTACGGGGGCATACTCGTTATTGACGTTGAATGACGTTAAACTTCAACAAGTGAGCGTGGACTTCGCTTTTGCAGACTTTGGATGTCCAGCAGTGAATGTACAAAGTTTCACACATGTCATACAGAACTACCCGGAATAAACATGTTAACAATTTGTCTCAAATTTTGACTTTTGCGTTTCTTTTTTTGAAGAGTATATTGTATTTTATCAAGGACAAGTCTCTGATTTATTATGCCACGATTTCAAATAATCAGAAATTTTAATTTAGAAGTTAATTAAATGTTAATATTTATAAAATGTGTGACATTTGCCAACCAGATTGATACAGTTTTCTTTATAGCACAAATATATTTTAATATACAAGCAACAATACAGTTTATAATTACAGTTATTTCTCACAAATAATGACTTGTAGTGGAAGTTCGAAGACAACTATTGCATACAAATACAATTAGAGGAATTAATTTAGAATGAAAGACATAAAAGGATAGTTTTAATATCAGAAACATAACGTTGTAACTAGATTATAATAATCTTTTGACTTCTAGAGGTCATAATATCAAAACATTCCCACAGCTTGGATTCAAAGTATTGAATTAAAACACAACTAATTCTATGGGCGTAGAAACTATGATAACACTGTTGGTCTTAAGAAAACTGAATTCATTTTTGGCCATAATTCCAATACTGTCTCACAAGGCTGTACCAGCTTAGGAGATTGAGGTTAGCTCTATATAGATATATTAAGCTCAGAAATCAGAACAGTCTCTATCAAGAAATTACGATAATAATGAGATAAAATTAAAAAGTTTATATTTAGTTAAGCTCAAAGTTACAAAACAGGCTCTCTGTGCTCTTCCCAACATTGATATTGAAGCTCTGTTTCTACCATTTCGGCAGAAATGTCACCGTGCCACTGGGGAGTGAATTAAAAACTAACGACATTCGGTGAGTTAAATAGATTAACCAATAATAATGTTAATTAGAGTAACAATCAATAAACATTGTTGGTTCTACGAATCGGTTAATTGTTAAATTGTACATTAAAAATTATGTAGGTTTATATGTCTGTTGCAATATGTTCTAGAGCTACCACCTTGAAAGAAAGCAGTTGATGTATTTATTAATTATCGAACATACTTACTACAGTTGATGCATTTATTAATTATCGAACATACTTACTACAGTTGATGCATTTATCAATCATCGAACATACTACAGCGAATGTATTTATCAATTATCGAACATACTACAGTTGATCTATTTATCAATCATCAAAGATACTACAGTTGATGTATTTATCAGTCATCGAACATACTGAAGCTCATCTATTTATAATTCATTGAACATACTACTTATCTATTTTTTAAAAACTGATATGATCAATTAACAACACACCACTAAAGTTGCAACAAGACTGACGCCAAACATCAATTTTTGATAATCCATTTTCACACTAAAATTTAAAAACAACACATTAAAAATATTCCTATTCACATGATAAAACTGGGAATGCATAATTACAATCAATTAAGTTTCTAATTTAGCATGTATACCAGTCTTTTGGTAATTTGGATCCTTTCAGTGTTGTTGCTCTATTATTTTATATAAAATTTATGATATGTAAAAAGTAAAAGTTATTTGTGATTAGATGACTGTGATTATTAGACTACATAAGGTAACAGATTTATAACTAAATACCAAAAATATACATCAGAATTGTTCTTACTATGTGTTATAATAATAAGTTCTGAATGTAAAATGACGTTTAAAACATAAAGATACCAAATATATAAAAACAAAAACAGTTTTCATCATTAACAGCTACAAGGTGATTTTGCAATGTTGACTGATATTTTGGTCTAAGGACCGACATCCGAGTCGTTTGACCTAAACTAAAATAAAATCCTAGTTAGGCCTAAAACTTAATGAAAGTGTAATGTCTCGATGAAATTAAATATGTGAGTCACTAGTCATGGTTTATTTCAAAATAAAATATTTATTTCTAATCACACAAATAATCAATTTGTTGCGAACTTGTAACAAAAAATAAAAGTTTGTAGAGTACCAGAATTTATCATTACTCTAGGCCTAAGAAATATTTATAGAAGTCAATTACCGTTAGAAACATAATTTGAAACATCTTAAATATTCACAAAAGTCTAAATTAATATTTTAATTGTATACGTTTATAAATGCAGTAACTAAATAATTTTCTGAAATATTAGCTCGAGTTTCGTAACGAACCAAAAGAGGCTAATTTTCATTTTATTTTTTAATTCAAACGTTATTGGGGCTTCCGATTGTTGACAAGCTTGTTCCAAATTACTATATAAAAGTGAGACATGAAGGTTATATAAATTCGAAATAACATCTGTGATTATGGACTGAATTACTTTTTGACTAAGATCTATTTTTTTTATAAAGAAAATCACGTGGTGCATGAAAGTAGCTTTATATGCACGAGCAGGAACACATATAAAACCAGTAACAGACGAGAGAACAGTGTTAAATTTTGGTTGTTATGATACGTAGGCATAAAGAAGGCCTAAGTTACCAATTACATATTTAAAATATGCTTGGTTGTAAGTTCATTCTTATTCCAAATTATTGTTTCTCGTTATTTTACAGCTTTATTATAGGATTAAGCTTTTTATTTTTACTTCCGAATGGTTTCTTTTCTGCAAAATTGAACTTGGGTTTACCTTTAAATTTTGATTTTAATACCACTAGAAAGTTTAACGTTAGGCCTTTGGCTCAAATTAATGCAAAAAGGTTCTTGCCTAGGCCTATTCTCCCTGAAGGTGAACATGAGAAAGTACGTCGATGGAATAGGCCTAATAGTGTCTTTTTGTCTAAATCTAGACATCCTCATATCTATTACTCACTTAAGCGTAATCGAGTTAATGAAAGTGAAGATATATCAAGAAAATCTGAACAGTTTAATAATTACGGTTTTATCCAGGTCGACATGAGACCGTTGGTTATTCCCATTAATCATTACACTCGAGAGACAACCGCTAACCCTATTAAAGAATGGAATGGAACGAAAGTGGACGTTAAATCTAAGCCTGTCATTGAAATTAACAATAACAATAGCGATCGAAAGTTATCAGCAGTGTATAGTATGCTGTTGTATAATTTGCTTTTTCAACCAGGTTGAGGCTACTTTCTGGTTTGACATCTTCGTTGAATGAAAGTTTGATACCATCCGAAGGAGAAGACAATTATATTCCGAAAGCGAATCAATCTGGATTAGTTATAGAGACAACCACGCCTCAAAACCATCATAAAGTTCATAAACTTACAGTGTGTGCGGACAATACTGTAAAACCTTTAACGACAAAGTCTACAATAACTACGCATACTGTAAATAGCAATGTCAGTATTAACATTACTAAAACTACAACAAATATCACATGCAGTAATGTCAGTACTAGCAACCCTATAAATTGTATGCTCACCTGTAATTTCAACAATCCTACATTTTATGCAAACAAAATTGAAAAACCCTTACAAAGAAATCTTACAACTTGGTCATGTAATAATAACCTTAGTACAACTACTAGATCTAGACCAGATACAACAAGTTTTGGAACAAATTACAAAAAGGATTCTTCATTTAGATGGTACCGAAAACAGAAAAAGATTATGTTAGACTTTGGTCTTGAAACAACAGGTAAGTTTCATTGTTTATGTTGTTGGTATAGGTCTAGTATAAAACACGAAAGTTATTGAATTATTGTTTACCATAAAACAAGAAAAAACAAAATGGTTAGCGACTATATATCAGAGTTGTTTGTCTATATTTACAAGTTACATCTTAAACTATTAAACGACATCGGGCCTGAGGGTAATTTTACTCTCGTGGAAAGACTACTTAGTTCCAATGAGAATTACGTTTCTTTGCCAGCCTTAAGCATACCTGTCTATGAAATTAAAGAAAAAATACACCCTAAAATAATTATTTGACTCTCTACATCTGTTTCCTTGTTGGACCATTTGACATTTTTAAGTACAAGTTTGTTAGAATTATAAAAGATGTAAGTTATATACTCTGATCTGCCAAAAGTAAGAACATTTGAAATCCTTATTTTCTAGATTTGGATTAGGGCAAGTGTAAATTATAAATCATTTTATATTAAATCGTTTGTTTGTTTTTGGAATTTCGCACAAAGCTACTCGAGGGCTATCTGTGCTAGCCGTCCCTAATTTAGCAGTGTAAGACTAGAGGGAAGGCAGCTAGTCATCACCACCCACCGCCAACTCTTGGGCTACTCTTTTACCAACGAATAGTGGGATTGACCGTCACATTATACACCCCCACGGCTGGGAGGGCGAGCATGTTTAGCGCGACCCTCGGATTACGAGTGCACGCCTTACGCGCTCGGCCATGCCGGGCCAATTATATTAAATCACAATATCAATAAAAGTTGGGACAATATTATTTGAATTTCAGAACAGAAGGTTTGTTTAATCTCAAAAGTTACATTTTGGGCTTTATATGGCCGCCCTAGGTATAAACCCGAATTCTAGTGTTATAAGTCTTCTGACATACCACTGTGCCCCTCGGAGTATAATCTCCCTCATCTTTTCCAATATCAATTTTAAACATTTGTAAAATTATAAAATACGTTATAAAGGAATATCTTAAAGGCAAATAATTTCCCTCTATTCTAGTATAGTCAACATTTTTGTTTCAGGATAATAAAACGTTTTCACCATTAAACTTGTGTATTTATCATTGATTGCACTAGTGAAACAAACGTTGTATATGTTTTAAAAAATAACTTTAGTTATTGTCAAAATTCTAACTTGTAATATAATATACTTTCATTTTGTTATTTTATCTTATAACAACTTAAAGCATGTTTTCGTTACCAGAAGGTCATGACAATATCGTGATTTTAGAAGATGACGAAAATTCAACTGAACTACCAAGTGAAAACCTTTATCGGGAAGCTCGCTACGTTAATACAAGGAAGAAAGACGAGGTTGAAAATAATAACACACAGATGGCGTCAAAGTATAAAAGATCCGATAAAATAACCGGTCACTTTCGAACTGCATATTGTTTCGATGAAGGGATATGTTATCAGACCATAGCTGGTATGTACTTGAGTTTTGCTTACTTTAAATAGAATATTAATTATTCTGGAAACACAGTTTAGATTTTTAAGTCTAAGTTATTCAAACAAAAACATATTTCATAGTAAATAATAATTAATATGTTAAAAAGTAAACATTCTTCAGGGAAGAATATGTTTTCAACCTTGTGTATGCAGCAGTTGTATTCACATATACCCATCTGACCAGGTGGGTTAAGGCGTTCGAGTCGTAATCTGAGGGTGGTGGGTTCGATTTCCCGTCGCACAAAACATGCTCGCCCTTTCAGCCGTGGGGGCGTTATAATGTGTCCATCAAATCCATTAATCGTTGGTAAAAGAGTAACCCAAAAGTTAGCGGTAGGTGGTGATAACTAGCTACCTTCCTTTTAGTCTTATAAACGGCTAGCGCAGATAGCCGTTTTGTATAACACCATAACCTACCACACAAATAGTTTATTTAGGAAACATAACACCGTAATCTACAACACAAATAATTTATTTAGGGAAGATAACACCATAACCTACCAAACAAATAGTTTATTTAGGGAACATAATATCGTAACCTACTCCAAAAATAGCTTATTTAGGTGACATAACACCATATCATACCCAACATATACCTTATTTAGGGAACATAAAACAGTATCCTAAAAAACAAATAGCTTATTTAGGGAACATAACACCATATACTACAATCAAATAATTTATCTAGGAAATATAAGACCAAAACCTATCAAACAAATAATTTATTTAGGAAAGATAACACCATAACTCACCAAACAAATAGTTTATTTTGGGAACATAACACCATAACCTACCATACAGATAGTTTATTTAGAGAACATAACACCGTGACCTAGTACACAGATAGTTTCTTTAGGAAACATAACACCATAACCTACCAAACAAATAATTTATACAAGTAACATAATATCGTAACCTACCAAATAAATAGTTCATTTAGGGAACATAACACCGTATCATACCCAACAAATACTTTATTTGGGAAACATAACATCATATCCTACCCAACAAATACTTTATTTAGGGAACATTACACCGTATCCTAAAAACAAATAGTTTACTTAGGGAACATAATACCGTATTAAACCAAATAAATACTTTATTTAGGGAACATAACACCGTATCTGATCAAACAAAGAGTTTATTTAGAGAACATAACAACACCGTAACCTACCACACAAATAGTTTATTTAGGGAACATAATATCGTAACGTACCCAACAAAGGGTTTATTTAAGGAACATAACACCGTATTTTACCAAACAAATACTTTATTTAGGGAGCATAACACCGTATCCTACCCATCAAATAGTTTATTTAGGGAACATAACACTGTATCTTACTCAACAAATACTTCATTGGGGAAACATAACACCATATTTTATCCAACAAATACTTTCTTTGGGAAACTTAACACTATATTTTACCCAATAAATACTTTATTTATGGAACATAATATCGTAACCTACCAAACAAGTAGTTTATTTAGGGAACATAACACCGTAATCTACCACACAAATAATCTATTTCGGGAAGATAACACCATAATCTACCAAACAAATAGTTTATTTTGGGAACAATATCGTAACCTACCTCAAAAAAGTTTATTTAAGGAACATAACACCGTATCCTACCAAACCTATACTTTATTTAGGGAGCATAACACCGTATCCTACCCAAGAAATACGTTATTTAGGAAACATAATATCGTATCCTATCTAACAAATAGTTTATTAACGGATATAACACCATAACCTATCAAACAAATAATTTATTTAGTAAACATAACACCATATTTTACCCAACAAATAGTTTATTTAGGAAACATAACACCATATCCTACCCAACAAATAGTTTATTTAGCGAACATAACACCATATCCGACCCAACAAATAGTTTATTTAGTGAACATAACACCATAACCTATCAAACAAATAGTTTATTTAGTTAACATAGTCACCACTGTACGTGTCACAATCAATTCAATAAACTAAAAGAAGGGTACTTCTACGCACCCCACTATCCTTGTCAGAATCAATCCTATAAAATAATAGAAGTGTACTGATACTACTACCATTGTACTTATACCATAAGTTCTATAAACTAATAGAGGGTTCTACTACTAATACCACTGTACTTGTCACCATAAGTTTTATAAACTAACAGAGGGTTCTACTACTACTACCATTATACTTATACCATAAGTTCTATAAACTAACAGAGGGGGGTACTAGTACATCACTGTACTTGTCACTGTCAATTTTATAAAGTAACAGAAGGGTACTTCTACTGTCTCCACTGCACTTGTCACCATCAATTTTTATAGTGCAACAGAAGGGTACTTCTACTGTCACCACTATCTTTGTTGCAGTGAAATCTATTTACCAAGAGAGGGCATTTTTACTATCATCATTGTACTTGTCACCATGAACTATATTAACTAGTTCTACTATCACCACTGTATTTGTCACCATGAAGTATATAAACTAGTTCTACTATCATCATTGTACCTGTCACCATGAACTATATTAACTAGTTTTACTATCATCATTGTACTTGTCACCATGAACTATATAAACTAGTTCTGCTATCACCACTGTATTTGTCACCATGAAGTATATAAACTAGTTCTGCTATCATCATTGTACTTGTCACCATGAACTATATAAACTAGTTCTACTATCATCATTGTACTTGTCACCATGAACTATATAAACTAGTTCTGCTATCACCACTGTATTTGTCACCATGAAGTATATAAACTAGTTCTACTATCATCATTGTACTTGTCACCATGAACTATATAAACTAGTTCTGCTATCACCACTGTATTTGTCACCATGAAGTATATAAACTAGTTCTACTATCATCATTGTACTTGTCACCATGAAGTATATAAACTAGTTCTGCTATCACCACTGTATTTGTCACCATGAACTATATAAACTAGTTCTACTATCACCACTGTAGTTCTCACTATCAACTCTATAAACAAACAAAAGGGAACTACTATTATCACCACTGTACTTGTCACAATCAGTTCTATAAACTAACAGAAGGGTACTACTATTATCACCAGTGCACTTGTCACATCAGCTCTATAATCTAACAGAAGGATACTAGTATTATCATCACTGTATTTGTCACAATCAGTTCTATAAACTAACAGAAGGGAACTACTATTATCACCACTGTACTTGTCACAATCAATTCTATAAACTAACAGAAGGGTACTACTATTATCACCAGTGCACTTGTCACATCAGCTCTATAATCTAACAGAAGGATACTAGTATTATCATCACTGTATTTGTCACAATCAGTTCTATAAACTAACAGAAGGGTACTACTATTATCACCACTGCACTTTATTATTATTATTACAGTTATCTAGTCTACTTCAGTTTGTAGTTATTTGTTTTTACAGTTTTCTAGTGTACTTCAGTTTGTAGTTATTGGTTATTACAGTTTTCTAGTGTACTTCAGTTTGTAGTTATTTGTTATTACAGTTTTGTAGTCATCTTCAGTTTGTAGTTATTTGTTATTACAGTTTTCTAGTCATATTCAGTTTGTAGTTATTACAGTTTCTTAGTGTACTTCAGTTTGTAGTTATTTGTTATTACAGTTATCTAGTCTACTTTAGTTTGTAGTTATTTGTTATTACAGTTTTCTAGTGTACTTCAGTTTGTAGTTATTTGTTATTACAGTTTTCTAGTCTACTTCAATTTGTAGTTATTTGTTATTACAGTTTTCTAGTGTACTTCAGTTTGTAGTTATTTTTCATTACAGTGTTCTAGTCTACTTCAGTTTGTAGTTATTACAGTTTCTTAGTGTACTTCAGTTTGTAGTTATTTGTTATTACAGTTTTGTAGTCATCTTCAGTTTGTAGTTATTTGTTATTACAGTTTTCTAGTCATATTCAGTTTGTAGTTATTACAGTTTCTTAGTGTACTTCAGTTTGTAGTTATTTGTTATTACAGTTATCTAGTCTACTTTAGTTTGCAGTTATTTGTTATTACAGTTTTCTAGTGTACTTCAGTTTGTAGTTATTTGTTATTACAGTTTTCTAGTCTACTTCAATTTGTAGTTATTTGTTATTACAGTTTTCTAGTGTACTTCAGTTTGTAGTTATTTTTCATTACAGTGTTCTAGTCTACTTCAGTTTGTAGTTATCTTTTATTACAGTTTTCTAGTGTACCTCAGTTTGTAGTTTTTTGTTATTACAGTTATCTAGTCTACTTCAGTTTGTAGTTATCTTTTATTACAGTTTTCCAGTCATCTTCAGTTTGTAGTTGTTTTTACAGTTTTCTAGTGTACTTCAGTTTGAAGTTAATTGTTTTCACAGTTTTCTAGTGTACTTCAGTTTGTAGTTATCTTTTATTACAGTTTTCTAGTCATCTTCAGTTTATAGTTGTTACAGTTTTTAGTCTACTTCAGTTTGTAGTTATTTTTATTAGTTATCTAGTTTACTCGTTTGTGGTTATCTTTTATTATAGTTATGTAGTTTACTTTTTGTTGTTGTTGTTGTTTTGAATTAAGCACAAACCTACACAATGGGCTATCTGTGCTCTGCCCACCACGGGTATCGAAACCCAGATTTTAGCGTGTAAGTCCGCAGACATACCGCTGAGCCACTGGGGGGGCTTTGTTGTTTTGTTGTTGTTTTGAATTAAGCACAAAGCTACACAATGGGCTATCTGTGGTCTGCCCACCACGGGTATCGAAACTCGGATTTTAGCGTGTAAGTCCGCAGACATACCGCTGAACCACTGGGGGGCTGAAAATGAAAGCAAAGTAAGCTGTGTGTGAAAGTACATAGTAAATAACCATCTGGAGTGTTAGTTAAAGAAATAATACATTTGTAATAAAACAAAGAAATAAGTTATAACTATATTAAAAACTTATCGTTCTTACCAGAGTTTAAACAAAGCAAACATATTGTTGTTTTGAATTAAGCACAAAGCTACACAATGGGCTATCTGTGCTCTGCCCACCACGGGTATCGAAACTCGGATTTTAGCGTGTAAGTCCGCAGACATACCGCTGAGCCACTGGGGGGCATGTAGTTTACACCAGTTTGAAGTTGTACTACTTATCACAGTTTCGCTTGTAGTTTTATTGCTATTGTATAGAAATTTTAAATTTATTAAAAGCTGTAATTTTTGTTAATTTGTCACCGAAATATGACAAAATTCGTTATGTTATAATGTTACATTAGCTTTTCTACACTTGTCTTTCTTCGTCAGATGTTAGATGGTGTGACGACTCGTTTTGCGCCGCAGGAGAAAGATGTGTTAGTATGGATGTCGGTTTACGGTGTTTACATGTGAACGAGGAAGCAAAACGTTTGAATGTAAACCTATATATGAAAGTTTGATTGTTGTGAACTCTGAAAAAGTTTTTGTTCTCTATCTGATGTTTAAAATTGTTTACGATGGAAGAGATGTTTGTAAAACACGTTTTGTAAAACCAAACTCAAGACATGGTTTCAAATAAATGTGAAATTTATTAAGAAGAGTCTTTTCTTTTTTCAACTTGTGAAAATAACAGATCTGGAAATATTTGATTTTCACCTTTTGTTTCACATTGGTAAATAGTATTTGTCTATACAAAGTTGTTATAATGTTCACCAACTTCTCTCGTTTTGGTTTTTTATAAGCCAACAAAGATATACAACAAAAAACTAAGATTTTGAAAACATTCTGTTCAATACAACTTAGGGTTACACTGTATAAACTGTTCTGCGTTCATGAATATTTTGTAGTTTTGTTTCAATAATGAATTACAGTGAACTTTTACAGTACTATATGGATGTGAATACCGGAAATTTTGTTTCCTTTTCTCCCGTGTTATTGATATTATGAATAAAGTAGGAACGATAGAAGACAGACACTGTAGTGAATTCCCTAGATACATTATTAAAGCCTTGCACTAGGAACTGAAGCCTTCATTATGAAGTGACGAAGTGTAGCTGTCAGTTTCACGTATCCATGACATACACTGATACCTTTCCCTTCACAGCGCGAGCGTGTGCACGAGTTTCGTAACAACGACAATCTCTGGTAATCCCATTTCTCTACCTATCGCTGATCGTTATTCAGTGTCTTGACCTATTCTTACAGACCCAGCAGATACCTGGGGCTTCCAAATCCACAGTTACGGCTTCCCGCTGCGCTGACCTCTCTCTTCTTGACGTTATTTCGTTTCTCCTTTGACCGACTAAACCCCTTGCTCAGCAAGGCTGAGAGTTATTGACTAGAGTTGGAGCTGCTGGCTTTGTATCCACAATCAAATCCCGGGCGATATTGCAGCTGTTCGTACCGTTAGCCAAGCTGTATTCGTTCCAAAGTCATCGCTCTCACTTCCACAATATCATTCAATTATCACGAAGAGAGAGCTGATCCTTTAACACTAGACCCCAGGTTTTCCGAGACCAATTAGGCCGTCCATCTCCATTCTTCCGCCCAAAAACAATCATTTCGGAAGAACTAAATTTAACAATTACCGTTCTAATTGATCATTCGGGTAATCACTGTTGTAACTAACGCTGTTATAGCCAATAATATATAGCCTCCGTAGGGAACCCAGCGTGCGGAAGCCGCTCGAGCAGCTAATAGTTCCGCCACTGATCCTCCTATTGGTGCCTGCTGGTGAGTGAATAAACTGCTGTCGGCGCGTAGCCAACTGACAATGAAGTTTCTTGTAACCTAGTAAATAATGAATCTTTCCCGGGCATCAATGGAAGATCTCTAGGGAAAACAAAGAGTAAACTCTCGTGCTCAGTGAACGGTAATAGCGAAGGCGAGGACGTCACTTTGTAATCTGTAGCCCGAGAGGTTTGTTTCTTTGCTAGCAGTGGTACCAGGTGGTGAAGATCCAATTTCGGGCGCTCAGAAGAATGCAGTCGAACATAACCATACCTTGTGGGAGGCAACTGAAGAACACACTAAAAAAAACAACTAAAACTTATTTCAGTTTTCAACTAAATTATTATAAGTATTTACTTTAAGAGGAAGTACTTCCTGGCCGTATATAAATAAAAACTAATATCCAGAAATGAAACTAAAATAGTCGTAAAAAAGGACAATCAATATTCAAACACAGATGTGAACATAAACACATCAAATATGTCTGTAAATATTATATCGAAACATTACACCATCATTCTCCATATAACTTACATATAATACTTTGAACATCATTATGTATATAACTTACATATAACACTTTGAACATCATTATGTATATAACTTACATATAATACTTTGAACATCATTATGTGTATAACTTACATATAACACTTTGAACATCATTATGTATATAACTTACATATAATACTTTGAACATCATTATGTATACAACTTACATATAATACTTTGAACATCATTATGTGTATAACTTACATATAACACTTTGAACATCATTATGTATATAACTTACATATAATACTTTGAACATCATTATGTATACAACTTGCATGTACTACTTTGAACATCATTATGTATATAATTTTCATATACTACTTTGAACATCATTATGTATATAACTTACATATAATACTTTGAACATCATTATGTGTATAACTTGCATGTACTACTTTGAACATCATTATGTATATAATTTTCATATACTACTTTGAACATCATTATGTATATAACTTACATATAATACTTTGAACATCATTATGTGTATAATTTTCATATACTACTTTGAACATCATTATGTATATAACTTACATATACTACTTTGAACATCATTATGTATATAACTTGCATGTACTACTTTGAACATCATTATGTATATAATTTTCATATACTACTTTGAACATCATTATGTATATAACTTACATATAATACTTTGAACATCATTATGTGTATAACTTACATATAACACTTTGAACATCATTATGTATACAACTTGCATGTACTACTTTGAACATCATTATGTATATAATTTTCATATACTACTTTGAACATCATTATGTATATAACTTGCATATACTACTTTGAACATCATTATGTATATAACTTGCATATAATACTTTGAACATCATTATGTATACAACTTGCATGTACTACTTTGAACATCATTATGTATATAATTTTCATATACTACTTTGAACATCATTATGTATATAACTTGCATATACTACTTTGAACATCATTATGTATATAACTTGCATATACTACTTTGAACATCATTATGTATATAACTTACATATAATACTTTGAACATCATTATTTACACGACTTACATATAATACTTTGAACATCATTATGCATACAATTTACATATAATACTTGTACATCATTATGTATACAAATTACATATAGTACTTTGAACATCACTATGTACACAACTTACATATAATACTTGGTACATCATTATGTATATTAATTGGATATAATATGTGGTACGTCATTATATTTATTACTAACATTTACTTGGAATATTATGTATATTACTTACATATAGTACTTGGTACATCTTTGTGCATATTACTGACATGTAATACTTGGTACATCATGTGTATTACTTACATATAGTATTTGATACATCATTATCTATATAACTTGGGTATTATATTTGGCACATCATTATACATATTCTTTATATATAATACTTGGTACACTATTAAATATGTTACTTACATATTATACTTGGTAGATCATTATGTATAATACGTGGAACATCATTACAAATATTACATAATTTACTTGTTACATGATTTTTATACTACTTGCATATCGCACTTGGTACATCATTATGCATATTACATATAATACTTTGTATATAATTATATATATATATATTACAAATAATACTTGGTACACCATTATTAATAATACATCTAAGACTAGGAACATCATAATGTATATTATTTACATGTAGTACTTGGTACATCTTTGTGTATATTACTTACATGTAATACTTGGTACATCATTATGCATATTACATATAATACTTTGTATATAATTATATATATATCTCTCTCTCTATATATATATTACAAATAATACTTGGTACACCATTATTAATAATACATCTAAGACTAGGAACATCATAATGTATATTATTTACATGTAGTACTTGGTACATCTTTGTGTATATTACTTACATATAATACTTGGTAGATCATTATATATATAACTTAGATATAATATTTGGTTCATCATCATATATAATACTTAGGACATCATTATTTATATTGTATGTAATACGTGGTATGACATTATATTTATTACTTACATTTTATGTTTGGTATATCATTATGTACATTACCTACATATAATACTTGGCCTACTATTAGGTATACTATCTACATATAATACTTTGTACATTATATCTTTTACTTACATTTAATGCTTGCCACACCATTAGGTATATTCCTTACATATAATATCTAATACATCATTATATATTTATACACACACACACTACTGATATATAATAGTTCGTACATCATTATGTATATTACTTCATATAATACCCTATACAGGCCCAATATGGCCAGGTGGGTTAAGGCGTTCTACTCGTAAACTGAGGGTAGCGAGTTGGAATACTTTTCGCACCAATTTCAGCTATTTGGGCATTATAAAGTTACGGTAAATCCCACTATTCGGTTTTAAAAGAGTTGGTCAAGAGTTACGCTGGGCAGTGATGACTAATAGCCTGCCCTCTTGTCTTTCACTGTGAAATTTGGGACGGCTTGGATAGACCTTGAGTAGATATGCGCGAATAAAACAAAACAAAACAATAGTATGTTCATTATTATGTATATGTCTTATCTATAATGCTTTGAACACTTTAAGTATATTACTTACAATAATACTTGGTACATCATTATATATAATACGTATAATACTTGGTACGTTGTTATATATATTACTTACGTATTATTTTTGGTACATCATTATGTATATTACTTATATTTCTTCATACATCATTAGATTACTTAGATATAATACTTTGTACATCATTATATGTATAATAGTTGATCCATTATTATGCATATTAATTTCATATAGTACTTGGTACATTAATATATATACGATTTATATATAATATTTGGAACATCATTATGTGTATTACCTAAATATAATAATTGGTACATCATTTGTATGTTTCTTATATATAGTATGTGCATCATTAAATCTTTTAGATACATATAGTACTTGGTACACATTTAGGTATATTACTTACATATAATACTTTGTGCTTCATTGTGTATGTTACGTTCATATTGTAATTGGTTCATCATTATGTATATTACATATAATACTTGATATATCAATATGTATATTAATTATGAATAATACTGGTATATCATTATGTATATTACATATAATACTTGATATATCAATATGTATATTAATTATGAATAATACTTGGTATATCATTATGTATATTACATATAATACTTGATATATCAATATGTATATTAATTATGAATAATACTTGGTATATCATTATGTATATTACATATAATACTTGATATATCAATATGTATATTAATTATGAATAATACTTGGTATATCATTATGTATATTACTGACATACAGTACTTTAGTACCTTATTATTTATACCACTTACATAAAATATTTGGTACATCATTATTGATATTATTTACATATAATATTGGGTACACCATTATATAAATTATGTACTTACAATAGTTGGTAGATCACTACATATATTATTTAGATGCAATACTTGGTTATTTATTATGTATATTCCACATAATATTTTGTACATTATAAAATGTATATTACTATTATATAATGCTTCGTACATCCTTATGTATATTACTTAAACATAATACTTGGTACACCATTATATATATTACTTAAATATAATACTTGGCACATCATTATTTTTATAACTAAAATATAGTGCTTGGTACACCGTTAGGTATATTACTTACATATAATACTTTGTGCACCATCATATATATTACTTACATATAACACTTGATAAATCTTAATGTATATTACACATAATACCTAGTACATCAATGTGAATATTACGTTCATAGTGTAACTGAATCATAATTATTCATATTACTTATATAGTTCGTTTATCATTATGTATAATAATTACATATAATACTGGGTAGATCATTATGCGTAAGGATTGCATGCAATACTTGATACATCAATATTTATATTACATATAATACTTGGTAGAAGATCATATATATATTGCTTACATATAATACTTGGTACATTATAAAATATATATTACTGTTATATAATACCTAGTACATCATTATGTATGTTACTTAGATATAATATTTGGGACATCATTATGTATAATACTTAGGTATAATTCTTGGTACACCATTATATATATTATTTACATATAATACCTGGTACGTCATCATTATATATTACATATAATACTTAGTAACTCATTATGTATGTTACTTACATATAATACTTCGTTCGCTATTATCTATATATATAATATTTGGAACATCAGTATGTATAATACTTAGATATAATACCTGGTACATCATTATATATATATATTACTTGTATATAATACTTGGAAAATCATTAAGTATATTACATATAATACTTGGTACATCATTATTTACATAACTTACATAAAATACTTGTTACATGATCTTATATGTTACTTACTTATAATAGTTGGTAGATCAATATATATTATTTGCACATAACACTTCCTACATCATTATATTTATTACTTACATATAACTCTTGGTACATCATTAGGTGTATTATCTACATGTAATACTTTATACATAATTATTTATAATACTTGCATATAATGCTTAGTACACTATTAGGTATATTATTTATATATAATACTTGGTACACCATTATGTATATTACTTACATATTATGCTTGGTACATCATTATGTATATTACTGACATATAATACTTGGTACGTCATTATGATATTACTTACATATAATATTTGGTCCACCATTATGTACGTTTCTTACGTATAATACCAGGTACGTCATTATGTATATTACATATAACACTTGGTACATCATTAGGTATATTACTTACATATACTATTTGTTAATGATTATGTATAATACTTAGATATAATAATTGGTACGTTATTATATATGTTACTTACATGTTATATTTGGAACATCATTATATATATATATATCCTACATATAAAACTTGATACACCATTATGTATGTAACTTTATATGACGTTTTGTGTAGTGAAACATACGTGATGTCAATAGCATTATTTATGACTTTTTTATTTTGTGAAAGGTTCATTATGTCATAGTGTTATTTATGACGCCTTGTTCAGTAAAACATCCATAATATCCATAGTATTATTAATGACGTTTTGTTTAGTGAAACATCCACCATTTTGTTGTATTTACAAAGACGTTTTGCTTCGGAAATCGTCTGCAATATCCATAATATTTTTATTTCGTTTCATTTAATTAAATATCTAATGCCATAATTTTATTAATAACGTTTATTTTTTAAAACATACACAATGCATAGTATTATTAGTGACACGTTGTTTTGTAAAACATCAATAATGCCCGTAGTATTATTAATGATGTTTTCAGTGAAACATCCACAATGCCATTGTATTAATAATGACGTTTAGTTTAGTTAAATATTCACATTGTCATAGTATTAATAATCACGTTTTGGTTAGTGAAACATTCATAATACTCATAGTACTATTAATGATGTTTTGTTTAATAAAACATTCATAATATTTGTAGTATTACTAATGACGTTGTTTTTGTAAAACAATGCAATTTCATAGTATTATTAATTACTTTTTCTTGAAAAATATCTATAATATTATTAATGACGTTTAGTTTAGTGAAACATCCAAGGGCCTGGCATGGCCGAGTGCGTTAAGCGTGCGCTCGTAATATGAGGGTCACGGGTTCGCATCCGAGTCGCGCTAAACATGCTCGCCCTCCCAGCCGTGGGGGCGTTATAATGTCACGGTCAATCCAACTATTCGTTGGTAAAAGAGTAGCCCAAGAATTGGCGGTGGGTGGTGATGACTAGCTGCCTTCCCTCTAGTTTTACACTGCTAAATTAGGGACGACTAGCACAGATAGCCCTCGAGTAGCTTTGCGCGAATTTCAAAAACAAACAAACGAAACATCCAGTCTGATTTTATTATTAACGACGTTTAGTTTAGAAAAACATCATCATTGTCATAGTATTATTAGTGACGTTTAGTCTAGAAAAACAATGTCATAATGTTATTAGTTACATTTTGTTTAGTGATAATCCTCAATGTTCATAGTATTATTAATGACATTTTGTATAGTGAAGCATCGATAATATCCATAATACTATTAATTACCTTTTGTTTTGTATAACATGTACAGTGTTCAAAGTGTTATTAATGATGTTTTGTTTAGTAACACATCCATAATATTATTATACTATTAATGACATTTTGTTAAGTGAAACATTTACAATGTCACAGTATTATTAAGATCGATTTGTTTAGTGAAACATCCATAATGCCCGGAGTATTATGAATGACGTTTTATTTTTTGTAACATCCATAATGTCATAGTATTATTTTTCACATTTTTCTTAGTGTAACGACCATAGTGTTCGTAGTATTAGTGGACCGGCATGTCCAAGCGTGTTAAAGCATACGACTCGTAATCTGAGGGTCGCGGGTTCGCATCCCGGTCGCACCAAACATGCTCGGCCTTTCAGCCATGGAGGCGTTATAATGTGACGATCAATCCCACTATTCGTTGGTAAAAGAGTAGCCCAAGAGTTGGCGGTGGGTGGTGATGATTAGCTGCCTTCCCTCTTGTCTTACACTGCTAAATTAGGGGCGGCTAGCACAGATAGCTCTCGAGTAGCTTTGTGCGAAATTCAAAAACAAACAAAGAAACAAAAAGCGTAGTATTCGTATAGACGTTTTTTGTGAAACGTGCATAATGTCCATTGTTTTTATTAATGACGTTTTGTTAGTAAAACATTTACAATGTCGTGGTTTTGCTTATTGAAACATCAATAATGTTCATAGTATTATTGATCATTTTTAATGAGACATCTATAATGCCTAGTGTTATTAATATCGTTTTGTTTAGTAAAACATTCACAATGTTATGGCATTAATAATGACGTTTTGGTCAGTGAAACATGCATAATGTCCATGGTATTATTAACGACGTTTCCTTAAGTAAAACATCCTCAATTTCATTGTATTAATAATTAATAAATAAGAATAATGTTATTGGATAAAACTGACAACTTGGTTCACGAATTTGTAATTTTGTTGCATGAAACCCAAACTTCTTGAATGGGTTTTCATTTTACTTGCTTAATGGATTAACATTTTAATTAAAATATTTGGTTACTAATTATGAAACCTACATTGTAGTTGAAGTATATATTTGTTTCATAATTGCACAAAACCTAAATTTAAGGTGAAGTCGATATTTACTCTTGCACTAAACCTACAATTTAGTTGGAGCGGATATAACATTAAATGTATCATGAAATCTACTCTTTAGTTAAAGTGGACATTAGTTTCATTGTTGCACGAAACCTGAACTTTAGTTAAGGTGCATATTAGTATAAGTTTTGCATGAAACTCACTATTTTATCAAAGTGGATATTAGTTTAATTTTTGCGCGAATCCTAAACTTTTGTTAAAGAGAATATCAGTTTCGTTTTCACATGAAACCGACAATTTATTTAAATTAGATATTAGTTTCATTGTTGGTTGTAGTCGACAATTTAGTTAATGTGAAGTGAAATGAAGGTGAAATTGGAAAGTTTAGGTTTACTTTGGACTTCCAAATTACAATCTTAGCTCATTCTTTCCGTCCACTGCATTGGTCATTTACATTGATACAATTCTGAGTGTCTTTGTACACTTTCGTAATTGCTAATAAAATTGTACACGAATGACCCTTCTCAGTTTAAACATACACACACACATACATATGTATGTTTACTTTACTGTATCAAGTAAGTCAGTATGCAAGAATATAAACATGAAATATTTTGCTTTTTAAGAGAATGTTTAAAATGATAAAATCATTGAATGGTCTCTTCCATGAGTAGACATACAGCTTGAGGTAGATAACACATTTGGTATGTTATATAACATACTGACATTACTTTATAATTATAATTTTGGTTTTAATCATTAAAATATTTTACTAATTTAATTTGGTGGAACACACCTACGTCCAAAAAAGTTTGTTACTTTTACACTCTCGCAATTGACGTAGAAGACAATTATAAATATTTTTAGAGAAACATTTTTATACTCATAACAATAAATTATCTGACATAAATATCAAAAAATGTCTACGTGTTCGTCAGAAATCTACAATAACGTGAGAGCTTTTTTAATCTGGAGCAAAAACATATTTTGAGTTGAGTGAAAAATATTGTCAGTTCATGTTTTAGACTACATTAAGAATAATTATCTTCAACTGGCTTTTTTATCTGTCATTTTCTCCGTCAGTGTCTTCGAACTGTGGTGCTAATTTCATGATGCCGTCTTCTGAAACATGACTAACTACTTATAAGTACGAATGCCATTAGCGAGCTGTATGTATGATACAAATGTATCATACGAGGGTACAATCGTTCGAGTGATAAACCAAAGATAATCTTCCTAACTTCCTAGTCATTAGCGTGACTTTAACTGAAGCAGGATCGAACGAGATAACGGCTCAGACAACACCTTTGAAGCCTGGGTTGAGTAACAAACATGGACAGCATTTCCGAAAGTTAAACACATTTCAAAATAATCGTTCCTGATTTCAAATGTACAGTAACAACAAACAAACTGTCTCATTATCAAAACTTTCTTATATAACACATAAATAACTAATTTTTTTTTACAGAATTATAATAACTACGATATACAAATAACTAATTTTTTTATTAAATTAAACTAACTACATCATGCACAAATAACTAAATATTTACTGAATTAAAGTAACTAGACGATATACAAATAGCTAAATTTTTATTGAATTATACTAGCTACATACATAAATAACTAATTTTATACTAAATTACACTAACGACACGATACAAAAATAACACAAAATTTTTACTGAATTATACTAGTTACATCAAACATAAATAACTATTTTTTTACAGAATTAGACTAACTAGACCACACACAAATAACTAAATTTTTAGAGAATTAGACCAACTAGTCCAAACACAAATAACACAACTTTCTGACAAATTAGAATAATTATACCATGCACAAATAACTAAATATTTTACTAATTAGACCAACTACACCATACACAGTTAACTAAATTGTTACAGAATTAAACTAACTACACCATAGAAAAATAAATAGTTTTTTACTGAATTAGACTAACAACACCATACACAAATAACTAAATTTTTACTGAATTAAAGTAACTAGACGATATACAAATAGCTAAATTTTTATTGAATTATACTAGCTACATCATACATAAATAACTAATTTTATACTAAATTACACTAACGACACGATACAAAAATAACACAAAATTTTTACTGAATTATACTAGTTACATCAAACATAAATAACTATTTTTTTACAGAATTAGACTAACTAGACCACACACAAATAACTAAATTTTTAGAGAATTAGACCAACTAGTCCAAACACAAATAACACAACTTTCTGACAAATTAGAATAATTATACCATGCACAACTAACTAAATATTTTACTAATTAGACCAACTACACCATACACAGTTAACTAAATTGTTACAGAATTAAACTAACTACACCATAGAAAAATAAATAGTTTTTTACTGAATTAGACTAACAACACCATACACAAATAACTAAATTTTTACTGAATTAGACTAACTAGACCACGTATCAGTAACATTAAATTACTACTGAATTAGGTAACTAGATCGTATACAATTAACACTAATTTTTTACTAAATTAGACTAACCACACCATAGATAAATAACGGTAATGTTTTACTAAATTAGACTAACCACACCATACATAAATAACGGTAATGTTTTACTAAATTAGACTAACCACACCATTCACAAATAACGCTAAATGTTTAACTGAATTAGACTAACTACACAATACACAGTTAACTAAGTTGTTACAGAATTAGACTAGCTACACAACAGACAAATAAATTAGTTTTTTACTAAATTACAGTACTTATACCAAACACAAATAGCACTAAATTTTTATTGAATTAGACTAACTACACCATACATAAATCACTAAATGTTTACAGAATTAGAAAACTAGACCATATACATTAAAAAATATTTTTTTGCTGAATTACACTAACTGGACCAAACACAAATAACACAAATTTTTGATGAATTGGAATAACTAGACCATAGAAAGAAAATAGTACTTACGTAGTGTAATAATCACATAAGTTGGTCATAATATAATTATATTTATTATATTGGATAATGGGTGAACAAAAATGAAATATTTAGATATCTTTCTCATGATGAAGTGTGCAACAAAGTAATTTTGAAGCAAGATTTGTGTAACCATTATGTGTTTTTTGTAGTTGTTTTCCACGGGCTCCATTTTGTATAAAACCTGTTTTTTATGGTTATAAAGCCTATTATGCTTCAGGATCGAAATCATAAAGTAATTTCAAAAGTCCATATATTATTTTTTGAAACTTCGATTTTCGAAGTTCGATTAATAAAATCATCTAAGAATATTCTAGGTAATGTTATGTTCCTAGATGGCTCAACATTAAATTCAAGGTGTTATAATAGACAACATCGGGCTTGTATCTTCACAAATGATGCACTAAAAATAATTTAGGTACTTTGATTGGATAATTTTAGTCGTAGATATCTGAGAAGTTACATTTTTTTAACACGGTAATCGTTACTGGGATATGAAAGCTCGTGTGTTATATACTGTTACTAGAGCATACATATGAGATATACTGTTACTAGAGCATACATATGAGATATACTGTTACTACCACAGACATTGCTAATGCGGTACACGTTTATAGTTATATTTAATGTTGACTGTCGAGAAATTGACCATCAATGTTCCATCTACTTTCTTCGATGTAATAAAAGACGTCTGTGATATTTATGAGTGAAGACCAAAAGGAACACGGTAATATTCAACAAAAGTTAACGAAATAAAAACTTTGAATTGTATATTTTACGAGGTGAATATAATTTAAGATAATTCTTATTATTATCGCTTCTTAAAGAAGTAATATGGATCTGGTATTCATAAGTACAAGAAACATGACTTGTATTTTTACTATATTCAATATTAGTTAAAATGTATTTTTAATTTTTTTATATCATTTTTTTTTTCATTTTGAGATACCCCTACGACTTATAAGTAATTCATGAATCCAACAGCTACATATTTCATAGTAGTAACTCATAAATCCTAGTTCTACATATTTCATGTAAGTAATTCATAATTCTAGTTCTACATATTTCACGTGATTCATGAACCCTACAACTACATATTTCATGTAAGTAATTCATAATCCTAGTTCTACATATTTCATGTTAGTAATTCATGAATCCTACAACTACATATTTCATGTAAGTAATTCATAATCCTAGTTCTACATATTTCATGTTAGTAATTCATGAATTCAACAGCTACACATTTCATGTGAGAGAAAGAGAACCATAAGTGCTGATGTATGACGTAGGTCACCGTTGTATAGAGAATACTTTGTCACGTGACAAGTACTGATGTATAATGTATATTGCATTCTGTATAGAATGCATAGTTATGTGACAAGTACTGACGTATGTCGTAGATCCGATTATGTATGGAATACTTAGTCACGTGACAGACACTGGAGTATGACGTAGATCCCATTATGTATAGAATATCAGTCATGTGACTGTAAGAAGTACATACAGAAATTCATAGAAACCATTCCTGTTTCTTAAGTTATTTTCGTGCTAAAACAAGTTTTTAGAACTGAATAGAGGACACTAATAGTACTAATCTTCTGATTTTGTGAAATTAAAATGAGAAATATATGCTTTATCTGGAAGTCTCTAATCAGTTAAAAACTGAAAGGCGTGCAGTATGTGTAGGGGTCGAGGGTGATATGTGGACACAACAGTTAGGGACATCGAAACTTCTTAAATGCAAAGACACGTAGATGTCAGCTTTAATTTAAATTTCTCTCTACCGACTGACGACACGGCTTTTTTCTAAAGGAAAGGTAATGATAAATATGTTTAGTGTTGCTGCGGATTTGATACTTACAATAACAGAAATACAAAATCAGAAACTGACTGGGACAGTGACGTTAAACAGTTGTTCTACGTGCTCATAAGCTGAAGAAATCCGAGCTGGATGAACATTTTAGCTGTTTAAAACTAATAATACAGTAAATATATGTTGTCTTAAGGTATGGAAATGTATTAAGTGACAAACTGCTTACATTTCCGGTAGTAATGATGATGTAACCTCCTCAAACAAACAAATATATGAATGAACTTATTATGTTGATAAAGTTAGTCGTACTTCAGGATAACAAGGTGGCTTATTACAGAGTAACAGTAAGTCTTCCTTCAGGATAACAAGGTGGCTTATTACAGAGTAACAGTAAGTCTTCCTTCAGGGTAACAAGGTGGCTTATTACAGAGTAACAGTAAGTCTTCCTTTAGGGTAACAAGGTGGCTTATTACAGAGTAACAGTAAGTCTTCCTTCAGGATAACAAGGTGGCTTATTACAGAGTAACAGTAAGTCTTCCTTTAGGGTAACAAGGTGGCTTATTGCAGAGTAACAGTAAGTCTTCCTTTAGGGTAACAAGGTGGCTTATTACAGAGTAACAGTAAGTCTTCCTTCAGGATAACAAGGTGGCTTATTACAGAGTAACAGTAAGTCTTCCTTCAGGATAACAAGGTGGCTTATTGCAGAGTAACAGTAAGTCTTCCTTCAAGGTAACAAGGTGGCTTATTACAGAGTAACAGTAAGTCTTCCTTTAGGGTAACAAGGTGGCTTATTACAGAGTAACAGTAAGTCTTCCTTTAGGGTAACAAAGTGGCTTATTACAAAGTAACAGGAAATCTTCCTATAGGGCAACAAGGTGGTTTTTCACAGATCAGACACTTTTCGCTGACGTCACTACTGGAATGTATTGTTAAATTGAATGTTGCTGTAAAACTTACATTAAAATAAAAAGTAGGTTACAGTTGTTGTAATTAGGGCTTAATTAACGCCTCTCAACATTAATATTAAACAGAACACGTGGTTTGTAAGAGTGACACGTGACATTCAGTATTCACGACTAGAACAACACTGTTAGGCTCAGTAATAAAATCCATTCAAGTTTCGGCACTAATGGTCCTTGTCACAAGTTGAACCACGACATAGGTTTTTCACAGTTATCTTCCGCCACCTTGGCTGCACACAACCACTTTCGCTGGAGAAACGGGGAGCCAACGCTAGTCGTATAGACACTCACTCATCGTGCTCAAGTACAACATGAACGACAATTTTTCATTGGTCACAACAGCCCCTGATATCGAGAGGCATATGGACGCGACGCGGTTTAATCTCTATACAGATCTGTGTTCTAGCTCGGCTGATTTTGACGCGAATGATGCCACAGTGACGATGAATTATGGAAACTATCTAGCCTTTAATGACCTTATCTGAAATGACTGGTCCACGAAAGACCAGTGCCTCGGTTCTGATGTGTCTCTATAGGGTTTTATGCTATCGTCGTCTGAGTTATCGATATCGAGTTTGGAGAGCCAACAACCTGTTATCCGTTTGTTGTGAAGTAGCAAGCTTGTAATTACGTACCAAGAACTGTCGCTTCGTATATACGTATGAAAGAAGATTTCAAGACAAAACTCACTTTAGAACTTTTCATGAAATAAACAATAATTTATACAACATTTTAACAGTTATAATCGAGTTAATGTTTACTTTATACATAATTACATCACTTATAGTAGAGTTAATGTTTACTTCATGCATTACTACATCTGTTATAATGGAGTTAACGATTACTGTGTACATTATTATATCACTCATGATATTTTATGTGAATTAAAATAAGAAAAAATTAAGCTGAAGTAAAGAAACAACAAATTCTCGCTCATTTACAGTAACAAATACATTCTAGCTGAATGAAAGTAACAAACACATTCTAGCATAATTAAGGTTACAAACACATTCTACCTGAAGTTAAGTAAAAAAACACACATTCTACCTGAATAAAAATAACAAACACATTCTACCTGAATTGATGTCACAAACACATAACAGATGAAGTAATAATGATACAAACACATTATAGCTGTTAAAAGTAACAAACACAGTCAAGCTAAATTAAAGTAAGAAATACTTTCTAGCTGAAATAAAGTTCGAAACACGTTCTAAGTAATTTCATGTGACAAACAAACTCCAGGTGAATTAAAACAATGACCACATTTTAGATGAATTAAAAGCAGTAACATATTCTACTTGAATTAAAGAAAGAAACATATTCCAGCTGAATTGAAGTATCAAACTCACTGTAGCTGAATCAAAGTAACAAACTCACTGTAGCTGAATCAAAGTAACAAACACACTGTAGCTGAATCAAAGTAACAAACATATTATAGTTGAATCAAAGTAACAAACATATTATAGTTGAATCAAAGTAAAAAACACACTATAGTTGAATCAAAGTAACAAACACACTGTAGCTGAATCAAAGTAACAAACACACTGTAGCTGAATCAAAGTAACAAACACACTGTAGCTGAATCAAAGTAACAAACACACTGTAGCTGAATCAAAGTAACAAACACATTATAGTTGAATCAAAGTAAAAAACACACTATAGTTTAATCACAGTAACAAACACTTTATAGCCAAATCAAAGTAACAAATACACTATAGCCGAATCAAAGTAGCAAACACACTATAGCTGAATCAAAGTAACAAACACACTGTAGCTGAATCAAAGTAACAAAAACATTATAGCCGAATCAAAGTAACAAACACACTATAGCTTAATCAAAGTAACAAACATATACTTGAATCAAAGTAACAAACACACTATAGTTTAATCAAAGTAACAAACATATACTTGAATCAAAGTAACAAACACACTATAGTTTAATCAAAGTAACAAACATATACTTGAATCAAAGTAACAAACATACTATAGTTTAATCAAAGTAACAAACACACTATAGCTGAATCAAAGTAACAAACACACTGTAGCTGAATCAAAGTAACAAACACATTATAGCCGAATCAAAGTAACAAACACACTATAGCTTAATCAAAGTAACAAACATATACTTGAATCAAAGTAACAAACACACTATAGTTTAATCAAAGTAACAAACATATACTTGAATCAAAGTAACAAACACACTATAGTTTAATCAAAGTAACAAACATATACTTGAATCAAAGTAACAAACACACTGTAGCTGAATCAAAGTAACAAACACACTGTAGCTGAATCAAAGTAACAAACACACTGTAGCTGAATCAAAGTAACAAACACATTATAGTTGAATCAAAGTAAAAAACACACTATAGTTTAATCACAGTAACAAACACTTTATAGCCAAATCAAAGTAACAAATACACTATAGCCGAATCAAAGTAGCAAACACACTGTAGCTGAATCAAAGTAACAAAAACATTATAGCCGAATCAAAGTAACAAACACACTATAGCTTAATCAAAGTAACAAACATATACTTGAATCAAAGTAACAAACACACTATAGTTTAATCAAAGTAACAAACATATACTTGAATCAAAGTAACAAACACACTATAGTTTAATCAAAGTAACAAACATATACTTGAATCAAAGTAACAAACACACTGTAGCTGAATCAAAGTAACAAACACACTGTAGCTGAATCAAAGTAACAAACACACTGTAGCTGAATCAAAGTAACAAACACACTGTAGCTGAATCAAAGTAACAAACACACTGTAGCTGAATCAAAGTAACAAACACATTATAGTTGAATCAAAGTAAAAAACACACTATAGTTTAATCACAGTAACAAACACTTTATAGCCAAATCAAAGTAACAAATACACTATAGCTGAATCAAAGTAGCAAACACACTATAGCTTAATCAAAGTAACAAACACACTGTAGCTGAATCAAAGTAACAAACACACTGTAGCTGAATCAAAGTAACAAACACATTATAGTTGAATCAAAGTAAAAAACACACTATAGTTTAATCACAGTAACAAACACTTTATAGCCAAATCAAAGTAACAAATACACTATAGCTGAATCAAAGTAGCAAACACACTATAGCTGAATCAAAGTAACAAACACACTATAGCCGAATCAAAGTAACAAACACACTATAGCTTAATCAAAGTAACAAACATATACTTGAATCAAAGTAACAAACACACTATAGTTTAATCAAAGTAACAAACATATACTTGAATCAAAGTAACAAACACACTATAGTTTAATCAAAGTAACAAACATATACTTGAATCAAAGTAACAAACATACTATAGTTTAATCAAAGTAACAAACATATACTTGAATCAAAGTAACAAACACACTATAGTTTAATCAAAGTAACAAACACACTATAGTTTAATCAAAGTAACAAACATATACTTGAATCAAAGTAACAAACATACTATAGTTTAATCAAAGTAACAAACATATACTTGAATCAAAGTAACAAACATACTATAGTTTAATCCAAGTAACAAATACATTATGGCTGAATCAAAGTAACAAACACACTATAGCTGAATCAAAGTAACGAACATACTATAGTTGAATTAAAGAAAGAAACATATTCCACCTGAATTTAACTGACAAACACATTGTAGCTGAATTAAGCTAAAAACGAATTCTAGTTGAACTAGAGTAACACTTTCTCTTTCATTTAAAGTATCAAACACATTCTAGTTGAATTAAAGTAACTAAGACGTACAAGGTGAATTAAAGTGAGAAAAACGTTCCCACTGAATTAAAGTAACAAACATATTCTATAATTCTATAACCGAATTTTAGTAGCAAATACATTTTAGCTGAATTGAAATAACAAACACATTCTAGCTGAAATAAAGTAAGAAACGCATTTTACCTGAAATAAAGTAAGAAACGCATTTTACCTGAAATAAAGTATGAAACATATTCTATCTGAGTTAAAGTAACAAACACGTTCCAACTAAGATAAAGTAAGAAACGCGTTCAAACTGAATTGAAATAGCAAAAAAACATTCTTGTTGAATTAATTATATGAAACACATTCAAGCTGAATTAAGATAAGAAACATATTTCAGCGAAATTAAAGTAAAAAACACATTCTCGCTGAACTGAAGAAAGAAACACATTCTAACTGAATGAAAGTAAGAAACAAATTTTATATGAATGAAAGTAACGAACACATCGTTCCTGAGTTAAAGTAAAAACACTAAAGTAACTAAACACTAAACATTAAATTAATTCTGCTTGAATTAATGTAACAAACATATTCAAGCACTGTTGAAGTAAATAACTCATTCCAAATTAATTAAAGTAGAAAACATCTTTTAGTAGAAGTAATATAACAAACACCTTCTAGCTGAATAATACTAACATTAACGCTGAATTAAAGTAATAAACACATTGTTAGCGCTCATTTAGTATATCGTAGAAGGTGTTGGACGTCTGAAACAGCTGATAGCATGTGATCCATTTGGCGTGTAAGGATCTTTACAGAGCCATCTGGCGATCACCTTACCCATGGTATGTCAGTAGAAAAGAATATTCCTCTATTTTGACGTTTATATACTGTAGGTGAATTAATGAAGGTGTTTACAAAAATAATGTTTTGGACTTAATAGCAGAACAAGTGGTTTAAACTTATCAGGTGTTTCGTTAAAACTGTATGTTGTTTTGTTAATCATATAATGTAATAACACTTCTATGTGGGATTGGTTAACTTGGTATGTTGTAACCACTTACAGATGAAAGTTTCGCAAGACCTGTTTAATGTTGGGTATAGAATAAGGATGCTGTTAAAGTTAAGATATCATGAATGGATCTAACCTTCCCTGTTAAATAAACAAGTTACGAAAGAAATATTAGAAAGGAAACTTGAATCTTTATTTACGGAAACTAATAACAAAAGTTTTAATGAAACAAATTAATCATAATTTACATAATAATATTATATATTCATTCACTAAAATCATGTAAGGAGCTTTGTTTTTCGTTTTTGAAAATATTGTTGCAAAAGTGGAAACATAATAAAAAAATTAAAATTCAGGAAATTAAAGCCAGGAATGTTAGGGTTAGAAATGCTAGGGTTAGGAACGTTGCAGTTGATTTATCAAGTGTCAGCTGTAATACAACGAAACTTCTTATTTTATTCTGTGTTTTAAAATGTGAAAATTCTACTCGTTACATATTATATGGGAAGTATGCAGTAAAGGTTAAACTGATTATCTCACTGACGAAGAGCGAAGGATGCTTTGTTACCAGTTGGGGTGTTTTCCCCCGTGATACCATGCAAGCTATTTACATTAGAATTTAATCAAGGCTTTGAACGCTATATCATCGCAATAATTGAACCCCCTGTTTCTTTTAAGACAATTAGTTACTGTACTAAATACTTCAAAATAGGACCTAAAACGGCTTGAAATGAGTGTTCTTCTGCCCTTGGAGTCTATTCTTCATAAAATAAAACTTATTAAGGCTGTTGTAGAGAAAAAAATGACGTCGGATCTGTGTAAACTCTTGCTTATTGAACGATTCTACTGCATCACAGTGAAAGGCTGGGACATTCCCATCCCAGCAGCCAATCACAGGCGAGAGCTACTGTGCTAACGATGGCTGGCTCCCTTGAGGCTGAGAAAGGCTAAGCCAAATTGAGAAGATGCAGCGTCATTGCTGGCCGGCGTAGAGAATTATCTTACGATACCGATAAACAGTTTAGTCGGGCAGCTTACGCGGAACCAGTCACCTTTCTTTATCAGATAGAGTGAGGTTTAATTTCCTGTGGTTATCCTGAGAAAAACTCTTTAGCTGCTTGATAAGTTTTTTTAAAAAAACATTAACGTTGTTTGTCATATCAGTACATAAGCACAATTTTTTTTACACAGTACGTAAAAATTTATCTATTTCTCAAGAAGAACAGCTGGTGTTTGTTTCTTAAATGTCGTAAGAGTAGAGGATTGTGGAGAACTTATCAACAGGAATCCAAATTATATGAAGGATAATATTAACACAGTCTTATACAATAGTGAACGAAACTAAGAAAGATAGTTTGACATCATTTATAACAGTGATGTCAAGAGACTAAGACACAACGCTGTTTTCCTTAGACATTACTTATAACAGTAATATTTTTGAGGAGGAAACAATATTGGTTTCTTTGGACATCATAAATAACATCTTTGTTATTTATTAAGAAGCAATGTTAGGTTTCTTGGGCCAACGCTTAAAAATTAATATCATTTATTAAGAAACAATGATAGTCTCTTTGGATATTACTTATAACATCAATATCATTTATCAAGAAACAATGATAGTTTCTTTGGATATTACTTATAACATCAATATCATTTATTAAGAAACAATGATAGTTTCTTTGGATATCACTTATAACATTAATATTATTTTTTCAGTGAAAATGTTAGGTTTGTTTTTGGGACTAAGATATAACAAAGATATTATTTATTAAGGAATAATGTTTGTTTATTTGAACATCACTCACAACATGAATATTGTTTATTAGAAATTAATGTAAGGTTTCTTTGGCATCTGATATAACAGTAATATAACAGAAATAATATTAAGTCTCTTTGAACATTTACAATATTAACAATATTTATTAAGAAGAAATGTTTTTTCTTTAGACTTCACTTATAACAGTAATATTATTTATTAGGAAACAATGTTAAAAATATTTGGATATCAGATATAACAGTAATGTTATTTATCAAAAACAATATTGGTTTACTTGAATGTCATGTATAGCATTAACATGTTTTATTCAAAAATAGTGATAGGTTTCTTTTGATAACATTATTACTTTTTATCGGCAAACAATGTTGGTTTCATTGGTTATCAGTTATAAGAGTAATTTCTTATTAAAAACAATGTTAGGGTACTTTGGACATAACTCATAACAATATAATTATTATTTATTAAAAAGCTATGTTAGGATTGTTGGGATATCAGATATAACATTAATATTATTTATCAAGAAAGAATGTTAAGATTGTTTGGATATCACAACTGACAGCAATATTATTTTTAAGAAACAGTGTTATGTTGTTTTTGCAAATAATGTTATAATTATTGTCATAACCTTTATATTATTTATTATGAAACAATGTTGGTTATCTTAGACATCACTTATAACATTAATATTGTTTATTAACAAACAATGTTAGTTTGGATATCAGAATTTACAGTAATACTATTTTTAAGAAACAGTGTTTTGTTTTTAATAATGTTATACAGGGTGTTCGGAAAGTCACTGTGCACTTATATATTTATTAACAGACATGTTTCAATATAAAATACAGGAGGTAAGGATGACTGACAATTATAAACAATGTTGAAAGTGACATTGTTGAAAGTATTGGCATCAATACTTTATATTTTTGTTTCTAAACACTGCTAATAGTTGCTGACTTGAAATAAACTGAATAAAATATGATTAGAAAACTCCATAGAGACTTTCTGAACACCATGTAGTTAATTTGGTAACCTTAACATTGATTATTGAGAAACAATGTTAAGTTTCTTTGGGATATTACTTACAACATTTATATTATTTATTAAGAAACATTTTTGGTTGTCTTTTTTTTATCACTTATAACATTTTTATTATTTATTAAGAAAAACTTAAGTTTCTTTGCACGTAACATATAACCTTAATATAACTTATTAAGAAACAATGGTATATTTCTTTGTACACAATTGATAACATTAATATTGTAGAGGAAGCAACAATTTTCGTTTTCTTTTGGACTTCACTTATGACATTAAGATTATTTATTAATAAACAATTTTATGTTTCTTTGGAGATTATTTATAAGAAACAATATTGGGTAAATTGGGTGTCAAATATAACAGTGATATTATTTATTAAGAAACAATGTCAGGTATTTTTCAGCATCTCTTATAAAATTAATATTATTAGTTAAGAAGCAATGGTGTGTTTGTTTGGTCGTCACTAATAAAATTAATATTATTTTTTATGAAACAATGTTAGGTTTCTATGGATGTCACATATAACATTAATATTATATCTTTAAAAGAATGTGGGTATCTTTGGACATCACTTATAAATTTAATATTATTTATTTAGAAACAATGTTAGTTTTCTTTGAAGAAATTTTATAACATTAATATTACTTTTAAGAACAATGTTGGCTTCTTTGGTCACAATTTGTAACATGAACTTTACTTACTGAGAAACAATCTTGGTTTCTTTGAACATCACTTGTAATATTAATATAGTTTATTAAGAAAGAATGTTAGAATTGTTTAGATATCAAATATAACATTAATATTATTTATTAAGAAAGAGATCTAGGATTGTTGGATATCAAATAAAATAGTATTATTATTTTTAAAAAACGATATCAGTTTCTTTTTCTTAATAATGTTATAATTAATGGCATAACCTTAATATTATTTTCTAAAGAAACAGTAATAGGAATCTTTGGGACATCACTTACAACACTGACATTTTTTATCAAGAAACATTGTTGGTTATCTTGGACATCAGTTGTTAATATTTATATTGTACAGTAAGAACTATTTTTGGTTTCTTTGAATGCCACTTATGATAGTGATATGTCTTTTTTGTAAAAATAATAATTTCTTTGGATATCACTTATAAAAGTAAAATTATTGATGAAGAAACTGTGTCAGTTTCTTTAGATATTACTAATAAAATTAATATTATTTACTAAAAATATCGTTAGGTTCCTTTGGACATCAGATATTAATATTATTCATTAAGAAACAGTATTAGGTTTCTTCCAACATCAGATATAAGAGTAATATTATTTGTCCAGAAACAATGTTGATTTCTTTGGATATCTCTTTTAACATTAATATTATTTATTAAGAAATATCGTTAAGTTGATTTGGACTTCAGATACAATAGAAATATTGTTAGTTAAGAAACATTTTTAAGTTTTTAAACATCACTTATAAAATTAATATTATTTATCAAGAAAAAAATGCTGTGTTTGTTTGATTTTCACTAAAGAAATTAATATTATTTTTTGTGAAGTAATGTTAGGTTTGTATGGACGTCAATTATAACATTAATATTATTTATTTAGAAACAACATCAGGTTTCTTTGGACCTCAATTACAGTATTAATAATATTTATTAAGAAACAATGTTAAATTTCTTTGGAGATAACTAATAACATTAATAATATTTATAAGTAAACAAAGATGGTTTAATTGGACATCACTTATAACATAAAAATGTTATTAAAAAGAATGTTACCTTTCTATGGACAAAACTTATAACAATAATACAATTTAATAAGAAACAATGCTAGGTTTCTTTGGAGATATCCATAACATTAAGCAGGAAATAATTTTGATTTCATTGGACTTTACTTCTTACGTAATTATTAGTTATTACAAAAACAGTGTTGAGTTTCTTTGGATATCACTTATAACATTAATTTTATTAATTAGAAAATGTTAGGTTTCTTTGAACATCTCTTTTAACATTGATATTATTTATTAAGAAACAATATTAGGTTTATTTGGACATAACTAATAAAATCAATATTATTTATTACAAACAATATTGGTTTCCTTGGACATCACTTATTACAGTAATATTATTTATTAAGAAACAATATTTGTTTCTTTGAGTATCTCTTATAACATTAATATTATTTTATAAGAAAGACTGTTAGAAATGTTTGGATATCAGATATTACTTACCAAGGAACAATGTAAAGTGGTTTTGAACATCTCTTATAAAATTAATGTTATTTATTAATAAACAATGCAATGTTTGTTTGAACATCATATAAAAATTAATATTATTTTATTATGAAACAGTGTTGTGTTTCTATGGAAGTCACATGTAACAGTAATGTTACTTCTTAAAAATAATGTTGGTTTCTTTGGACATCACTTATAACATTAATATTAGTTACTTAAATAAAACGTTAGGTTTCTCTGGACCTTATTTATAACATTATTATTTAGTTAGAAACAATGTTATGTCTTTTGGAGATGACCAATAACAATAATAATATTTATAACTAAACAATCTTGGTTTCATTGGACATCACTCATAACAGTAATTTTTTTTATTAAAAACAACTTTAGATTTCTTTGGACATATGTTATAACATTAATGATAGTTTTTAAAAATAATGTTTGTTTCTATGGACATCAATTATAACGTTATTATTATTTATTGAGAAACAATGTTAGGTTTTTTGGGCATATCTTATAACATTAATACTATTATTTAAAAACAGTGTTGATTTCTGAGGACATCACTTATAAAATTAATTTTATGAATAAACGTTAGATTTTTAAACATAACTTATAAAATTAGAATTATTTATTATGAAACAGCTTTAGGTTTGTTTAACCTTAAGTTTTAAAATTGATATTATTTATTAAGAAGCTAGTAAAATTAATATTATTCATTAAAACACAATTTTAGGTTTGTTTAAACATCACTTCTAAAATTTGTTATTTATTACGAAATTTGTAAAATTAATATTATTTATTAAAAACAATTTTGGATTGTTTGAACATAACTTGTAAAATTCACACTATTTATTAAAATTAAAGGCAGGCTTGTTTGATCATCACTAATAATATTAGGCTTGCTTAAACATCACTTGGAAAATTAATATTAATAAGGTGTATTTCTTTGAACATCACTTATAAAATTAATATTATGTATTCTGAAACAAAGTTAGGTATGTTTGAACATCACTTATAACATTAATATTATGTATTCTGAAATAAAGCTAGGTATGTTTGAACATCACTTATAACATTAATATTATTTATTATTAAAGAATCTAGAGATGACACTAATATTATTAATATACTTTTAAGAAAGAATGTGAGGTTCGTTGAATCTCACTTTTAAAATTAATATTATTTATTAAAAACAATTTTTGGATTGTTTAAAAATCAAATTGATACTCTTTATTAAGAAATAATGTTAGGTTTGTTTGTTCATAGATTATAAAATTAATATTATTCATTATGAAACAATGTTAGGTTTTTTGGATGTCCTACTTAATATTAATATTGTCCATTAAAGATAACTTGAGTTTGTTTGGAAACCATTTATAAAACTGATTTTATTAATTATTAAACAATGATAGACTTGTTTCAACATTATTCATAAAATTGATACTACTTATTATAAAACAGTGGGAAGTTTGTTTCAACATCAGTTATAAAATTATTATTATTTATTAAAAAATAAAATTAGGTTTGTTTGAATACAACTTATAAAATAATACTCTTTATTAATGGACAATGTTAGGTTTGTTTGATCATAACCTATAAAGTTAATATTATTTATTTTGATAGAATGTTTGATTTCTTTGGATGTCAATCATAACATTGATATTATCTATAGCAAAATTTAGGTATCTTTAAACACCACTAATAAAATTAATGTTGTTCGTTGATGCGTGTTTTTCTTATAGCAAAGCCACATAGGCTGTCTGCTAAGCCCACGGAGGGTAATCGAACCGCTGATTGTAGTGTTATAAATCCTTAGACATACCGCTGTACTAGCGAGGTACTTGTTTATTGATAAACACTATTAGGCTTGTTAGAACATTACTTATAAAATTAAAATTTATTAAGAAACAATGCGGATTGTTTAAACACCACTTATAAAACTAATATTACTTATTTAAAACAAAGTTGTATTTGTTTGAATATCATTTATAAAATTAATATTTTTATTATGAATCAATGAGAGGTTTGTTTGTAAATTACTTGCAACATTAATGTTATTTATTATCAAACAATGTTAGATTTCTTTCGAGATTATTTCTTACATTAATATAGTTTATTAAGGTTTGTTTGTTTTGGAATTTCGCACAAAGCTACTCGAGGGCTATCTGTGCTAGTCGTCCCTAATTTAAAGGTGTAAGACTAGGGGGAAGGCAGCTAGTCATCACCACCCACCGCCAACTCTTGGGATACTCTTTTGGCGCGACGCGGGCGCGAACCTGCGACCCTCGGATTACAAGTCGCGCGCCTTACGTGCTTGGCCAATTTATTAAGGAACAGTTTTAGAATTATTTGGATATTCTTATAAAATTAATTTTATTCATTAACAAACACTGTTAGGTTTGTTAGAACATTACGTATGAAATTGATATTATTTTTAAGAAACAATGTTAGGCTTGTTTAATTATCACTTGTGAAATTAACATTATTTATTAAGGAACATCACTTTTAATAAACACAATTTATTAAAAATATTATGTTTGTTTTAACACCACTTGGAAAATTAATATTATTTATGGAAAAACAGTGTTAAGCTTGTTTGAACATCTCTTATAAAGTTAATATTATTTATTATGAAACAATGTTAGGTTTGTTGGTACATCAGTTGCAACATTCGTGTTACGAAATTTGTTATGAAACGTTCTTTGGACGTCAGATCTTAAATTAATACTATTTATTAAGAAACAATTTTATGATTTGTTGACATTCTTATAAATTAATTTTATTCATAAATAACCAATGTTATGTTTGTTTGAACATTACTTATGTAACTGATATTATTTGTTAAGAAAGAATGAGGCCTGGCATGGCCGAGCGCGTTAAGGCGTGCGCTCGTAATTCGAGGGTCGCGCTAAACATGCTCGCCCTCCTAGCCGTGGGGGTGTATAATGTGACGGTCAATCCCACTATTCGTTGGTAAAAGAGTAGCCCAAGAGTTGGCGGTGGGTGGTGATGACTAGCTGCCTTCCCTCTAGTCTTACACTGCTAAATTAGGGACGGCTAGCACAGATAGCCCTCGACTAGCTTTGTGCGAAATTCCAAAACAAACATAAGAAACAATGTTAGGTTTCTTTGAACATCACATATAAAATTAATTATTTCTATTAAGAAACGACATTAGGTTTATTTCTTCATAGCTTATAACCTTAATATTAATTGATATTAAATAATATTAGGTTTCTTTGGATGTGACCCATAACATTAATATTTTCTATTAAAGAAAATTTAAATTTTTTGGAAATAAAAAGATACTTTCTTTTAGTAATAAAGAATGTTAGGCTTGCTTGAACATCTTTTATAACATAAATATAATTTATTATACAGGAATGCTTGTTATCTTTGAACGTAACTTACAAAATCAATAAAATTTTTATTTCGAAACAATTTTAGGCTTGTTTATATAACACTTGTAAAATTAATATTATTTATTATGTTAGGCTTAGATGTCTATCACTAATAACAGTAATATTTTACATTAAAGAAAATTTAGGTTTCTTTGAAAATTATTTATAAAATTAATATTATTCATTAAGAAACAATGCTAAATTTGTTTTAGCATCACTTATAAAGTAAATATTATTTATTGAGAACTAATATTAGGATTGTTTGAAAATAGCTTTTAAAATTAATATTATTTATTATGAAAAAATGTTAGAGATCTGTGGTTGTCACTTTTTAGATTAATACTATTTATAAACAAAATCTTTTAGTATTCTTTCGACATCACTTATAAGATTAATTTTATTAAATAATGAACAATGTTAGCTTTGTATAAACATCACTTGCAAAACTAATATTATTTATTAAGAAACAATGCTAATTTTGTTTGATCATAACTTATAAACTTAATATTATTTACTATGAAACAATGATTGTTTTTTGGATGTTACTCATAACACAAATATTATATATTAAAGTAAATTTAGGGTTCTTTGGAAATCACTTATAACATCACTTATCGAATTAATACACTCTTTCATAATAAATAATATTAATTTTATAATCTATAAACAAACAAACCTAACATTATTTCTTAGATGGCCTGGCATGGCCGAGCGCGTTAAGGCGTGCACTCGTAATCCGAGGGTCGCGGGTTCGCGCCCCCGTCGCGCTAAATATGCTCGCCCTCCCAGCCGTGGGGGTGTATAATGTGACGGTCAATCCCACTATTCGTTTGTAAAAGAGTAGCCCAAGAGTTGGCGGTGGGTGGTGATGACTAGCTGCCTTCCCTCTAGTCTTACACTGCAAAATTAGGGACGGCTAGCACAGATAGCCCTCGAGTAGCTTTGTGCGAAATTCCAAAAACAAACAAACAAACAAACAATTTCTTAGATAGTTTTCTTAAAGGCTTAGCAGACAGCCTATGTGGCTTTACTATAAGAAAAACACACATCAATGAACAACATTAATTTTATTAGTGGTGTTTAAAGATACCTAAATTTTGCTATAGATAATATCAATGTTATGATTGACATCCAAAGAAATCAAACATTCTATCAAAATAAATAATATTAACTTTATAGGTTATGATCAAACAAACCTAACATTGTCCATTAATAAAGAGTATTATTTTATAAGTTGTATTCAAACAAACCTAATTTTATTTTTTAATAAATAATAATAATTTTATAACTGATGTTGAAACAAACTTCCCACTGTTTTATAATAAGTAGTATCAATTTTATGAATAATGTTGAAACAAGTCTATCATTGTTTATTAATTAATAAAATTAATTTTATAAATGATTTCAAAATTTTTAAGAACATCAGTTATAAAATTAGTATTATTTGTTAAGAAACAATATTAGTTTCTATGAACGTCTCTTCTAACATTTATATTATTTATTAAGATACAATTTTAGATTCCTTTGAACATCACGAATAAAATTAATAATATTTTTGAAAAAAAAAATCAGGTTTGTTTGAACATCACTTTCAAAATTAATATTATTTGTTAAGAAACAATGTTAGGTTTTTTAATTAGTATAATTTTTAAAAAACAAAGTTAGGTTTCTATGTGCACCACTTGTAACATTTATATTTTTTATTAAGATACAATTTTAAGTTTCTTTAAACATCACTTATAGAATTAATATTGTTTATTACGACATAATGTGAGGTTTGTTTGAACATCACTTATAGAATTAATATTGTTTATTACGACATAATGTGAGGTTTGTTTGAACATCACTTATAGAATTAATATTGTTTATTACGACATAATGTGAGGTTTGTTTGAACATCACTCATGACATTAACATTAATAAGTATGAAACAATGTTAGGTTTCTTTGGACTTAACACTTAACAATAATATTATTTATTAAAAACAATGTTACATGTGTTTGAACATGACTTATAACAATAATATTATTTATTAAGAAACAATGTTACATGTGTTTGAACATGACTTATAACAATAATATTATTTATTAAGAAACAATGTTACGTTTGTTTGAAAATAACTTATAAAATTAATACGATTTATTAAGAAACGATGCAAGATTTCTTAGAACATCACTTATAAAATTGATATTATTTATTATAAAACAATGTTAGGTTTCTGTGGTCGTCACTTTTAACATTATATTATCCCTTAAAAACTTAGATTTGTTTGCATATCACTTATAAAATTATTATTATTTTGTAAGAGAAAATGTTAGGTTTCTATAGACTTCATTTTTAATATTTATATTATGCTTTAAGAAACAATGTTAGATTTGTTTGATTATCACTTATAAAATTAATAATATTTACTTAAAAATGATAGATTCGTTTCAAGATCACTTATAAAATTAATATTATTTAGAATGAAACAATGGTAGTGTTTTGAACATCACTTATAACACTAATATTATTTTTATGATATAAGGTTAGGTTTCTATAGACATCGCTAATAACATTAATATTATTTTTTGAGAAACAATTTTAGGTTTGTATGAACACCAATTATAAAATTAATATTATTTTGAAGAAATGTTATATTTCTACGGATGTCATTTTCAACATTATTAGTACTTATAAAGAAACAGTGCTCGGTTTCTTTTGACATCACAATAAAATTAATATCGTTTATTAAGAAACAATGTTTGGAATCTATGGTCGTCTTTTATAACATTAATATTTTTTATTAAGATACAGTTTTAGGATTTTTGCACATCAATTATAACATTAATATTATTTACGAAGAAGCAATGGTAAGCTTCTCTGGACACCTCTTATAAGATTAATAATATTTATTAGGAATCAATGTTTGTTTCTTTGGACTTTTCTTAAACTATTGTATCAGCAATATTATTTTTAAGAAACAATGTCACTGTGCCTTCAATTAGCTATTTACATGAGTTTTGTGTCACCCTTTTCTATTGTTGTTAACCATAAACCTTGTTTTTCTAAGTATACCTTCCATCAGCTATCACCCAGATACTAAGTAGGGAAACAAATATAAACGAATGAAAAATAAAAGAAGCCTTAGTTATACTGCTTCTAAAACCAAAATTAAACCAATATAAAGAAACACCTTTATATCTATACCAATTAATAACCTAACATACAGTTGCAACGCCCTCTACAATTCCATACCCGTTTATACTCTCGTCCTTAAAACATGTGTCCGGCAACGGTCACATTCACACTCTTTCTTTCTTAATCTGTAGATGACTAAGGAAGGTCGAAACGTTGTTCTCTTCTTATCAATAAAAGTATTAATACTATAGTATGTTCCGTTATGTGTCTTACTTGCTGTGTTGAATAATAGTGTGGTTTGTTCCATTATGGGTCTTACTTGCTGTGTTGAATAATACTGTGGTTTGTTCCATTATGGGTCTTACTTGCTGTGTTGAATAATAGTGTGGTTTGTTCCGTTATGGGTCTTTGTTATTCTGCATATTGTTTGTTGTTTCTGTTCTTGATAAGCGAGCAGAGAAATAACCATTGTTTATGACGATGACAAATTAACATAAACTTCTAATGAAGATAGAAACGTTCTATCAAAAATAGAAACATGTAATAATATTAAAAACTCAACTAATCTTTTTGGAACAGTTAAAGTTTTTTACCATGGAAACAGCATAGCTACGAGTCAGCCGCATGTGAAAATGTGGTATTTTAAATTACAAGAGAATTACAACTTCTTTACTTGCTTGCCAGTTGTTATAAAACTGATATGAATATAATGATTGTATAAAAATACAGCTTGTCCTTGTGATGGAAGGATAACATTTGGAAGATGTAGTGATATATGTGACTATAGATCTGTATGAGAACATTCCCATCCGTACTGACAGCAATGTGCAGGGCTATTTGAACCATCAAGTTCTACCACCACATGTGCTAGATGTGACATTCATGTATATGCATTAAGACTATTGGAGTAAAGATAAGGAAGTTAATAGGCCCTAGAGGGGCAAAATGAAGGACCCCTTAGTTCAACAACTGTGTAATGACAACATTTGTAAAAATAATTTTGACATTTAGAGATAACATTTACCACAACTTGACCGTCACGGTCAGAGGACTCTCAGAGAAATCTGATCAAATATATGTAGTCTAGGCGAATCGGTCGTTCCAAACAAAGATAGCTGTATTGGTTCGAGGAACTTTTAGCTTACCAGCATTTCTCTATGATTGTTATGCGATGTCCATGAGAAGCAGCATGACGAAATATAAAGTATTTACTTGTCGAAAAGCAGACATAGGTTGACATGTGAGATAATTACATTAAAGTTTTATATGCGGTAGAAATATTGTAAATAAATATAGTTATTAAATGTCACAATAAGTTTAGTATAGTGGAAAAATTAAAATAAGTACAATGGTTACATTTATGAAGTATTTAATAGAATATAAAAACATTCAAGTTACATAAAAATGTAAATACAAAATAACAATTAAAAGTCAAAAGGAGGCATACACTATTGCTATGTACTTATGTAATGATACAGACTTGTGTTTATCAATTCATTTCACCACAACACACGCTAATGGTTTAAACACAAAAACATGTATTTATCTATTCATATCACCATACAACTTCGGATATTTAATACTCTTTACCACAGATAAGAACATCATGTATTTATCAAACTTTAACACAGATATAGAACATCAGATATTTATCAAACTTTAACACAGATACAGAACATCAGATATTTATTAGTTTTTAACACAGATATAGAACATCATGTATTTATTAGTTTTAACACAGATATAGAACATCATGTATTTATTAGTTTTAACACAGATATAGAACATCAGATGTTTATTAGTTTTTTACACGGATGTAGAATTTTAAGTATTTTTAAGTCTTAACACAGATAGAGAACTTCAGGTATTTATAAGTCTTTAACGCTGTTCAATTTATTACTATCATATCAGAAATGATGACTACATCTGTATCCTAAAGCTAAGTTTAATTATTTCAACTTGTTACTTTTATATCAGAAGTTATGAACACATGTTCATAACACAGTTAATTTTAAAGATTTCAACTTATTATCATTAAATCAGATACGATGATTACATATGTATCTCAAAATTAGTTTTACTAATTTACACTAGCTACTGTTATATCACAAGTGTTGAAAACATCTCTTTCCGAAAGTTAAGTTGAACTATATCAAATTATTATTGTTATATCGGAAGTGATTAATACAACTTTATCACAAAGGTAAGTTTAAAGATTTCAAGTTATTACTGTGTTGTAAGAAGTGATGAATACATCTCATTCTGAAAGGTAAGTCTAATTATTTCAAATCATTAATATTATATATCAGAAGTAATGAATAATCTGTTTCTCGAAGTCAAGTTTGTTGATTTCACTGTTTGTTTGTTTGTTTTGGAAATTCGCACAAAGCTACTCGAGGGCTATCTGTGCTAGCCGTCCCTAATTTTGCAGTGTAAGACTATATGGAAGGCAGCTAGTCATCACCACCCACCGCCAACTCTTGGGATACTCTTTTACCAACGAATAGTGGGATTGACCGTCACATTATACACCCCCACGGCTGGGAGGGCGAGCATGTTTAGCGCGAAGCGGGCGCGAACCCGCGACCCTCGGATTACGAGTGCACGCCTTAACCCGCTCGGCCATGCCAGGCCTTGTTGATTTCAACTTATTGTTATATCAGACCTGATGTTTACATGTGTATCCCGATGTTAGATCTAATGATTTAATCTTTTTTTGCTGTACCTGAAGTAATGAATAATCTGTAACTGAAAGTTAAGTTTAATGGTATGAATTTTTTACTGTTTTTTTTTCCAAAAGTGGTGAATACATCTAAATCCCAAAGTTAACTTTCAAAATATCAACTTATTATTTTTATATCAGAAAGTATGATTACATATGTATCCTGAAGTTAATTTTAATGATTTCAACTTATTACTGTTATATTAAAAGTGACAGATGCATCTTATTCCGGAATTTAAATTTAATTATTTCAAATTATTACTATTATGTCAGAAGTGCGAAATATATCTGTATGCTGAAGTTAGGTTTAATGATTTCAACTTATTATCCTTTATAAGAAGGGATGAACACTCGTGCATACCAATGTTAAGTTTATTATTTCAACTCATTACTGCTAAATCAGAAGTGTGAATAAATTTGAATCCCAAAGTTAATATTAAAGATTAACTTATATTAGACGCAATAATAATGATTACTTATGTTTCCCGAAGTTCGTTTTGATAATTTCATCTTGATACTGTTATATAGAAGAGATGAATACATTTGAATCACAAAGTTATATCTGATGATTTAAACTTATCACTGTTACATCAGAAGTGATGAAGACATCTGTATCTTAAAGTAAACTTTCATTATTTCAAGTTATTACTGTTATATCAAAAGTGATGTATGCATCTGTATATTGAACTGAGGTTTGATTATATCAGCTTGTTGCTCTTATGTCAGAAGCAATTAATACATCTGTATCACTAAGTTAAGTAATATTATTTCAACTTATTACTGTTATAGCAGAAGTGATAAATACATCTGTATCCCAAAGTTAAGTAATATTATTTCAACTTATTACCGTTATAGCAGAAGTGATAAATACATCTGTATCCCAAAGTTAAGTAATATTATTTCAACTTATTACCGTTATAGCAGAAGTGATAAATACATCTGTATCCCAAAGTTAAGTAGTATTATTTCAACTTATTACTGTTACAGCAGAAGTGATTAATACATCTGTATCACAAAGTTAAGTAATACTATTTCAACTTATTACCGTTATAACTGAAGTGATGAATACATCTGTATCTCAAACTTATTATTTCAAGTAATTATTGTTAAATTAGAAGTTATGAATACATTATATTCCAAAGTTAAGTTTGAATGTTTCAGATTATTACTGTTATGTCTCAAGTGATGAATACATCTGTGTCCCAAACCAGAGTATAATTATTTCAACTTATTACTGGTATATCATACCTGATAATTGCATATGTATGTATATTTGTGTTTAATCATTTCAACTTATTACTGCTATGTCAGAAGTGACGAATAAACCTGAATCTCAAAATTATGAACAAAATTGAGTCAGATATTAGTAATTGATTTTTTGGTGAAAAACAGTGATGTAGATGCTGGTGATACATTGTTTGATGAACAAGAAATTGTTAACTCTTGGTATTACACTGTTTAATTAAGAACAGTGAGCTAGATATTTGAAATAAATCGGTTGATGAACAAGAGTGGGCTAGATGTTGGTGATACATTAATCCGTGATGACGAGAAAACCCACTTGTAGAGAAAAATATATGCTTAAAAACGGTTGGTATGGGTTGAGAAAATTTTCATGTAAAGGAGCGAACAACGTTTTGACCTTCTTCGGTAATCGTCAGGTTCACAAAGAAAGGAAGAGGTAACTGACCGATGGCTGATCACATGTTTGAAGGCGATTGTGTAATTGAGTGTAGGAATGTAGAGGGCGTACTTAGATGTTGAATTATATTTATTAATATAGGTATAAAGGCGTTCCTTTGAATTGGTTTATTTTAGTTTTAAGTTGTTGTTATAAGTAAGTCTTCTTTAATTTTGCGTTTGTTTCTTCATTTATTATTTTAGTGTTTTCTATGGTTATGTTGTGTTTATTTGATTTGCAGTGTTCAAAAACGTGTGAATGTGACTTTTTTTAGTTCTTTGAATCTGGTTTCCATTTTTCTACTTGTTTCTCCAATGTAGAAGTCGTGGCAGTTATCACATTGTATTTTATAAATAATGTTGGTGTGGTATTTGTCAGTGTAGTTTTTACATAGTATAGACCTTAGTTTTGTGCCTGGTTTTTGAATAAATTTAGTGTTAACTGGAATGCTATATTTTGTTACTAGTTTTTGCCAAATGTTGGTTATTTGTTTGCTGATGTCAGGAATATATGGTATACAGCAGAATATGGTTTCGTGATTTTTTGATTCGTGAGATATATTTACTTTTGTTAGTTGATTTTGCTTTCTGTCTAGGTGTGTGCGTATAATGTTTTCTACGGTTTGTGGAGGAAACTTATTGATGTTGATGAAGTATTGTTTTATTTTGTCTAATTCATCGTTAATTTTATCTGGTGAGCATAGTTTTATGGCTGTGTTTATCTGGTTTCTTAATATGTTGAGTTTTTGTTTTGTTTCATGTGCTGAGTCCCAAGGAATGTATAGTCCAGTATGGGTGATTTTTCGGTGGATTTCTGTTTTAAATTGTGTGTCGGTTCTTGTAATTTTGAGGTTAAGAAATGATATTTGATTGCTTTCTTCCTGTTCATATGTGAAGTTAATGTTGGGATGTATAGAGTTAATGTGATTGAAAAAATTAAATATGTGTTCTGTAGATTTGAATCCCTCAACCGTGTCATCTACATATCTGTACCAGTATAGTGGTGGATGTAATGCTGTATTAATTGCTTGCATTTCAACTTGTGTCATAAAAATATTGGCTAGAACTGGTGATACTGGGTTTTCCATGCTTAGGCCATTTGTTTGTATATAGTTTTGGTCATTGAATATGAAGTTTGTGTTCTTCGTTGTGAATTCTATGAGGGTTGCTAATTGGTTGCTGGGAATGTCTGTAGATGAGTTAGGGTCTCGGATATAGAGTTCTAAAGCTATCTTGTTGGCTTCAGTGGCTGGAACTTCTGTAAAGAGGGATATAATATTGAAACTGGCCATTAAGGCTTTATGATTAAGTTGATTTAGATTACACTTGAAATGAAAAGAGTCTTCGATGGATGAGCTGGCTGATGTTACATATTTGAAATGTATTTACCAAGATTGTTATTAAACAATTCATATGTGGACATTATTGGTTGCAAAGGACAATCTGGTTTATGAGGTTTGGGGATGCCGTATATTTGCGGTGTGCATGACTCGGTCTTGCATAGGTAGGAATAAAGTGTTTGTTAAATTGTGTTGGATTTTTTTATTTTTAGTAGTAATTTGTTCAGTTGCGTTTCGTGTGTCTTTGTCAGATTTGTGTGTATTGGTTTAAATTTGTTTGTCTAATAGGATGTTCTTTATTTTGTGGATGTATTCATTCTTATTCATTATGATTATAGTGTGTTCTTTATCCGCTTTTAGAATTTTTATGCTTTTGTCTTGTTTCAGGTTTTTATTGAAATTTATATCTCTTTGTTTTAGATTGTTTTTTAGCTTTCTGTTTTGTGAAATTATGTTGATCGTTTTGTGAGAAAATTCTTCAAAAATTCGTTTAAGATGTTTTTAGGTGCTTCTGGAAAATATAAATTTTTAATTTTTTCGGGGAAGTTTGACTTCTGGATGTCAATAGAATTATCTAAGTTGTCTTCTTTCTGTTTGTTGTTTTTGTTTTATGTAGAAAGTATCACAAGTCTCCTGGCTAGGTCTTCTAAACATGTTTTGATTTCTATGGTTGGAATGTACCTAGGTGCTATTGCGAAGTTAAGTCCTTTGTTAAGTAGATGTATCTCGTCTGTGTTTAATTGTCTGTCGGATCTGTTAATTATGAGGTTAGTGAATGGTTTGTCGTGTTGGTGTCTTTTCTGTTGTTTGTATCTTAATTTTTCTAGTTTTTTCTTTGTGGCAGATCTCTTTGTCTCGGTCATTCCTGGTGTTGATTCAGTTAATGTTTCATCAACAACAGTGGACAAGATGTTGGTGATACATTGTTTGATGAATGACAGCCAGAGGTTGTTTGTTATAGATTATTTGATGAACAACAGTGAGCTAGATGTTGAAGATAAATTAGTTGAATGAGAACAGTGAGATACATGTTTGTGATACATTGTTTGATAAACAACAGTGGGCTAGATGTTTGTAAGAGATTATTTAATAAACAATACTGAGATTGATCTTGGTGATACATTGTTTGGTGAACAACAATCGACTAGATGTTTTTAATGCATTGTTTCATGAAAAACAGTGAGCTAGATAATTGTGATAGATTGTTTCATGAACAAGAATGAGATAGATGACAGTGATACAATGCTGGTGAAAAACAGTTGGCTCAGTATCGGTGATACATTGTTACAGTAGGATAGATGTTCGTGATGTATTACTTAATGAAGAACAGTTGGCTACATATTTGAAGTAGATTCTTTTATTAACAACGGTGAGCTAGGTGTTGATGGTACATTCATAAATGAACAGTAGTCGGATAGACCTTAATGATCGACTGTTTAATGAACAGCAGTGAACTACGTGTTGGTGATTCATTGTTTGATCAACAACAGTGAGATAGATATTGGTAATAGATTATTTGATGAACAATAGTGGACAAATATCTTTGTGATAGATTTTTGAATGAACAAGAGTGGTTTAAATTTAGGTAATAGATTTTTAAATGAACAATACTGAGCCAAATGTTGGTGATACATTATTTGATGAATTACAGTGAGCTAGATGTTGGTGATACATTGTTTGATGAACAACAGTGAACTAGATGTTGGTGATACATTATTTAATGAACAACAGTGAACTAGATGTTGGTGATACATTATTTGATAAACAACAGTAGGCTAGATGTTGGTGATACATTATTTGAGGAAAAACAGTGAGCTAGATGTTGGTGATACATTATTTGATAAACAACAGTAGGCTAGATGTTGGTGATACATTATTTGAGGAAAAACAGTGAACTAGATGTTGGTGATACAATATTTAATGAACAACAGTGAGCTAGATGTTGGTGATACATTATTTAATGAACAGTTAGCTAGATGTTGGTGATACATTATTTGATGAACAACAGTGAGCTAGATGTTGGTGATACATTATTTGATAAACAACAGTAGGCTAGATGTTGGTGATACATTATTCAACTAACAACAGTGAGCTAGATGTTCGTGATACATTATTTGATGAACAACAGTAGGCTAGATGTTGGTGATACATTATTTAATGAACAACAGTGAGCTAGATGTTGGTGACACTTTATTTAATGAACAACAGTGAACTAGATGTTGGTGATACATTATTTGATGAACAACAGTGAGCTAGATGTTGGTGATACATTATTTGATGAAAAACAGTGAGCTCGATGTTGGTGATACATTATTTGATGAACAACAGTGAGCTCGATGTTGGTGATACATTGATGAAAAAAGTGAACTAGATGTTGGTGATACATTATTTGATGAACAACAGTGAGCTAGATGTTGGTGATACATTATTTAATGAACAGTGAGCTAGATGTTGGTGATACATTATTTGATGAACAACAGTGAGCTAGATGTTGGTGATACATTATTTGATAAACAACAGTAGGCTAGATGTTGGTGATACATTATTCAACTAACAACAGTGAGCTAGATGTTCGTGATACATTATTTGATGAACAACAGTAGGCTAGATGTTGGTGATACATTATTTAATGAACAACAGTGAGCTAGATGTTGGTGACACTTTATTTAATGAACAACAGTGAACTAGATGTTGGTGATACATTATTTGATAAACAACAGTAGGCTAGATGTTGGTGATACATTATTTGAGGAAAAACAGTGAGCTAGATGTTGGTGATACATTATTTGATAAACAACAGTAGGCTAGATGTTGGTGATACATTATTTGAGGAAAAACAGTGAACTAGATGTTGGTGATACATTATTTAATGAACAACAGTGAGCTAGATGTTGGTGATATATTTTTTGATGAACTATTGTGAGCTAGATGTTGGTGATACATTATTTGATGAGTAACAGTGAACTAGATGTTGGTGATACATTATTTAATGAACAACAGTGAGCTAGATGTTGGTGATATATTTTTTGATGAACTATTGTGAGCTAGATGTTGGTGATACATTATTTAATGAACAACATTGAGCTAAATGTTGGTGATATATTTTTTGATGAACTATTGTGAGCTAGATGTTGGTGATACATTATTTAATGAACAACATTGAGCTAAATGTTGGTGATACATTATTTAATGAACAACAGTGAGCTAGATGTTGGTGATATATTTTTTGATGAACTATTGTGAGCTAGATGTTGGTGATACATTATTTGAGGAAAAACAGTGAGCTTGATGTTGGTGATATTTTGTTTGATTTACAACAGTTAGATATATGTTGTTGATACAGTATTTAATAAACAGCAGTGAGCTAGATGTTGGTGATACATTATTTCATGAACAATAGTGAGCTAGATTTTGGTGATAGTATATTTGATGAACAACAGTGAGCAACATTTTGGTGACACTTTATTTGATGATCAACAATTAGCTAGATGTTCGTGATACATTGTTTGATGAACCAAAATTAACTAGATGTTGGTGATGCACTGCTTGACGAACAAGAGAGAGCTAGATGTTCGTGACACTTTATTTGATGAGCAACAGTGAGCTAAATGTTGGTGATACATTGTTTGATGGACAATAGTGAGCTCGTTGTTGGTGATACATTGTGTGATGAAAAACAGTCGGCTAGTTGTTGGTGCTCTGTCGCATGATGAACAATAGTGGGCAAAAAATTGTTATATATTTTTGAACGAACAACATTGGTTTAGATTTTGGTAATGGATTTTTAAATGAACAACACTGAGCTAAATGTTGGTGTTACTTTATTTGATGAACAACAGTGAGCTAGTTGTTGGTTTCAGAGAAAATTGTAGAAAGGGTACATACTGTATTGGATACCATTAAATCTGTGAGAATAACAAGTATTTCCAGATTTGGGCCTTCATGGCCAAGCTCGTGAGTTGTGCGACTCGTAATCCGAAGGTCGCGGTTTCGATTTTCCTTCACACCAAACGTGCTCGCTTTTTCAATCCCACTATTCGTTGATAAAAGAGTAGCCCAAGAGTTGGAGATGGGTGGTGATTACTAGCTGACTTCCCTCTAGTCTTACACTGCTAAACTAGGGACAAGTAGCGCAGATATCCCTTGAGTAGTTTTGTGAGAAATTCCAAAAAAAAACAAACAATATTTAGCAGTGTTGCTTGTTTAAAGTACAAGTAAAGACCTTTAATAGTTTAGTTTTTACAGTGTAAGGAATAGTTTTTTTAAAGCTCATGTATATGAAGCAGAAGACACTGGTCTATTGTTGAGAATATTTTAATTGTGTATGAATAGTATACCTTACTCTATAATAGTATACGTTACTCTGTAATAGTATACCTTACTCTATAATAGTATACGTTACTCTGTAATAGTATACCTTACTCTATAATAGTATACGTTACTCTGTAATAGTATACCTTACTCTGTAATAGTATACGTTACTCTGTAATAGTATACCTTACTCTGTAATAGTATACGTTAATCTGTAATAGTATACCTTACTCTATAATAGTATAAGTTTTTCTGTAATAATATACCTTAGTCTATAATAGTATACGTTACTCTGTAATAGTATACCTTACTCTATAAGAGTATACGTTACTCTGTAATAGTATACCTTACTCTGTAATAGTATACCTTACACTATAATAGTATACCTTACTCTATAATAGTATACGTTATTCTGTAATAGTATATGTTACTCTGTAATAGTATACCTTACTCTATAATAGTATATGTTACTCTGTAATAGTATACGTTATTCTGTAATAGTATATGTTACTCTATAATAGTATACCTTACTCTATAACAGTATACCTTACTCTATAATACTATGGATTACTGTATAATAGTGGTAAAGGTTAATGTATTTTTCCCAAATTATTCAATTTGTCAATGATAATATTATTCTATATAGATTTTAGTATTTCAGTCTCTACTTGACGAATGAAACAATGTTTTTTTAATTGTTATCAGAGAACGTTTGTTCCAGATTAATAGAGGCACCTTTTAGTGTTTCCGTTACATATTCGTTAGATTACTTTGATCTAAGTACGAGGTATCCCATGCCATCAGTTCTTCCCAACATTTCTCTGACACCGATTGAAATTCATGCGATCAATGCAACCTGACACCCACCACTACCTGGTACAGGTATGCTGATGATACAATTGGTGGATTCACATCTACAGAACACACACACAGTTTTTTATTCACGTTAACTCGATACACCCCAATATTAAGTTCATATGTGAACAGGAACAAACTAACCAAGTAGCATTTCTTAACATTAATATTACTAGAACTGATACAGAATTCCACAGAAAGATCTCCCATACTGGATAACACATTTCCTGAGACTCAGCATACTCAGAAACGAAATAAACACAGCCACGAAACTACGTTCAAACAATATAATTAACAATGAAATAAACAAAATAAAACAACACTTCATCAACACCAACAAATATCCTCTAAAGACTGTTGAAAAAATTATATACACACACATCTAGACAACAAAAACAAACAACAATAAATCCCAAGACACAACAAACCACAAAACCTTATACTGCTTCGTAACATACGTTCCCGACGTCAGTGAAAAAATAACCAACATTTGGAAAAACTAACAAAACACAACATTCCAGTAAATACTAAATTTATTCGAAAAGCAGGTACAAAACTAAAGTCCATACTACGTAAAAAGAAACACAATACCAACATAATTTATACAACACAAAGCAACAACTGCCACGACTTCTATATTGGAGAAACAAACAGAAAAATGGAAACTAGATTCAATTAACACAAAAAACACCTTCACACGTTTTTGAACACTGTAGGTCAAATAAACGCAACATAACCATAGAAGACATCCAGATACTAAGTAGGGAAACAAATATAAACAAACATAATATCAAAGAAGCCCTACTAATAGAGTAACTAAAACCAAAACTTAACTAATATAAAGAAACACCTTTATACCTATACTAATTAATAACCTAATTTACAACTACAACGCCCCCTACAATCCCATACCCGTTAATACTCTCGTCTCTAAGACGTGTCCGACAACGGTCACATTAAAACTCTCTTTTCTTAGCTGAAGATGGCCTAGGAAAGTCAAACGTTGTTCTATCCTTATCAGTAAAGGTGTTAATACCAATACCAGCCGTTCTGAAATATAATCACAGTTTTTGTTGCACATAAATTGTATTACTTTAATCCCTAGTTAACAAATGGACCAATTGAGGTGTTTGTTACATATGCATTAAAGCACTTTCATTCTACCCTAACTGCACCAATTAATGTTTTTGTTACGTTTGTAGATACATATAAAACTCTTTGGTTGAAACTAATTAGTTTAAATTATGAATCAACCAAACAATAAATTCGTTTATAGAATAGAAGGTACTTTTCTTTTATAAAACTCATATAACCTTTCAAGATGTCGAAAGCCTTCAGGAAATTTCCTGCTCTATGGATATAAAGTGACAACAAGACGTGTTGCGCATATCTTTATTTCAATGTTACAAGTTTCATAGACTCGAACTTTAAATTTAAAAGATTATTTTAATTTCTTTACCACTTCTATTTTTGAGAACAATAACATTATTTACATAAGATACAGAACACACGTCATTACTTTATTATTAAAATATTTACTTATAGAGAAAGTTCGCAAAGCTTAAATCGTGTGTTTATATTAAATCCTGAGAATAGATTCTCGTCTTGTAGGAACTTCAAAGTGCATTAAGTCAATTATTTTGTTCATTCTAGTGAATCGTGAGAAATCAAATCCCCTTTGAGACAGTGGTAAGTTTAAGAACTCAGAACACTATAATCGGGGGTTTTATTTCCCCGGTGAACTCAACAGACAGCAAAGTTTGGCTTTCCTCTAAAACACAAAACAACCTGATACATGATATCGAGATGAGTGTGAATTAGAATGTTATTTAAACAGTCAGATGATCTTAACACGTTTCTAAACCTAGAATTGTTTTTAATGATCGACCACCTACCGTATTTTATGCGGTAATAACGATTTATGTAAACACAACTTTGACGTATGAATATATTTATAGGTTATTATGTTTTCATGGTGAATAAACCATCTCGGTAAAACAAATCATAGAGAGAACAGTAAGGAACATATAACATAAAAACTGTACACGATAATATGTACATTAGTAACAAACCATCTAAGTGAAACACGCCACTGGCCTTGTTCTGTCCCTTGCACTTTCTTGTGGACATTGTCCTGTTCGAGAATGTTCCAACACAGTTTACATTTACGGAGCTACACTCTTTCTACGTCTGTTTTGTACGGCTGGAATAGGGTAGGTCGAGTGGAAGTGTCTGTTGGGGTTTGAGATGGGCATCCTAATGACCCTTGCACAGAACTGGCCGAGGTTATTCCAGGGAAGTTGAACAAGTGACATCGGCAAGGGTCGGTCGTACCGGATAGGGGCGGTCCGCAGGCTGGAAAATGACCACTAAGAGGATTGGAGTGAGTGGTAGGGGTTATACCACTTGTAGGTCCAGCGGCACCAGGAGCTAGGGACACGGAATCAGAGCCAACCCCTAAAGGGGGCCGAAGGTACGCAGGCGTCAAGAACGCGGACTGAGGCCGAACCGGTAAGCTGTAAGGGTGATACCGACCGAGAGGCGGCAACGTGCTGTAATAGCTAAACGGTATAGCGCTGCCCGCGAGAGCGTAAGGATAACCTCCGGCCGAGGCTGCCGCGTTCAGCATGTAGGCGGCGAAATGAGGATCGGCATACGGCCAAGCGAGAGCCATTCTCTGGCGTTTGTCTTTCATCCGTCGATTTTGAAACCACACCTGGAAGAAAGTACTAAATATGAATAAAAATCAACGTAAAATGTCAGCGATTACAACCATGAATCTAGGGTTAACAAGATAAAACTATGGATTACTTTAACAATATGACATTCGTGACTGGTTCTATTTCACACAGAACTGAGATTTAGAATGTTTAGTTTCTTAATTTACATGTCTAGGTTTGATAACGTTTCGCTTGAACGATGCACTCCTGTAAAAACAACGGGTTACCTCACCTTGATCGTGCTTTCTGGGAGGTTAAGCGCAGCAGCTAGTTCACAACGACGAGGTCTCGAGACGTAGTTTTCTCTGCAGAATTCCTTCTCTAACCGCGACAACTGTTCACGGGTGAAGGCTGTCCGGTAACGACGAATGGTGTTGATATCTTGAGTAGGATCTGAGAAATAAAACTGACTTGTAATTTGTAAGTTAGGGTTACCACACCAGATGACCACAATAACCAGTAACTAGGTACATATTACCAGGATATTTATAAAATGGTTATAAATGCACGTACATTAATAATAAAGCTGTTAACATATAAACCAAAATTTACGCGATTTATATACGTAAGTATATAATATAGATAATAATATAATATAGGTAAGTATATAATATTAGGTAAGTATATAATATAAGTAAGTATATATTATTAGTTAAGTATATAACATTAGGTAAATATGTAATATAAGAAACTATATGCTAAGTACACATTAGGTAAGTGCACAATAATATTAGGTAATTACATAATATAGGAAACTACATAACATTAGGTAAGTATATAATATAGGAATCTACATGATATAAGGTATTTATATAATATTAGGTAAGTTTTTAATATAGGTAAGTATATATTATAGGTTTTTTTGAATATACTTTGTATGGACGAAGTGTGGGTCTGTGTAAATACTATATTGTATGGACAAACAATAGACAGTATAACTCTGGGTAAATTCACTCTTTGCCCAGAAGACCCAATATTCCGGGTGTTTTAAGAGATATCGGGCTTTTTCTAGACTGATCAATTGTTCATTTGGACAGTTTTGTTATTGTGTCACAAAACCTGGTACATCTTGTAGTGTCTGGAACAAGTGAGAATAGTCTGACTTCAGATTATTATTATATGGAACAAGTGAGAATAGTCTGACTTCAGATTATTATTATATGGAACAAGTGAGAATAGTCTGACTTCAGATTATTATTATATGGAACAAGTGAGAATAGTCTGACTTCAGATTATTATTATATGGAACAAGTGAGAATAGTCTGACTTCAGATTATTGTTATCTGGAACAAGTGAGAATAGTCTGACTTCAGATTATTATTACTTTAACAATGCCTTGTTATTATAACTGGAACAAAGTGTTTACAGTGTAACACAAGACTCGTCACACACACACAAAGTGTTTACAGCGTAACACAAGACTCGTCACACACACAGGAAGTACAATATCAAACCAACACAGCTTTGGACTGTGCATTTGTAAACTATAACTGTTCTAGAATATAATTTTTAACTTAAATACAACATTCAAAAGGGATAGATGTGTAGCACTGACAGCCTACCACGAGGATGTGGCACATGTTATCTTCTCTCTCCTTCATTACTCGCACATTTATCTGACGAGAGGCTATAACATATTCAATTCGATAAAACACGACAGTTGTCACGAGAACAGAAAAACGTCGTGAACCACAAAGCAGAGAAAACTTGGAGAAAGCTGAGATGATGAAACCTGTAATAAATGTTGTACTTGTAAGATTTATTTTAACACTTTACCCTCGCACCACATGATGAAACACGTTCCTTTAGATAATTGTTGTAAGATTTATTTTAACACTTTACCCTCGCACCACATGATGAAACACGTTCCTTTAGATAATTGTTGTAAGATTTATTTTAACACTTTACCCTCGCACCACATGATGAAACACGTTCCTTTAGATAATTGTTGTAAGATTTATTTTAACACTTTACCCTCGCACCACATGATGAAACACGTTCCTTTAGATAATTGTTGTAAGATTTATTTTAACACTTTACCCTCGCACCACATGATGAAACACGTTCCTTTAGATAATTGTTGTAAGATTTATTTTAACACTTTACCCTCGCACCACATGATGAAACACGCTCCTTTAGATAATTGTTGTAAGAATTATTTTAACACTTTACCCTCGCCACATGATGAAACACGTTCCTTTAGATAATTGTTGTAAGATTTATTTTAACACTTTACCCTCGCACCACATGATGAAACACGTTCCTTTAGATAATTGTTGTTGTAAGATTTATTTTAACACTTTACCCTCGCACCACATGATGAAACACGTTCCTTTAGATAATTGTTGTAAGATTTATTTTAACACTTTACCCTCGCACCACATGATGAAACACGCTCCTTTAGATAATTGTTGTAAGAATTATTTTAACACTTTACCCTCGCACCACATGATGAAACACGTTCCTTTAGATAATTGTTGTAAGATTTATTTTAACACTTTACCCTCCCATCACATGATGAAACACGTTCCTTCAGATAACACACTGTAATAAAAACGTTGTTCCTGGACAGTATGTGTATACGTATGTTGTAAAAGTGCAGAAAATTATCAGGAAAATGAAATCTAGAAAATAACCTATTTTCTATTGTGCATATTTGCACAGTTTCATTTACATAATGTCTAAATAAAACAACATATGAATCAAGATTTGCATGTATTTATACTAAAGTTATATAAAAATGAACAAAAATGATTAGAAGTGAGTAGTTTTTTGAGACTTGTGACTGTAATGTAAATTTTCACGTATTCGCCTCCAAATACAGTCTCCCATCATTATGTTCGTTATATGTTCCTTGGTAACGGCGTTCAAAGTCCAGTATATCTTGATGGAAACGCTCGCCTTGCTCCTATGAGTATGCTCCCACGTTCTCCGGGAATTTATCAAGATGAGTGTCAAGGATATGGACTTTCAGGGACATCTGCAGCCCATTTTGCTGTAGTTCTTCATCAGAGCTTCAACCAGTTCCATATAATTTTCGGCCTTGTGATTGCCCAATGACCCCCGACCAACTGTAACAAAGCTGCCCCAAGCTTTATTTGTTCTTCCTATTGGGCTTCTTCGGGAACTCTGTGCACTCCAGAACCTTCTTCATTTGTGGTTGAACACTTGATGAAACAAGTTTCTAGAGATAATTGTTTTAAGTTTAATTTTAACACTTTACCCTCCCCTAACATGATAAAACACTTTTCTTAATGAAGTTGTTGTGAGTTTGACTTTAACACTTCTCCTCAATACTTGATGAAACACGTTCCTTCCGATACTTGTTGTAAGATAGACTTTAACACTTCTCACACTTGATGAAACACTTTCCTTCAGATAATTGTTATAAGTTTGATTTTAACACTTTACCCACCCTAACATGATAAAACTCGTTCCTTCATAAAATTGTTGTAAGTTTGACTTTAAACCTGCCGCTCAAACATGATGAAACACTTCAGTTAAAAGTTATTGTAAGTTTGACATTAACACTTGATACAACACGTTTTTTTTCAGATAGTTGTTGTAAGTTTGACTTTATCACTTCTCCTAAACACCTGTAGAAAAACGTTCCTTCAGATAATTGTTATAAGTTTTATTTTAACATTTTTTCTTACACTTGACGTAACACCTTTTTTCGAATAATTGTTATATATCTGACTTTAACGCTTCTCTTAAAAACTTGATAAAATGTTTCTTCAGATGGTTCTAAGATTGATTTTTCACACTACTCTTTACCACGTGATGAAACACATTTTTTCAGATTGTTGTTTTAAGATTTACCTTAACACTTCTCCTCACCTCTTGACGAAACACGTTTCTTCAGATAATTGTTATAAGTTTGATTTCAACATTTCATGAAATACATACCTTCGGACAATAGTTATAACTTTTACTTTAACACTTCTACTCACCACTTGATGGAATACGTTCCTTCAGTCAATTTTTATAAGTTTGACTTAAACACTCTTGCTCAACACTTCATGAAACACGTTCGTTGAGATAATTGTTATAAGTTTGATTTTAACATCTCCTCACACTTGATCAAACAGGTTCCTTCAAATAGTTATTGTATGTCTGACTTTAACACTTCTCTTTGCCACTTGATAAAAACGTTTCTTTATAAAACTGATGTAATTTTGAATTTAACACCACATCTCAAACTTGATGAAATGCGTTTTTTTGTTAATTGTTAAAAGTTTGACTTTAACACTCTTCCCCAACACTTGATGGAACACGTTTGTTTGGATGATTGTTATAAGTTTGATTTTAACTTTTAATCCTACCCTCACATGGTAAAAAAAAACGTTCCCTCATAAAATTGTTTTAAGTTTAACACTTCTCCTAACATGATAAAACACGTTCATTAATAAATTTGTTATGTTTGAATTTAACACTTCTTTTTACGTCTTGATAAAGCACGTTCCTTCAGGTAATTATTGTAAGATTGACTTCAACCCTTCTCCTGACACTTGAAGAAACATATTTATTCAGATAATTATTATAAGTTTCATTTTAACACTTCACAATTCCCCTCTCATCTTGATAAAACACATTCTTTAATAAATTTTTATAAGTATAACTTTTACACTTCCCCTCGATATTTGATCAAATAGGTTCATTCCGTTCGTTGTTGTATCTCTGACTATAGCACTTCTGTTTACCACTTGATGAAGCACGTTCCTTAGTAAAATTGTTGAGATTTTGACTTTAAAACTTCTGTTTACTACTTGATAAAGCACGTTTCTTAACAAATTTATTATAAATTTGACTTTAACACTTCTTTTGAACACTAGACGAAACATGTTCCTTCATATAATTGTTTTAATTTTGATATTAACACTTCTCCTCAACACTAGACGAAACACGCTCCTTCATTATTTAATAATGTTTTTAATAACATTTTTAACGTGTTTATATTTAGTAATACTGTGTAATCACACTGTTAACGTTTCTATATTTGGTAATATATCCACACTATTAATGTGTTTGTATTTATTAAGAGTGTATAATCACTTTGTTGACTTGTTTCCATTTATTTACAGAGATCATCACTATCGTAATTTCTATTTATCAATAGTGTATAATTATATTGCCATCGTGTTTCTATTTTGTAATTTTGTAAAATCAAATTATTAACGTGTTTCTATCTGATACTAGTGTGTAATAACATTTTAACGTGTTTCTATCTAGTACTAGTGTGTAATAACATTTTAACGTGTTTCTATCTAGTACTAGTGTGTAATAACATTTTAACGTGTTTCTGTTTTGTTACTTTTATAATAACATTGTCAAAGTCTTTCTGTTTAGTAACAGTGTATAACCACTTTGTTTACGTTTTTTTATTTAGTATTAGTGTATATTCACATTCTTAATGCGTTTGTATTTGTTAATAGTGTGTAATGACTTTGTTGAGTTGTTTCTATTTATTAATATAGATAGTCACATTATAAAGTGTTTCAATTTAGTGACAGCGAATAATCACATTGTTAACGTGGTTGTATTTATTAACTGTATACAATGACATGAATACATATTTCCATTCAGTAATGTTGTGTACTAACATTGTGATCGTGTGGTAAATAATAAGAATGTCTAAACACTTTGTTAAGTTCTTTAAATTTATTACTATCGATAGTAATATTGTTAAAATGTTTCTTCTTACTGATAATGTATCATCACTTTGTTAACATGGTTGTGTTAATTAAAAGGGTATAACTACTTTATTAAGTTGTTTTTATTCAGCAATAGTGTATAATCTTAATGTTAACGTGTTTCCGTTAAGTAATAGTATAAAATTACATTCCTAACGTCTTTCGTTTAGTAATAATATATAATAATATTCTTAAACTTAGTAATTGTATATAACCACTATGTTAAATTGTTTCTAGTTATTAATTGAGATAATCGCATAGTTATCTAGTTTCTTTTTAGTTATAGTGTATAATAACATTATTTTTTCAAAATAGTAATAGCATATTATCACATTGTGAATTTCTATTTGCTAATAGTCTATATTCACATTGGTAACGTGTTTATCTTTTGTAATAGTGTCAAATCACATTTTTAACGTGTTTATATTTACTAATGTTCTGTAATAACATGCTAACAATTTGTTTATTTTTATTAATAAATAGAAACATTTAACAATGTGATTATACATTATTTCTAAATAGAAGCACGTTAACAAAGTCATTATCACTATAAAAATAGAAATAATTTTAAAACGTGGTTATACCCTATTACTAAATAGAAGCACGTTAACTATGAGATTATCTCTATTAATAAATAGAAACAACTTAAGAAAGTTGTTATCCACTTTTGATAGATACAATCACATTAACAATGTAACTACACACTATTACTAAATAGAAACACGTTAACAATTTGTTTATCTATCTGAATAAATAGAAACAGATTAAAACTTCTTTATACACTATTAATAATTGCAACCACGTTCACATTGTTATTATACAACATTAGTAAATAAAAAGATGTTATCAAAGTTATTATACACTACAACAAAATAGAAACACGTTAGGAATGTGATAATGCACTACTGCTAAATAGAAACACATTTACAATGTTATTACCGACTATTACTAAAAAGAAGCATCTTAGCAAAGTGGCTAACCTGTAGTAAAAAATACAACCACGTAAATCATATGGTTATGCACTATTAATTAATGTAAACAGGTTAACAATGTGGTTATACCCTTTTACTCAATATAAACAAGTTATTAATGTTGTTATACAGTGTTACTAAATTGAAACATTTCAATAATATGGTTATTCAGTATTACTAAATAGAAACGAGGTAACAATGTGGTTATACTCTATTAATAAGTAGAAAAATTAACAATATGGTTATACACTATTACTAAATAGAAACACTTCAACAATGTGGTTATACACTATTGATAAATACAACTACGTCAACAATGTTATTACAGAAGATTACTAAATAGAAACATATTAGCAATGTTATTACAAACTATTACTAAATATAAACACTTTAACAATATGATTTTACATTATCAATATATAAATAAACGTAAACAAGTTGTTTATCTCTCGTAATAAATAGAAACAACTTAAAAGTGTTTATACACTATTAATAATTACAACCACGTTCACAATATTATCATATAGCATTACTACATAGAAACACGTTTATATTGCGATTATACACTATTACCAAATAGAAACACCTTAACAATGTAAGTATACATTATTACTAAATAGAAACTCGTTAAAATGTAATTATTTCTATTAATAAATAGAAACAGCGTAATAAAGTGGCTATACACTACTACTTAATAGAAACACGTTAACAATGTGATTACACACTATTACTAAATAGAAACAACTTAACAATGTTGTTTTACCCTATTACTTAATAGGAACATGTTACCTATGTGATTATTTTAAGTAATAAATAGAAACAACTTTAAAAAGTTATTATATACTATTAACAAATACAACCATTTTAACAATGTAGTGATACAGTGTATGAAATAGAAACACGATAAAAATGTTATTATGCACGCTTACAAAATAAAAGCATGTTAGCAATTTGTTTATTACTGTTAATAAATAGAAAAAGCTTAACCAAGTGGTTATACACTATCAAAAATACAACCTCGTTAACAATGTTATTATATACTATTACTAATCAAAAACACGTTAACAATGTGAGTTTACAATATTACAAAATAGAAACATGATAATAATGTTATTATACACTATTACTAAATAGAAACACATTAGCAATGTGATTATCTGTTTTAATAAATAGAAAGAACTTAACAAATGGTTATACACTATTAATAAATACAGTCACGCCAAAAATATTTTATACACTATTACTATTTAGAAATAGGTTAATAATGTTATTATGAACTATTATTAAACTGTAATACGTAACCATAGTTAATACAAATTATTAGTAATTAGAAACACTTTAACAATATTATTATACACTAATACGGTATAGAGACAGGTTAAAAACGTGATTATACAATACCACTAAATAGAAACACGTTAACAGTGTTATTATACACTGTTACTAAATAGAAATACGTCAACAATGTGACTATACACTAATAATAATAGAAACTCGTTTAGGATTTTGTTATACATTATTACTAAGTAGAAATCAATTAACAATGTTGTTATACACTATTACTATATAGAAAGACGTTAACAATGTCAGTGTACAACATTACTAAATAGAAACACTTTAACAATATGATTATCTCTGTTGATAAATAGAACTAACTTAAGAAAGTAATTACATACTTTTGTTAAATACAACCACGTTAGAAATGTGGTTACACATTATTACTAAATAAACAAGAAGATAACAATATATTCGTACACTATTACTAAATATAATATGATTTGCCAATATGATTATACACTATTAATTAATCGAAACAATATAAGTATGTGATTAAATAGTATTACTAAAGAGAAACACGCTGACAATGTGGTTATAGACAATGGTGAGAAGCATTGTTAAAATCAAACTACAACAATTATCTAGAAGAACGAGTTTCATGAAGTCAAACTTACAATAATTATTTGAAATAAAATGTCTCATCAAATGTGAGGAGAAGTATTAAAGTCAAACTTTCAACAGTTATCAGAAAGAACGTGTTTTTAAGCTGTTTTTATACATTAATAGAGATAAAGCATTGTTAACGTGCTTTTTAGTAATAGTGTATAATAACATTGTTGACGCTGTTGTATATGTTAGTAGTTGTTCACTTGTTTAAGTTTTATAACAGTGATAATAACATTTTTAATGTGTTCCTATTTAACAACAGCATATTATGTATTTCAATTTAGTAAAAAATATATTATCACGTTGTTAACGTGTTTCTGTTTAATAATAGTGTATAATAACATTGTTAACTGTTTCAATTTATTATTTGCGTATAACCACATTGTTAGAGTGTTTATATTTATAAATAGTGTATAGCCACATCTACAAAGTGTTTCTATTTACAAATAGTATATAACTACATTTTTTACAGTGTTTCTATTTAGAAATAGCGGATAATAACATTTTAAACATTTTTCCATTTATAAAAATATATTATCACATTGTTAACGTGGTTCTATTTAGTAAAAATGTATTATGATTTTATTCACTTGTTTCTATTTATAAACAGTGTATAATTACATTGTAGCGTGTTTCTGTTCAATAAAATGTATTATAACATTGTTAATGTGTTTATATTTAGTAATAGTGTATAATAAAATTAAATTGTTTCTATTTATTAATTGCGTGTAATCACAATGTTAACGTGGTAGTGTTTGTTACTTGTGTATAGCCACTTTATTTTGTTGTTTCTAAATATCAATAGAGACAATATCATTGTAAATGTGTATCTCTTTAGTAAAAATGTATTGTCTCTTTGTTAAAGTGTTTCTATTTGCCAATGGTGTATAATCACATTAACTTTTTCTTCTTATCAGTTGTGGATAACAACATTGGTAACTTGTGTCTATTTAATAGTCGTGTGTAACCACATTATTAACTCATTTTATTTAGTAATAGTATATAACAACATTGATAGAGTGTTTCTATTCCACAATATTGTATAACTACATTGTTAGTGTTTCCATTTAACAATAAAGTATAACTACATTGTTAGATTGTTTCTATTTATTAATTGTGTAAAACCCGATGTGAAACTGTTTCTATATAACAATAGTGTATAATTACATTGTTATATTGTTTCTATTTATTAAATGGTACCATTACATTGTTATATTGTTTCTATTTATTAAATGGGTACCATTACATTGTTAAAGTTTTTCTATTTAACAATAGTGTATAACTACATTGTTAGTGTGTTACTATTTAACAATAGTGTATGAGCACAATGTTAACGCTCTTCACTTTTTTAATAGTTTATAACAACATCGCTAACGTGGTTGTATTTAGTGATAATGTATAACTACATTGTTAACGTGTTTCTGTTCAGTAATACAATATGACCACATTGTTAACGTGTTTCTGTTTAGTAATACAATATAACCACATTGTTAACGTGTTTCTGTTTTGTAATACAATAAAACCACATTGTTAGAGTGTTTCTATTTAACAATAGTGTATAACTACATTGTTAGATTGTTTCTATTTATTTATAATGTGAAACCACAATTTTAACGTGGTTGTATTTATTACTGGTGTACAGTCACTTATTAAATTGCCTTTAATTATTAATAGAGATAATCACATTGTTAACGTCTTTCTTTTCAGTAAAAATGTATTATTACATTGTTAATGTGTTTTCGTTTAGATGTAGTGTTTAATAACATTGTTCCCGTGTTTCTAATTAGAAATAGTGTGTATTTAAATGTTTTACGGGTTTCTCTTTCGCAATAGTGTATAAACACGATGTTAATGTGTTTAGTAATCGTGTATAATTATTATTAACTTATTTCTACCAAATTGTTATTTTTTCTGCTTATTAATTGTGTATAACCACATTCTATAAAATCGTTTCTATTTAGTGACAGTGTATAACCACATTATTAGAATATTTGTATGTAATAATAGCGTATAATCACATTGTTATAAAGTTTCTAATTATTCATTGCGTGTAACCACTTGTTTCTCGGTTTCTGTTTATAAACAGTATATAACAACATTGGTAAGTGGTTTTATTTTGGAGAAATGTATTATCGTATTGCGAACTTGTTTCTATTTAGTAATAGTGTACATTTACATTGTTGCGGTTTCCAGTTTGGTAATAGTGTATAATCTCATTGTTAACGTGTTTCTATTTCTCATAGTAAATAACCATATTGTTAAAGTGTTTCTATTTATTAGTAACATAATCTCATTGTTAACGTGTCTCTGTTCAGAAATAGTATATGACCAAATTGTTAGAGTGTTTCTAAGCATTTATAGTGTATAACCACAATGTTAATGCGCTTATATTTATTAATAGTGTATAACCACATTGGTAACTTGGTTGTATTCAGTGATGGTGTATAACCAATTTTTAGTGTTATGTATTTCACTTTATAATATTGTATATCCACATTGTTGACATATTTGTATTTATGAAAGTGTATAACCACATTGTTAACTTGTTTGTATTTGTAATTCCGTATAATCACCTAATCAGTTTGTTTGTGTTTGTAGAAGTGTAAAACCACATTGGAAGCTTGTTTGTATTTATACTAATGTTTAATCTCATTGTTAAATTGTTTGTATTTATAACAGTGTATAATTACATTGTTAACTTGTTTGTATTTGTATAATTACATTTCCATCTTGTTTGTATTTATAATAATGTATAATCAAATTATTAAAATGTTTGTATTTATAATAGTGATAATAAGATGTTAACTTGTTTGTAATTACAAGTGTATAATCACATTATTAACTTGTTTGTATTTATAATAGTGTATAATCACATTTTAACTTATTTATATTTGTGGTTCGTCATTGACAAACGTGTTAAGTCGTGCGACTCGTAATCACAACGTCGCTGGTTCGTATGGCATTCGCCCAAAACATGCTCGCCCTTTCAGCCGTGGGGGCGTTATTATGTCACGGTCAATTTCAGTATTCGTTGGTAAAAACGTAGTTCAAGAGTTGGCGGTGGGTGGTGATGACTAATTGCCTTCCCTCTTGTCTTACACTGCTAAATTAGAAACGTCTAGCACAAATAGCCCTCGAGAAACTTTGTGCGAAATTCCAAAACAAACAAACAAATTTGTATTTAAAATCACATTGTTAATTTCTTTGTATTTATAATCACATTGTTAACTTCTTTGTATTTATAATCACATTGTTAACTTGTTTGCATTCACAATACCATAGTGAACTTGTTTATATTTATAATCAGCTTGCTAACATGTTTGTATTTATAATGACATTGTTAACTTGTTTGTATTTGTATAATCACATTGGTAAATTGTTTGTATTTATAATAGTGTATAATCACATTGTTAACTTGTTTGTATTTATAATCAGCTTGTTAACATGTTTGTATTTATAATGACATTGTTCATTGTATTTATAATCACATTATTAACGTGTTTGTATTTATAATTACATTGCTAACGTGTTTGTATTTATAGTCACATTGTTAACGTTTTTGTATTTATAATCACATTGTTAACGTGTTTGTATTTATAATCACATATTATTTTTAGATGAATGTTTCTTACCTTTTCTTTCTCTTGTCTCTGAATTTGACAGTTTTCCTTTCTCTTCGAATGATTGGTCAGAGTGTTGCGTCTTTAGTCGGTTACCGAACCAAACTTTTCCGTGGTCATCTGAGTCAGAGGACGTAGAAATTGGTGCCATTGAGCCGGGATCAGAACCTGGTGAGTGTCGGCTGTTAGAAGACCTTAAATCAGCGTTGTCCCGCGTGGATGCCTCCTCAACCACGTCGACCGAGACACGGAAAGACTGCATCGTGTCTTGGGGTGAGAAACAACGGATGGCTTGTTTTGTGTTTTGTTTGGACTGCTGTCCTGATCTGGGATTTCTACCACCGGCTACTGTAAATCACCGTAAAACGACGGTCTGTTGGCCATACCGAACTTTACACTTCGCCGTCACCTCACAATTTAAGGGGAGGAACTTCAATTACCGTCGTTTATTCTTCTAAATGTTTCATTGGTCGCCTTCGTTCCCGTAGTGATTGTTATCAGTGTGTCCCAGCATTCTATTGGGTAGCCACTGAAGTACTTTGAGTGACGTCAAACCATAGGTGTAAGACTGAAACAATAATTCTGATGTATTATCATGGTGGATTTCGGTGCAGCTCTCAACGGTGGGCAAAGAAATAAAATCCAGTAATCCAGTGCAATAGAGCAATTGAGAAACGTTAAAATTTTAAAATTGACCGTAACGCCTTACGTTTCATGAAGGATACGTAGTTTCCACAGGAAGGAACGAAACGTTGGTTTGTTTGAAGTGCCAAGTTTACCAGTGTTCAGTATCCAATGTTGTAATCAAAATTTTTCGGAACTAAGTGAAAATGCATGTGTGTTTCTTATTACCAAATCCACATCGGGATATCTGCTCAGTACACCGATGGGAATCAAACACCTGATTTTAGCGTTTTAAATCAGTAAGCTTACCGTGTCAGAGTGTATTGATATATGCCCTTAGTGAAGAATCGAACCATGTCTTTAGTTTGGTATTTAGTTTTGTAGTTTCTTTAAGATCGCTGGTCAAACCTCACTTTATTTGGTTTAATCCCATTTGTAAAATATAATAAAAATCAGTTGGTAACAAAAAGTACTTTACACGGTTATTCATGGTGTGTTCTTTTCTAACAGTTACTTACTGGCGAAGAAATTCTCCACCGAAGATCACGGACTGTCATGCCTCGAGATCATCACGTGTGTAAGTGGGCGAGCTTTCGTAAAAATAGAGTGACGATGCTTCACTGCCTAAAACGCATGGTTCGGCTCCCCTCGGTGTAAAATAACAACTATATATATAATTAGTCGATAATTGTAATTTTTATAGCTGTTTTTATTTCGTTGATAGCAAAATACAAAACAGTTCTCCAAAAAGGACGTTTAACTCAATATTAACTTAAAAGATAAATGTTCTTGTACTCCGGAATGCATGTGTTAAATGTGATCTCTTAAGTACAGTGAGTGGCCTATGTTACAAGACTTATTATATCCTATAAGCGACGCTGGTCTTGCGAAAAAGGGGTCATCAATATCTTTACAGAATTTAATAATCCTCGATTACAACCGACCGGTCTACCCTTTACTGCCCTCCCCGGAGCCGTTTGCGGATCGAAACAACGTGTGAAACGACCCCCGATGGACCTTGTCGGCGTCTGTGACCCCCGCCCCCGGTAGCAGGAAGAATGAACGGCTCAGTTTCTTAACTACTGTAGTACCCCGCAGTGACATCTACAGAAGTATTCATTAAAACTGACGTTATGACAACTTTAGCAAAAATAACAACCTAGAGATGACCTCAGGAGGTCGAAACTTTGTTCTGTACTTTATTATAATTACCGTTTTAATATCTTTATCAGCCGAGTTTGGAATACAGAGACATAAATACAAGACATGGAATACAGAGACATAAATACAAGACATGGAATACAGAGACATAAATACAAGACATGTACGGAAATTTGAGAATCTGTCTCGAAAGAGAAATATACGAAATAAACATCATCCGTGTTGTCAGACAAACACCTAAATTTAACAAATCTTGAAACGTGAGATTTTCCTCTCACTTTACCTCTGGAGAAAGAAGGTACAACTTCCGAAAGCAGTCGAGTTAAAAGGTGTATATCTCTTTAAAACAAGAGTCTATTTGTAGTAACCATCTTTAAAACTTACAGGTAACAAGTGATATTAATCAACCTTTAAACTTACAGGAATATACGAAAAAAATGTAAGTATGATCTTTAAAACATATAGAAATATCTGAAAGAGGTGGTTTCATAAAAACTTCCACGTGAATTCAGTAAAGTGAAAATACTTGTCTCTAACCAAAGGCAATAATTCAAATCTATTTGTACAAAGCACAACACGAGACATCGAAACATAAAAATACAGTAGTTCATCTCTTAAAGCAAAACACTTTAAATACAAAACTATTCTGATTATAACACATCCCTTACACCATAAAACCCTTTAACATATAATAAATATCTTAAAATAAAACACTTTAAAGTATACACGCAGTAAGTTAAAACATGCTTAACAAACAAAACCAGATTTGCTACTTTTATACTGCTGATAATGACATCATACAGATAACCAGGTTTGCTACTTTTATACTGCCGTCAATGACATCGTACAGATAACCAGGTTTGCTACTTTTATACTGCTGTTAATGACATCATACAGATAACCAGGTTTGCTACTTTTATACTGCCGTTAATGACATCATACAGATAACCAGGTTTGCTACTTTCATACTACTGTTTATAGCTAATCACTACAGCAAAGATTGTGAATACTGAACTCTAGCTAAACACCACAATAAAGATTGTGAACACTGAACTCCAGCTAAACACCACAATAAAGATTGTGAATACTGAACTCTAGCTAAACACCACAACAGAAATTGTGAACACTGAACTCTAGCTAAACACCACAGTAAAAGTTTTGTGAATACTGAACTCTAGCTAAACACCACAATAAAGATTGTGAATACTGAACTTCAGCTAAACACCACAATAAAGATTGTGAATACTAAACTCTAGCTAAACACCAAAATAAAGATTGTGAATACTGAACTCTAGCTAAACACCACAACAAAGATTGTGAATACTGAGCTTTAGCTAAACACCACAATAAAGATTGTGAATACTAAACTCTAGCTAAACACCACAATAAAGATTGTGAATACTGAACTCTAGCTAAACACCACAACAAAGATTGTGAATACTGAACTCCAGCTAAACACCACAACAGAGATTGTGAATACTGAACTCTAGCTAAACACCACAATAAAGATTGTGAATACTGAACTCTAGCTAAACACCACAACAGAGATTGTGAATACTGAACTCTAGCTAAACACCACAATAAAGATTGTGAATACTAAACTCTAGCTAAACACCACAACAGAGATTGTGAATACTGAACCAGCAGCAACACCACAACAGAGATTGTGAATACTGAACTCTAGCTAAACACCACAATAAAGATTGTGAATACTGAACTCTAGCTAAACACCACAATAAAGATTGTGAATACTGAACTCTAGCTAAACACCACAATAAAGATTGTGAATACTGAACTCTAGCTAAACACCACAACAAAGATTGTGAATACTGAACTCCAGCTAAACACCACAACAGAGATTGTGAATACTGAACTCTAGCTAAACACCACAATAAAGATTGTGAATATTGAACTCTAGCTAAACACCACAATAAAGATTGTGAATACTAAACTCTAGCTAAACACCACAACAGAGATTGTGAATACTGAACTCTATTTAACTCCACAATAAAGATTGTGAATACTGAGCTCTAACTAAACACCACAACAAAGATTGTGAATACTGAACTCCAGCTAAACACCACAACAGAGATTGTGAATACTGAACTCTAGCTAAACACCACAATAAAGATTGTGAATATTGAACTCTAGCTAAACACCACAATAAAGATTGTGAATACTAAACTCTAGCTAAACACCACAACAGAGATTGTGAATACTGAACTCTATTTAACTCCACAATAAAGATTGTGAATACTGAACTCTAGCTAAACACCACAATAAAGATTGTGAATACTGAACTCTAGCTAAACACCACAATAAAGATTGTGAATACTGAACTCTAGCTAAACACCACAACAAAGATTGTGAATACTGAACTCCAGCTAAACACCACAACAGAGATTGTGAATACTGAACTCTAGCTAAACACCACAATAAAGATTGTGAATACTGAACTCTAGCTAAACACCACAATAAAGATTGTGAATACTAAACTCTAGCTAAACACCACAACAGAGATTGTGAATACTGAACTCTATTTAACTCCACAATAAAGATTGTGAATACTAAACTCTAGCTAAACACCACAATAAAGATTGTGAATACTGAACTCTAGCTAAACACCACAATAAAGATTGTGAATACTGAACTCTAGCTAAACACCACAACAAAGATTGTGAATACTGAACTCCAGCTAAACACCACAACAGAGATTGTGAATACTGAACTCTAGCTAAACACCACAATAAAGATTGTGAATACTAAACTCTAGCTAAACACCACAATAAAGGTTGTGAATACTAAACTCTAGCTAAACACCACAATAAAGATTGTGAATACTGAACTCTATTTAACTCCACAATAAAGATTGTGAATACTGAGCTCTAGCTAAACACAACAATAAAGATTGTGAATACTGAACTCTAGCTAAACACCACAACAGAGATTGTGAATACTGAACTCTAGCTAAACACCACAATAAAGATTGTGAATACTGAGCTTTAGCTAAACACCACAATAAAGATTGTGAATACTGAGCTTTAGCTAAACACCACAATAAAGATTGTGAATACTGAGTTAGCTAAACCACAATAAAGATTGTGAATACTAAACTCTAGCTAAACACCACAATAAAGATTGTGAATACTGAGCTTTAGCTAAACACCACAATAAAGATTGTGAATACTGAACTCTAGCTAAACACCACAACAAAGATTGTGAATACTGAACTCTAGCTAAACACCACAATAAAGATTGTGAATACTGAGCTTTAGCTAAACACCACAATAAAGATTGTGAATACTGAGCTTTAGCTAAACACCACAATAAAGATTGTGAATACTGAGCTTTAGCTAAACACCACAATAAAGATTGTGAATACTAAACTCTAGCTAAACACCACAATAAAGATTGTGAATACTGAGCTTTAGCTAAACACCACAATAAAGATTGTGAATACTGAGCTTTAGCTAAACACCAAATAAAGATTGTGAATACTGAGCTTTAGCTAAACACCACAATAAAGATTGTGAATACTAAACTCTAGCTAAACACCACAATAAAGATTGTGAATACTGAGCTCTAGCTAAACACAACAATAAAGATTGTGAATACTGAACTCTAGCTAAACACCACAACAAAGATTGTGAATACTGAACTCTAGCTAAACACCACAATAAAGATTGTGAATACTGAGCTTTAGCTAAACACCACAATAAAGATTGTGAATACTAAACTCTAGCTAAACACCACAATAAAGATTGTGAATACTGAGCTCTAGCTAAACAAACAATAAAGATTGTGAATACTGAACTCTAGCTAAACACCACAACGATGTGAATACTGAACTCTAGCTAAACACCACAATAAAGATTGTGAATACTGAGCTTTAGCTAAACACCACAATAAAGATTGTGAATACTGAGCTTTAGCTAAACACCACAATAAAGATTGTGAATACTGAGCTTTAGCTAAACACCACAATAAAGATTGTGAATACTAAACTCTAGCTAAACACCACAATAAAGATTGTGAATAGTGAACTCTAGCTAAACACCACAATAAAGATTGTGAACACTGAACTCTAGCTAAACACCACAACAGAGATTGTGAATACTGAACTCTAGCTAAACACCACAATAAAGATTGTGAATACTAAACTCTAGCTAAACACCACAATAAAGATTGTGAATACTGAACTCTATTTAACTCCACAATAAAGATTGTGAATACTGAGCTTTAGCTAAACACCACAATAAAGATTGTGAATACTGTGCTTTAGCTAAACACCACAATAAAGATTGTGAATACTAAACTCTAGCTAAACTCCACAATAAAGATTGTGAACACTGAACTCTAGCTAAACTCCACAATAGAGATTGTGAATACTAAACTCTATCTAAACTCCACAATAAAGATTGTGAATACTGAACTCTATCTAAACACCACAATAAAGATTGTGAATACTGAATTCTATCTAAACCCCAGAATAAAGATTGTGAATACTGAACTCTATTTAACTCCACAATAAAGATTGTGAATACTGAGCTTTAGCTAAACACCACAATAAAGATTGTGAATACTGAACTCTAGCTAAACACCACAATAAAGATTGTGAATACTGAACTCTATTTAACTCCACAATAAAGATTGTGAATACTGAGCTTTAGCTAAACACCACAATAAAGATTGTGAATACTGAATTCTGTCTAAACCCCAGAATAAAGATTGTGAATACTGAATTCTATCTAAACCCCAGAATAAAGATTGTGAATACTGAACTGTATTTAACTCCACAATAGAGATTGTGAATACTAAACTCTATCTAAACTCCACAATAAAGATTGTGAATACTGAACTCTATCTAAACACCACAATAAAGATTGTGAATACTGAACTCTAGCTAAACACCACAATAAAGATTGTGAATACTGAACTCTATTTAACTCCACAATAAAGATTGTGAATACTGAGCTTTAGCTAAACACCACAATAAAGATTGTGAATACTGAGCTTTAGCTAAACACCACAATAAAGATTGTGAATACTAAACTCTAGCTGAACACCACAATAAAGATTGTGAACACTGAACTCTAGCTAAACACCACAATAAAGATTGTGAATACTAAACTCTAGCTAAACTCCACAATAAAGATTGTGAACACTGAAAACTAGCTAAACTCCACAATAGAGATTGTGAATACTAAACTCTATCTAAACTCCACAATAAAGATTGTGAATACTGAACTCTATCTAAACACCACAATAAAGATTGTGCATACTAAACTCTAGTTAAACAACACAATAAAGATTGTGAACACTGTACTCTAGCTAAACTCCACAATAGAGATTGTGAATACTGAGCTTTAGCTAAACACCACAATAAAGATTGTGAATACTAAACTCTAGCTGAACACCACAATAAAGATTGTGAATACTGAGCTTTAGCTAAACACCACAATAAAGATTGTGAATACTGAGCTTTAGCTAAACACCACAATAAAGATTGTGAATACTGAGCTTTAGCTAAACACCACAATAAAGATTGTGAATACTAAACTCTAGCTAAACACCACAATAAAGATTGTGAATACTGAGCTTTAGCTAAACACCACAATAAAGATTGTGAATACTGAGCTTTAGCTAAACACCAAATAAAGATTGTGAATACTAAACTCTAGCTAAACACCACAACAGAGATTGTGAATACTGAACTCTATTTAACACCACAATAAAGATTGTGAATACTGACCTTTAGCTAAACACCACAATAAAGAATACATTTCTAAATAAAGAAAATATGATTTTCGCGTTTTTATGTATTTTTCTTTTCACAAGAAGTTTTATTTATCCTTAGTTTTAATGAGAAGGAACAAAATATAACGATATCTAATTGATAAATAATCAAGTGTAATGATGTAATAAACTTTGAAGTAATTCTCTTTCCTCTGATACGACGCCAATTTATGTCAAGCTCGCCTGGCGACTGCTTTACGACTGCAGACAAGAAAAGTGGGTGAATATATTAAAGAGACCAGCGGCCTGGAGTGAACATAATTTTCTGTTTCCTAATAACGCCTGAATTACTTCAGTCAACCTTGATAGGGTTTTAAGTTTGGACAATATGATCGTGATGCCTCGCTCATCCAATCTTTTGATAGAAGATGGACAATAAGACCGTGATGGTTCGCTCATCCAATCTTCTGAAATATCCATAGTTTTGTGCAAACAACAAGCGTAGTCCAAATCTGTATAGAAATTAAAAAATAAATAGCTGAACTAATTTTTAATAAATGTCAAAATTAAATTTTATTTTGTTATATATCTTTCTGTATGTATATATATATATATATATGTATCAAACAAGTTCATACGTCAATTTTTATCATATATCTTTCTGTGTATATACATATATATGTATCAAACCACTTCACACACTACATTTTGTCATATATCTTTCACTGTATACATAAGTATCAAACTTCTTCACAGACTATGTTTTGTTATATATCTTTCTCTATATATACATATGTTTCAAACTACTTCACACAATATATTTTGTCATATATATATATATATGTATAAACTACTTCACATACTACATTTTGTCATATATCTTTCACTGTATACATAAGTATCAAACTTCTTCACAGACTATGTTTTGTTATATATCTTTCTCTATATATACATATGTTTCAAACTACTTCACACAATATATTTTGTCATATATATATATATGTATAAACTACTTCACATACTACATTTTGTAATATACCTTTCTGTGTACATACATATATATATACAATATATATATCTTCACACATTATATTTCTGTGTATATACAAACATGAAGTGTGTATATATCTTTCCATATATATATATGTATAAAACTATTTCATACACTACACTTTGTGATATAGTATCTGTATATATATATATATGTATCAAACTACTTCGCACACTACATTTTGTTATATTTTTTTATGTTTATACATGTGTATCAAACTACTTCATAAATTACATGAAATTATATATGTTTCTGAATATATATTTGTGTCAAATTACTTCAAACACTACACTTTGTGACATATGTATCTGTATATATATATATATATATATATATATCAAACTAGTTCACACACTACATTTTATTTTTATTTCTGTTTATACGTGTATATATGTATGAAACTATTTCACACTCTACATTTTGTTATGTATCTTTCTCTCTCTCTATATATATATATGTTTTAAATTACTTCACACATAACATTTTTTGTTTATCTTACTCCACATGTATATGTATCAAACTATTTAACCACTACATTTTGTTTTATATCTTTCTCTGTACATAAATGTAATGAAATACTTCAAACACTATGTTTTGGAAAACATTTTTTGTATATATATATATATATATACATAAGTATTAAACTACTTCATACACTACATTTTGATATATATCTTTCTTTTTATATATATCTGTCAAACTGTTTGACGCACTATATTTTCTAAAATATCTCTCTATATTTATGTATCGGACTATTTCACACACTAAATTTTGTTGTATATTTTTCTATACATATATATGAATCAAACTTCTTCACTCATTACATTTTGTTGCTTATCTTTAAATATATTTGCTTGAAACCACTTCACACACTACATTTTGTTACATATCTTTCTCAACATATATATGTGAACTACTTCACACTCTACATTTTGTTGTATATGTATCTGAATATATATATGTATCATTCTACTTCACTCTGTAAATTTTGTTATTCATCTTTCTGTATATATATATATATATATGTATCAAACTAGTTCACACACTACACTTTGTTACATATGTTTCTTTCTATTCATACATGTATATATGTATGAAACTATTTCACACAATACATTTTTTGTTCATCTTTTTCTTTTTATATATGTATAACACTACCTAACATTCTACATTTTAATGTGTATCTGCATAAAAATATGAATGAAACTATTTTACACACTTCATTTTGTTATTTGTCTTTCTGTATGTATTTTTGTATCAAACTACTTCAAACGCTACCTTTTGTTACATATCTTTCTCTCTCTATATGTCAATGAAACTACTTAACACACTGCATTTGTTATATTTTTAGCTGTATATAAATGTGTGTCAAACTATTTCACACACTTTATTTTAATATAAATCTTTCTGTATATAAATATGTATAAATGTGTTTCAAGCTAGTATACTTTCTACATTTCTTAAGATATCATTATGTGTATATGTATATTATCAAATTTGTTTACACACTACGTTTAGTTAGATATCTTTCTCTGTATTTATATCTATCAAACTATTTCACACATTATATTTTGTTACATATATCTTTCTCTATATATACACTTTTTAAACTATTTTACATACTATATTTTGTTATATATAAATATCTGTATATATACATATATATGTATGAAACTACATCACACAATAACTTGGTTTTATATCTTTCTCTCTCTATATATATATATATGTATCAAAGTATTTCACACACTACATTTTCTTAATTATCTTTATATATATATGTATCAAGCTACTTCACACTACATTTTGTCATTTATCTTTCTGTATATATATATATATGTGTGTGTGTGTGTGTGTGTGTGTGTGTGTGTGTATCAAAGTACTTTAGACACTACATTTTGTTATATATCTTTTTCAATATATATATGTATGAAACTACTTCACACACTACATATTTTATATTTGTATCTGTATATATATATATATGTGTGTGTATGTATGTATCAAACTATTTCACACACTATATTTTGTTATACATCCTTCTGTGGATATATATATCAATAAAACTACTTTACACACTACATTTTCTTTAATATGTATCTGTATATATATATATCTACCAAAGCTCTTCACATATTACATTTTGTAATTTATCTTTCTTTAGATATATGTGTGTTTGAAGCTATTTCACACATGACATTTTGTTCTAAATCTTTCTCTTTCTCTCTCTCTATATATATATTTATATGTATTAAACTACTTCACATTCTACATTTTGTTATAAATCTTTCTCTTTCTCTCTCTCTATATATATTTATATGTTTCAAACCACTTAACACCCTATATTCTGTTATATATTTTTCTACATATATATGTTTTAATGTACCTCACACTCTACATTTTGTAAAATATCTTTATATACATATATATATATATATGTAGCAAACTACTTTATACACTATATGTTGGTATATATATATATATATATATATGCATCAACCCATTTCACACACTAGATTTTGTTATATATCTTTCAGTATATACATATATATGTGTCAAACTACTTTACTCACAACATTTTTTTATTTATCTTTGCTAAATATATATGTATAATTTTGTTATATATCTTTCTCTATGTATATGTTCGAAACAACTTCACACACTACATTTTGTTATATATGTATCTTTATATATGTATATATGTACAAAACTACTCTACACACTACATTTTGTTATATATGTATATATGTACAAAACTACTCTACACACTACATTTTCTTATATATGTATCTTTATATATGTATATATGTACAAAACTACTCTACACACTACATTTTCTTATATATCTCTCTATATATATATTTGTATAAAATTACTTCACATTACATTTTCTTATTTATCTTTCTCTCTCTATATATATATGTATCAACCTACTTAACACACTTCATTTGGCTATTAATCTTTCTCTCTAAATATATATGTATCAAACTGCTTCACACACTACATTTTCTTATATATGTATCTGTATATTTATGTATCAAACTACTTTACACACTACATTTTGTTACATATCTTTTTATGTGTATATAAATACATGTATAAAACTAGTTTACAAACTACATTTTAGTTATAAATCTTTCCCTGCATATTTATGTGTGAAACTACCTCACACACTACATTTTTTATACACGTATCGTTATATATATACGTATGAAATAACTTCACACACTACATTTTGCTATAGATGTGTCTGTATATATATTTGTATCAAACTACTTCACACACTACAATTTGTTATATATCTTTCTCTATTTACATATATGTAATGAAGTACTTCACACACTATATTTTATTACATATTTTTCTATATATATATATATGTGTCAAACTACTTTACATACTACATTTTTCATATATTTTTCTATATATATATATGTATCAAACTACTTCACACACTACATTTCATTACATATATTTCTGTGTATATAAATATATATGGATCAAACTACCTCATAAACTCAATTTTGTATTATATCTTTTTCTATATATGTATCTATCAAACTTTATCATACACTATATTTTGTTATATATTTTTCTCTTTATATGTATTCTACTACTTCACACATTTTATTTTGTTATATATTTTTCTGTATATATATATATATATGTATGAATGAAACTGCTGCACACTATATTTTGTTATTTATCTTTCTCTCTATATATATATATGTGTCAAACTACTTCACGCACTACATTTTGTTGTATATCTTTCTCTCTATATATATATATGCATTAAACTATTTTACACACCACATTTTGTTATTTATCTTTCTCTTTATATATATATATATATATAAAACTTAACACACTACATTTTCTTGCATATGTATCAGTATATATATTCAGGTGTACCAAACTATTTCTGTGAACTACATTTTTTACATATCTTTCTGTATATATATATGTATCAAACTACTCACTTCACACACCACATTTTGTTACACATGTTTCTGTGTATATACATATATGTATGAAAGTTGTTCACACACAACATTTTTTATATATTTTTTGTATAAATATGTGTCAAACTAGTTCATACAGTACATTTTGTAATATATCATTCTGTATATATATATATATTTGTATCAAACTACTTCACAAACTACATTTGGTTTTATATTTCTCTCTCTATATATATATATACGTATCAAACTACTTTGGAAATTACATATAGTTATATATTTCTCTATATATATATATATATGTATCAAACTACTTCACAGACTACATTTTGTTATAAATATTTCTCTGCATATATATATGTGAAAAACTACTTGACTACCCCACATTTTGTCATATATGTATCTTTTTACATATATATATATGAAACTACTTCACACACTGTATTTTGTTATTTATCTTTCTGTGTGTATATATATATATACACAAGAAACTACTTCACACACTACATTTTGTAATATATGTATCAAACTGCTTGACACACTATATTTTGTTATATATCTTTCTGTCGATATATATGCATGAAACAACTTCACACCCCACATTTTGTTGCATATTTTTTATCAATATGTGTATCAGACTTTTACACATAACATTTTGTTAAATATTTTTCTCAAAACATATATATGTAGCAAACTACTTCACACACTACATTTTTATATCTTTCTCTAAATATATATATGTATGAAGCTACTTTACACACTACATTTTGTTATATATCTTTCTCTATATATATATCTATGAAACTAATTCACACAGTACATTTTGTTATATAGGTATCTGTAGATATATATATATGTCAAACTATTTCACTTTCTACATTTTGTTACGTCTTTCTCTATATATATAGATATGAAACTACTTCACACTGTATATTTTATATATGTATCTGTTGTTATTTCTGTATCAAACTACTTCACACACTATATTTTGTTATATATCTTTCTTTATATACATATGCATGACACTATTTCACACACTACATTTTGTTATAAGTGTATCAGTATATATATATATATGTGTGTGTATCAAACTACTTCACACACAACATTTGTTATATATCTTTGTATATCTATAAGTATCAAACAACTTCACACACTACATTTTGTTATATATCTTTCTGTATATACATATGCATCAAACTACTTCACATAGTATATTTTTATATGTATCTGTATATATATATATTCATGTATCAAACTAGTTCACAAACCACATTTTGTTATAAATCCTTCCCTGCATATTTATGTGTTAAACTACCTCACACACTACATTTTTTATACATGTATCTTTATACATATATATGTATGAAATTATTTCACACACACAATTTTGCTATAGATCTGTCTGTATATATATTTGTATCAAACTACTTCACACACTACAATTTGTTATATATCTTTCTCTATTTATATGTATTTAATGAAGTACTTCACACACTACATTTTGTTACATACTTTTCTATATATATATGTGTCAAACTACTTCACACACTATATTTTGTTGTATATCTTTCTCTCTATATATATATGCATTTAACTATTTTACACACCATATTTTGTTATTTATCTTTCTCTTTATATATATATATAAAACTTAACACACTATATTTCCTTATATATGTATCAGTATATATATTCAGGTGTACCAAACTACTTCATCAACTACATTTTTTACATATCTTTCTGTATATATATATATGTATCAAACTACTCACTTCACATACCACATTTTGTTACACATGTTTCTGTGTATATACATATATGTATGAAAGTTGTTCACACACTACATTTTTTACATATTTTTGTATAAATATGTGTCAAACTAGTTCAGACAGTACATTTTCTTATATACGTATCTGTATAATGTATGTATCAAACAACTTCACACACTATATTTTGTAATATATCTTTCTATTTGTATATGTATCAAACAATATCACACACTACATTTTGTTATATATCTTTCTTTATATTGATATAAATCAAACCACTTCACACACTACATTTTGTTATATATTATTTTATATATACATATGTTTCAATCTAGTTAACAAACAACATTTTGAATTACATCTTTTTCTGCATATGTATCTTTCAAACTTTTACATTTACTATATTTTGTTACATATCTTTCTCTTCATATGTATGTATTCAACTACTTCACACACTACATTTTTTTGTATATCTTTCTGTGTGTATATACGTGAATGAAACTGCTACACACACTACATTTTGTTATTTATTTTTCTGTCTGCATATATGTGTCAAACTACTTCACACACTACATTTTGTTATGTATCTTTCTCTCTATATATATGTATGAAACTACTTCACACACTACATTTTGTTATGTATCTTTCTCTCTATATATATGTATGAAACAACTTCACACACTACATTTTTTATATATGTAACTGTATATATATGTGTGTATCAAACTACTTCATGAACTGCATTTTGTTATATATCTTTCTGTATATATACATGAATGAAACTACTTCTCACACTACTTTTTGTTACATATTGTTTGTATATATATGGGTTAAACTAGTTCACACACTACATTATGTTACGTATGTATCTATATATATGTATGTATCAAACAACTTCACACACTATATTTTGCAATATATCTTTCTTTATATATATGTATCAAACTACTTCAAACACTACATTTCGTTATATATCTTTATATATATGTAATGAACTACCTCACACACTACAGTTTGTTACATAGTTTTCTATATATCTGTGTATCAAAGCCTTTTACACACTCCATTTTGTTGTATATCTTTATAGATATACAACTATATACATATCTATATAGATACAAATCAAACCACTTCACACACTACATTTTGTGACATATTTTTCTATCAATATATGTATCAAACTTTTTACACATTACATTTTGTGATATATCTTTCTCCATATATGTATGTAGCAAACTACTTTACACACTACATTTTGTAATATATCTTTTTCTATATATTTATGTGTCAAACTATTTCACACACTCCATATTTTTATTTATCTTTTTCTGTATATATATATATATATATATATATATATATATATATATGTATGAATGAAGCTACTTCACACACTACATTTTTATATATTTTTCTATATATATATATATACATATAAATCAAACTACTTCACACACTACATTTTTTATATTTTTCTATATATATATATATACATATAAATCAATCTACTTTGCACACTACATTTTTTATATTTTTCTATATATATATACATATAAATCAAACTACTTCACACACTACATTTTTTATATATTTTTCTATATATATACATATAAATCAAACTACTTTGCACACTACATTTTTTATATTTTTCTATATATATATATATACATATAAATCAAACTACTCCACACACTACATTTTGTTATACATGTGTCTTTTTATATCTATGTATCAAACTACTTCACACACTACATTTTGTTATTTATTCTTCTCCACATATATTTGTTTCAAACTTTTTCACACACTACATTCTTTTACATATCTTTCTGTGTATATGTATTTCGACATACATGAAGTGTGTATATAGCTTTGTGTTTATAATGGTATAAAACTGTTTCATACACTACATTTTGTAATATGTATTTCTGTATAAACATATATATGTATCAAACTACTTCACAAACTACGTTTGGTGATATATTCTCTCTATATATATATGTGTTTTAAACTACTTTGCACACCATATTTTGTTATATATCTTTCTGTCGATATATATATATGAAACTACTTCACACACTACATTTTGTTATATATCTTTCTCTATACAGATAGGTATCAAACCTTTTCACACACTACATTTTGTTATGCATTTTTCTATCAGTATATGTATCAAAATTTTTTACACATAACATTTTGTTGTATATTTTTCTTTATACATATATCTATCAATCAAACTATTTCACACACTGTATTCTGTTATATATTTTTCTTTATATATATGTTTTAAACTACTCACACACTACATTTTGTTATATATCTTTCTATATACATATGTATGTATCAAACTATTTCACACTAAATTTTGTTATAATTTTTTTCTCTATATTTGTGTATGAAACTACTTCACACAATATATTTTGCTATATATTTTTCTATATATATATATATGTATCAAACTATTTCACACACTACATTTTGTTATACATCTTTCTCTTTATACATTTGTATGAAAGTACTTCACACTCTATATTTTGTTACACATGTGTATCAAACTACTTCACACAATACATTTTTATATATCTTTTGTATATATTATATATATATATGTATGTATGTATCAAACGTCGTTACAAATCATATTTTTATATATTTTTCTGTATATATCTATGTATATTTGTATCCAACTAGTTCACACTAAATTTTCTTACATATTTTTCTGTGTATATATATATTTATCAAACTAGTGCACACAGTACATTTTTATATATATTTCTGAATGTATATGTATATATCAAATTTCTTCACACACTAAATTTTGTCATTTATGTTTCTATTCATATAAATATATATGTATGCGACTACTTCACACAGTTTATTTAGGATATTTATTAAGGATACTTAAAAGAAACCTTTTACATCTGATATACGTCCTTACTTAAGGTTCAGAAAATAAACTGAATATGACATGGTAAAAACATGAGAGACATAATAAATTATTGAACCATTGCTACTGGCTCAGGAGTTCTACTTATGAAGATTGTATATTAACAAAAAATAAAGTTATTTTAGTTAGTTCTGTTTGTGTATTAACCTCAGAACAAGCTGTTGTTGACTCAATAATTCTACTTGTAAGGACTGTATATTAAAAAAAGGAACTAGTTCTTACTAACACAACAGTTTGAGTTGTTAAGATTGAGTGCTAATATTGGAATAAGTAATTATTAGCCGGTTATTGTGAAGACTATAAGTTGAGAAAAGAACAGGTTATTTCTGACCAAACATCTCTTGTTGTTAAGACTATATTAAGATAAGATAACTGGTCCATTAGTTGAAGTTACAACGGCTTTATATTAGCAAAAGAAGAGTTTGATATTCAGTTATTGTATTTTGACACTAACTACTTTTTGTGCCTAAGGCTACAGCACAATCGCTAATAGCAAAATTATATTCTCAATTGCATAGGTGAATTTCTTTTGTGCTGCCATCTACTAGTGGAAAAAGAACATTGTGTAATTCAGGGTTTAATTAGTCTGTGTCAGTTTAAAATTAAACTGAATATTATCGCTAGCCATTTCTCACGTTCAATCATAAAATAAACATTCTTATTCTCGCTGCGTAATGTGAAAGATGATTTATTACCTTCTATCGTATATTTATTGTTTAAATCAGCACTTTCAGTAGCGTCATATACAGTACGACAGAAAGTGTTCGTACCCCTGCGTAGTGAGTAGTTTCTTGATCATAACTTAAAAAGTATTACGATTAGGCTAATAGACGTGTTATATATTATAAATTTATACTAACACACATTTACCTAAATGTTATGTAAATTAAACGACAAATAAACTGTTTATAAATAAATAACCAAATATAGGAGAAGCAGAAAGTGTTCGTACAGTTCAGAACGTGTAATAAAATTAATATTCTCGTAAAAAGTTTGTTTAGTTTAGTGAATAAACTACATTATATCATTCCAAAACTAGACCATGGGTTCAAAATTATTTAAATTTTGCAAGCAAAAATGTACTTCCGGCAATATAGCGCCGTCTCCGTTATTATCTGCTTGGTCATCATGGCGAACAGGAAACAACTGTCCAGTAATTTAAAAACCGAATTATTGTAAAATACAAGTATCACATCTTAATGTGCCAAAATCTGCTGTTAAAAGCATAATTGCCAAGTTTAAGCTTACAGGATTAACAGCTAATCTCCCTCGTTCCCGATGCCCCACCAAAATTCCAGAGTTTTTTTTATTTTGCACAAAGCTCCTCGAAGGCTATTTGTGCTAGCCGTCCTTAATTTAGTAGTGCTAGACTAGAGGAAAAGCAGCTGGTTATCACCACCCACCGCCAACTCTTGGGCTACTCTTTTACCAACGAATAGTGGGAAAAGCGTCACATTATAACGCCCTCACGGCTAAAAGGGCGAGCATGTTTGGCACGAACCCGCGAACTTCAGACACACTTTAACACGCTTGGCCATGCCGGGCCCTATTCCAGAGAGAACCAAGAGGAAGGTTCTCAGAGAAGTTAGTAGGAACCGTAATGACATACATAAACTGGTATGGGAAACTGGGGTTGAAATAAGCACCTCTACAGTTACGAACATGTTACGCTCTTCTGGATTCAAAGTATGCCGTTCTCGTAGAGTTTCACATTTAAAGCCTGTTCATTTAGAAGCAAAATTGAGGTAGCCAAGAAAGCATGTGGATAAACCCTTTACCTATTGGAAGAGTACTTGTTGGTCAGACGAAACTAAAATCGAGCTTTTCAGCCACAATGATGTTCGCTATATTTTCCTTAAGAAGGGAGAACGAAATCTTCCAAAGAACACCGTCTTTCCAGTTAAACATGGAGGTAGCCGATCATGCTATGGGGTTCCTTCAGCGCGTCAAGAGAGTCATGAAAAAAGAAGAGTACGTTGATATATTAGGCACTTGCGGCTTGGACGTCGTTGGATCTATCAGCATGACAATGACCCTAAGCACACATCGAAATATATGCAATCCTGGTTGCAGAGGAACCATATAAGCATTCTGGAGTGATTATCGCAGTCACTCTATATCAACCAAATTGAAAACGTTTGGCATGGGTTGAAGACCAGGGTTCTTCAGCGGCATCTGGAAATCTTGAAAGAGTTGGGGGTCTTTTGTAAAGAACAATGGAATGAAATACCAGTCAAGTACTGTCAAACGATCATGGAGGGTTATGAGGAGAGATTACGCCAAGTAATTCACCTGAAAGACAACACAGGTGACCATTAAAGTAGACGCACGAACACTTTCTGTCCCTCCTACGTTTAGTTATTTGTTTATAAACAGTTTATTTATCGTTCAATTTGCATACAAAAAATTTATGTAGATGTGTGTTGGTATAATATTTTTGTATACTCCACTTTCGTTTTTCTAATCGTGATACTTTTTAAGTTATAAAGAAAAAACTACTCACGATGCAAGTGTACGAACACTTTCTGTCGTAACTGTATGTAATTCGCACAGAGTTGTTTTCTCCAGTGTGTGGGCTCACAGCTCTATCTATATGCAAAAACGGCTCGTTTGGGTTCATAAAATATTTTACATAAAAGAGCGAACAACGTTTCGACCTTCTTCGGTCATCGTCAGGTTCACAAAGAAAGAGGTAACTTCAGTTACATTCAAACGAGCCGTTTTTGCATATAAATTTCTCAACAAGTGGGTTTCTCGACATCACCGATCACAGCTCTATTTCTTGACTAATGTGAGAATTAATTATAATTTTCGAGTAAGAAGGTTAAACCATTTCAAGATGACATTACTCTAATCTTGTGTAAAACCGAAAATTGCTTATATACTGACATGTAAATGTAACTCGTTTTTAAATTTAGGAAACAGTGACGTTAGACAGTTCAGCCATTATGTAACCCACAATGATTCTCCGTGAAATTATTGTTGTTTTGAATTAAGCCCAAGGCTACACAATGGGCTATCTGTGCTCTGCCCACCACGGGTATCGAAACCCGGATTTTAGCGTGTAAGTCCGCAGACATACCGCTGAGCCACTGGGGGGCTCTCCGTGAAATTATCTCTAGAACAACCTTGTAAGTTTTCTTAAGTCTAGCTACGCCCTCAAATAAAACTTACATCTATGAAAGCTTTAAAACAAAATTTATGAATAATCAAACACTATTTGTACAGCAACTCTAAGTTTTTAAATTATAATTTTTATAGGTAACTCCGAACAAGAAGAAACAAAAATAGCATCTCTAGTGTCAAATGTCTGCATCTATCAGATCAGTACAGTTGTGTACAAATACTTCAAATTTCAACATCATGTCAGAACACTTTAAACACTAAATAAGGTGTGGAACCTGTTAAATCAGTATTATCTAGACCATTGTTTAAGTTACATGTTAACAAGTAGTACCAGTATTATCTAGACCATTGTTTAAGTTACATGTTAACAAGTAGTACCAGTATTATCTAGACCATTGTTTAAGTTACATGTTAACAAGTAGTACCAGTATTATCTAGACCATTGTTTAAGTTACATGTTAACAAGTAGTACCAGTATTATTTAGACCATTGTTTAAGTTACATGTTAACAAGTAGTACCAGTATTATTTAGACCATTGTTTTAAGAAAAATAAATTCTACATAGTACCATGAGATTCTTTATGAATGTCTTACAATTAAGTATCCATGGTGATTTCACAAACATGTATATTAAGGAACACTTACTTGTGATTATATTTATAATAACAAAAGTGTTATAAACAACAGTTATTGATAGCTATATTTACCATTTGCAAGATATGCTAAAAAGAAACGCTTTTTAACTTATTATTTATAATTCAATTGGTTTTGAGATAATTAAAGTTTAAAGAAGTATTAAAATAAATTTTTATATTTTTTTATATTTACAACACCAGATGACAGGTAAAGCGAGACGTTTATTAAGAATGTGCTGTGTTGAAAAACTGACGAAACATGGATGTGATTATCGCACGTGATTCTTGACCTCCTTATATGAGTATAAAGAAACGTGATATGAGCTTAATTAAAATACTTAAGCAATATTTTAAATATGTAATCGAGATAAATTATGACTAAACGTAACAGCTGTCGTCGATAATACATCTATATGTATGCGTTGAACTATGCTATTTTAGCTAAGTTTAGCTGGTAACCACCCATACTAGGATGTCACCAGAGAGTTATACTGTTCGACATATGTATAGCATCTGTGTATTATTATAATACAGAGGTTTACTAAGTTATGAATGAATAGTTGGGACCATCAAGCACCATCTACTGCCATTCAGTAAAAAATAGGCTAGAATATAATAATCTAAATTAACGTTTAGTTACGAGTCAAGAAAACAAGATTTTATCGGTTTAGTTATTACAACTTACTATAAATGTTATTTCGTATATTATGCTTAGAAGAATTTTATATAAGATCAAGTTACATTAAACTGGTGAAAAGTGTATCAAATATCCTTGAAGTAGGTTTAGATGACAAACATTTAAAACAAGTTAGAATGTTTAAATTATGGACAACTTGCTAAACCAAGTGGGGATTAGAATGAAGCTATTTAACATTGCCCGAGTTCTGATAATAGTGGTACAGTTTGTGAAGGTTATGAAACATTAGTTAATATCACGATAACAATGTTATAATTTGTGAAGGTTATGTAGCATAAGTTAATATCACGATAACAATGTTATTATTTGTGAAGGTTATGTAACATTAGTTAATATCACGATAACAATGTTATATTTTGTGAAGGTATGTAACATTAGTTAATATCACGGGAACAATGTTATTATTTGTGAAGGTTATGTAACATTAGTTAATATCACGATAACAATGTTATATTTTGTGAAGGTATGTAACATTAGTTAATATCACGGTAACAATGTTATTATTTGTGAAGGTTATGTAACATTTAGTTAATATCACGGTAACAATGCTACAGAGTATGAAGATTCTTTAACAAAAGTTAGTAATCTTACGACAGTGTTACAACCGGTATCTAGTAATATTATATGTGAATGTTGGTAAGTCACAAACGAAATGCTAGCATTTTTCCCACGTACTTTATTTTAGGCAAAATGATGCAATAGACAAATAGCGTGGTCACAGCTTGGTAAACAGGAAGTAATCGAGATTGGCCACAAATCACGTGATGTTTGTACGATAATGAATCACTTTCCATTTCACGAGCTATGATGAAAACGTAATCTGAAGACAAGGTAACGAATGTTTGTTTTATTTTTAAATATTTCTTGTTATTGTTATGCTTCATGTTTTTGTGACAGAAGACAAGGTAATTATATTAAAAAACACCTTATAAGGTTCATAAGTAAAACTAATAGAGGTAAAATAAAATTATTGTTAAAATAATTTCGCAATAAAAATATTACATTTGATCTCTCAGTGTTCTCTACTTCGCAGGAATCGATCCTTGAACTTTAGTTTATTACTGGGCTTCATGAAAGTAACAGATAAATAAAAACAGCAAAAGAAAAGTTAAAAACATAAAATTATTATTGAACTTAGAAGACAATAAATTAAAGGATGATTGAAAAGAGATTCTTGAATAATTTTTGTAGAGAGGGATTTATGTTTCTATACTGTCAATATCTGATCTAAAACTGCAGTTCATTACGTGATTTATGTTTCTATATTGTCAATATCTGATCTAAAACTGCAGTTCATTACTTGATTTATGTTTCTATACTGTCAATATCTGATCTGAAACTGCAGCTCATTACGTGATTTATGTTTCTATACTGTCAATATCTGATCTGAAACTGCAGTTTATTATGTAATTTGTGTTTCTATACTGTCAATATCTGATCTAAAACTGCAGTTCATTACGTTATTATGTGGTCTAAAGATTAAGTTGATACTGTATTTCATTATGTAATTTTTGTGGTCTAACTATTTACTACCTGAACAGAAAAGTATTCTTCTAAAAATAGAGTACTTGAACGGACAAGTATTCCTCTAAATCTGGAGTAGCTAAACGGACAATAACTCTTCTAATTCTGGAGTTGTTGAATGGATAAGTATTTCTCCAAGTCTGGAGTAGTTAAACAAACATGTATTCTTATAAATGTGGAGTAGCTGAACGGACAAGTATTTGTCTAAATTAAAAAAAAAATTCAACAGACAAGTATTCTTCTAAATCTGGAGTAGATGAATGGATAAGAATTCCTTTAAATCTAGAGTGGCTGAACGAACTCGTATTCCTCTAATTCTGGAGTAGCTGAACCAACATTGTATAATTGAACGAACAAGTATTTATTTAAATCTAAAATAGTTGAATGGACAAATATTTCTCTCGATATCAAGAAGTCTTTGCGTAAATTTTCTCTACGTATGATGGATTGGAGTAGGTAAGATTTCTCTAGATTTGAATTATCTAAAGGACTTGAATGGATTCGTATTTTTCTACTTATGTAGGATTTGATTGGGTAAGATTTCTATAGATTTAAAAAAGCTGAATCACTGAACATTATCTTCGAGTTGAGTAAGTGATGTAACTATTTGTTTATCTTTAAAATAAAACAATGTAAAGAAGTTTTGAAATTTTGGTGAAGTTTATTATTGTAACAAAATTGACGCAAGACACACCAAAAAGAAACAGGATGAATATTTAATGTTCACGATTATTTTATATAACGTGTTAAAAATCTACTAAAGCTCTTCTCACACAGTTTTAAAGAGATTTTGTTTGATAACTTACATGAAAACAACATATTACCATAATAATTATCTCTGACATCTTTATTGTGCTTCCAAACGTGATGAATAGAACTCATTAAGCTGTTAAAGAAACCAAACCATCTGCGGTGTATCTGGGAAAGTGTGACATCTCAAGCTCGGCCCGAGGTGAACTATGGCGAGCCATCTGCGGTGTATCTGGGAAAGTGTGACCCCTCAAGCCTTGCCCGAGGTGGACTGTGGCGAGCTATCTGCGGTGTATCTGGGAAAGTGTGACCCCTCAAGCCCGGCCCGAGGTGGACTGTGGCGAGCCATCTGCGGTGTATCTGGGAAACAGCAACACCTCAAGTGCGGCCCGAGGTGGACTGTGGGAGGATGGGTGTGATCTTCCTCTGGTTATTTGTCTTGAAGAAATATAAGACAATGTCCCATAAGAATTCAACACAATCCACAATAGTGATGACAGAGATTCCCATAAAGAGGCCCAAGTTTCCTCCAATATTGGCCATTAGAGTTTCCCACTGCAATAGACAAAGTAGTGACAACGCAAATCTTAAGGAACAGTACTTTAACTTTTAACTGTATTTGATAATCATTATACAGTTGTGAATAAAGATATTATCATGTTAAACTCTATTTATTGAATAAAGATAATAAAACCTCCATTCTAGGAGAAGAGATATACCAGAAGGTAAATCCAGTAGAAATATCTGTTTAATTTTAATAACTGACTACGTAATATAAAACAACGCAGAATTTTTTTCACTGAAAAACATAAACGTTTAACAGACACAACAATGTTTAAGAAGACTTTGTATCTCACAACGGCTGGTATAGGTGTTAACACTGTTTCGAGCTTTCCAGTTCATCTTCAGGTTAACCGTTAACTTGAAGATGACCTAGGAAGGTCGAAACGTTGTTCTCTCTTTATCAGTAAAAATGTTAATACCCATACTAGCCGTTGTGAGATACACTGTTATTTCAAGTGAGTTTCTCGTCGTCAAGAATAAAGTAAGCTTTGTATTAGTACTTTTGACAAAATATCTTATTAACTGTCTAAGTTAAAACAATGAGAAAATAAACATCTGTTTCTCCTTGTTGAAGGAAATTGACTAACAGTGCTATAAAACGGTTCATAATAATCACAATGTTACAGAGAAATCTTTTTATGTTAATAGTACACAACATATAATAATATTTGTCGTTATGAACACTGAAGTAACGAACAGTAATAGCCATTTTCCAAAAACAATTATTTCAGTGTTACCTACACATTAAATATAATGTACTAACCTCTCTATATAATAATTTCAGTGTAACCTATACATTATATATAATGTACAAACCTCTGTATACAATGATTTCAATGGTACCTACACATTATATGCAATTAGCTTACCTCTTTATACAATAGTTTCAGTGTTACCTACAAATTATATATAATGTACTCACCTCTGTATACAACGATTTCAATGGTATCTACACATTAGATATAATGTATTCACCTCTCCATACAATAATTTCAATGGTACCTGCACATTATATGTAATGTACTCACCTTTCTATACAATAATTTCAATGGTACCTACACATTATATGAAATGTACTCACCTTTCTATAGAATAATTTCAATGTAACCTACAAATTATATACAATGTACTCACCTCTTTATACAACGATTTCAATGGTATCTACACATTAGATACAATTTATTCACCTCTCTATACAATAATTTCATTGTTAGCTACACATTATATATAATGTACTCACCTCTCTATACAATATTTTCATTGTTACCTACACATTATATATAATGTATTCACCTCTCTATAAAATGATTACAGTGTTACCTACACATTGTATATAATGCATTCACCTGTCTATTGGAATAAATTAACTGAGAAACTTTTATTGCGTGTCTGTTATCTAGTTTGATTCTCGTGGCTGATGTATGAAACTTTCGTGTTTCAAAACTTTAGATTAACCGCAATCTATGACTTTACTTATTATTTTTACTGATTTGATAAGTCTGTTTTCTTTCGATAGTACAACCGGCTCAAGCGTTGGTCAACTGGGTCACATCACTAAAATAAACGAGTGACTTGTAGTGGACACAGCACTTAAAGCCCATTGTGTGACCTTATGATTTACAACAGAATTTAGATATTCAAGTAATTATTTAAGTTGTTGCTAGGTTACTAGCAGGGACTTTGCCATTGGTGTAACTTAACTAATTATCACTTATTATACCAATGTTTTTCACAATATAATACACTACTCACAGTATACTGTTCCACTTCGATTGTTTCCTGGTAGCTTCTATTAGGTAGGTACACGTGAAGACCTGCAAATTTACTGAGAGAAATTTCAATTAAATTGCTGTGGAATTTGTAACACATCTTCCTCCTTACATGAAGTTACTCTATTATTGAATTTGTTATACAAGTAAACACCTCTTTCCTTCTGGCTTTATAACAACTGAAAAATGTTTTATGTTTTCATGAAAAAAAATTTTTCTTTTGAATTAATTACTAAAAGTACACAAATATCTAACGTTTATCAGGGTCATTTTCACCTGTTTAATTAATTGTTACGAGTGCCCAAAGTTTATTACGGTCAGTTTTATCTATAACTTCATTACGACAAGTGTGAGTGTCCAAAGTTTATTACGGTCAATTTTATCTATAACTTCATTACGAAAAGTGTGTGAGTGTCCAAAGTTTGTTATGGTCAGTTTTATCTATAACTTCATTACGAAAAGTGTGTGAGTGTCCAAAGCTTATTACGGTCAGTTTTATCTATTACTTCCTTACGACAAGTGTGTGAGTGTCCAAAGTTTGTTACGGTCAGTTTTATCTATAACTTCATTACGACAAATGTGTGAGTGTGCAACATTTATTATGGTCAGTTTTACCTGTTGAATTCATTGCTACAGGTGTACAAGTTTTCCTCGTTTATTTGAGTTATTTTTCGTGTTTTTGCTCCTTTCACAATCTTAAAGAAATTATAATTCAAGCTTCCTGCCGAGCTTGTAGTTTCATATTGGCGTTCCCTGAAAAAAAACACAATAAATTGTTTTTGTAGTCATGCGTTACAACATAAGTTGAGAAGAATAAAGTGCAGCAACTCAACCTGCATGAGCTAGTTATAATACAAACTGAAAACAACTCTGTTAATGTATATTACATCTGAATACATTTCAACTCTGTTAATGTACATTACATCTGAATACATTTTCACTCTGTTAATGTATATTACATCTGAATACATTTCAACTCTGTTAATGTATATTACATCTGAATACATTTCAACTCTGTTAATGTATATTACATCTGAATACATTTCAACTCTGTTAATGTGTATTACATCTGAATACATTTCAACTCTGTTAATGTATATTACATCTGAATACATTTCAACTCTGTTAATGTATATTACATCTGAATACATTTCAACTCTGTTAATGTATATTATTTGAGAAATACTAAATTATGTTAAGATATGGTTGTCATATATTCCTTTCACTGTGACTTTATGTTGGCTATAGTTATCTTGTAACTTGTTGATTTGTATAAATCAAGTCGGTTTAATACAGCATGCTCTATAGAATGTCCTCTTGAAAGTGTTTTAATGTAATATCGTATACAAGCTTCCTAACAAAAACAACTTTATTAAACTTGAAACAGTTACAAAAACCACGAGAAGAATATTGCTATGAATTATTTAATGAAGCTGTCAGAGACACAGATTTATTTTAAAAGGGTTACCGTAGTACTAAATATTCAGGATCACACTTTACACAGACGGAGATCACATGGTGATCTTCATAGCATCTGTGTATCACACTTCACACAGAAGGAGATCACACGGTGATCTTCATAGCATCTGTGTATCACACTTCACACAGACGGAGATCACACGGTGATCTTCATAGCATCTGTGTATCACACTTTACACAGACGGAGATCACATGGTGATCTTCATAGCATCTGTGTATCACACTTCACACAGACGGAGATCACACGGTGATCTTCATAGCATCTGTGTATCACACTTCACACAGACGGAGATCACAAGGTGATCTTCATAGCATCTGTGTATCACACTTTACACAGACGGAGACCACAAGGTGATCTTCATAGCATCTGTGTATCACACTTCACACAGACGGAGATCACATGGTGATCTTCATAGCATCTGTGTATCACACTTCACACAGACGGAGATCACATGGTGATCTTCATAGCATCTGTGTATCACACTTCACACAAACGGAGATCACATGGTGATCTTCATAGCATCTGTGTATCACACTTCACACAGACGGAGATCACATGGTGATCTTCATAGCATCTGTGTATCACACTTTACACAGACGGAGACCACAAGGTGATCTTCATAGCATCTGTGTATCACACTTCACACATACGGAGATCACATGGTGATCTTCATAGCATCTGTGTATCACACTTTTCACAGATGGAGACCACAAGGTGATCTTCATAGCATCTGTGTATCACCATTTACACAGACGGAGATCACATGGTGATCTTCATAGCATCTGTGTATCACACTTTACACAGACGGAGATCACATGATGATCTTCATAGCATCTGTGTATCACACTTTACACAGACGGAGACCACAAGGTGATCTTCATAGCATCTGTTTGTCACACTTTAAACATGGTGATCTTTATATGTGTTTTTAATTCTTACCTGTTATTCTTAATTTGTGAACTACGTTAGAGTTTAATAAATAATATATCCTGTTATTAAAACCATGTTGTTATCGATATAAAGATTCTTGCCGAAGTTAACAGATAAAAACGTATTCGTACCTGCAAGCTGGAAGACAGTTGCACTGAGTTTTACCAATACTGATCTTATGAATGGTGTTATTGATACACATCCCTGTAAAATATATAGTATTCTGAGTGAATTATACACACTTATGGATTATAAAAAAACGTCATCAAAATAAAAACATGAAATCGCCTGACGCGTACTTGTTTAACTAACAACAATATTTGGAAATGTTGTTGTTGTTTTGAATTAAGCACAAAGCTACATAAAATTATCAGATAAATAATAAAAATATTAAAATAATAATTTTGAACGATGTACGTGATGATTTATTAAATAAAATGGTTCTTAAAATAAATTAAAACAATTTAGATACATTAAAATAAATAGATATTCAAATTACTAAAACAATAAGTGATATGGAACAACTTAACATCTGGCTCGGTATGGCCATGTGGTTAAGGCGCTCGACTCGTAATATGAGGGTCGCGGGTTCGAATCCCTGTTGCACCAAACGTGCTCGTCCTTTCAGCTGTATGGGCCTTATAATGTGACGGTCATGCTTGGTGAAAGACAGTTGTGGGTGGTGATAAATAGCTGCCTTCCCTCTTATCTTACACGGCTAAATTACGAACAGCTATCTCAAATAGTCCTCGTGCAGCTTTACGCGAAATTCAGTTCACGCGAAAACAAAAACTTTAACAGCTTAAATGATATAATTACTGAATAAATAGCTCTTCAAAATGCCACCTAGTAGCACAACATTAAACGAATTTCAAATACCTATGGTGGGCAAAGCGCAGACAGCTACTTGTGTAGCTCTGTGCGTGGGCCCAAGAAACATTTGTTTGTTTTGGAAAGTCGCACAAAGCTACTCGAGGGGTATCTGTGCTAGCCGTCCCTAATTTTGCAGCGTAAGACTAGAGGGAAGGCAGCTAGTCATCACCACCCACTGCCAACTCATGGGCTACTCTTTTACCAACGAATAGTGGGATTGACCGTCACATTATACACCCCCACGGCTGGGAGGGCGAGCATGTTTAGCGCGACGCTGGCGCGAACCCGCGACCCTCGGATTACGAGTGCACGCCTTAACGCACTCGGCCCCTCAAGAAACAAAGATATTCTTTAATAAGAAAACGATAAATAATAATAAACTACTAGAAATAATAAAGTATTAAAAAGTAGTGTATTTGTTAACTGAAAGAGATGTTTATTGAAAGAAACAGAAACATATGATAGATTAAAACTAATAATTATTAAAATAAGTAAATGCAATATTAATTTAAAATAACTGAAAATTGATACACCATATAAAATACTCGTCCAGTTAATCTATAAATAATTCGTTTTTCAACTTGCATGTCTCTTTCGCCAACACGTCACAAGTTCTGTCGAGTGCCGTTGATGCTGTATTTGTATTATAAACAGGATGAAAACATCCACATTCACGTTCTATGTGATGTCCTAAACACGTTCTCTCGCACACCTGTAAAAATTAAAATGATTATTCTAAACCAAGCGAAAGTAGAACATAACAATTCAGGTGTTTTAATGTATTCTCAATCTTATGTTAAAAGTTAATATTTATCGATAACCTAACAATAGAAGTACGTGAATACATTCTGAATTTTACTGAGAACTTGACATCAAAAGTATTTTAATATATTTCGAATTTTACTGAGAATCTATTAATACAAGCGTTTGAATGTGTTCTAAATCTCGCTGAGAACCTACCAAAATAAATATTTTGGTGTATAATGGATCATAGTGAGAACCGAACAATACAAATATTTTGATGCATGCTGAGCCCTACTAAGAACCTAACAATACAAGTATTTTAATGTATTCTGAATATTACTAAAAACCTAACAATACAAATTTTAATGTTTTCTGAATCTTACTAAAAATTTCAAAATACAAGTGTTTTAATGGATTATTAATGTTACTAAAATGTAACAATACAAGTTTTTAACGTATAAAACTTTACTAAGAACCTAGTAATACAACTATTTTAATTATTCTAAATCTTACTAAAACCTAAAAACAGAAGTATTTTAACGTATTCTGATTCTTACAAAAACCTAACAACATAAGTATTTTAATGTATTCTGAATCTTAATAAAAAATCTAAAAATCTAGGGGTTTTAATATATTCTGAAACTTACTGAAACCCTAACAAAACAAGTATTTAAACGTACTTTTAAACTTACTATGAACCAAACAATACTTGTATTTTAATGTAAACTGAATCTTGCTAAAATTGTAACATACATATTTTTATAAAGTGTTTTGGATGTTACTGAAAGCCTTACAATACAAGTATTTTAATGTATTCTGAATCTTACTGAGAACCTGATAACAAAAATATTTTTATGTATTCCGAATTTTATTGGGAATCTATTAATACAAGTATTTGAATGTATTCGGAGTTTTATTGAGAATCTCACAACACAAATTGTTAACGTACTCTAAATCCTAATAAAAAAGTAATAATACAAATGTTTTAATGTATTATGAATGTTACTGAAAATGTAACAATGCAAGTGTTTTAACGTATATTAAATCTTATTGAGAACCTAGTAATACAAGTATTTTATTGTATTCTGAATTATGCTAAAAATATAAGAATACAAGTATTTTATTGTATTCTGAATCATGCTAAAAATATAACAATACAAGTATTTTATTGTATTCTGAATCATGCTAAAAATATAACAATACAAGTATTTTAATGTATTCTTAAACTTCCTGAGAACTTAACAATAGAAATATTTTAATCCAATCTCAAGCTTACTGAAAACATAATAATACAAGTATTTTAATGTAGTCTCAATCTTTCGGAGTACCTGACAATACAAGTGTTTTAATGTTCTCTGAATCTTATTAAGAACCTAACAATAGAAATGTTATAATGTTATCTGAATCTTACTGATAAATGAACAATAAAAGTATTTAATGTATTCTCAAGCTTACTCAGAATCTAACAATAAAAGTGTTTTAATGTATTCTCAATCTTACTGAGAACCTAACAATATAACTGTTTTAATCTATTCTGAAACTTAATGACGGCGTAACAATAAAAGTATTTTGATGTTTTTCGGATCTAACTGATAAAGTAACAAATATATTAATGTGTTCTGAATCTTACTGAAACCCTTACGATACTAACAAGTTATTGTCCTATGAAAAATACTGAAAATATAACAATATAAGAGTGTGAAACTTCTGAATCTTACTAAAATCTAAAAATATAAGTATTTTGCTGTATTTGGAATCTTACTGAGAACCAAGCAATACAAGTATTTCAATGTATTCGTAATCTCACTAAAATCTAGACATACAAGTGTTTTAATGTATTCTGAATCTTACTGAGAACCTAACAGTACAAGTATTTGAATGTATTTTGAATCTAATTGAGAACGTAACAACATAAGTATATGAATGTATTTTTAATATTGCTATAAATCAATAATATAAGTTTTTAATGTATTCTGAAGCTTATTGACAACCTAATAATATACGTATTTTAATGTATTCTAAATCTTACTGAAAACCTTAAATATAAATATTTTTTTATGTATTCCGAATCTTACTGATAACGCAACAATACAAGTATTTGGATATATTATGAATCATTCTAACATCTAACAATACAAGTGGTTTAATGTATTCTTACCAAATTGAGAATCTAACAATACACGTATTTTAAATCTTACTGAGACCCTAACAACAAAAGTATTTGATTGTATTCCGAATCTTAATGATACCCTAAAATATAAGTATTTCAATGTATTCTCAATCCTACTGAGAAACTAAGAGTACAAGGAATTTAATACATTCTAAATCTTAATGACCATCTAATAATACAAGTATTTGAATGTATCCTAAATCTTACTAAAATCTAACAATGCAGTGTTTTAATGTGTTCTAAATCTTACTGAGAACCTAACAATAGAAGTGCTTTCATATATTGGAGTTTACTAATAAGCAAACAATACAAGTATTTGAATGTATTATAAATATTATTGAAAATGTAAGAGTACAAGTATGTTAATGCATTCTGAATGTTACTGAGAACTAACAAAAGAAGAATTTGAATTATTCTGAATCTTACTAAAAATGTAATTATACATTTGTTATAATGCATCTGACTCTTAGTGAGAACCTAAAAATGTAAGTATTTTAATATGTCCTGAATCTGACTGAGAAAATAACAGAACATATTTGAAAGTATTCTAAATCTAGCTGAGAACCTAGCAATAAAAGTATATGAATGTATTCTGAATATTACTAAAAATCAAATAATACAAGATTTTAATGTATTCTGACTCTTATTGAGAACCTACACGTATTTTAATATATTTTAAATCTTACTGAGAACCCAACAATACAAATTTTTGAATATATTCCAAATCTTACTAAAAATCTCACAAAACAAGTATTTTATTGTATTCTGAATTTTACCGAGAATCTAAATACGAGTATTTGAATGTATTCTAAATTTCACTAAATATCTAACAATAGAAGTGTTTCAATGCATTGTGAACCTAACTGAGAACTTAACTATACGAGTATTTGAGCATATTTTAAATATTACTGACAGCCCAACAATCCAACTATTTGAATGTATTCTGAATCTTGCTGAAAACCTAACAACAATGAAAAATGAATCTTACTAAAAATGTAAGAAACACGTATTTCAAAATGTTCTAATGTTACTAAGAACTTTACAATGCAAGTATTTTAATATAAACTGATTACGGCTAAAAATAGAACATACATGCATTTAATGAGATCTGAATGATACTAAAAAACAAACAATATAAATATTTTAAAGTATTCTGAATCTTACTGAGAGCCCGTTAATAAGAGTATTTGACTGTTATTTTAATCTTACTGACAAACTAATAAGAAAAAATATATTTTATTGTATACCGTATTTAACTGTAAATCAAACAATACAAGTATTTGAATGCTTTGTTAAATTTATTGACACCCTAACAATATTAACAGTCTTATGTATTGTGAAAAATACCGAGAACATAACAATAGCAGAATGTCAAAGTATTCTAAATTTTACTAAAATCTAAAAATATCAGTGTTTTAATGCATTGGGAATCTTACTGAGAACATAATAGTACAAGTATTTCGATGTATATTGAATCTAACAATATAACTATATGAATGTATTTTGAATATTACTAAAAATATAACAATACAAGTTTTTAATCTACTCTGAACCATACTGACAACCTAACGATATAAGTATTTTAATTTATCATAAATCTTACTGAGAACCTCAAATACAAATATTTTTATGTGTTCTAAAATCTTAATGAGGCCTTAAGAATACAAGTATTTAAATATATTCTGAATGCTACAGAGAACCTAATAGAACAAGCAATGTAATGTATTCTGAAAAATACAGAGAACGTAAGAATATAAAAATATGAATCTATTCTGAATCTTACTGAGAGCGTAACAATACAATTATTTTAATACATGCTGAATCTTACCGATAACTTAAGAATACAAGCATTTTAATAGTTTCTGAATTTGTTTTAAATCTAACAATACAAGTGTTTTAATGTGTTCTGAACTTTAATGAGAATCTAAGAATACAAGTATTCGAATGTATTCTGAATCTTACTGAGAACATAACAGTACAATAAATTTAATGTATTCAGAAAAATACTGAGAATGTTAAAATATAAGAACATGAATGTATTCTAAATATTTCTAAAATCTAGCAATAAAAATGTTTTAAAGTATTGTTAGCTCACTGAGAACCTAACAATTCAAATATTTAAATGTATTCTGAATATTAATTAAAACGTATCAGCAAAAATATTTTAATATATTCCGAATTTACTGAGAACCTAACAATACAAGTTACTTGGGTTGGCCAGTGGGCATTCTGGAGGGTGTTCTAGCAGGCCATAAATCCTCTCTGCCTTATTCATTCTGGTCAACAAAAGGTTGAATGTACTTTTGCTAATGTTACCAATGATAAGTTGATTTCTGCGACATCTGTATAGGACTTTGTTATGGATGTTACGAGAGATGCCAAAAGTGGTCCTGAGAATGACAATTCTAATTAATTCTTCTGAGTGCATGAGAGTTTCTCTGATACTCTGTTGTGTTGATTGCTTGGACAAGAGTGTTATATATTGAGGAAAGAGTGACATGTGGTCTGTTGGTTCTGCTGCTACTTCAAGTTGATTAACCTTCTCATTAAACTTGACATCATTGTGGCCCTGGGACATATACAAAGGTGGGGGATTTATCATGGATATAAAATGCAGCCTTTGTCCACCCATCAGGTAGCCAGCCACTCTGGATTCTCTGCAACACTGCCATGGAGTCGGTGGCAAACACAACTGTAGTGACATCAGGGGATTCTCGGACAAGTAATTAAAGAGCTTGCTTGACAGCATCAAGTTCCATCCTTGTGCTGGTTGTGTACAGGGTGCATGCTCCAGACTTCTCAGTTATGGGTGTGCCAACCAGAAAAGTAGCAAATGCTTTGATTATCTCTGTTGTGTACGAGCCGTCTGTTGGAGTGATGAGATATCCCTTCTGGACAAGTTCCTGGAACATCTCCTGGCATGCTGCATCCACTGCACCTTGAGACCACTCTCTACAGTCTCTGCTGAACATGACAATCACTGCAGGTTCGCACGGATATTCCTCTTCTGCAAAGCAGAGCCATGGAAGTTGGTTGGATAGGGAATATAAATTGTAGATTTTCTTGCAAGTCAGAGCAGTTTCTTTAAGCCACGACATCCTCTTTAGATGAGACCTAGGAGCTACTTCAAGTTTGTGTAGCGTAGAGAACGTCTTTGTTGGTTGGATAGTTCAACAGTGGAAGAGTACTCCCTTATAAGGAGTTAAAGTCCATGCCTAATATTTTGTCAGTATTTGGCAAACTGTATGGCTCTTAGTGATGTTTGCCTTCTATGGTACTTGGAAATCCAGCGAGCTGATGGAGTGCTGACACTGGACTTGGTTTAGTGCAACCCGTTATGATCCTTACTCAGTTGATTTTCGCTAAGTTGTACAAAGATAAATGCATAATCAACCACTGAAATTACAACGCTACTATAGAGCATGTTCAAGTGGCATTCCTCAGCATGCGTGCCTTTTGCGGAACGAAGGGCATTCATTCCTTTCGTGGCCCTGACAATGAGTTTATCCACATGCCTTAAAAGTTCAGTTGTAAGTCAAACACAATGCCCAGATAGCACAATAAGCCCTCCTCTGTAGTTTCTGTGCCTCCAAAGTTTGTAATGGGAATATCTGATGTGTCACCACGGTTGTTGATAGTGAAGAACAGTGCTTTGATCTTTTCTGGATTAATCAGCACGCCATTATCTTTACATCAATCTTTTATTTATTACAGTCTGGGTTGAATCCAACTTGTGATCATTTCTGTAGATATCCCACTGGTATGAATCAAGATGTTATAAACAAAGGTTTTGATTGCAATATCAGAACAAGAGGTTTAATGTATTTTGAATTTTATTGATAACTTACTAATACAAATATTTAAATGTATTCTGAATCTTACTGAGAACCTAACAACAAAAATATTTTAATGTATTTAAAATTTTAATAAGAACCTAACAATACATTTATTTTAATATATTCTGAATCGTAAGAACGTAACAATACAAGTGTTTTAATGTATTCTTATTCTTATTCATAAACTAACAATACACGTATTTTAATGTATTCTGAATCTTATTAAAAATCTAACAATTCAAGTGTGTTAGTGTATTCTGCATCTTACTAAAAATCTAATAGTACAGGTGTTTTAATGTATTCTGAGCCTTATTGAGAATCTAAGAATACAAGGATTTGAATGTATTCTGAATATTTTAAAAATCTAACAATACAAATATTTTAATATATTTTTAATGTCACTGAGAACCTAGCAATTTACTAAAAATGTAAGAATAAAAATATTTTATGTATTCTTAATCTTACTAAAAATCTAAAAATACAAAAGTTTTAATGTATTCTGAATCTTACTAAAAATCTAAAAATACAAAAGTTTTAATGTATTCTGAATCTTACTGAAAGCCTAACAATGGAAGTGTTTTAATATATTCTGAAACTTACTGTAAGCCTAACAATACAAGTATCTAAAAGTATTCTGAATCTTATTGAAAACCTAGCAATGCAAATATTTTAAAGCATTCTGAATCTCATTGATAATCTAGCAATACAAATATTTTAAAGTATTCTGAATCTTACTGAGAACTTCACAATACAAATATGTAACCTATTCTGAATCTTGCCAAAACAGTAACAATACAAGCATTTGAATGTATTCTGAATCATTCTAAAAGCCTAATGTATTATGTAAACTAGAAGTTAATGTATTATGAATATTACTAAAAATGTTACAATACAAGTGTTTAACATATATTGAACTTTACTACGAACCTCGTAATACCACTACTTTATTGTATTCTGAATGTAGCTAGAAACCTAACAATAGAAGTATTTTAATGTATTCTGAATCTTACTGTGAACCTAGCAATACATTTATTTTATATGTTCTTATTTTCACGAAGAACAATACAAGTATTTTAATGTATTCTGAATCTTACTGTGAACCTAGAAATACATTTATTTTATATGTTCTTATTTTCACGAAGAACAATACAAGTATTTTAATGTAATCTGAATCTTTCAAGAAATCTAATATACATGTATTTTAATGAGTTATAAATCTTTCCAAAAATATATTAATATACTTCTTTTAATGTCATCTTAACCTCACTAAAGACTAACAAAACATGTGTTTTAATGTGCTCTCAATCTTACTAAAAATGTAACAACACAAGTGTTTTAATGCAATGTGAATCTTACCAAAGTCTAACAATACTTGTTTTTTAACATAAAAATATTCCAAATCTTATTATGAAGGAAGAGTACAATTATTTCAATGACTAAAAACCATGAATATAAGTATTTTGAAATATTCTGAATCTTACTAAAAATCTAGCAATTCAAGTGTTTCAATAAAATCTGAATATTAATATGAACGACATAAAATTGTGAAATATTTACGTTATTTGGATGTAACGACCTAAGTCACACGTGTATTTTAACTGATAGAATATAACTGCTTACAGAAGTCCTATATTTTTCTTCTCTGGAACCAAACTTCAGATTAGAGAAGTCCCTGAAACATTTGCTCCATGGCTCGCCTAGCCTGTTTATGTCGTGTATTTTAACTTCGAGCTCAGTCTGGTCGTTGTATTTTATGTTGAAGCCAGTTTCAGACATAAGAGGAGTAATATCTGGCTCGTGAATGGCCACTCGGACTCCCATCTGACGACTAAAGAGATCTAAGTAGTCTTCATTTTCAGGTTGTCCAGTCAGGAGAAGACGTAAACCTGTAAGTTGTTTTCTCGAGTTAGTAAAAGATATGTAAGTTCCTGACGTAAATAATGTCTTATCTTAATGCAGAGATTTGAAGATTTATGTTTTGAATTTGTAATATATATTTCTAATAAGAAGAATTAAATCTGGATACTCACATACACTCGCTCTTATAACTTCTGAAACATAGAAAGTAAACTGAATAATATATATTGGTTATATAATTATTGGTAATTAATTAATATACTTCGATTATTGACTTCCATTACAAAAATAATTCTTGATTCATTTAAGTTACGAAATTCAGGCTAACGAAAGGAACCTTTTTAAGTTAGTATTCTTGAGTCGTAGAAAAAAGAACTTTCTCATTAGAAGAAGGTACTTTTATTACAAAGTTAGATACAGAAACTTTCGTGTAGTGACGATGTTAATAAAATATTATCTCACAAATATATTGCCATAATATATTTTCTACAATAACTCTCTTCACAGTGTTTTTAAAACCTTATTTTCTAAGTGTAAAACTCCCCAAACCATCTATCTGTGATTTTTCGATGTGAGTATTAATCTTTGGTTTACATTTTCTCTGAGTAGAATTATCTGTTTGGGATGTAGTTACTGTATTTTTTTTAATGTCATGCTGTTTTCCAACGTTATTAAACTTAGAAATTATTTAAAACAAGAGAATTACTTTCGTTGATAAAGAAACTTACCCCAGTTACTACCGAAAACAATTTAAAACAAGGGAATTACTTCGTTGATAAAGAAACTTATCCCAGTTACTACCGAAAACAATTTAAAACAAGGGAATTACTTCGTTGATAAAGAAACTTACCCCAGTTACTACCGAAAACAGTCGTATGTTTGTGTCCACCGCTTGCACTTTTTCCGTGGTTAAACGAAAAACATTTACCGAATTCTGGATCAACGAACTCATAGAAGTCTCTGTAGGTTTAGGAACAGTTTCGTTCATCGTTGGAGATCAGCCAGTGTATGATAATAAAATAAAAGAAAGATGAATTACATTACAATCGACGCATAAAATACTCACTTATTACAAATATCACAAAGTGAAATGTTTGAAAAGGTTTGTTTGAAATATAAAAATTTGTAATTGCAAAACGATCATTTTCTTAAGAAGAATACTCCAATATTAAACTTGGATTTAGTTTTCCTACACTTCAGGTCCGTAAAAATAACTTTATTAGTAAATTATAATACAGGTGCTACATCTACAACACAGTTTCAAACAAATTCAGGTCACGAATACAAATTAATAAAGGCTGCTAGGATTTATCCTGACAATTCTTTCTTTCATAGTGACCCACGAAAAGTGTTAATTGTAAGGACCAGCAGTTCTGATATCACGGTGTCAGTAAATTCGATTACTTAGCTGTGTCAATAATATTTGACAAAAACTCATTCCACCTCTAACGATAAAAATTGAAACAAACTGTCAAATACACAAGAAAACGACAATTAGACAGTTAGATAAAATTCCGCTTGTATCTTAGCAGCACTTCTACTTCACAATGAGAGTTTACACTAAATTTTCTATGTAAATTTGATAACCTGTACTACACAGCATGATAACCACAGATTGCAGGCCTTAAATGAAAACCAGTAGGGTGAAATCGGGGTAGAAAATAATCAAGTGTACAAGATAAGACTAAGAATGTTATCATTTTGTTTCCGGGGTAATTTTTTAGATCTTTAACAGATCACAAACGTCAGGACCTCATGAAGTTTAAAAAAATTAACAGATCACATACATTAGTATTACATGATATCTTATAGATTTTTAACAGATCACTTACAATAGGATTCAATGATGTTTTATAATTTTTAACAGATCAGTGACATTAGGATTATATGATGTAAAAAAATCTTTAACAGATCATTGAGATTAGAATTATAAGATGTTTTATTAATCTTAAACAGATCACTAACATTATTATTACAAGACATTTTATAACCCTTTAACGGATGACTAACATTAGGATTATATGTTGTTTTATAAATCTATAAAAAAACGCTAACGTATGACTAAATGATGTTTCATAAATCGTTAACATTAGGATTACATGATATTTTATAAATCTCTAACAGATCATTACATTAAAATTACGTAATGTTTCATAAATCTTTATCAGATCACGAACATTAAGATTACATGATTTTTATACATCTTTAACAATTCACAAACATTAGCTTTTCATGATCCTTTGTAAAACTTTAACAGATCATTAACATCAGGATGACATGATGTTTAATAAATATTTATCATATCACTAAAATTAGAATTTCATGATGTATTATAAATACTAAAAATGTCACTAACATTAGGATTGCATGAAGTTTATAAATACTAAAAATGTCACTAACATTAGGATTGCATGATGTTTATAAATACTAAAAATGTCACTAACATTAGGATTGCATGAAGTTTATAAATACTAAAAATGTCACTAACATTAGGATTGCATGATGTTTATAAATACTAAAAATGTCACTAACATTAGGATTGCATGATGTATTATAAATACTAAAATTGTCACTAACATTAGGATTGCATGATGTATTATAAATACTAAAAATGTCACTAACATTAGGATTGCATGATGTAAAGAATCCTTAACAACAAAATTATAGGACCATTTATCAACCTTAAAAAATATTACTAACATTAGGACTAGATGAGGTTTCATAAATCCTTAAAAGACACAAGCGTGATATTTGTATATGTTACAAATATTTAAACTTAATTTGTTTGTTTGTTTGTTTGTTTTAGAATTTCGCGCAAAGCTACTCGAGGGATATTTGCGATAGCCGTTCCTAATTTAGTAGTGTAAGATTAGAGGGAAGACAAGTAGTCATCAGTACCCGCCGCCAACTCTCGGGCTACTCTTTAACCAACGAACAGTGAGATTGATCGTCACATTATAACGCCCCTACGACTGAAAGAACGAGCATGTTTGGTGTGACGGGAATTCGAAACCGTGACCCCCGAACGCCTTAATCCACCTGCTCATGCCGGGTCTTAAACATAACTAACATTAGGATTACATGATATCTTATAATTTTTAATAGATTAGTATTTTATGATGTTTTTATAAGTTTTTAACAGATCATTGACATTACGATTCTATGATGTAAAAATCTTTAAGAAATCATTAACAGCAGGATTATAAGACGTTTTACAACTTTTTTAAAAAATCACTAACATTAGGATTACATGATGTTTTATAAATCCTTGTCATATCACTAACCAGGATTACATGATGTTTTATAAATCCTTGTCATATCACTAACCAGGATTACATGATGTTTTATAAATCCTTGTCATATCACTAACATTAGGATTACATGATGTTTTATAAATCCTTGTCATATCACTAACCAGGATTACATGATGTTTTATAAATCCTTGTCATATCACTAACATTAGGATTACATGATGTTTTATAAATCCTTGTCATATCACTAACCAGGATTACATGATGTTTTATAAATCCTTGCCATATCACTAACCAGGATTAAATGATGTTTTATAGATCTTAAAGAGTTCACTATCATTAGGATTACATTACGTTTTATAAATCTTTAAAAGATCACTACACTAACATTAAGATTACCTGACCTTTTATAAAATTTTAACAGTTCACTAACATCTGGATTACATGATATTTCATAAATCTTTCACAGATGACCAAATTTGGATTACATGATGTTTTATAAATCTTTCACAGATGACCAAATTTGGATTACATGATGTTTCATAAATCTTTCACAGATGACCAAATTTGGATTACATGATGTTTCATAAATCTTTCACAGATGACCAAATTTGGATTACATGATGTTTTATAAATCTTTAACAGATCACTAACATGAACTTCTATTCACGAGTGCAAAGAAACCTGATTATAACTGGTCAACCCAACTTCTAATCACGTGAGTAAATAATAGCAGTTAAAACTGGTCTACAGAACATTTACTCACGTTTCTTTAAGACAATCAGCTCCATTGAAACTGCAGGAAGCAACGAATGTCTTAAATCTGTGCCCATATTTATATATGTCCTCAGTGTTTGGTATTAATATCACCCCCATATCAGTCAGGTCGTACGTTTTGGACATTTTTATAACTCTTAGAACACTATCACCTGTAATATCTTCAGTAGGTAAGAACCATGGATAATTATAGGTACTATATACGTTAGAATATGACGCAGACACTGCTTCGTGTGACGAAGATTTCGGGATTGCTGTGTATTCTGTGTTGGGTGACGAAGATTCAGGATATGCTGTGGATTCTGTGTTGAGTGACGAATGTTCAGGATATGCTGTGGATTCTGTGTTGAGTGACGAATGTTCAGGATATGCTGTGGATCCTGTGTTGAGTGACGAATGTTCAGGATGTGCTGTGGATTCTGTGTTGAGTGACGAATGTTCAGGATATGCTGTGGATTCTGTGTTGAGTGACGAATGTTCAGGATATGCTGTGGATCCTGTGTTGAGTGACGAATGTTCAGGATGTGCTGTGAATTCTGTGTTGAGTGACGAATGTTCAGGATATGCTGTGGATCCTGTGTTGAGTGACGAATGTTCAGGATGTGCTGTGAATTCTGTGTTGAGTGACCGATATTCAGGATGTACTGTGGATTCTGTGTTGAGTGACGGATATTCATGATGTGCTGTGGATTCTGTGTTGAGTGACCGATATTCAGGATGTGCTGTGGATTCTGTGGTGAGTGACGAATATTTAGGATGTGCTGTGGATTCTGTATTGAGTGATGAGTATTCAGAATGTGCTGTGGATTCTGTGTTGAGCAACTCAGATTTAGGATGTGCTGTGGATTCTGTGTTGAGCAACTCAGATTTAGGATGTGCTGTGGATTCTGTATTGAGTGATGAGTATTCAGGATGTGCTGTGGATTCTGTGTTGAACAACTCAGATTTATGAAATGTTTTTTCTCCTGCTTGGAGAAATAGAGACTTAAAAAGCGCTCTGGATTCTGTGAAAAGTACTGAAGAATCAGGAATTTCTGTGGATCTTGTGGTAAATAATGAATATACAGGAGTTCCTGTGGATTCTGTGTTATGGAACCGTAATCCAGGAGTTTCTGTGGATTCTGTGCCACGTAACAAAGATCCAGAAAGTTCTATAGATTCTGTGCGAAGAAACAAAGATCCAGAAGTTTCTGTGGTGTGTAACTGAGATCCATTAGATTCTGTGGATTCTGTAGTGTGTAACTGAGATCCAGTAGATTCTGTGGATTCTGTGGTGTGTAACTGAGATCCATTAGATTCTGTGGATTCTGTAGTGTGTAACTGAGATCCAATAGATTCTGTGGTGAGTAACTGAGATCCAGTGGATTCTGTGGTGTGTAACTGAGTTCCAGTAGTTTCTGTGGATTCTGTGGTGAGTAACTGAGTTCCAGTAGCTTCTGTGGATTCTGTGGTGTGTAACTGGGTTCCAACTGTTTCTGTGGATTCTGTGGTAACTATCTCAGGTCCAGTAGTTTCTGTAGATTCTGTAGTAACTATCTCAGATCCAGTAGTTTCTGTAGATTCTGTAGAAGTTAACTCATTTGAATTAATTTTATGAGTGCAAACATCGTTGTTCATATCACACATCTCCTTCTGACAGTAGCACCGATTGTCAAAGAGATTCCATGTACAAAGACTGTTCGTAACACATTTATTTTCAGAGTCAGACTCCTTTACATAATTTTCCCTAAAAACGAAAAACAAAACAATTATTCCCCACATACATATCTATAAACATGGCAAAAAAAGCATTATTCATAAATATTTCTCTTAAATCAGGTAAGAGTCACTATTCTCCATATATATCGCCCCGAAAGAGGAAACTTTCAAATTTCTGTAATTATGCCTTCATATGCCTTCTAATTTTAACATTACACGTACATCTAATTTCGCTGTAACAGAATAAATCAACGAAGATACCTGATTTTAAACCCCTTAATTATATTTTCGTCTTTATAACAAAACAACCTACTAACCTGTTTTTGTTACACTGGTACACCAATTTCTCGACCTCCAAAGCTTTGTTAGCTAAGCTGTCTTTTACGATTTCTTGCCTCTTCAGAGGATTCAGAGGACAGACTGTGACAGCAGGAAACACTTGAACAGAAGCGAGTCGGATCTACATAAATAAAAATTAAGAGTAAACCTAAGAACTTGTGGTTAAAAACAGTGAAATTCTATTGCTCACTGCACTTTGATCACCTTAAAAACAATGAACTTCTGTAGCTCACTGCGCTTTGATCGCCTTAAAAACAATGAACTTCTGCAGCTCACTGCGCTTTAATCGCCTTAAAAACAATGAACTTCTGTAGCTCACTGCGCTTTGATCGCCTTAAAAACAATGAACTTCTGTAGCTCACTGCGCTTTCATCGCCTTAAAAACAATAAACTTCTGTAGCTCACTGCGCTTTCATCGCCTTAAAAACAACGAACTTCTGTAGCTCACTGCGCTTTGATCGCCTTAAAAACAATGAACTTCTGTAGCTCACTGCGCTTTCATCGCCTTAAAAACAATGAACTTCTGTAGCTCACTGCGCTTTGATCGCCTTAAAAACAGTGAAATTCTGTAGCTCACTGCGCTTTAATCGCCTTAAAAACAATGAACTTCTGTAGCTCACAGCGCTTTAATCGCCTTAAAAACAGTGAAATTCTGTAGCTCACTGCGCATTGATCGCCTAAATGTCTAAAACCGATCTTTAACTACTTAAGTTCAGCAAAAAGGAAGGTGAGTTTAGAATTACATATTTAGTTCCAAAAACAAACTCGTAGATTTCTAAGGTTCCCGAATAACACTAATGTATAAAAAAATTCATTTAATCACAACTGTCTTTCGGTACAATGTTGTATTAATTTTCAATGTGCTTCCAATAATATTACAACTTTAGAAATAACAGTTATTTTCAGAAATTACGCAAAAATAAATGGATAAAAAACAAAAACAATAATATTATTTTCTGAAGGATAAAAAATCTATCAACTACAAGAACAAAAAATATATATCAGCTGCTAGAACATAATAAATACATCAACTATTTGAAAATAATAAATATATCATGTATTGTAACATAATAAATACATCAACTATTTGAAAATAATAAATATATCATGTATTGTAACATAATAAATACATCAACTACTGGAACATAATAAAGAATATCAATTATTGGAATATTATAAATACGACATCTCTTGGAACATAATAAAGTGTATCAATACTTGAAGATAATAAGTAAATCAGGCACTGAAACATACTAAAATGATCAACTACTGGAATATAATAAAACATCAACTATCGCAAAGTAATATAGTACATAAATTACTGGAACAAAATGAATACATCAACTATTTCAGCGTAATAATTTCATCAGATACTGAAACATAATAAAGTACATCAACTATTGTAACATAATATAATAAATAAACTACTGGAACATAATAATTACATCAACTATGGGAACATAATAAAGTGCACCAACTATTAGAACATAATGAAGAACAACAACTACTGGATGAAAACAAATACATCAAATTGTAAAACATACTAAAGTACATCAAATACGTTAGGATAATAAATACATCACGTACTGGAACATAATGAACAAACATCAACTATTGGAACATAATAAATAAATTAACTATTGAAACATAATAAAGTACATGAAATAATGAAGAATAATAAATGCATCATATATTGGAGCATAATAAATACATCAACTACTGGAATATACTATAGAACGGAACATGATCTAAAGAAACAAAATAAATACATCATCTATTGCAACATAATAATGTACATCAGCTAATGGAAAATAATTAAAAACATCAACTATTGGAACATAATAAATACATCAACTACTTGAATATTATAAAGTACATCAACTACTAAAACATAATAAATATATGAACTATTGAAACATAATATAAAACGCCAACTACTAGAACAAAATAAATACTTCAAATATTGGAACGTAATAAAGTGCATCAACTGCTTTAACATAATGAATGCATCATCTATTGGAACATAATAAAGTGCATGAACTAAATAAAAATAATAAACACATGATCTGTTGGAACATAATAAATACGTCAATATTGGAACATAATAAATACGTCAATATTGGAACATAATAAAGTATATCAACTACCGGACGATAGCAAATAATAAATTAATTTGTTTGGTTAACTAATTTTGTTAAATTTGACACCTACACAGTTGTGTGAAAATATCAGGTTATATTTTAAAGTAACAATAACCCGAATTACACACATCTTCTTATAAAGAGCTTATAAAATTAATCACTATATTTGCCTACCTCATTTTTTATCAACGTTGGGTAAGTAAAGTAATCTCTAACTATTCTGAGAGTGAGAACAGAAAGACCTCCCACGTTAGATAAAAGAACGAAAAGCCAGAAAATCTTTCGGAACCCACTTTTAGAATAGACTATCCTGGAACATCCTGATGCTGATATGGTATCTCCTAAGAAAGATTTCGTCTTTGAAACAAATGTTTCTTCTTTTTCTTCCTTCATTTCTATTATTTGAAAAAAATTAAAGAAAAACCATTGTGTAGTTAACCAACTCTACCAGATAACTGTAGTAAGTGTTGTGTAGTTAACCAACTCTAACAGATAACTGTAGTAAGTGTTGTGTAGTTAACCAACTCTACCAGATAACTGTAGTAAGTGTTGTGTAGTTAACCAACTGTACCATATAACTGCAGTAAGTGTTGTGTACTTAACCAACTGTACTACATAACTGTAGTAAGTGTTGTGTAGATAACTAACTCTACCAGATAACTGTAGTAAGTGTTGTGTAGTTAACCAACTCCAACAGATAACTGCAGTAAGTGTTGTGTAGTTAATTAACTCTACCAGATAACTGTAGTAAGTGATGTGTAGTGAACCAACTCTAACAGATAACTGTAGTAAGTGTTGTGCAGTAAACCAACTGTACCATATAACTGCAGTAAGTGTTGTGTACTTAACCAACTGTACTACATAACTGTAGTAAGTGTTGTGTAGATAACTAACTCTGCCAGATAACTGTAGTACGTGTTGTGAGATAACAAACTGTCCTGCACAACTGCAGTATGTGTTGTGCAGTTAACCAACTGCACTACCTAACTTTTGTAAGTGTTATGTAGTTAACCAACTGAGCAATATAACAACAATCGCTTGCTTGTATAGCCATTAAAACCTCTCTTAAGTTCAACGATTTTTCTCAATGAAATTGCTATGTTAACACCTTCTCTAATTAACACATTGTTTAGTAATTCTGGTAAATCATATTAACACATTGTTTAGTAATTCTGGTAAATCATATTAACGCCTTCTGTAATTAACACATTGTTTAATAATTTTGATTAATCATATTAACACCTTCTCTAATTAACACATTGTTTAGTAATTTTGATTAATCATATTAACACCTTCTCTAATTAACACATTGTTTAGTAATTCTCGTAAATCATACTAACACCTTACATATCCCTGAAGTGTTTCACATTTCTAGCTAAACTTGAAGTCATTACTTACTCAAACCTATAAATAATACGAAATCAAGTGCCCGCGTTGCTGTCGTTGGTATACACGATATAAAATGTACTCGTGTATATATGAAATGTTTACTCCTTCTGCTGCGAGTTGTCTAGGGTGAATATCACAAACGTGACTCTTTTTCTAATAGTTATGCCACGTGCGCAATGGGCTTTTTCCTTATCATTAGAAAACACGTGTATTATAATTCTAAACAAACAGAAAACTAGCGTTATGCATATACACGTGCATTGTTTATGCAGTAATTGATGTTTTCATTCTGAGAACTCACTTTCAATTAATTTATTTAATCTCCATAGTGTTTAAATATTTGCTTTTTCTTCAACGACAGTTCTGATAAAGAAAATCAATGGAACAGTAAAATGTTTCTAGAATTCTAGCAAGTTTAAAAGTGGAAAAAGATAATTCTTTATCACAATGAAGTATTGTACTGTACGTTAGCTAAGTGATCAAATAAAAGACTCGTGAAGTCAAGGATAACCAACCCTAATTAATGTCTCGTGGCTTCAAAAATGGCAACTGTTCTTCACTATATCAGTAGTACTGTCTGTACAATTGAAAGCTTGAAGCAAAATGCGTGAATTATCGTAGCTCGAACTTTGGACGCTTCGATATGCAGACTAAATACTAAGCCATATTTAGCAACAACTTTATACTATGAGTTATATAATTATCACATTTTAACTCACATAATCCAGTGTGATAAGAGAAAGATAGCCAACTTATCGTGTCTCATTTGGTCCAACATTTCAACTCCTAAATGTGGTGCTTGGAGTAGAACTTAATGTATTTATGTACATCAGGTCTACTAGTGTAGGTATTTACACTTTAATTGATAGGGAGAAAACAACGTTTCAAGTTCCCTAGGTCATCTTCAGGTCGAAACGTTGTTCTCTGATTTATTTTGGTAAAAGTATTAATACCCATACCAACACACCTGACATACATTTTCACTTCAAGTGGATTTCTAGTCATTACAAATTACATGTTAAATTGTTAAAAGTGAAGTCTATGGGACTTATATTCTACTTACTTGTAACAACTTAGATAGTTCAGTGTGTACAGTGAGCTCTTAAAATGAGGACTAAACTTGAAAAGTTAACTGAAAACCTAATTGTCTTATTGAAGGTTCAGCTTCTCTGATGTTACTTTTCCAAGGATTCATTTGTTGGGTGCGAGAGTCAAGGTCAGAATAATCTTAGATTGCATTTAAAACTCGAGTATTAGTCAGATAGTCAACAATTATGCTGGAGAGTGAACTGTTGGTCAGTGTGTTATAGGTTGTGTTGGAGTCTCAAGTGTTGGTCAGAGACTCGAAAGTTGCTGGAAAGTTAACTGTTGGTCAGATAGCTCATACGTTGTACTGAAGTCTCCACTGTTGGTCAGATAGTTGTAGGTTGTGTTGGAGTCTCAACTATTAGTCACAAAGTCAAAGGTTGCTGGAGAGTTAACTGCTCTTTAGATAGTAAAAGGTTGTACCTAAGAGCAAGTGTTGGTTGTATAGTTGAAGGTTTTCAGGACAGTCAACTGTTGATCAGATAGTCAAAGGTTGTCAGAAGTGGACAGTCAACTGTTGATTTTATAAAACATACTTGTAACGAAATTATTCACAGTGCTATGAAATACATGTTATTAAATGTATCTCAGAACGGCTGGTTTGGCTATTTTGATTGATAAGGAAAGAACAACGTTTCAACCTTCTTAGGTCATCTTCAGGTGAAGAAAGAGAGAGTTTAAATGTGACCGTTGATGGACACATGTCTTAAGGACGAGAGTATAAAGGGGCACGGGATTGTAGAGGTCGTTGCAGTTATATGTAAGGTTATTAATTAGTTTAAGTATAAAGATGTTCTTTTATATTGGTTGAATATACAGTTTTAGATACTGTATAAGTAGGGCTTCTTTGATTTTGCGTTTGTTTATATTTGTTTGCTTACTTAATATCTGGGTGTTTTCTATGGTTATGTTGTGTTTATTTGATTTGCAGTGTTGGAAAACGTGTCAAGGTTGTTGTTTTTTTGTTCTTTGAATCTGGTTTCCATTTTTCTGCCTGTTTCTCTAATACAAAAGTCGCGGAAGGTGTTGTATCGTATTTTATAAATTATGCTGGTGTTGTATTTGTTCCGTTTGTTTGTTTTGAATTAAGCACAAAGCTACAAAATGGGCTATCTGTACTCTGCCCACAATGGGTATGGAAACCCGGTTTTAGATGTGTAAGTCCGCAGACCTACCACTGTGCCACTGGGGGGCGTGTTGTGTTTGTCAGTGTAGTTTTTACATAGTATGGACTTTAATTTTGTACCTGGTTTTTGAATAAATTTGATGTTTACTGGAATGTTGTGTTTTGTTATAAGTTTTTTATCAAAATGTTGGTTACTTTTTCGTGATATCTAGATAACACAGCAGGCAGTAGTGTAAATGTTATTAAGTGTTTACATAGATAGAATCTTGACAAGGGAAAATCGTGGAACGTTAAGTGAAGAGACCTGGAGATCTCTACTAAATAAAGTACATTAACATTAATGAAATGAGTGGGTAAAACAATCTAACATGTATAACAAAGTTTGATGTAGAAGGAAAATATTTTATCTAATTAGATAACACGCGAGAAAACTCTAATTGATGGATTAACCTAAATTAATAGATGAAATACAAACAACTTGTACTTCATAGTCATTAAAACAATCGTCTCTTGACTCTAACCTCTAAAGTCTACAATGGTAAAGTACATACTAAGACAACCTACACAAGCACAGAAAAATTTTATTTTATATAAAAAGATTAGAAATAATGTGAAATTTGAAAATTACTTTATTTGTACAAACCTACAACAGGGGTCAGTGTTGCTCACTACGTTTGTAGAAACAACGTTAATAGATTACTTTATTTGTACAAACCTACAACAGGGGTCAGTGTTGCTCACTACGTTGGTAGAAACAACGTCAATAGATTACTTTATTTGTACCAACCTACAATTGGGGTCAGTGTTTTATTTTTATCTTTATTTATCCCACCTAAACGAGGGGGTATACACAGAAATACAACAATTAAAACACAAGTTAATAAATTATCATGTATCAATAACTCTACAGAGTATCATGCTGAAAATTACCACAAAGCTAATAAATAAGAAACAAAAAATATACAAAAGATGTAATTTTGAACAGCAGTTATTTAAATAATACAGTTTACGTATCAAAAAACGAAACCAATAGATCTGTTATTGGCAACAAAATTAAAAAGACGATGCAAATAAAGAAATTACAACTTATCTTAATAAAGTACACAAGTAATAACCTTGGGCACCTTGGTTTGCCAAGGTACCAACATAAGAATACGTATAATAAAAAACACCTAATGAGTTATGTAACAAACACCTTTGGTAATGGAGATAAATATGTTTACGTACACGCACTTTAAACATGGAAATTAAATGAATTTCGCGATGGCTTGCTAAATAAACTGAACGAGCAGAACATATAACCTGTCGTGCCAAACTGGTAAGCAAACGGAATATGTTGCAGCATCTCCTAGGTAACGAAGGATGTGATCCCACTAATTGGCATCTCCTCCATACCCAGTTAGAAAGAGGACAACCAAAATAAAATTCCAATAATTTATATACATAGGACCACAAAGGCTGTACCAATGAACAGTGGAAAAATAAATGGTCAATGGTTTCCCGTGCCTTTGAACACAAAGTGCACAACCCCGTGGGATGTCTGTCCATATGAAACAGCTTCACATTAGTGGTTATCGCCCGCAACCACAGTAAATAATCGACATCACAAACATGAAAACCTACAAAAGAAGAATAAGTGCTTTGTCGAATAAGTTTCCAATCTCCAGGAGACACAATACCCCCAGTAGATTGGAGCAGGAACATGAACAGCAAGTGAACACTGTAAATAAAATACCAATTGCTTCAGGGATAACCCCTGAAAATGGACAAGGTTATCGGATTGGTCCAGAAAGTATAGGTTAACGACACGTACGGTTGATGGTAGAGGAACGGGCTGGGTGGACAAAAACTCCAACCAGTCCACAGGTGACGCCTGCTTGAGCATAGTAAAGTGTGAAACAATTGTGCGGACATTGGCCAAAGGGTCAGCATCCGTACACAATTCAATCACTGCCCTCACCGGGAGGAAACCAGGGAGCACCTCATACAATAAATGTCGGACCTGAACTATACCTGCGGTAATAAATTCAGGAAAATTAAATGGTTGGTTCCGAACATCAACAATAGCCGGATTGGAAAACAAAGGTTCACAAAAATTTCTGGGGAAAGAGGAGCTGAGATTAGTCCTTTATCCCAAAGAAGAACCTTCCAAGCTCGAAACATTTCCTGAATATACAAAGGCAGCAATTTCACAAAATGTGGCAAAATTCGGCACTGAAGAACCCGAAAGCCCAAATCTAGATTCCCATAACAAGAAAAAAATCCAGAAAGAAGTTGTCGCAAGGTGGATGGACAAGAATCATCCAAACAACGCTGCAACAATTTTAAACGGAATGCAAGTTTACGAGCAGAAACATTAACCAAGTTGATACCGCCACAATCATAACGCCGTATCAGAATACCGTATGCCACTTTATGTATACCACCCCGCCAACTAAAATCCAGTATACATTTGCGAAATCGAGCCTCAAACTGTCTTGGCAACGGTAGAATTTGCAACGGGTACCACAACACCGATGCCACCAAGGACTTCACCACAAGAGATTTACCCTTTAGCGACAAAGAACGAAATCGCCACGACACCAAGATACTAGATACCCTGCGTAAAACACCCTGCCACGTATCCTGCAGCATGACATCGAATCGAGAGTGGAAAACTATACATATAGTTCAGTATACTAGGTATTCTTTATTTCATACATCTATACATATACTACCGTATGCTTTGTATTGTTTACTTTTACTCCTGGATATGCAGAATAATATACTCAGTACTGTTTAATTTTACTCCTTACATATAGTACAGTGTACTTTGTATTGTTCTCGTCATATTTCTACACATATAGTAAGTATACTGTGTTTTGTTTACTTTCTACTTCTTTACATTTAGTACAGTGTACTTTGTGTTGTTTACTTCATATTTCTACACATGTGGTACAACATATTTTGTATTGCTTAATTCATATTACTATAGATGTAGTGCACCATATTTTGTATTGGTTACTTCATATCACTATAGATGTAGTACAGCATACTTTGTATCTCTCACTTCATATTACGAAAGATGTACTACAGCATACTTTGTATTGCTTACTTCATATTTCTATTGATGTAGTACAGCATACTTTGTATTTCTCACTTCATATTACGAAAGATGTACTACAGCATACTATAAAAGTAGTACAGCATATTTTGTATCGGTTACTCAATCTTTCTATAGATGTAGTAGAGCATACTTTGTATTGGTTACTTCATATTTCTATAGATGTATTACAGCATATTTTGTATTGCTTGCTTCATATTACAATATATCTAGTACAGCATACATTATATTGTTTACTTTATATTACTATAGATGTAGTACAGCATATTTTGTATTGGCTACTTCACATTTCTATAGATGTAGTAAAGCATACTTTGTATTGGTTACTTCATATTTCTATAGATGTAGTACAGCATATTTTGTATCGCTAACTCATATTTTTATATATGTAGTATTGTATTGCTTACTTCATATTACTTCATACTTTGTATTGCTTACTTCATATTTCTATAGATGTAGTGCAGAAAACTTTGTAATGGTTAATTCATATCATTATAGATGTGGTACAGCATACTTTGTTTTGCTTACTTCATATTTCTATATGCATAGTACAGTATTCTTGTTACTGGTTACTTCACATTTCTATATACATAGTACAGTATTCTTGTTACTGGTTACTTCACATTTCTATGTACATAGTACAGTATTCTTTTTACTGGCTACTTCACATTTCTATATACATAGTACAGTATTCTTGTTACTGGTTACTTCACATTTCTATATACATAGTACAGTATTCTTGTTACTGGTTACTTCACATTTCTATGTACATAGTACAGTATTCTTGTTACTGGCTACTTCACATTTCTATATACATAGTACAGTATTCTTGTTACTGGTTACTTCACATTTCTATATACATAGTACAGTATTCTTGTTACTGGTTACTTCACATTTCTATATACATATAGTACCGTATTCTTATTACTGGTTACCTCACATTTCTATACACATAGTACAGTATTCTTTTTACTAGTTACTTCACATTTCTATATACATAGTACAGTATTCTTGTTACTGGTCACTTCACATTTCTATATACATAGTACAGTATTCTTTTTACTGGTTACTTCACATTTCTATATACATAGTACAGTATTCTTGTTACTGGTTACTTCACATTTCTATATACAAAGTACAGTATTCTTCTTACTGGTTACTTCACATTTCTATATACATAGTACAGTATTCTTGTTACTGGTCACTTCACATTTCTATATACATATAGTACCGTGTTCTTGTTACTGGTTACTTCACATTTCTATAGACATAGTACAGTATTCTTGTAACTGGTTACTTCATATTTCTATGTACATAGTACAGTATTCTTGTTACTGGTTACTTCACATTTCTATGTACATAGTACAGTATTCTTGTTACTGGTTACTTCACATTTCTACAGACATAGTACAGTATTCTTGTTACTGGTTACTTTAATCCTGTAGATGTAGTATGGTATGCTCTTTACTGTTTACTTTTACTTTTATACCTAGAGTACAGTATAATTTGTACTGTTTAGTTTTACTTCTATATCTAGAGTGCAGTATAATTTGTACTGTTTACTTTTACTTCCATATATAGAGTACAGTATAATTTGTACTGTTTACTTTTACTTGTATATATAGAGTACAGTATAATTTGTACTCTTTACTTTTACTTCTATACTTAGAATACAGTATAATTTGTACTGTTTACTTTTACTTCTATACTTAGAGTACAGTATAACTTGTACTGTTTACTTTTACTTCTATATATAGAGTACAGTATAATTTGTACTGTTTACTTTTACTTCTATATATAGAGTACAGTATAATTTGTACTGTTTACTTTTACTTCTATATATAGAGTACAGTATAATTTGTACTGTTTACTTGTACTTTTATATATAGAGTACAGTATGATTTGTACTGTTTACTTTTACTTCTATATGTAGAGTACAGTATACTTTGTATTCTTTAGTACTACTTGGATACATACAGTACAATATATTTTGTTTTGTTTATTTCATACTTCTATCCATATAGTACAGAGTATTTTGGATTTCCAGTGAGATGGATTGAAAAGTTGTTGTAAAGTGAATCTGTTGGAACACAAATGTATAGGTCTTGCTTTATATTGCTTTTCCTGGAAGAAACTTTATAATAAGATACCCACTAGTCTGTCATTTGGTGACTGTGGTATGAACATTCAACTTTATAATAAGATACCCACTAGTCTGTCATTTGGTGACTGTGGTATGAACATTCAACTTTATAATAAGATACCTACTAGTCTGTCATTTGGTGACTGTGGTATGAACATTTAACTTTATAATAAGACACCTATTAGTCTGTCATTCGGTGACTGTGGTAGAACATTCATCTCCTCCAGATATTTTGAACAATAAAGGTTGTAATGTGAGATTTCTGATGTTATTATTTGAAGATTTACACAAAGGTTATAGTTTTACAGAAAGGTTCATGTTAATATTAGGTTAGAGTTTGACAGGAAGGTTCATGTTAATATTAGGTTAGAGTTTGACAGGAAGGTTCATGTTAATAGCATATTTGAAAACGTTTTTATTTTCAGTTTTAACATCCATAGCAGTCAATATAATCCCTAATTCCGGTTTTTTTATTCTTTCCAGGTTTTATTTGTACGGGTATAACTTTATAGGAATAACTTACACTTCGAGGACACGTGAAAATAGAAATACATTTTGAAGGTATTATTAAAATTATTATATTAATTTTCTATTTTAGTTGAGTTTCGTATTTTATTTTTCGAACATTATAAAACAAACTTTGTTCTCCACATAATTATAAACAAACGTTTTATTTCAGTCAAATTTTCGCCATTTCTTCTTCTTTAGGGATAATAATAATAATAATAATAATAATACAGCGATTGTTCGATACAGTTAAGTACGTTAGATTTTTAACCCGTCAATAATCAATTCAATTCAGTTTATGAAATATTGAGCTGATTTTTATAGGTTACATGTTTGCTAGCAGATGGCACTAATATCTAGATATTTTTATCTCGTTAAACTCGCGATTTTTATGGAGTTGATCGTTGCAGCGAGGTAAGAAGATCTGTGGGAGTGGCGATCATATCCTAATATTCAGTTAGATAAGAGAGGTTTACTGTGTTTCCAGCTTAGATGGACATTGTATAGATAAGAGAAGTTTACTGTGTTTCCAGCTTAGATGGACATTGTATAGATAAGAGAAGTTTACTGTGTTTCCTGCCTGGATGCACATTGTATAGATCTGAAAGTAATAACCAAACAAAAACATTGTCAGGAATAAGTCATTACTAAACACTGTATACATATGGCAAACTTTCGTGCACAACGATATTGAGAATAAAAATTCTGTAGGTTTTAATGATTGTTAAACAAACAATTTATAAATTAAAAGTGTTTAGGTCACCAAGTCAACAAACTGCACTTAATACTGCGGAACGTTACATTAATATACTACAGCATAAAGACGTAATTATACATTAGTGAAGATACTTGTTTGTTTGTTTTTGGAATTTCGCACAAAGCTACTCGAGGGCTATCTGTGCTAGCCGTCCCTAATTTTGCAGTGTAAGACTAGAGGGAAGGCAGCTAGTCATCACCACCCACCGCCAACTCTTGGGCTACTCTTTTACCGACGAATAGTGGGATTGACCGTAACATTATACACCCCCACGGCTAGGAGGGCGAGCATGTTTAGCGCGAACCCGCGACCCTCGGATTACGAGTCGCACGCCTTACGCGCTAGGCCATGCCAGGCCCTCGTGAAGATACATCAAACTTGATGTTTAATATACGATAAACTAGGCTAAACCGTAGAAACAACAAAACACAATTTCAGATAACAGCAAAGAAATCTGGATCTCTAAAAACATCCTGAAGTGCTGATTATATCATTAAAATTAACACCAAGTGTCACATCCTGAAGTACTGATTATTTCGTTAAAATTAACACCAAGAGTCACATCCTGAAGTACTGATTACATTACTAAAAGTAGCAACAAGTGTCATGTTTTGAAGTGCTGATTATATCATTAAAATTAACATTAAATGTCACATCCTGAAGTATTGATTACATGACTAAAATTAACGCCAGGTGTCACATCCTAAAATGCTGATTATGTTGCGAAAAGTAACATGTAGTGTCATATCCTGAAGAGTTGATCATATTACTAAAAGTAATACCAGGTGTCACATTTTAAAGTGCTGATTATATCACAAAAATCAACACCAAGTAGTGTCACATCCTGAAGTCCTGATTATATCATTAAAATTAACATTAAATGTCACATCCTGAAGTGATGACTACATTACTAAAAGTAACACCAAGGTCACATCCTGAAGAGTTTATTATATTACTAAAAGTAACACTAAATATTACATCCTAAAGTGCTGATTAAATTACTAAAAGTAACACCAAATGTCACATCCTGAAGTATTGATTATATTACTAAAAGTAACACCAAATGTTACATCCTAAAGTGCTGATTATATTACTAAAAGTAACACCAAATGTTACATCCTAAGTGCTGATTATATTACTAAAAGTAACACTAAATGTTACATCCTAAAGTGCTGATTATATTACTAAAAGTAACACCAAATGTTACATCCTAAAGTGCTGATTATATTACTAAAAGTAACACTAAATGTTACATCCTAAAGTGCTGATTAAATTACTAAAAGTAACACCAAATGTCACATCCTGAAGTATTGATTGTACCATTAAAAGTAACACCAAATATCACATCCTGAAGTGTTGATTATATCATGTTTTCAAGATAGTGTTTGTCCCTTATTTCTTGTTTCTTACATTTTTAATGAAGCTGTTTTAGTTAATTGTACAGTTGTAGCAAAAAAAGGTTTACTTTGAGAAATAAGTTTGAACTTCGTTAAGAACTCTTCTCCACAGAGTCACCCCACCTTACATTTTACAGTTTTATGCTTCAAATACTCTAAACTATCTGCATGTTTCAAACACCTACATGAACACACAGAACAAATACTCTAAACTATCTGCATGTTTCAAACACCTACATGAACACACAGAATCCACCACTAGGTGGACTGTTATTAAAGTGAAAAACAAAAGAAGGAAATTTATCTAATACATTACCATATATTTTAGAGTTAAAAACTAATAAAACAAAGGTCGTTTTATGCTGTAAATACTATTTTAAACTTATATCTTAGAGTTACACAATTCTTCAACACATAACCCAAGTGTAATGTCTTCGACACTTTTTCTTTACATTAGAAAGTTTAATGTAAACGTCTTACAGAATAAATAATTATAAAAAATAAGAAAATGTCTTAATACTCGTACAAGATGTGTAATTTATTCTCGAGGTAGTTAATACTCTCGAAAAACATGAAAGTCAGTTTTCCCTTTTCCAGTGTTCAGTTAATTAATCAAGGTCACAAGGCTTAACAAAATTTCCACTACTTCTCTCACCATGAGCACGAGAGACCTTCTGATAACTGTTTATTTATTTTTGTTGTTGTTTGTTTTACTTTACTTAATGAGGGGTGACTGCAACAGAAAAGTGAGTTGTTTTGAATTAAGCACAAAGCTACACAATGGGCTATCTGTGCTCTGCCCACCACGGGTATCGAAACCCGGATTTTAGCGTGTAAGTCCGCAAACATACCGTTGAGCCACTGGGGGGCCAGAAAAGTGAGAAAAAATCATCCTGTGTTGGGCAAACGTAATTCACACATCCTGTACAAAACTCAGGAAGAAAGATGGACCTTAATTATGTGCATATTACTATGACGGTCAAATTCCAAGTGTTATTAAACCTCTAACACCCTTCTTTCCTAAAGCGTTACAACGTATGATATTTTAATACTGCAAATATAAAAGAAACGCCTTTGAAATACGTCAAGAAGAAACTCATGCATGGGCTGTAGAACCTTTACACTTATCTGAAACGTTCGCTGAAAAATAATTGAGATTCACGAGTTTGGCCTTGTGCCAAGTATGGAGACTGATTGCGCCACCTGTACATAAAAATATAACTATCTGAAAACAAATGATTCAAAAGAAATATTATGTATCTGAATTATTTTATAATTTTTTTCTGTTCAATGGACAACTCATAAAACCTCAAATTATAATATTAAAGTAATCTTCCTGTATTATAAAAACATCCATGTTAAAAGAATCGAAACCGGATTATTATGCAGATAAAGGTTGAAGCTGTGTTAGTAAGGTTAACTGATAACACTGGGAATATATAGAGGTTAAACCAGTGAAAAGTATAATACTAGATAAATAAAGGTTGAAACTGTGTTAGTAAGATAAACTGATAACACTGGGAATCTGTAGAGTTTAAAAAAGTCAAAACAATAATATTAGGTAGCTAAAGGTTGAAACTGTGTTAGTAAGGGTAAGTGATAACACAGGGTTCTCTAGAAATAAAACATTGAAAACTACAACATTAGGTAGCTAAAGTTTGAAACTGTGTTAGTAAGGGTAATTCATAACACAGGGTTCTCTAGAAATAAAACACTGAAAACTACAATATTAGGTAGCTAAAGGTTGAAACTGTGTTAGTAAGGGTAATTCATAACACAGGGTTCTCTAGAAATAAAACACTGAAAATACAATATTGGGTAGCTAAAGGTTGAAATTGTGTTAGTAAGGATAACTGAAAACACTGGGAATAACTAAAAGTTAAAACTCTCAACACTATATCAATATCATTGATTATATCTGTAATATTTATTATATCTCTACTACTCATCATATTTGTATTATTGACTATATCCATATCTTTTATTATATCAGAATTATGGACAATATATCTGTAATATTGATCATATCTGCATTACTCATTATATCTGTTTTATTGACTATATTTGCATTATTGATCACATCTGTATTACTAATTGCATCTGCAATAATCTACATTTGTATCATTGATATATTTGTACTATTGATCATATATGTTTTCTTAATTATATCTCTATTATTGAGTATATGTGTATTATTCATTATATCTGTATTGTTGATTATTTCTGTATTATTGACTATATCTGTATCACTGATCATATCTCTATTATTGATCATAATAGTATAATTGACTGTATCTGTATTATTGATCATAATAGTATGATTGATTATATCTGTGTTACTCATCATATCTCTATTATTGATCATAATAGTATAATTGACTATATCTGTATTGTATTACTCATCATATCTCTATTATTGATCATAATAGCATAATTGACTGTATTTGTATTATTGATCATATCTCTATTATTGATCATAACAGTATAATTGACTACATCTGTATTGTTGGCTATATTTGCATTATTGAATATATGTGTATTATTGATCACATCAGTTTAATTTGCTATATCTATATTATTAACTATATCTGCATTATTGATCATATCTGTATTATTTGCTATATCGGTATTATTGGTGATATCTTTATTGTTGAGTATATCTATATTATTGATTATATATATTATTATTGGCAATATGTGTATTATTGACTACATCCGTATTTCTGACTATACCTGTATTATTGATTATATCCGTATTATTGACTCTATCTGTACATCTCTATTATAGATTCCAATATCATTGATTGCATTTGTATTATTGATCACGTATTATTAGTGATCACATTTGTATTATTGACTATATCTTTATTCTCGAGTATATGTATAATTGATCATATCTATGTTGTTGAATATATCTGTATTATTGACTATATCTGTGTTATTGAGCTTTTGTATTATTGATTACACATCACTGGCTACATCTCTACTACCATTTACTATATCTGTATTATCTATTATATCTGTATTATTGAGTACGTTTGTATTATTGATTATATTTGTATTTCCCTGTCTCGCCGAAAATGCTTGCCCTTTCAGCCGTAAGGGCGTTATAATGTGACGCTATAATGTCAATCTCACTATTCGTCGGTAAAAGAGTAACCCAAGAGTTGGCGGTGGGTGGTGATGACTAGTTGCCTTTCCTTTAGTCTTACACTGCTAAATTAGGGACGGCTAGCACAGATAGCCCTCGAGTAACTTTGTGAGAAATTGAAAAAAACAAACTGTTTTATTGTATTATTGTATTATGATTATTATCTGTATTATTGAATATATATTATTGACTATATCTGTATTATTGAATATATATTATTGACTATATCTGTATTATTGAATATATATTATTGACTATATCTGTATTATTGAATATATATTATTGACTATATCTGTATTATTGAATATATATTATTGACTATATCTGTATTATTCACAATATTATGAATATTCATTGTATCTGTATTATTGAATGCATGTGTATTATCGATTATACCTGTATTGTTAGCTATATCTGTATTAGTGATTAATTATTATTGATTACATTTATTATTATTGACTATATGTATTACTGTATCTGTATTATTAACAATATCTGTGTTACTGATTATATCTGTATTATTGATCATATCGCTGTTTTTGGTATATCTGTTTTTTAATTATATCCATATTACTGACTATATTTGTTATTAATAACTATATCTGTATTGTGGATTATATCCTTATTATTGACTATATCTATATTATTAATTATATATATCATTGACTATACCTGTATTGTTGGCGATATCTGTGTTAGTGATTTATTATTAATGATTATATCTATTATTATTGACTATATCTGTATTATTCACTAGATTTATACTATTGAGTATATTTGTATTATTGATTATATCTCTACTATTCATTATATTTCAATTATTGAATATGTGTGTCATGATCATTATATCTGTACTGTTGGTTTTATCCCTGCCATTGATCATATCTGCATTATTCGTTATATCTGTATTACTGATCATATCTCTATTATCCAGTATATCTGTTTATTGATTATATCCGTATTACTGATAATATTTGTATTGATAAATATATCTCTATTCTTGATTTTAACTGTATTATGCATTATACCTGTATTATTGACTATATTTGTAGTATTTAGCATATGGGTATTATTTATCATGTCTGTATTATATACTATATCTGTATTATAAATGATATCGGTTTTACTGACTATATGATTAACTATATCTGCATTATTGATCATATCAAAATAATTTGCTATATCGGTATTATTGGTGATATCTGTGTCATTGAGTATATCTATCAAATTGACAATATGTGTATTATTGATTACATGCGTATTACTGACTATATCTGTATTATTGATTATATCCATATTACTGACTATATCTGTACTACTAAGTACATTTCTATTATAGATTCCATCCTCGTTATTGAATGTATCTGTATTGGTGATTTATTATTATTGATCTTATGTATTATGATTGATTGCATTTGTACCACTGACTGTATCTTTATTCTCGAGTATACGTGTTTAATTGATCATGTCTATGTTGTTGAGTATATATATCTGTATTATTGACTATCTTAATTATTGAGTTTGTGTGTATTATTGACTATATCTGTGTTATTGAGTTTGTGTGTATTATTGATAATATCTGTGTTATTGAGTTTGTGTGTATTATTGACTATATCTGTGTTATTGAGTTTGTGTGTATTATTGACTATATCTGTGTTATTGAGTTTGTGTGTATTATTGATAATATCTGTATTATTGACTATATCTGTATATATTATTGATTATATCTATTATTATTCACGTATCTGTATTTCTGATTATACCTGTATTATTTATTATATCTGTATCATTGACTCTATCTTTACTATTAAGTATATGAGTATTATTGATTTTATCTATATTATTCAATATATCTGTTTCTTCATTATATTATAATTACTGATTACACTTGTATAAAAAATGTATCTGTATTCTTGATTATGCCTGTATTATTGGCCACATACTATTTCTGTATTATTGGTTTTATTGTTATTATTGACAAGTTCTGTATTATTCATAATTTCATTAATATTGATTATATCTGTATTATTGATTATATATGCATTATTCATTATATCTGTACAATTGACCATGTCTGTATTATTTATAATATCTCTATTACTGATCATATCTGTATTATTGGCAATATATGTGTTACTGATTACATCTGTACATTGACTATATCTGTATTAGTGATTGTATTTGTATTATTCATTATATCTTTAGGCCTGGCATGGCCGAGCGCGTTAAGGCGTGCACTCGTAATCCGAGGGTCGCGGGTTCGCGCCCGCGTCGCGCTAAACATGCTCACCCTCCCAGCCGTGGGGGTGTATAATGTGACGGTCAATCCCACTATTCGTTGGTAAAAGAGTAGCCCAATAGTTGGCGGTGGGTGGTGATGACTAGCTGCCTTCCCTCTAGTCTTACACTGCAAAATTAGGGACGGCTAGCACAGATAGCCCTCGAGTAGCTTTGTGCGAAATTCCAAAAACAAACAAACAAACATTATATCTTTATTATTGACTATTTCTGTAATATTCATTATAATTGTATTACTGAGTTTAAGAGTATTATTGATTATCTCTGTTTTATTCATGATACATGTATTTATGTTATTTAGTATTATTGATCATATCTGTATTATTGATTATCAGTGATGTCGAGAAACCCACTTGTTGAGAATTTTATATGCAAAAACAGCTCGTTTGGGTTGAGAAAATATTTTACACAGAAGAGCGAACAACGTTTCGACCTGAACCTGACGATGACCGAAGAAGGTCGAAACGTTGTTCGCTCTTCCATGTAAAATATTTTCTCAACCCAAACGAGCTGTTTTTGCATATATAATATTATTGATTATATGTATTATTATTAACTAGATCAATATTATTGATTATACCTCTATTGTGTAATATTTCTATATTATTGACTGTACGTGTATTGTTGATTATATTTGTATTATACATTATATCTGTATTATTGATTTATTATTCTTGATTAGTTGCATTACACTGGTTTACAAAAAAATATTTTTGTCTGAAGCAAAAATGTGAATAGGTGTTTTTTTACTAATTTGGGTGTGCTGAATTCAAATTTATAAACAGTTTTGCTCTATCACCTCTAGTTTTCTGGCTTTTAAATTGTCTCATTTTAGTATATACAGAGTATATACGTGGTTATTTCAACAGTTGCAGCAGCTTATTACAGATAAAACAGGATAGATAAAGAACATTGACGGAATAAATATACTTGGATGACATAATGTACACAATTCATAGTACCGCAGACAGTTAGAAGTGTGTTTTCTTAGATGATCTGGTGTATTTTGCCTCCGGGATGTCACGCAAGAGCATCCAGCAGAAGTCTCCCATCATGCTGGGGTTCCACTTGCCTTGGTAGTTGCTCTCCATCTTCGTAATGTCTTGGTGTAATCTTTCTCGGTGCTCATCACTCACTGCTCCAAGGTTTGGAGGGAAGAAGTTGAGGTGGGAATGGAGAAAATGAATTTTGAGTGACATTCGGCATCCCATATCCTCATAAGTCTTTAGCAACTTCTCAATACAGGCTTGGTAATTTGGTACGGGTGTGTTACCAAGGAAGCCACTACAGACTGACTTAAATGCTTCCCATGCTCTCAGTTCCTTTAAGGTAAGAAGCTTCAGCACTTCTCGGATTTGACGTCCGACAAAGATGCCCTCTTTGAGCTCAGCAGCACTGAGACGTGGGAACACAGTAGACAAGTGTTTGAAGGCAGCACCATTTTTGTCCATGGCCTTCACGAAATTCTTCATCAAACCAAGCTTGATGTGAAGAGGAGGAAGAAGCACCTTCTTTATGTCAACCAGAGGACTCTCCTTGACGCTGTGTTCGCCAGGAACGAAAGTGCTTTTAAACCCCCAGTCTTTCTGCTTGTAATGCTGGGATACAGCTCGACTATCCCAGAGACAGAGAAATCAACAGTACTTTGTGAAGCCCGCTTGCATACCCATAAGAAGACCAATGACCTTGAGGTCCCCACACAGACTCCACTGGTACTGGTTGTACTTAACAGCTTCTAAAAGAAGCTCCATATTGTCATAGGACTCCTTCAGATAGACAGAGTGTGCATCTTGATATATAGCTATATATATATAATGTAATTCTATCACTTACATTTATTGCATAATAACTAAAAAAGAAGACATAAGTCACACAATATTAGAAATTAACCCTGAATGCATATACACCTTTATATACAGTATGTGTACAAAATGTACAGTATGCATATCTAAAAAACTAGAGGTGATGAGTAAAAACGGATTTCAAATCTGAATTCAGCGTCCCCAAATTAGGTTAAAACAACTATTTTTGTGCTTGCCTCAATTTCTTTGTAAATCAGTGTTATAGTTGGCTATATCTGTACCATTGATTATATGTGTATTATTTAGTATATTTGTAATATTAAGTATATATGTATTTTTGGCTATTATTATATAATTGACTACATCTGCATTCATCCATGATGACGAAATTAAAGCACGTTCAGAAAATCTTGCCAGGAAACTTGTGATACTTTCTACAGAGAACAAAAACAAGGAAACAACCAAAAACTACCAACAGAAAGAAGATAACTTAGACAGTTCTTTTAACAGCCAAACGTGAGAGGAAACGTTAAAAATTCATATTTTCCAGAAACACCTGAAAACATTTTAAATGATTTTTTCAAAGAATTTTCTCACAAAACCATCAACATAATTTCACAAAACAAAAAATAAAACACAATCTTACAAAAAGAGACATTAGTTCCATTAAAAACCTAAAACAAGACAAAAACATAAAAATTATAAAACCAGATAAAGGATACGCTATAGTCATAATGAACACGAAGGAATACATCATAAAATGAAGAACATCCCATCAGACACGAATAAATTTAATCAATGGCGAAAAGAAAACCCACTTGTAAACAAAAAAAAATATATAAAAACGGCTGGTTTGGGTTTTAAAAAAATTTATGTAGCTATCGGTCAGTAACCTCTTTCTTTCTTCGTGAACCAGACGATGACCGAAGAAAGTCGAAAGGTTGTTCGCTCCTCTACTTAAAAATTTTCTCAACCCAAACCAGCCGTTTTTACATATATAGAAACAAAGTAAAACAAATACAAAGAAATCCAATAAAGACCCACGAAACGCAGCTAAACAAAATACTACTAAAAATGAAAAATCCAACCCAGTTTGAAAAACACTTTATTCCTACCTACGTAAGACCGACGCACGCACACCACAAATATACAGCACATCAGAAACTCATGAATCATATTGCTTACTACAACCTATAATGTCTGTATATGAATCGTTTAATTCAAATCTAAGTAAATACATAGCATGTGGTATGTTCCACATCAGCCAACTCATTCAAAAGACTCTTTTAATTACAAATCTAACCTTAATCAACTAAATCATAAAGCCTCAATGGCCAGTTTCGATGTTATATCCCTCTTTAAAGAAGTTACAACCACTGAAGCCTACAAGATAGCTTTAGAACTCTATATCCGAGATCCTAACCCATCTATAGACATTCCCAGTAACCAATTAGCAACCCTCATGTAATTCACCACGACGAAGACAAACTTCATGCTAAACAACCACAACTATACACAAACAAATGGCCCAAGCATGGACAACCCAGTATCACTAGTTTTAGCCAGTATTTTTATGACACAAGTTGAAATACAAGCAATTAACACAGCATTACATCTACCAATATACTAGTATAGATATGTAGACGACACGATTGCGGGATTCAAATCTACAGAACACACACTTAATTTTTTCAATCACATTAACTCTATACATCCCAAAATTAACTTCACATGTAAACAGGATGAAAACAATCAAATATCATTTCTTAACCTCAAAATTACAAGAACAGACACACAATTTAAAACAGGAATCCACAGAAAAATCACCCATACTGGACTATACATTCCTTGGGACTCAGCACATGAAACAAAACAAAAACTCAACATTCTAAGAAACCAAATGAACACAGCCATAAAACTATGCTCACCAGATAAAATTAACGATGTATTAGACAAAATAAAACAATACTTCATCAACATCAATAAGTTTCCTCCACAAACCGTAGAAAACATTATATTAACACACCTAGACAGAAAGCAAAATCAACTAACAAAAGTAAATATATCTCACGAATCAAAAAATCACGAAACCATATTCTGCTGTATACCATATATTCCTGACATCAGCAAACAAATAACCAACATTTGGCATAAACTAGTAATAAAATATGACATTCCAATTAATACCAAATTTATTCTAAAACCAGGCACAAAACTGAGGTCTATACTATGTAAGAACTACACTGACAAACACCACACCAACATTATTTATAAAATACAATGTGATAACTGCCACGACTTCTATATTGGAGAAACAAGTAGAAAAATGGAAACCAGATACAAAGAACATAAAAAGTCACCTTCACATGTTTTCGAACACTGCAAATCAAATAAACACAACATAACCAAAGAAAACACCCAAATACTAATTAAAGAAACAAACATAAACAATCGCAAAATTAAAGAAGCCTTACTTATGCAACAACTTAAACCCAAAATAAATCAAAACAAAGGAGCACCTTTATACCTATATTAATAAATATAATTCAACATCTAAGCACGCCCTTTTTCTTCTTACACTCAGTGACACAACCCCCTTCAAACATGTGATCAGCTATCGGTCAGTTACCTCTTTCTTTTTTGTGTACTTGACGATGACCGAAAGAGCTCGAAACGTTGTTCGCTCCTCTACGTGGTGCTATCTCTGCACATACCAACCGTTTTTACGTATATAATTATATCTGTATTATTGAGTATATGTGTATTATTGATCATATCTGTATTATTAATTACATCGGTATTATCATGAAAAAATACAATTTAGTCGAATTTTAAGAACATGAATATAATTGTTAATTTATTTTTTAAAAAATAAAAAACTTGTGTAATGAACCACCGTGAGGTACACGTAACTCTTTCGTTTTATTGTTTGAAAAATATGAAAGACACCATTATAGCAATAAACATCATTATATTGTATAATCATATTGTGCTTACAATACATGCAGATAAAGGAAGAAGTATTTTTTACTATACAGTATTGACAGTTACTTAATATTGTACATTGAAACTACAAGGTTTCTTTTTATCGAGAAAATTGTTAGGTTTAAGCTACGTATTGTCTGTTGAAACTACAAGGTTGTTTAGTTTTATTACAGAGAAAAATATTAGGTTTAACTTTAAAGTGTTTAAAAGAACAAGAGAGTTTACTGGTTATATTTGTGTCTCGTTGATTGTCACCACAGTATCTAGTTGAATAAAGTATTGGACTAAAGCTGGTAAGGCTTAGTTCTAGGTGATAAAAATATTGGACAAAAGCTGGTAAGGCTTAGTTCTAGGTGATAAAAGTATTAGACTAAAGCTGGTAAGGCTTAGTTCTAGGTGATAATTCTTTAAGGTTTTGTTAACAGGCTCTACTCCTTTATATAGAGTCCTGCTATCTCGTTCAAAGTACAGCAGTTTTCTTGTCGTGATGTCTTAGAGGTTATTATGGATCTGGGATGTTCAAATTTAACAGAACAGTCAGGGGATAACTAATAGAAATCGTGTTCTTTACACTATAAGGTTCTCGTTTGTTGTTCTGTGATATTTTATGTGGGTGAATGAAGCACATCAAGTATTCAGATTTTTATCTTTTAGAACTGGCAGTATATAACATAACATTCTTTAAAACTGGCAGTATATAACATAACATTCTTTAAAACTGGCAGTATATAACACAACATTCTTTAAAACTGGCAGTATATAACATAACATTCTTCAAGTGCTGCATCTTTCAGGTAAAGCTATCTTTGGTTATTATAACGTTAATGTGACTAGTAAAGTTACCTGTAGTTATTATAACGTTACTGTGACTGGTAAAGTTACCTATAGTTATTATAACGTTACTGTGACTGGTAAAGCTGTCGTTGCATAATTTGGACACGTTGCTCAGAGATGATTAAATTTTAAAAGACCACAGTGCGTTTAAAAATATTTTTACACAATGTCTAGTTTGACTGTTTAGGTCTACGGTTTAGACATTGAAATGACTGGACAGAAATAATGGTAATCTGTTCTAATTGCATGCTTTGTAAGAGACGTTCAGACAGTCAGTACAGTTACAACTTGTCCGACACATGTTGTCCTCACGCCTGTTCTGATGTCAGAAAGAACAGGAAGCCTTTAAGTCTCGTCCAGAACCACCGACGTGTACTAACCATCTCCAGACGTTTCATTATTGAAGTCCAATATTATTTATCTAGGTTTCATTTATTTCACACTGGTCAGCTCATGAAGATTCAATAGGGTTAATTTAGGTTTCATTTCTTTCACACTGGTCAGCTCATGAAGATTCAATAGGGTTAATTTAGGTTTCATTTCTTTCACACTAGTCATGTAATGTAGTAATAGGAATAATAGTAACACAGTCTGGTTTGGGTCTTACCAAAGATGTTTCGTAGCACTATGATTCGACGATTGTTAAGAAGTATATAACTTTAGATCAGTTTGATAGAAGCATCACTCTATATTACAGAGGGGTTACTTGTTGTCCACCTTTTTAATACCCCATGTAAGCTCCATAAAAGTCTTTGTTGAGGTTGATCAGAACTGGCTAATATCAGATAAAGATAACCTTCTGAAGATTCCTTGACACACACTACCTTGTTCAGGAATGTAAATCAAAGTCTTAAATGGTCTGAGACTGCTATTTGTTTTCAATTTAGATTCGTATGTTAATGTTAAGCTGTGTCTAGTCTGTTGATAGTGAAGTGTTTGTGACTAAACTGGAGGTTTAATGTGTGTTTATTCCAGTATAGTGACGATTAATAAAACTGCAGGTTATTAATCCTAATACATATAATTAGTGGTTACAACTAAAGTGTATCTGTTGAAACCATGAATTATGATTTCTGTGTTTATCTGCTCTCAGAACAAGGTTTTATATTTCGGCAGAAAGTTTCAGTATTTGTTCAGTACAGTGATCCAAAATTATTTTTAGATTTATTTTAGAATAATTTTAATTTAAAAGTTTTAATTTCTCAGTTAGTTGTGGGTATTACAGAAACAACAAACAATATATAAAATTCAAATTACCGTAACAATGTCTGAAGAAATAGCAAGTATTGTTTCAAAGTTACCTAATACTGTAGTTTTAAATAAATTACAGTATCACAAGAAACAATATCTGAAGACATAGCAAGTATTGTTTCAAAGTTACCTTCTACTATAGTTTTAATTAAATTACAGTGTCACAAGTAACAATGTCTGAAGAAATATCAAGTATTGTTTCCAAGTTACCTACTACTATAATTTTAATTAAATTACACTATCACAAGTAACAATATCTGAAGACATAGCAAGTATTGTTTCAAGTTACCTACTACTATAGCTTTAATTAAATTACAGTATCGCAAGTAACAATGTCTGAAGAAATAGCAAGCATTGTTTCAAAGTTACCTACTACTATAGCTATAATTAAATTACAGTATCGCAAGTAACAATGTCTGAAGAAATAGCAAGCATTGTTTCAAAGTTACCTACTACTATAGCTATAATTAAATTACAGTATCGCAAGTAACAATGTCTGAAGAAATAGCAAGCATTGTTTCAAAGTTACCTACTACTATAGCTTTAATTAAATTACAGTATCGCAAGTAACAATGTCTGAAGAAATAGCAAGCATTGTTTCAAAGTTACCTACTACTACAGCTTTAATTAAATTACAGTATCACAAGTAATTATAAGTCTTAATAAAACAGCTTTATGTTCAGTATATTATGTGAAACATCAATCGGTGTTTTCATGTCCCGACGGCTACTTTTGATACTAATAAATGTTAGGGGCACGACTTATGTAAGGAAATTTACATAAAAAACGGTCCATGTTGGAAGAAGCGACTACAACTGTTTCTAGGATCTAACGGATGACAGTTTTATCAAGATTAATTTTGATTGGCTGAAATTCTCTGGGTCGAGGTCACAATATTATTCCAGCTGCCAGCTTCATGCGTCTGAATTCTATTTCGCGTGTTGAGCGTTGAACGATAATTACACTCATACGCAATGGAACTTATAACCACGACTTCAAGTCTGTCTTACGAGGACAGCAAGGTGCCCAGAATCTGCACTCTCGACGATTTGATTCAAGAACTGCATAAAATCTTCAGCTCACGTTCGGTTAACGTGGACTACGTACACGACGTAATGGCCGCGTATAAAAGTAACCCAAAAGAATGGAAACAGTTTGCTAAGTTTGACCGACACAGGTAAAGGAATTGGAATTCTATTCTATAAATAATATACGTGTTAAAAGATCGAAGTTCACACGTTGCTTCAAATGTATACGTGAACTCCATGAATACTTAAAAAAATTAAAACATTTTCAATCTATTCTATATCATAGAAGTATTTAACCTTAATTTAACCTCGATGCGTATTTAGATAAATTTTTCCAGCCACCGTTTCTGTTTATCTTGTTTATCTCGTCGTCCTATGAAAAATGTACGTTTACCCAATATTGTGTCCTTGAAACAGACTAATAAACAAGTTCCGTTTTTAATCCAACTGTTACTCACACTGTCAAAGTAAAGGTGTATTTTAAATCAAGTTGATTATTAGACCGATAGAGCTTTATTATCTTTGAACAAGCATTAACAAAGTCAACACAGTGCTGATGGAGTGTACTCTATTCTATCTTAAAGTGAAAGTCAGATATGTTGGTGTGAGATAGCAGTTTATTGTCTATCCAATATTTTAGAAACAAACTAAAATAATTGTTGCTGTTAAAGGTCATTTGTAGATTTAGTTTTACCTTCGTGTTAATTTCCATGACGACAGTAATCGACAAATATTACCTCTACCGTTGTTTAAAGGAATAACTTAGTAGAAAGTAAACAGAACTTCTAAGATAAGTTTGTTAATGTAAACATATAAGCCTTGGGTAAAATTTAATGATGGAAAATTTGCAAGTTAAATTGAAAATTTGAAATGGAAAACTAACCAAGTGGTGAAAATGTAACGACGGTGTGAAAAATAGGGTAAAAGGTAAAACAAAACTTTAAAATTTAGTGAAAGAAAAAATACGTGTTTGAATGTCTCCAATATTAACTTTCCTAAGGATTAACTCCAGTCATGCGCCTTAAAACAGGTTTCAACATTCGACCTTTGTCGACTAGAGATAGCTCTAGAAAGTTTAAAATAGAAATAATGGAACTGTTGCTGAACTGTTGCATTCAGAATATTCTGAGAATCACCGACGAAAACTATCAACTTCTGAAACTTAAAGAGTCCTGAATAAAAAACAAACAGTTCAACACTGTAGGATTCGAAGTTGTAACAGTTTAAGCAAAGATTTATATATATATTGCATAAAAACATAATTGGGTTAGGTTTCATCGAAAATTTGTCATAAGACTTAAGAAAAGTCAACATTCCTTTTCTGCAAACATTACAATGAACAAAATGATGCCATAGATTCTATTCCACCAAAAAAAACATCTCCTTTGTCAGAGTTTGTGAAATATCTGTTTTTCGTTATACATTTACTTATAAAGAACTGACATGCAGATAATCGGTAATTACGAACAAATATCTCTTTGTCTTTTTACTGAACTTCAGTTTTATACACTGAACCAGTCTTAACGTTGACTTAAGTTTACAACTTAACTGATGACACTGAATCATTTTTACAACCGATAACAGTTAATCAGTCTTTATGTTCACTAAACTTTACAACTTAACTGATAACAGTCAATCAGTCTTATGTGTACTAAAGTTCACAACTTAACTGATAACACTGAACCAGTCTTATGTGTACTAAAGTTCACAACTTAACTGATAACACTGAACCAGTCTTATGTTTACTAAAGTTCACAACTCAACTGATAACACTGAACCTGTGTTTATGTTTTGTAAACTTTACAACTTAACTGATAACACTGAACCAGTCTTTATGTGTACTAAAGTTCACAACTTAACTGATAACACGAACCAGTCTTTATGTGTACTAAAGTTTACAACTTAACTGATAACACTGAACCAGTGTCTATGTTTCGTAAAGTTCACAACTTAACTGATAACACTGAACCAGTCTTTATGTGTACTAAAGTTCACAACTTAACTGATAACACTGAACCAGTGTCTATGTTTTGTAAAGTTTACAACTTAACTGATAACACTGAACCAATTTTTATGTGTACTAAAGTTCACAACATAACTGATAACACTGAACCAGTGTCTATGTTTTGTAAAGTTCACAGCTTAACTGATAACACTGAACCAGTGTCTATGTTTCGTAAAGTTCACAACTTAACTGATAACACTGAACCAGTCTTTATGTGTACTAAAGTTCACAACTTAACTGATAACACTGAACCAGTGTCTATGTTTTGTAAAGTTTACAACTTAACTGATAACACTGAACCAATTTTTATGTGTACTAAAGTTCACAACATAACTGATAACACTGAACCAGTGTCTATGTTTTGTAAAGTTCACAGCTTAACTCATAACACATTTTTTTATATCTTCATACATCTCTGTATCACGAATATGTTTATTAAATGTTCTTAAAAGGAAGTGAAAGTCGTTAAAAGGATTACAGAACAAGTTATAAGAAAGAAAAAAATCTAAACATCCCTCTCTCCGTTCAGGTACACCCGGAACTTGGTGGATGAAGGCAATGGAAAATTTAACATCATGGTTCTAGCATGGTCCGAAGGTCAAGGAAGTAGCATACACGACCATTCCAATGCACACTGCTTTATGAAGGTATTTATCGTTTATTGCTCAGTGAGTCTGGTTGAAGCACGTACATGTTATTGTGAGTTTTGTGTGGCTAATCTTAGTGCATTCAAATGTTAGTAGCTACAGCGTATTTGTTAAAGGACGAAAATATTTTAATGAGTCCTGTGTTTTCTAGTTGTAGCACGTACAAGTTTTAGCATCTAACATATTAGTTATGTAGTTGTTTGTGTGAAGTAAACTTCTACATATTAGTCATTCAGTTGTTTGTGTAAAGTAAACTTCAGCACATTAGTCATGGAGTTGTTTGTGTAAACTTCAACATATTATTTATGTAGTTGTTTGTGTAAAGTAAACTTTAAGACATCAGTCATGTAGTTTTTGTAAAATTCATTTTAACACATTAGTTATGTACTTGTTTGTGTAAAGTAGACTTTAACACATTAGTTGTGTAATTGCTTGTGAAAAGTAAACTTTATCATATTACTTATGTAGCTATTTGTTGAAAGTGAGCTTTATCATATTAGTTCTGTAGTTGTTTCTCAAAAGTAAGCTTTATCATATTAGTTATGGAATTATTTGTTGAAAATTAGCTTTATCAAATTAGTTATGGAGTTGTTTGTTGAAAGTAAGCTTTATCATATTAGTTATGTAGTTGGTTGTTGAAAGTAAGCTTTTAGATATTAGTTGTGTAATTGCTTTTGTAAAGTAAACTTTAGCATAATAGTTATATAATTGTTTGTGTAAAGTGCACTTTAACACATTAGTTATGTAATTGTTTGTGCAAAGTAGACTTTAACACTTTAATTATTTAGTTGTTTCTGTAAAGTAAACTTTAATATGTTACTCATGTAGTTGTTTGTACAAAGTACACCTCAACACTTCAGTTATATGGTTGTTTCTGTGAAGTAAACACATTAGTTATGTAGCTGTTTGTGTATAGCAAACTTTAACATATTACATAGGTACTTTCTGGTAGTTTAACTGAAGTCCGTTTTAACTGGCCTGAAGAAGAGGGGGAAGAGATGATGCCCAAAGGAGAAACTCAACTAAAGTGTGATGACGTTGCCTACATAAACGGTAGGAAGTAATACTTGGGTGAGAGACAGTTAGTACTAACTATACTTATTAAAAATGTATCTTACCCTGGATGTTACTGTAGTCAGAGTTAGTACTAATTATTGTTGTTAAACAAAAGTATCTTACCCTTAAAGTTACTGTAGTCAGGATCAGTAATTATAGATGTCAACATAAAACACATTACCCTTAAAGTTACTGAAATCATAGTTAGTACAAAGGACAGTTGTTAAACAAAATTACATCACCATTAAAATTACTGAAATCATAGTTAGTACTAAGGACAGATGTTAAACAAAAGTACATTACCATCAAAGTTACTGTCATCAGAGTTTGTACTAACGACAGTTGTTAAACAAAATTACATCACCATTAAAATTACTGAAATCATAGTTAGTACTAAGGACAGATGTTAAACAAAAGTACATTACCATCAAAGTTACTGTCATCAGAGTTTGTACTAACGACAGTTGTTAAACAAAATTACATCACCATTAAAATTACTGAAATCATAGTTAGTACTAAGGACAGATGTTAAACAAAAGTACATTACCATCAAAGTTACTGTCATCAGAGTTTGTACTAACGACAGTTGTTAAACAAAATTACATCACCATTAAAATTACTGAAATCATAGTTAGTACTAAGGACAGATGTTAAACAAAAGTACATTACCATCAAAGTTACTGTCATCAGAGTTTGTACTAACGACAGTTGTTAAACAAAAATACATTACCATTAACGTTACTGTAATCAGAGTTAGTACTAAGGACAGTTGTTAAACAAAAGTACATTACCATTAAAGTTACTGTAATTATAGTTAGTACTAAGGACAGTTGTTAAACAAAAATACATTACCATTAACGTTACTGTAATCAGAGTTAGTACTAATGACAGATGTTAAACAAAAAGTACATCACCATTAAAGTTACTGAAATCAGAGTTAGTACTAATGACAGTTATTAAACAAAAATACATTTCCATTAAAGTTACTGTAATCATAGTTAGTACTAATGACAGTTATTAAACAAAAATACATTTCCATTAACGTTACTGTAATCAGAGTTAGTACTAATGACAGTTATTAAACAAAAATACATTTCCATTAACGTTACTGTAATCAGAGTTAGTACTAATGACAGATGTTAAACAAAAGTACATCACCATTAAAGTTACTGTAATCATAGTTAGTACTAAGGACAGCTGTTAAACAGAAGTACATTACCATTAACGTTACTGTAATCAGAGTTAGTACTAATGACAGTTATTAAACAAAAATACATTTCCATTAACGTTACTGTAATCAGAGTTAGTACTAATGACAGATGTTAAACAAAAGTACATCACCATTAAAGTTACTGTAATCATAGTTAGTACTAATGACAGTTATTAAACAAAAATACATTTCCATTAACGTTACTGTAATCAGAGTTAGTACTAATGACAGTTGTTAAACAAAAGTACATTACCATTAAAGTTACTGTAATCATAGTTAGTACTAAGGACAGCTGTTAAACAAAATTACATCACCATTAAAGTTACTGAAATCAGAGTTAGTATTGATTATAGTTGTTAAACAAAAGTACATTACCATTAAAGCTACTGTGGTCAGAGTTAGTACTAATGACAGATGTGAAGCAAAAGTACATTACCTTTAAAGTTACTGTTATCAGAGTTAGTGCTAATGACAGTTATTAAACAAAAATACATTTCCATTAAAGCTACTGTGGTCAGAGTTAGTACTAATGACAGATGTGAAGCAAAAGTACATTACCTTTAAAGTTATTGTAATCAGAGTTAGTACTAATGACAGATGTTAAACAAAAATACATAACCATTAAAGTTACTGTGGTCAGAGTTAGTACTAATGACAGATGTTAAAAAGTACATTATCATTAAAGTTGATGAAATCAGAGTTAGTACTGATTACACTGGTTTACAAAAAATATTTTTTGTCTGAGGCAAGAATGTGAATAGGTGTTTTTTTTACTAATTTTGGTGTGCTGAATTCAAATTTATAAACAGTTTTGCTCTATCACCTCTAGTTTTCTGGCTTTTAAATAGTCTCATTTTAGTATATACAGAGTATATACGTGCTTATTTCAACAGTTGCAGCAGCTTATTACAGATAAAACAGGATAGATAAAGAGCATTGACGGAATAAATGTACTTGGATGACATAATGTACACAGTTTATAGTACCGCAGACAGTTAGAAGTGTGTTTTCTTAGATGATCTGGTGTATTTTGCCTCCGGGATGTCACGCAAGAGCATCCAGCAGAAGTCTCCCATCATGCTGGGGTTCCACTTTCCTTGGTAGTTGCTCTCCATCTTCGTAATGTCTTGGTGTAATCTTTCTCGGTGCTCATCACTCACTGCTCCAAGGTTTGGAGGGAAGACGTTGAGGTGGGAATGGAGAAAATGAATTTTGAGTGACATTCGGCATCCCATATCCTCATACGTCTTTAGCAACTTCTCAATACAGGCTTGGTAATTTGGTACGCGTGTGTTACCAAGGAAGCCACTACAGACTGACTTAAATGCTTCCCATGCTCTCAGTTCCTTTAAGGTAAGAAGCTCCTCAAAATCAGTATCTTTCAGCACTTCTCGGATTTGAGGTCCGACAAAGATGCCCTCTTTGAGCTCAGCAGCACTGAGACCTGGGAACACAGTAGGCATGTGTTGGAAGGCAGCACCATTTTTGTCCATGACCTTCACGAAATTCTTCATCAAACCAAGCTTGATGTGAAGAGGAGGAAGAAGCACCTTCTTCCTGTCAACCAGAGGATTCTCCTTGACGCTGTGTTCGCCAGGAACGAAAGTGCTTCTAGACCCCCAGTCTTTCTGCTTGTAATGCTGGGATACAGCTCGACTATCTCAGAGACAGAGAAAGCAACAGTACTTTGTGAAGCCCGCTTGCATACCCATAAGAAGACCAATGACCTTGAGGTCCCCACACAGACTCCAATGGTACTGGTTGTACTTAACAGCTTCTAAAAGAAGCTCCATATTGTCATAGGACTCCTTCAGATAGATAGAGTGTGCATCTTGATATATAGCTATATATATATTAGGTAATGCTTTCACTTAAATTTATTGCATAATAACTAAAAAATAAGACATAAGTCACACAATATTAGAAATTAACCCTGAATGCATATACGCCTTTATGTACAGTATGCATATCTAAAAAACTAGAGGTGATGAGTAAAAACGGATTTCAAATCTGAATTCAGCACCCCCAAGTTAGGTTAAAACAGCTATTTTTGTGCTTGCCTCAATTTCTTATAAACCAGTGTTATAGTTGTTAAACAAACGTACATTACCATTAAAGTTACTGTCATCAGAGTTGTTAAACAAAAGTATCTTACCCTTAAAGTTACTTTAGTGTGAGTTAGTACAAATTATTGATGTTAAACAAAAGTATTGTACCCTTAAAGTTACTGTAGTCAGAGTTAGTACTAATTATAGTTGTTAAGCAAAAATACATTGCCATGAAACTTACTGTAATCAGAGTTAGTACTAATGACAGATGTTAAACAAAAGCACATTACCATTAAAGTTACTGAAGCTAGTATCTTTATTTCTCTTAAGATTCTTTGGGTCTTCATCGAGTAGAGAACAGAAGTCACTCCGAAACAGCCGTCAGTCTGCATTTGTATTGCCCACCTTTTGATAGCTGCCGAATGTTTGACCAAAGATCAGGTCATCGGAGTATCAGTAAAGTGACGTTTTGGAGCAAATATGGAGAAAAAACACCATATTTTCCGGTAGAGATCTATTTTGTCTCGAGTAAATATATAGTAGTGATATCAGGTATAGTATTACAATGGATAATTTTTATTCTACGACGTATCTTGGTTGTTTCTTACTGAGATAAAAATATAAACTGTTAAACCATGAAGTGAACTGTTTAATAGAGTAATGGTTAGATTTATCTTTGAACAAAAACAATATGATCTATAAATCGTTCCAGTCGAGAACTGTACAGAGAAACTGAACGACTATTTGTGTATTCAATAATAACATCCAAGAATAAGTAGACAGTAAATGGTATTTAAATGTGTGTTCCTATCGGAGTAAATAGTACACAACGAGTCCTGTGGTGAAAAATAAACCAAGATAATAATATTTCTTCATTTGATATGAAACTTGTAATCTTCTCTTCATCATAGCCTTATATATTTATTTATCTCCCTCTATCAAATCCTTCCCCTAAGTCATCAATCAATATCATACCGGCTTGATCTCTCAGTGTCTTACCCTACATTATCTCACATTATCTCTCAGTATCTTACCCTACATTATCTCTCAGTATCTTCCGCCACTCGATCTCATAGTATCTTACCCTACATTATCTCTCAGTATCTACCGCCATTCTATCTTTCAGTAACTTACCCTACATTATCTCTCAGTATCTTACCCTACATTATCTCTCAGTATCTTACCCTACATTATCTCTTATTTTCTTACCTTACACTATCTCTCAGTATCATCCGCCATTCTATCTTTTAGTGTCTTACTCTATATTATCTCACATTATCTTACCTTACATTATCTCTTAGTAGCTTACCCTACATTATCTCTCAGTATCTTACCTTACATTATCTCTCAATATCTTACCCTACATTATCTGTCATTATATTTTCCTACCTTATCTCTCAGTATCTTCCGACACTCGATCTTACCCTACTTTACCTCTCAGTATCTTACCCGACTTTATCTCTTAGCATCTTACTCTACATTATCTCTCAATATCTTTCCCTACATTATCTCTCAGTATCTTACCCGACTTTATCTCTCAGTATCTTACCCGACTTTATCTCTTATTATCTTACCTTACATTATCTCTCAGTATCTTATCCGACTTTATCTCTTATCATCTTACACTACATTATCTATCAGTATCTTACCCTACTCTTAGTATCTTACCCGACTTTACCTCTTATTATCTTTCCTTACACTATACCTCATTATCTTACCTTACATTATCTATCAGTATCTTACCCGACTTTATCTCTTATTACCTTCTCATGGGTGTCACTTTTTATGTTCAATTCTCCTTTTCTCATCTTCTCTTTACTTGGTTTCTTCTGGGCAAGATATTAAAATTAATCGTCTTTTAACTCTTATCGCATCATCTCTACTTTTTTCACTTATACCGTATATCTTTAATTTCTTATTTTCATGCAGTATATTTCTAATTTGTTCACACCTATACAGTATATCTGTAATTACTTCACATTTACACAGTATATCTTCAGTTTCTTCACATCTAGTCTATTTCTGCATAATTTCCCATGTTTCAGGCTCTCCATATCTCATCACTTTCTTGTTGTGGTTTTATGTTTTTCATTTTTTATTAGTAATTCACCTTATTATCCATAAAACAGTGTTTGTTGTGTACAGTAATATATATTTTGTATTTCTAAGGTCATGAAATATATTTCAAGTCTTACACACTAATGCCCCTTCCAAACTATCATTGTCCGAAAAGTGTATTTACATTTCAGAGATTTTGCAGAAACATGAGACGAGACACAGAAAGTTCTTTTACATAAGACATGTTTTGTCATTGAAATTTTTGTTTCATTTCTTTGTCAAGCAGAAATAACGTCATCCATCTCAGTAAACTTTGTTAATGAGCCAGGAAATATTTTAATTACGGTTTTGATTCATAAAAATTGACTCATTTTGTATGTGTAATTTATAGGTACCAGGATGCCTCTGGTGGCAGTAACTGAAAACATAAACTAATTGAGCACGTGTGTTTTAAATTATGTGTAAGTTCGAAGTTTACAACTGTGAATATTTCTCTTGTTATTTCTAGAACATCACAATGAAAGTGGACGAAAACAACGAGGAAGTGTCGACTTTTGAGAATAACTAACTTGTGGTCTTGGGATTACAAGAGAACATTCTAGTTAAGTTTCGTGTGTGTTCCTCCAGCTTTAGTAAAAGTTTTACGGTTTTCACCTCTCATACAACAAAGAAAGTATTAAACTAGATTTTTGTTTATCTCTGTTACTGTACAAACATGGCTTACAACTTAGGTACCATGTACATGATTATTGATGAGTTTATTCAAATAGTTAACCAGTTTACAGTGTTGAAACAAACAAAATGTATCTTTATTCCTCAGATTAAACCTCTTCTAGAAGTGAATAAATAATTTTGTAGTTTATGAAATATTTGTGTTTTTCAAGTCTTTTTCTAAAGTCAAAAACAACATAATTAAACACAACAACTAGATTAAGTAGAGGGAACGAAAACACAAACCGATGACTGAGGTATTTAGAGTAAAGGAAAACACATACCGATGACTGAGGTATTTAAAGTAAAGGAAAACACATACAGATGACTGAGGTATGAAAAAGTAATGGAAAACACATACCGATGATTGAGGTATGAAAAGTAATGGAAAACACATACCGATGACTGAGGTATGTAACAGTAATGGAAAACACCGATGACTGAGGTATGTAACAGTAATGGAAAACACCGATGACTGAGATATGTAAAAGTAATAGAAAACACGTACCAAAGATTGAGGTGTGTTAAAGTAACGGAAAACACAAACCGATGACTGAGGTATGGAAAAGTAATGGAAAACACATACCAATGACTGAGGTATGAAAAAGTAATGGAAAACACATACCGATTATTGAGGTATGAAAAGTAAAGAAAAACACATACTGATGACTGAGGTATGTTAAAGTAATGGAAAACACATACCGAAGATTGAGGTATGTAAAAGTAACGGAAAACACAAACCGATGACTGAGGTATGTTAAAGTAATGGAAAACACATACTGATGACTGAGATATGTGAAAGTAAAGGAAAACACATCCCGATGACTGAGATATGAAAAAGTAATGGAAAACACTTACCGAAGACTGAGGTATGTAAAAGTAATGGAAAACACATACCGATGACTGAGGAATGTAAAAGTAATGGAAAACAAATACCGACAACTAACGTATGTAAAGGTAATTGAAAAAAAATACCAGCAACTAACGCATGTAAAGGTAATGGAAAACAAATACCGACAACTTTCGCATGTAAAGGTAATGGAAAACAAATACCGACAACTTTCGCATGTAAAGGTAATGGAAGCACTTATCGATGACTTAGGTATGGTTATGGAAAACACCGATAACGGAGATATGTGAAGGTTAAGGAAACACATACCGATGACTGACGTTTACAAATGTAAGGACTCCAACAATACATTTAAAACAACACAAAGCTCTAAATGTAAGGACTCCAACACTAATTTAAAACAATAGAAAGCTCTAAATGTAAGGACTTAAACACTACATTTAAAACAACAGAAAGCTCTAAATGTAAGGACTTAAACACTACATTTAAAACAATGCAAAGCTTTAAATGTAAGGGCTTAAACACTGCATTTGAAACAATGCAAAGCTTTAAATGTAAAGGCTTAAACACTGCATTTAAAACAACACAAAGCTCTAAATGTAAAGGCTTAAACACTACATTTTAAAGAACACAAAGTCCTAAATGTAAGAACTTTTACGCTACATTTAAATCAACATAAAGTTCTAATGACGGTAAGAACATTTTTTTTTAATTCATACTGTGAGATGACTTTGTCTGCCCTTCAAACAAGTCTTACTCTTCGTCATTAGCGAAATGTTCACGTTATAAACAGCCACACAACAGTTTTATTTTTATATTTCATACAACGCGAGCATTGCGATCACACACCTGCTGTTAGTATGAACGACTTTTCGAAGTAACATCACAACTGTTACTGACACAGGAAATATGTACCGTTTACAGGTAGAGCATGGCTTAGGACTCGTTCTCTTTGGATTTTTATATGTATTTTTATATGTGCATCTTCACCCAAGGTTCGAACTACGCTCATCAGTCGTCGTTCACAAAATTTCCCCAATTAGCAGCAATTCATCTAAAACACAACAGGGATTGGCTAGAGATGTGTTAAGACACAAACGCCCTATTCCGTAAGTCAACTCGTTTTCTACTCACATCGTTTATGAGAGTGTAATTCAACATCAAAATGGGGTAAAATAAACAGAAAATTAAATATTATATGTGTTTGAAGGAGGTCAACACCTTTTATCTCTAACTGGGAAAAGAGAGATATATATGATATATGTTTGAAGGAGGTTAACACCTTTCATATCTACTTAGAAAGTGATAAATATAGATTCGATGTGTTTAAAGGAGTTTCACACCTTTGATCTCTACCGAGGAAGAGAGTTAATATGTGAAGAAATGTTTGTTGTGAAGACAAAACTTACATAATTAGCAACTCGTGCTGTTCCTATTTCAGTTGTCGAAACACAGTTTTCAGAGTTAGTAACCACCTCAAACTTACTGGTCGTTAACTGAATGTCAATTATCTTTCTTTACAATTCTAGTTCCACGTTATATGTCAATAATTTTGAAAATTGAACGCGTGTTGATGAAAAGAGTTTACGGAAACAAAATAATATAAAACATTTATTTTGATGTTTTTTTTTCTGAGAAACTGTAGCCTAGTCTCTTTCTTACAGTAGAAACTCTGTTGTGTTGGCCATTAGTGTTTGTGGTAATCGAGTGCAGGAAGCGCTGGTGATGCTGAAATCCGCCATTGTCTTCTCTCGACGGAAGCTCCATCTAGTGCTAATGACAGAAGACGAAATAATTCCGAAGTTACGAGATGGGGTAAGGCGTTAAGGCAATTAGCCCACTTTCTAATGCTGCTGTATTGACAGTTTGTTTTGTTGCTTTCTGTTAGTGACGTGTATAAAATTCAAGTTGAAAGCTTCAAAACTCTTTTAAATTAACTACACATAAATGTGTTAGAAGTCTATAAATTAAAGGTTCAGAAAACACTTTCATTTCAGTTATTGTAACTGAATGATTCAAAAATTTATTTACTAGAATTTCATTGTTTCCTCTGTAACGTCACACTAAGAAGAATCTAACCCTTGATCTTTATCTAATGTTTCCACCAATGATTGACACTAACTTCTTCTCAGAGGAGAAACTTTATATTAAACCTAACCCTCAGTTTTTACATTTTTAACAACGTATTGATGAGATGATAGTGAAATCAGGAAAGAGCAAAAATGTTGTATTAATAACTTAGTAAACGAAAGTAATTGGACTGTTATATTTACTGAGTGGTTTTTGTGTAAAAGGGATCTTTCAGTAAAACGATCTTAAAAACCTTAGAATTAAAGTCATTACGTTCAGTTGTGCGCTGTCTGACAGTCGTGCATCTTTGCAGTAGATCAGCAACGAAGTTTCCATTGCAAAAGGCTCGATTGTAATGCAGTCAAGTCCAAAACAAATCGTCAATCCTTGAGTTTTTCATGATCCTTTTAGTGTTTGAGGACGGCGATTTCCTAGCTTTATTTTTCAAGTTCAATTCAATCATAGAGAAATCACCAGAGTCTTATGTCTTATGACTTAACGAGTATTTCATCGTATGGAATATCGGGTGAATTCCCTCCATAGCTACTTGAGATATGAGTTGTAACTAAAGCCTAATTTTGGTGACCTCATTAACTACTGACATGCTTCCAAACGGAAATTTCTATAGATGATGCTTTGTTTAGTTGTCTGGAACACATGCCTTTCTTTTATCATTAACTTTTGAGTTCATGGAGTTTAATTCAAGTTTCCAGCCTTTTCTTATAACGAATGATGTACGACTTATTGCAGGTCTGTTTTTAGATGGGTATGTTTTTTCAAAGATAATCCATATTCGTTTGTTTCAAGTTTCATCGAGTACAAGGGATATTCCGGTCTTGGAAATTCTAAATCTCCGATCTGAACAGATTTTCATAACTTTAGTGTACGAATATTTTGCCTTGAGAGATTTGTAACATTTCCTTCCAAAAAAAACACGAAAACATTTAATCGGTATTATACTACCTACAATGTCAATATGTATGTTTGATACATGTCGTTTCGCAGAGATACCTGACTATTGAAAATAGTTTAGTGTAACCAACTAGAGTATTTTAAAAGTTATACTTTTATCATGTTCCATTTGAACTCCTTTATGATTATATTTTTCTCTATTTTAATAAAGTATTACCGATTTATGTCTCTATGTTAGACTTATGGTGTGAACTACTAAACAGATGTGATATAATGTTTCATACCAAGATACTTAAAATAAATAAAATGGGTTGGACTTTATTTAAATTTAGGTAGATATTTAAAATACTTAACTAAGTTATAAAATAAACAAAAATATTCTAAAATATGTTTCGTTTATTTCTTTCTACATAGATGCTAGGATGGCCTCCCACCTTCATGAACCGAGTTACTTTAGAGTTCCACCCGATTTCTTACCCAGATTATGTGAACGACACTGAATGGAGAGGACTGTATCGTCTCTGTTCTACTCATAAGTTGTTCATTGCTGTACGTGTTTATCATATTCATATCACCTGTAACGTCTAGAGAGATATTAAATGCGCTACTTGGTTAAAATGTACAATTGTAACCACACTCACGGTTACAGAATGATGTCACCATGCAACACCTTCTATCTATCCATTTATCTGATGGTTTTTTTATCTGTATGTTTTCTATGACTTGCAGCAAATTCGAAACTATATATTTTTCCAAAGTTAAGGTTTTACTGACACCCAAATATTTCATTGGCTGTAGGATATCTTACGTCACATCGATGCTGTAATTCTATTGGACACCGACGTCCTTTTTCTTCGACCCCCAGAAGAATTTTGGGAACATTTTTCACGAATGAACAGTCGTCATTTGATGGGTTTAACAGTAGAGACAGAACTACCGGGACAAGGCTGGTATCCACGTCATGTTAGAGGGTTTCCCATTTATCGAGATCAAGGTGGTCTGTGTAAAACAGTTTAGTGTTATGTCACATGTAATACAGTTAAGTGTTATGTCACATGTAATGCAATGCAGCTTAGTGTTATGTCACATGTAATACAGTTAAGTGTTATATCGTAAACAAGCAAGCTAATGCCGTTTTATTGTTATCTCACGGATAATGTTTGTTTAGTGTCATGTTATAAGGTAAGAACAGGTTGGTGTTATACATATTAGGTAAGATCAAGGTGTTTTCAAACTATCCACCTGTGATGAACAATAGTTCACTTTTGTGAACCGCTCGGCTGCTGGATTTCCTTTTAGTAATTAAGTTGACTAAAGATCACAGTAATAAATTAGTTTAATGTGGTATCACAGGTAAAAATATATTTACTATAACATAAAAAATAAGATTAGTGTGAATGTCACAGTTACAGATCAGTTTAGTTGTTCGTCCGAGATAAGATCAGATTAAATCAGTTAGAGGTCAGTTTAATAAGATCAGTTTGAATGTCACAGTTACAGATCAGTTTAGTTGTTCGTCCGAGATAAGATCAGATTAAATCAGTTAGAGGTCAGTTTAATAAGATCAGTTTGAATGTCACAGTTACAGATCAGTTTAGTTGTTCGTCCGAGATAAGATCAGATTAAATCAGTTAGAGGTCAGTTTAATAAGATCAGTTTGAATGTCACAGTTACAGATCAGTTTAGTTGTTCGTCCGAGATAAGATCAGATTAAATCAGTTAGAGGTCAGTTTAATAAGATCAGTTTGAATGTCACAGTTACAGATCAGTTTAGTTGTTCGTCCGAGATAAGATCAGATTAAATCAGTTAGAGGTCAGTTTAATAAGATCAGTTTGAATGTCACAGTTACAGATCAGTTTAGCTGTTCGTCCGAGATAAAATAAGATTAAATCACTTAGAGGTCAGTTTAATAAGATCAGTTTGAATGTCACAGTTACATCAGTTTAGTTGTTCGTCCGAGATAAGATCAGATTAAATCAGTTAGAGGTCAGTTTAATAAGATCAGTTTGAATGTCACAGTTACAGATCAGTTTAGTTGTTCGTCCGAGATAAAATCAGATTAAATCAGTTAGAGGTCAGTTTAATAAGATCAGTTTGAATGTCACAGTTACAGATCAGTTTAGTTGCTCGTCCTAGATAAGATCAGATTAAATCAGTTAGAGGTCAGTTTAATAAGATATCCCAGATTATATCAGTTTAGTGAATATTCCAGGTAATGATCGGTTTATAGGATACCACAGATAAGAGTAGATTAGTTGAGTTTCATTGTTCTAAACCAACTTAGTGTGATATATCCAGATAACCAGAGCTAGTTTCTGATAATCCAAATGTGGATTATTTAGTATGACGCCAAACGTAGTTAATGTTTAACATCAGTTTAATGATATATATTCTGATCAAAATCAAATTACTGGAATATCGAAAATTTATATTAACTTAGAGACATAACACATGCAATTATCAGTTTTTAAGAAAGGAATAATTTTATGTAACATCATGTTGATATGACATCGTCAGTTGCTTGAAACAGTCATTTTACATTCACGTTCTAAACGACGTTCCGGAACATCCTATATACTGATTGAAATGTGGCAGTTGAATCTTTTATTTTATAACACTAGTTATTGAATAACTACAACTGTTAACAGGATTTAACTTAGTTATAACTACAACCAGAACTATGAATATGTAACCGCAATGTTAATACCCAATACATCTTATCAGGTGTAAACGGTGGAGTCTGGCTTATGAACTTAACTAAGCTTCGATCGTCCTTATGGTCAGCAAGGATTGTGAAGATATACAATATTTTTAAAAGTCATCTGAAGTTTGGTGACCAGGACATTGTCAGTATTTACTTTCATTATTTTCCAGGTAGGAATATCAAAACTTTCTCTAATAGAAAATAAAATACAAAAATATTTTAAACTAATTTACTTAGGACAAAAGAAACAAGTATTAGATGGATTTACATTGATAAAAAGAAATTATTTTAAACCACACTGAGGAGAAAAACTATCCGATATCTATATATGCCACCATTCTCTACGTTAAATAAACGTGAACATGTAATGCATAATATCAATATTGTTAACTTACATCGTCACTATTATTAACATATCTGTTGTTGTTTTCAATTAAGCACAAAGCAACACAATGGGCTATCTTTGCTCTGCCCACCACGGGTATCGAAATCCGGTTTCCACAGACATACCGTTGAGCAACTAGGAAGCATTAACATATTTAAAATACCAATATTGTTAACTCACAACGTCAGTATTATTATCACATTTAAAATACCAATACTGTTAACCCACAACATCAGTATTATTATCACATTTAAAATACCAATACTGTTAACCCACAACATCAGTATTATTATCACATTTAAAATACCAATATTGTTAACTCACAACGTCAGTATTATTATCACGTTTAAAATACCAACATTGTTAACTCACAACCTCAGTATTATTATCACATTTAAAATACCAATATTGTTAACTCACAACGTCAGTATTATTATCACATTAAAAATACCAATATTGTTAACTCACAATGTCAGTATTATTATCACATTTAAAATACCAATATTATTAACTTACAACGTCAGTATTTCAAAATATTTAAAATACCAATACTGTTAACTTACAACGTCAGTATTTTAACATATTTAAAATACCAATATTGTTAACTTACAACGTCAGTATTTTCACATATTTAAAATACAATATTGTTAACTTACAACATCAGTATTCTTATCACATTTAAATACCAATATTGTTAACTTACAACGTCAGTATTGTTATTACATTTAAAATACCAATACTGTTAACTCACAATGTTAGTATTTTAACACATTTAAAATACCAGTACTGTCAACTCACAACATCATTATTATTAAGATATATAAAATAACAATATATTTACCTCACAACATCAGTATTATTAACGTGTCTATTGTAAAGGTATTGTTATTAACGTGTCTACTTTATTCAAGAGTTTTTATTAACGTCTGTTGATGATATATATCCGAAGTAAATTGTTTTGTTCAGAATATTTCAGATTATGACGAGAGAAACACTTCACTAATGTTCTGGTGAGAAGGTTTAGATATAATATAGTAAGTTAAGAATAATTAAAACAGTCACTTCACAATACATCGAGTGACTTGGACCACAAAACTCATATTTACAGAAGAGCTTATAGTTTATCCGTTTGTGATACAAAGAAAATCGTTGCACTAAAAATCAGTAATTTGGAAGAAACAGAAAAGAGCCTCAAATTATCAATATTTATGTAATGACATGATTCAATGGTTGATATCATTGTTGTCCCACGTGTATAGGATACCACTACTTGTTTCACATATACAGAATACCACTACTTGTTTCACATATACAGAATACCACTACTTGTTTTATATATACCGAATACCACTACTTGTTTCACATATACAGAATACCACTACTTGTTTCACATATACAGAATACCACTACTTGTTTCACATATACAGAATACCACTACTTGTTTACATATATACAGAATACCACTACTTGTTTTACATATATATAGAATACCACTACTTGTTTTACATACATACAGAACACCACTACTTTTTTTACATATATATACAGAATACCACTACTTTTTACATATATACAGAATACCACTACTTGTTTCACATACATAGGAAACCACTACTTCTTTTACATATATATATAGAATACCACTACTTGTTTCACATATATAGGAAACCACTACTTCTTTTACATATATATATACAGAATACCACTACTTGTTTTACATATACAGAATACCACTACTTGTTTCACATATATAGGAAACCACTACTTGTTTTACATATACAGAATATCACTACTTGTTTTACATACATACAGAATACCACTACTTTTTACATATGCAAAATACCACTACTTATTTCACATATATAGGATACCACTACTTGTTTTACATATACAGAATACCACTACTTGTTTTACATATACAGAATACCACTACTTGTTTCACATCTATAGGAAACCACTACTTCTTTTACATATATATATAGAATACCACTACTTGTTTTACATATACAGAATACCACTACTTGTTTTACATATACAGAATACCACTACTTGTTTTACATATATACAGAATACCACTACTTGTTTCACATATGCAAAATACCACTACTTATTTCACATATATAGGAAACCACTACTTCTTTTACATATATATATACAGAATACCACTACTTGTTTTACATATACAGAATACCACTACTTGTTTCACATATATAGGAAACCACTACTTGTTTTACATATATATAGAATACCACTACTTGTTTTACATATACAGAATACCACTACTTTTTTCACATATATACAGAATACCACTACTTGTTTCACATATATAGGAAACCACTACTTCTTTTACATATATATAGGATACAACTACTTGTTTTACATATACAGAATACCACTACTTTTTTACATATGCAAAATACCACTACTTATTTCACATATATAGGAAACCACTACTTCTTTTACATATATATATAGAATACCACTACTTGTTTTACATATACAGAATACCACTACTTGTTTTACATATACAGAATACCACTACTTGTTTTACATATATACAGAATACCACTACTTGTTTCACATATATAGGAAACCACTACTTGTTTTACATATATAGGATACTACTACTTGTTTTACATATATATACAGAATACCACTACTTGTTTCACATATACAGAATACCACTACTTGTTTTACATATATACAGAATTCCACTACTTATCTCATATGTACAGGATACCACTACTTGTTTTACACATATATAGGATACCACTACTTGTTTTACATATATAGGGTACCACTACCTGTCTTACATTTATATGGGGTACAAGAACTTGTCCCACATATGTAGGGTTAACTACTTTTCTTACGACACTTATCCTGGTTATAGCCTGCCGTAGTCACACAAGTATATGATAATTATTATATTTAGAAAATTAATATCTAAGCAAAACTATTATTTGTATATTAATTTCATAAAGGTTCAGTAAGCAGACAATCGTTTGAACCCATGTCAGGTGTTATTTTGTTTCACAGATGACCTGTATCTCTACCCCTGTGAGTGGAACTTCCGCACCAATCAGTGTAACAGACTCGAACGTTGTCGTAGCGTGGAAAACAAGGGAGTAAGTGTTTTGCATGGAATAGCTGGGGCATTTCACAAGCGTGGGCAGAAAAATAAGATAGCATATATGCCTATTTACAGGACAGTGGATGAGGTAATATAAACCACTTGTATCTTTAAAATATAAACTGTTTTGTTTCGCCTTCCAGTCACCCCTTGAGTGAAAATATGTGATCGTCTCACTACAATATTGTTATATTTCACCACATAACAATCACCGACCACCAGAGTCCATTTATAATATTATTAAATGTTACATTATAATAATCACGAGTCACCACTAATATGAAAATATGCGACATTCCTTTATAACATTGATATACATATGTGCCTACAGTAACTTTGACAACTCATGCACTTACCATATTGTTGATAATACATGCATTTTGTTTCTTCATAGTTCACGTTTGGTAACAGTTTACGGTCCGGCCTATTGGAGCCCATGAAGTTCTGGTTGAGAAGGTTGCCCACAACTGTTTGGTGTACCCAAGTGCAAGACATCCTGGTTCTAGGCTTAGAAAGGTTTATAAACGAAACAGAAAGCTAGCGTACCTCGCCTGTAACATCCATACTCTATCTAGTACGTAGGAAACAGTATTGTAAAGGATGTCAGTTAACCACCACAGGCTTGTATGTCTTATTTCACAAACTTGAAAAATAACAATTTATTCGTGACGTTAACAAGTGTTTGACAAACAGCAAAGCACCTCGTGCATCACTGAGAAGCAACAGATTATATTGAGATAGCAGTAAATGTGGTGATTAGTAGGTTTACAGTGTAATATGATGGTTGAATTGAATATAAATAAATATTTAACATAAACAATGCATGTATATAACTTTAGTTGTCTTATAATAATGAGTTTATTTGTCTTATAACACCCGTAATACATGTCTTATACACATATCTGGACATGGGGTAATGGTCTAATTGTCTTATAGCACAAGTTTAAATAAACACTCAACGTCTCGTTTAATAGCTTCTTGAGGGGCGTTTGACCAAAAAAATCGTAACTGACAGTGGATACCGGTATAACTGAGAAATACTAACCGATAATAGAGCGTGTGTGTGACTTTATAACTATTTTCTTGAAAATAAAACTTGTTATCTGTAGTAATTAAAAGCCGTTATATTAAAATAGCAAAAGATCAGGTAAAAAGTGTCACTCTGTGTCCCTGTTCACCTGAGATGTTTCTGTTTGTATATCACAAATACAGGTCACACTAAACACACTGCTATAACACAAACTGAACATGTATTAAACACACTGCTATAACACAAACGGAACATGTATTAAACACACTGCTATAACACAAACTGAACATGTATTAAACACACTGCTATAACACAAACTGAACATGTATTAAACACACTGCTGTGACACAAACTGAACATGTATTAAACACACTGCTGTGACACAAACTGAACATATATTAAACACACTGCTGTGACACAAACTGAACTTAAAGTTGTAATAATAATAGTTTTAAATAGAGTATTACGTTCTTAGAGCAATTATTTCATATTATTTTTAGCTATTCAAAGTGACGTCGAAAAACGGGAAAATGAAATAAACTTTGTTCACCAACCAGAAAACAAGTTATTAACATATCGCGTAACTTTCACCTAGAGTTTAATTATTAACATAACGCGTAACTTCTACCTAGAGTTTAATTATTAACATAACGCGTAACTTTTATCTAGAGTTTAATTATTAACATAACGCGTAACTTTCACCAATCAACAACACCTATGGTTAGCACGTCATCATGAAAATTCCTACATAGCTTAGGGATTCAGTTACGAAATTTATGTACACGTATATAGAGCACATATAGTTTGTATATAAATATTAAATGTATATACACGTGTATAGTGCACATATAGTTTGTATATGTATCAGTGGGATACAGTATTTATATATACAATAGGATATCGGTAGTATATGTATCAGTAGGATACAGTATTTATATACAGTAGGATATCAGTAGTATATGTATTAGTAGGATACAGTATATATATATATATATATACAGTAGGATATTAGGATATCAGTAGTATATGTATCAGTAGGATACAGTATTTATATACAGTAGGATATCAGTAGTATATGTATCAGTAGGATACAGTATATATACAGAAGGATATCAGTGGTATACGTATCAGTAGGATACAGTATTTATATACAGTAGGATATCAGTAGTGTATCTATCAATAGGATACAGTATATATATATATATACAGTAGGATATCAGTGGTATATGTATCAGTACTGATATAACAGAACCGATAAATGTTAGAGACATAATTTTACAAAAAACTCTCTTATAAATATTATGAAAATAGTTTTAAATATTATAGAAATAAAATCTATCAACACGTGAAGTTAATACTATAACAATGATTTCTAAGATGTGAAAGTGTTTTTTTATCTTAACCACAGAATGAGTGAACCAAATGCACTCCACCCATTACGGGTATTGAAATCCGGTTTCTAGTTCTGTAAGTCACAGACATGATGCTCTGTCAGTAAGAAGGGGTAAAAATAAATCACATAATATCATCTGATTGAACTGATGGTGGAAAAGAGTTCTTAACTATTTCTGGTAACTATTTTATAAATATACGAGAACATTTCTAAGATAAATTAATAAAGAGCTATATAACTCATCTAATATAAAGATAAGTATTTTTAAATATAATTTTTATGTGCAATGAATAAATTAAGACCATAATTTTTAATATCTACTGCACTTTCAGCCAGGATTAGAGCAAATCAATCTATGAGACCGTCTCCCCTTTTTATATTATTGTGTAATAAAAATACCAACCGTGAGGGTCGTTCATATACCATCCTATATTGTTTCACATCAGGACCTCTACCATAATATTCAAAGACTAAAATTATTTTAGGCAGTATTAAAGTAAGCTAATCCATATGACCTGGAATGTGGTCAAATATATGAAATGAAAGGTTTGACATCCCGAGTCTAAAACTGTCATTATATTTCCAAACAGTCAAGATATGATGGAGCTACAAGCTAAAAGTACAACTCACAAACATTCTCTGAGCTGTGATGTCACAGTTAAAGATAATACAATTTATATCCGTGAAAAACACGGTTAGAATAAAAACTGTCTAAAGCTGTTTGTCTTCTTCGTGGAAAATTTATAGTAAGTAAAAACAGATATTTTCTACACTAATATAGAGAATATTGGTATGTATAAAGAATAAGAGATATTACTTCTATGTATTTAACAAATGGTGTTTATCTTAATAGAATACGGGGATTGATATAGAAATTTATAATAATTGAAAAGGTAATAACACGCAAACATTTTGTTACATAGCACCTCAAATAAGATATCTATAAATGAATTGCCTGTGAATAAAGCGCTCGGGTTATAAGGGTTTCTATTTCAGTTTTATAAATGAATTTAAGTTTACAATAATGTTTGATTAATATATAGAACACTTTTAGGGTAACAAAATCAATTATTTTAAGTTTTAAAAATGCTGCATAATTCATAATAATACCTCGGAGTAAACTATACTAATAATCACAGATATTAAGTACTTTTACGTCCCCTTGAAGTTATTGAAATGTCTTAAACGGTGCATTATTTGTAATTTCAAGATGACCAAATAAAGAAACATTGCATTGCATCACTTATTATGATATACAAGTAAACAGGGGCCGGTACTGATTATCTGACTTAACATCTCTCCGACCCAGATGTTTTGTTTGGCGTCAATACGGGACAATGATCCCTCAACCAGAACGTGGCTGTTGAACACGTGCGTAAAATTATGAACCGCAGTTGAGTTTGTACAGAGTGAACTAGATTAGTTCTGTACGCTTAGCTTGAACTGAGTACAGGTGACGCTCCATATCACCTTTCTCTGATACTTACCAAAGATATAGCAAGGGAAAAGGTAGGACATGAAGTTTCACCTCAGATATAAAAATACAAGATATCAGGCTAAAAGAGAGTCTCTTGTGGCGTAAAATAAGAAATTTCTTATTTATTAAACTAACTGCTGGATAATATTTACTTATAATCGAGTATTAACGAACGTTTAATAAGTTAAACTTTGTTTTTTAATGGACATAGTTTGTTTTGAATTTCACACAAAGCTACTTGTGAACTATCTGTGCTAGCCGTCTCTAATTTAGCAATGTAAAACTAGAAGGAAGGCAGCTCGTAATAACCTCCCACTGCCAACTCTTGGGCTACTCTTTTACCAACGCCACATTAAAACGCTCCCTTCGGCTGAAAGAGCAAGTGAGATTCAAACGCTTTAACACACTTGGCCATGCCGAACCTATAATGAAAATGGAGAATTGGCAGTTTTAATGTGTTAACATTCCGTAAGGAGGCTGTTTAATAACTTAGAATACCGTAAGGTGGCAGTCTTAATATCTTAGAATACCATAAATGGGAGTTTTTCGGAGTTAGAACACCTTAAGGTGCGAGTGTGAGTACAGTGGTTTATGATTCAAGTTTGAAATCGTAAGTTTAAAGACCTGAAGTTGAAAGAGGTGTGGCGAACTGTATAGAAATAGGGTTCACTTGTTTAAGTACAAAGCTACAAAATAAGCTTTGTGTTCTAACCATCAAGGGGGAACCGAACCCTACATATTAACATTTCGTCTTCACGATAACTCCCCCCTATTGGGTAAGAGTTACTTTTATGGGCTTATAATACCATAAACAGGGTTTCAATACTCGTTAGGGGTAGACGAGCAAGCGCGATTAAGTTTTTGTGTTTTTCTGGGCTTAATGAACAATGTCTGGAACCCTTGAGCAAAGAAAAACAGTTAGACGTTATAAATAAGTGGCGCCATCTTTGAAACTTCTTATGAAGTTTAAAAATTTATATGTAGTTTTAATTAAACACTTAATTTGGTATATGCTAGGTTATAAATACTTAACAAAATTCTTAGATAGACAAGTAAAGTGTATTATTTTCAAAAAAATTTTTATATCGTCTGTTGTCTTATTTTTATTTTCTAGAGTAATGCTACATCCAAACAAATGTTATCCCGTTGACGCCTTTAGGCTCCAAAACAGATTGTATGCTGTTACATTCATTGGAATTTTCTTTCTCTTTTCCTTCGAATCTTTAAGATGGATCCATCCCATGCCTTTTGGAGCCTTACGGTGCAACAGAAGTAAAAGCTACAAAATCAGTGATTCCCTGATACCAAAAGGATCCGACTTCTTCCTAGAGTCATCTTCAAAAGTGTACAACCAATCCTTTCTATTCTGGCCTAAGATGAGGTGCTCCTCATAAAACACGACATTTGTTGTGGCCGTCACTTCCTTTGTTGTACGTAAAGGACTCGACTCCAGGATTCAAGATCAACTAGTTTCTGAGAATTAGATATGAGACAAGATGATTACACAAAGTCATGAGACATGCTACAAGGAGATTACACGAAGACATGCCACAAGGAGATTACACGAAGACATGCTACAATGTCATTACACGAAGACATGCGACAAAGTGATAACACGAAGACATGTTACCAGGTGATTTCATTGATTATTATTCTAACCTAACTTTGAAGTCGGTAATGACGTTAAGATGGGTCAGCAAGTCTTCTTCGGGAGTAAAATACTTCACAAAGACAAAGTACATTATATTTATAAATTTCTCTAAATTCGTGAACCAATATTACAAACTTTCAGATTCATAGCTTATCGTAAATAAAAAGGAAAAAGTTATAAAATTAGTTCTATACATAACCGAAAGATGGGAGGGCAGCCTTAAAAATACAATTATAGCATTTAAAAGTATCTTGGACATCATCTAAATTCACCTTACAAACTAAATTGTAGTTTCCGTCTTATGTTGTGCGAAAGTTGTGTTATATGTAAAGATACTCTTAATATAACCATCATCCACATTGTGTTTAAAAATGTTTTTGAGTTATATTTCATTTACCTTAATCTCAACAACTATAGAAAATAATTAAACACAATGATAGCATTATTAACTATCATCACCTGTTAACAACTACACTAAATACGTAGTTTACCAGTTCTCTTATTGTTTTCCCAAACATTGCAATATTTCAAGTAATAACAAAAGTTTTATCAATACCTAACATGCTGACAAAGTACGATTATAATAAATTATATTTATCACTTACAAATAGTGTTAGTCATATTGTGATAGTAAGTAAAATACAACAATAATATTTCATGAGAAGTATAATTAAGTTTGAAATCGTTAACTCACAAAACAATGGAGTTCATTACGTGAGCATGACAAAATATTTAAAGACGGTTCATGAACAACGAATAATTAAGTTATTAACTGAAGTTATTCAGTTAATATTAAACCATGGCGTGATAAAGTATTGTGGTGGTGATATTAACTCAATAATGAGGCAAACAAAGTCAAAAGTATGTTACTTATTAGTGTGTAAATGAACCAGAAACAAAATCATGGGATATATCTTATTGTGTAGATGATACACAAACAAAATCATATGTTACTTATTATTGTGCAGATTATCCAGAAATAAGATCAGATGCTAGTTATTATTGGGTATATGATACAGATACAAGATCAGATATTACTTATTCTTCTTCTGTAGATGAATCAGAAACACGATCAAATGTTATTTATTGTTTTTTAGATGACCCAGAAACAAGATCAGATGCTAGTTATTATTGGGTAGATGACCAAGACACAAGATCAAATGCAAGTTTTTATTGTGTAGATGACCCAGACACAAGATCAAATGCAAGTTTTTATTGTGTAGATGACCCAGACACAAGATCAAATGCAAGTCATTATTTATAAAGAGAGAAATAGGTAACTTATCGATAGCTGACCACATGTTTGAAGGCGGTTGTGTAATTGAGTGTTAGAATCTAAGGGCGTGTTTAGATAACCGATTTAGTTGTGGTGAGACCGTAATGAGCGTCTGAAAAATGATAAATGTGTTCATACGTCACAAAGTGTTTGACAAATGATGTGTTCATACGTCACAAAGTGTTGACATAATTGAAATGGAAGTGCTGAATAGATTAGTTTAATTTACCTATTAATTCTCTGATACAGCTATATGTGATAAAAATGGAAGTATCTAAGTTACAATGTGTAGAGTTTCTTACAATTTAAGTTACAATGTGTGGAGTTTCTTACAAGTTAAGTTACAATGTGTAGAGTTTCTTACAAGTTAAGTTACAATGTGTGCAGTTTCTTGCAATCTAAGTTACAATGTGTACAGTTTCTTACAATCTAAGTTACAATGTGTACAGTTTCTTACAATCTAAGTTACAATGTGTACAGTTTCTTACAATCTAAGTTACAATGTTTACAGTCTCTTACAATCTAAGTTACAATGTGTACAGTTTCTAATTTTGTTATAATATTTATATTAACAATATTTGCAATTTCAAAAGTTGTTTCCTTTTAGTAAATACAATATGTAAAGTTTTTATTATTACAGTTCTTAACATATTACCTATTTACATGTCAGTCTTTAAGTTACAGTTAAGAAGTCAATGACAGAAATGGAAGTGTTTTGTTAAAACTTTCTGACAGAAAGTTTCGCTCTTTTTCCTTCTCTGTTGTGAGGTCGTTCGTGTGATGAAAAACACAACGTTTATATTAATCGTATCTACATCCCACTTCTCAAGCTATGTAAAGCTGATGTCAGAATGAACGTAATTATAAAATCAACCAGTCATCTGATACTGGAACTGTTCTTATAAATGAATGAACCAAGAAATAACTGTTTTGTGGTACACAAATCAAACTTTCTCAGTTTCTCAATAATTGACTGCAAATTTTGTTTCCTTTTTTAATGTGGAAGATAATGAGATTCAAACCATATATAATGTAACGTGAAGCACCATGGACTCTGTTTGTGAGGTTATCTGTACTGTACTCACTACTGGTATCAAAACTCGTTTTGATCAGCGATAAGTCTGAAGGTAAGGAAAAAGAGATGTTACAATTAGATCCAGACATAAACGATAGATTGGAGGATAATCATAAAAATATGGCAGTTGAATCTATCTCGGACATTATGTAAACTAATACTACAAAGTAAATTGTAGTTTCCGTCTTATGTTGTACGAAAATTGCGATATATGTAAAGATACTCTAAATATAACCATCATCCACATTCCGTTTACAAAATTATTTTGAATTATCTTTCATTTTCCTTAATTACAACTACCTTAGAAAATAATTAGACACAATAATAGCATTATTAACTATCACTATCGATAACCAACTATACTAAATAAGTACTTTATCGGTTTTCTTGTGGTTTCCCTGAACATAGCAATATTTTAAGTAATAAAGTAAGTTATATAAATTACTAACATGCTGACAAAGCAAGATTAAAATAAATTATATTGGTCATATCAAATGTTACTTGTTATCGTGCAGATGATCCCGAAACAAAATAACATGTTAGTGATTTTTTAAGAAGATCTGGAAACAAGAGCAGGGATTTACCAAATTTAACAACTTAACACAGATAGATAACTCTTTTCGCCATATTCAACAATGTAATCTACAAGATATTTTCTTTAGAAAATTGAACAATGTAACTCAGTTAGATAAATCTCTTTACCAAATATAACAACATAATTGAGATGGATAAATTACTTTACAAAATGTAACAGCTTAGCACAGATAGATAAATCACTTTACAAAATGTAACAACTTAGCACAGATAGATAAAGTACTTTACAAAATGTAACAACTTAGCACAGATAGATAAATTACTTCACAAAATGTAACAACTTAAAGTAGATAGGTAAATTACTTCACAAAATGTAACAACTTAAAGTAGATAGGTAAATATCTTTACCAGTTGTAACAACGTAACTCAGATATATGTCTTTCCATCGAATTTAACAATGTAACTCACATCGATAAGTCACTTAACGAAATTTAATTATGTAAATCAAATAGACAAATATCTTAACTAAATGTAACAATGTAACCCAGATAGATAAATCACTTTACCAACTTTAACAAAGTAATCCAGAAGATAAATTTCTATACTAAATTTAGCAAAGTAATTCGGATAAACAAGTCTCTTCACCGAATTTAACAACGTAACTCAGACATATAAATCTTTCTATCAAATTTAACAAAGTAATTCCGAAAGATAAGTCTCTTTACCAAAGTGAACAATGTAACTCAGATAGATAAATCTCTTAACCAATTTAATAATGTAACTTAGATATATAAATAAATCTCTTCACCTAAGTTAACAACGTAGTACGCATATATATGTATTCACCAAATTTGACAAAGTAACTCGAATAAATAAGTTTCTTTATTAAATGTAACAATGTAACTCAGATAGATAAATCTCTGTACTAAATCTAGTAACGTAACAGTGCTAGATAAAATTTTTCATCAAAATTTTACAATGTTACACACTATACAAAATTTAACAACTTGGCACGGATAGAAAAGTTTTTGACGAATGTAACAGCGTAACATTCTAGATAAAAATCTTCATTAAATCTAACAATGTATAGCAGTTGGATAAGCCTGTTTACCAAATGTACCAACGTAACACAGATAGATAAGTCTCTTTACCAAATGTAACAACGTAACACAGATGGATAAGTCTCTTTACCAAATGTAACAACGTAACACAGATGGATAAGTCTATTTACCAAATGTAACAACGTAACACAGATGGATAAGTCTCTTTACCAAATGTACCAACGTAACACAGATAGATGATTCTCTTCTATATTTTAAAATTTAAAATAGACAGGCAAATCTGTTTATCAATTTTAACATCGTAACTGAGATAGACAAGTTTTCGCTGAATTTAACAACGTAACACACTAGATAAGTCTGTTTACCAAATTTAACAATGTAACTCAGTAAGATAAATCTCTAACATATTTATCAATGTAACTGAGATAGATAAATCTTTTAACCAATTTTAACAATGTAACTCTGATAAATAAATCCATTTACCATATTTAACAATTTAACTAGGATATATAAAGCTCTTTACTAAATATAGCAATATAACTCAGATAGACAAGTCTCTTTACGAACTTAAAAACGCGTAACGTGTATACAAATCTATCCACTAAATTTAACAATGTAACTCCGATAAATAAATATCTTTGTCAAATTTAACGACAAAACTGAGATAGATAAATCTTTTAACCAAATTTAACATTGTGAATCAGTTAGGTAAGTCTACTACAAAATTTAACACAGTAATTCAGGTAGAAACATGTCTTTATTAAATTGAGTAATGTAACTCCGAAAGATAAATCTCTTCACCGAATTTAACAACGTTACTCAGATAGATAAGTCTCTTTACTAAATTTAACAATGTAACTCAGACAAATCAGTCTCTATAAAATTTTATAACGTAACTCATACAGAAATCATCTATTTACCAAATCTAACAGCGTAACTGTGTTAGATAAGTTTTTCATCGAATTTAACAACATAACACACTAGATAAATCTCTTTACAAAGTTTAACAATGTAACACACCAGATGAGTCTCTTTACAAAGTTTAACAATGTATATCAAATAGATAAGTCTCTTTACCAAATATAATGTGTTTTTCTTATACCAAATCCACATAGGGCTATCTGCTCAGCCCATCTGGAGAATCGAATCCCTGATTTTAGCGTTGTAAATCCTGAGACATACCGCTGTACTAGCGGGGGGCTACCAAATATAACCAAGTAACAAAGATAAATAAGTCTCTTTACCAAATGTAACAACTTAACACAAATAGATAAGTCTCTTTATCAAATGTAACAATGTATCACAGATAGATAAATCTCTTTACCAAATGTAGCAACTTAACACAGATAGATAAGTCTTTTTATCAAATGTAACAGCGTAACACAGATAGATAAGTTTCTTTACCAAATGTAACAACGTAACACAGATAGATAAGTCTCTTCAACAAATGTAACAACGTAACACAAATAGATAAGCCTGTTAACCAAATTTCTTTTCTAATTAGTTTAGAACACCTTTTGACAAACTTCAATGTCATTCTAACAAATCAAGTGTTAGATACTCTCATGGTAGGTAACTCTACGTTCTCTAACTTTTCTCTGACCGAAGTTCTTTCCACGTGACAACTTTTCTTGTTTCCGCATGTTTGGATCTCAGTTATTTATACGCGTATAGCTTAGGTATTTTAAAATTTTCAGCAACCTGGACATTAGTAAGTTAGAAACTCAAAATAAATACTTATTAACACCTACACTAAACAGTATTTAAATTTGACATTCAAACTTTGAGTTCTACTTATGACTCCAAGTCATTTTTCAACTCTCTTCATCGTAACAAACTTATTGAGGAACAGGACAATGATCCTGAAACTCATTCTCTTCTACAACTGGCTGTTGATGAAAATGAAATAGGAACTGTCCCTATTTGTTACTACCAGAAGTCAGGTGTGCTAATGAGAAAATACAGACCTGACGTTGCTGCTGATGAAGAGTGGAATGTTATTCACCAAATCGTCATTCCAAAATGCTATCGGAATGATATTCTTAGTCTTGCTCATGACCATGTATTGTCGGGATACTTAGGTGTAAGAAAGACCTTAGATCGTATCCGACGACATTTCTATTGGCCAAAGATGCGCCAAGATGTTGTTAGCTTTTGTAAGGCATGTCATTCTTGCAAAATCACTGGAAAACCAAATCAAGGGATTCCCAAAGCACCACTGCAGCCTATTCCTGCCTTTGAAGAACCATTCTCAAGGGTCATTATCGACTGTGTTGGCCCAATGCCAAAAAGCAAAGCAGGAAATGAATACCTCTCGACGATCATGTGTGCTTCTACACGTTTCCCTAAGGCAATCCCTTTGAGAAAAATCACTGCTCCCAACATTTTCAAGGCTGTTGTCAAATTCTTTACCATGATCGGGATTCCAAAAGTTGTGCAATCAGATCAAGACTCAAATTTTCTGTCCAAGCTATTTCAACAAGCCATGCATGAACAGCACATCCATCAAGTTTCATCCAGTGCATACCATCCTGAGTCACAAGGTGTCCATGGGCGTTTCCACCAAATTACTGCCACGAACACCCAAAGAACTGGGATGAGAGTGTTCCCTTGTCATTGTTTGCAGTTCGTGAGGGTATTAAAGAATCCACTAGATTTAACTCTTTTGAGTTGGTTTAAAAAAAAGAAAAGAAAAAAGTTTTCACAAGTTCAAACTTTTTTTTTACTTTTAAGGGGGAGAGTGTTATGTAAATGTCGTGTAAATATTTTGCAAACGACAACATGTCGTGTTGTGTTTAAATTTTCATTTCTTTTATTCATATTTCCATATTTATATTATTGTTTCAAAGTTTAAACTAATAAAATACGTTGTTTTTCATTTAAAATAACATTTAGAATTTTCTAGAATTAGGTAGACCAATCATATGCATTTAAATGAAATGCTGGCGACCTCATGTCTAGACGTTTAGTCTCGTGCAAGAACGGACATGCGCGGATTGCTCTGGAGTTCTGTAAAAGTTTTGCGGTGGTTCGAGGAGTCTAGGCCTACAATATATAAACAGACGAAGATGCGAGGAAGAAAGGAGAGTCAGACATTAGTTTTATTCAAAAGAAGAGAGTCAGTCATTTGAGAAGGTTTAAGTGACTTGTGACTGAAGTTAGATCTACAGAAGCTGTGATTTTATTTCGTCAATCTCTACGATTCTTTCGAATTAGTGGTTATACTGAAAGTCAACACGTGTGGAACTATTTACGGGAAATCGGAAAAATTGAAGGCGACAATTTTGTGACGTTCATCGGAGGCATCGTGAAAAGAACTTCGTCGAATTTATTGAACTGTGAATTGTTTCTGAACTTCTTCATTTAAGCTTCGGAATTTCTTCGTGGGACCAAATTCACACCCTAGACTGGAATTTGAGACTTTCATTTTAGATCATTATATTAGATACAGGCCAGTACCATTTTGTTTTGTAATTAATTTTGAATGTTGTAACTAAATAATCTGTCACTGTTATTATATAATTCATGTTATATCTGTTACATATATATGTTTAGTTTAGTGTAATAAATTATACAAGCTGTTATCTGTGTTTTTCTGTTGCGTTTAGTCTACAAAAACATAAAACATAAAAATACGTAACATATACACACATATTTGAGTCTACAGCTAAGTAGATACCCTCATTTATATAGAGAGAGAGTGGTGTGCAAAGGTGTTAGAACAAAGTCAACAGTTATATTTCAGGTTACTTTTAAAGAACAATGGAACATAAACCACATTTGAAACATAAACCTTAAATTAATGTTCACATTTAGTACAAGAGTAAAAGTGCTTGACTTCAGTAAACGGTTAACATCATTTATTCCCCCTTTTGATTTAATAACTATAGACGGCCTTTAACGTATTGTTGTAACATATAATCAAAGCGTTCATTAGAAATTTATTCCAAATGTCTCTAATACACTCCCGTAAAGTTTCTTGGAGTAACTTTTGATTTGTCAAGTTTTTTGATGCATCAAAACCCAGATCTACTCAACTGGTTTGAGATCGGGGCTCTGTGAGGGCTGTTATTTAAATAACTCCAGCAACTTCCTTCTTACTTTTTAATTTCTGTATAGGTTGGATGAGTGTTTGGATATATCATAATGGAACTGTATTTGATGGTACTTACACTGGTCCATTTTTCCGTCTGTTTTACAAACATCTCCTGAACACACTCTATAAACACCAAACCATGCTTCATGTTAGATCTTGAGGCATCAATCATCTTTCTACCACTGAATATTTAACCCACACTTTGAACCAAACTTTTTAAAATTTGGGCTTTTCCGTTTATAATAACCTTTTTCCAATCATCAACAGTTTAGGTTTTTACTTTTTAAATTTCAGTATTTCGACAATATCCGTAGATCTGATTAAAGCTCTCTTTGAACTTATACAAAACTCCAATTATACACAATCCATTATTCTAACATTTTGTACTGTAGACTTGGACGCTTTTCTGTCATTTGATATACGATCCTCTATGTCCTGCAGACTGCATAACAAAATATATATTTAGCATTAATATCGTTTGGTTTAGGTGTTCTGCCTCTTCCTTCCGTATTTTCCAATTTGTTTGTCTCAGTTACGCGATGCAAGGTATACTTGACAATGTTCAGGAAACATTTTATGACAAGAGTAATTTATCAGAGAGTCCAACCAACATCACGAAGAGTTGATGTCAACTCTCTGCTCCACTGAAACTTGTCTACGTTTATTTTGGCTATGACATGACAACAACTGTTAAAACAATGTGTTAAAGACTGTTTCCATCAAGGCTTATTTGTGCACTGCTCCATATATGCTATCTTCTTTTTTTGTTAAGACATCGCATTGGGTACCATGAATGTTACTCAGGCCCTAAATGTCATGAGTATATTTATTTAAACAGAACCTTTATGGCATGCTATTGGTCCAAGTGAATTATAAAGAATGATAAGTAGTTTCACCCTGGCTCATACAGTTCTCAACATGGATCAATGAAACATTAATTACTCTCATGTTGAAACCCACATTATGTAATGGAATTAGCCCAGTAAAATGGAAAGAATGTGTATATACATACACATATACATATTGTGTATAGCTGTTAATGAGATAATAAAATAATCAAATGAAATAACAGTTAGAAGATCAAAGATGTGGGTGTTCACGCCCATAACGTCCCACATCTATATGACTCTTCACTATCTGCAAACAGTTGTGTAAAGGTTGATAAGAAAAGTGACAATATCAACATCACGAAACGTTCAGAGTAAAGAACGTAATGACAACATCAACATCACGAAACGTTCAGGGTAAAGAACGTAATGACAACACCAACATCATGAAACGTTCTGGGTAAAGAACGTAAGTGACAACACCAACATCACGAAACGTTCAAGTTAACAAAGAAACGTTTACACATCATTTTCTTTTATCTTCAGAAATTAAAGGGTAAAAATTAGTCTCTAGTGTGGGGTTAGCCAAAAGCACGTTCGTCTTGATGACTTATTAGTTCGCGTCTCACCTTGTGGTATGTTTACCAAAACTAGCTCAAAGCCACGTTTCACGCTCCTTGATAATAAAGTCACAAAGTCACGAGACGTTATAAATTTAAAGAAAAAATAACTGTGGTGTGAAAGTAGTTCACGAGCTATAAATTGATAAGACAGAATAAAAGACAAAACCGATTTAATTTTTACCTTTTAATAGCGCCAATGTTGTAGGTAGCATCAGTTGATGATGGCCACTGTTTAAGAGTTAAACAAGGTTTTACAATATTGTAGGTAGCAGCATCAGTTGATGATGACCACGGTTTAAGGGTTAAACAAGTTGTTACAATGTTGTAGGTAGCAGCAACAGTTGATGATGATCACTGTTTAAAGGTTAAATAAGTTGTTACAATATTGTAGGTAGCAGCAACAGTTGATGATGACCATTGTTTAAGGGTTAAATACGTTTTTATAATGTTGTAGGTAGCAGCATCAGTTGATGATGACCACTGTTTAAGGGTTAGATACGTTTTTATAATGTTGTAGGTAGCAACATAAGTTGATGATGACCACTGTTTAAGGCTCAAATAAGTTGTTACGATGTTGTAGGTAGCAGCAACAGTTGATGATGACCACTGTTTAAGGGTTAGATACGTTTTTATAATGTTGTAGGTAGCAACATAAGTTGATGATGACCACTGTTTAAGAGTTAAATAAGTTTTCACAACTTCAACCAGTAACATTGTTAAGCTTATGATACGATGGAGATACAGCGTAACAGAGATGTAATGAAGACACAGGTTAGTACAGAGGTATTATTGTGTGACACGTAATAGAGACACAAGATAGCTCAGAGGTGCTACTGTATAACATAGTGATATTAATTTGATATCATTTTCTATATATCCTAGTGAACGACAGTAGATTACTTCTATAAATTAATATAAACACCAAATTTATGTAGATAACTTTAGACATAATGTTAACGATCTGTTGAAGTGTAACCGTAGAAGTAAAAACATCTCAGTTTGTTAACGAGACATCATTTAGTAAAACTGTTTTAACTGTAGCCAACGTCGATGATGACATGTTGTTATGTAAATATCATGTAAATGTTGTCGAGAGTGTTATGTAAATGTTATGTAAACGACAACCATGTCGAGTGTAATGTAAATGTCATGTAAATATCATGCATATGTTATGTAAATATAATGTAATGTCGTATTTGAATTCCCATATTTATTATTTATAATTCTATATTTATATTATTGTTTCGAGGTTTAAATCGGTGAAATTTAAAATAACATTTTAGAATTAATTAAAATTCATTTAGAAATTTTTAAAACTAAATAGATTGATCACTTGTATTGGCCTGGTGTTTGTACCGTGGAATTCTGGGAAGTTATGCGATATAGTATATAAACAGTCGGCAATGCGAGGGAAATCATCCACTTTTACTCGGGTCAAGAAGTAAGTCATGCATTTTATTCGGATCAGGAAGTTTGTCTTGTTTGAAAAAGTTTAAACTGAATTTGTGAATAGAACTAGATCGACTAAAGCGGTAAAAAATTTTATTCCGTCAATCTTTACAATTCAGTCGGATTACGGATTATATCGAAAGTCAATAGGAATTGGACTGTGAACTTTTGTTTGAAATTACCCATTCAAACTTGGAAAATTTCTCCGTGGGACTGAATTCAACGCCTAGATTGGAATTTTGGATTTCGGATTTGGACACTTATTCTGGATCATATTATTAAGCACAGGCCAGTACCTTTTTTGTATTGTAAGTTGTTTTGATGGTTGAAATTGGATATCTGTTATTGCCATTAGATAATATATTTTGTGTCTATCACATAAGTAGATAATTATAATAAATTATACAAGCTGCTATCTGTGTCTTTCTGTTGCGTTCAGTCCACATAAAAAAACGTAACACATGTTAACTGTAGTCAACACTAATTGTGACAGGCTAACTGTAGCCAACACTAATTGTGACATATTAACTGCAGCTAACATTGATGATGACATGTGAACTGTAGTCAACACTAATTGTGACAGGTTAACTGCAGCTAACAATGATGATGATATGTGAACTGTAGTCAACACTAATTGTGACAGGTTAACTGCAGCTAACATTGATGATGATATGTGAACTGTAGTCAACACTAATTTTGACAGGTTAACTGCAGCTAACAATGATGATGATATGTGAACTGTAGTCAACACTAATTGTGACAGGTTAACTGCAGCTAACAATGATGATGATATGTGAACTGTAGTCAACACCAATTGTGACATATTAACTGCAGCTAACATTGATGATAACATGTGAACTGTAACCAACACTAATTGTGACATGTTACACGATCTTACGATAATAGACGCAAAGTGTTGAATTCACTAATGCTTGGTCTATAAACTCAACGTGAACTGGACTAAACTTTAATTATTGCGTTCCTACCTATGGTAAAATAGGTATGGTGTCTGATGTGTTCTTATATGACCTGAACTTATGAGTATTTTATTTGTATTTGTTTCTTATGGTTTGTAGATAGTTCGTTATATTCATATTATTAGCATATTTCTACAATATCTTGTATTAATAATGTTAAAAACTTGTAATCGAATGTTCCATCTATTTGTTCAGCTGTTAGACAGTTGTTCGTCTCGTTCGTTGTCAGTACTCCAGCGTTGTGTTCTGTTTGTGTTTATCTAAAACAATTTGTATCTATTCTGTTCATCCTGATAAAACTGAACATTAACATTAGGAGTTTGATCCCTGTGTTTGTAAAACACAGCTTTCTGTTTGTTTGGGTTCTTGTCCTTGCTGGTAGGTAAATGGTAAACAAATAACAGTTACAGTTTTGTATGCTGTTTAATTCTTACTGTAACTAGAACCCTTCGTATAACCATAGTATGAAGGTGTGTCACTTTAGGAATCAAACCATGTATTTTAAGGTACAACCTTAAGTCAAATATGATAGACTAGAAAGACAATTATTAGTTCGTGACAACGTTGTTTTTCTTAGAGTTATGTAAACATGAAACTGTCGTATAGAGCTATGTAAACATGAAACTTTCGTACAACATGGATTTATCAAATGTAACATCCAGAGATGCACTTGTTTAACTGTATGGAACACTTAAATAAATCGTTAATATATTTCTTTGCTTTATTAAAATCCTTCGTTTTACCCTAAACTGCTGAACGGGAAATTTAGTTTTGTATTGGAATTCTTAGAATTGTGTGAATAATAATAAACGGGTAGGTTTATTACTGGTTTTGTCAACTGATATTAAAATATTTGGAAGTAAGTAATATGAAAACTTTTCGGTGACTTTGAATTAAATGAAACACAGTTAACTAACTTTCGAATAGGCGGATATAAAAAGATTTTACTGCAACATTCTAAACAACCGACGATCTTTGGAGTTGCTCTAAAAATATTGTAGTGTCGTATTCGGGTAATAGACTTTTTCTAAACGTGTTTCACAGAAATGAGTCAGTTGATGTTGGAGGATATATCGACATGTTTATAAAGCAATAAATATGTTTACTGAGCCAGTTTTATAAATTACTTAAAACACGAGATGTTCACATCATGTTAAAAAAATTCATAAAAGTTTCATGTTTGAAGGAAGGAGACAAGGAGGTTATAGATCATAATAACGAACAAAGATTATGTTTTATTAATCATGTTACAAACAAAACGTAGCATGAGTCATGAGGTAAACTAACCTATTTTATTTCACACTAACTCTCAGAGCTGTACCTTACTTCCAATAATTCTTTAGTACCGTAGTTTAAACAGCCGTTCGGTAAGACTTACATTTTAAAACCAACTGTTTTCTTTCTACAATATACATACATCACCAACGTCTTGGGCCTCAGTGTCCCATCAGTAGAGTGTATATATTAAAACATTTCACGACATCCCAGGACCGCTTAATTACCTACCTATAATACCTACTGTACTATTGTTTTCAGAACGACAACATTTGAAGGTTAAAGTTACTGTCGTTAATTAACACTGACATAAAACGAGTTACAATGTCAACACTTGTTGTCTTCCGGTGTTTCATAAATTACGACCAAACCAAGTGATGGAAGATATAAATTCAACTCCATAACGTTTCTTTGTAGTACAGAGGGGCTATAAAAGTCCTAAACCATTATGCAAAGTTCGATAATAGCTAAAAAAAACAGCACATTTTAATTTCGTAAAAATAATACTAAATATCACCCCTTTCAGAAATTGTTTTCGTATGATTTAGTTCACAAAGTTTTCACGCTGTATGTCTCTTGTAATTAGGAAGACAAAACAAACCACACTGGGATTGATACTGTACCTGTAACAACACACGAAAACTGTTTGAAGTGAAACATGAATAAAGTACATCTGTTTCGGGAAAACGTTTGATGGACATGTCAACACACACATAAAGGAAAGCAAAAAACGTTGACTCTTCCATCTTAATAACCTGTCAGGAAAACCAGGATTGTAGCAGACAAGAAGACAGTAACAAAGGGGAAAGGACCGGCAGACCTTGATAACATGTCTTCAAGGAAGGAAAGTTGTTTCATGTGAAAATTAATTAGCTTTCCTGAAAAGGTAAAGTAGAAATTAATCATGACTATTACAACTGTTATAGTACAATACTATCACTTATAAGACAATGAACAAATAATAACTGTTATAGTACAATACTATCACTTATAAGACAATGAACAAATAATAACTGTTATAGTACAATACTATCACTTATAAGACAATGAACAAATAATAACTGTTATAGTACAATACTATCACTTATAAGACAATAAACAAATCATAACTATCACAATTGTTATAGTACAATATTATCACTTATAAGACCATGAACAAATTACAACTGTTACAACTGTTATAAAACCAAAGTATGGATTATAATACAATAAACAAATCGTAACTGTTACAAATAATATAGTACGATAATATCACTTATAATAAACTAATGATAATTATTACAAACGTTATAGCATATTAATATCACTTACAATAAAATAAACAAACGATAATTATTGGAGCTGTTATTGTGCCATAGTATCAAATATAATACAATAAAAAAACTATTACAACTGTTGTAGTACAAAGTATCACTTATAATACAATAAATTAATTATAACTTTACAACTGATATACTACAATAATATCCTTTACAATACAACAAACAAATCATAACTATTTTAACTGTTATAGTACAATAATGTAACTTACAATACAATAAATATATCATAAATATAACAACCGTTATAGTACAAAGCTAATACTGATAATAAAGTAAACAAATCATAACTGTTACAGCTGTTATAGTACCGCTTATAATACGGCAAAAATCATAACTATTAAAACTGTTATATTACAATAATATCACTTATAATACAATAAAGAAATGATAATTATTACAGCTGTTATAGTACAATACTGTACTCATAATACGTTAAACAAATGATAACTATTATAGTACAATAATATCACTTATAATACAATAAACAAAGGATAAATATAACTGTTGTAGTACAATACTGCTATTTATAAAAAATAAACAAGTTGTAACTGTTACATCTGTTGTAGTACAATAGTATCACTTATAATACAATAAACAAATTTTAATTATTAGAGCTGTTATACTACGATAATATTCTTTTTAATACAATACAAAAACAATAAATACTGCAACTTTTATACTAAAATAATATAACTTATAATACAATAAACATATCATAACTATTATTACAGATATTGTACAATAATGTCACTTACAATACAAAAAATAAATGATTACTACAATTGTCATAGTTAATAATATCATTTATATTACAATAAACATAAATATCACAACTGATATTGTACACTAATATCACTTATAAAACAATGAACAAATATTAACTATTACAAGTTCTATAGTACAATACTAACACTTCTAATACAATAAACAAATTATAATGATTACAGTTATTATGGTATAACACTGTCACTTATAATACAATAAATAAGTCACAAATATCACAACTGTTAGAGTGCAATAATATTATACAAAATAGAATAAACAAATCATAACTATTACAACTCTTATAATTCAACATTATAACTTTTAATAGAAAACAAATCACAACTGTTATAGTCAATAATTTTACTTATTATTCAATAAACAAATAATAAATATTACAACTGTGACAGTACAATAATAGCACGTATAACACAATAAACAAATATTAACTAGTAAAAATTGTATAGTACAATACTAACACTCATAATACAATAAACAAATGATAATTATTACAGTTATCATAGTACAATACTGTCACTAATAATACAATAAATAAATCACAAATGTTAAAACTGTTAGAGTGTAATAATATTACTTAAAATGAAATAAACAAATCATAACCATTACCACTCTTATAATACAGCAATATAACTTTTGATACAAAAAATCAAACCATAACTATTAGAACTGTTAGAGTACAATAATGTCACATATAATACAATAAATATATCTTAACTTTTCCAACGGTTATAGTAAAATAATATAACTTACAATATAATAAAGAAATTTTATCTTTTATAACTGTTATAGAGCACTACTATCACTTAAAATACAATAAATAGATCATAATTGTTACAACTGTTATCGTCAATATCACTTATGAAACAATAAAAAACTCATAGCTATTACAAGTGTAATAGTATAATAATAATACTTATACTACAATAATCAAGTCATAACTGTTACAGCTGTTACAGTCCTATATAATCAATTGCAATGCAATAAACACGTCATACCTATTACAGCTTTTATAGTACAATAATATCACTTACATTACAACAAAAATTATTATTATTACATTTGTTATTGTATCATAGTATCAATTGTAACACAATAAACATAGCATAACTATTACAATTGTTACACTACGACAATATTACTTATAATACAATAAATAAACCATAACTCTTACAACTGTTAAAAGTACAATACTATCACTTACCATACAATGAACAAATCATAACTATTACAACTGTTAAAAGTACAATACTATCACTTACCATACAATGAACAAATCATAACTATTACAACTGTTAAAAGTACAATACTATCACTTACCATACAATGAACAAATCATAACTATTACAACTGTTAAAAGTACAATACTATCACTTACCATACAATGTACGCTTTTTGTCAATATTTTACTTAGTAATTATAGCTTTATTTACCGTCGTTAAATAAAGCCTTTGTCAGATCACTAGTCGTGTCTGTTATGTGTATGGATGTCTGGGTATATGAGAAGTGATTATTCTTAAATGTATATACAATTTGAAATGTTTCACACTTTTGTATATGTTTCTTTAGGAAAAGAATGAATCTTTGAGACTGACTGTCGCTTCCACGGAGGTGAGAAGTTGTGTATTCCACTTTCATAAAAGCTGTCATTTCTACCTCAAACAGTTTGTTTGGATCTGGAGGGAGTTCGTCGGGAATCTGTCTTTTTTTTCTCCCATAGTCATACTGATCCTGTCCGCAGATAACCTAAGGGAATAGATTTATCACGCACTATTAGTTTTGTCTTAAATTCAAAAAAATAAGCTAATCTGAGAAGAGAGAAAGTTTATCCAACAACTGTCTATAAATCACAAGCGAAAGAAACGTCATACGTATCGGGTAAGTTTTATATTCCGAAGGTATTTGTTTCAAATCAAAGTAATGTGAAGAGCTGACATTTTGAGTAAATGATAGCGTACAATGTACGGTAGAAATTATAATTGTTGCCGCTGGAAAAGGCGATCAAGTTGTTATTAAGGTTCTTCTTTATCTTGTAATATCTATTATTATCGAAAGATTCTGTGCTGATGGGATACAATAGCCGGTTTTTCACATGCTGTATCCTACGATTCTGTGTAGGAACAGATTAGCTCCATTTGAGATGAATGTCTAGAATGTATCAGAAATAACATGATTCTATATCTTGTGCAAACGTTTGTAATTTTCCACTTTTGATAACGGAAATTATGAAAAAAAAATTATTAACTGTCAATCGCATTAGATTACAGAAGTAATCAACCCATGTTAACAAGTAGATGTCATATTATTACACAATTAGACTTACTAGTTATAAGATTATTTTGATAAACATCTTACTTAAAAATAGCTTTAATATTTATGATGTTTTAAAAGTTCAAAACAAATATTTTAATACGTGAACACTTACCAGTCAGAGGTAATATTTCATACCTTTTGACATTTCTTCAGACAAATGTTCACAGTTCCAACAAACAGGACGTAATAAGATAAAGGAAATTTGAAGGCCCTCAACTTAGCAGACAACATGTTTCCATCGTCGGAGGAATAAAAATTACCGAAAATGTACGAATCAATAGAGCAGCTGGTGATTAAAAAAAATACATTTCTGATAAAAATCTACTGTACACAAATCTACTCTTGTGATACTTTATTTAATAATGATAACAACACATAATAAACTAGTTTAGTACCTGATTTGATATTGATATCAACACAATAAACTGAATACCACAGAATACACCACTGAAAAACATGATTCCAAAATGAAATCTTAACAGAATACACCACTACAAACCTAATTATTTACGATAGCTTCAAGATATATACTAATGTAACACCTAGATTAAAAATAACTTCACATAATATACCACTGTAATACCTAATTTAATAATAATAACTTCACAAAATTCATTACTGTAATACCTAATTTAATAATGGTAACTTAAATATAACCCAAATTAATAATGAAAACTTTATAGAATACAAGAGTATAATACCTAATTATTAATGATAATTTAACAGGATACACCACTGTAACACCAACTTTAATAATAATAACTTAACAGAATACTACAATGCAATACGTAATTTAATAATTATGACTTCAAAGAATATACCACAGTAATATCTAATTTAAAAATGAAAACTTCACTGAATACTACACAGTAACACCAAATTATATAATGATAACTCTACAGAATACAAAACTGTAATACCAAATTTAATGATTATGACTTCAAAGAATACACCATGGTAATATCTAATTTTAAAATGAAAACTTCACAGAATACAAAACTGTAGTATGAAATTGTTAATAATAACTTCAAAGAGTACACCACTGTAATAATTATTTTATAATGACAACACCACAATGTACACCATGGCAATATTTAACTTAAAAATGATAACTTCGGAGAATACACCACTGTCTTACCTAATTCGTAATAATAACTTCACTGAATACACTACTGTAATAGGTAATTTTAAATGATAACATATTACACCACTGTGATACCAAATTGTAATGATATTTTCTCACAATACACCATTGTAATACCTAATTTAATAAAGATAATTTCACAAATACACGACTCCAATACCTAATTTAATAATGATCACTTTAAAGAATAAACAAGTGTAAATGAGTTAATAATGATAACATCAAATAATACAAAACTAATTCCTTCACTTAATAACGGTTACATCACAGAATATAGGACTGTAATACTGAATTTTATAATGATAATTTCACAAAATACACCACTGTATTATCATAATTTAATAATAATAACTTAACAGAATTCACAACCGTATTACCAAATTACTAATGGTAACTTTACAAAATACACTAATGGAAAACCTAGTTATCAATGATAATTTCACAGAATACACCACTGTAATATCTAATTTAATAACGATATTTTCACAGAATACTCTACTAAATCTTTATTTAATAACGATAAATTCACAGAATATTCTGCTGTAACACATGATTTAATAATGATAACTTCACAGAATACTCCACTTTAATATATAATTTAATAATGACAGTTTTACAGAATACACCACTGTAATACCTAATTTAGTAATTATAACTTCACAGAATACCAACTGTAATATTACAGTGTACACCACTTCCATACTGTTACATAATTTGAAAATGAATACTTCACCTAATACATCACTGTTATACCTGATTACTAATGATAACGTCAGGGTGTACACCACTGTAATACTCATTTGATAGTGATGATATCACAGTGTACACGACCGTATTATCTAATTCAAAAGTGATAACTTCACAAAATACACCACTGTAATTCGTAATTATATATGATAACTTAACAGAATACAACACTGTGATATCTAACTTAATAATAATAACTTCACACAATAGTCTACTGTAATTCATTCATTTAATAATTATAAGTTTACAGACTGCAGCACAGTAATACCTAATTAATTTATGATAATTTGACAGAATACACCACTGTAATACCTAATCATTAATTATACCTTCATCGAATAAACCATTGTAATTCCTTGATTTAATAATGATAATTTCACATATTACACTACTGTAATACCAATTTAACAATGATAAATTTACAAAGTACACCATTGTATTGTCTAATTATTAATCATAACTTAACAAAATACAAAGCTGTAATACGAAAATATTGATAATAACATCACGGAATACCACACTGTAATAAATTTAATAATGACAATATTACATTTTACACCACTCTAATACCTAATTTAAAAATGATATCTTCACAGAATACCCAATGTAATACTTATTTAATAATGTCTTTATTACAGTGTACACCACTACCATATCTAATTTAAAAATGACAACTTAGCATAATTTGATAATGATAACTTCAAAGAATACAAAACTCTAATTTCTTCACTTAATAACGATAGTGTCGCAGAACGCAGCACTGTAATACTTAATCTAATAATAATAATTTTACAAAATACGCCACTGAATTACCATAAATCAATAATAACTTAACAGAACACACCACTTGAAATCCTAATTATCAATGATAACTTCACAGAATACACCTCTTTAATACATAATTTAATAATGATATTATCGCAGAATACTCCATTAAATATGTATTTAATAATGATAACTTCTCAGAATATTCCACTGTAATAGATGATTTAATAATAATAATTTCCCCAAATACTCCACTTTAATACCTAATTTATTATGATAATTTCACAGAATACAGCACTGTAATACCTAATAATTAATTATAACTTAACAGGATACATCACTGTAATACCTAGTCTAATAATTATAACTTCACTGTAATAACAAAACTTCACCGAATACACCACTGTAATTCCTAATTTAATAAAGATAACTTCACAAAATACACCATTGTAAAACCTAATTTAATAATGATAACTTTTCAGTATACACATCTGTAATACCTAATTTTATAATGATATTTTCACTGAATAATCCACTAAATCTTCCTTTAATAAAGATAATTCAACAGAATATTACGCTAAAATACGTAATTTAATAATGATAACTTAAAAGAATAGACTCCTTGGATAATTATTTACTAATAATAACTTCACAGAATACCCTACTGCAATACATAATTTGATAATGACAATTTTACAGTGCTATATTCTGTGTAGTTATTATTGAAAATTAGGTAATACGGGTGTATTGTGTTAAATTATAATTATTAAATTAGGTATTACAGTGGCGTATTCTGTGAAATTATATAGGTCATGGACGCAGGGATTTAGTATGAAATATTCATAATGACAACTTCACAGAATACCAAACTGTAATTCCTAATTTAATAATGATATCTTCACAGAATGCACCACTGTGATAATTTATCGATAATAATTTCACTGAATACATCAGTATAATACCTAATTTAATAACGATAATTTCACAATATATCCTTCAGTGATATCTATTTTCACAGCATACAACACTGCAATACCTAATTATTAATGACAGCTACGCAGAATATATCACTGTAATAACTAATTTAGTAATGATAACTTCACAAATTACACTTTTGTAATACCTAATTTAATAATGATAAATTAACAGAATATAAGACTGTAATACTTTAGCTTCATAATGATAACTTCACAGAATACGCAACTGTAATAACTAATATAATAATGACGCCTTCAAGACAACACTTCTAAAATAATTAATCTCATAATGATAACTTTACAAGATACACGATGGTAATTCCGTAATTTGATAATCGTAACTTCAAAGAATACAGCAGTGTAACATACCATTGTAATACCTAATTTAGTAATGATATCCTCACAAAATACACAACTGTAATACCTAGTTATTAATGGTAGCTTCACAATATACACTACTGTAATACATTACTTAATAAAGATAACTTCACAGGATACACCAGTAAAAAACCTAATTTAATATTGATAACTTTATAGAATAGACAAATATAATTCTGTCATTTAAAAATGGTCACTCCAAGAATGCACGACTATAATTCCGTAATTTTATGATGATAACTTCACAGAATACAGCACTTTAGTATACCATTGTTATACTTCATTTAGTAATAATATCTTCACAGCATACACCACTGAAATAAGTAATTATTAACAGGAGTTTACAAAATACATCACTATAATACATTATTATTACTGATAACTTTACATCATACACCTCTGTATTACAATTTTTTATTGATAACTTCACAAAATACACTAAAGTAATTCCTAATTATTACAAATAATTTTTTCAGAATGCACCTCTATAAGCCTTCTTTAATAACGATAACTTCACAGAATACGCCACAGTAATACCTAATTATAAATATTAACTTCATAGAATACACCACTGGAATACGTAATTATTAATGTTAACTTCACAAAATAAACCACTGTAATAACTAATTTAATAATCATACTTTTGCTTTGGTGTATTCTGTGAAGTTATCATTAATAATAAGGTATTATAATGGCATATTGTGTTAAGTTGTCATTATTAAATTAGTTGTTACAGTGGCGTATTATATGAAATTTTATAGACCATGGGTGGGATGTCTTAGTAAGGAATCATTAAAACTACGAAGATAACAAATTTAGGTCATAAATGCAGGGTCTCAGTATGGAGTCAGAAGATAACTTCACATAATATAGCTCTGTAATACCTAATTTAATAACGATATATTCATAGAATATATCACTGTGATCCTTATTTAATAGCGACAACTTCACAGAACACATTACTGTAATACCTAATTTAATAATGATAACATCACAGTATACTACACTGTAATACCTAATTTAATAATGATAACATCACAGTATACTACACTGTAATACCTAATTTACTAATGATAACATCACAGTATACTACACTGTAATACCTAATTTAATAATGAAAACATCACAGTATACTACACTGTAATACCTAATTTAATAATGATAACATCACAGTATACTACACTGTAATACCTAATTTAATAATGATAACATCACAGTATACTACACTGTAATACCTAATTTAATAATGATAACATCACAGTATACTACACTGTAATACCTAATTTAATAATGATAACATCACAGTATACTACACTGTAATACCTAATTTATTACCCATTCATGATGATGACTTCTTCCTGTTCGTGTTGAATATCAGTAACTTTCATATAACTTGTAAAAAGACCGTATGTTGCTGAAAGGATTCAATACATGTTTGATTAATTTCGTTCCTGTCTATTTTAAGACAATATACATATTATTAAGTTTAACTGTCAATAAGTAATGTCACTTATAAAATTAGAAAGTGTCAGGTGTTATCATATCTTAGCATATTAGAATGCAAACAGTATTCTACAGATGTATGTCTGTAAAAACAGGAATCCCAGATTATATCATTAGAAACAGGAATATACAGATATTTATCTATATAAATAGGAATATACAGATGTTTATCAGAAATATGAATATACAGATGTATTTCAATAGAAACAGAACTATACAGATGTATATCAATAGAAACTGGAATCCACAATCTAATACTAGTGTCCAACTGTAATTGCATTGTCCAGCTCTAACTCTAAAGTCCATTTCTAAGCGTAATGTCCAACTTTAATGTCAAAGTCTAACTCTAATGTTAAACCCTAAGTCTAATGTCCAATTCTAACTCCAATCTCCAACTCACACGCGCTTTTCTCATCTAAGTAAATTAACATTTCCAAAGATGTTCCAGGTTTCACATTTAATGTTGTGTCAAGAATTTTGTCTCTTTGCTTGAGGGCAACGTTAAGAAAAGGAAGAGGTGCCCGGGCAACAATGTTGTTGGTGATATTAACTTGCCTGCAAAAAAAAAAAATCGTTTCTTATAAATCTCGCTATTTGAAAATATGCTTTGATTAGAAAATATAGTATAAAAATATATTCCAAAGTGTAGGTAAACGTTTATCTTGAGATATTATAAAATCTTCACATTTCGATTGTCTCTATTGTATTGTTTATTATTGTAGGTATTATTGTGTACTTCACATTTTGTTTGTCACTGTTTGTATTATTTTATTTATTATTGTAGGTATTATTGTGTACTTCACATTTTGTTTGTCACTGTTTGTATTATTTTATTTATTATTGTGTACTTTACATTTTTACTGTAACTGTTTGTATTATTTTATTTATTATTGTGTACTTTACATTTTACTGTTACTGTTTGTATTATTTTATTTATTATTGTGTACTTCATATTTTGTTTGTCACTGTTTGTATTATTTTATTTATTATTATGTACTTTACATTTTTGCTGTCGCTGTTTGTATTATTTTATTTATTATTGTGTGCTTCACATTTTGTTTGTCACTGTTTGTATTAATTTATTTATTACTGTGTGCTTCACATTTTGTTTGTCACTGTTTGTATTATTTTATTTATTACTGTGTACTTCACATTTTTACTGTCGCTGTTGGTATTGTTTTATTATTGTGTAATTCTGAATTGCCTTTTGTTTGAGTAATTAAATATAGAAAAGAAAACATCGTTTAAAAGTCATAGCATTTTTTTGTGTTTGACTTTAAAACCTTTTGTTCTGACATGATTAATTTACTCAAAAACACGTGTCAAATAAAGAGCAAAACCAATAGTAAACAAAATTCTTAACTTGAGTGATTAAATAACTCACTCGGGTTCTACAAAGTTTGGAAGAAGTTTGGTTTTGTTATTCCAAGATAACTGGTAATATCCGCTGGGAATAACACACTTCACCAGGATAATCTCATTTGGCTTCATCTGGTGGTCAATGACAACCCTATGATAGAAAATTCTCTGTCCCTGTTTCCGAAAAGAATTTCTTCGTTAACAAATTGGCAAATACAGTAATAAAAGATGCAGTGACGTTATATATAATTTATAATAGTTTATTTTAGTAATTATTGGTTTATATTATTGTATTTAAGACCAGATGGATTTATTACACCTAAAATTAAGCCCTTAGTATAGCTTTTAGTGGGAAGTTGAAAAGGTGTGGATAAAAGTCACGATGGTGGTTTACCGTCATCTTGTTAAGGACACGGATTGTACCACAGGCGTTGATGTTGTGTAGAGAAAGGTAAAACATTGCTTGACCGGCGTTGATTTCTGGCTGGCAGTCTGATAAAAAGAAACCAAAACCATCAGAATAGAGTATGGAAAATAAATGTTCACCATTTATTGAGAAAATTTTAAAATAGAACGTCAGTGTTTGCAAGATGTGGTAAACAGCATTCGTACAATCTATGCTAGACGCTTTTTTTCAAGAGAGAAAGTTGAAGACAGACTGACGTTTATTATTGTGATAATTGTAGGGGGAAGAAAATAAACTGCAGATATAAATATTAAAATAGGTTCGAGTTAAAACCCTCCAGAACAAATACTTGAAGATAGAAATAAACCACAGGTGTAAATATTAAAATAGGTTCGAGTTAAAACCCTCCAGAACAAATACTTGAAGATAGAGTTATCCTATTGTTTGATTTCATTATTTTCTTAAAAATTTCAAATCTAAACTTGATTTGTGTTGTTTCATAGAAACGATCAAAATTTTTCAAGTGTAAGTGAGTTTATGTCCAATTTATCTTATGAGTTATTAGCGTTAGAAATAGATAATCTACGAATAGTATCTTATCTAATAGTATAAATAGTATAAATCTTATCTAATAGTATAAATAGTTTAAAATACGAACAACAACAAACATTCCAGCTTTTGCTTCAAGGAAATCTCATTTTAGGGGATTAGTCAAAGAAACTTCCTTCCCTGTGTTCATTCAAAACTCGAGCCTGGACTGACGTATATCAAGTTTATTTGTTAAAACAAACATACATGTTGTGCTGTTTGTGTTCTGCTACACGTGAAAGCCAATGTTTAGTGTAGTGAGCCTACAAACGTATCGATAAGACACTGAGGGCGAGTGGCAGGCGAAACAGATAAATATTTTAACATTTATTGTTTGAAAAACGTCAAGAACAGTCCGTTTTGGTTTAGATCTGAAGTAGGACCATCTCTTCGTTGCCTTTTACCGTCCATGTTCTAATTACCAATCATATCCAACAACCAAACATTTTCGTCCTTGGAAGCGGTACAACATGGACGGTAGTTTTGTTATTTGTTGATAACGGGTAGCTTCAGAGTTGGCGGGTGTTGTTTTAATTTAGTTGACAAATAACCTTGTTTCTAGTCTGTCACTTAAACTGAGAAAGGTCTAGCAGAGACACGATTCAGGCACAAGTTATTAACAAACACACATTTACAATACAATAAAACTGGAACAAATAAACGGAAAATAAATATTTGGTGTTAAAATTATCACAACAGTACGGTAAACACACGACAAGTAAGTATGGATTATGTAACTAATTGAAGTCAGCACAACAGTACAGTAAACAGACAACAAGTAAGTACGGATTACATAACTTGCTGAAATAAGCACAACAGTACAGTAAACACACGACATGAAAGTACGGATTACATAACTTGCTGAAATAAGCACAACAGTACAGTAAACACACGACAAGTAAGTACGGATTACATAACTTGCTGAAATAAGCACAACAGTACAGTAAACACACGACAAGTAATTATGGATTACATAACTTGTTATAATTATCACAACAGTACAGTAAACACACGACAAGTAAGTACGGATTATATAACTTGCTGAAATCAAAACAACAGTAAAAATTCTTTCAACAGTACTTGGGCCAAGAGTGACCTAGTTGTTAGCCCAATAGTTAGCAGAACCTCTCGGTAGAGTGCAGTTTATCAAGTCAAATTACAGTAATGTACATTTATGTGGCTTCGTCTGAAAAACAAAAACAGCATTCAGTGTGAACACGACGCTGGTTTAAAGTAGGAACGTTTCTCGAACAAATGGCTTCAAGACTCCCATCTATTGAAATAAACTTGAATGTTATTTTGTTACACGTATGGACCGGTTGGATTATTTATATTAGGAGCTTCGGACTTGTTGGTGATAAATTTCGACAATAAACAAACAGCACACAACCCACTTTTTTTAAAGTAATATATATGCAAGCCAAACATATATAGAAATGTTTCTCACACAGTTGTATCCTTTAGAATATAATTAAACAGATATACTATTCTCATTTACTCTTTTATTACAGCAATAACAGAACGGTATCTCTGCATTACGAACCACGATTCTAAACACATGGTGGGCATAGCACATGTAGCCCATTGTGTAGCTTTGTGCTCAACCACAAACAAACAAACTGTTGTTAAAGTACAATATATGGTAATTCATTTTTTTTAATCCAGCACTCTACAGGAAACTCGCAAACACTCAATTTATATCTATTTAGCACCAAACATGATCTTGCGATCAGTCATGGGGCAGTTATAATGTTACAGACAATTCCACTATTCGTTGGTAAAAGAGTAGCACAAGCTGACGGTGGGTGGTGAAAACTAGCTGCCTTCTCTCTAGTGTTAAACTGCTAAATTAGAGACGGCTAGCGCAGATAGTTTTTGTATATCTTTACGCGAAATTCAAAAAACAAACAAAAACAATATTTAATAAGATATCTATAGAGAACTATCTTTGAAACCTATACGTACACACGATAGAAAGTTTTATTAACATAACTTTAAAGTACAATAAACGATTCGTGAACAGCTGCATAAATAAACTTGATACAAATTATAGTGCCGTGTAAGATAAAACTTGACACAAATTATAGTGCTGGGTAAGATAAAACTTCATACAAATTATAGTGCTGTGTAAGGTAAAACTTCATACAAATTATAGTGCTGTGTAAGGTAAAACTTCATACAAATTATAGTGCTGTGTAAGGTAAAACTTCATACAAATTATAGTGCTGTGTAAGGTAAAACTTCATACAAATTATAGTGCTGTGTAAGATAAAACTTCACACAAATTATAGTGCTGGGTAAGATAAAACTTCACACAAATTATAGTGCTGTGTAAGGTAAAACTTCATACAAATTATAGTGCTGTGTAAGGTAAAACTTCATACAAATTATAGTGCTGTGTAAGGTAAAACTTCATACAAATTATAGTGCTGTGTAAGGTAAAACTTCATACAAATTATAGTGCTGTGTAAGATAAAACTTCATACAAATTATAGTGCTGGGTAAGATAACTGGATCATAATGTTCACACCAAAGTTAAAAATGAAACATTTATCTTATTTAACACCCTAGTGTTAGTTTAATAATAAACATAACGTTTCAAGTTGTCATTCAAGTACAGAGATAACCTTTAATTATTATCATTCAAGTCTATAATTAATGAGATAATCTTTAATTATTATCGTTCAAGTCGTATAAGCTACAAGAAAACCATTAAGCTTTTATAAACACAATAAACCATTAATCTAATTTCACCTTTGTGTTAAAACTTCTTCGTAAATTATTGAGTAAAATTAATACCTAACAAAAAGTATAGACAGTGTAATAATGGAATTATATTTCATTTTACAAACAATGTGTAACGTTATTTAAAGGTACAAATAGTGCAAAACGTAAGATAATCTCAGGTTTCTCTTTATATTAAACCAACCTGGATAGCCTTTAAGTTTGTCCAGGTAAACCACTGCGCGTGCGTCATTAATCGTAACAACAACTTTCATCAGAGAGCTGGAACAGGATATGTCGTAACTGACTGGAAATAGAGAAAATCAGTTAGTCACTAAAAATGTATTCAGTTCTTTTTGTAATAAACAGATGCGTAAATAATAACTTGTCTTCAGTAAAGCATGTATAGAATACAACTAGTGTGATGTCAGTAGAATACGGTTATAGGTATCTTGATGACATAGCATGATAAGTAATAAGGTGACACTGACATACGGTAATAGCTTACGCTGTAAAGATGAACTTGTATTGTAACAAGAAACGAAAACACTACAGAAGTCTCATAAATCACATTAAACACAAACTGTCTACTTGTATTGTGTGTCACAACAAACACAATGTACCTAAATATTCATACGTCAATGAAAATATCGATTTCAGTGACGAAACTCGTTTGAATAATTACTAGATTAAACAAACTGAATAATTATTAAATTAATTCAAAAGGTTAACTATTAGATTAACTCAAATGGTTAATTATTAGGCTAACCAAACTGATTAATTATTAGATTAACTCAAATGGTTAATTATTAAGCTAACCAAACTGATTAATCATTAGGTTAACAAAACTTGTTAATTATTACACTATATTTATATCAGTGTGAACCTACAGTCAGACCGATATATTGGTTTATCTGTATGCTTTTTAATTAATCCACAACAATACGTATCCATATTTAACTTAATATTTCTGGAGATTATTACATAATATGGTAATTTCTTGTTTGAAAATACTTTGCAGGTTAGAAACTACATAACTTTACCTTTGAACTCTTAATGTGCGGTTAAAACCCACAGACAAAGTTCACTGGTTCACGATATACTCGTTGCTAATGATTGTTTTCTTAGTCCAGAAATGTCACTGTATCATTTGTCGTGTATTTCAAACAACAGTTTAAAGTTTATCAATATTCCGATAAATATGCTAGCAAAGAGACGTTCGATCACACTGAACAATTTTGTCTGCCGGTTAGAGAGAACGTTCTGGCTGAGTCTGATAAACACTTGGGTGACGAATCATAAGCTCGGACCCAGTGGTTAAAAACAGATGATAGATTTAAATAAAAGTTCGTCAAGCTTTAGATATCAAAAGACAGTGAGAAAGAGAAATTCATGTACAGACTTTTGAATAAAATAAATGTTGACCTCTCACAGCGAATATATTATTAAAGAAACGACCCTTGTTTTAACCCTGAAATATATTGTAAGCAAGAAAAGAAATAGAAAATATTAAACCAATAAACTAAAAACACAAATTATAGAATGATATTTTAATAACACAAAACACAAGATTTGAATACTTTACATTGTCATCACCAAGTATCGTTTAAATTTCAGGTTTAAGGTCTTTGATTAACTTTGTTATTGGATTACAATTACTTAGGAAAATTTCATCTCAAATCAGTAACCCTGAATAGAAATTAAACTAAGAGAGATAAACCTATATCGTAGTGGAAAGTATGAAACGTACTATTAGTGTGAATGTGTTTTGTAATCACTGTCTAAATCAAAACTGTCATGACTTCACATCATATAGCCGTACAATAACAGATATAATAAATATATTTACTATTGTTTGATGTACCACTGGTGAAAGTGACGTTTTCTTCAACATTATTGAAAAGACAGGATATTAAATATTTTTAAAATACACGTGTATCGAATACAAACACAGGAGTTCTGTATCATGGAAAGGTGTATTCTAGAATGTATTCTCCAGACCGCTGGTTATTAAAATTTTACTGAAATAAAGTACAGAACAAAGTTTCGACTAGGTCATCTTCAGATTGACTAGGACAATTTGTAACTGATCATTACAGGCTACACGTATGACGGACGGGACCGTAAAGAGCGTTGCACTTCGACCTATTATATATATTAGGTTAATAATTAATATAAGTATAACGTCGTAGACTCTCTCTTTGATAACCTAAAGATGACCTAAGAAGGTCAAAACCTGCTCTTACTATACTTCAATTAAACTTTTAATACCCATAACACAAGCGGGTTTCTCTTCATCGTGAATGTATTTAGTGTATGTAGATATCACTTCACATGTGTAGCGTGTACAGATATTACTTAATGTCTGTAATTTGACTTTAATCCACTGGAAAGAACAAAACGTTATTACATTATGATCGTTGACACAGTTAACCATGGTTCGAGCCTTGTCACGGTTACGGGCTGTTCTGAAAACGATGCTGTTTAAACTATGGTAATTACTTCACGTAGATGCTGGGTTAAGAACGGTCATGTTAGGAACAGAACTTTGTCATTCTAATTACGTTACAAAGACCCTATATAGAAGCCAGTGAGATAAACGTGGTCCAGCTCAAGAGGATGGTTGTTATATAGAAGCCAGTGAGATAAACATGGTCCAGCTCAAGAGGATGGTTGTTATATAGAAACCAGTGAGATAAACATGGTCCAGCTCAAGAGGATGGTTGTTATATAGAAGCCAGTGAGATAAACATGGTCCAGCTTAAGAGGATGGTTGTTATATAGAAGCCAGTGAGATAAACATGGTCCAGCTCAAGAGGATGGTTGTTATATATAAGCCAGTGAGATAAGCATGGTCCAGCTCAAGAGGATGGTTGTTGTATAGAAGCCAGTGAGATAAACATGGTCCAGCTCAAGAGGATGGTTATTATATAAAAGCCAGTGAGATTAGCATGATTCAGCTCAAGAGGATGGTTATTATATAGAAGCCAGTGAGATAAACATGGTCTGGCTCAAGAGGATGGTGGGTATTTCCAAAAATAAAAAAATAAACACCTGATAACATTTAATTGGAGACCAATCGACATTCGTTATCAAAATATCTGTTGCCGAGAAATGACCATCTGGAGAGATCGCAGATAGATTTATCTTTCCTCGTCGTTTTTGCCTTGAGGCCAAGTGCATCAACTATAATTTTGCACGTCTCAGTAAAAGATGTTGATAAATGAGGTAAGTGAGGTAAGCCAAGTGTAGCGCAAACAATAAAAATAAGTCCCATGACCAGCAGTCCAACAAACGGACCTCTTCAGGGTCCATGCTGTGGAATGGATCAACAAATCTAATGTGTAGAAATCTGACGAGGGGGAAGGCGAACACTGGGTGATTTTGGTCAAACTAAAGCCCCTTCAATGACCAGGTAATGTGAAGACTGGTGTAAAGGAAATATGTGTAGAGAAAACTGGATACACATTTAATAAATACTATTTATCTTCGTCGGTGTAATTAGGAATGAGATTTAAGAGCGAAATATATTTCCTCTAAATAACTAGATTAACTGTTGGTTTCGGAGTTTCTAACCATTGAACTGGGCTCTATAAAGGGTCTAATGAAAGCTGTATAGACTTGCTGCTATTTACCTCTGCAAATCATGATAAAATAATGTTTTACTGGATATAAACGTCCTCTGAAGTTTTGTTTTAGTTTTAGAAAATACTTATTTCTAATATTATTTATTCTAGTTTATTTGTTTCTTTTGAAACAATATGTTTGATGCATCCAGACAACTATACAGGATTCCGTGGAAAAGCGAAACAGTTATCGTACCAAATATTACAGGTTCTGTTTTATTCAGCTTTGGTGGCGATATAATGTGACAGTCAATCCCACTATTCGTTGGTAAAAGAGTAGCCCAAGAGTTGGCGGTGGGTGGTGATGACTAGCTGTTTTCCTTCTAGTCTTACATTTCTAAATTAGGGACGGCTACTGCAGTTTTGCACGAAATTGAAAAAACAAACAAACTGTTTTATTTTCAGAAAACAAGCTCCGAGTAAAATGGAAATACACTTACAAGTTTTAGAAAAGTTTCTTGACGCAGCTCGTGTCTCGTGTTCAAGTTTTACTTGTGCTTCAACAAAAGTTCAGAAATAATTAATGAAAGATTTTTATTTTAAAAAATATTTTGGTGTCTGAATTTTTTCACGAGACTTATCATCTTGATGTCTTTAATTATGTAATATTTGATCATCGGAGCGAAACCTGCAAAATAGGTAGACTGTGGACATTAATTTTGTAATATTTGATCATCGGAGCGAAACCTGCTAAAGAAGTCGACTGTGGCTTTAATTAGCTCTTAACATTGAAACGTTTTTGTAACGGCGATAAATCTCAGGAGATAGGCACTTTATGAGTAGAACAATTAATTTACAAAACTTGAATTAGTTCTGGTTTTAGAACGACCTTAAGTCCAAACATTCATCAGTACTTTGTCTTGTAAGAACATGAGGATAGATTGAACTTAAAAACCATCAAATACATACTTTTCTAACACCTTCCTTCAAATCCTATAAATTTATCACTGCCTAAAGTCTGTTGGTTTATTTGTTTGTTTTTGAATTTTGCACAAAGCTACTCGAGGGCTATCTGTGCTAGTCGTCCCTAATTTAGCAGTGTAAGACTAAAGGGAAGGCAGCTAGTCATCACCACCCATCGCCAACTCTTGGGCTACTCTTTTACCAACGAATAGTGGGATTGACCGTCACATTATAACGCCCCCACAGCTGGGAGGGCGAGCATGTTTGGCACGACTCGGGCGCGAACCCGCGACCCTCGGATTACGAAGCACAGCCTAAAGTTTAAATGAAAATATTAGAATTAGAAAAGTTGAATAATCTTATGATTATTACAAAAATCAACTTCAGGTATCGTTTTTCTTCTGTTTGTTTCACTCGAAGCTGATTGAGAATTGTGCGTTCTAACCATCACTAATTTGATAAATGTAGGTAGTCAACACCGTTCACCGCCAACCCTAGGATTACTCTTTTACCAACGAATAGTGGGATCGATCATAACATACCAATGCTCCCAAGGCTGAAAGGACGAGCCTGTTCGTTGACGGCATTCAAATCCCAATAGAGAATTAAGATACGAGTGCTTCAATTAGTAGGCCTTTTAATTATTAAATTAATTAAAATAGAGATTTAGTAAAATAGTTGACGCATCCCGATGGTTGTCGCGAATCTGAGGTTGTGTTTGGTCAGAGCACTAGAGCCTTGATTGTGCTGTAAGAATGACTATTCAGTTAGAGTACCATAAAGGTTAGCAGTGTTACCATTTAAACATTAGGAGCACCCGGCCCACCTTAACCTTGTATAGGTTAATGCAAAATCCAACAATGTATCAAATGCTTAGAATATTAAATATAACAATAAAAACAGTAAAACAAACCTGACAGAGTAATCTAGCGAAACAGTAAAACAAAGCCAACAAAGTAAAGCTAACAAAACAGTAAAACAAAGCCGACAGAGTAAAACTAACAAAACAGTAAAACAAAGCCAACAGTAAAAGAATGAAAGGTTCAAATAAATGTCAAAAGATAAAACTTTTCATTATTTGTTACCTTTAACCTTTTGACCACTTTTATGGTCATCAGAAGGTAATTATTCGTCTATTGTATGAAATGTCGCATGAGTTAACTCGTCTTTACAACAAATTAAATCATTAAAACAACAACTGCAGTGTTGTTTTCATGTGTAAAATAAACACAGTTTTCTATTGGATATTAGTTTAAAGTCACATTTTGATATTGTTACCAAAATAAATGTGTTGCTTCGAGTTAAATATTGTTGAAGCTACTAGCGCACTCTACATCTTAAATATGCCTTGACGGTCGTAACGCATAATAACGTTATATGACTGTATTCGCTTAATATAAATTTATTCCAATTTTTCGAAGATTTGGAAAACCAACTAGTTTTATGAATAGCAAGCCCGGAACATCGTAAAGAGGTATGATAATTAATACATATGGAAAAGTTAAAATAAATCAATAGCATTAAGCGAGGCATTCAAAACTTAAATAGGTTTTTGAAACTTCCATTTATGCGCAACGTATGCAATAAAAGGAAAATAAATTCTGTTTTAGAAATATTATCCATCGTATGCTCTAAAATCTTCTATAGTTCGGAAACATCACCACAGAGGGCTTTCAACACTGTAATAAGAACTCCTGCCAGAAAGTTGTAAAAATTATTATGTTGGTGTGTGCTTTTGATGAAACTCGATCAACAAGAGTCTGATATTATATATATTTATTTCAAAATTCATGAAGTTATCAGTGAGCGACCTCTGGTGATAGAAACATCGTATTAGTGTGATTAAAAGACAATAATGAATATTAAACTGTGTTTTTTCGAAGATAATGTTCCTACTATGAATATTCTTTTTCGACTTTTAACCACGCATGCTCGGAATTATTCTGAACACGATTTACACCAGCCCTGATTTATTGTCATCTTCATGGTGTAGATATCACAACATAAATTTTCCGTTTTGTGTAAGACAGCCGAAGGGTCTTTAGACGGTAAATTACTACCGTTTGCCTCTGCGCTGGGCTTTGTATGTGATCATTTAGCGAATAGAAATCTTCGTTTCATTTTGTTCGTCTGGATGAACGCCAAGCTATACTTTGAAGATAGCCTTTTTCCAATAAGTGATTGATATGTTATTGATTTTTTCAACAGTTAAAGACATATAACGAAAACGAGGTTCGCCATTAAACCGTTCACCCTATAAAGAATTTACAATTAGTAATTTGTTTACAGCTGAAAAAACTTTCTGTGAATCAGTAGTTCAATTGAAAGTTTAAACAATTCGAGGTTAGGTAAGTAGAATACAGCCATCTTTAGACTTTAGGTAAGTAGAATACAGCCATCTTTAGACTTTAGGTAAGTAGAATACAGCCATCTTTGGACTTTACGTAAGTAGAATACAGCCATCTTTAGACTTTAGGTAAGTAGAATACAGCCATCTTTAGACTTTATGTAAGTAGAATACAGCCATCTTTAGACTTTATGTAAGTAGAATACAGCCATCTTTAGACTTTAGGTAAGTAGAATACAGGTGTCTTTAGACTAAAGGTAAGTAAAATACAGCCATCTTTAGACTTTAGGTAAGTAGAATACAGCCATCTTTAGACTTTAGGTAAGTAGAATACAGGTGTCTTTAGACTAAAGGTAAGTAAAATACAGCCATCTTCAGACTTTAGGTAAGTAGAATACAGCCATCTTTAGACTTTAGGTAAGTAGAATACAGGTGTCTTTAGACTAAAGGTAAGTAAAATACAGCCATCTTTAGACTTTAGGTAAGTAGAAGACAGGTGTTTTTATACTAAAGGTAAGTAAAATACAGCCATCTTCAGACTTTAGGTAAGTAGAATACAGGTGTCTTTAGACTAAAGGTAAGTAAAATACAGCCATCTTTAGACTTTAGGTAAGTAGAATACAGCCATCTTTAGACTAAGGGTAAGTAGAATACAGCCCTCTTTAGACTTTAGGTAAGTAGAATACAGGTGTTTTTATACTAAAGGTAAGTAAAATACAGCCATCTTTAGACTTTAGGTAAGTATAATACAGGTGTCTTTAGACTAAAGGTAAATAAAATACAGCCATCTTTAGACTTTAGGTAAGTAGAATACAGCCATCTTTAGACTTTAGGTAAGTAGAATACAGCCATCTTTAGACTAAAGGTAAGTAAAATACAGCCATCTTTAGACTTTAGGTAAGTAGAAGACAGGTGTTTTTATACTAAAAATAAGTGGAATACAGCCGTCTTTAAACTTTAGGTAAGTAGAATACAGGTGTCTTTAGACTAAAGGTAAGTAAAATACAGCCATCTTTAGACTTTAGGTAAGTAGAATACAGCCACCTTTAGACTTTAGGTAAGTAGAATACAGCCATTTTTAGGCTATATGTAAGTAGAATACAGCCATCTTTAGATTTTAGGTAAGTATAATACAGGTGTCTTTATACTTTAGGTAAGTAGAATACAGGCGTCTTTGGACTTTAGGTAAGTAGAATACAGCCATTTTTAGACTTTAGGTAAGTAGAATACAGCCATTTTTAGACTTTAGGTAAGTAGAATACAGGTGTCTTTAGACTAAAGGTAAATAAAATACAGCCATCTTTGGACTTTAGGTAAGTAGAATACAGCCCTCTTTAGACTTTAGGTAAGTAGAATACAGGTGTCTTTAGACAAAAGGTAAGTAAAATACAGCCGTCTTTAGACTTTAGGTAAATAGATTACAGCCATATTTAGACTTTAGGTAAGTAGAATACAGGTGTTTTTATACTAAAGGTAAGTAAAATACAGCCATCTTTAGACTTTAGGTAAGTATAATACAGGCGTCTTTCGACTTTAGGTAAGTAGAATACAGGCGTTTTTAGACTTTAGTTAATTAGAATACATCCATCTTTGGACTTTAGGTAAGTAGAATACAGCCATCTCTAGACTTTAGGTAAGTAGAATACAGTCATCTTTAGACCTCAACAAGTGAAACAATCAAACTTCAAAAAATACTGTCTTTTAGACACGGTGGAAACGTTTAACACAGATTTAACACAGTTATCGAATTTTTATTAAAATAAATAACTTTAACAGTAGATGATCACAAATTTAAACTACCAATGGGATTTATCAAACTTAAGGTCACTTTGTACGTAAGCAGTCGTGGCCCAATATGGCCAGGTGGTTAAAGCGCTCAACGCATAATATGAGGGTCGCGGATTCGAATCCCGTCACACCAAACATGCTCGTCACTTTAGTTGTGGAGGTATTGTAATGTTACCATCAATCCCATTATTTGTTGATAAAAGGGTAGCCCGAACGTTGGCGGTGGGTAGTGATGGCTGCCTGCCTTTGCTCTGTCTTATATTGCTAAATAAAGGACAGCTAGCGTAGATAGCCCTCGTTTATCTTCGCGCGATATCACAAAACTAACAAATGTAGACAGTCTAAATGGCCAGTTTGTCTTGAATTTCGCGCAAAGCTACAGGAGGGCTATCTGCGCCTAAACGGTCAGATCATCAGAGACCCCTAGGATCCAGGGATAGCGGCCCCTACTGTTGAACTGTCAAAAAAGCATCTGTCTGACTATTTGAACAGAATATTGGAAATTACTACACCTTCTAGAAAGTGTATAAATTGTCATCACATCTCGAACCGAGGACCATTCGATTTATCAAAAGGGAAACTTATCACTGAGATTTCACAGCCCTCTGGCCCAGCATGGGCAGATGGGTGAAGGCGTTTGACTCGTAATTTGAGGGTTGCGGGTTTGAATCCTGATTGCACCAATCATGCTCGCTTATTCAGCAGTGGGGGCATTATAATGTGACGGTCAATCGCAATATTCGTTTGTAAAAGAGTATACCAAGAATTGGCGGTGGGTGGTGATGACTAGCTGCCTTCCTTCTAGTCTTACACTGCTAACTGAGGGACGGCTAGCGCAGATAGCCCTCTTGTAGATTTGCGCGAAATTCAAAACAAACCAAATCTGCTTTAGTTTATTAATTAAACAGTGGAAAGAAAACTGACTACAAAAAAGAAGGAATAATTACCCTCTGACATCAGTTGGAAAGAAACCCCAATAATTATCCTCTGACATCAGTGGGAAAGAAACCCCATTAAGCCAGTAAAATGATTGCTCGTTACATCAGAAACTAACAGAAGATAGATGTTTATTTATATCATCACGGGGGAGAGAACCTCGCTCAGGTAGAAAGATTACCCATAACATTAAGGGTAGAGTGCCTCATGAAAGATAGTTATTTATGACACTAAAGGCTTATACTGGATAGATAAATATTACGAATTAAAGTGCGAAAAATCGTAGTTTATATTAAAACATTATTTGATGACCAACAAAGATAACACAGTTTGTAATAATGGTAAGTAGAAATATACACAGTTTGTACTAATGATAAGTTGAAATATACACAGTTTGTTTTATAAATTCCTCACCAAGCTATACAAAGGTTATATTCATATAAGCGTCCGTAATTTTGAGTTAATAGGTTTAAAGAAAGACAACCAACCAACAGCACATGCTTATAACTGTTGAACTATTCTTTTCTGTCTAACCAGGACAATTTGATATGCTGGTGACACTAACCGCTTGGACAGGTCGGATCGAGGTTAATCATGGATTACGTTGTTGTAATGATAGAGAAAGACATCCTCTCCAGCGAAAACATTTGAGTTTCATGTGGTGGTTGACAAGTAAAGTCCGCAGAGAGCACTACAACGTAAGAAACATCTCTACATATAATCTCGTAAAACAACAAGAAAATGTGTTAAAAAGATAATTTCATGTTCAAGGATTATCCTTGTGACGCACGCTTAGAGCAATTGTCAATAACCATCGGTTTGTTTGTTTTTGAATTTGACACAAAGCTACTCGAGGGCTATCTGTGCTAGCCGTCCCTAATTTAACAGTATAAGACTAGAGGGAAGGCAGCTAGTCATCACTACCCACCGCCAACTTTTGGGCTACTCTTTTACTAACGAATAGTGGGATTGACCGTAAAATTATAACGCCCGCACGGCTGAAATGGCGAGCATATTTGGCACGACAGGGATGCAAAACCGCGACCCTCAGATCACGAGTCGCACGCCTTAACACACTTGGCCATTTCAGGCCATATCCATTGGATAAACCGTGCGTATCATCAGGAGATAAACAGGTCGACGTCTCAAGGAGCTGGAGGAATTATTCTTATGCTGTGTCTTTTTTACAATACAGTTCAAAAATAATAAATAGAAGTTTTAATCCATTAAAAAAATTTATAATGGAAATACATAAATTTAAATTGTAACCTAGTTATGCCGCTAGATGTCACTAAGTTCGATGGGTCAAAGAATTAGTGACAGCCCTCGAATTTTGAGAAAAATAATCTGACTAACTCAAGAAATATGTGGTGTTACAATTCACTTAGGCTAAAAAGTGTAAGGAAATTTTTATTTAATTTTCTTTGTTAACACCTAAATAATGTTTTTTTTTATTAGTAAAATGTTATATGTTGTTGTTCGATTAGGAAGAGTAAAGCTGCAGTCCATTAGGCCTAAAAAGTATAGTAATGTTATCACTGGACCAGAAAATACATGTTGTGGTCCGTTAGATGGTTCATGTAGTGATATTATCTTTGTACTAGTTGTTGTTGTTGTTTTGAATTAAGCACAAAGCTACACAATGGGTTATCTGTGCTCTGCCCACCACGGATATCGAAACCCGGATTTTTGCGTGTAAGTCCGCAGACATACCGCTGAGCCACTGGGGAGCTTCTTTGTAAGAGAAAATACATGTTGTGTCCGTCAGATGGATCATATAGTGATATTATCTTTGCAACAGAAAATACATGTTGTGGTCCGTCAGATGGTTTATGTAGTGATGTTATCTTTGTAACAGAAAATACATGTTGTGGTCCGTCAGATGGTTCATATAGTGACATTATCTTTGGAAGAGAAAATGCATGTTGTGGTCCGTCAGATGTAATATTTAGCTCTATTGGAGACTGATTTCAATTCAGAAGTGGCAATGTGCCAATGTGTGGTGGTAATCTTCATGTATCATCAGTTGTAAGTAATTTTTGTTTACAATTCAACTAATTCTAAACAAATGCAAAAGAAATATATTTCTTTCAAGTGTTATTATATGTGTGTTATTCTAGTGTTACGTATATTCTTACCAACTAGCTGGTAGAATTATTAATAATATTATTTATAGTAATCTAAAAATTACTTTGGGTGGCTTATCACATATGTAAGTGTAATCTATTGACACCGCTAGGAGGCTTATCACATGTGTAAGTGTAATCTATTGACACCGCTAGATGGCTTATCACATGTGTAAGTGTAATCTATTGACACCGCTAGGAGGCATATCACATGTGTAAGTGTAATCTATTGACACCGCTAGTAGGTTTATCACATCTGCGAGTGTAAGCTCTTTACATTTACGGAATTATTTCTGTCAGATGCGCGTGTGACCTGTCCATACCGCTAGTAGGCTTATCATAGTGCGAAGGTTAATCACCAAAGTAGTTCTTTTCTACAAAATAACGATGAACCAGTCAGTTCATGAAGATCGAAAACACTCGCCAAGTTTTCAAATTCTCTTAGATACTGACACAACAGTTCGCTTATAAGGTGTTTAAATACTCGTAAAAACAAATCCCCATGATAAGTAAGTTAAGCCAGATTAAAAATCAGTTTATCTGTTAGATGGATAATAAATCATCTCTTGAGTTTAGTATTTTCAAAAATACGATGACGTGTTTCGTTCACCTTAAGTAATCTTTGTGCCCCCCAGTGGCTCAGCGGTATGTCTGTGGACTTACACGCTAAAATCCGGGTTTCGATACCCGTGGTGGGCAGAGCACAGATAGCCCATTGTGTCAGCTTTTGCTTAATTCAAAACAACAAGTAATCTTTGCAGAAATAACGGATACGAAAACAAAGCAAATAAAGTAAATACTTGGTTAGAAGAATAAAAATAAAATTCGTAAGTAATTAATTATCTTAGACTGAATTATGAATCATAGCTTTAATTTGAAATAACTTTAATGTTCCAGTCTTGTAAATACTTCAACCAATTTTACTAGAAATTACAAAATGCTAACGTCGGCCTTTAATGTGCATACAGACATTACTTACAACAGTAACAACCTTGAATTGTGTTCAAACAGTGTCATGTTACAACTGTAACAATCATTTGACATCTAGTCTCTAAGAATGAGAAGTAATGGTGTTATGACATCTGATTTCTAGTATCTGAGAATGAGAAGTAGTGGTGTTATAACATCTGATATCTAGTATCTGAGAATGAGAAGTAGTGGTGTTATAACATCTGATATCCAGTATCTAAGAATGAGAAGTAGTGGTGTTATAACATCTGATATCTAGTATCTGAGAATGAGTAATATTGTGTTGTAACGTTTAAAACCTAGTGTCTAAGAGTAAGAAATACTGTGTTGTAATAACTGATGTCTAATTTGTAAGAATGAGAGATATTGGTGTTATTTCATCTGACAAACATTCTCTAAAAATGAGTAATATTAGAATTGTGACATGTGACACCTGGCCTCTAATAATGAATAATATTGTGTTATAACACCTGACATCTAGTCTCTAAGAATGAGTGATACTGTGTTGTAACATCTAACACCTAGTCTGTAAGAGTGAGTAATACTGTGATGTAACATCCGACATCTAGTCTCTAAAAATAAATAATATTGTGTTGTAACATCTGACATCTAGTCTCCAAGTGTGAGTAATACTGTGTTGTAACATCTGACATCGGGTGTCTTAAAATGAGCGATATTGATAATTTTTGGAAATGTGGTGTGTATTATTACCGGGCGAGACTTGGTGAGTGTTGTGTGTATTTTTATCAGGCGAGACTTGGTGAGTGTTTTGTGTATTATTACTAGGCGAGACTTGGTGAGTGTGGTGTGTATTATTACCAGACGAGACCTGGTGAGTGTTGTGTGTATTATTACTAGACGGGAGTGTGTTCAGTATTATTTAGCTTAGTTAAACAGAGACTAAATCTTATAAACTACTCTGAATTTTGATACTCACTAATATTTATGTGTTGACAATTAAAGATGTTTAATTCGTTCTCTGTTACCTGGTAGTTAAGAACAACTGACATGTTGCTTTTCTCACTAAACCAGACATAGATATAAGGAGACGATACAGAAGTTAAGATTAACCTTACATTTTTATCTAGTCCCTGATCCAACAACACGTTATTCTGTGAAATATTTTTATTACAGAGAAATAAGCTGTAACTGAAACTGATTGTTAAATTTAGCGCCAAGCTACACGAGAACTATTGCGCTAGTTGTCCCTAATTTAGTTGTGTTAGACTAGAGGGAACGAAGCTAGTCATCACACCCAGCGCCAACTCTTGGGGTACTCTTTTACCAATGAATAGTGATATTGATCGTGACATTATAATGTCCCCACCGCTGAAAGGGCAAATATGTTTGGTGTTATAGGAAATCGAACACGAGACTTACGTATTACTAGACGAACGCCATAACCACTTAGCCATGCCGGGTTAAGTGAGTGTAATAAAACCGTTTTCAAATACAACTGAAAATTTTTATGAGAGTCACTATCAAACGAAACGTTATGTTACACATTAGTCCTTAGAGGGCTAAATATAAATCATTTAGTAAAGAAATAATAATTAATTGATGGTTTAATAAAGATGTTGAAACAGTGTTGTTTATAAGACGGTAGGAATACTTACAAGATATTTAGGTGAGACTTGAACAAAAAACCGAAACTTATAAGATTTTAAATTTCCTACATTTGGTTTCTCGTAGCAGCTAAAAACTTTAGACGTTTATTTTGGTCATTACATGAAGCTACAAACTTTAGACGTTTATGTTGGTCATTACATGAAGTGACAAACTTTAGACGTTTATGTTGGTCATTACATAAAGCTACAAACTTTAGACGTTTGTGTTGGTCATTACATGAAGCTACAAACTTTAGACGTTTAAGTTGGTCATTACATGAAGCTACAAACTTTAGACGTTTATGTTGGTCATTACATGAAGCTACAAACTTTAGACGTTTATGTTGGTCATCACATAAAGCTACAAACTTTAGACGTTTATGTTGGTCATCACATAAAGCTACAAACTTTAGACGTTTATGTTGGTCATTACATAAAGCTACAAACTTTAGACGTTTATGTTGGTCATTACATGAAGCTACAAACTTTAGACGTTTATGTTGGTCATTACATAAAGCTACAAACTTTAGACGTTTATGTTGGTCATTACATGAAGCTACAAACTTTAGACGTTTATGTTGGTCATTACATGAAGCTACAAACTTTAGACGTTTATGTTGGTCATTACATAAAGCTACAAACTTTAGACGTTTATGCTGGTCATTACATGAAGCTACAAACTTTAGACGTTTATGTTGGTCATTACATAAAGCTACAAACTTTAGACGTTTATGTTGGTCATTACATGAAGCTACAAACTTTAGACGTTTGTGTTGGTCATCACATAAAGCTACAAACTTTAGACGTTTGTGTTGGTCATTACATGAAGCTACAAACTTTAGACGTTTATGTTGGTCATTACATAAAGCTACAAACTTTAGACGTTTGTGTTGGTCATTACATAAAGCTACAAACTTTAGACGTTTGTGTTGGTCATTACATAAAGCTACAAACTTTAGACGTTTATGTTGGTCATTACATGAAGCTACAAACTTTAGACGTTTGTGTTGGTCATTACATAAAGTGACAAACTTTAGACGTTTATGTTGGTCATTACATAAAGTGACAAACTTTAGACGTTTGTGTTGGTCATTACATAAAGTGACAAACTTTAGACGTTTATGCTGGTCATTACATGAAGCTACAAACTTTAGACGTTTGTGTTGGTCATTACATAAAGTGACAAACTTTAGACGTTTATGTTGGTCATTACATAAAGTGACAAACTTTAGACGTTTGTGTTGGTCATTACATAAAGTGACAAACTTTAGACGTTTGTGTTGGTCATTACATAAAGTGACAAACTTTAGACGTTTATGCTGGTCATTACATAAAGCTACAGATTTGTTTCGGTCACCGAGAGTGCCAGATACTAACTAATCAGCTCACCTTGTGAAGACAACACTCCAATGTGCACAATGAGCACTAGTCTCACCAAGACATTCCTTCCTTCCATGGTGTGATGAAGTCAGATCAATAGCACCTACTTATCAAACCTTCATTCACAGTCTGGCGCCACCAGTGTCACCACTCGGTTCTGGCGCCCACAAGATGACAGTATTGATGCAGACCTGCGTGAGCTGTTCCCGTTAGTAGCACAGTAAGTTAGTTCATGTGAAGCGCTGATTTCAAGTGTTTAAAAGGAGCTTCCAGTAAACTCATGACCTCAGTTTTCTTTGAACTTTCTTCATGTTAGATAAAACTGTCAAATAAGAGGTGTTACACAGACAACGTTTTGTTACACAAACCATACTGTTTAATACTTCAATGTAACTTCGAGTATTGAATTACCATAGTTGTTTAGTATTAGAATGTACCGTCGATTATTTAACTAGTTATTTAATATTACCAGGAACCAAAAAGAATTAATTTACCTTAGGGGTTTATTATTAAAATATTCAGTTTGTTATTCAATTACCCTAGTTTATAATATTACGATGTTCCATTGAGCATTGATTACCCTAGTTTATAATATTACAATGTTCCATTGAGCATTGATTACTCTAGTTTATAATATTACAATGTTTCTTTGAGCATTGATTACCCTAGTTTATAATATTACGATGTTCCATTGAGCATTAATTACCCTAGTTTATAATATTACAATGTTCCTTTGACTTGCACTGTCAAGTATCGAATAACCACAGTTGTTTAAAATTAAAGTGTCCCATTGAGTATTAAAATACAATTAAAATGAGTATTTGTATCATAATTTACCGTTGAGTGTGAAATTAACATACTGCTTAATAGAAGAATGAGCAGTCCAGTATTAAATTATTCTAGTAGTTTAATATTAGAGTTTACCATCCACTATTAAATTACCTCATTTGTTTAATACTACAATATACTTTCGAGTACTGAATTATCTTAGTTGTTTAACATTAGAACGTACCGTTGAGTATTATATAACCCTATTTTATAATATTACATTGGACCGTTGAGTATTGAAATACTCTAGTTGTTTAATATTACGATGTACCATCGAGTATTAAATTATCCTAGTTGAATATTAAAATGTACTCTTAAGTATGGAATTATTCTAGTTGTCTAATATTACAATGTACCGTTGAGTATTAAATTACCATAGTTGTTTAATAGTATGAGTTACTGTTGAATATTGTATTACCCTCGTTGTATAATATTACAATATACACTTGAGTACTGATTATCCTAGTTTTTAACATGACAATGTACTGTTGAGTACGGAATTACTCTCGTTGCTTAATATTAAAGTTGTGTAGTTGAGTATATGAAAAGTTTGTTTGTTTGTTTTGGAATTTTGTACAAAGCTACTCGAGGGCTATCTGTGCTAGCCGTCCCTAATTTAGTAGTGTAAGACTAGAGGGAAGGCAGCTAGTCATCACCACCCACCGCCAACTCTTGGGCTACTCTTTTACCAACGAATAGTGGGATTGACCGTCACATTATACACCCCCACGGCTGGGAGGGCGAGCATGTTTAGCGCGAACCCGCGACCCTCGGATTACGAGCGCACGCCTTAACGCGCTCGGCCATATATGAAAAGTCTAGTTGAGCATTGAATTACCCTAATTTGTTTATTATTACGATTTTTTCTAAAACATTGGACTTATTTTTAACTGTTATTTTTTAATTTCAATTTTAAAATTAGAAAAAGAATTTTTTAACCAGACGTTAAATGAAAGTGTAAATCGAAGCAGGACGTGTAACCATTTCTTTTTTAGTTTTATTGACTCTCTCTGTGATTTCATACACAGTTTACTGACTCTAAAGTTTAGTTTCGAATTAAATTTTAAAAAAAATCGCGGAGTTGATTGAAAATTTATCCAAGTTTATTTAGTTTTGTTTGAACGTAATCATGTGTTTTACGAAGAACACATCTATGTTTGGAATATATCCAGTCTTTTTTATTATTCTAGCGAAATTTATTCCATTTCTTGGAGTAAATGCCTCATATTATCATACGAGACTTGCCTTAGAATCTCTGACACAGCTGGTTCACATTTCTTCTGCTTCTCTTAATTAATCCATGGGGCGTATGAGTGTACACTGATCCATATAATAAAGATCAGATTCATGAAAGACTCTATTAAATCTTTATTGGTGGGTAATATTTTCAAGGAATTATGTGTAGTCATGTGAAAGTAAAGCAATGGAACCCGCAGTTGTTTTAACTTATTCTTTCCAGATTTTAAGATTATAATTTAACGTGTTTTCAGGAAAGTATTAGACGATAAAACATATGACATGCGTTAATCAAGACAGATAAATCTCGTCAGAAGAGATTTCATGAAAACAACAGATTTGGAATAGAAAATCTACCAATAATGACCACAGTTCAATTTCGTATTCTTCCCAATAAAGTAAACTTTAACAATTACGCAAAAACTACAGAGTTACATTTCAAGAGATTCGTATTGTCGTTATGTTTGTCTTTTAATTTCTTACCAAATAAAAGTAAATTAACTAACTCAGAAAATAAACACAGAAGGAAATATTACTTTTAGATTATGAGACACAAAACATGTATTGGCGAATCTTATAGAAACACTGTACGACCCTCTAGTGGTAATTTTAATACTAAGCCTAAATTTATAAGGAAGACAAAAAATAAATTCACGTTATTAGAGCATTTTGCAACAAAGAAAAACACAAAAATAATCTCAAATATAACAGAATCAAACAGGATAGGAACAATTTATAAAACGTAAATATAATACAAACACACGTGTTAAGAACACATTTGAAATACCAAGGATAACGGAAACAAACAGGATAAAAATAAATGATAAAAAATCAAGTATAACAGAAACAAACAAGATAGGAATAACTTAAAAAAACTCAATTTTGAAAACACAAGTGTAATGGAAAAACACACATGAAAATATCACATCTCAAGAACTCAAATATAACAGAACGAAACACGAAAAAATCGTTTATTTTTACAAAGTTTATAATAATTTTAACACCAGTTTAAGACTAATATTTTTAACGGCCTCTTGTAGACAGGCTTGAGTATCCAAACTTACAACACTAAAATAACGGGTTAGATTTCACGTATTGTAACTATGATGGTAGCTTTACCTTAACACATAAAAACAAGTTTTGTATTAATGTATTAGAAGTAAAGAATTTAAATCAAGGAAGGACAATTTGAAAAAATTCTCAAAGACAAGATCTGTTAACACATTTGTTTTATTAATTGATTTTAATTATACTCTACCCGAATAACACATTCACTGTATTAATTAGTTTTAATTGTAATGTATCTGAATCACACATTTATTGTATTAATTTATTTTAATTATACAGTGTCTATACAACACAATTATTGTATTAATTGGTTATAGTTATATTGTATCTAGATAGCACATTTAATGTATTAATTAGTTTTAGTAATAATTTTATCTGAATAACACATTAAGGGTATTAATTGGTTTTGGCCCCTTCAGTGGCTCAGCGGTATGTCTGCGGACTTACACACTAAAATCCGGGTTTCGATACCCGTGGTGGGCAGAACACAGATAGCCCATTGTGTAGCTTTGTGCTTAATTCAAAACAAACAATAACAATTAATTGGTTTCACTTATGCTGCATCTAGATGGCACACTTACTGTGTTAATTGGTTTTACTTTCACTATATTTATATGGCACATTCACTGAATTACTTGGTTTTACTTACACTGTATCTAAATATAGTATATTAATTGGTTCTAGTTACTGTATCTAAATAACACATTTACTGTATCAATAGGGTTTACTTATGTTGTACATAAATGGCACATTCCATTTATTAATTAGTTTTACTTATGCTGTGTCTAAATAGCACGTTCACTGTATTAATTGGTTTTAGTTATACTGTGAATTTTGAATCTGAATGTGTTGTGAATAGTAACTGCATAATTAGTTTTTAACTAATATATCGCCATCTAGTGAACAACTTTGTAAGTTGATTATGTTGTTATTTACGAGTGTCTTCAGTTGAATGAGTTGAAATGCGACCTTACTTGTTTTCCAACATCTTATTCTAAATATCAGTTAGTCCAATTAAGCTTTGTTTAAGCAAAAAACCTTTATTTATTGTTATGTATAAAGCGTTTGAAATGCCATGTTGTTGTTTATATTATTGTTTTAAAGTTCAAACCAATAAAATATGTTGTTGTTCATGTAGAAATTTCTAGAATTAGGTAGATCAATTATTTGTTTATAAATAGAATGTATGGCGGCCTAGTGTCTAGACAACGAGCCTCGTGCAAAAGCAGACATGCGCAGATTACTCTGGAATCCTGTGGAAGTTACGCGATTGTTCGAGAACACAGTAGGCCTACTAATATATAAACAGACGGCGATGTGAGGAGAGTGAGTGAGTCAGTCATTCGTTTAATTCGTTTCAAGAGATGTGTCTTCGTTTGAGAAATTTTTCAACGTTTACTGTGTGTTTATTTAACTTGAATTTGTGACTGGAGCTAGATCTACAGAAGCTGTGATTTTATTTCAACAATCTTTACGATTCATTCGAATTACTGGTTATACTGAAGGTTCCACGTATAGAACTGTTTAGGGGAGACCGAGACAAGTTAGAAAACGACAAATTTGAGACGTTCATCAAAGACATCGTGAAAAGAACTTCGTCAAATTTATTGAACCGCGAATTGTTTCTGGACTTCTCCGTTCAAACTTCGTAATTTCTTCGTGGGACCAAATTCACACCCTAGACTGGAATTTTGGATTTCTGATCTGGACTTTTGGATTTCATTCTGGATCATTATATTGGACACAGGCCAGTACCATTTTGTATTGTAATTAATTTTGAAGGTTGAAACTGAATATCTGTCATTGTTGTTACATAATTTATTTTATATCTGTCACATATATAATAGTTTGTTGTAATAAATTATATAAGCTGTTATCTGTGTCTTTCTGTTGCGTTTAGTCCACATAAAAAACGTAACATTATTTATAAGTTATCATTAACAATTTACATCAATGATATAAAATTAACAGCATGGGTTAAAGATGCAAGTGTGCACAGAAAGGTAAAAACAATGAAGTGTTATTTAAATATATAATACAGACACAGATAATGCCCTATGAAAAAAACAAAACAGAACACTACATGTCGTTACAATTCAAATCACCGAGTACGGTCATTTACCATATTGCAGCCAGATATCTGCTCCTTAATGTAGTTTTTACTTCTAAACGCCCACTGATGTGTTTTGGGTACAACATACCTTCGTGCATGTTTTCTTTCTCACAGAGTACAAAGTAAGATTATTTTAGTATATTTTATATTATTAATGTATATGTTATACCAAGATAAGTTGATTTAGAACCCTTTCACTTTACTGTCGTATAAGATGTCTCAACATAAGATGGTTTTAGAAACTTTTCACCTTACTGTTATTTAAGATGTCTCAACATAAGATGGTTTTAGAAACTTTTCACCTTACTGTTATATAAGATATCTCAACACAAGATGGTTTTAGAAATTTTGCTACCACTATTATATATGTTGTCCTAAAATAAAATGATTTTAGGAACTTTTCACATTACTTTTGTATATGTTGTCTCAAAACATGATGGTTTTAACAGCTTTTAACATTACTATTGTATATGTTCTGTTCCAAGATAAGATGGTTTTAGAAACGTTTCACATCACTATTGTATATACTCTGTTCCAAGATTAGATGGTTTTAGAAACGTTTCACATCACTATTGTGTATGTTCTGTTCCAAGATAAGATGGTTTCAGAAACGTTTCACATTACTGTTTTATATGTTGTCCCAATACACTGCCAGATAACTAAATATTTCTTACACTTGTATTATTATCGTTATATACGGTAAATAAAACATACAAAGGGAGACAATCAAAATCACACCTGTACAAACATGTATTATTAGTTAACACTTAATTCGTGGTTTCTGAACATGAGTTAACAACACATTACAAGAGGACATAATCCTATGTAACACATGTCACAAAAGTTAACAATAGTGAAAAGGTTACGACATTACATACGTTGCAATAGAAAACAATACTGAGAGAGTTACAACATTACATACGTAATGTTTGTTTGAGAAGGTTATGACATTACATAGGTTACAATAGGAAACAATACTGAGTGATTGATGATATTGCGTACTTCACAACAGCAAATAACATTTAGAGTTGTAACGTAACACAAATAACAGAAGAAAACAATGCTCAGAGAGTTATGATAAAACACATGTTACAAAAGGAAACATTACTTAAAGTATTACGATATACCACCAGTCCTAATAAAAAAAACTTATCTTTATTATGTATAAGCATAAAAATATGTATGTGTGTCATTTACTTAACTACTTCTATGTCTCAACCAAACTTTGTGAGATAATAGTTTGGAAGCATGATGATAATTGTCACTATCTTTCACGTAGGTTAATATATTCACGTCCTTAAATCGAAAAAAAAACATTGCTACATTTGATACAACACAGCATAAACAGCGTGGTGTAGGGTACAAAAACGTCTTATGAACACGGATGGCCAAAATCTTAAGGCTAATGAACATAAAGAAAAAATATGCATTTCGAATAGAGCTTCGAAAGATGAAAATAAGAAAAGGGAAAATAAAAACTGTTTTAGTATTTAGTAGTGAAAATGTGAACATTATGAAATTAGCCTGAATACAAGCTGGTCAAAACTTTAAGATCATACTGAAACGGAGCGTTGATTCGTAAACACGTAACGAAATTTAGTCATTTATGCTCAAGCATTAGCGTTATTAACATCTCTCACTGACATTTCCTGTGTTACATTGGGAAAACACGTGGCAAAGGCTCAAAGGTTGACAGAGTTTGAATGTTCCAGAATTGTCGAGCTGCAAAAACAAGGTCTCTCTCAACGTGCCATTGCTGGCGAGATTGGGGGTAGTAAAACTATTGTTGCAAATTTCTTAAAAGATCCTGAGGGATACGGAACGAGAATTTCAAGAGGTAAGCCCAAGAAAATTTCGCAGGTGTTGAGCAGGAAGATTTGACGGGTTGTCCAACAAGACACCATCCGATTTTCAAACCAGATTAAGGCCCTTACAGATGCAGAATGCAGCTCAAGACGGCTTCAACGAGAGAAAGGTTTTAAAAACTGTAAACGTCTTCAAAGGCTATGCCTCCTTCCGTACCATGAAATAGCTCGTTAAACTTTGCTGAGAATCACCAAACATAGGACGCAGAAAAGTTAAAGAAGATTTTTGTTCTCTGATGAGAAAAAGTTTAACCTGGATGGTCCAGATGGCTTCCAACTTTACTGGCACGATAAAGATACTTCACCAGAGACATTTCCATCATGATGATTTGGGGTGCTTTTACTTTCCATGGAACAATAGAGCTTTAGGTTATACAGGGGCGTCAAACAGCAGCTGGCTACATTGGCATGTTGGAGAAAGCATCCTTATTGCCTGAAGGTTCTTGTTTGTGTAGAAATGACTGGATCTTTCAGCAGGACAACGCTGCAATCCACATTGCCTACAGGACAAAGAACTTTTTCATGGCGAATAACGTGATTTTTTTTACCATCCAGTGGGTTTGCGCGAAATGAACCCCATTGAAAAAGTTTGGGGGTGGATGGCAAGGGAAGTCTATAGAAATGGACGTCAATTCCAAACAGTGCATAATCTTCGTAAAGCCATCTTCACCACTTGGAATAACATTTCAGTCAGTCTTCCTCAAACGCTTATATCGCCTATGTCAAAGCAAATCTCTGAAGCTATTTGCAATCACAGCCGTGCAACTCACTATTGAGACCTCTTGCTGGGCATTTCCTACCCTGTTTAGGACTTCTTTTTTCGTATCTTAAACTTTTGACCAGCTAGTATTTAGGCTAATTTCATAATTTTTACATTTTTTTATTAAATGCTAAAAAGAGTTTTTTTTTATTTTCATCTTTCGAAACTCTACTCAAATAAGTGGTTGAGCTTAAAAACGCAAAAAAAAACATATTTTTTCTTCATGTTCATTGGCCTTAAGACTTTACTACATAAATTCAGATGAAGTTTCTTCTTCAACAGCCACCTTAAGGCTACAATGAAGAATCGTTTTTCTTAACTAAATTCTTAAATTCTTACTTTGGCTCATAACCTTTCAACGTCGGTCCGTAAGACACATCTGAAGCCAATAACTGTCTATCAATTAATTACGTGAAACACTGTCGAAGCACTTTAAAAGTGGGTAGCAGAAAGCACCCCCTACTGCCAATACTTTGTCCACTACCTCTTCCTATAAAGTCACCATAACTATCACATGATTTATACCATGTTTGAAATATCGAGATATTGAATTCTTAAAGCTTACAAGAAACGATTTGTGAGGTAGCAATGAATATTGTAATAATACGTGATGTTATATATAAATTGTACGAAAGTTAGAAAGTTTGTGTTACCTGCCATAGTAAACACCCACACGAGTGTTTTAAGTTGATAACCTCGACAAAGGACGGATACCTTAGCATGTACGTTACAATGTGAAGTGTGTAGAACTGAGAGAGAAGTTTCTATGTATATAATCTTTTATGAACAGAAAATATTAAACGTTTATGAAACTTACTTACTAATCAGTGCGTACATTCATACGTAATAATCGATGCGTACATTCATACGTAATAATCGAGCCTTTTAAGAACAGATAACAAAAGTAAACACGATTCAGATCTATAAACACCAGCTTTAATAGATCATAACATCAATATTTAGAATACTTTACCCATAATATAAAAACAAAATAACTGTTTTAAAATATTTCAAATCTATATTTAACTTGGTGATTTTGTAACTAATTTAAAATATGAATAATCAGTAGTATATAAAACCTCACGTGGTTTAGGTGTGGACTTTGTGTTTATTTTTGTTTATCAAGTTTCTACATTGTTATAAGGTATCAGCTTTTTTTAAATATTATTTTTTTTTGGTTTCTCACATTCTAAATTTACTTTATTTCAAACTATTACGTCTATGTTCGTTTGATTAACTAGGTTCTTCTTTAAGTTACTTTCTATTGGACACAGACAGTTGAAGTCAGTATCAAGTTAATGTAATAATAGCTGTTTATTATATGCATTAGTGTTAGATCAATGTATCTGGTAAACTATGAACATTTGTTTATGGTTAAAAACCTGTAAAATCGAATAGTTATTATTAAGTGTAGTAAGCATTTACTGAGATACATCTACGAATATATAGTACGGCCAATAGATGGCGTTAAACACAAAATACAGTAATGGAAATAAAATACGACAAATGCGATCCACGAATCGTGCTCTTTTAAGATTTCTGGCTTTTTCTGTCAAATATCTTTCTTCTACTTCAATGTTGTTCTTAGTCTTAGATTTCTAGAAGAATAAACAACAAGAGAAATTATAATTTACAATAAATTAGACAATTATACATCGGACAATTAAGAATATGGATTAACTTATCCTCATCAGCCAAAATGTTCTCCCCAAATATACTATTTTATGTGTTTCTTTATATATGAAGTAATAAATAAAAATACTAGATATAAAAATTAAAGACAGTTCATAAATATTTTTCTTTATGTTTTGATTAAAATTTCATTAATTTCGGTGTTTTACAACACATTTAATTAGTGTTATGTAGAAACGTTTCTTTGTGTGTGTAAAGTGCCAATACAAATATATCATCTGTCTGGCCCTGGTGCCAGAGTGTAAAACGTTCTGAGAATCCAAGTTATCCAGTACGATACTACAAGAGTGACGACTAGCCGTAGGTATTATTCACAAACTCCATTCCTTCTCATCTTTCAATACAAAAGCATTTCATAATTAAAGCGAAAATAATAAAAGAAACTCTATATTCCGAAAACAAATATTAAAGCTGGCCATCTTCGTATTTGTCTGTTTAATAAAAATGAATAAACCCTTAATGTGTCAGGTTTTGTAAAATACAAAATGAAGAAAATTTAAATAATTAAATACCTGGAAACAAACACAGAGGAGAACTTATCACAAAGACCGTTTTTTAAAACACCACAGAATAAACACAGATGAGGGCTTGTCATAGACCGTTCTTTAAAACACCACAGAATAAACACAGAGGAAAACTTATCATAAAGACCGTTCTTTAAAACACCACATAATAAACACAGATGAGGACTTATCATAAAGACCGTTTTTTAAAACACCACAGAATAAACACAGAGAAGGACTTATCATAAAGACCGTTCTTCAAAACACTACAGAATAAACACGCTTTAGAAATAACTTTATTTTCAAAAGAAAAGCAAGGTTCATTTGTATTATAGTATAATAATTCTCTAACACCACAACAGAGGGAGAGTCTCCCTCAAATAACATATTTTGTACCTTACTGCAGACTCAGTGTGTATTTCTACATACGAATTCGATTATACAACACTACAGAAGTAATCTCCGTTTATGTTATTAAATATTAGTGATGGTAAATGCAATATGTTAATAAATATTAGTGATGGTAAATGCAATATGTTGATAAATATTAGTGATGGTAAATGCAATGTATTAACAAACGATTGTGATGGTAAATGCAACATGTTACTAATATTTGTGATGGTAAAATATAGTATGATAATTGTTATGTAAATGTCGTGTAAATATTTTGTAAACGACAGCATGTCGTGTTGTGTTTGAATTTTCATTTCTATTATTCATTTTTCCATATTTATATTATTGTTTCGAAGTTTAAACTAATAAAATATGTTGTTATATATTTAGGGTAACATTTAGAATTTTCTTGAATTAAGTAATCCAATCATATGTTTGTAAATGAAGTGCTGGTGACTACGTGTCTAGACGTGTAGTCTCGTGCAAGAACGGACATGCGTGGATTGCTCTGGAGAGCTGTAGAATTTTCGCGGTCTTTCGAGGAGTTTAGGCCTACAATATATAAACAGACGAAGATGCGAGAGACAAGAAAGAGATTCAGACATCAGTTATTATTCCAAGAAAAAAGGAGAGTCAGACATTAGTTTTATTTCAAAAGAAGAGAGTCAGTTATTTGAGAAAGATTAAGTGTGATTATTCAACTTGGATTTGTGACTAAAGTTAGATCTACGGAAGCTGTGATTTTATTTCGTCAATCTCTACGATTCATCTGAATTACTGCTTGTGCTGAGAGTCGGCGAATTTATTGAACTGTGAACTGTTTCTGAACTTCTTCATTTAAGCTTCGGAATTTCTTCGTGGGACCAAATTCACACCCTAGACTGGAATTTGAGACTTTCATTTTAGATCATTATATTAGATACAGGCCAGTACCATTTTGTATTGTGATTAATTTTGAAGTTTGAAACTAGTATTATTTTGTTTTGTAATTAATTTTGAATGTTGTAACTTAATATATGTCACTGTTATTATATATAATTTATGTTATATCTGTTATATTTGTTAATAGTTTAGTGTTATAAATTATACAAGCAGTTATCTGCGTTTTTCTGTTGCGTTTAGTCTACGAAGAACATAAAACATAAAAAATACGTAACAGAAAATTGGGGGCTCGTCCGGGATATCGAACAAACAATTTAATTTTATTATAAAATAAGATTTATATTCTATACAGATAGACAGCTTGTATATTCAAAATGGCATTCCATCTTGAAGATTTTATAAACGAATTTAATCAGAATCCCTCTTTTGAATTAATCAGTGAATTAAAAAAATCTGAATTGCTTGATGTTGGTAAACATTTTAATATAGAAGTGAAGCAATCAATGAAGAAAGCAGATATTAAACAAATTATTGTTGAACATTTGGTCAGCCAAAAAGTTTTACCTCAAAAAGTTGCACAACGATTGCCTGTCGCTCATTTTGACCCAGATTTCGAATTAAAAAAAATGGAAATGGAAATGAAATTTCGTTTAGAAATTGAAAGGAAACGACTTGAGGCAGAACAAAAGCGTATTGAGGCAGAACAGGAAAACAGACGCCTTCTTCTTGAGGCAGAACAGGAAAACAGACGCCTTCTTCTTGAGGCAGAACAGGAAAACAGACGCCTTCTTCTTGAGGCAGAACAAGAAAATAAACGTATTGAGGCAGAACAAGAAAACAAACGCCTTGATGCCGAAATACAAAAAGAACGCATTAAAGCTGATAAGGAAATCAGTATGAGAAAGGCACAGACAGAAGAAAAGGTTGTCCAAATGCGGTTGGATAATTTTGATGCTTCCAAACAAATTCGTTTAGTACCTCCATTCAATGAAAAAGCTGTAGATAAATATTTTCAGCAATTTGAAAAATTGGCCCTTAGGATAAAATGGCCTACCGAATATTGGACAGTATTACTTCAGAGTGTTCTCAAGGGTAAAGCTCAGGATTTTCCAAACTCACAGCCGAGCAAAGTTATGATTACGAGCACGTCAAAAAATGCATTTTGAATGCATATGAATTGGTGCCAGAGGCATACAGACAAAAATTTCGTGGTTACAAAAAGTTTGACAGCCAAACTTATGTCGAATTTGCTCGTGAAAAAGAAACTCTGTTCGACAGGTGGTGTGATTCCAAAGAAATCAAAGAGGATTATACAAAACTCAGAGAACTCATGTTAGTTGAAGAGTTTAAAAGATGTATTTTCGTAGAGCTAAAAACTTATATTGATGAACAAAAAGCTTCCAAAATTCATGATGCTGCTGTCTTGGCAGACGAGTATGCTTCGACTCACAAAGATTTCTCATACAAAAGCAAAACAAATCACACAGCAAAGAAACCCAATGACTCATTCAAATATTATGCAAATGTCAACAAAGACAAAAAAGAGCAAACTTCTAATTCACAAACGAAGACTCCATCTTATTCTCAAAGCTCGTCATCTACCCAAAACGTGTCATTCTCATCCAAAACATGTGCTTATTGTAAGAAACCTGGCCATCTGATTTCTGAGTGCTATAAGGTAAAAAACAAGTCATCACCCCATAGTTTCATTTCGCCCTCGTTGGATACATCATTGGTTCCCAATGATTTTGACCCTGTCCAGTCCACTGTGGATTCTAAGCCCAATATTATTGATGTACCTTAAAATCTTGTTGAGGACAAATTTAAGCCTTTCATCACTGAAGGTTTTGTTTCTTTTGTTGGCGATTCACGTCTACAACCAATTAAAATCCTGCGGGATACTGGAGCTTTTCAGAGTTTGATTTTGGAAAGTGTACTTCCGTTTTCTGAAAAGTCATCCGTTGGGGCCAGTGTGCTCATTTCTGGTGTAGAAGGTGGCGTCGTTTCTATTCCTCTTCATAGATTAGATTTACATTCGGACTTAGTTTCAGGCCCAGTGACTGTGGGTATTAAAGCTTTATTGCCTGTTGAAGGTGTGTCTATGCTTTTGGGGAATGATTTGGCTGGTAGTAAGGTGGTACCAGAGGTTCGTGTTGTTGAAGCACCTGTTATTACAGTACAGAGCAACTCGTTGAAGAGTTTCCTGATGTTTTTCCCGCCTGTGCTGTTACTCGTTCTCAGACACGTTCTCAGGAGTCCAAAGAGGATTTCTCTTTATCTGATACATTCATGTCTCACATCGATGAGATTTCTGACTCAACTTTAAGTTCTACTGATGACACTAAGACATTTTTCGACTCTCTTCATCGAAACAAACTTATTGAGGAACAGGACAATGATCTTGAAACTCGTTCTCTTCTACAACTGGCTGTTGATGAAAATGAAATAGGAACTGTCCCTATTTGTTACTACCAGAAGTCAGGTGTATTAATGAGAAAATACAGACCTCCTGACGTTGCTGCTGATGAAGAGTGGAATGTTATTCACCAAATTGTCATTCCAAAATGCTATCGGAATGATATTCTTAGTCTTGCTCATGACCATGTATTGTCGGGATACTTAGGTGTAAGAAAGACCCTAGATCGTATCCGACGACATTTCTATTGGCCAAAGATGCGCCAAGATGTTGTTGACTTTTGTAAGACATGCCATTCTTGCCAAATGACTGGAAAACCAAATCAAAGGATTCCAAAAGCACCACTGCAGCCTATTCCTGCCTTTGAAGAACCGTTCTCAAGGGTCATTATCGACTGTGTTGGCCCAATGCCAAAAAGCAAAGCAGGAAATGAATACCTCTTTACGATCATGTGTGCTTCTACACGTTTCCCTGAGGCAATCCCTTTGAGAAAAATCACTGCTCTTGTCAAATCCTTTACCATGTTCGGAATTCCAAAAGTTGTGCAATCAGATCAAGACACAAATTTTATGTACAAGCTATTTCAACAAGCCATGCATGATCTAAACCTCCATCAAGTTTCATCCAGTGCATACCATCCTGAGTCACAAGGTATTTTTGATCATTTCTACCAAATTACTGCCACAAACACTCAAAGAACTAGGTTGAGGGTGTTCCCTTGTTATTGTTTGAAGTTCGTGAGGTTATTTCAGAATCTACTGGATTTAACCCTTTTAAGTTGGTTTAAAAATACAAATAAACAAAAAAAAAGTTTTCACAAGTTCAAACTTATAAACAGACGAAGATGCGAGAGACAAGAGAGAGATTCAGACATCAGTTATTTTTCCAAGAAAAGAGGAGAGTCAGACATTAGTTTTATTTCAAAAGAAGAGAGTCAGTTATTTGAGAAAGATTAAGTGTGATTATTCAACTTGGATTTGTGACTAAAGTTAGATCTACGGAAGCTGTGATTTTATTTCGTCAATCTCTACGATTCATCTGAATTACTGCTTGTGCTGAGAGTCGGCGAATTTATTGAACTGTGAACTGTTTCTGAACTTCTTCATTTAAGCTTCGGAATTTCTTCGTGGGACCAAATTCACACCCTAGACTGGAATTTGAGACTTTCATTTTAGATCATTATATTAGATACAGGCCAGTACCATTTTGTATTGTGATTAATTTTGAAGTTTGAAACTAGTATTATTTTGTTTTGTAATTAATTTTGAATGTTGTAACTTAATATATGTCACTGTTATTATATATAATTTATGTTATATCTGTTATATTTTTTAATAGTTTAGTGTAATAAATTATACAAGCAGTTATCTGCGTTTTTCTGTTGCGTTTAGTCTACGAAGAACATAAAACATAAAAAATACGTAACAATAATAAATGTTTGTGATGGTAAATACCATGTTATTAAATATTAGTGATGGTATATACAACGTTATTAATTGTTATTGATTGTAAATGCAATTTTTTTTTTTAAACTTTAGTTGTGGTAAATACCATATATTATTACTATATATTATTAAATATTACTAATAGTGTACATACAATATGTTTTTAAAATCTGAAATTGATACTGACACTTAATATTCCATAACCACTTACTATGACATTAAATGTCTTGATTGATTTTCGAAACTCCTCAGGTGGTAATTTACTTCGTGATAAGTAGTTGACTAGGGTGAACTCCAATAGAACACCGAACACCATGACAGTACAAACTCCAATCCAAGCATCAATCGCCTTGACGTACGAAACAGGAGGCAGATTAGTGCGTATTCCTCCTGCCACAGTGGTCAGTGTGAGAAGGGTGGTCACTCCAAGGGTCACCCTGGCGGGAACTGCGTCCACGTTTAACCAGAAAGAAACCCACGAGATCATGACTATCATAAACGTGGGGAGGTAGGTCTGGATCATGTGGTACCCATTCTGTCGCTTCAACGTGAACGTGATGTTTAAGAAACTGAAATTTCCTTTAAAAAAATCGTCACTATTTCAAAGAAGAAAACATTTAACACAATGAATATTTAAAGTTAAAACTATTACGATAAAGGATGAGACAGAAGTTGGTAATTGTGTGGATTCTCTGATCTAACGAGAATGTGCTTAATGACCACAAAATTATACTTGACTTTTCACATTTATAATAAACCACCTGTTGAAAAACCAACAAATGAGTAGAGGATGTCATGTAAAATACAAAAAAATTCAGTAAAAGCTGTGAAAGAACGACCAGTATAGCTGCACTATGCAGTGTTTAACTTTCGTTCATGATACAAAACTTAATAATTAACGGATTTAATACAAAAAAATTATAACAGATGTATTACATAAATATAAAGAAAAAAGAATTAAATGTCTTGTGTTTAACATTTATAAAGAATTTAAATATATTTTATAAACAGCAAACTCTTGGCCTATATTTTTGTGCGTAATAACATTATTCATTATTACCTAAGAGCGTACAAATTTTAAAATATTATTTTTTTCGATCCTTTAATATTAAAGAAACAACAGACTCTAATCTTATTCAATTAGCCAAATATGATAAATTCGTCAGCGCAATGACGAAAAAGAGACATTCTGAGAATTTATGATAATTTCTCAATGTTAACATGAAATGAGTTAAAGAAATCTAAATCATTATTCCTACGCCAGGAAACAAAAAAGTAATATTTAAGACACACTTAAGATATGTCAAACAGTTTCATGAAAATTTTATTCTCATATATGTATTTGTTGCCATTTTTAAGTTACAAATATTATCCAATTGATTTGAGCTTTTACTATCTGGTTGAGATTTTCTTAATAAAAACTTTTGAGTACTAATATTTTTGTTATTTCAGTAACGATATGCACGCATGTAAGATATACTATGTAATTTATTCAGTTAATCAAATGCTTTATCCGTATCTAAGCATCTCTAAAAGATTATGACATCTTACTACTGTAAGATACTCTTCTTGGACTTGATGTCTACAATGACATTTCATTCCACTAATAAGTGATTATTGTTGTCCTTCCATTAATTTTAATGGAAAAACAAAGATAAAAAGGCAAAACAACGAACAAACTGTTTATATTTTAAAATTAATGATCATTTCGAAACCAAGCCCAATTCTGAGAGTAATGTTTTTCGTGAATATTTAAATTTTGTATTAAATCAATTATGTGGCAATTTATGTTAACTTATGAAACACACTGCGTTTCTTATCATACAGCTAACTCGTGGAATTGGCAGTTTTTTTAAGGTCTAAAGTAATAAAACAACAAAAATTATATTTGTAATCTCATTTAAGTATGAATGGTATAATATAACAACAAACCTCTTGAACTAGGAATATTAACCATTGATAGGTGGGAATAAGAAGAATTACATAACATTATTAGGAGTGATTGAACTAGGACAACAAACCATTGTTAATTAGGGGTAATAAGGATCATATAACATTGTTAATGTTAATTTAACAATGACAATAAATCATTGTTGGTTGGGGACAAGATGGATGATATAACATTGTTAATGTTAGTTGAACAAGAACAACAAACCATTGTTAATTAGGGGTAATAAGGATGTTATAACATTGTTAGGAGTAATTGAACTGGGACAACAAACCATAGTTAATTAAGAGTAATAGGGATGATATAACATTGTTAATGTTAGTTGAACAAGGACAACAAATCATTCTTAGTTGGGGATAAGAAGGATCATATATCATTGTTAGTAGTTATTAAACTAGAACAATCAACCATAGTTAGTTGGGGTAAGAAGGCTCATATAATATTGTTAGGAGTAATTGAACTTGGACAACAAACCATTGTTAGTTGGGGTAAGAAAAAGCATATAACATTGTTAATTTTAGTTGAACAAGGACAACAAATCATTGTTGGTTGGGATAAGAAGGATGATATAACATTGTTTGGAGTAATTGAACCAGGAAAACAAACCATTGTTAAGTAGGGGTAATAAGGATCATATAACATTGTTCGGAGTAATTGAACTAGGACAATAAACCATTGGTTGCTGGGGGGTAAGAATGACTATCAACACATTGTTTTTTCTATTGTCACTATCTAAACAGACGAATGTTTAGACAAGAGTAGAAACAGGCTGCTACTGTAGACCAAAACTGTAGAACATACTTAATCCAGTCATGGATCTCTATTTTAATATTACTGAAACCTCAGAGTAATATAAAACGTATGTCATTATTGCACATGCGCATACCTGTGTCAATGGAACGTAAGAAACCTCCATATGTGTATCCAGTCATATCAAATTCCGGTAAGTGTAATGGTTCTTCTAAAATGATTGGGTTTTTTTCTTGCCACGCTAATTCAACTTGGTCAGTTGTTTGTGCGTCTGTCAGTGTAAATTAATAAAAATATAAAAAAATTAATAAATTTAATTTTTTTCGAAAGAAACTTGTATTACTGAGAAGGTACCATTATTTACTGAGATCTGTGTACAGTTAAAGGATAAATACTATATGTTTGCTTTCTACAAATAACAGTGTGGTTTACTAAAATAAAAAAAAATTAATATTCGAGTAATTTCTGTATCTCTGATTACAAATAAAATTTTGTAAACATTTGAACAATTGGTAGTGGGACTTAAGTGTTTCATTTTTCGGCTTCAACAACTAACAGTAAAACTTAAGTGTTAACTGAACAGAATAACTCAAATTTAATTGTTTGAATACTTAATTTGAACAACTGTTAGTTAAAATGAGATATTTTAATGATTTAAGTGAACACTGGCGTTTAAAGCTATGATATCTTTGTACCTAAATTTACGGCTGACAGCCAAACTTCTTATGGTGCTTAGTTTAAGGACCTGAGAGTCAAATTCACACTCAACAAATTAAATTAAAAGAAACATTATCATTATGGAACTGCTGCTTATGGTGCTTAGTTTGAGGACCTGAGAGTCAAATTCACACTCAACAAATGGAATTAAAAGAAACATTATCATTATGGAACTGCTGCTTATGGTGCTTAGTTTGAGGACCTGAGAGTCAAATTCACACTCAACAAATTAAATTAAAAGAAACATTATCATTATGGAACTGATGCTTATGGTGCTTAGTTTGAGGACCTGAGAGTCAAATTCACACTCAACAAATGAAATTAAAAGAAACATTATCATTATGGAACTGATGCTTATGGTGCTTAGTTTGAGGACCTGAGAGTCAAATTCACACTCAACAAATGAAATTAAAAGAAACTATCATTATGAAACTGATGCTTATGGTGCTTAGTTTGAGGACCTGAGAGTCAAATTCACACTCAACAAATTAAATTAAAAGAAACATTATCATTATGGAACTGCTGCTTATGGTGCTTAGTTTGAGGACCTGAGAGTCAAATTCACACTCAACAAATGAAATTAAAAGAAACATTATCATTATGGAACTGATGCTTATGGTGCTTAGTTTGAGGACCTGAGAGTCAAATTCACACTCAACAAATGAAAATAAAAGAAACATTATCATTATGGAACTGCAGCTTATGGTGCTTAGTTTGAGGACCTGAGAGTCAAATTCACACTCAACAAATGGAATTAAAAGAAACATTATCATTATGGAACTGTTGTATATATTGAGCTTGTAATATAGACATCAAAGATTTGAGTAAAGTGTAATATTATATATAGTGTATTTCTGATCCAGATATGAACGATTTAGATAAAGTGTATTGTTATACACATTGTACATGTGATCTAAACATGAAAGGCTTAGAGTAAAGTGTATTTTATATATATTGTATTTCTGATCCACTCATGAACGACTTAGAGCAAAGTGTATTGTAATATATATTATAATTGTCATCTACATATGAAAGGCTTAGAATAAAGTGTGTTCTTATATATTTTGTTCTGGCGATCAAGACATGAATGGCTTTAAGTCTTTTATTACATTGATTGCACTTGTGATCCAGACATAAGCGACTTAAAGTGTATTGTTATATAAGTACTTTTCATCCAGACATGAACGACTTAGAGTAAAGTTTCTTGTTCTATATATTGCAAATGTGATACACACATGAAAGGCTTATACTAAAGTGAGTTGCTATATATAATTATGTAATTATGATCCAGACATGTAAGGCGTAGAGTAAAAGATGTACATATATATATATTGTACTTGTGATCAAGATATGAAAGATTTAGAATAAAGTGTGTTGTTATATATATTTTACTTAGGATCTAGACTTGTACGTCTTTGAGTAACGTGTGTTGTTATATATATTTTACTTAGGATCTAGACTTGTACGTCTTTGAGTAGCGTGTGTTGTTATATGCTGTACATAACTGAACGACTTAGAATAGATTGTAGATATATAAATTGTAGTTGTGACAAAAATAAGTTTTAAATAATTTACCAAATTGATGTAATATTTGAGTTCAATATACTTTATGTAAAGTTACAGCATTATATACAGACATGTATGTTTGATTTACCTACTTTATGTAACGATCCATTAATTTTGTATTCAGACCAGTTTGAATAATTTACCAAAATGATGTAACATATGTTGAGACCAGTACGATTGATTTACAGACTTTATATAACAATGCAGTTTTATATACAGTCGAGAATCATTAATATACCTAAATTATATAATATTACAGTGTTATATAGAGAAAAGTATGAATGACTTGCGTATTTTATGTAACATTACAGTTTGATACATCAATAAGTATGAACGATTTAGCAAAATTTATCTATCTTTACAGTTTTATATACAGACATGTATGATTAATTTAAATACACAAAGTAGCATGTCAGTTTTATATACAGGCGAATATAACTAAGATAACTATCTCAGGTGAAATTTACGTTTGAATTACATACTTTATGTAACATTTCAGTTCTATACAGAGAAATCTTTGAGTGATTTACCACTTTGATGTAACATTTCAGTTTGACACACAAACAAGTATGAATGATTTGCTTATTTAATGTAACATTACAGTGTTACATACAGACGAGTATGATTAATTTACCTAAATTACGAGATATTTCAGTAATATATATATAAACGAGTATGAATGATTTGCATATTTTATATAAGATTACAGTTTTATTTATGTACATACGATTATCATTGATTTACCTACTTTACGTAACATTACAGTTTTATATAGAAACGAATGATTTATTTATCTACTTTATATAACCTCTCAGTTTTATATACCAACGAGTATTACTGATTCGCCTACTTTATATGACAGTTCACTTTTATATACAGAAAAGTATGATTGATTAATCTATTTTGTGTAACATTACCGTTTTATATACAGACGGGTATGATTGATTTACCTTCTTTATGTAACTTTTAGTTTTATGTATTAACAAGTATAAGTTATTTGCCTATATTGTATGATATTTTAATCAGTGATGTCGAGAAATCCCACTTGTTGAGAATTATATATGCAAAAACGGCTCGTTTTGGTTGAAAAAATATTTTACATGGAAGAGCAAACAACGTTTAGACCTTCTTTGGTCATCGTCAGGTTCACAAAGAAAGAGGTAACTGACCGGAAGCTGACCACATGTTTGGAAGGAGCTGTATAACTGAGTGTCGGAATGTAGAGGGAGGTGTTAGATATTTGAATATATAATTTTATCTATAATATTAATATAGGTATAATGGCGTTCCTTTATATTGGTTTATTTTGGGTTTAAGTTGTTGTATAAGTAAGGCTTCTTTAATTTTGCGTTTGTTTATGTTTGTTTCTTTATTTAGTATTTGAATGTTTTCTATGGTTATGTTGTGTTTATTTGACTTGCAGTGTTCGAAAACGTGTGAAGGTGACTTTTTATGTTCTTTGAATATGGTTTCCATTTTTCTACTTGTTTCTCCAATATAGAAGTCGTGGCAGTTATCACATTGTATTTTATAAATAATGTTGGTGTGGTGTTTGTCAGTGTAGTTTTTACATAGTATAGACCTCAGTTTTATGCCTGGTTTTTGAATACATTTAGTATTAACTGGAATGTCATATTTTGTTACTAGTTTTTGCTAAATGTTGGTTATTTGTCTGCTGATGTCAGAAATATATGGTATACAACAGTATATGGTTTCGTGATTTTTTTATTCGTGAGATATATTTATTTTTGTTGGTTGATTTTGCTTTCTGTCTAGGTGTGTGCGTATAATGTTTTGTACGGTTTGTGGAGTAAACTTATTGATGTTGATGAAGTATTGTTTTATTTTGTCTAATTCATCGTTAATTTTATCTGGTGAGCATAGTTTTATGGCTGTGTTTATCTGGTTTCGTAGTATGTTGAGTTTTTGTTTTGTTTCATGTGCTGAGTCCCAATGAATGTATAGTCCAGTATGGGTGATTTTTCGGTGGATTTCTGTTTTGAATTGTGTGTCGGTTCTTGTAATTTTGAGGTTAAGAACTGATATTTGATTGCTTTCTTCCTGTTCACATGTGAAGTTAATGTTGGGATGTATAGAGTTAATGTGATTGAAAAAATTAAGTGTATGTTCTGTAGATTTGAATCCCGCAACCGTGTCATCTACATATCTGTATCAGTATAGTGGTGGATGTAATGCTGTATTAATGCTTGTGTTTTAACTTGTGTCAAAAATATTGGCTAGAACTGGTGATACTGGGTTGTCCATGCTTAGGCCATTTGTTTGTATATAGTTTTGGTTGTTGAACAATATTGATGTTAGGGTCTCAGATATAGAGTTCTAAGGCTACCTTGCAGACTTAAGTGGTTGGAACTTCTGTAAAGAGGGATATAACATCGAAACTGGCCATTAAGGCTTTATGATTAAGTTGATTAAGATTAGATCTGAAATTAAAAGAGTCTTTGATGAATGAGCTGGCTGATGTTACATATTTGGAGAATGCCCATGCTATGTATTTACCAAGATTGAAATTAAACGATTCATATGTTGACATTATTGGTCGTAATGGACAATTTGGTTTATGAGGTTTGGGGATGCCGTATATTTGTGGTGTGCGTGAGTCGGTTTTACGTAGGTAGGATTGTTTGTTTGTTTGTTTTGGAATTTCGCACAAAGCTACTCGAGGGCTATCTGTGCTAGCCGTCCCTAATTTAGCAGTGTAAGACTAGAGGGAAGGCAGCTAGTTATCACCACCTACCGCCAACTTTTGGGTTACTCTTTTACCATGGAATAGTGGGATTCACCGTCACATTATACACCCCCACGGCTGGGAGGGCGAGCATGTTTAGCGCGACCCTCGGATTACGAGTCACACGCCTTACGCGCTCGACCATGCCAGGCCACGTAGGTAGGAATAAAGTGTTTGTGAAAGTGTGTTGGCTTTTTTCGTTTTTAGTAGTAATTTGTTCAGTTGCGTCTCGTGTGTCTTTGTTAGATTTGTTTGTATTGGTTTAAATTTGTTCGTGTCTGATAGGATGTTATTCATTTGTTGGATGTATTCATTCGTGTTCATTATGACTATAGCGTTACCTTTATCTGCTTTTAGAATTTTTATGTTTTTGTCTTGTTTTAGGTTTTTAATGGAATTAATGTCTCTTTTTGTGAGATTGTTTTTTGGTTTTCGTTTTGTGAAATTATGTTGATGGTTTTGTGAGAAAAGTATTTGAAAAAAATCATTTAAGATGTTGTTTTTTGGTGTTTCTGGAAAATATTTTTTTTTATTTTACCTGGGAAGTTTGGCTGTTGGATGTCAATAATATTATCTAATTTGTCTTCTTTCTGTTGGTTGGTTTTAGTTGTTTCCTTGTTTTTGTTCTCTGTAGAAAGTATCACAAGTCTCCTGGCTAGATCACCTAAACATGTTTTGATTTCTATGGTTGCAATGTACCTAGGTGCTATTGCGAAGTTGAGTCCTTTGTTCAGTAGATGTATCTCATCTGCATTTAATTATATATTCAAACATCTAACACCGCCCTCTACATTCCGACACTCAGTTACACAACCCCTTCCAAACATGTGGTCAGCTTCCCGTCAGTTACCTCTTTCTTTGTGAACCTGACGATGACCAAAGAAGGTCTAAACGTTTTTCCATATATATGATATTTTAGTTTTACATACAGATAAATGATTGATGTACCTTCTTCAAGTGACCCCCAGTGGCTCAGCGGTATGTCTGCGGACTTACACGCTAAAATCCGGGTTTCGATACCCGTGGTGGGCAGAGCACAGATAGCCCATTGTGTAGCTTTGTGCTTAATTCAAAACAACAACAACCTTCTTCAAGTGACATTATAGTTTTATACCCAGACGAGTATGATTGTTTTACCTTCTTCAAGTAACATTACAATTTATATACTGACGAGTATCATTAATTTACCTACTTTTCTAACTTTTAATTGTATATACTGACGAGTATGAGTGATTTAACAACATTATGTGACATTTTAGTGTTATGTATAGACAAGTGTTATTGATTTACATACTTTAGTTAACATTACAGTTTAATATACAGACTAGTTAGTATGAGTTATTTACCTAATTTAAGTGACAATGCAGTTTAAAATAGAGACGAGTATGACTGAGTTAACAACTTTACTTTGCATTTCAGTTTGATATATCAACGAGTATGATTGGTTTGAGTACTTTATTTGACATTTCAGTGTTATATAAAGACGACTATGAATGTTTTTCCTACTTTTTGTAACATTTCAGTTTGGTGTACAAACGAGTATGATTCATTTAACTTTTGTATCTTACATTTCAGTGTAACATTTGAGTTTGGTATGGAAAGGAGTATGATTGATTTAATTACTTTATGTAACATCCAGATATATATACAAAGGAGTATGATTGATTTAATTACTTTATGTAACATCCAGATATATATACAAAGGAGTATGATTGATTTAATTTCTTTATGTAACATCCAGATATATATACAAAGGAGTGTGATTGATTTAATTACTTTATGTAACATCCAGATATATATACAAAGGAGTATGATTGATTTAATTACTTTATGTAACATCCAGATATATACAAAGGAGTATGATTGATTTAATTACTTTATGTAACATCCAGATATATATACAAAGGAGTATGATTGATTTAATTACTTTATGTAACATCCAGATATATATACAAAGGAGTGTGATTGATTTAATTACTTTATGTAACATCCAGATATATATACAAAGGAGTATGATTGATTTAATTACTTTATGTAACATCCAGATATATATACAAAGGAGTGTGATTGATTTAATTACTTTATGTAACATCCAGATATATATACAAAGGAGTGTGATTGATTTAATTACTTTATGTAACATCCAGATATATATACAAAGGAGTATGATTGATTTAACTACTTTACGTAAGATTCAGATATATATACAAAGGAGTATGATTGATTTAATTACTTTATGTAACATCCAGATATATATACAAAGGACTATGATTGATTTAATTACTTTATGTAACATCCAGATATATATACAAAGGAGTATGATTCATTTAACTACTTTACGTAAGATTGTGACAAGACAACTTTCAAATACTTACATGTGCCTAGGAGGAGATGACAACGTTGTGTGTCGAGAGGATAGTGACGAAAAGTCATATGACAAGACAATCTCAGGGTCAGTCTGGTAGGTTGAGTTAAAAATATATATATATAATATACTAGTTAACAAAGAACCGTGTATTTAATATACTAGCTAATAAAGAACTGTGTATTTAATATACTTGTTAACAAAGAACCGTGTATTTAATATACTAGTTAACAAAGAACCGTGTATTTAATATACTAGTTAACAAAGAACTGTGTATTTAATATACTGGTTAATAAAGAAGTGTGTCTTTAATATACTAGTTAACAAATAATTGTGTATTTAATGTACTGGTTAATAAAGAACTGTGTATTTAACAAACTAGTTTATAAAGAACTGTGTATTTAATAAACTAGCTAATAAAGAACTGTGTGTTTAATATACTAGTTAACAAAGAACCGTGTATTTAATATACTAGTTAACAAAGAATTGTGTATTTAATATACTGGTTAACAAATAACTGTGTATTTAATATACTGGTTAATAAAGAAGTGTGTCTTTAATATACTAGTTAACAAATAATTGTGTATTTAATGTACTGGTTAATAAAGAACTGTGTATTTAACAAACTAGTTTATAAAGAACTGTGTATTTAATAAACTAGCTAATAAAGAACTGTGTGTTTAATAAACTAGCTAATAAAGAACTGTGTATTTAATAAACTAGCTAATAAAGAACTGTGTTTAATAAATTAGTTAATAAAGAACTGTGTATTTTACATTGTTTGAATGACTACTAATCGTACAACTCACTCAAGTTTTTGTCAGAAAAACCAGTAATAATAAGTTTCTTAAATAAGCATCTATGTATTGCAATCAGATCATAAAATAGCAGTAAACACGGTTGTTGTTTTATAAGAAACTCGCCACCTAATTTAACAATCCATATATTCTGTAACAAAAGGATGCTGTGGAGTGAATATACAGAGCTCAGAGTTTCAAAATATCTTTAAAGAACTATGTTTAAAAAAACTTATATTTGAAAAACTGTAATAAAATTACACATACACTTCACTATTACACCAATAAAATTACTCATAAACATTACCACTACAACAGTAACATTACACATAAAGATTATTAGTACAAGAATAATATTACATGAAAACATTTCTACTGCAAGAAAAAATTACACATTTATATTACTTCACAAACAATAACATTAAACACTAACATTACTATAACACCAATAAAATTTCTCATAAATATTATTACTACAACAGTAACATTACACACAAGCCTTACTACTACATTTATAACATTACAAAAACATTTTACTAGAACAATAACATCACACTTAAACATTACTATTAAATAATAACATTATACATAAATATTACTACTACAACAACCACATTACACCTAAGCATTACAAGAATAACAACAGATATACATTCACATAGAAATATTACTACAATTACAGTAATATTACCCTCAGATATTACTACTACAGCAAAAATATTACACATAAACATTACTACTATACAATAAAAATACTATTACATCAATAACATTACATATTAACATTACTGCTACAAGAATAACATTACACATAAACTTTACCATTACACTGATATCATTATATATGAGCATTTCTACTACAAAAATAACTTTACACATAAACATTATTTCTAGAAGAATAACATTGCACATTAACATTGCTACTATGACAAAACATTACGCATTAGCATTACTACTACAGCAATAACATTACACTTAAATATTACTTCTAGAAGAATAACATTACACTTAAATATCAATAATACAAAACATTACAGAAAACATTATAATACAAGAATAACATTACCTATAAACATTATTATTGCAAGAATAATAATACACATAAACATTAATATCATAAGTACAAAATTGCACATATACATTAATATTACAAGAATATTATTACACACTAACATTGCTACTACAATAATAACATTGCCCATAAACATTACTACTACACCAATAAAATTACACATGCATTTTACTTGTACAACAATAATATTACACATAAGCATTACTATTGGAAGAATAACATTACACATAAGCATTTCTACTAGAACAATAAAATTACACGCAAATATTACCACATCACCAAAATCATTACACATAAATATTACCAATAGAAAAATAACAGAACAATTTATCATTAATAATACACCTAAAACATTACTACTACACCAACAACATCGCTCATAAACATTATTATTACAAGAATAACTTTACACATAAGAATTACTACTAATACAATAACATTATTCATTAACATTACTACTACACTGTTAAAATTATACATAAGCATTACAATTACAACAATAATATTACAGAAAATATTGTAATACAAGAATAACAATATATATTAACATTAGTACTACAAGGATAACATTACACATAAGCATTATTACTACAACAATAATATTACACTTAAAGATTACTTAACAACGTGAAAGCAATATTCTTATTTCTATTACAAAAATGAATGCCTAATACATTACCTACCTCATGCTATAAAGGACGACACCGTCTGGAGAAATTTTCAACAGCATGTTAGGAACCGTAACATAGTGAAATTCAGCCTCCTTCACGTTCCTGAAGAACAAGTCGGGTTTCCACATACGACTGATCATGTCTTTTCCACTCATGGTTACTGTATTGTTTACACCATAAACTGCCAGATTAAGTCTGTGGTCCAGCCATGATTGACGTAAGTAAATATCCAGGGTGTAATCCTACAAGTAACAAAACCAACAACCATTAGGTTTAATAGGTACTAACCTAAAGAACCTATAACAGTTAGGCATTCTTTAAGCAATACCGATCTAAGAAACCTGTAACCATTAGGTGTTATTTAAAAGGTAGTAATATATAGAACCTATGACCATTAGGTGTTCTTTAACGGATAGTAATCTATAGAGACTATAACCATTAGATATTCTTTAACAGGTACCAATCTAAAGAACCCATAACCATTACGTTATATATAAAGAAGTATTATTACGGTAACCAAACACAGGTGACGTATAGAAGTATCATTACAGTGACCGAGAAATAGGTTATATAAAGAAGTATTATTACAGTAACCAAACACAGGTGACGTATAGAAGTATCATTACAGTGACCGAGAAATAGGTTATATAAAGAAGTATTATTACAGTAACCACATACAATTGACGTATAGAAGTATCATTACAGTGACCGAGAAATAGGTTATATAAAGAAGTATTATTACAGTAACCAAACACAGGTGACGTATAGAAGTATCATTACAGTGACCGAGAAATAGGTTATATAAAGAAGTATTATTACAGTAACCACATACAATTGACGTATAAACGTCCTGCTATAGTAACCTACGCACGTTGTACAAGACGACAGTTTTTAGTGAATTTGTTTGAAAAATGTTAAAATCTGCACATAACATTACATGAGTAATCAGCCAATCGATCACTTGATTTCCTTCTACTCACAGTAGTAGAAGAGACCAAAAAGTAGGGCACATAATATGGAACAATGGGTAATTTTCATGACAGGATCCACCTTTGGAAAGATAATCTGAATTTGAGTTGCCACTCGACCCCTATCAGATAAACTATGTTTGTAAACTGAGCTTTGAACAGGTATACATGACGTAACTTTCAGATAATACAGTAAAGGAAATGAAGTGTGTTTGTTATTCCCTACCACACCTGAAACTGAAGAGATTAGGTGCAGAAGGAAACGTATTATTAACTAATCAAAACACAACATGTTAGGCTTATCCTTTTTTAGTTTTGTTATTTTATGACTCTTAGGAGTTATTGGAGGTAATAGCAATAATATTCCACCGAACTATATTCGAATATAGTGATTAACACTGAGACAGATGGATAACTAAGTGTTACAAATAGTATTTAACACTGAGACAGATCGATAACTAAGTGTTACAAATAGTATTTAACACTGAGACAGATCGATAACTAAGTGTTACAAATAGTATTTAACACTGAGACAGATCGATAACTAAGTGTTACAAATAGTATTCAACACTGAGACAGATCGATAACTAAGTGTTACAATGGTTAAAAATGTTACTAAATTTAATGCAGTTTGGATAGAAAAGACCCACCATGGCCAAGTAGTTAGAGACCTCGATTCGTAATCTAAATTTATCATGTTCAAATTTCTGTTACACCAACCATGATCGCCGTTTATGATTTGTGAGCTTTATAGGTTTCGGTCAGTCCCACTATGTTTGGATAAAAGAGCAGTCCGAGAGTTGATGGTGGTGGTGATGACTACCTGCCTTTCCTCTAGTCTTACATGATTAATATGGTGGTGGTGATGACTACCTCTAGTCTTACATGATTAATATGGTGGTGGTGATGACTACCTCTAGTCTCATGATTAATATGGTGGTGGTGATGACTACCTCTAGTCTTACATGATTAATACGGTGGTGGTGATGACAACCTCTAGTCTTACATGATTAATATGGTGGTGGTGTTGACTACCTCTAGTCTTACATGATTAAATAGAGAAAGCTAGAGCAGCTTGTCGCGAAATTCAAAAACAAAAACGAAACAAAATTTGGTGGAAAGAAATTAACTTAGTGAAAAACTCCAACTTGAAATCCAAACTGTCTTCAACGTAACTGGATATTTATTTTACATTTCATATATCCTAATTTAGACAGAACACGTGGTTTGATGGTTCTCTACCTCTATATTACTGAGAAACAAATGCCGTAAGACGTTAGAACAGTGTCGTCGTATTAACAATACTGTGACCCGTGACGTCAGTCACTGTCAATGATAACAAATATTATTTCCTACCATGTTTGCAGCGCTAATTGATCCCAGACTGTTAATGTAAATGTTCACTTTTACAGCAGTCGGATTATCTGAAAACAAACAAACATACGTATATCAATGTCCTGTAGAATCTAGCTTAACACTTTACACTGCATGGAAATCATACAAACTTCACACTTACAAAATAATCTTTGTTACGTCTTTTCAGTTCTTCCAAGAAACAGATATGGTAAAGTTTGTATACAAATACATGAATAAATACTGGTTTCATATTAAGTTTCAAGGATATACACAACTTCGATTCCATCAGTCAAACCGTCCGTTACAGAACAAACAATACTGCTGCTAAATCACTGTTCTACTTCGGTTTTACAAAAATAACCCAAGAATCTAAGATGTTTCTGTTTACTATTTACCTTCCTTCTAGTCTATAACAGGTGGGTTACCCAATAATCTAAGGTGTTTCCGTTTATTATTTACCTTCCTTCTAGTCTATAACAGGACGGTTACTAAAGAATCTAAGATGTTTCTGTTTATATTTACCTTCCTTCTAGTCTATAACAGGAGGGTTACTAAAGAATCTAAGATGTTTCTGTTTACTATTTACCTTCCTTCTAGTCTATAACAGGTCGGTTACCAAAGAATCTAAGATGTTTCTGTTTACTATTTACCTTCCTTCTAGTCTATAACAGGTCGGTTACCAAAGAATCTAAGATGTTTCTGTTTACTATTTACCTTCCTTTTAGTCTATAACAGGAGGGTTACTAAAGAATCTAAGATGTTTCTGTTTACTATTTACCTTCCTTCTAGTCTATAACAGGTGGGTTACCAAAGAATCTAAGATGTTTCTGTTTACTATTTACCTTCCTTCTCGTCTATAACAGGACGGTTACTAAAGAATCTAAGATGTTTCTGTTTACTATTTACCTTCCTTCTAGTCTATAACAGGAGGGTTACTAAAGAATCTAAAATGTTTCTGTTTACTATTTACCTTCCTTCTAGTCTATAACAGGAGGGTTACTAAAGAATCTAAGATGTTTCTGTTTACTATTTACCTTCCTTCTAGTCTATAACAGGAGGGTTAATAAAGAATCTAAGATGTTTCTGTTTACTATTTACCTTCCTTCTAGTCTATAACAGGTCGGTTACCAAAGAATCTAAGATGTTTCTGTTTACTATTTACCTTCCTTCTAGTCTATAACAGGACGGTTACTAAAGAATCTAAGATGTTTCTGTTTACTATTTACCTTCCTTCTAGTCTATAACAGGTGGGTTACCAAAGAATCTAAGATGTTTCCGTTTATTATTTACCTTCCTTCTAGTCTATAACAGGTCGGTTACCAAAGAAGCTAAGATGTTTCTGTTTACTATTTACCTTCCTTCTAGTCTATAACAGGACGGTTACTAAAGAATCTAAGATGTTTCTGTTTACTATTTACCTTCCTTCTAGTCTATAACAGGAGGGTTACTAAAGAATCTAAGATGTTTCTGTTTACTATTTACCTTCCTTCTAGTCTATAACAGGAGGGTTAATAAAGAATCTAAGATGTTTCTGTTTACTATTTACCTTCCTTCTAGTCTATAACAGGTCGGTTACCAAAGAATCTAAGATGTTTCTGTTTACTATTTACCTTCCTTCTAGTCTATAACAGGAGGGTTACTAAAGAATCTAAGATGTTTCTGTTTACTATTTACCTTCCTTCTAGTCTATAACAGGAGGGTTACTAAAGAATCTAAGATGTTTCTGTTTACTATTTACCTTCCTTCTAGTCTATAACAGGAGGGTTAATAAGAATCTAAGATGTTTCTGTTTACTATTTACCTTCCTTCTAGTCTATAACAGGTCGGTTACCAAAGAATCTAAGATGTTTCTGTTTACTATTTACCTTCCTTCTAGTCTATAACAGGACGGTTACTAAAGAATCTAAGATGTTTCTGTTTACTATTTACCTTCCTTCTAGTCTATAACAGGACGGTTACTAAAGAATCTAAGATGTTTCTGTTTACTATTTACCTTCCTTCTAGTCTATAACAGGACGGTTACCAAAACATCAAACAACACTTTCCAGTTGTTTTGTCACATTGAATATCACAGACATGCATGATAAAGCTATAAGTTTCTACAGTTTCTATTCGCAAAAAATGATGAAAATATATCTTCAAACGCCACCACTGGTCAGCGACGAATAAACATATTTAAAAACTTAAAATTTGTGTTTGGGAAAAGTGCAGACAGCACGATTTATAAAACAGCAAGAAAAAGCTTCAACTGAGATAGTAGTTAAATCATTCCCTTGAATAAGACTTTGAAGTCTATATTGATATTTGTTGCACATTTTAAACTGATATAACATCTAGAGATAACCTGAAGAGACATGTCACCTGTTCCGTAGGTAGGCCAAGCACGTTTATCATACGCAGAAAGAATATTGTCCAAATAAAACAACCTCTGTTTTCGTTTTGGAGCCACGTTAGTGTCAACAGGCTGCTGTTGGGGAAAGTTTCTGTGACAAACAAATTACAAACATGTTAAAGTATTTAATAAACATGAGGACAATTATATCATATAATAAACATGAGGATAATTATATCATATAATAAACATGAGGATAATTATATCATATAATAAACATAAAGACAGTTATATCATACAATAAACATGAGGACAATTATATCATATAATAAACATGAGGATAATTCTATCATATAATAAACATGAAGACAATTATATCATATAATAAACATGAGGATAATTATATCATATAATAAACATGAGGATAATTATATCATACAATAAACATGAGGATAATTATATCATACAATAAACATGAGGACAATTATATCATATAATAAACATGAAGACAGTTATATCATATAATAAACATAAAGACAGTTATATCATATAATAAACATGAGGATAATTATATCATATAATAAACATGAGGACAATTATATCATATAATAAACATGAGGACAATTATATCATATAATAAACATGAGGATAATTATATCATATAATAAACATGAAGACAGTTATATCATATAATAAACATGAGGATAATTATATCATATAATAAACATAAAGACAGTTATATCATACAATAAACATGAGGATAATTATATCATATAATAAACATGAGGACAATTATATCATATAATAAACATAAAGACAGTTATATCATATAATAAACATGAGGACAATTATATCATATAATAAACATGAGGACAATTATATCATATAATAAACATGAGGACAATTCTATCATATACGAAACATGACGAAAAGGATAAAACATGAGAACAGTTAACGCATATAATAATCAGAAGACAAACATTAAAACACTAAACTGTGTAACACAAATAAGTACATTTAGCACATACAATCAACAAAGGAAATACTCAAAACACCCGGGTTTCTATAACATTGTTGTTTATATTTGACAGCCATCCTATCTTCCACACGGTTGTGTGGCTATAATATTATTGATTATATTTGTCAGCCATCCTCTCTACTACACAGCTGTGTTTCTGTAACATTGTTTTTCACATTTAGCAGCCATCCAATCTATCGCACTGTTGTGTGTCTATAATATTGTTGTTTATATCTGTCAGCCATCCTCTGTACTACACAGCTGTGTTTCTGTAATATTGTTGTTTATATCTGTCAGCCATCCTCTGTACTACACAGCTGTGTTTCTGTAATATTGTTGTTTATATTTGACAGCCATCCTCTGTACTACACAGCTGTGTTTCTCTAACATTGTTGTTTATATTTGACAGCCATCCTCTGTACTACACAGCTGTGTTTCTCTAACATTGTTGTTTATATATGACAACCATCCTCTGTACTACACAGCTGTGTTTCTCTAACATTGTTGTTTATATATGACAACCATCCTCTATACTACACAGCTGTGTCTCTGTAATATTGTCGTTTATATTTGTAAGCCATCCTCTATACTACTCAACCGTTTTTGTCTAATGAATATTGAGTTATATTTCACTCATATTTTGTTCTACTTTGGTCGTGTTTAAATTTTTTTTTTTCGTTTTTAAACTTTCAAAGAAATTTCTATCTGTAAACATAAGAACTAATTTTTGTTGTACTATATATCGTATTATTAACGTATTAATGTCATAGAAATGTAGTTATAATTCCTATTGCTTACGTATGTTAAAGTTTAAGTGCTAGAAAAAGACAGTAGGTGTTATTTCTAAATTTAAAGTTCATAAACATGTTTAGAATGTATTTGGTAATAAGGTTAAATATACAAACAGACATTAGGTGTTACTTTTAAATGTAAAGTTCAGAAACATGTTTTGAATGTGTTTGGTAATAAGGTTAAGTATAAAAACAGACAGTAGGTGTTATCTTTAAATGTAAAGTTCATAAACATGGTTCGAATGTGTTTGGTAATAAGGTTCAGTGACAGAAACAGACAGTAGGTGTTATCTCTAAATGTAAAGTTCATAAACATGTTTAGAATGTGTTTGGTAATAAGGTTTAGTAACAGAAACAGACAGTAGGTGTTATCTTTAAATGTAAAGTTCATAAACATGTTTTGAATGTGTTTGGTAATAAGGTTAAGTATAAAAACAGACAGTAGGTGTTATCTCTAAATGTAAAGTTCATAAACATGTTTAGAATGTGTTTGGTAATAAGGTTTAGTGACAGAAACAGACAGTAGGTGTTATCTGTAAATGTAAAGTTCAGAAACATGTTTAGAATGTGTTTCGTAATAAGGTTTAGTAACAGAAACAGACAGTAGGTGTTATCTGTAAATGTAAAGTTCAGAAACATGCTTAATGTGTTTCGTAATAAGGTTTAGTAACAGAAACAGACAGTAGGTGTTATCTCTAAATGTAAAGTTAAGAAACATGTTTAGAATGTGTATAAACTATGATGTTTTAATCTACTTTTGTTACAGTCTTTATTGATTCTGATGTATGAAGAAAATTTGTTTAGTTGTTGCTTTACATTCGTCTTTGTTTTCTATCGATTTATTGGTTTTTTTCTTATACCATAGATTATATGTCACATTTATCTTCTAGTAACATATTAACAAGTTATTCGTATGTTAAATGAAACTGATGTTTGTATTTTTTCCACTTATATTTTCATGATTCATAAACTACAAATACCATTATGACGTCTACATTTCGTTCCGGAAATGACTGAATATAGTTTCTTTACTTTTAACAAATATTTTCCGGCCTCATAAACTATGAATGTCAGTGGGTCGCGTTCCATAAAATCTGTTTACAGATTCTAGCAACAGAAGTTTTGATAGAACATCCAATTGTGAAACATAATAAAAACATATCGCCTTCCTCTTTTGATTGTTGCACGTTTTAACGTAATTTTAGTTCCCGTTAAACAAGATGATGTGAACGTATTCAGATGTATTGTGGTAATAGGTATTGTATATTGAGATGTATTGTGGTAATAGATATTGTATATTTGAGATGTATTGTGGTAATAGATATTGTATTTTGAGATGTATTGTGGTAATAGATATTGTATTTTGAGATGTATTGTGGTAATATATATTGTATTTTGAGATGTATTGTGGTAATAGATATTGTATATTGAGATGTATTGTGATAATAGATATTGTATTTTGAGATGTATTGTGGTAATAGATATTGTATATTGAGATGTATTGTGGTAATAGATATTGTATTTTGAGATGTATTGTGGTAATAGATATTGTATTTTGAGATGTATTGTGGTAATATATATTGTATTTTGAGATGTATTGTGGTAATAGATATTGTATATTGAGATGTATTGTGGTAATATATATTGTATTTTGAGATGTATTGTGGTAAGAGATATTGTATATTGAGATGTATTGTGATAATAGATATTGTATTTTGAGATGTATTGTGGTAATAGATATTGTATTTTCTTTCACAGATTACTGGCCAGTTTGGATATTTATTGCAATATATTCTTCCTTTTAGAGTAAACAACTTATATTACCCTTCTTACGTTTAATCGCCTGAATGACAGAACATCTCTGTAAGATATTGTCTCTAGTGGGCTACTTCAAGATTCAAAATGACGTAGTCCTAGGTTCAATACTCAGACACAGAACAGAGACGTTTTTGTACAGTTTTACAATAAAACAACCTCGTCATTTCTACTTTTCATTTGTTATATTACGTGAATTATAAACTGTTTAACATTTAATGACATTATCTCTTAAAAGACTAAAAATATTTTTATAGGAATAAGATACTCTAAGAAACATATCGTGTGATGTATACACTGACAGTCTATAGTTTTCAACAAAATACTAAATAGAACAATATTTAAGATGTTTAATAAACATACTGTGTGATGTCTAAACTAACAGTGTATGGTTTACCACAAACATACCGTGTGATCTATACATTAACAGTCTATGGTTTACTACAAAATACTAAACAGTATGAAAGTTATTTATCAAACATACTGTGTGATGTGTATACTAACAGTGTGTTGTTTACTACGAAATAGTAAATGGAAGAATATGGAAGTTAGTTATGAAACATACTGTGTGATGTGTATACTAACAGTGTGTTGTTTACTACAAAATAGTAAATGGAAGAATATGGAAGTTAGTTATAAAACATACTGTGTGATGTGTATACTAACAGTGTGTGGTTTACTACGAAATAGTAAATGGAAGAATATGGAAGTTAGTTATGAAACATACTGTGTGATGTGTATACTAACAGTGTGTTGTTCACTACAAAATAGTAAATAGAAGAATATGAAAGAAAGTTGTTTATAAAACATATCATGTGAGACATAACATAACAGTTTATAATTTACTACAATACATTAAATAGAACAATATTAAACTTTGACAAACACACCGTGTGATGTGTTCATTGAAGGCTTGTAGTTCACTACAAAATAGTAAATATAACAATATGAATGTTGTTTGTAAAACATATCGTGTGACTGTGTACACTGACAGTTATGGTTCACTACAAAAATACTATATATAGTATATCAAAGTTGTTTATCAAACATACCGTGTGATGTATAACATAAAAGTTTATGCCTTACTTCAAAATAGTAAATAGAATAACGTGGAAGTTGTTTATCAAGCATACCGTGTTATGTATACAATGTGGCTTACTACATTATATAGAACAATATGGAAGTTGTTCATCATACGTACTGGGTGATATGTAACATGACAAGTTATGGTTCGGTACAATTTAGTAAGTGGAACAATACGAAAGCTGTTTATCAAACTTACAGTGTGGCGTATAAAATAACAGTATATTGTTTACTTAAAAATAGTAAATAGAACAATGTGAAAGTTGTTTATCGGACATAACATGTGATGTATAACATAACAGAGTATGATTTACCACAAAATAGTAAATAGAACAATATGAAACTTGTTTACCAGACATACCATGTGATATATAACGTAACAGAGTATGATTTACCACAAAATAGTAAATAGAACAATATGAAACTTGTTTATGAAACATATGTGTGATGTATCACATAACGGTCAATGGTATACTCAAAAATTGTAAACAGAACAATATGAAAGTTATTTATCAAACATACCGTGTGATGTATAGCATAAAAGTCTATGGTTTAATAGAATATGGTAAATAGAACAATATGAAAGTTATTTACCACGTTACGTATACAGTGAGAGCCTGCGGTTTTCTATAAAATAGTAAAAAACACAACATGAAAGTTGTTTATCAAACACAACGTGAGATATATAAGATAACAGTGAATCACACGTTGTTTGATAACATAACAATCTATTGTTTACTTCAAAATAGTAAATAGAATAAAATAACAGTTGTTTATTAAAGATACTGTGTGATATATGCACTAACTGTCTATAGTTTAATAGAAAATACTAAATAGAACAACATGAAAGTTATTTGTCAAACATACCTTGTGATGTGACTCTGACAGTCTGTGGTTTATTACAAAATAGTAAACAAAACAATATGAAAGTTGTTTATCCAATCATAATAAATGTTGCACTTTGAAATGTTCACCTATAATCTGTAGTGTAGCAGTTGAGACATGATAACTGCAAGGTATGACTCAGGAAAATGGTAATTATACGGTATAATTAAAAACATGATAATTGTACCATATGACTGAGAAGCATGGTAACTATTCAGCTTAATTCACGAACATGATAAATGTACGGTATGACTGAGGAGTATTTTAATTGTACAGTGTAACTCAGGGACATAATAATTGTACGGTATGACTTGGGAACGTAGTAATCACTCAGTGTAATTCACGGACATGGTAGCTGTACGGTATGACTGAGGAACATGGTAATCGTACAGAGTAATTCACGGACATAGTAACTGTACGGTATGAGTGAGGAATCATGGTAATCGTATAGAGTAAGAGTTGAGACATGATAACTGTATGGTATGACTGATGTATATGGTAATTGTATTTTATAAATCTGATACATGATAATTGTACAGAATGGCTGAGGAACATTATAATTGTACAGTGTTAACAGTTGAGACATGATAATTGTACAGAATGGCTGAGGAACATTATAATTGTACAGTGTTAACAGTTGAGACATGATAACTGTACGGTATGACTGAGGAACATTATAATTGTACAGTGTTAACAGTTGAGACATGATAACTGTACGGTATGACTGAGGAACATTATAATTGTACAGAATGGCTGAGGAACATTATAATTGTTCATTGTTAACAGTTGAGACATGATAACTGTTCGGTATGACTGAGGAACATTATAATTGTACAGTGTTAACAGTTGATACATGATAACTGTACGGTATGACTGAGGAACATTATAATTGTACAGTGTTAACAGTTGAGACATGATAACTGTACGGTATGACTGAGGAACATGGTAATATAACTCATGTGTTACACACATCTCGTAGAACCTTCATGATGCTACCTGTTTCTTAAAATACGGAATAAGATGGATAGTCCAATGAATAATTAAATGTTTTCACAACGATACATCTGTGAGTAATTCTGAATGTGGGATTCGACTAAATCATTAGGACTATTTACTTCTCAATATTTTATAAACATGTAAAGAAGAAACAAAATTTATTTATATTCAAGAACATGTTTGGTGACCGATTAATTGAATGTGAAAAATAAAAACAACTCCACCGAAATAAATGTTAAATTTTATGATTGACTCCCTGGTTAAAAGGCGCGACTGAATAATGGTTTGAGAACCTGAGACCATGGAAGATTTGCCTCCTTAATCCCCAGGAGACGTTACTGGTAACAAATGGAACCAAATATGGAATAATTGAGCATCTGACTCCTTAACCCTCAAGAGACGTACTGGAAACAACTTTACTCAAATTTGGGACAATGGAAAATCTGACTCCTTAGCCATCAAGAGACGTAACTGGAAACAACTTTAATCAAATTTGGGACAATGAAAAATCTGACTCCTTAACCATCAAGAGACGTAACTGGAAACAACTTTAATCAAATTTGGGACAATGAAAAATCTGACTCCTTAACCATCAAGAGACGTAACTGGAAACAACTTTACTCAAATTTGGGACAATGGAAAATCTGACTCCTTAACCATCAAGAGACGTAACTGGAAACAACTTTACTCAAATTTGGGACAATGGAAAATCTGACTCCTTAACCCTCAAGAGACGTAACTGGAAACAACTTTACTCAAATTTGGGACAATGGAAAATCTGACTCCTTAACCATCAAGAGACGTAACTGGAAACAACTTTAATCAAATTTGGGACAATGAAAAATCTGACTCCTTAACCATCAAGAGACGTTAGTGGAAAAACTTTAATCAAATTTGGGACAATGGAAAATCTGACTCCTTAACCATCAAGATACGTTACTGGAAACAACTTTAATCAAATTTGGGACAATGGAAAATCTGACTCCTTAACCATCAAGATACGTTACTGGAAACAACTTTAATCAAATTTGGGACAATGAAAAATCTGACTCCTTAACCATCAAGAGACGTTAGTGGAAAAACTTTAATCAAATATGGGACAATGGAAAATCTGAGTCCTTAGCCGTCAGGAGTCATTTCTAATAACAACTTTAGTTAAAGTTGGGTCTTTGAACATATGAGCGCCCAATAGTATAGAGTAAATACTTCCAATATATAATTTAAAACAACAATTCATTGAAATATTCACAATTTATTTTCTTACATATTTATTAAAAAGTGATGGGTTGTGGAAGGCTTTATTATTACATTTAGAAAACTTAGAAAAAGTACAGTCCACTACTATCAGATACCTTGTATATGTGTATCTCTACAACTATTACATGCATTGTATACGTGTAGTCCACCTACTGTTACATACCTTGGATGTGTGTAGTCCTACCGCTATTACGTAATTGGTTTGACGAAATTTTTATAGACAATGTTATATTAGGAGACGTAATTGGCTTGACGAAACTTGTACAAAATTGTTATAGGACAAAGACATAAATAATTTAAAATATTAAGAGCTGGTAGTAAAAGTAATGAGCTTTTAATGAGTTTTAAACAAAACCTAGCTTTATCAAAAAACAATTAACATAAAGTGTGTCAGGTGAACTTGTGTTCACGACGATTTATTTATTAAAACAAGTGAACGTTGTTGTTGTTATTGTAGTTTTATTCAATCAAGATGACAAATGATTTAATATTTAGTACGTCATTCTAAATTAAACTTATTAGTTCCACTATAACACATCTAAATCGTTTGTTTAATAAACTTAAACGTTGACATTTACCTGTTGTTTGTTTCTTTCTCACATCCAATCAGTTGAAGAAAACACGCGACACTAACTACAAAAAAAATATATCGGACGATCATTACACACACTTTCATCGTACTCAAAACGAGCGTTGTTTCTCTTTGCACCAAACGAAACTACTGTTCGCTCGAGTATCCTTTTGTCAGTATCTGTAACATATATTTCCTAGGCTGACTTGTACTTCCTACGCGTGTTTCATATCACTTAGCCACCTCTTTATAATTTTTTTTCACAGATGAATAGCTCAATACAGAACAAACGGAGGTATCAACATAGAGGTTTCAGACCCGGCTATAGAGGATTGTTTGTTTGTTTGTTTTGGAATTTCGCACAAAGCTACTCGAGGCCTATCTGTGCTAGCCTTCCCTAATTTAGCAGCGTAAGACTAGAGGGAAGGCAGCTAGTCATCACCACCAACCGCCAACTCTTGGGCTACTCTTTTACCCACGAATAGTGGGATTGACCGTCACATTATAACGCCCTCACGGCTGGAAGGGCGAGCATGTTTGGCGCGACTCGGGCGCGAACCCGTGACCCTCAGATTAAGAAGCGCACGCCTTAACGCGCTAGGCCATGCCGGGCCCACTATAGAGGATAAAAGTTGTAGTTTCAGGCTTAGCTATAGAGGATAAAAGTTGTAGTTTCAGACCCAGCTATGGAAGATGAAAGTTGTAGTTTTAGGCCTAGCTATAGAGGATAAAAGTTGTAGTTTCAGGCCAAGCTATAGAGGATGAAAATTATAGTTTCAGGCCTAGCTATAGAAGATGAAAGTTGTTGCTTCAGGCCTAGCTATAGATTTGTTTGTTTGTTTTTGAATTAAGCACAAAGCTGCACAATGGGCTATCTGTGCTCTGCCCATCACGGGTATCGAAACCCGGATTTTAGCGTGTAACTCCACAGACATACCGCTGAGCCACTGGGGGGCTCAAGCTATAGAAGATGAAAGTTGTAGTTTCAGGCCAAGCTATAAAGGATGAAAGCTGTTGTTTCAGGCCAAGCTATAGAAGATGAAAGTTGTAGTTTCAGGCCAAGCTATAGAGGATGAAAGTTGTTGTTTTAGGCCTAGCTACAGAGGATGAAAGTTGTTGTTTTAGGCCTAGCTACAGAGGATGAAAGTTGCACTCTGTGTTTATCATCATTATAACCCCCATGAAACCAAGTCCTATTGTATTTTCCTTTCCTCTTTTCTGTATTTTTCTCATTTTTACTGTTAAATATTCATTTCTAGTTGTGAGTCTATGAAGATAAAATTACGGAAACACAACATCCTTAGATCACTCCCCAATCTCGTGAATCACTTCTTTTGGTTATTGTTTACACGAAAAACTCATCACGACAACTTCAGAAAAAATTGTTACAATTTTAACAAAAAAGTTTTTATTAACCTGAGAAATTTGGAAATCAAACAACAAAACAAGAAAATTTTTTACAACTAGATGTAGTTCTAATTAAACAATAGTAGTTTGTTACAGCTAGATGTAGTTCTAATTAAACAATAATAGTTTGTTACAGCTAATTGTAGTTCTAATTAAACAATAGTAGTTTGTTACAGCTAGATGTAGTTCTAATTAAACAATAGTAGTTTGTTACAGCTAGATGTAGTTCTAATTAAACAATAGTAGTTTGCCATAATTAGAAGTTGTTCTAACAAATCAAAAGTAATTAGGTAAAATTAAAAGCTTGTTTAGTACATCTAAAACAACTAATGGCATATTGGTATCAATCACGCGGTTTTCCATAACACAGATTAATGTAAATAAGATATATGATAGAAAAAAAAATTCTAATCAGAAATTGAAATGTAGTTATTAATAACGGATTACTTGTAACCAGTAGTTAAGACTGTAGGTGATAATAACAGATTACTTCTAGCCCGAAATTAGCACTGTAAGATTACTTATAACTGGTAATTAACACTGCATGATAATAACGGGTTACTTGTAACTGGTAGTTAAGTCTTGAGCTGATAAGAACGGATTATTTGTTACCGGTAATTAAGTCTTAAGGTGACAGTAACGGGTTACTTGTAACTGGTAATTAAGATTATAGGTACTAATAACGGATTACTTGTAACCGGTAATTAAGATTGTTGTAACTTATATAACATTCCGGTATCTAGTAGTTCATTAGTGGTCCGACATGGCCAAGCGTGTTAAGTCGTGCGAGTCGTAAATTGAGGGTTGCAGGTTCGCATCCCCGTCGCGCCAAATATGCTCGCCCTTTTAGCTTTGAGGGCGTTATAAAGTGACAGTTAATCCCACTATTCGTTGGTAAAAGAGTAGCCCAAGAGTTTGCGGTGAGTGATGATGACTAGCTGCCTTCCCTCTGGTCTTACACTGCTAAATTATGGACGGCTAGCGCAAAGTAGCTTTGTGCGAAATTCAAAAACAAACAAACAGTTCAAAAGTACGTCTTACTGCTTTTGCAAATTGTTTAATTTTCCGGTATCTACTAATTGATTACTAAGCCTGATAAACCTACGAATTTAACATGTTTTCAACTTCATGTCAAAAAATAAACGTTTTAAGTTCAAGAATATTTACACGTGGTTTATTTTTATTTATTTTTTAAATGCTTATAAATGCACATTCCAGCGCGTGTCACAAGCAACAGCTGCGACAAGGAAATTGTTGTAATGTTGTAAACATTTTTCTTACCTGATGTGCTCGACAGAAGATAAACCTAACCCTCCAGTGGGAAATAGTAACACCACGTGGCTTGTTACATCGCAGGAGTTTAAAACGTTTTAAGATTCAGTCTCCTTAGTTGAGTCGTGTACCCCATGCCGATGACCCAGTTTTATTCATTAGAAACTATATTTGGAAAATAAGAGAATTTTTCCGAATGGAAAATAAACTTATTTTTATTTTCTTTTTTCTCACTGGATTTTAATTGATATTTTCGAGTGGTTGATGTCGCTATTTCGTACATTAACAGCAAAGGATTACGGCAGGTTGTTAAGACATCTAGCACAGAATATGTAGGTTACATCCAAAGAACTTTCGACCTTTACTCTGACGTTACAGTTGATACTGTCACAACTATTCACGCTCTCTCTTACGGCCGCGCAACGTGACAATGCTCATTCACCGCAACTTCCATTGCTTAAAGCTGTGTCGTGAGGCATAACATGTTAAAAACATACAGATTCTAATTGCATGCTTTTCATCAGCTAACTAAAAACGGTTTCCAACTCATGTTTCAAACGTTCGTTCTCACAGATACGTAACGATGATCACGCCTCGATTTCCAATTACATTTAACACGTGTGTGACTGAAGCACGTTAGAACAAACAAATTACGTCGGTTTCGAAACATAGGTCCTTCTAATGTGTTGTTGTCACAACAGTTGTTACCTTCCCTCTCTGTATCTGTTGACTTCTATCTCTTACAAGGAAGCTACAACCTGCTGCAGGATTCCTTATCTAACTGTTTACAAATCAAATGTTGTGAACTGCTGTTAAATCTCTGAAACATTCAACATATTTATTATCACTTAAAGAGTTTTCTGTTCTATACCGAAATTAATAAATCAATCCATAGTACTTACTAACTACTCATGATTGACAGATTAATTTTAAGTTTGTTATTAGCAACTACCAGTTAATACGTTAATCCTTAGTTTGTTATTATCTACTCCTGTTGATAGATTAATTCTTGGTGTGTTATTATCTACTCTTGTTGATAGATTAGTCCTTTGTTTTTAGCTTCTCTTGTTGATAGATTAATTCTTAGTTTGTTATTGATACAATAACACTTCACTCTGAATAAAAGTTGTTCATTTTGCCCACCAGGTCATAGTCACGTTTGTTTTCTGTTTTGGAGATATCTTGGTCGCTTTCAAATTGACTATCTAAAGTGTATCAATAATGAAAATGACTGTCAGTTTGTAATCGTAGATACGAAATTGACTAATAAGAAGTAAGGACGATCTATTACTAGTCTGACTCTTTGTCAATTTAAGCAGTTAGTCACCTTGACTACTTCATAGTGTTAAGGACAACTTTGTGGTCAGGAAGACCAACATCATAGGCAGGATTAACTCATGTATTGATTATCTTGATGTTTTTTATAGTATTAAGGTGCACCAGATGACTGCAAACATGCATTTTGCTCCATATATACAAAATTGAAACGTAACGAAGGCTGAACTTTGTAAGAATTTATTTATTTATGTACTTTTATTTTCTTTCTTTTTTTGGCGGGGGGGATAAATTACTTTCACACAAAATAAATCCCACCTAAATAAATCTTATTTATCGACCACTACTATTTCTTCACTGTTTTATTTTACAATTGTGTTTTATATATTGTTGTGTGCGTATGTTGGAATATTCGAATATGACATCCAATAATCAATACATTTATTATCACAATCTACAACGATCTAAGTTATGACTGAAATTAGCTTTCCCCACGAGGTTAACACTCGCGCTGACACTTCACGTCCGGGAAATGCATCCGATTCGTCCAGTGGTCCGCAACGTAAATCGAGTACAAATGGAAAGCAGCTACATTAGGCGCGAGCGAGACTATCTTTTCCATAGGGGTGTACCAAGAGGAGTTTATCTGAAAACGGGAGTTCCTTGGGCAATGAGGGCTTGTAGGTGTTATTTGTGGAGAGAGGTTGATCATTCCTCAAGGTGGTCGAGGGGGAATTTAAGGGCTCACATACAACAATGCATACTCAGGGGCGAGTGAAGACGGTACGGTCCACTCCTAAGGTAGGGATGACATTATAAACCCAAAGGGGGAGGGGGAGAGAAATCACACATTGCAATATTTTGTCGCATACTGGAGAATTACATATGACGTTTACATAATTTATTATAACTTGTACTGACATTGCACAATTGTCAAGCAACCGCGCAGATGACGGAAAGAAGTAATCCAGGTAAGTCTTAATTGTCTTATTTTCCTGTACTATGTTTCAACATAAGAATACGAATGTTTAACTTTCTAGATTAGCTGAAGTGAATCCATCCATATGTTTTGTACAACTCGTTATGTGTAAACAAGGATGGTTACATTGTGTTGGTCTGTACAATTGTAGTCTTGTAGTACCAGAGAAGGAATATTTATATTTAGGTGATGCTTTGAAACAAGTATGAATTACACATATCTGGTATCCTGGATGCATATCCTGTGGTAGAATCAAAAGCCTGCAATGATCCATGTTGCTACTCTGTTAATTTTAGCGCTAACTACACCGCTGCTAAAAATATTTTGTTACGGCCACCGCTACATAGATGAAAGGCTCATTAAAAGGGATCTCGTCTATTATTATTTTATAGACCTTTGATAACGAAAGATGACATACGATAATACGTAAATAGTAAATTCTTATTTTTAATTCATCAGCAGAGCTACAAATACTAAAGTGTACACACTGTATGTGACGTGTGTATTATGGCGGGATCCTTTGGCACAGTCAACAATGAAGTTACAAATGGAGGCGGCAAGTCAAATCACTTGAAAACAGTGAAGAAGTAGAACATATATTTTGTTTAATGTGTGTTTCTTTAATATTACAAACTATCTCAAGATCTCTTTAGGTTCAAAATGTATTTCAATTTTTGTTGTTGTTTTGAATTAAGCACAAAGCTACACAATGGGCTATCTGTGCTATGCCCACCACGGGTATCGAAACCCGGATTTTAACGTGTAAGTCCGCAGACATACCGCTGAGCCACTGGGGGGCATTTCAATTTTTAAACTCTATACTTTGTAATCGAATGGTGAGAGACAAGAGCCAGGCCGTACACTCTGGACAGAAGGCCTGTGATCCTGCAAAGTATTCCCCCAACCCCACTCATAGGGTACTTTCTCAGACTTTGGGTCACTCCCATAATCTATACCGGTGAGAGAAATGTAGGATCCGGGGGATATTGTATCGAGTTATGAGCAACAGAGTTGTGTAGTTAAAATAATAAAAATTTTATACCCTTACGAAAATCGGGGGATAATATGGATCTCGTGTCAGCATGCTTATGCGTCTGCAGAGACTTCCTTGTGTTCACTCTACAGTCTACAATTTCTTTCGGATTTCTGTCCAATTTGGTAAATATGTTAGTTAGGTTGAGGTCTGGCCAACGTTTTTGGCCATCCCCAAAAGGTTGTGGCAAGAATTTGCATTTTGAAGTACGTTTTTATTTGCTAAAATGAGGGCAAGTCCGAGGATACACCCTCGGTTCGTGGGCGACCGACATTTGCTAGTTGTTATTGTTGAAATTTATCATTAAATTTAGTTAAATAAATGATACATTTTACATTCCAGAATGAAAACCCGTGACATTTGGATGCATGTTTTGCATTATATTTATTAATAGACAGTGTGAAGTTTGGTAAACTTTGGAGTTAAACATTGCAGAACAGTTAGAAGTTTTCAACGTTTTTCCTTGCATTAAATGTAATTATAAGGCTAAGCATTTTAAGAAGCTTCTTTCACATTTTTCTTTGGTTCATGAGCATGTGGGGTTAATGGATGTTAAAGACCATTGAAAAACATCAGATGTTTGAAAAGATATAAATAAAAAGCATGGATGGTTTGCTACTACCAGCATGCATGAAAATGAAGCTGGTGGTGAATGTGCCGAGTATTTCATGGAACAGAAGTTTAAAACCTCTGACAGTGAAGAGGCAGTTGATGGTAATAAGGAGATGGTTGTCACAGACAAGTGAAGAACCTTAGCTAAAACAATTCTGCAGCTGCGTGAAAATGAAAACATTACTTACAAAACTACAAGTAATTATTTTAAATTTGTTCTGTTCTATTATGGCTGCCAAAGATGAACATTTATTCCAAACCATAAAAAAAAACATTGATCAGAGAGGGGGTTCCTAGAAATAGTATAGTTACAGTGATGGAAGCTTGCAAGAAAAAAAGTCTTGACTTTCATTGCATGATTGAAAATTTCACAGACCACAATAATTTCCAGCCTTACATTGATAATTTGTCATTTGTAAAATCTGTTGAGTATGACCTGGGAATTGCTGGTGATGGGAAACTTGACACAATGCAGTAAGTTTCTTTATCAGATACTCTGACAGTAAGTTTCTTTATCAGATACTCTGAAGTGTTTGTTCAAACATGATGATATTTTTGCCATGTTGTTTATCCTCGCCAGTCAGCTGATGATTGTCTCAGAGATGACGTTGATGGTGAACATTTCAAAAACCATCCATTCTGGCAAAAAACTCCCCTTGTCCTTCAAATAATTCTCTATTTTAATAAGTTTACACCTGTGAATCAGGCTGGAATACGATTACACCTGTGAATCAGGCTGGAATACGATTACACCTGTGAATCAGGCTGGAATACGATTACACCTGTGAATCAGGCTGCTGCTTCCTACTATCAGTTGAGCAATATTGAACCTGCTTTGAGATCTCAAATTCACTGTGTATTCTTATCAATCTTGGTGAAGAGCTAAAATGTAAAAAACATGGGCTAAATACAGTGATGAAACCTTTGATTGAAGAACTATCTGTTCTTGGAAACATTGGTATTGACATTGTCAAACCAAAAGGAACATTTAAAGGTGCACCTCTTGTTGTTGTTGCAGATAATTTGGGAAGCCATGCTATTGGAGAGTTGCTTGAATCATTTTCTGCTCTCAGATCATTCTGCATAGTAACTCGGGATGATTGAAGAAAGTTAACTGATATTTCAAAATGTCCAGAAAGATCTATTGCATCCTATAATTAACAAGTTGCAATGGTCGAAACTGAACCGACTTTGTCAAGTACATATGGGGTTCGAATAAGATCGCCTCTGAACATTCTGCAGAAATTTCATGTGACAAATGTTCTACCATCTGATATATTACATGACCATTTTGAATCTGGGTTGGTGTTAGAAATTTTAGTTTTACTCATAGATCAGTATGTCTTGTCTGGATACTTCAGTCTTCAGTACCTTGCAGGCAGAGTGAAGGAGTTCCACTACAAAGGAATTGATAACATCAGTAGGCCTGAACTTGTTATTTTGAGAGGGTCTGTACACATTATGCAAAAAGCTGTGCAAGTTTGGTGTCTCTTAAGGTTATTTCCATTACTGGTGGGCGATGCAGTGCCAGAAGGCAACAACAAATGGGAAGTTACGTTAGATATGGTAGGATTGATAATGTGTCCATCAATGTCACATGCAAGCATTGAATTCTTAAGTGATGTGATACAACAGTTCCATTCTATTTATGAAAACGAATTTCCAAATAGAACTCTCAAGCCAAAGGAACATTTTTACTTTGCATTACCCAGATATGACCCGCAGATTTGGTCCTCTGAGGAATGCATGGATTATGAGATTTGAGGCCAAACGTAGTTTTTCTTTGTTGATGTTGCAAGAAGTACCAAAAACAGGAGGAATGTAGCCAAAAAATAGCAATGAGACACCAGTATAAACTCTGTTCACAATTGGAAAGCAATAAATTTCTTGGAATAGATATCTTTGACCTGAGTAATCCTGTCAGAATGCCTCTTAGTTCACTCTGAGAAGAGCGAAACCTTGTCGGTGCATTTGTTGGGGAAAACGATTTTGTCACTAAAGCATCAGATTGTACAGTTAACTACCTCACGTACAAAACAGGGACAGTGATTGTCAGTAGCTGTGAATTCAACAGTCTTCAATTTTCTTCAGTGATCTGTTGTTTTGCTCTTTGGGAAAAACTTTTTTGTATTGTCCAAGATACCAACCTGTTGATTATTACAGACATCTTCATGCTTAAATTGTAAAGCCAATGAGAAGCTATGAACTCCTGAGAATTCCAGATCTTTATGATCATTAATCATAAACTTGGTAATCAGTGGTGAATGTTAACCTATTTTATGTAACTTAGTGTGTACCTTCCAGTGACAAATGTCATCAAAATATTTCACATATTTTATGAAAATTTGTTTCTGCCATTTTTCTGACATATTTCATCACAATTTTCAAACAGAGAGAACTTATGTCATATTAATATGTATCATGTATATTTGCACCAAAATCACCACTATCATCACCATCTATTGAGGTCAGACTACTAATATTTGCTTTCACCTTTTAAAGACTACTATTTGTTATGGAAAACCAAATTACTTATTTAGCTGACTTATACCAGTCCTTATAAATTTCCATTAAATTTATGGAAATTTATTATATCTTTTTGTTGTTCTTCTTCAATGATAAATTTTCTGCATGAGAATACATATAAATCATTTTTGATCAGAACCATACTTTTATATTCTAGAGGGATGGCTTTACCATATTACCTACATAAACCTTGTTGTGTCTGGGATTGTTGTTCAGTAAGATGTCTGACAACCTAAATCTGGATGTAGATGCTACCAACTTGTCAGCTCAAGTGTACATGGAAGACTGGCTGGACTGGGTCCATGTTCAATGGTCTGACATTCCAAAAGCACGAGCAAAGTTGTGCGTTTCTCTGTTTTCTAATGTTAGGGCCTCTGGCTGTTGTGTTGAGTCATTTGTAGGAATTCGCAACCCATTTAGATATGAGTGATTATAATTATTTATGTAGTCATTGGAAATCACGGAAACTTTATTCCGAATAAAAGAAGTAAAATTGTTCAATATACATTATTCAGCATAGCATAATTACTGTTGTTAGTTTTTATTACAAAACTAGACCCGTTAAAAATGTATTTTCAACCAGAATCCACCAAACCTTGAAGTGCCTTCAAGCAAGCAGAGTGCATCTTCACCCGGCCCTAGTACTGAACAAATTCAGTCCATATCATCATGGTAAGATATGTCCTAATGAATGTCACCCTAGTACTGAACAAATTCAGTCCACATCATCATGGTAAGATATTCCTAATGAATGTCAAACAGATCTTTCAATCTATTGGAGAAATAGTTTCATCTTTCACTTGAGACAATTAGGCCTAAGTTAGTATTTCATTGCAATCAGTCGACCCCAATTTGTAAGTGTTTTGAACTATTTGATATATTCTTTGATCAGCATCTTAGCACTCAAGCCTTAGCCAGTACCATTCAAGCTGAATGCAGTCTATACTGAGGTTTCCAACTGTACCTTGTAAGTGATGTGCAGTGAATACCATTTGTACCACTTCTGATTACAAGCGTGTAATTATATCTCTTCAGATGTCTTCATCTGTACTTGATAGCCTGTCTAACCTCTATTTTCCAGATATCCCACTCAAGACAGTATGATCTAGTAGTGGATGAAATATTTAAGCGCTACCCTCAGATGTCAGAGGCCCCAAATCTAACACCCCAAGATGTAAGTACCATCCACATGTGCATTGTGTTATGTTTGTTGTAAAATATATTTTCATCACAAATATATTCTTTTATCTATACATTTGGCTTTATGAGCCCAATAGCCAATGAGACAATAAAATTCGTCCTAAAGCACATAACAGGAATGACCATATCACCACTTGTAAGGGTGTAAATTTATTTTGCAAGAAATATGTTCATTAGTTACAAAATAACTTAAATAGCATTTTTTGTGTGTCAAAACAACGTTTCGACCTTGTTCGCTCTTCTATGTAAAATATTTTCTCAACCCAAACGAGCCGTTTTTGCATATATATTTCTCTACAAGTAAGTTTTCTCGACATCACTGATTAACTAGGATGTGTATTACTTTCAGTTTCTCATATTAAACCTGCAAAATGCCAAAAGTGGTTTAAAAGAAATACTGTTTAAAATAATTATAGTTATACCAGGCCGGTTTTGTTATTCATTCTTCATAGAACTAATTCTGTCAGTTCTTATTGCAGGAGCTGTGGAGGATGAGGCTTCGTCAGAAATTCCAGAATAATAAAAAGTGGAAGGATTCATCATTACCTATAGTCCAAGAAGGAAAGACAAAGACGAAAACTGCAACAGATGAAACCCCATCTCACAACAGAGGCTATATGGATTAAAGCAATACTTGTGTGTAAAGCCAGTTGTGGAAGATGAAACTTCCACCGACAAACACAAGGAATAGATGAAAACTCGTCTGCATTACAGAGAAAAGAGTGATCTTTGTAAAGTGGACTTTCTTATGGACAAAACTCTGTATGATCGTGGGAAACTGGTCATTGACAACACTCTTGTCAATGAACTTATGAAGCATTATTCTTTCCTTATGGCATCACCAGCACAGCTATTGAATGAATTTAAGAGACTAGGAAAAGATGCAGAAAAGGGAGTGTCCAACTTTCTCAGCATAAGGACTCAGTAAATTCTCATCTGCAAGACAGAAACATATCACCAGAAAATAATCCATTGCTAGCATTTCTTATGAAACAGTCTTCACACATGCCTGATGTTACATCTAGTATTACCATTCTTGGTATCTCTTTTCTTCTAAAAGAAAGTGAAAATATCATGGTGGGTACTGAAGTTAGGGAACCTGCTGAGAGTGGTGTATACATTCAATGTGGTTCAGTTTTGTGATCAGGAATTCAAACTATATGTTGATGGCTTTGATATTTGTACAACTGAAGAATTTGTGGAAGCATTCACTATGTATGTCGGGAGTTTTTAAATCTTCATCTTTGTATTTCCAACAAAACAGAGAAAACTTTCAACTTTGAAAGAGTTGTTCTGAAGCTCTATGATGAGTCCATGAAAATTACCAAATCAGAAAACGATGGAGACAGATCTGATCAGTTGCTTGATCCCTTGAATGTGAAGAAACATAGCAGCGGGAAATCTGTCAAAACGTCCAAAGGTAAAGGAAGAGGTAAGTGCTCAAAATCATAAAGTTATATTAGATCCGGAAATAGTAACTTGTCGTGTGTATTTGATCCAGGGTGAATTTTCAAAAAACCAAGTGTAAATTTCAGTTGTTTATTTTTGAATTGTTGCTTCATTTTGAATTTTATTTCTGTACATGTATATTGATGTACACTTGGGTTCAGTTTGGAGTAAAAATGGTGCTGCTATATTGCACTTCATATTTTTCAGGACGGTGGAAGGTTACTGGGACTTAGGCTGAATCATCAGATGGCTGCGAGATTGACTGCTCAGTGACGGTTCTGCTGACCCTAACTAACTGGGGATGGTCTCTTTACCTAACAGTGACATTGCACAGGTGGTCCTGACCGAGTCAACATGACTTATCTTCCGTGGTCATTGGATAGTCATATTGAAAACAGTCCAATGTTCATGGATGGCCATAATGACAACCGCTCCTTGGAAGAATAGGGTCACACTGACTATGTAATAACTACTCTTGGCAATGCGACTATTCTCACGTAGTCAACATTGGTCAGAATGACTACCTAACGAAAGTCATAACGACTATCATAGAGCAGTCAAATTTATTACCTGCCAGGTATCCCTGCCACGATCATATGACTATTAACCGACTACACAATAGTAAAAATGACTAATATTTAACAGTCATATTAGGTAGTCATCGATTTTAGCGACTACTTGGAGAGTCTTTTTTGGCACCACATGACTATCTGATTTACTATTCAAAAGTCGCCACCTTCAATAGTTCTTATTTTAAGAGTTTGTTGCATGCAACAAATGGTTCGTACATTAATATTTAGTTTGTTTCTATCTACTCATGTTTTATACATTAATTCTAAGTTTGTTAGTAGCTATTCCTGTGTGACGCATTAATTTTAAGTTTGTTACTCCTTACTTCTGGTTAATACATTATTTTATAAGTTTGTTACTCCTTACACCTGGATAATACATAAATTTTTAGCAGTTTGCTAGCTACTTATCGTTTAAACATTAATCCTTGGTCTGTTATTGCCTACTCGTTCGTTGATACGTGAATCCCTAATATTTTACTAGCTTCTCCTGATTGCTAGGTTAATCCTTTGTTTGTTAGTAGCTACTCCTGGTTGATAGATTAAATCTAAGTTTATCACTTGCTACTCCTGGTAGATACATTAATACTTATTTTTTACCAGCTACTCTATTTGACGGATTAATTTTAAGTTTATTACTAACTACTACTCTTTGATACAGTAATCCTTAGTTTATTACTACCTACTCCTGGTTCATACATTAATCCTTAGTTTGGTACTAAGTACTACTGTTTAATAGGTTATTTCTTAGTTTGTTACAAGCTATATCTGTTTGATAGATTATTTCTAAGTTTTTTATAAGTTACTCCTGTTTAATAGATTAATCTACGGTTTATTACTAGCTACTCCTGTTTGTTGAATTGATCCTTAGTTTTTACTACCTACTCCTGGTTGATACCATAATCCTACGTTTATTACCAGTTACTTCTGTTTGATTGATTACTTCTATGTTTGTAACAAACCACTACTGTTTGACAGATTATTCTTTATTTTGTTATCAGCTACTTCTGTTTGATTGATTAATTCTATGTTTGTAGCTAACCACTACTGTTTGACAGATTATTCTGTATTTTGTTAGCAGCTACTTCTGTTTGATTGATTAATTCTATGTTTGTAACAAACCACTACTGTTTGACAGATTATTCTTTATTTTGTTATCAGCTACTTCTGTTTGATTGATTAATTCTATGTTTGTAGCTAACCACTACTGTTTGACAGATTATTCTGTATTTTGTTAGCAGCTACTTCTGTTTGATTGAGTAATTCTATGTTTGTAACTGACCGCTACTGTTTTACAGATTGTTCTTTATTTTGTTAGCAGCTACTTCTGTTTGATTGATTAATTCTATGTTTGTAACTGACCACTACTGTTTGACAGATTATTCTGTATTTTGTTAGCAGCTACTTCTGTTTGATTGAGTAATTCTATGTTTGTAACTGACCGCTTCTGTTTTACAGATTGTTCTTTATTTTGTTAGCAGCTACTTCTGTTTGATTGAGTAATTCTATGTTTGTAACTGACCGCTACTGTTTTACACATTATTCTTTATTTTGTTAGCAGCTACTTCTGTTTGATTGATTACTTCTATGTTTGTAACAAACCACTACTGTTTGACAGATTATTCTGTATTTTGTTAGCAGCTACTTCTGTTTGATTGAGTAATTCTATGTTTGTAACTGACCGCTTCTGTTTTACAGATTGTTCTTTATTTTGTTAGCAGCTACTTCTGTTTGATTGAGTAATTCTATGTTTGTAACTGACCGCTACTGTTTTACACATTATTCTTTATTTTGTTAGCAGCTACTTCTGTTTGATTGATTACTTCTATGTTTGTAACAAACCACTGCTGTTTGACAGATTATTCTTTATTTTGTTAGCAGCTACTTCTGTTTGATTGATTAATTCTATGTTTGTAAATAACCACTACTGTTTGACAGATTATTCTGTATTTTGTTAGCAGCTACTTCTGTTTGAATGATTAATTATATGTTTGTAACTGACCACTACTGTTTGACAGATTATTCTGTATTTTGTTAGCAGCTACTTCTGTTTGATTGATTAACTCTATATTTGTAACAAACCACTACTGTTTGACAGATTATTCTGTATTTTGTTAGCAGCTTCTCCTGTTTGATTGATTAATCCTCAGTTTGGTACTAACTACTTCTGTTTAATAGATTAATCCCTTTTTTGTTACATACCACTCCTGGTTGATACATTAATCTTTAGTTTGTCACTACCTTCTCCTTATTAATAGAATAATCCTTTGTTTGTTTCTGTTACTGCTTGTTACTCTACTTGTTACTGCTGCTTGATAGATTAATCCTTAGTATGTTACAAGCTACATCTGGTTTATACATTAATTACAAGTGTGGTATTAGCTACACCTGGTTTATACATTAATTCCAGGTGTGGTACTAGCTACTCCTGGTTTATGCATTAATTACAAGTGTGGTACTAACTACTCCTGGTTTATACATTAATTACAAGTGTGGTACTAACTACTCCTGGTTTATACATTAATTACAAGTGTGGTACTAGCTACACCTGGTTTATACATTAATTACAAGTGTAATACTAGCTACTACTGGTTTATACATTAATTACAGTGTGGTATTAGCTACACCTGGTTTATACATTAATTCCAGGTGTGGTACTAGCTACTCCTGGTTTATGCATTAATTACAAGTGTGGTACTAACTACTCCTGGTTTATACATTAATTACAAGTGTGGTACTAACTACTCCTGGTTTATACATTAATTACAAGTGTGGTACTAGCTACACCTGGTTTATACATTAATTACAGTGTAATACTAGCTACTACTGGTTTATACATTAATTACAAGTGTGGTAAAAGCTGGACTTGGTTAATATTTTAATTACAAATGTGATACTAGCTACTCCTGATTTATGCATTAATTATAAATGTGTTACCAGCTGCTCCTGGTTTATACATTAATTACAAGTGTGGTACTAGCTACTTCTCGTTTATACATTAATTAAAAGTGTGATACTAGCTACTCCTGATTTATACATTAATTACAAGTGTGGTACCAGCTACTCCTGATTTATAGATTAATTATAAGTGTAGTACTAGCTACTCCTGGTTTAGACATTAATTACAAGTGTGGTACCAGCTACTCCTGATTCATACATTAATTAAAAGTGTGATACCAGCTACTCCTGATTTATACATTAATTAAAAGTGTGATACCAGCTAATTCTGGTTTATCCATTAATTACAAGTTTGATACTAGCTATTCCTGGTTTATACATTAATTACAAGTGTGATACTAGCTACTCCTGATTTATACATTTATTACAAGTGTGATACTAGCTACTCCTGATTTATACATTAATTAAAAGTGTGATACCAGCTAATCCTGGTTTATCCATTAATTACAAGTGTGGTACCAGCTACTCCTGATTTATACATTAATTACAAGTATGATACCAGCTAATCCTGGTTTATCCATTAATTACAAGTGTGGTACCAGCTACTCCTGATTTATACATTAATTAAAAGTGTGATACCAGCTACTCCTGGTTTATACATCAATTACAAGTATGATACTAGCTACTCCTGATTTATACATTAATTACAAGTGTGGTACTAGCTACTCCTGATTCATACATTAATTTAAAGTGTGATACCAGCTAATCCTAGTTTATCCATTAATTACAAGTTTGATACTAGCTACTCCTGGTTTATACATTAATTACATGCGTTGTACCAGCTACTGCTGTTCGGTAGATGAATTCCAAGTTTGTTTTGACCTTCTCCTGGTTGATACGCTAATCCTAAATTTGTTACCAGCTATTCCTGACCGATACATTATTTCTGAGATAGTTACTACCTACTCCTGGTTGGGACACTAATTCTTTGTTTGTTACTCCCTACTCCTGGTTGATACACTACTCCTTTGTTTGTTACTCCCTACTCCTGGTTGATACACTACTCCTTTGCTGATTACTAGCTACTAATATTTACAAATTAATCCTTAGTAGCTACTCCTGCTTGACAGATAAATTGTACGTTTGTTAATAACTATTTCTATTTGATAGATTAATTAAAAGTTTGTTACCAGCTACTCCTGTTTGATAAATTAGCATTTTGTTTGTTATTAAGTACTTTTATTTCATTGGTTATTGTCTAGTTTGTCTCTATCTACAAATAGTTCCTATATTTAAGTTTTTATAAACTTTGTTTAACAGAAGTACATATTAGGAGTGAATATATTTGTGTATAAATGTTTTATCAACTTTGTTTTGTGAAGAAGAAGTTTGGTGCTGGTTTAACTATGTTTAAGTTGTTGATAAAGTTGTACAGGTCAGAAACTAGTTTACCTATGTTTAATTGTTTTATAAATTTTGTTTATTTGAAGTACAGGTTAAAAACTAGTTTACCTGTGTTTAATTGTTTTATAAATTTTGTTTATTTGAAGTAAAGGTCAGAAACTAGTTTACCTGTGTTTAATTGTTTTATGAATTTTGTTTATTTGAAGTACAGGTTAAAAACTAGTTTACCTATATTTAATTGTTTTATAAATTTTGTTTATTTGAAGTAAAGGTCAGAAACTAGTTTACCTGTGTTTAATTGTTTTATAAATTTTGTTTATTTGAAGTAAAGGTCAGAAACTAGTTTACCTATGTTTAATTGTTTTATAAATTTTGTTTATTTGAAGTACAGGTTAAAAACTAGTTTACCTGTGTTTAATTGTTTTATAAATTTTGTTTATTTGAAGTACAGGTTAAAAACTAGTTTACCTATGTTTAATTGTTTTATAAATTTTGTTTATTTGAAGTAAAGGTCAGAAACTAGTTTACCTATGTTTAATTGTTTTATAAATTTTGTTTATTTGAAGTACAGGTTAAAAACTAGTTTACCTGTGTTTAATTGTTTTATAAATTTTGTTTATTTGAAGTACAGGTTAAAAACTAGTTTACCTGTGTTTAATTGTTTTATAAATTTTGTTTATTTGAAGTAAAGGTCAGAAACTAGTTTACCTGTGTTTAATTGTTTTATAAATTTTGTTTATTTGAAGTAAAGGTCAGAAACTAGTTTACCTATGTTTAATTGTTTTATAAATTTTGTTTATTTGAAGTACAGGTTAAAAACTAGTTTACCTGTGTTTAATTGTTTTATAAATTTTGTTCATTTGAAGTAAAGGTCAGAAACTAGTTTACTTATGTTTAATTCTTTAATAAATTTTGTTTATTTGAAGTACAGGTTAAAAACTAGTTTAACTACATTTAATTGTTTTATAAATTTTGTTTATTTGAAGTACAGGTTAAAAACTAGTTTACCTGTGTTTAATTGTTTTATAAATTTTGTTTATTTGAAGTAAAGGTCAGAAACTAGTTTAACTACGTTTAATTCTTTAATAAATTTTGTTTATTTGAAGTACAGGTCAGAAACTAGTTTACGTTTAATTCTTTAATAAATTTTGTTTATTTGAAGTACAGGTTAAAAACTAGTTTAACTACATTTAATTGTTTTATAAATTTTGTTTATTTGAAGTAAAGGTCAGAAACTAGTTTACTAATGTTTAATTGTTTTATAAACTTTTTCATGGATACACAAGTTAGAAGCTGGTCTGTCTAAGACTTCAGTTACCAATCTGTAAAGAACGTTATTCACTACTCTCATCACATACACACACAAGGGGAAGAGAGAGAAAGCAGCTTAGGTACAAGGAATTATGGGAAACTATTGAGTTGCGATTCTGCACGTGTCAGTCACGAACAAATTTGAAGGACGTAGAGCTCCTCTGAAAGACTGTTTGTAATGCTCTCTATAATTCCTTCAGTATTCTAGTGTACAGAGAGAGGCTAGCTTCCATAACTTGCATCTTCCATGTAAACAAGAATCGGGTTTGAGGAGTACTTCACTGCGGTACGTTCTATCTAGTTGATGTTGGCCTTTAGTTAGTTGTTTCGAAAAACAGATATTACTAATATTAAGTAATCTTAACTATATGGCCAGAAAACGTATATTAGAAAAAATAATGGTTAAACATAACTTATGAAGAAGTGTATGAATTGTAAATCCTTGAAAATCTATGAATACAGATTTAAAATTAGATAATAAATAGATGTATCACATAAAAATATACACTACGGAACAAGTAACATGGTTGATAAGTGTTAATTATTCAATTGCGAATCATGGTTTATAAGAACTAATTGTATCAATGTGTAACATATTTTTTATAACTTCTAACTGTACAATTGTAAAACGTAATTTATAAGTACTAATTATGCAATGACGTATCATAGCTTATAAGTACTAATTATGCAATGACGTATCATAGCTTATAAGTACTAATTATGCAAATGGGTAACGTATTTTATAGCTATTAATCGTACAAGTGTGTAACATACTAAATATACAATTCTGTAACACAGTTTATAGAAAATAAATATACAATTCTGTAATATAGTTTATAATTACTAATTATACATTTGTTTAACATGGAATATAACTACTAGTTATTCAATAGTGTAACATAGTCTATACCAACTAATTAATCAACTGTGAAAAATGGTTTATAATTACTAATTATAAAATAAACTAAAACTTAGTTTATAACTACTAATTACACAACTGTATAACATAATTAACTACTAATGATACAATAGTGTAACAGTAAAACTACTAATTATACAATTGTGTAACATAATTCATTATTAATGATACAATTGAGTATCATAGTTTATAACCACTAATTATACTATTGTGTTACCTAACTTATATCTACTAATTATTCAATTGTAGGACAAAATTAAGTATTGACAATAAAGTTGTGTTACATAGATTTAACTATTTACTATACAATTGTGTAACATAGTTTATAGCTAATAATTACACAATTGTATAAAATGGTTTATAACAACTAATTATACAACTGCGTGAAATACTTTATAAGCACTAGTTATGCAGTTATGCAACATAATTAATAACTACTAATTATACAATTGTGCAAAATTGTTATAACTACTAAATATACAATTGTGTAACAAGGTTTATAACTACTAATTATACAATTGTATAACATAATTAATATTGATAGAATTATCTAACATCATTTGTAGCTAATATTTATAGAATTGTGTAACATGGTTTATAACTACAATTTATACAATCGTGTGAGCTGATTTATAACTACTAATTATATATTTGTGTTACAAAATGTATAACCACTAATTATACCACTGTATATACAGGGTGGTCGCTAGAAAAGCTGAAAATTTGAGGGTCAGATGAGATCATGAATAAAATGCGTGCTTACTCATTTCTATTTTGATTTCTTTACATCATGAATAAAATGCATGATTTTAATAATTTTGAGCATCTATGAGTGTAATATAACATATGCCTTTAAAAAACTTTGTAAAAGTTATTCTTTGTAAAAATAAATAGCTGTTTGACAAATTTTCCGCTTTTCTAGCGACCACCCTGTAGTTTACGACAGATAATTATACAGTTATGTAACACGGTTTATGATAACTAAATATACAAATATGTGACATAGATTAATACTACTAATTATGCAACTGCGTAAAATAATTTATAACTACTAATAATACAATTTTGTAACCAAATTTAAGGATATTAATTATACAATTTTAAAACATGGTTTATAACTACTAATTATACAATTGTGATACATAATTTATAACTATTAATTATAGATTTGTGTAACATGGCTCATAAGTACTAATTATACAATTTTGTAAGATCGTTTATAACTATTAATTTTATAGTCCTGTAACATAATTTTATAATTGCTAATTATACACTTGTGTATCATAGTTTATAACTACTAGTTAAACAATACTCTAACATAGTTTAAACTGTTAATTATACAAATGTGAATAGTTTATAACTAATAATTATATACTTGTATAACAAGGTTTATAATTACTAATTTTACAATTGTGTAACATAATTTGTAACTACTAATTTTACAATTGTGTAAAATGATTTATAAGTACTCAAGATTCATTGTGAGATATCGTTTATAACTACGTAATATACAATCATGTAACATACTTTATAACTACTAATTATACATCTCCCCGCTAGTACAGCGGTAAGTCTACGGCTTTGCAACGCTAAAATCATGGGTTCGATTCCTCTCGGTGGGCTCAGCAGATAGCCCAATGTGGCTTTGCTATAAGAAAACACACACAAACTAATTATACAAATTTGTTACGTAGTTTATATATTCTATTTCTAGTAACGTATAATTTAGCTTATAACTACTAATTATAGAATGGTGTAACATGGGTTATAACTGTAATTATAGAGTCGTGTAACATAGTTTCTAATTTTAAACTTGTCTGACAGGGTTAATTACACCTAATTAAACAGTCGTGTAATCTAAGTTATAAATACCAATTACGCAATGGTGTAACATTGTTCATAACTACTAATTATATAGTCTTCCAATATTATTTATAATTACTAATTATACAATACTGTAACATGGTTATAACTATTAATTGTACAGTCGTGTAACATAACATAATTTCTAATAATAAACTTGTTTAACAGATCTATTACTACTTATTAAACAGTCGTGTGATATAACTTATAATTACTAATTATACACTTGTGTAAAAAGTTTATAAATACTAATTATAAATTTGTGTAACATAGTTTAAACTACTAATTATGTAATTGTTTAAAATCGTTTATAACTTCTAATTCTAGAGTTGTGTAATATAAATTATAATTTTTATTATAAGCTTGTGCAATATGATTAATTACAATTAATTAAACAGCCGTATAACATAATTTATAAATACTATTTACGCAATTGTGTAATATGGTTTCTACCTTCTAATTATACAATTATTTATAGAAACTAATTATACAATTGTTTCACATATTTTACAACTACTAATTATAAACTTGTTTATCATTGTTTATTACTACTAATTAAATAGTTGTGTAATCTAATTTATAATTACTAATTATACAATTGTGTAACTTGGTATTTAACTACTAATTATACAACTCTGTAGCACAGTTTATGCGTAGTAAATATACAGTTGTGTAACATAGCTTATAAGTAGTAATTTTACTATTGTGTAATATAGTTTATAACTACTAATTATACATTTGCGTAACGTAGTTTATAAATACTAATTATAGAATTCTGTAACAAAGTTTATAAATACTAATTCTACAACTGTGCATTATAGTTTATAACTACTAATTACACAATTGCGTGGCATGGTTTATAACTACTAATGGCATTATTCTGTAACCAGATTTACAGATATTAATTATACAATTGTGGAACATAGTTTATAACTACTAATTTTACAATTGGGAAACATAATTTATGTCTATTAAATATTCAATTGTTTAACATCTTTTGTAACTACTAATTATAGAATCGTGTAACATAGTATATAACTACTAATTATACAGTTTTGTAACATAGTATATAACTACTAATTGCACAGTTTTGTAACATCGTTTATAGCTACTAATTATACAGTTTTGTAACATCGTTTATAACTACTAATTATACAGTTTTGTAACATCGTTTATAACTACTAATTATACAGAGTGTAACTTAATTTGTAATTATTAATTGTACACTTGTGTAACATGGCTTATAACTACTAATTAAACAATTGCGTAACATAGTGTAAGATATTAATTATAAAATTGTGTGTAGCTTATAACTAATAACTATACACTTTTGTCACATGGTTTATATCTACTACTTATGGAATCGTGGAACATAATTTATAACAACTAATCATAAAATTGTGTAAAATGTTTTCTAAGTACCAATTAAACAACTGTGTAGCATAGTTGATAATAACTAATTATACAGTTGTATAACACATTTTATAACCAATAATTATACGCTTGTGTAAAATAGTTTATGACAACTGATTACGCATCTGTGTTACATGGTTTATAACTACTAATTATTTAATTTTGTAACACAATTTATAACTACTATTTATACAATTGTGTAAAATAGTTTATAACAACTAATTATAAAGTCTTTTAATATAATTTGTAGTTACTAATTATAAACTTGTGTAGAATGGTTTACAACAACTAATTTTAAATTCGTTTAGCACAGTTTGTAACTAGAGCTTATACGATGTAACATGGTTTATAACTGCGGATTATACAATTGTGTACTATAGTTTATAACTAATAATTATTTAATTGTACATCACAGTTTATAAGCACAACTTTTATAATTGAGTAAAATAGTTTGTAACTAATAATTATACTGTTGTGTAATATAGTTAATTACTACTGATACAGATACGTAACATGGTTTATAACTACTAATTATACTTGCGTAAACGGGTTATACCTACTAATTATACAATTTCATAATATAGTTTATGACCAGCAAGTATTGAATTTTGCAGCATACTTTATATCTGCGAAATATACAATTGGGTATAATAACTTATAACTACTAATTATAGAATTTTGTAACATAGTTTAGAACCACTAATTATACAGTGGTGTAACAATTTATAACTACCCATTATACAATTATGTAAGACAATTAACTACTAATGATAAAATTGTGTAGCATAGTAAAAACTACTAATTATACAATTGTACATTATATTGTATAACAACTAATTACACAATTGTGTAACATATAAATACAGAAAAGTTTGAAACACTGTTTAGGTTGTAGTTTATTAACCAGTATACAGTCTGTTGAATATAGAATAGTTTTACACACAGTTTAGATTGTAGTTTGCGATCCAGTGTTAAGTATGGTAAATACATAAGAATTTTAAGCAATGTTTATATTGTAGCTCATGAAACACTTACCGTCTCTTAAATACAAATAAGTTTTAAACAGTTATTAGATGGTAGTTTTCAAAAAAGTATAGTTTTGTAAATACAGATGAGTTTTAAACAGTTATTAGATGGTAGTTTTCAAAAAAGTATAGTCTTGTAAATACAGATGAGTTTTAAACAGTTATTAGATGGTAGTTTTTAAAACAGTACAGTCTTGTAAATACAGATGAGTTTTAAATTCTACTTAGATTATATTTTTTGAACAAGTAAGTAGTCTGGTAACTGTAAAAATTTTTAAACTCTGTTTATATCGTTGTTTATGAACCAGTACACAGTATAGTAAATGTAGAAAAGAGTTTAACACTATTTAGATTGCACATTATTAACCAGTATACAGTCTGGTAAATATAGAAGAGTTTCAAACACTGTTTAGGTCGTAGTTTAGGAACCAGTACACAGTCTCGTAAATATAGAAGAGATTTAACACTCTTTAGATTGTAGTTTATGAACAAGTAAATAATCTTGTAAATATATAAGGGTTTTAAACACTGTACAGACTTACGTTATGAATCACAATACAGTTTAGTAGACATAAAAGAGTTATAAACACACTTAAGATTGCAGTTTCTGAACCACTATATATTCTGGTAAATATAGAAGAGTTTTAAACTCTGTTTTAAATGTACCTTATGTCTCAGTACACAGTATGATAACTACATAACAGTTTTAAACACTGTTTATATTGTAGTTTATGTACCAGTATACAGTACAGTAAATATCGAGGCGTTTTAAACACTGTAAAAAATGTAGTTTATGAAAAAGTATACAGTCTGGAAAATACAGAAGAGTTTTGAGCACTTTATAGACTGTATTTTATGAATTAGTATGCATTCTGATCGATATATTATGCGTTCAGATATTGATTAGAATCTATGAACCGTTATATGGACTGTAAATAAAGAAAAGATTTAAACACTGTTCACATCGCTGTTTATTTAACCACTGAACAGTGTGGTAAATATAAAAGTTTTAAAAACAGTTTAGATTGCAATTTATAAACCAGTATACATTCTAGTAAATAGAGATGTGTTTTAAACACTATTTATATTGTACTATATGAACCTGTATACAGGCCTCTATATATATATATAGAAGGGTTTTAAATACTGTTTAGATTGTTCTTTATGATACCAGGTTACAGTCTGGTAGATACAGAAGAGTTCTAAACACTGCATATATTGTAGTTTGTGAACCAGTTTAGAGCCTAGTAAATACTGAAGCATTCTAAACACTGTAAGGATAAAAGTTTATGAACAAGTAAACAGTCTGGAAAATACAAGAGAGTTTTAAACACTTTTTAGATGGTACATTATGAACCAGTATGAATCTGGATAAATGTATTACGAGTTTCAACACTGTTTAGTTTATAAACTATCAACAAGTATGCAGACTGGGAATAAAAAAACGATTTAAACACTGTTTAGATTGTTGTTTATTAACCAGTATGAAGTTTATGAACCAGTGTACAATATGGTAAATACAGACGAGTTTTATACCATGTTCGGTATGAATCAGTACAAAGTCTGGTAATTATAGAAACGTTCTAACTATTGTTTAGATTCTAGTTTACTAACCAGTTTATTGTCTAGTCAATATAGAACCGTCTTAAGCACCGTAAAGATTGTAGTTCACAAACCACTCTACAAAACACAACAGAGTTTTAAACACTTTTCAAATGGTACTTTATGGACCAGTATGCATTTTGGTGAATATATTTTAACTTTATACACTGCTTACATTATAGATCATTAACCAGTATTTAGACTGTATGAATTGAAAAGTATTAAACACTGTTTAGATCGTTCTTTATTAACAAGTGTACAGACTATTAAACATACAAGAGATGTAAACACTCTTTATATTATATTGCAGTTTATGAACCAGCATATAGTCGGGTAAATATAGAAGAGTTTTAAAATTGTTTAGATCGTAGTTTATAAACTAGAAAACAGTCTGGAAAATACAAAAGTGTTTTAAACACTGTTTAGATTGTAGTTTATCAACCAGAATACAGGCTTGTATACGCAGAAGAGTTTTAAACACTGTTTATATTATTGTCTAGGAACTTGGATACAGTCTGGTAGATATAGAAGAGTTTAAAAGACTGTTAATATTGTAGTTTATGAACCAGTATATAATCTTGTAAATAAAGAAGCCTTTTAAACACTGTTTGATTATACTTTATGAATCAGTATTAATTCTTTTAAATATATCATGCATTTAAACACTCTTAAGATTATAGTCCACACTTTAAATATAGAAAAAAATTAAACACATTTAGTTTTTGTTTATTTACCATTATACAGTCTAATAAATATCGAGGAGATTAAAAATCACTTTTGTTTCTTGTTTATAAACCCGTATATTCTCTGGTAAATATAGAAGAGTTTTAAACATTCTTTATATTGTAGCTTCTATTTCGGTATACAGTATGGTAAATACAAAAGAGATTTAAACACCGTTTAGATTTTAGTTTATGAACCATTATACATTCTGGTAAATCTGGAAGAGTTTTAAACCTATTTCTTATTGTAGTTTATGAACCAGTATACAGTCAATAAATTTAAACACTATTAAGGTCCTTATTTCTCAAACAGTATGCAGTCTGTTAAATACAAAAAAAGATTTAAATACTCTTTATACTGTAGTTTATGAGCCAGTATAAAGTCTGGTAAATACAGATGAAGTTTAAACACTGTTCAAATACTTGTTTATGAACCCGAATATAGTCTGTTAAACATAGAAGAGATTCAAACACTCGTTAAATATTAGTTTATGAGCTTCTACACAATCTGGTAAATATAGTTTACCAATATGCAGCTTGATGAATAAAGAAGAGGCTAACACTGTTTAGATTGTGGATTATGGTCCAAAATACTTCCTGTAAAAAAAAAGGGTCTTAAACATTGTTTAGATTGTAGTTTGTGCAACCGGATACAGTCTGGTTGGTACAGAAGAGCTGAAAAGACTGTTTAGATTGCAGTTGATGAACCAGTTCACAATTTAGTAAATATAGAAGCGTTTTAAACACAAGTTAGGTTGTAGTTTATGAGCCAGTATAAAGTTTAATAAATATACAAGATTTCTGAACATTGTCCTGATTATACTTTATGAACCAGAATACATTGGGGTAAATATAGAGAGTTTTAAACCCTGTTTAAATTGTAGTTCATGAACGATTTTACAGTCTGCTGAATACAAAAGTGTTTTAAACACTGTTTAGATTGTAGTTTGTAAACCAGTACACATTCGGTACATTTTCATATAATAGTTTACGAACAAATATAAAGTCTGGAAAATACAGAGTAGTTTTAAACACTGTTTAGAATGTTGTTTATAAACCAGAATACAGTCTAGTAAATGAAGATGAAATTTAAATGTAACTAATGTAAAGTGTTATTGTTTTAATGTTTTTTTTATTAGATACCAAAGAATGGTGTTGATAGCAGTAGATGTATCATATTCTTGTCTCCTTTCTGTCACCTTCGCCTTACTTTGGGCAAATGGTAAGAGAGAGTTTTCATAAACGACGTTCTGAAATTTGATTTCTGATTATATTACTTTAACCTTTTCACCTCTACATGTTAATAATGATAATCGTTGTTTCACTTTCTACTCTTCAAGTGGCGATCTTCTTTGAATGATATCATATATTCTTCTGTGATTATATCCTTTAGTTTTCGAATGCAGTTTTCGTTTTTCAACACTAAGAAAATTTTATTTTACTGTTAGAATTTCGGTTCTATACCAGTAACATAATTTAGTTTCACTATAGCACTTTTTATTCCTCACCAGAAAGATAATTTAGTTTCACTATAGCACTTTTTATTCCTCACCAGAAAGATAATTTAGTTTCATTAACACATTTTACATTTCTCACTAATCAGATAATTTGATATCACTAGAGCAGTTTTCGTTTTTACCAGTAAAATAATTAGGTTTCAATATAACAGTTTCTTTTCTTCAAAAGTAAGATAATTTGGATACACTATAACACTTAGGGCTTTTCACCAGTAAGATAATTTGGATACACTATAACACTTAGGGCTTTTCACCAGTAAGATAATTTGGATACACTATAACACTTAGGGCTTTTCACCAGTAAGATAATTTGGATACACTATAACACTTAGGGCTTTTCACCAGTAAGATAATTTGGATACACTATAACACTTAGGGCTTTTCACCAGTAAGATAATTTGGATACACTATAACACTTAGGGCTTTTCACCAGTAAGATAATTTGGATACACTATAACACTTAGGGCTTTTCACCAGTAAGATAATTTGGATACACTATAACACTTAGGGCTTTTCACCAGTAAGATAATTTGGATACACTATAACACTTAGGGCTTTTCACCAGTAAGATAATTTGGATACACTATAACACTTAGGGCTTTTCACCAGTAAGATAATTTAGTTTCACTTTTTTGTTTCTCAGAAATAATTAATTTGGTTTGACAACAACAGATTTCGTTACTCACCAGTGTGATAATTTGGCTTCACAATAACAGTTTTAGTTCTTCACTATTACAATCATCTGGTTTCATTATAACAGTTTCATTTTTCACCAGTAAGATAATTCGGTTTTACTATAACAGTTTGCGTTCTTCACAAATAAAATAATTTTGTTTCAGTGTAACAGTTTTTGTTCCACTAAGATAATTTGGTCTCATTAAAACGGTTTATGTTCCTCACAAGCAAGATAATTTGGTTTCTATATTACAGTTTACGTTTCTCACCAGTAAGATAATTTAGTTTCTATATTACAGTTTACGTTTCTCACCAGTAAGATAATTTAGTTTCTATATTACAGTTTACGTTTCTCACCAGTAAGATAATTTAGTTTCTATATTACAGTTTACGTTTCTCACCAGTAAGATAATTTAGTTTCTATATTACAGTTTACGTTTCTCACCAGAAAGATAATTTAGTTTCTATATTACAGTTTACGTTTCTCACCAGTAAGATAATTTAGTTTCTATATTACAGTTTACGTTTCTCACCAGTAAGATAATTTAGTTTCTATATTACAGTTTACGTTTCTCACCAGTAAGATAATTTAGTTTCTATATTACAGTTTACGTTTCTCACCAGAAAGATAATTTAGTTTCTATATTACAGTTTACGTTTCTCACCAGTAAGATAATTTAGTTTCTATATTACAGTTTACGTTTCTCACCAGTAAGATAATTTAGTTTCTATATTACAGTTTACGTTTCTCACCAGAAAGATAATTTAGTTTCTATATTACAGTTTACGTTTCTCACCAGTAAGATAATTTAGTTTCTATATTACAGTTTATGTTCTTCACAAATAAGATTGTTTGGTTTCAGAATAACAGTTTTCGTTACTCACCAGTAAGATAATTCAGTTTCATTGTAACTTTTTACAATATTCTTCAGTTAACCAAATTCTCGCTGATGAACAAGAATATCGTCTCACTCGATATCTTATGTCGAATTATGACTTGGCCGTCCGTCCTTCCCACAATGCTTCACTTCCTCTCCGTATAACCTTTGACCTCTCTCTTCATCAAGTGATTGATGTGGTAAGTTATTTACTGGAATCTTAACATCTGGCAACAGTCGAGTTCCGTTTATCACAGCGAACTTTTCTAACTGCTCGTCCAAACAGGTCACCTGTAAAAATGAATGTCTGAAAACACACGCGTTAATTTTTTACATTTCCCATGATAAAATTGATTGACTTCTGCATAGCGTTTAAATATTTAGTGAGTTATTTTATCTGAAGAACTCACATAATCACTATTAGAATCTCAAACATGTAAGTATGTATTTTTACACGTAACAATATTAGAGTAGAATATTTTTTCCATTATGTTGATTTTATATAGAAGCATTTCAGTACAAGTCACATTATACTGATTTCATGTACGAGTATTTAAAAAACAACAACATTACATTACAATGATTTTAGGTTGGATTATTATAGAACACGTTACATTACGGTGGTTTTAGGTAGGTGTGTTATAGAACAAGTTATTGTGGTGATTTTAGGTTGGTGTATTATGGAACACGTTACATTACGGTGGTTTTAGGTAGATGTGTTATAGAACAAGTTATTGTGGTGATTTTAGGTTGGTGTATTATGGAACACGTTACATTTTAGTGATTTTAGGTAGGTGTACTTTGGTATGAGAAATGTAATAGCAATATTAACACACATGTAGGAGTATCTCCAGTTTCTTCAAAAATCTATTATAAAATTGAATTGTATGTATTTCTATATAATCTATGTTCATATTATCACATTGAAATAATAATCCCCTTTCTTTCTTAAAATACTCCCCACCGTTCACTCACTGTGTTAGGTTCAGAGCTACTATTTGTTAAATATTGTTTCCTAGGATGAGAAAAGACATATACTTACCACAAGCTGCTGGATAACGCAGGTAAGATTTAACTTTATTTCTTAAAATTAACACTTGTCCAATGATGAAGTTAAAATTTATTAAAGTAAGCATAACTTGAGTAGTATTGATGTCTTTTTTAATATTTATAAAAAAAAACGTTTTCTTTCTTCAGCCTTTTAAACCTAAAACAAATTAAAATTTCAATCATTCAAAGGAGATTTAATAATAAAAAAAACACATTTCTGGAAATAAAAGTTTCGAAAAAAGACAGTAAAGATAGCTCTTCTAAACAATTGCGAAAACTTTATTATAAAAGCAAGATGTTTCTACTTAATTTTGTACCTAAAGACGACAAAATCTTTTCAAAGTATCTTACGTTATACAAATGTTTCTACATTAACAATGCAATACAACGACTTACAATTTACTTCTAATTCTTTCTCTCGACCAAATATAATAAAATGATCAATTTAAATATTTCAAAAGAAAACCAAATAAAGACGATTCAATTGATGACAACAAACTTTCTAAGTAATCTGACATATTTAGTGTAAACCGTAGGATATCGAAATATTCTAATTTTAAGTAGGTAACAATATTTTATATACAGTTTCAAAAGTAGGTAACAATATTTTATATACTGTTTCAAAAGTAGGTAACAATATTTTATATACAGTTTTAAAAGTAGGAAACAATATTTTATATACAGTTTCAAAAGTAGGTAACAATATTTTATATACAGTTTCAAAAGTAGGTAACAATATTGTATATACAGTTTCAAAAGTAGGTAACAGTATTTTATATACAGTTTCAAAAGTAGGTAACAGTATTGTATATACAGTTTCAAAAGTAGGTAACAATATTTTATATACAGTTTCAAAAGTAGGTAACAGTATTTTATATACAGTTTCAAAAGTAGGTAACAATATTTTATATACAGTTTCAAAAGTAGGTAACAATATTTTATATACTGTTTCAAAAGTAGGTAACAATATTTTATATACAGTTTTAAAAGTAGGTAACAATATTGTATATACAGTTTCGAAAGTAGGTAACAATATTGTATATACAGTTTCAAAAGTAGGTAACAATATTGTATATACAGTTTCAAAAGTAGGTAACAATATTGTATATACAGTTTCAAAAGTAGGTAACAATATTGTATATACAGTTTCAAAAGTAGGTAACAATATTTTATATACAGTTTCAAAAGTAAGCAACGATATTTTATACACAGTGTCAAAAGGAGGTAACAATCTATTATGTACACTCTAACAGGTAAATAATAATATTTTATACACAATATTTAACAAGTGGATAACAATATTTTATACACAATATTTAACAAGTGGATAACAATATTTTATATACAGTTTCAAAAGTAAGTAACAATATTTTATATACAGTTTTAAAAGTAGTTAACAATATTTTATATACAGTTTTAAAAGTAGGAAACAATATTTTATATACAGTTTCAAAAGTAGATAACAGTATTTTATATACAGTTTTAAAAGTAGGTAACAGTATTTTATATACAGTTTCAAAAGTAGGTAACAGTATTTGATATACAGTTTCAAAAGTAGGTAACAATATTTTATATACAGTTTCAAAAGTAGGTAACGATATTTTATATACAGTTTCAAAAGTAGGTAACGATATTTTATACACGGTCTAACAAGTAGGTAACAATTTATTATATACACTCTAACAGGTAGATAACAATATTTTATAATCATTCTAACAATTAGGGACAACATAGCCTGGTGCGTTAAGGTGTTGGATTCATAATCTAAGAATTGAGGATTCAAATCGTCGTCGTTCGATCCATTCACCCGTGGGGGCGTTATAATTTACTGCTGAATGCCACTATTCGTTGGCAAAACAGTAGCCAGAAATTTGGTGGTGGGTGGTGATGACTTTCCTCTAGTTTTTCACTGCTAAATTAGGGATGGCTAGCGCAAATAGCCCTAGAGTAGCTTTGAGCGAAATTCAAAAACAAAAACAAACTAACTAGTTGATAACAATATTTTGTATGCTGTCTAAGAGATAGATAACTATTTTATATACACTCTAAGACAGTGGTTCCCAAACTGGGGTATAGGGGTAATTTACCAATTTATCAGGGGTAATGGAGGGATGACAGAAAAAAGTTAAAATTCTGAAAATCAAGAAAACATTGAGGTAGCTGGTATTAGGATTAATGTTAACTTAGTCTTGGTATGTAAAGTTTTAAATTAAACCTATTTTAAGTATGTAATAAAGTTAAACCAAATAACAATAAACATCAAAAACTAATATACAGTAGTGGAAAAGAAAAAAATATGTATCTAAATGTGTGGTAATCTAAAAGTATTTTGACAAGTATGCTTTAGAACACAAGTCACACAGTAACCCTGATGACTCATCGACGTGTCCAGTACGCGTCACTCACTGCCTGAGGTTGCCTCTATTTCACACTGTCAGTTTCTATGTGAACATCAGTCGAGGTAGACAAAACCTGGTATGTATGTGTACTGCCCTGTGCAGTATAGTTAGTATTTACCTACTATTACATCATTCCAATGCTGAATAAGCTCTTTTAATGCTATCTAGAATGTCATGAAAAAATAAATAATAAGTTCACATTGTTCACACTTTTTATACAGTTTTTCTTTTTCTGCAGATTAAACAATAAAATGTCTAAAAAGCGCACTTACTTTGACGCCTTTCTTCGCTATGGCTTTGTGAATTTACCTTCTAGTGGAGAGGATCGGCCACAATGTGTAGTATGTCACAAAGTGTTGACAAATGAAAGCCTCAAGCCATCAAAACTCTCAGCTCACCTCCAGAAGTGCCATCCAAATCTTCAAAATGAGGATCAGGCTTATTTTCAGTGCCGGGCTGTAGCATTGAAGAATATCCAGTTCGGTTCATCTGGAATTCAAGCCCAAAAGCTTCAAGCTGCGGTCAAAGCATCTTACTTTGTTGCATGTAAAGTTGCCGAACAACAAAAATGCCACACCATTGCAGAGAATCTGATTATGCCTTGTGCATACGAGATGGTAAGCAAGGTATGTGGGGAGGATCAGGCAAAGAAACTGAGTGTCATATCTCTATCAAACAACACAATCCGCCGACGAGTCGATGACATGGCATCAGATATCCTGTGCCAAGTTACAACAGAGATCAAGGAAAGCTCATATAGCAAATTCTCCTTGCAATTTGATGAATCGTGTGACGTAGCCAGTTGTGCTGTTCTCCTTGGGTTCGTTCGTTACGTCCACCAGGACAAGATCAAAGAAGAGTTCCTATTATCTGCTGACAACCACGAAGGGAGAAGATATCTTCAATATCATCAACAGTTTCTTTACCACGAATGGATTGGATTGGAACAGCGTTCAACTGGTAGGGAGAGATGTTTATATAAAGTCTAGATTAGTATAAATACAATGAATTACATGGCATATAGTCATACAGTTTTATTTATTGTACAAGTAGCTGTAGTGTAGCTAATATTTTATACATAATTCACAAAAAAGTATCGTGCCTGTCGTACTGAAATACTAAAAAACCGAAATAAATTAAATTAAATTAAAACCACATGATTATAACGCAAAAGATAAGTAAGAATGACTAACTGACGCAATGTATAATAGATTTCTTTTTTAATCTAGGTCTCCGTCGATGGAGCACCGTCGATGATGGGTCGTAATCGTGGATTACGGGGCCTCATACAAGCTGTGAATCCAGAAATTTCTGTAGATCATTGCATCATTTATCGGTACTCTCTTGGATCAAAAAGCCTGCCTGGTAATCTGAAATTAGTGTTTGAAGATGTGTTGAAAAAAGGCAATTTCATCAAGTCCAGGGATGTGAATTCGCGCATATTCAGGGAGCTGTGCAAGGAAATGGGAGAGCAGTATCAAGTTCTGCTCTACCACACCGATGTTCGCTGGTTGTCACGAGGCAAGGTTGTACGTCGAGTCATTGAGCTCTGAACGGCTCTTTAGGAATTTCTGAAACAAGAAGAATCTCCTTTTGCTACCAAGTTCACTGATAAGGAGTGACTTGCTCGACTTTGTTACTTGGCTGACATATTTGCGGAGCTGAAAAGTGATGATCTGTAACTCCAGGGCCAAAACACGACTGTCATTGATGCCCATCACACTGTGACTGCATTTCTGGGAAAACTGAGACTCTGGATTCGACGCTTGGAGAAAGGAGTGATCGCTCAGTTTCCCACCCTAGACCAGTTTGTTGAGGAGAATAGTTATGATACTGGATCACTTTTACAGACCATCAACAAAGAGATGAGCGACCATTTGAAGGGGCTTGAAACAAGCATGCAGCACTACTTTCCAGAGAGTGACCTAAAAACATCCAGTCTTCAGTGGGTCATTCATCCCTTTTCTGTACCTGATGAGGCCATTCATGATGATGATTTCCCTGCAAAGGAGGAGTGGATCACAATGCGAGCAAATGAAGCCTTGAAAGTCAAATTCCAAAACCAAAATGCAGATTCCTTTTGGATTTCACAACTAGCTGACTCGCTAACTCTGTCCAAGAGAGCCTTGAAGTTGTTGGTATCATTCTCAACAACGTATCTGTGCGAGAAGGGGTTCTCAACCGTGCTGGGGATGAAAACAAAAAAAGAGGGCTCACTTAAATGTTGCAAACGATGCCAGGCTGGCACTTTCAACCACAAAGCCAAGAATTCCTAAACTAGCTTCAAGTATGCAACTCCATCCATCCCACTGATGTTCTTGACATCTTTGGCAATATTCATTAGAAATGCACAATGATCAAATACAATAATTAAAAGTGTAATTCAGTGTAAATAAATTATATAAATAAATTGTAAATAGATAAAGTGTAGTAAATAAAGTGCAAAATATCTCTAGTTTAATTTAGCCATATATATCAATGTTGAAAACATTTTGTGAAAGGGGTAACATGCTTAATGTGGCATGTTAAATTGGGTAACAAGCTGAAAAAGTTTGGAAACCACTGCTCTAAGAGGTAGATAACAATATTTTATATCCAGTGTCTAAGAAGAGCATAACAATAATTTCCATGCACTCTAACAAGTTTATAACAATATTTTATGTTCGCTCTTAAAAGAAAACAACAATATTTTATATACACTCTTACAAATAGACAGCATTATTTTACATACACACTAAAGAGTAACTAACAATATTTCATAAACACTCTCACAAGTAGATAAAAATATTTTATATACAGTGTCTAACAACTACATACCAATATTTTATATACTCTCACAAGTAGAGAAAAAAATTGTATATAACTCTAAAAAGTAGAATACAATACTTTATTTACACTATAAAAAGTAGATAACAATACTTTATATACACCTCAACATATAGATAACAATATTTTGTATGCAGTCTAACAAGCATATTTTACATACGCTGTCTATCTACTAGATAACAATATTTTGTATGCAGTGTGTAACAAGACGATAACAATATTAAGTATACAGTGTGTTACAAGTTCATAACAGTATTTTATATCCAATGTCTAACAAGAAGATAACAATACTTTATACAATGTCTAACAAGTAGATAACAATAATTTACACACTGTCTAACAAATAGGTAACAATAATTTATGTACACTATGATAAATAGATAATAATATTTTAAATACTCTGAGTAACAAGTAGTTAACAATATTTTATATGCAATCAGAGAAATAGCATACAATATTTTATGTATTGCTTAACAAGTACATTACAATATTTTACACCCAGTGTTTAACAAGTTAATAATATGCATTATAACAACCACATAACAGTATTTTCTGTACAGCATCTAACAAGTAGATAACCGTATTACATATACTTCGTCTAACAAATAGATAACAATATTTTCTCTACAGTATCTAAGAAGTAGATAAAAATATTGTATATACAGTGCCTAATAAGTTGAAAACTATTTTATATACAATGTGTAACAAGAGGACAGCAATGTTTTATACACACTCTAGCAAGTAGATAACAATATTTTATATACAGTGTCTATAAAGTAGATGAAAACATTTTATATACACTCTAACAAGTAGATAACAACATTTTATACCTAGCGCCTAACAAAATTTTGTATGTCATCTAACAAGCATATTTTACATATGCTATCCAACTACTAGAAATAAATATTTTGTATAAAATGTGTAACAAGAAGATAACAATATTTTATACATAATCTAAGAAGCAAGTAACAAAAATTTGAACACTGTCTAAAAATAGGTAACAATAATTTATATATATTATGATAAATAGAAAGTAATATTTTACATGCAGTGTGTAACAAGAAGGTAACAATATTGTAAATACAGTATCTAATAAGTAGATAACAAAATTTTATTTCCCTTTTAACAAGTACATAACAATAATTTAAATACACTCAAACAAATTCATAACAATGTTTTATACACAGTATCTATCAAATTGATAAAAATATTTTATGCACACACAAACAAGTACATAACAATATTTTATACACAATGTCTAACAACTATAAAACAATATTTCATATGCAACATAACAACAAGATAACAGTATTTTATGTACAGTGACTAATAAGTAGATAACAGTATTATATATACTAGTCTTACAAGTAGATAATGATAATTTTTATACAGTATCTAACAATTAAACAACAATATTTTACATTCAGTGTCTATAAAGTAGATAATAATATGTTTTATACAGTATAACAAATAGATAAGAATAATTTAAACACAGTCTAACAAATAGTGAACAATAATTTGTATTTCCTCTATGAAGTACGTAACAATATTTTACATACACCCAAACAAATAGATAACAATATTTTACATACACTGTAAGAAGTAGATAACCACATTTTACACACAGTTTAAGAAATATATAACAATCTTTTATATACAATGTCTAACAAGTAGTAAGAATATTTTATATTCAGTGTTTTACAAGAACATAACAATATTTCATATACAGTGTCTAACAAGAATATAACAGTATTTTGTGTACAATGTCTAACAAGAATATAACAGTATTTTGTGTACAATGTCTAACAAGAACATAACAATATTTCATATACAGTGTCTAACAAGAATATAACAGTATTTTGTGTACAATGTCTAACAAGTTGTAAAAATATTTTATACACAGTCCAAGAAGTAGAAAACAGTATTTTAAATACAGTGTCATAAAAGAAGATAATGTTTTGTACACGCTGTCGAACAAATAGATAACAATATTTTATACACAGTGTCCAACAATTGGAGTGCAATATTTTATATACAATATATTAAGTAGAAAACATTATTTTGTATATAATCTGACTAGTTGATAACAATATTTGATATAAACTCTAAAAAAGTATCGAACTTTATTTTATGTACACTTTAACAACTAGATAACAATATTTTAAATACAGTGTCTCAATAGAAGATAATATTTGGTACAAACTGTCTAACAAGTAGAAAACAATATTTTACATACAGTATCTAACAAGTGGATAAGAATATTGTATATACAGTATCTAACAACTGGATAACAATATTGTATAGTCGCTGTAAAAAATACATAACTTTATTTTATACACACTCTAACAAGTAAATAACAATATTTTATATACAATGTGTAAAAAGTTGTTAAGATATTGTACACACTGTCTAACAATTACATAACAATATTTTACACACAGTGTCTAAGAAGTTGATAACTATTTTGCATGCAGTGTCTGACAACTAGATAAAAATACTTTAAACACACTCTAACAAATAGATAACATTATTTTACAAACACTCTAACTAGTACATGACAATATTTTGCATACATTATAAGAAGTCGAAGACAGTCTAACAAATATGTAACAATATTTTACACACACTGTAATAAGTAGCTATCAATATTTGAAACACAATATAACGAACAGAAACAATTTTTTAATATACAGTATGTAACAATATTCTATATACACCCTTAGGAAAGCAAAGAATATTTTATATAGAGTGTAATACACGTAGATAAAAATATTTTATATACTCTCTTTTTAAGTCTGAGAAGTGTCTAAGAAGAAAATAACGAAATTTTATATATTTCGTATTCTGTGAAGACATAAGCAATCTTTATTTATTATATTTTTCTATTCATAAACAAAACACAAATTGAATCAAGTAACTTATGAGATACCTAAAAATATAACTATATATTACGAGATACAAATGTTTTTTTTCCAAAAATAGATAGATATGGACAACAATTACCACCTATATCATGTTATCACATATATGGTTGCTGTACAAATGAAGAGATTACTCACAATGATAATAAATCACATATTTTCTGGTTCTAGAAATGGACAGATTACCACCTGAGATGGAACGTTTCTGATTTTAATGGTATTCCAGTTATTCGAATTCCAGCAAGTCAAGTTTGGAGACCAGATATCTCACTATATAACAAGTAAGAAAAAATATTAACTTGCACTATTAATGTATACATCTATCGAACTGTTTGTTTGTAGTTCTCTAGGTTGATTTCCTTCTTCTTGTAATGTCTACAGGTACCTAAAGGTTGGTGTTGGTAGATCTCTGTGTTAGTTTACTCCTTTTCTAATGTATACATCTATCTAACAGCTTATGTTTGTAGTCTTCTGTAAGGGTTTACTTCTTCTGGTAATGTAAACATGCATCTTACGGTTCATGTTTGTAGTCTCCTATGTTGGTTTATTATTATTTTTTGTAATGAATATTACAGTAAATGTTTGTTGTCCTCATGTTTGTTTGCTTCTTCCGGTAATGTTTACATGTATTTAACAGTTTATGTTTCTAGTCCTCTGTGTTGGGATACTTCTTCGTTTAATGTGGCTAAAAAATTATGTTTGTAGTCCTCTGTGATGGTTTATTTCTTCTTGTAATGCATCTTACAGTTTATGTTTGTAATACTCTGTGTTGGTTTATTTCTTGTGATAACGTATATATGTATTTGACAATTTATGTAAATAGTCCTCTGTGGGTGTTTACTTTTTTGTTAAATCACCTAGCTAAGAGTTTACTCCATTTTCCCTATTCTTAGCCTCTCTGATATCCCTGTGTGTATTTATATTTACCGATTCTAGCGCAGGTTTCTATCAACATGCTGATGGTGATACGACTAACGTCATTGTACGACATACGGGTGATGTCACGTGGCGTGCTAGAGCCGTGTTATGCAGTTCCTGTCCTATAGACATGGAGTATTTTCCATTCGATGTCCAAACATGTTCTCTGAAGTTTGCTTCCAAAAGCTACGACGGATTGCAGGTAAGTACCCCTGATTTATTAGCCTATACGCTAACTGTGGACACATAAATCTTCTACGACGGATTGCAGGTAAGTACCCCTGATTTGTTAACCTCTACGCTAACTGTGAACACATAAATCTTCTACGACGGATTGCAGGTAAGTACCCTTGATTTATTAACCTCCACGCTACCTGCGAACACATAAATCTTCTACGACGGATTGCAGGTAAGTACCCCTGATTCGTTAACCTCTACGCTAACTGTGGACACATAAATCTTCTACGACGGATTGCAGGTAAGTACCCCTGATTTATTAACCTATACGCTAACTGTGGACACATAAATCTTCTACGACGGATTGCAGGTAAGTACCCCTGATTTGTTAACCTCCAGGCTAACTGTGGACACATAAATCTTCCTGTTCAGTTTTTTGTGAACCTGACGATGACCGAAGAAGGTCGAAACGTTCTTCGCTCTTCTATTTGAAGTGTTTTCTGAGCCCAAAAGAGCCGTTTTTTGCATATAAAATTCTTAGAATATATTACTTTTCAGAAGCAGAACGTTGTGTGTCTTATTCCATTCATCAAACTGACATCTATGGTGATGCTGTTTTAACCTCCGCTCTCATCTTTATTGCAGCAAACTTCTTTGTTTAACAGCGAGGTTAATCCTAGTTCAATCAACCTGGTCACCTTGCCTTGTGCATGGACATTTAGCTCCAAGACCAAATGTGATCAAGCCTTATGACAACAACTCATTACACTGCTTATAGGAACTTGTAAATCATATGAACAAATAGGGTTCTTCTATTACTGGTTTCATAAAGTGTATGGACAAATAATACAGTGACAAGGACACTGTTCAAGAAAGAATTTCGGTTAGATATAATTAGTCTATTCCTTAGACCTAAATAACTTGGAATCCTTTTAGAACTTAACGGAGTTTTATTATATAACCGAAACTTTAATACAAGTCCGCAATTTATTCATGGGCTATCTTAGGGTTTTAACAACTGGTTTGTGATATGTTAAATAAAACGATATATTCACGAGTTATCGCTAAGATATGTGACCTTTTGACAGTAACAAATGATTTGGACCAATATTGGTCAAAAAAACTAAATCAACTTAGCTAACTACTACAATATACTGGAAGTAGGGACAGAGATATTGTACTAAACAACAGGATTTGAACCGTAGTTAGTTAAGAGATTTAACATTATTAAATTATCGTTTCAACGAGCACAGGCTAGCACATATAAACATATAAACATATAAACATATAAACATTTAAACATATAAACATAATACATTTAAACCAGCTAACAGAATTAAAGAATAGTGGTTTGAACAAAGGTAAAATAACAGTAATTCAAAGTTAAGTTCTTTTCTTCAAGTGACCCAAGCTATTTAATAACGTGATAATACAAGATAATCTCCTGGTGATGTTTATATCAATACAAGATAATCTTATGGTGATGTTTATATCAATACAAGATAATCTCCTGGTGATGTTTATATCAATACAAGATAATCTTATGGTGATATTTACATCAATACAAGATAATCTCATGGTGATATTTATATCAATACAAGATAATCTTATGATAATGTTTATATCAATACAAGATAATCTCATGGTAATGTTTATATCAATACAAGATAATTTCCTGGTGATGTTTATATCAATACAAGATAATCTCATGGTGATGTTTATACCAATACAAGATAATCTCATGGTGATGTTTATATCAATACAAGATAGTCTTATGGTGATATTTATATCAATACAAGATAATCTCATGGTAATATTTATATCAATACAAGATAGTCTCATGGTGATATTTATATCAATACAAGATAATCTCATGGTGATATTTATATCAATACAAGATAGTCTCATGGTAATATTTTCATGAGATTCTTTTGCTATTTTTATTCTTGTTTTCCTGAAATCTTTAAAGACCAAACAAAACATTTTTAAAAATGGTTTCTTTCCCTTAACTGTACATTATCCACGTTTTGAGCTTGATAACAAAAGTCGAAAAATGTTTGTTTGTTTATTGTTGAAGTGATAATACGGGTCCCGCCCATTTCTATAGAATATTGTGCATCTGCTTTTTATAAAGAAATGCTTTATTACGTACAGATAGAACTACTGAAAGGAGCAGGCCAATCAGAGTTGAACGAGTACCAAGAAAATGGAGATTTCGAGTTGAGTGACTTTTCAGCAACATCAACTGCTTTCCAGTATTCCTGTTGTGAGGAGTTTTACCCCGAGATCAGTTACAGACTGGAGCTGCGCCGACGGCCGCTGTACTATGTATTTAACCTCATCATGCCTTGTGTCCTGCTGAACTCTCTGGCCCTGGTCACTTTCTGCATGCCTTGTGAGTCTGGAGAGAAGGTTACCTTTAGCACGTGCATATTTCTAACACTTATTCTCTTCTTTGTTTTGGTCAGAGACATCATACCGCCGTCTCACAAAACCCCTCTAGTGAGTAAGTACGGAAAAAATACAGAAAGCTCAGAAATAAAACACACTTTTCCTTTAGCTGTGTTAACTCACAGACCTTCTCTAATTAGAGCTTTCGGAAATAAAACTTGTTTATCTTGAGGTTTTTATCATTTCTTGTTTCTTCTGTAACTGTATCAAAATAAATATTAAACGTTTTGTTTGTGTAACTTTATTTTCAGTGTTAACAATAACCATTTCGTTCCTGTAACTGTGTCGTTAGTGTTAACAATAACCATTTCGTTCCTGTAACTGTGTCGTTAGTGTTAACAATAAACATTTCGTTCCTGTAACTGTGTCGTTAGTGTTAACACTAAACATTTCGTTCCTGTAACTGTGTCGTTAGTGTTAACACTAAACATTTCGTTCCTGTAACTGTGTCGTTAGTGTTAACAATAAACATTTCGTTCCTGTAACTGTGTCGTTAGTGTTAACAATAACCATTTCGTTCCTGTAACTGTGTCGTTAGTGTTAACAATAAACATTTCGTTCCTGTAACTGTGTCGTTAGTGTTAACAATAAACATTTCGTTCCTGTAACTGTATCGTTAGTGTTAACACTAAACATTTCGTTCCTGTAACTGTATCGTTAGTGTTAACACTAAACATTTCGTTCCTGTAACTGTATCGTTAGTGTTAACACTAAACATTTCGTTACTGCTACTGTCTCAATGCTAACATTGAACGTTACCTAGTTTTTCATGAATACTCTGTCTAAACAATCTATTACGGAACAGTTAGACGCTACGTTTCTGTCGTGGTACCAAATGTTAACACTACACGTTACTTTCAGGTTTGCACTACGTTATCACTATATGCCTGGTTGTCTCCACCACCGTTTTTACTGTCTTTTCATTGAATGTCCACCACCAAGGTCGTTTTGATAAGGAAGTTCCACGGTGTCTTCGTAATGTAATGTTGAGATCTCTTGCCAAGTTCACGTGCTGCAAGTGTTCCTCTGACAGTGAATCTAATCATGAGGCAAGCTGTTTCTCTACATTTGTACATAACCACCTCTTTACGTACATAAACCTTAGTATTGGCGATTCTGAGTATATGTTAGTTTGTGTTACTCTCGAACCCTTATGGCTTCAAAACGTATTCTGAGAAAGATAACAGTTTAGGATAGACTTTGAATCTTCATTTACACTTTCCCGCCTTTCTAATAAACAGAGAACGCGTTTTAAATTATATCGCACATTCTATGAAAGTTAACAGAATATGTGGTTAATTTACTGTCCCGGATGTTCTATGTTTCATTGGTGTATTGACACTTTACCTGACAAATCAAAAGACAGGTATAACTGACATCATATTTGTTTACTTCTGTTAGAATCAAAGTGATGACGAGAAATCCAACGTTGAGCACCAGTCAGTAAACGAAGACAACAAACTTTGGTTTGGACGTATAGAACAGTACAAGTTCTCGCCTCGACTTCGACAGCGCAAAGAAACGAAAGAAATGTCTGAAAGCATCGATTTTTTCGAAGACGAACATAACAACCAGCATCTGAAGATATTAGGTAAAATCTATGAAAGCGTCAAAAGGAACGATGTGCGGATATGCGAAAAGAAAAGAAGAGAAAACAACAAAAATGAGTGGCACCAGGTGTCACTAGTGTTCGATAGGTTATGGCTCGTGCTGTTCCTCGTAGCGTCAGCTGTGGGCACTTTACTGATACTGCTGTCTTCTCCGTAGGTCCCTCAAAACTTATTTTCTCCTGTAAACTTTTGTTTTGTGAGCAAATAGAAAATGTATAATAAAACATCCTTCCTTTCTCACTTCTTTTCATTTTGTATAATAATGCATCCTTTCTTTCTCACTTCTTCCCAAAGATTTTGTTGAATAATACATCCTTTCTTTCTTACTTCTTCCCAAAGATTTTGTTCAATAATACATCATTTCTTTCTCACTTCTTCCCAAATATTTTTTATAATAATACATCCTTTCTTTTTTACTTCTTCCCAAAGATTTTGTTCAATAATACATCCTTTCTTTCTCACTTCTTCCCAAAGATTTTGTATAATAATACATCCTTTATTTCTTACTTCTTCACAGATATCCCGTTTAACAATAATACATCTTTTCTTTCTCACTTCTTCCAAAAGATTTTGTATAATAATACATCCTTTCTTTCTTACTTCTTCCCAAAGATTTTGCTGAATAATACATCCTTTCTTTCTCACTTCTTCCTAAATATTTTGTATAATACATCCTTTTTTTCTCACTTCTTCCCTGATATCTCGTTTAATAATGCATCCTTTTTCAATATATCTCGTTTTCTTCTTTTAATACAACAAATAAAACTATTAGTTTTAGATGTGTAGAAACATGAATAAGATATATTTTACCAGAAATTGGATAAGATTACTGTAAATATTTCTTGATCAGATATGGTTTGACGTAAATCTATAGGTCCATGAATCCATGACGAGAGTATTCCACTTTGGGTGAACTCCTAGACGAAAGTATTCCACTTTGGGTGAACTCCTAGACGAAAGTATTCCACTTTGGGTGAACTCCTAGACTTAGTCGAAATCCTTTGTTTTTCAAATACAATGATTTCAAACAAAATCAGTTCTTTATTATTATGTAGTATTAAATCTGGGTTAATTTCAAAGTGTATTTATAATACAAAACAGATTGTGTTTAATGTTAAAAAACAAAAAGCAGACCATTCAAGGTAGTACCAGAGCTACTGAGACAAATCGTACAAAACTTTAAAGTGTTTGTTTTATAACTTGTAAATTTATTATGTTCTATGTTAGCCATGGTCACGTAATCAAACTAAATGTTATTCGTAGGAGTTTAAACTTTATCATATGTTAGTGTCTATTATTTACAAGTAATGACAGAAAGAAGGTAATGATACTATCTTTACAAATAAACAACTGAATTCTAGAAAAACAACGAACTTTATCTGTATGTATAAAGAAAATAAAATGCTACATTATGGTCGTAATTTAATTTCTTTAAAAATAAGCACAAACATTCAAACAACGTAATGCTACAAAAACTTTTAAAAATTATTAACAAATAAAGACAGAAATTTAAAGAACATAATGTTACAGAAGGGTTTCAACTTTGATTAACAAATAAAGACAGAAATATAAAGAACATAATGTTACAGAAGGGTTTCAACAAATAAAGACAGAAATATTAAGAACATAATGTTACCGAAGGGTTTCAACAAATAAAGACAGAAATATTAAGAACATAATGTTACCGAAGGGTTTCAACAAATAAAGACAGAAATATAAAGAACATAATGTTACAGAAGGGTTTCAACAAATAAATAAATTAACAAATAAAGACAAAAATATAAATAACATAATGTTACCGAAGGGTTTCAACAAATAAACAAATTAACAAATAAAGACAGAAATATAAAGAACATAATGTTACCGAAGGGTTTCAACTTTGATTTGCAAATAAAGACAGAAATATAAAGAACATAATGTTACCGAAGGGTTTCAACAAATAAAGACAGAAATATAAAGAACATAATGTTACCGAAGGGTTTCAACTTTGATTAACAAATAAAGACTGAAATATAAAGAACCTAATGCTACAGTTATATTTGTATTTACCAGTCGTAAACACCCGATTGGTTCTTTTTACTTCTCAGGATTTTTTTTCCATCTATAAGTTTAGATAGGACTAAAATAATTGAAACCGTAGACTTCTTTACATACAGCAATAAAAAAGTTCAAAATCACCATATGATAAACTTTAAATATATCTCGGATAAACTGGTAAAAACAAACTCAGAGCCATTCTACGAGCCGCTGTGTTACTACCAAAATTTGATTCATTGACGTCATGAATACTATACAGTCACTGCAAGTAAGAAACCAGTCAATGCTAACACCGAAATGTTGAACTAATAAAAAGATGAAACTCATTTAATTATTGGAAAACTTCAATGGAATAATAGTATGTTTACAAGGAAACTCTGAGTTTATAAAGTGGCACATTATTGGCTTAGCCAGTACTGTTTCTGTAATCACATTTCGTTGAAAGCTTAAAATCATTTGGTGTTATTTTCAACTTACGTGATGTAGAACTCTTAGAAGTATAAGACATTTTAAAACTTATCTGACAATAAAATATTCAATTCTCTTTAAATACTCATAAAATACGGAAAAATATATCTCACAACGGCTGATACGGATATCAACACTCGTACTGATAAGGAGAGAAAAACGTTTCAACCTTCCTAGGTCATCTTCAGTTTAAGAAAGAGAAAGTGTTTGAATGTGACTGTTTACAAGCACATGTTTTAGGGACGAAAGTCTAAATAGGTACCGGATTGTAGGGGGCGTTGCAGTTGGATGTTAGGTTATTAATTAGTATCGGTATAATGGTGTTCCTTTATATTGGTTTAATTTTAGCTTTAGATACTGTATGAGTAGGGCTTTTTTGATTTTACGTTTGTTTATATTTCTTTCCTTACTTAATATGTGGATGTTTTTTATGGTTATGTTGAGTTTATTTTATTTTCAGTGTTCGAAAACGTGTGAAGGTATTTTTTGTGTTCATTGAATCTAGTTTCCATTTTTCTGTCTTTCTCCAACATAGAAGTCGTGGCAGTTGTTGCTTTATGTTGTATATATTATATAGGTGTTGTGTTTGTCAATATAGTTTTTACATAGTATGGACTTCAGTTTTGTACCTGGTTTTATGAATAAATTAGATGCTTAGTGGAATGTTGTGTTTGTTATAAGTTTTTTCAAGTGTTGTTTATTTTTTCGCTGATGTCGGGAACGTGTGGTATGCAGCAGTATAGGGTTCTGTAGTTTGTTGTGTCTTGGGATTTATTGTTTGTTTGTTGTTGGACATGTTATTATATTTATATGTATGGCGCCATTTCATCGTATCCGCGCGTGACGTACTCGTGACGTCATATATAAGCCCTCTGAATGGAGAAAACTGAAGTTCTCCGTGATGTGAAATGGAGGTAAAACAGAAAGATCGTAAATCTCAATGTATGCACAAAAAATATTCACAAAGTTAATGGTTGCACATTGGATAATAGAAAGGTGTTTTTTTCGAGTATCATATAAGGAAGAATTCCATTCTGGTATGATTCGCAAAGAAAGAACCAACACTTCCTATTTGCTATCCTGAAAAGTATATCCACTGTTTTGTTTTTCCTGTTTAAGTTACCCATCCCTTGTGAACTAATTAATACATTATTATATGAGATTAACACATCGTTATATGATATTAATACATTGTTGTGTGATATTAATACATTGTTATATGAGATTAATACATCGTTATATGATATTAATACATTGTTATATGAGATTAACACATTGTTATATGATGTTTACCAAGTAAATAAAACAAAATAAAATAGAGAACAGGGAAACAACTTCCATGTTTTAAAACTGATGTGTTAAAGTGAGCAGACATTATTGTTTTCAGTAATTAGAGAGAATGAAAAGTATGGTTTATTTATAAACATGCCGCTGAATTGTTCGTTTATAATCTTCATAAATAATTATCCCCATTTATTCAAAAGCATGATGATGTTTGAAATTTATAAGTAATGTTAGAATTTTACCCTAAAATAACTACAATTAAAGTCGCCCCTCTGCTCCGAAACGGTTTTAACGAAACTCGGTGATATAGTCCAACAGAAAGTAATGTAATCCAGGTGATATTGCGGAACAGGAAGTGATGTAATCCAGGTGATATTGCGGAACAGGAAGTGATGTAATACCGATAACATAGAGAACAAGAAGTGATGTTGTCTCAATAAACAGAAATCTCTGAAATTGTTTTCTCTTGAAAATGGTGGACTCAGCAGATAGCCTGATGTGGCTTTGCTATAAGAAAACACACACACACTTTGGAAAAGGAGAGTTAGAGGTAATCTAAATATAAAGGGAAATGATAATGTTGATGTGTCATCTTTATTCATATTTAACAGAGTAGGAAGTGGTCCGAATATAAAAGGAAATGATAATGTTGATGTGTCATCTTCTTCCACATTTAACAGAGAGAACAAATGGACTAGAGGACACAAGTATAAATTTGAAAAGGCAGGAATCATATTAAAAATGTACAGTTTTATTTTTCTAATAAGAACGTTTCATTTGGATAGGCAGTACATTTCTTAATCAAGTATTCTAAGCTTGTATTCTCTACAACAATATATTCTGGAACAAGTAAGTTTCTTTGATGTTCCAATATTTCAAAAGAAAAAGTGCTTAATAAAGAAACGATTTATCTCAATGTGCCTCACAAGTGACATTTCTATAAATAACAAAACAAAAGATTCATCTAAATCTACCTGAGAAGTGAGGGTTAAAGAAGTAACAAAACAAAAGATCCATCTGAATCTTCCTCACAAGTGACAGTTATAGAAGTGACAAAACAAAAGATTTATATGAATGTACCTCAAAAGTGACAGTTCTACAAGTGACAAAACAAAAGATTCATCTGAATATACCTCACAAGTGACAGTTATAGAAGTGACAAAACAAAAGATTTATCTGAATGTATCTCACAAGTGACAGTTCTGCAAGTGACAAAACAAAAGATTTATCTGAATGTACCTCACAAGTGACAGTTCTACAAGTGACAAAACAAAAGATTCATCTGAATATACCTCACAAGTGACAGTTCTAGAAGTGACAAAACAAAAGATCCATCTGAATCTACCTCACAAGTGACAGTTAAAGAAGTAACAAAACAAAAAATCCATCTGAATCTACCTCACAAGTGACCGTTCTAGAAGTGACAAAACAAAAATTCCAGGTAACCTGAAATATTCTTCTTTCCATTTTTTATCGATACAGATTTTACTGGGGAAATGACACAAATATTCTTTTCTAAATTTCCAATTCAAGGAAAGTTAAGACAGATTTATAACTAAGTATATCAAGCTTTATTTATGTTGGCACCCCAGTGGTTCAGCGGTATGCCTTCGGACTTACACGCTAAAATCCGGGTTTCGATACTCGTGGTGGGCAGAGCACAGATAGCCCATGGTGTACCTTTGTGCTTAATTCAAAACAACAACAACTTTCTTCATATAAGTAACTACATCAATCTTTCTTCATATAAATAACTACATCAATCTTTCTTCATATAAGTAACTACATCAATCTTTCTTCATATAAATAACTGCATCAATCTTTCTTCATATAAGTAACTACAGCAATCTTTCTTCATATAAATAACTACATCAATCGTTCTTCATATAAGTAACTACATCAATCTTTCTTCAAATAAATAACTACATCAATCTTTCTCCATATAAGTAACTACATCAATCTTTCTCCATATAAGTAACTACATCAATCTTTCTTCATATAAGTAACTACATCAATCTTTCTTCATATAAGTAACTACATCAATCTTTCTTCATATAAATAACTGCATCAATCTTTCTTCATATAAGTAACTACAGCAATCTTTCTTCATATAAATAACTACATCAATCTTTCTTCATATAAGTAACTACATCAATCTTTTTTCATATAAGTAACTACATCAATCTTTCTCCATATAAATAACTACATCAATCTTTCTCCATATAAGTAACTACAGCAATCTTTCTTCATATAAGTAACTACAGCAATCTTTCTTCATATAAGTAACTACAGCAATCTTTCTTCATATAAATAACTACATCAATCTTTCTCCATATAAATAACTACATCAATCTTTCTTCATATAAATAACTACATCAATCTTTCTCCATATAAGTAACTACATCAATCTTTCTTCATATAAGTAACTACATCAATCTTTCTTCATATAAGTAACTACATCAATCTTTCTTCATATAAATAACTACATCAATCTTTCTCCATATAAGTAACTACATCAATCTTTCTTCATATAAATAACTACATCAATCTTTCTCCATATAAATAACTACATCAATCTTTCTTCATATAAATAACTACATCAATCTTTCTCCATATAAGTAACTACATCAATCTTTCTTCATATAAGTAACTACATCAATCTTTCTCCATATAAATAACTACATCAATCTTTCTCCATATAAGTAACTACATCAATCTTTCTCCATATAAGTAACTACATCAATCTTTCTCCATATAAATAACTACATCAATCTTTCTCCATATAAGTAACTACAGCAATCTTTCTTCATAAAAGTAACTACATCATCATTTTTTGTTATCAGAATTGTAGAACGTCATTTTCTAGTCCTGTTTAATAATAAATTATTTGCAATACACTAAATACAAATGCCAGTTGTTTCCAATCATAATATTACAATATACACACAATATATTTGTCGTCACATTTGCTGCTTTCGTCCAAAGTTATTTACGTTCTTCTATATCACGTATACATCACGTTGTAAGCCCAATATCTGTATATTATTTTTGATACACTTTTGGGTAACCCAGGATGATAGTGATATATATATATATATATCTTTTTCGTTTGGTTTCAGGAAGTTTCTGTATAAAGTTTAGTGTTCTCTTCTGATATTGGTGATTATACAACTAGAAGTATTTCCTTGTTCGTTAGTCATTAATATTTCGCTATTGTTAATCCTATAGGCTTAAGAACGTATTTAAACTGTGTTGTAACTACATTTAATAAATAGCATTTATTTTTTACACTCTTCAGTTTTTACCTTTGTTTCTTTCCCTATGTACGATGTCTGATTCTTTTATCACATTATTTATCAGGCATTAAAACAATAAAATAGATTACCTGTATTATTTAATAAATAGCAATGGAACAAACAGTCTTATTTAGAAGTAGCTGAACAGAATAGTTTGTGGTGGCCTTCTTACCTTAACCCTACTCTACCTTTAAAAAGCAGATCTGTAATAGATTCCTAAGTTTCCTTGGAATCAATTGAAAGAACTGTAACAAAATCAAAATATTTATATTAAAATATTTTTTTTATTTTTATTCAGATTATGAACATAGTTGGTTTATTTGCAATACACTAAATACAAATGATTGTTTCCAATCATAATATTACAATATACACACAATATATTTGTATTCACATTGTATATTATTTACTTGTTCGAAGTAACAAATCATAAAATTAGTTTAACTCAGGATATAAGGTTTAACTCGCCTTCTTAAGCGATAGAATATATCTATTTATCCAGTGAACTTACTTCCAAACAAGTACAAAACGGTTTAGGAAATTTGTTATCAGACTTATTAAATGGCTCTAATACTTGTAATCAGTGCCATATAATACTGCTAATAATTCAATTGATAACTGAAGTTTGTACTTTTAATGATAAAAAGGATTCCAGATTCTAATAATCTTATTACATTTCGCTTTCATAGAGTTTCCTAAGAAATTTATATAATACTTTCCTAGAAAGTAATATAAATATTCCTTGGTAATCATAACTTGATGTTTATATCATGGAACTAATTGCTTTCCTTAAATTATAAACAAAATGTTATATCCTTAGTTTAAATAAACAATCACTTATTGGATCTTCTTGTCTTACAAGGAATAAAGTTGAAACCGACAATAAACTACATAAAATATGTACAACTATCCTTATAATATTCCCAATAAAATCAGAAGATTTCTAAATAATAATGACTTAAGAGGTTAAAGGCTTTTTCAATATTTAAATTTGCAATAAGAAATTTGCAAAAAGAACTTGCGCTCTTTCATTTGCGAGATTTATATTATCACACATGTGTATAATTATAAAGACATCGATCTGGAAGAAATTTTGAGTGACTCTCACACCAGGTTTTATACTGTTCTTTATGGCTTTCAAATGTATTTTATAATCACTTCACAAAAGTGGTGTTGGTCGCCTATTTTTAATTATGTCAAATCTCCATTTTTAGGTATTAACTTTGTTATTTTATTTTTCATGCTTCTAAAACATTCATCTGTCTCTAGAGTTTCAATTGAAAACTTTTAGCAGAAAAATCTAAATATTAGGTCCAACTCTAACCGTCATACCAACAGTTCCAAGTGAACTGTCGTTTGCTAATGAATAATAAGCAACATTTATTTCTGTAAGTGTTAACAGAATATTTAAGGCTCCATTAGACCTTTTGGTAACCTTGGTAAACCTTCAGAGAAAGAATCGTTAATTTTGTTTACATAAACATATCTTATAAAAATGAATAATATTATAATGGATTTCATTTAATTTTCGCGCTTAATATACCATTTTCATTTAAAGCTGTTTATACGTCTGTGTACTACGTGTCTTTGATAACCCACTATTTTGTTTTTCAGATTAGCAGTTTATCTGATTCATTGGATTCACTCATAAGTCTCACAATAGTTGGTTCGATATATACGAAACTCTTTCATACACATGATACACACTGTCCATCTGTGATAATTCAGATAACAATCTCTATCTTCCATTTATTTAATTAAGTCAACTTTTCTTTGAAATAATGAATCTGTGCCTTAGTTATTCTTTCAAAATGATTACATCAAAATATAACGTTGTTGCACGTTTTACTGTTTTGTTGTGTCTGAAAATCTTCATAAATAGGTTAATTTCTCTCACAAATTTATTATTTTTCAGTAGTTTATTACTAAAACATCAGTAACCAAACCTGTTCCTATTTAAACCTCTGTATATTGTACAACTGCTGCTGTGTGATAGGAAATGAAAGTTTCTACAAGAGACAATCCGAAAATTTTCGTTAACATGAGAGAACTGACATATAACTTATCCAACCTATGACCTGCTCTTTGTCCAGTCCACGTAAATTCCATCGTATTGACAAGAAGCTATCAAAAACATCGAATAAACCATTCGTCCACACTCTTAATAGGTTAGAACAATTTATAAACCAATCGGACATACTCTTAATAAGTTAGGACAATTTATAAGCCAATCGGACATACTCTTAATAAGTTAGGACAATCTATAAACAAATTGGCCACACTCTTAATAAGTTAGGACAATTTATAAACCAATCGGCCACACTTTTAATAAGTTAGGACAATTTATAAACCAATCGGCCACACTCTTAATAAGCTAGGGCAATTTATAAACCAATCGGACATACTCTTAACAGGCTAGAGTAGTTTTCAAAGTTCAAAATCGAAAATTAAAATCCTTAAGATTAAAAACAAACTTTGAAATATCGGGAAACTTCCAATAACAGACTCTAAGGCTTTTCGATCAATAAACCATATCCTTTTACTAGGTCACACTGAAGTTAATGTATCGATTTTCACGTTTCACTATATGAATCGAAAAAATAGTAAAAGGCCTTCATCAAAAGAAATCTGTTTCTAAACGCAACATTTCTCATGACACACGTGTTTTAAAGGAATACTATAACACATCTTGTAATGTGGTGTGCATGTTTAAACACTAAATCTCGTAATACATTTACCCATTCCAAACACCACTTTCCTTAACACATTTACTGTTTCTAAACACCACATTCTTTAATGCATTAGCTGTTTCTAAACTCCATGTTCCTTAACACATTTACTGTTTCTAAAGACCAAATTTCATAATGCATGTTCTGTTTCTAAACACCACATTTCATAATGCATGTTCTGTTTCTAAAGACCACATTTCATAATGCATGTTCTGTTTCTAAAGACCACATTTCATAATGCATGTTCTGTTTCTAAACACCACATTTCATAATGCATGTTCTGTTTCTAAACACCACATTTCATAATGCATGTTCTGTTTCTAAACACCACATTTCATAATGCATGTTCTGTTTCTAAAGACCACATTTCATAATGCATGTTCTGTTTCTAAAGACCACATTTCATTATGCATGTTCTGTTTCTAAAGACCACATTTCATAATGCGTGTTCTGTTTCTAAAGACCACATTTCATAATGCGTGTTCTGTTTTTAAAGACCACATTTCATTATGCATGTTCTGTTTCTAAAGACCACATTTCATAATGCATGTTCTGTTTCTAAAGACCACATTTCATTATGCATGTTCTGTTTCTGAAAACAATAATTTCTAATTAATATTTGGTACTGCTGATCTTGTTCGATCGATTCTTCTGTAATGTATTAACGAGTTGCTTTGTTGTAGGATGAAAAGCACTAATTATATGTGATATAACTTGTTGTTATGCACTAATTATATGTGATATAAGTTGTTGTTATGCACTAATTATATGTGATATAACTTGTTGTTATGCACTAATTACATGTGATATAAGTTGTTGTTATGCACTAATTATATGTGATATAACTTGTTATGCACTAATTATATGTGATATAACTTGTTGTTATGCACTAATTATATGTGATATAACTTGTCGTTATTGTATCGAATTAAGATGTTTGTACGAAAGAGTTGAGGTGAAGAGATTTGCTCACAGAAAACTTTTCTTCAAAACTTGTTGTTGTCTGAACTGTCACTTTCGTCTTGTTGTTGTGTGGACTGTCACTTTCGTCTTGTTGTTGTGTGGACTGTCACTTTTGTCTTGTTGTTGTCTGGACTGTCACTTTCGTCTTGTTGTTGTGTGGACTGTCACTTTCGTCTTGTTGTTGTGTGGACTGTCACTTTCGTATTGTTGTTGTGTGGACTGTCACTTTTGTTTTGTTGTTGTCTGGACTGTCACTTTCGTCTTGTTGTTGTCTGGACTGTCACTTTCGTTCTCAAATCTCTGTTTTCACTACTCTTCTTGCAACTCTATCTCACCTACAGTTACAAAGTCTCTGCATGTTTCCAGCTACTCTTAATTAATATATATATTTTCAAACTCTTTGCTTCAATATATTTGTTTTTAAGTACCATTCTTAAAACTCCAGTTAAAGTTGATTTCTATGAGTTCAGAACTTTCCGTCCCGGCATGGCCAAGTGGTTAAGGCGCTCGACTCGTAATTCGCGGGTTCGAATCTCCGTAACACCAAACATGCATGCCCTTTCAGCCGTGAAGTTGGTTATAATGTTAGGGTTAATCCCACTATTCGTTGGTAAAAGAGTAGCCCAAGAGTTGGCGATGGGTGGTGATGATTAGCTGCCTTCTCTCTTGTCTTACATGGATAAATTAAGGACGTTCAGCACAGATAGCTATCGTGTAAATTAGGGACGGCTAGCACAGATAGACCTCTTCCCTCTAATCCTACACTGCTATATTAGAGACGGATAGCACAGATTGCCCTCTTCCCTCTAGTCTTACACTGCTACATTAGGAACTACTAGCACAGATAGCCCTCTTCCCTCTGGTTCTACACTGCTATATTAGAGACGGCTAGCACAGATAGACCTCTTCCCTCTAATCCTACACTGCTATATTAGGGACGGATAGCACAGATAGACCTCTTCCCTCTAATCCTACACTGCTATATTAGAGACGGATAGCACAGATTGCCCTCTTCCCTCTAATCCTACACTGCTATATTAGGGACGGATAGCACAGATTGCCCTCTTCCCTCTAGTCTTACACTGCTATATTAGGAACAGCTAGCACAGATAGCCCTCTTCCCTCTGGTTCTACACTGCTATATTAGGGACGGCTTGCACAGATAGCTCTCTTCCCTCTAATCTTACACTGCTATATTAGGGACGGATAGCACAGATAACCCTCTTCCCTCTAATCTTACACTGCTATATTAGGGACGGCTAGCACAGATAGCTCTCTTCCCTCTAATCTTACACTGCTATATTAGGGACGGATAGCACAGATAACCCTCTTCCCTCTAATCTTACACTGCTATATTAGGGACGGCTAGCACAGATAGCTCTCTTCCCTCTAGTCTTACACTGCTATATTAGGGACGGGTAGCACAGATAGCCCTCTTCCCTCTAGTCTTACACTGCTATATTAGGAACGGCTAGCACAGATAGCCTTCGTGTAAATTAGGGACGGCTAGCACAAATAGCCCCCGTGTAAATTAGGGACGGCTAGCACAGATAGCTCTCTTCCCTCTAGTCTTACACTGCTATATTAGGGACGGATAGCACAGATAGCTCTCTTCCCTCTTGTCTTACACTGCTATATTAGGGACGGATAGCACAGATAGTCCTCTTCCCTCTGGTCCTACACTGCTATATTAGGGACGGATAGCACAGGTAGCCCTCGTGTAAATTAGGGACGGCTAGCACAGATAGCTCTCTTCCCTCTAGTCTTACACTGCTATATTAGGGACGGCTAGCACAGGTAGCCCTCATGTAAATTAGGGACGACTAGCACAGGTAGCCCTCGTGTAAATTAGGGACGGCTAGCACCCTCCATTTGTGTTCGAGAAGGTTTGAACGCGTTTGAAGACAAATATGTGATCATATGTGAAGAACGTCTTGTTAGCCAGGCTAGGCTAGAGTGTTATGTTAAAATTACGTTCTTCAAACATATGTGATTACGTGAACCCACCCGTCGCTATGCATGTTGATACTACAAACATATGTGATTACGTGAACAAACATATAGCCTCTTGTGATAACGTGAACAAACATATAGCCTCTTGTTATAACGTGAACCCACCCGTCGCTATGCATGTTGATACTTCATATCTAACGGAGGTTTCTGGGAGATATTTTCATACATACTTTATAAACAATAATATGTTTAAAAATAAAGTCAGGAAGGCTTAAGATTTTCATGCGATCTGTAAAAGTTATAATGCTCTTTGAGACGGATTGTTATAAAAACTTGTGAAGTTTATACATGTATAGCACTGGTTATAGATTTTTAAACACTGAAAGAAGGAAAGAAAAATAAATTTTGTTAATACGGATGGAAGTTAGAGGTAAGTAAAGATAGTTTGAAAACTAATCAACTTAAAGATTTGATATGTTTCCTTTCCTAGGTTCTTTGGTTTCATCTGTTAAAGACAAGAAAATTAGTTTATTTTTCTGTCAACAGGGCCATGCTATATAAATATACGTAAACTTAGTAGAAAACTAAATAGCTTTTTGTCTGGATCTATAAATCATTTATAAAAAAAAAATAAAAAGTTTTTGAGAAAATAATTTGTTGCCACCAGGCAGCGCCTCACATAAATTAAAAAAATATATTACTCTATTACTTCGTTTTAAAACATTAGTATAATGTGTGTATAGCAAATATAATGTGTTATTATTGCTATTATTATAGAAAGTTTTTCGTTTCGAAAATACCTAGGATACTAAATAAATAGATTGGTGTTTATAATATAAAAGGCTTAGCACTAATGTCTTGGGATAACGTAATTATAAACAAGCCTCGTCATCTTGGAAAAATAAGCATCTCATAACGTTAAACTGTTTATATATAAACAATCCCACAAACATCTCTAAGGGCCTAAATAAAGGTTTCTCACAAACACGGTCAACTTAGTACAAGTCTCTAAGTTATTTGTAAATTAGAAGTCTCTCTCATTAAATTGTATTTTGTTGAAAGGTCATATGGTCAATTGTTTTAAAATGTATCTTTAGATCAGCTTTACGTCTCGTAGCTTAAAACCATAAAATTTGGGTTCCTTTATCACAGTAATAACTAATTCACTAAAACCGTTCAATAATTTATGACACAAAATAAAATTGATAGGATAGAGTAAAACATAAGAAATATTAAACACGAGCACAAAATCGAAGCTATAAATGTATGGGAAACAAACAAAATGAACAAAAATCAGATATGACTATTCGTTGTTGGTGAGCCATTTTCGGTGCTGTGTTAGCGACAGAGATCGACATGAAGTTTACACATCAAATAGAAATACAATAGAAGTGAACAAATTAATAAATATTATTAAACTTTGTAAAAATAGACGTAATATGAAAAAGTTCTTGCAAAAAGATTGTTATTGTTCAAAGTTTCGCAAACTTATCGGAGAGGAAGTCGCAACTGACTGGGGTTTGTTTGTTTGTTTGTTTGAATTTTAGGCAAAACGAAGAGGGCTATCGGCGCTAGCCGTCCGTAATTTAGCAGTGGAAGACTAGAGGGAAGGCCGCTATTTATCACCGCCCGGCGCCAACTCTTAGGTTACTCTTTTGCTAACGATTGCTCATTACATTACAAAGCTCCCAGGGCGAAACAGGCAAGCATGTTTGGTGTGACAAAGATTCGAACTCGAGACCCTCAAATTACGAGTCTAGTAACCACCTGGTCATTCGGGGCGGACTAGGATTTGAAGTTAAAGATAAACAACTTGTCAAAACTGCATGTTACACAATTTATAAAAGTGACAGTTCATAACACTATAACGACCTCACATCTGAAGGAGTGAGCGAGTCGAGCGGTCAAATTACTAGATTAAAATAGTGTTTTTGTTCTTAACGTAGTGCACGCCTATAATGTCAAATATCTATTCTATGTATAGTGGAGAATCAAACCCAGGACTTTAATTCATGAAGTCACATCTCATTTATCGAATAATTTTAATCAATGCGACAAATAAGATATGCCTGTGATAGAAAATTTAATAAAATAACAATCAAGAAAGTTTATGATCAAATTTAAACGATCATTTAATCAATAGAATGATAAACAAGTGAAATGTCTTGTTTTAATATACCAGTTGAAAAAGATATTATATAATTACTGTTTAACACAATATCCGTCCAACAGGCGGAGTTTATCTATAGTTTATCATATAAAATATGGATGTATATTATATTTTATATGGATGTATTTAAAGAACATCCAGGAATTTTTAGAAAGGTGAGATTGCGACTTCAAAACTTAGAATCGATGGTTTTCGTTACTTATGACTAACTAAAATTTCTACGTGTACTCTACATATTTAATATTCACATTGTATATTCGTCAGTGTTATATCTAACTGATGTCGCTACGTGTACTATATGTACTCCATATTCACACTGTATATTCATCAGTGTTATATCTAACTAAGGTCGCTACGTGTACTATATGTACTCAATATTCACACTGTATATTCGTCAGTTTTATATTTAAGGTCGCTGCGTGCCAAAATGTACTCAATATTCACACTGTATATTCATCAGTGTTATATCTAACTAAGGTCGCTACGTGTACTATATGTACTCAATATTCACACTGTATATTCGTCAGTTTTATATTTAAGGTCGCTGCGTGCCAAAATGTACTCAATATTCACACTGTATATTCATCAGTGTTATATCTAACTAAGGTCGCTACGTGTACTATATGTACTCAATATTCACACTGTATATTCATCAGTGTTATATCTCACTTAGGTCGCTACGTGTACTATATGTATTCAATATTCACACTGTATATTCGTCAGTGTTATATCTCAATTAGGTCTCTACGTGTACTATGTGTAGTCAGTATTCACCCTGTATATTCATATTGTTAATTCCAAGTAACATATGAATTCTTATTTATATTTATGAAAATATGGAAGCGTGGTCATATGGATATGTTGTTGTTACATTTTATCTTTGGTACATATTTAAACTTACGTAGCTTGTAATATGGAAAAATATAATAATTATCAATTAAGTTTATTGGAGTTACTACAATTAATAAAAACGTTTATCATACATTAATGAAGGAGTTTCACCTTTTTTCTGTAATTTTGAAACAATCTCACTAATGCTTCCTACAAACATTTAGTAATTTAAATTTATAGGAACTTAAAGAATGTGTTGTTGTTTTTTCTTGGAAACTTTACGTAGTGCGGAATTGCTGTGTAAAACTCACACACCAGAAACCACGAAAGTTTTCAACTAAGCAAGGTCGATATCTTCCCAAGGATCTGATCGCGATGGTCACGTTTCCAAAAGTTTGGATAACAACTTATACACAGAAGTTTAATACTATTAAACCTAGTATGTTATTATATTACGAATTACACGAGTATATATACTGATATTTTACAGCTGTAATTATACAAATTTATTGTGATACTGTGTTCATACAGCTAATATATTTTGGTATTATTGTTGGTATAACTGTTGGATTACTTAGAAACACATCAGTTACTTAGCCTTCAGTTACAGAACTGAAGGACATCTGTACTCACGGCTGTTTTCCAAACTTAAGTTTTTTTGTATTCTTTCTCTTCTGCTTTGGTTTCTTCTCTTTGGCTTGCTCTGATTGGTTGTCTCTGATGACGCCGCATACTTATCGGATTTCTCAACCATTAGCCACTTCAACTTACCCGTCTCTGGGTCAACACATTTTCTTTGTCATTTTTCTATGAGATGAAATAGAAGTTTGAACAATTTCTTCTTCGTCTGTTAAACTTATTAATTCTATGATTGACCTATTTTCCGTACAATAAATGGACTCCCAATTGAGTAAAACACCAATAATTCGAACATTTACAACAATAATACAAACATAATACAAATAATAGAAAGATCATACAATTATAATAGAAACAAAATACAACAATAATACAACAATAACAGAACTACAGTACAAATATAATACAACAATAATATAAAGATAATACGACAATAATACAAACATAATACCACAATATTACAAACATACTATGAACATAATACAACAGAACTACAAATAATACAGAGATATAATAAAAATACAAACATTTTGCAACAATAATACAAAGATCATACAACAACAATAAAACGCAATACAACAATAATACTTACATAATACAACAATAATATAAACATGATATAAATAATACAAACATCATACAAAAACAATAAAAACACAATACAACAATAATAGAACCTAACACAACCATAATACAAACAAGATGTTTTTTATTCAAACATCATACAACAACAATAGTAAAACCTAACACAACAATAATACAATAATAATACAAATATGATACAACACTAACAAACAATAATACAAGCATAATACAACCATAATACAAACATACTACAACAATAGTACAAATGTACTACAAACAAAATACAACAATAATACTAATACAATGCAATTGTAATATATACGTGATACATCAATAATACAAGAATAATACAAACACAATAGAACAATATAGAAACATAAAACTACAATATTACAAACATAATACAACTACCTAGTGTGTTGTTGACAAATAGATCAGATAACCCTAATCAACCAGTTATTTGTGGTTTCTTTTCAAGTTCGACCAGATCTCTCTCTCTCTTGTTGTTTGGATATATATATGTGTGTGACCCTGGAGGTCAGATGCACTTGACCTCTTTCTTTTCCTTTTTGGTGTGAACTGCTTAATATATTAATAATTACTACATGAGGGCAAGAGTAACCCACATTTACTCAGCCCCATTTCAGGGCATTGTCCATGTATCTTGCACCAAAAGTTTCTTTATTAATGTATAATTCATTAGTTCATAGGTGGCGTGTTTTTATTTTCGTACTTAATTATTATTATTGCATTTATTTTAATTTTTTGAATTATTTAATGTTTTTTATATTAATGATCCAATTTATTATAGGTTAATCGGGAAGAGGTGCTTAAAACCATCTTCATCATATCTGCCGAGTTCGCATAATAACTCTTTTGTTCCAATTTTTATCAAAATATGTTATTGTACTATGTGGGAGTGTATCTGCTATTGTTTGTGTGTTTTAGTATTTATGTTTAAACTTTGAAACGTGGTTTATTGTGCGCCAAATTTTAGTTTTTATATTATTTACTTGGTTTGTCCATCTAAGTGTAAAATCGTACGTTAGTCCTAGACATTTTGCAGATGTAGCAGTCTGGAGAAGTGTGCCATTCATGTAAATATTGTAACTGCTATTGCTGGAGTTGGAGCACTTTTCCAGATTACTGGAACTGTGACGAGTGTCCATGGTTTGGATCTTCAAGAGGCATATTGTTCACATACACGATGAAGAGAATAGGGCTAACCGCCCGACGCCAGCTTCTGGAGTGAAGAACTGAGAGAAAGATCCCCTCTGCGTTGTCTGTTTTACCAAAAGTTAGATAACCAGCGAATGCTTCTTCCCGTGTCATACATACGGTACAGAAGACCATGCAGTGTCGAATGTTTTCTCGATATCGATAATCAAGTGGTAGTGTATTTATTTTTATTAAAACTATCTGTTATTGTTTCAGTTAACCTAACTGAATGATCTGTCTGTTGTCTAAATTTTCTGAATTCGTTTTTTTTCCTCAGGTAATGTTGATGTTATCTTCAAAAATATGGAGAGTCTATTACTTATTATTCGTTCAAGAATATTGCTTACACAACCGGTCAAACTGATTGGTCGTTAACTGTTTGGTTTATTGGCTGGCTTTCCTTTTTTATTGAACATTAATATATTAGCTTGCTTCCAAGAAACTGGGATATACCCAGAGTAACATGATAAATTAAAGACAGCTAATAGATGGTCAAGTCACTTCGGAGTGCCCCCCAGTAGCTCAGCGGTATGTCTGCGGACTCACACCCTAAAATCCGGGTTTTGATACCCGTGGTGGGCAGAGCACAGATAGCCCATTGTGTAGCTTTGTGCTTAATTCCAAAAAACAAACAAACACTTCGGAGTGTCTTTTTTTTATGCGAACTGTTGAATGCCTTCATTTCCTGGTGATTTGGTTTTGAATTTTTACTGCTTGCCTGTTTGAGTTATGTTTTTGTGATTTTTTTTGTTAGCAGTACATTATCATAATCGTTTGTGATTTTAATATTGACAGAGAAATATGATTTGTGTAGTTCTGTGTTATTTGTTACATTATTGTTTACTGCATTGTAAAAATCGATATTCATGTCTGGGTCGTTATGTGTTTTGAAAGTGTTCTGTAGTTGTTATCTGAAAGTTTTTGCTTATTCTTTGTTGGTGTACGCTGAGGTGTTATTATGTTAAGTATTTTCTTATCGCGGCTTCCTTGGTGAGTATTTTTAGATGTGACCACATTATTCTAGGGTCTGTTGTTTTTTTCATTTAGCTGGGAGCAGAAGCTATCCCGTTTTTCTGTTTTAACAATTTAATTTCAGCTATGATTTTATTTATAATACTATTGATTTGTGTTTTTATTTATTTATCTCTTGTTACCATGAGCTGTTTTCTTAAATGTCTTCGTTATTAATTCAGTGTGTTAAAAGTTGTTTGTTTGAGTTCCATACGTTATTTATGGTTTTCTGTTTTTGCTTTTGTACAGCGTCCTTTGCTGCTTTCAGGAGGCACTCCGTGAATATTAGACTGTAACTGTCAATTTCTGATTTGTTGTTGGCTGTATGCTTTGTGTTATCTGGTAATATATCATCTAATAATAATGTCTGGCAATATGTCATCTGATAATAATGTCTAGTAATATGTCATCTGATAATAATGTCTGGTAACATGTCATCTTACAATAATGTTTGGTAATATGTCATCTAATAATAATGTCTGGCAATGTGGTCTCTAATAATAATGTCTGGTAATATGTCATCTAATAATAATGTTTGGTAGTATGTCATCTAATAATAATCTCTGGTAATGTGTCATCTGATAATAATATCTGGTAACACGTTATCTGATAAAAATGCCTGGTAACACGTTATCTAATAATAATGTCTAGTAATATGTCACCTAATAATAATGTCTGGTAACATGTCATCTGGCACTAATATCTGGTAATATGTTCTGGTAATATGTCATCTAATAATAATGTCTGGTAACATGTCATCTTGTAATAATGTTTGGTAATATGTCATCTAATAATAATGTCTGGTAACATGGTATCTAATAATAATGTCTGGTAATATGTCATCTAATAATAATGTTTGGTAGTATGTTATCTAATAATAATGTTTGGTAATATGTCATCTAATAATAACGTCTGGTGATACGTCATCTAATAATTACGTCTGGCAATATGTCACCTAATAATAATCTCTGGTAATATGTCATCTGATAATAATGTCTGGTAACACGTTATCTATTAATAATGTCTTGTAATATGTCATCTCATAATAACGTCTGGTAATATGTCATCTAATAATAATGTCTGGTAATATGTCATCCAATAATAATGTCTGGTAATGTGTTATTTAATAATAATGAATAATAATATGTCATCTAACAAAAATGTCTGGTCATATGTTATCTAATAATAATGTCTGGTCATATGTAATCAATTAATAATGTCATCTAATAATAATGTTTGGTAGTATGTTATTTAATAATAATTTCTGGTAATATGTTATTTAATAATAATGTCTGGTAATATGTCATTCGATAATAATGTCTGGTAATATGATATTAAATAATAATGTCTGATCATATGTTATCTATTAATAAAGTCTGGTAATATATCACCCAACAATAATGTCTCGTCATATGCTATCTAATAATAATGTCTGGACATATGTTACATAATAATAAGGTCTGGTAACATGTCATCCAATAAAAATGTCTGGTAATATGTCATCCGATAATAATTCGGGTAATATGTCATCTATCTAGAACAGTGTGGAACTTGATATCAATAGAACAAATCTTTCTAGAGCAGTGTGGAACTTAAAATGAATAGAACAAGGCTATCTAGAGCAGTGTTGAAATTAATATCAATAGAACAAGTCTATCTGGAGCAGTTAAAACTTGATATCAATAGAACAAATCTATCTAGAGCAGTGTGGAAATTAATATCAATAGAACAAGTCTATCTTGAACAGTGTGGAACTTTATATCAATAGAACATATCTGTCTAGAGTAGTGTGGAAATTAATATCAATAGAACAACTCTATCTTGAACAGTGTGGAACTTTATATCAATAGAACAGATCTGTCTAGAGTAGTGTGGAACTTGATATCAATAAACAAGTCTTTATTCAAAGCAGTGTAGAATTTGATATCAACAAAACAAGTCTTTATCTGGAACGGTTTATGATCAGATATCAAAATTGTGCCAGTCTTTTTAATCATAAAAATACATGTATATCTTTACAGGTTTCTCTTTTAGTAAAATTATGAACATACTTTGAAATACAAGTTTTATAGACACAATAAAATATCTTTATCTCCTGAACAAAGCAAAATATCATCATAGGTCATAGTTCAAGGACCATCAATAACGACTATAACTAATAATGTCATGTACAATTGCTACAATCTATTTTTATCGTTTAACCATTCCCGCTAATAGCAATATTTCCGACCGTAATGAGTAGTTTTTAAAGTACTGAAGGATTTAAAATATTTCGAAAAACTGTAAAGATACGTGAAGTTTCACGTATATTTCAAGTGGTTCTAATAATATCTGAAGTGAAATAATTTATATATTTGTCTCTATATTTAGTAAAACAATAGCATGAAAACAGTAACGAGTAGAATATTCGGTTTTTCAGTTATCCAGGAAAGAACATAAAACTTTGTTCATGAAAACTGGTCGATGCCAAAAGAAATTAAATCAGAACGATGTTAATCTTTTGTGAAAACGTATAAAAAATAAATCAGAAACTGTCTGTTCCATATGGTAATAGGTGACAAACAAGGGAAGTAGAAACAGCTGTCGAATCGGAAGGGAAAAAAATAAAACTTCGATTAGTTTGAAAATCCTGAACAAATTATTATCTGCTTTCTCTTCTACATGTCTCAAGGTCCTTCTGTTTCTTTACCACTTTATCCTGTCAATATTAACTGTCACCGCCTTTTCTTGTTACGAATTTCTTCTTTTCTTATGTTTGTTTCTCAGTCATATATTTATGGACTTCTAATGGTTGAACGTGGGGTTTTATTATCGGTAAATTTATGGACTTCTAATAGTTGAATGTGAGGTTCTATCCTCGGTAAATTTATTGGTTTCTAATTGTTGCATGTGAGGTTCTATTCTCGGTAGATTTATTGGTTTCTAATTGTTGCATGTGAGGTTTTATCCTCAGTAAATCTATGTACTTCTAATGGTTGAACGTGGGGTTCTATTCTCGGTAAATTTATGGACTTCTAATAGTTGAATGTGAGGTTCTATCCTCGGTAAAGTTATGGACTTCTAATGGTTCAATGTGAGATTACATTCTCGGTAAATTTATGGTCTTCTAATGGTTGATTATGGGGTTCTGTCCTCGGTAAATTTATGGATTTTTTATGGTTAAATGTGTGGTTCTGTTCTCGGTAAATTTATGGATTTCTAATGGTTGAATGTAGGTTATTATTCTCGGTAAATTTATGGATTTCTTTAAGTTGAATGTGAGGTTCTATTCTCGGTAAATTTATTGGTTTCTAATTGTTGCATGTGAAGTTTTATCCTCAGTAAATTTGTGGACTTCTAATGGTTGAATGTGGGGTTCTATTCTCGATAAATTTATGGAATTCTAATGGTTGAATGTGGGGTTCTATTCTTCTTTCAAACAACAGTTAATTTTTCTACATCAATTTATGTTTTTCATGCCCTCTTCTTGCTGCATTTATCTAACTCTTTATATTTATATATCTGTTATCAGTCATAGTATATTATATATATAAACTGTCTACTGTGATGTCTTTCTCTGTCATTCTATTATTATATCTATCCATCTATGTATTGAACGATACTGTAACATATACATATTTTATATTTATATAAGTATATACAAAAAAGATGAAGTTATATATATATATGATGCTTTGCTTCTTGTACAGAATCAGTCAGATTGCAACAAGAGAAACAGGTTTTATAGCAAGCTGTCATCCGGATATCTTGTTTCGACTGCATATCTTGCAACTGACAAGATGATGGATGGCTTCCTTTATCCAGACCCTGCGTTCATGAAATAAATAACGAAGAAAACTTCACCAGGCTTTACTCATAGACCGAAAAAAAGAAATGACAAGGAATTCAAACGTTAATATTTTCTTTAGATGAGTTTAATAAAAGTAGCTTGTCAAAGTTATTAATTATTCTAGCTAGTGCCATCTGTTAACAATTAAGTAAACTATAAACCACGTAAATGAATTAAAACTTCAACATGCAAGATATTAGAATCCAAAAATGAATAGTGGTATGCAGGTGTATCAAAATTGAAACATAACCATAAATAGACAAATAAAGATAAATAACATAAACAATCACTCAAGTCATATTAATATGCTAGAATGACGTACTACAGGGATGACATACGCTAACAGATAGACACAGAAATAAAGATACAGTAACATAGATAAGCATGGCAATTAAGATAAACTAATAAAACGATAAATATACAGGTAAATAAACAAATACACAGATAGAGGGGGACACAGGCAAGTTAAATATAGCTACTAGATATACTAAATTTAAAAGCAGGTGTTGAAATATATAGACTACTTCATGAGACACAGAAACAATCGTTGACTGAAAATTTTACTTTTGTACAGACCACTTCGTAAGACATAAACACAATATTATCTGGGATATTCCCATCCTTTTATCCACTTGATAAACTATTGGTTCAATGTGATCTGACTTATTTTCCCTTTTTCAATGAAGCAGGTGATCTGAGAGTATTTCTTTGTAATGTTTGTAATCTGGAAATGTTCGTTAGAACAGTAGTTTTTACTTAGTGGTTAATACACTTTATAAAACAAAATATATATAGCGAAAATGCATTAGTTCTGACATATAAGTTTTAAATATATTCTTTCATTTTTACCAATTAAGTTCCGTTATAATTAATTATTGACGAAAAACTCAACCAAAGAAAATCCAGATCGTCCTGGAAACTGCTCTAAAGGACGCCTATTATTATTTTTACTGTTGTTGTTTTTGTAACATCGGGTCACGAACCAAACGTCGCGCCATCTGGTTTGTTGACTTGCATTCAAAATGTTGAATATAGCTCTAAATATAGTTTTTAGTGAGCGAAATTTGTTGAATGCAGCGCTCTTTGAAATGAGACGTTTGTGATTTCAAAATGTTAAGTCTATAATTTAATAGAAATCATGAACTCAAATTACTAATAATGTTAACGAGCTAGAATATGAAATATGATCCTCATATATTTTCATATGTACTGAATCAAACACAGTTGCCTCAGTCCTGTCTTTCCATTATTGGAAATGTTTCCTTATATATGCACTTACTTCAGTATGCGACAACTTAGAATGTCGCTATTTTAGTGTCAGCTATTTTAATCTGTGAAAAAGCTACCATGTTCTTTTGAACCAAGATTTCAAAGAAGTGAGTTGTATCTTTAGTCTGGTCAAAGTGATATATATATATAGTTAAACCTAAATACAGCAAGGTTTCTGAGATTAATAAAATTTTAGAGCATCAATATTGTTATTTACGATTTTTGGTTAATTAATTGCACGTAAGAAGCCTTAAAAATTTGTTTAATACCCTCCACGTGCAAAGGTTCTAAAAGATTTAGCAACTTACGTCCCCCAGCAACAAAAGTCGTAGCTGAAAGAGGTAATTGTTTGCTTTATTTTTATTTATTGTTCTTCACTTTAAGAGAATTAAGTTTCATAACTTATTTCTAAATACAAAGTAATATAATTAATCAGAGGTTTGGATTTGCTGTTCTTAAAGCAGCTCTTTCTTGTTATTTTGTTTACTTAATTTTATTAAAATATATAAATTTCCACTAACATATATGTATATATATAGTTAAGAGACTTAAGCTATTTATACTAAACATTTATATTTTCTCTATGATATATAGCCATTCTAGCACGAAACAAAGGCATAGTTTATATTTATTTCAATTTTTTAATGATGGTTACGAGGCTGGTCAATTTATGAAAATAATTCACTAAAGAGACTAATTTTTTTTTGTGCAAAAGAAATTGTAATCCTTATGAAAATTATACCAAATTTTGTGAAGATACACAATTATGTGTGCAAATGTGTAGAATGGTATTTGTAATCCCAAAACCTTTGTTAGAACAATAGTGTTCCTTCAATGGTTGCTATGCTATATAAGACAAAATAAATATATATCGAAAATGTGTTAATTCTGAGATATGAATTTCAAATATTCTTTTCATTTTAACCAGTCCAGTTCTGTTTTTACTGTTATGGTCAAGAGACTCGACGAGATCGCCCTGGAAGAATGCTGTTGAGGATACCTGTGATCATGTACTAACTGTGTTTGTTTTTAACTTGTAAAGCTCAATTAATTAAATTATTATTAGTCAGAGAAACCAAAGAATCAAAAGCTAACAAATATATTAAAAGTGAATCACTGTAATTAGAAACTTTCGTGGCACAGAAAAATAACATAAAATTAACTGACTGCTAAAATACAGTATTTTCCGCCTAATAAGCCGAATTTCTGGCCCTAAATTTTTGGACATGATCTTTGGACCAAAAAATACCGAAGACTAAAATCGGCTCCAAAATCATACCTTTGATCTCACAGTTATTTCAGTTGAAAAAACTTTATTTATTAATAGAAAAAGGTCTATACATTACGAATGACATGTATTCATAGAAATAACAAAATTCATAATAAAATACACACTTTAATCTCAGACATTTATTAAAATCCATCAAATTCATCATCTTCATCATCAGAAGCACCAAATAATAGATTCCAATCCTCGGCAGAGACCTGGTCGTCGTACGGGTCATTCTCTGGTGTTATTAGCTGAGTGAGTGGAATGTTGTCTTCCTCGTCGTCGTCCAACCACAACATATCATCTTCCGTTCCATCCATTGCATTTGAGATGCTGCATTTTTTAAATGACTTCTCTACAGTTTCAACACTAATATCGTCCCACGATTTCACGAGCCACTCACAGCGAGTGATGCAGCGCGCATATTTCCGGCAGCAGTAAAACTTTACCGGAAACCATCCACTCATTCCAGCATTGACGGAGCCTGTCTTTAAAAGGTTTATTTAAACACACATCTGAGGGCTGTATTACAGGTGTCAGCCCACCGGGAATAACTACAATATCGGTATTGCATCTTTTGATCGCGGCTTTAACGTTTTCACACAGGTGGGACTTAAACATATCCCAAACGAACAGAGATCTAGATTTCATCAGTCCGCCGGGACGACGCGCCCACACTTCGTTAATCCACTTGATGCATTCTTCGTCATCCATCCATCCGTTTTCTTGTACATGGACGATCACTCCTTTCGGAAATTTTTTCTTCTTAGGAAATGTTTTTCTTTTGAAAATTACCATAGGCGGTAATTTCGTCCCATCAACAAAGCACGTTAAGAATATAGTGAAACATTGTTTCTCGTGGCCCGTTGTCTTAACCCAAACGGTTTTCTCGTCAGCTTTGTGAAGAGTTTTGTTTCCAACCATATCGAAAAAAATCGGAGTCTCGTCCATATTCCCAATCATTTGTAGAGGGTAGTTGTGTTTTTGGCGATGATTAATGATAAATTTCTGGAACGAGGTGATTTTATCATCCAAGTCACTTGGCAGTTTCTGCGCGATCTTCGTTTTCTCTCGAAGTACAAGGCTGTGTCACTTCATGAAGCGGGTACACCAGCTGTTGGTTGCCTTAAAGTCTCTTGAATTTTCTTTATTTCGACCAGCCCACTTTAGTGCAAAAATACGGATCTGGGCACGCGTGACAGTCAGGCCACTCTGCCGGTTTTCATTCACCCATGTCGCTACATCTTCTTCCAGGTTTGGCCACTTCGGTTGATTTTTCTGGTTACATTTACTTGTTTTCGACATTTCTTTTAGCACACATTCTGCTTTCTTCCATTCACGGACCTGTTTTTCATTCACACAGTAATAGCGAGCAGCATTCATATTTGAGGTTTATAAGGCTAGCTCTACTACTTTCAGTTTAAAAGCAGCATTATAACGCATTCTTTTTTTGAAGATGTAGACATCTTTGGCTTTTGAAGGTACAGTGATAAACTCCTACTAAATACCCCTGGTATTTATACCCTGGGTTAGTGATTTTAATTATTGAGTAAAAATTCTGGAATTTCATTGGTTACCTAGTTACAGTGAGTGGAGCCAATAACGAATGACACATTGATTCCATCTCTGTCTCAATACGACACGTTCTGCTTTACTACAGAACGCCAATGATCACACACAAGATGCATGCTGACGCTGAAACGAGACTAAGAAATCATTTTGAAGAAACTTGTCACTTCTTAAAAATGGCCTCGGCTTATTGGGCGGTAATAAGCAAAAACCCTCATTTTCAGAGCTGAAAGTTGGCCTCGGCTTATTAACCGGAAAATACGGTAGCTTTGAATAACAGAGTTTCCTATTTACTGTAATACAACTATTCACATAAAAAGAACTGAATACATTCTCTCTAACATATCATTAAATCCATCAATTCGTGATCTTCAGGGACTTAAAGTTTGTAATTATGATTTCCTATTCTTGCGCGAGGTACGACTTGAAAAGGAAGTTAATTGATTTATGTTCAATTTCCAGTGATATTAAAATCTTTCCTGCTTGTTACTATAAGTTCCATTTTTTGCCATCTGGAGCACCTGTAAAAGAAAGCTCAGCGTAATCCGTTAAATTTGTAACTATCAAGATCACAAACTGGAAGGTTTACGTTCACCTTGTTGCTATTAGTGCCCTCTGTCGAATGATTCGTGTAATTAGAATTTCTTCGACATAAATCATGCAACAGAACAAATATATCATTAAGCACATATTAGCTGCTAGGTTCTTTAGGCCTTTCTTCCAATATACCATAAATAACTTGGATAATTTCGGTTATAACAGCAAACATGTAAGCATTAAATAAATAATTTAATATTAATTTCGCAACTTTTCAAAAGAGGACCATTTCAAACTTTGGGCTAATCAGATCAGAAATGTTCGAGTTACGACATACAAAAAAACAACATTGTTAGTTTTTCAAGAACGACACAAAGATTTTTCTAACCTATCGCTTATTTCGACTCCTAAGGTACATTATACTGACGTCAGCTGCCTCCAATAAGGTAAGACAAGTGATTGATTAACGTTGCCGACTTATAATTCAATCAATTTTCTTTAGTTCACTTCACTTTCTAGAGATGGCAGCATCTTCTATATTCTAGGAAACAAACAAATCCACTGGTCCATCTCGGCTGTTCCACACTTTAAAATAAATAAATGAAATATTTTAAAGCCAATCCGTTATCATTCATACATTTTTCAAGCTTCCTCTTAAACTCACTTAAATTTATTGCCTCCTTTAACTTTATTACTTTTCTAAATTAAAAAGAGTAAAGGTACTAATACTATGCCCTCAGGTACCACCTTACTTGTGACATTAATACAGTGTATAACAAACCTCTGCTTTCTTCTTTCCAGTTTGCTAACTTATCCCATACACCTACAGAGAGAAGCTGCTTCACAATCCTTTTATATGTTACTTTCTCAAATGCTTTATGAAAATCCAAATACACCAAGTCTACAATCTCACTTTCATCTACATCACCAGTAACCAATCTTTACAAAGAATATTTTAACCGACTTTCCAAAACGTGTCCGTCAACAGATGTAAGACTAAAAAATTTATAATTATTAAAACAATTTATATTACCTTCATTAAAAAGAACAGTAACATTAGCTGCATGATGTTCTACTTATCATACATCCTGTGTAATGTTCTACTTGTCACACATTTTATTTGATGTTCTACTTATCTTACATCCTGTTTGATGTTCAACTTTTCATACATCCTGTATGATGTTCTACTAATCATACATCCTGTTTGATGTTCTACTTATCGTACATCCTGTTTGATGTTCTACTTATCATACATTCTGTATGGTGTTGTACTTATCATACATCCTGGATGATGTTCTACTTATTATACATCCTGTATGAAGTTATACTTATACATCATGTTTGATGTTCTACTTATCACACATTTTATTTGATGTTTTACTTATCTTACATCCTGTTTGATGTTCAACTTTTCATACATCCTGTATGATGTTCTACTAATCATACATCCTGTTTGATGTTCTACTTATCGTACATCCTGTTTGATGTTCTACTTATCATACATTCTGTATGGTGTTGTACTTATCATACATCCTGGATGATGTTCTACTTATCATACATTCTCTTTGATGTTCTACTTATCATACATCATGTTTGATGTTCTACTTTTCACATATCTTGTATGATGTTCTACTAATTATACATCCTGTTTGATGTTTTACATGTCATACATCGTGTATGACAGGGATTCGAACCGATACCCTAAGATTACCAGTCGAGTGCCTTAACCACATGTTCTTTCCAGGCGTTGTCCACTGTCTAGCTTTTTGCTTAATAAATTTTAAAATGCTGTAACAATAAATAGCCATGTAGGTTTACAGTCGGTACCAGTACAGTTTTACACTGTGTTATGTCTGTTATCACATCTTATAGTATATCATGTCTGTTGTTATATGTTATAGTATATCATGTGGGTTGTCATGTGTTTTAGTATATCATGTCTGTTGTCATGTGTTTTAGTGTATTGTTTGTTTGTTTCTAAATTTCGCACAAAGCTACTCGATGGATATCTGTGCTAGTCGTTCCTAATTTTGAAGTGTAAGACTAGAGGGAAGGCAGCAGGTCATTACCACCCACCGCCAACTCTTGGGCTACTCTTTTACCAACGAACAGTGGGATTGACCGTCACATTATAACGCCCCCACAGCTGAAAGAGCGAGCATGTTTGGCTCGATGGGGATTTAAACCTTCGAGCCTCAGATTACGAGTCGCACGCCTTAACACGCTTGGCTTTGCCGGGCCATTGTAGTGTATCATATCTGTTGTTACATGTTATAGTGTATTATGTCTGTTGTTACATGTTATAGTGTATTATGTCTGTTGTTATATGTTATAGTGCATCATGTCTGTTATCACGTGTTATTGTGTGTCATGTCTGTTGTTACATGTTATAGTGGATCATGTCTGTTTTTACATGTTACAGTGTATCGTGTCTGTTGTTACATGTTATAGTGGATCATGTCTGTTGTTACATGTTATAGTGTATTATGTCTGTTGTTACATGTTATAGTGTATTATGTCTGTTGTTATATGTTATAGTGGATCATGTCTGTTGTTACATGTTATGGTGTGTCATGTCTGTTGTTACATGTTATAGTGTATCATGTCTGTTGTTACATGTTATAGTGTATCATGTCTGTTGTTACATGTTATAGTGTATCATGTCTGTTGTTACATCTTATAGTGTATCATGTCTGTTGTTACATGTTATAGTGTATCATGTCTGTTGTTACGTTATAGTGTATTATGTCTGTTGTTACATCTTATAGTGTATCATGTCTGTTGTTACATGTTATAGTGTATCATGTCTGTTGTTACGTTATAGTGTATTATGTCTGTTGTTAAGTTATAGTGTATCATGTCTGTTATGACGTGTACCATCTCCAGACTAAACATCTTCTCCAGTGTTTCATCTCTATTTTTCACGGAATTATAAATATTTGATTTTTTTTAGTTTTGAGTTCACACTTTTGTCGGTATGTGAATGTTACCTTGGAAATTGACCAAAACATAAAATATTGTAAAACTAGTAACTCTTACCCTCCGGTAGAGAATATGTATGTACTAACGTAACTGACCACACGTTATGTAGGAGCGTATGTGACTAACCCTTGTTAAGCGGTCATGTCAAACTGTACATGTCATGACCTTTCAGTGAGACACATTGAAAATTTAATTAAATCATCACTGTGGACCTGAATATGACCTAAAAAGGTCCAAACGTTATTTATTTTAATTAATGTGTTAATATCTATAATTAATGTGTTAATATAATAATTTTGATAATATAAACATTTAATCAAACTACTTAATTATAACGAGATTTGAACAAACTTGATACAAAACCAAAGATGATAAAACAAATGTTAATATTATGTAAGTTTTATGTTTAATTTCTATGAGGAGATATTTTTCAAAAACTCAAAGTTCCACAGTGTAAGGTGTTGATATTTCTTCTTGAACCGTCTGTTCTTCTAGTTTAATGTCAAACATCTAGGAAACTATGTAATGTAATGTCATATGTTATCCATAATCTCTTCATCAATTTTTGAAGATATAATTTTCACCTTTATAACCAATAGTTAATCTGACTCACATTTGTAACCAATAGTTAATCTGACTCACATTTGTAACCAATTTTTAATCTGACTCACATTGATAACCAATTTTTAATCTGACTCACATTGATAACCAATTTTTAATCTGACTCACATTGATAACCAATAGTTAATCTGACTCACATTGATAACCAATAGTTAATATGACTCACATTGATAACCAATAGTTAATCTGACTCACATTTATAACCAATAGTTAGCCTACATTCATTCTCATAGCCATTAAACCACATAGGTTAATATATAACTCATAATTAGGTTTGATGTGAAACAAATTTTCATGATAAAACACTGGGAAGACTGGTTGAATTTCTAGCTTCTCATATCACTTGAATACAGATGCTAGAGTATCCGTATCAGCAACAGGATGTAGTAAGCCCGGGTGTGTAAACAGATGCTAGAGTATCCGTATCAGAAACAGGATGTAGTAAGCCCGGGTGTGTAAACAGATGCTAGAGTATACGTACCAGCAACAGGATGTAATAAGCCCGGGTGTGTAAACAGATGCTAGAGTATCCGTATCAGCAACAGGATGTAGTAAGCCCGGGTGTGTAAACATGCTTCTGTTGGTGGAGTTCAGGTTGAAGGACAGCTGGTGTGGGTCGTCATTTTGAAGTAAGAAGATAAGTAACTGTTAGATATATTTCATTACATATCATTAAATATATATTATTACTGTGTGTGTTACTGTTATATTTTCTAGCATTACAAACACGTTATTACTGTGAGTGTTTTGTTACATTACAGATTTATTGCTACTGTTATATTTTCTGACATCACAGACATATTGTTAGTCTTTGTATCTTGTTGCATAACGGATATATTGTTACTTATATTTCTAATGTTACAAACCTGTGTTCAGTTTTGATGACTGGCTGTTTCTCTATTTATCAAGAATTATAACAACGTATCTGTTATTGTAGATGAAAACACACAAACTGAGCTAAGCCTTGAAAGTTTACCTAATGTGTCTGTGTGCTCTTTTTGACATACTCTACCAGTGTTAAGATTTATATCGTGCGTACATTTAACACTAACTTTACAAATTATTCTTTTGGTTTCTTTTTCGTTAAGATACTTTAATTTTTTGACTCGTTACCAAAGCTGTAAACTTTGGAGAGAATCTAGTCTATAGATTACTCGTTTCTTAATAACAAACACTAACCCTCTTCTATCGTCAAAGTGAACGTCGACTTAACACAGTAAAACTGTTCTATTCTACGTTCCATTGTTAATTTTTGTTACGTTTCTTACAATTTCAATTCTAGAAGGTACGTCGGAGATTCTGTTTTTCGAGAAATTTCCTTGTTTAGTGGATAAAGATTAGAACTAAATGTGAAAAGTGAAACATCACACGAGTTTGAAAATAAAACGTTTTAGGAGTTTGCATCGCGGCTGGTAGCAGTTTTATCACTTGCAGCTACCTTTAAATAACGAACTCCATGTGTACTTTTCATTTAAGGTAGTGATAGGTCTCATTAATGGTACCATTAGATAAATCAAAATTTATCTGGCACTTAATATAATGTATCGCATAATGCCGCTTGTCTAAAGAAACGTGTATAAGATTTCGTGATCATTAATCACGAACAACGTTCTTTTCAAGATTCGTTCTATCAGGATAGGTAAGTGACATCTACCTTGCAAAGCAAGAATGGGGCACAGAAATATTGTCAGATAATATGGATTCAAAGCTATTGAGATTTTATAACAAATTTTAAAACAGTTTTTTTAATCTTTACATAAGTTTATTTATTTCAGAAAACGATGTTAATATAGAAGGTAAAAATATATATTGTGCACATCATTGTATGTTGGTTTCCTCTGTAACTCTACCATAGGTTGGTACAAATCATTGTATGTTGGTTTCCTCTGTAACTCTACCATAGGTTGGTACAAATCATTGTATGTTGGTTTCCTCTGTAACTCTACCATAGGTTGGTACAAATCATTGTATGTTGGTTTCCTCTGTAACTCTACCATAGGTTGGTACACATCATTATATGTTGGTTTCCTCTGTAACTACCATAGGTTGGTACACATCATTGTATGTTGGTTTCCTCTGTAACTCTACCATAGGTTGGTACACATCATTGTATGTTGGTTTCCTCTGTAACTCTACCATAGGTTGGTACACATCATTGTATGTTGGTTTCCTCTGTAACTCTACCATAGGTTGGTACAAATCATTGTATGTTGGTTTCCTCTGTAAGTCTACCATAGGTTGGTACAAATCATTGTATGTTGGTTTCCTCTGTAACTCTACCATAGGTTGGTACACATCATTGTATGTTGGTTTCCTCTGTAACTCTACCATAGGTTGGTACACATCATTGTATGTTGGTTTCCTCTGTAACTCTACCATAGGTTGGTACACATCATTGTATGTCGGTTTCCTCTGTAACTACCATAGGTTGGTACACATCATTGTATGTTGGTTTTCTCTGTAACTCTACCATAGGTTGGAAAGCATCATTGTATGTTGGTTTCCTCTGTAACTCTACCATAGGTTGGTACACATCATTGTATGTTGGTTTCCTCTGTAACTCTACCATAGGTTGGAAAGCATCATTGTATGTTGGTTTCCTCTGTAACTCTACCATAGGTTGGAAAGCATCATTGTATGTTGGTTTCCTCTGTAACTCTACCATAGGTTGGTACACATCATTGTATGTTGGTTTCCTCTGTAACTCTACCATAGGTTGGAAAGCATCATTGTATGTTGGTTTCCTCTGTAACTCTACCATAGGTTGGTACACATCATTGTATGTTGGTTTCCTCTGTAACTCTACCATAGGTTGGTACACATCATTGTATGTTGGTTTCCTCTGTAACTCTACCATAGGTTGGAAAGCATCATTGTATGTTGGTTTCCTCTGTAACTCTACCATAGGTTGGAAAGCATCATTGTATGTTGGTTTCCTCTGTAACTCTACCATAGGTTGGTACAAATCATTTTATGTTGGTTTCCTCTGTAACTCTACCATAGTTATAATAAAAGTTCAATTTACTTCTAACTGTTTATTTTCTTAAAGTTCCAGGCTCTTTCTGCCCATCTTGTTGTAAAGCCGTGAACTGTACTCAGAATACGTGAAACTGTATTTAACTACCAACAAAGTAATATCGTTCGTGTAACATTACAAATTATTAGCTATGTAATATCGCCCGTGAAACATTACAAACTAATAATGATGTAATATCAGCAGTGTAACAATACAAACTATTAACGATGTAAAGTTATCCATGTAACGTTAGAAAACATTGCTATCCTCCGAAATCTACTTTCAGTTTTGAGCTCTAAATAAGTTTTTTTTCGATTTTTAGATATCAAACGAAAATTATTTCATATATCATAAGTGTATAAATTGTAAATTTTAAAATCAGTAACATAAAAAATAAACAAATTTCAAATATATTTTCTCTTTTTATTTCGACGCCATTTTACTTCTTACTTAGTTCCAGACAACTTTTTACTTTTTACTTAGTTCCAGAAAACATTTTACTTCTTACTTACTTTCAAACACAATTTTACTTTTTACTTAGTTTCAGACATCATTTTACTTCTTGCTTAGTTTCAGACAACATTTTACTTCTTACTTAGTTTCAGACACCATTTTACTTCCAATTTAGTTCCAGACAGCATTTTATTTCTTACTTAGTTCCAGACACCATTTAACTTCTTACTCAGTTCCAAGCACTATTTTACTTCTTACTTAGTTCCAGATACCATTTTGTTTCTTATTTTTTCAAACAACATTTTACTTCTAACTTAGTTCCAGACATTATTTTACTTCTTACTTAGTTCCAGACACCATTTTACTTCTTACTTTTCCAAACAACATTTTACTTCGAACTTAGTTCCAGACATCATTTTATTTCTTACTTAGTTCCAGACACCATTTAACTTCTTACTTAATTCCAGGCACTATTTTACTTCTTACTTAGTTCCAGACACTGTTTTACTTCTTACTCAGTTCCAGACACCATTTTATTTCTCACTTAGTTCCAGACGCCATTTTACTTCTTACTTAGTTCCAGACAATATTTTACTCCTTACTTAGTTCCAGACAATATTTTACTTCTTACTCAGTTCCAGACGCCATTTTACTTCTTACTTTTTCCAAACAACATTTTACTTCTTACTTAGTTTCAGAGACCATTTTACTTCTTACTTTTTCCAAACAACATTTTACTTCTTACTTAGTTCCAGACACTGTTTTACTTCTTACTCAGTTCCAGACACTATTTTATTTCTTACTTTTTTCAAAACAACATTTTACTTCTAACTTAGTTCCAGGCAACATTTTATTTCTTACTTAGTTCCAGACACTATTTTACTTCTCACTTTGTTCCAGACATCATTTTACTTCTTACTTTTTCCAAACAACATTTTACTTCTAACTTAGTTCCAGACACCATTTTACTCCTCACTTAGTTCCAGACACCATTTTACTTCTTACTTAGTCCAGACATTATTTTACTTCGTGCTTAGTTCCAGACAACATTTTACTTTTTACTTAGTTCCATACACCATTTTACTTCTTGCTTAGTTCCCGCTACTGTTGTAGAAAAATTGAGTTAAAGTCGATAAATAGTATTGAAATTCTTTTGTTAGATGTAAAGAATTTCTTTCATATTACAATGGCTAGCTGGAGGGGATTCTACTATTAACATAACTTTACAATAACAAATGCTGCAAGGTAAAAGGTGCATAGAAACGAGTTGAAAAAGAAGAGACAACGGGGAAAGTACTGAGACTAAAAGCAGAATAAATCAACCTGTCTTCCATTCACTGTTAATAATTAATAGGTAGCGCTAATTAGAAGTCCTTATACCTTCTGGTTTTTAAATTAACTCCAGGCTTTTGCTGAAACTTTGTTATGCCAAGCGATTACGTAATGCTATTTGAGGAGAAACTTGTGACAAAAATTAGAGATTGTCAAAGGCTCGTGTAACCAGGTTTTGAACCCTTAATTTCAACGAATAATTCTGACAACAGTCTTGCTATTTTTTAGATTACTGATTTCTTCTAAAATGTCAGTTTAATACAGATTTTAATATTTTTAGGTGACTGTTTCTATTTGTTTGTCACGTTCACCAGTGAATTACTTACTACTGAATACAGATATTTGTTTTAAGTTCGTAATTCCTTTTATTCGGTGCACGTAATTACTCAACGGTAAATATAAGTTGTTATAACGCTAAATATTGGGTTTCGATATTCGCAGTGGGCAGATAATAAATAGCTCATAGTTATCTTTGGGCTAAACAAAAACTAATTTTTGCCTAGTGAGTTTAAACAGAGAAAATATATACTGCTAATGAACATAGACTGTGTGATCTAATGAATATAGACTGGGTAATCTAATGAACATAGACTGGATGATCTAATGAAAATAGACTGGGTAATCTAATGAACATAGACTGGATAACCTAATGAACATAGACTGGATAATCTAATGAATATAGACTGGGTAATCTAATGAGCATAGACTGGGTAATTTAATGAATATAGACTGAATAATCCAATGAAAATAGACTGGGTAATCTAATGAAGATAGACTGGGTAATCTAAAACATAGACTGGATAACCTTATGAACATAGACTGGATAATCTAGTGAATATAGACTGGGTAATCTAATGAACATGGACTGAGCAATCTAATGAACATAGACTGGGTAATTTAATGAACATAGACTGGGTAATCTAATGAACATAGACTTGGTAATCTAGTGAATATAGACTGGATAATATAATGAACATAGACTGGGTAATCTAATGAACATAGACTGAGTAATCTAATGAACATAGACTGAGTAATCTAATGAGCATAGACTGGGTAATCTAATGAACATAGACTGGGTAATCTAATGAACATAGACTGGGTAATCTAATGAACATAGACTGGGTAATCTAGTGAACATAGACTGAGTAATCTAATGAACATAGACTGAGTAATCTAATGAACATAGACTTGGTAATCTAATGAACATAGACTGGGTAATCTAGTGAATATAGACTGGATAATATAATGAACATAGACTGGGTAATCTAATGAACATAGACTGAGTAATATAATGAACATAGACTGAGTAATCTAATGAACATAGACTTGGTAATCTAATGAACATAGACTGGGTAATCTAATGAACATAGACTGGGTAATCTAATGAACATAGACTGGGTAATCTAGTGAACATAGACTGAGTAATCTAATGAACATAGACTTGGTAATCTAATGAACATAGACTGAGTAATCTAATGAAAATAGACTGGATAATCTAATGAATATAGACTGGGTAATTTAATGAATATAGACTGGATTATATAATGAAGATAGACTGGGTAATCTAAAACATAGACTGGATAACCTTATGAACATAGACTGGATAATCTAGTGAATATAGACTGGGTAATCTAATGAACATAGACTGAATAATCTAATGAAAATAGACTGGGTAATCTAGTGAATATAGACTGGGTAATCTAATGAACATGGACTGAGCAATCTAATGAACATAGACTGGGTAATCTAATGAACATAGACTGAGTAATCTAATGAACATAGACTGGGTAATCTAATGAACATAGACTGGGTAATCTAATGAACATGGACTGAGCAATCTAATGAACATAGACTGGGTAATCTAATGAACATAGACTGAGTAATCTAATGAACATAGACTTGGTAATCTAATGAACATAGACTGAGTAATCTAATGAACATAGACTGGGTAATCTAATAAACATAGACTGAGTAATCTAATGAACATAGACTTGGTAATCTAATGAACATAGACTGAGTAATCTAATGAACATAGACTTGGTAATCTAATGAACATAGACTGAGTAATCTAATGAACATAGACTTGGTAATTTAATGAACATAGACTGAGTAATCTAATGAACATAGACTTGGTAATCTAATGAACATAGACTTGGTAATCTAATAAACATAGACTGAGTAATCTAATGAACATAGACTGAGTAATCTAATGAACATAGACTGAGTAATCTAATGAACATAGACTTGGTAATCTAATGAACATAGACTGAGTAATCTAATGAACATAGACTGAGTAATCTAATGAACATAGACTGGGTAATCTAATGAACATAGACTGAGTAATCTAATGAACATAGACTTGGTAATCTAATGAACATAGACTTGGTAATCTAATAAACATAGACTGAGTAATCTAATGAACATAGACTGAGTAATCTAATGAACATAGACTGAGTAATCTAATGAACATAGACTGGGTAATCTAATGAACATAGACTGAGTAATCTAATGAACATAGACTTGGTAATCTAATGAACATAGACTGAGTAATCTAATGAACATAGACTGGGTAATCTAATGAACATAGACTTGGTAATCTAATGAACATAGACTGAGTAATCTAATGAACATAGATTGAGTAATCTAATGAACATAGACTGGGTAATCTAATGAACATAGACTGGGTAATCTAGTGAATATAGACTGGATAATATAATGAACATAGACTGGGTAATCTAATGAACATAGACTGAGTAATCTAATGAACATAGACTGAGTAATCTAATGAGCATAGACTTGGTAATCTAATGAACATAGACTTGGTAATCTAATGAACATAGACTGGGTAATCTAAGCAGAGATAAAATATACTAACTGGTCTCGATCAGCTGCAGTTTGTTCCTTAACTTACAAGGTAGCTTAAACTACAGGCATCATGTGACCAAATGTGTTGTTCTCGAATATTCAACACATCTTGGAATGATTTCCACTTCTTTTATGAATAATTAGTGTCATAATATTCGTCCCAAAGGAAGATATATGTGAAACTTCTCTTGCAGATTAGCGTGCTCTAAGAATAATAAAAGCCTACTGTAAATTAGATACCAGTGTTTCTTTTCCTGTACTTTTTGTGTTATGACGATAATAAAAGCCTACTGTAAATTAGATACCAGTGTTTCTTTTCCTGTACTTTTTGTGTTATGACGATAATAAAAGCCTACTGTAAATTAGATACCAGTGTTTCTTTTCCTGTACTTTTTGTGTTATGACGATAATAAAAGCCTACTGTAAATTAGATACCAGTGTTTTTCCTGTACTTTTTGTGTTATGACGATAATAAAAGCCTACTGTAAATTAGATACCAGTGTTTTTTCCTGTACTTTTTGTGTTATGACGATAATAAAAGCCTACTGTAAATTAGATACCAGTGTTTTTCCTGTACTTTTTGTGTTATGACGATAATAAAAGCCTACTGTAAATTAGATACCAGTGTTTTTTCCTGTACTTTTTGTGTTATGACGATAATAAAAGCCTACTGTAAATTAGATACCAGTGTTTTTTTCCTGTACTTTTTGTATTATGACGATAATAAAAGCCTACTGTAAATTAGATACCAGTGTTTCTTTTCCTGTACTTTTTGTGTTGTAATAAAAGCCTACTGTAAATTAGATACCAGTGTTTCTTTTCCTATACGTTTCGTGCAATGACGGTTGGCCCGGCATGGCCAAGCGCGTTAAGGCGTGCGACTCGTAATCCGTGGGTCGCGGTTCGCGCCCGCGTTGCGTCAAACATGCTCACCCTTTCAACCGTGGGGGTGTTATAATGTTACGGTGAATCCCAATTTTCGTTGGTAAAAGAGGTTGGTGGTGATGACTAGCTGCCTCCCCTCTAGTCTTACGCTGCTAAATTAGGGATGGCTAGCACAGATAGCCCTCGAGTAGCTTTGTGCGAAATTCAAAAACAAACAGTTATGACTGTAATAAAAGCTTACTGTAAATTAGATATTAATCGAAACATTTCAGAAATCACAACAATGACCTAATTGTCAGTGAATCTCTTCTATAACTGTCGTTTGTGTACTACAAAAACGAGTACTCATTGGACAGTAGTTTTAAATGAACTGTAAGTTCAGTTTCTAGGTATTTTATAAACTGAACGAAACTAATATAATTCCCAAACTTTCTCAGCTGTGAATGCCTCCCCTTTAAATAGAAAGCATTGTTTTTTTAAGAGAAAACCCTCACTAACTGAAGGCGTCTTTAAACAATACAACACGCATGTCAGGCAAGGACACGTGCATAAAAAATATGTCATCGTGAAGCTGACCTCTTTATTTTAATGCCTCATAACTTACAACGAAAGAATGTGTTTGTGTTTTTCTTATAGCAAAGCCACAAAGGGTTATCTTTTCAGTCCACCGAGGGGAATCGAACCCCTGATTTTAGCGTTGTAAATGTGGAGACATACCGCTGTACAACGAAAGAAATCGAGTGTTCTAAATGCACGTGTAACATGAGTGATATGTTATCAACTTACCCGTTTCTTATCATTCACTCGCTAGATGTCGTAACTAGAAATAGGTGTTACAGTTTTACCTTTAAATCGGTTTGATTCCCCGCGGTGAACGAATATCACGTTGTGTGCTAAAACAAAAAGAACAATAACTATAACTGAATCGTAGTAGTAGTAAATAATTTTTATCGTCTAAATTACACGTTCAAAACAATAAACTGTGTAAACTACATCAAATGTTCCTCGGAGTTTGATTGTAAGCGTTTTCACGATTGTCTAACGAAACATAAGAATATAAAAATAAATTTACTCCCGCCATCTAGCGACATCTTAGTGTACTAACACTTTTTCTCATGTCACACATTTATATTTATCAACGTTGGTCTTCCTTACGTACTTTGTATTAAAAATCAAACAAAAGATGAGACACTATTTTACATCAAGTAAGGACGTGGTCCTTTCTATTCTATATTGTGGTATATTTTTACGTAATATTTTATATTGTACGATGTTGTAATACTATACAAAAGTTATATGGTCTTTGAAATTAGATTTTCGTTAACATCTGCATTAAAGGTAAGTTTGATTACCCTGAACAATTGTATCCAACCACTAGGTAACATTTGGTCAGTGTGAATACAATTATGTTATCGTATTTTTATCCAATGACAGGGTAAGATTTCTTCAGTATGAATATAATTACATTATCCTGGTTTTATCCAATGACAGGGTAGCATTTGGTCATTATGTATATAATTATGTTATCCTGGTTTTGTCTAATGACAAGGTAACATTTGGTCATTATGTATATAATTACGTTATCCTGGTTTTATCTAAGAACAGGGTAACATTTGGTCAATATGTTTATAATTACGTTATCCTGGTTTTGTCTAATGGCAGGGTAACATTTGGGAATTATAATGTGTTGGTCAATTCCACTATGCTTTAGAAAAAGAGTAGCCCAAGAGTTGGCGTGGTGGTGATGACTAGTTGCCTTCCCTCTGGTCCTATAGTGCTAAATCAGGGACGGCTTATGCAGATAGCCCTTGTGTAGCTTTGCACGAAATTAAAAAGCAAACAAACAAATCATTGTATAATCACGTACTCAAGTTCGTATTGTTAAAGATACAAACATTGTTAAGTTAAGATAATTAATATATTGACCATTATTTATTTCCCTTAATCAACATTGTATTGTTAATTATTTATGTAAATATTCGCATGTTAATAATAATAAACAGCTTTTTATTTAGCCCTAGACGGTCTTATTCAATCAAATTAATAACGATAATGTACAAAAATGTTAGTGGCTAAAAGATTTTATTTTGAACAATATATCATAAACATTTCATGCTCATGATTTAGGATTATCGATTCATTATAAAATAAAACATATATGTATAAATATGTCGTAATGCCTTACTTATCTGAAGAATGGAATAACAAGTCATTGTTTGAAAAGCCAATAAATTCACCACATGAACTGAAATCCGTTTCACAAACAAGTATGACTACAAAGAATTTTGATAACATTTTTAATCTTATACTAACTCGTTCATTGTAAAAAAATAAATTCAATTTCTGAAGAAAAAAATACTAATTGCTAACGTAATTATTTCCCAGGTTTGAGAAAAAAACAAAAAAACAGATGTCGTTAACCGTTCAGCTTTTCTAAGGCGATACAAAACAAGGCTTAGATGTTAAGTGTTGTCCTCCAACTGTCTAATGTGAAAATAATGGGTTTCGTCTACAGTTCCATCTGTAATATTACCACATTCTCCCCTATCTAAATGAGGTAAGTATGGATAAACACCAGGTGTATCTGACCCCACCACCATAGTTTTCTCAGCAATGATATTATTCTGGTTCGGCTAGCAACAGTTGATGGCAGATCGATTGGCTTGGGAGAGTCACGTGATTGTGCGACATAAATTTTAATCCAAAACGTCTACTCGTTACTCTGAAGTACGGCTTTGCTGTTGACAGGAAAAGTGGATAATTATGTACATTTTCTGTTTAAAGAAACAGCAACAACGGTTATAATGAAAATATCTTGGAAAAAGTTTTGTTCATCTCACTCACACACGAACTTTATGGCAGCATTCGATTAAATCTGTTCACCACATGTATGGTGCGTAACTTTATGGAATATTTTTTTCAATTTGTTCTTCATAAATATGATACTTACCTTTCTGTCAACATTTGATTAAAATTGTTCACGATATATATGATACTTATGTTTATGGTAACCTTCGATTAAATTTGTTGACGGTGAATATCATACACAGTTTTTCCATTTCATTATAATAGTTCATGATATATGTGACACTTATCATTATGGTAACATTTGAATAAATTTCTTCAAGACATATATGATGCTTAACTTTATGGTAACATTTGCTCAAAATTGTTAAGGATATTTGTGATACTTTTAGTAACACTTCTTTAAACTTGTTCACGAGAGATATGATACCTAATTTTAAAGTAGCATTTGTTTTAAATTGTTAAAAACATATATGATATTTGATGTTACAGTAACATTTGTTTAAAATATTCATGACATTTATCATTTTTAATTTTAGGCTAACTTTTGTTTAAAATTCTTTACGACATATACAATTCTGAACTTTATGGTAACATTATATTGAAAATTTTCACAACATTTATAAAAAAAATTATGATAACATTTGATACAAATTATTTACCACTAATATAATGTTTAATTTTTTGGGTACCATTTGTTTAAAATTCTACGACATCTAGGATACTAAACTTTATGGTTGTTTGTTTAAAATTGTTACAACAAATATGATGCTTAACTTCATCATACATTTGATAACAATCGTTCGCGACATATATGATTCTTAACTTTCTGGTAAAAGTTATTCAAAATTTTTTACAACACACATGATAGTTAACTTTAGGTAATATTTAATTAAAATTCTTCAAGAGATAAATTACACTTACATTATGACAACCTTTGATTGAAATTGTTAACGAGATATATGATACTTAACTTTACGGAACATTTCATTAAAATTGTTCACGAAATATATGATCCTTGATGTTACGGTAACATTTGTTTGAAATTCTGTAAGACATGATTCTTAACTTTATGGTAACATTTGTTTGACATTGTTCACGACATGTATGATACTTAACTTTATGGTAACATTTGTTTGACATTGTTCACGACATGTATGATACTTAACTTTATGGTAACATTTGTTTGACATTGTTCACGACATGTATGATACTTAACTTTATGGTAACATTTGTTTGACATTGTTCACGACATGTATGATACTTAACTTTATGGTAACATTTGTTTGACATTGTTCACGACATGTATGATACTTAACTTTATGGTAACATTTGTTTGACATTGTTCACAACATGTATGACATTTTTATGGTAGCATTTAATCAAAACTGTTCAATACTTAATTTTAGGATAATATTTTAAACTTTCTACGGTATGTATGATACTTATCTTTATGGTAACATTTGATTGAAAATGTTCAGGTCATTAATCATATTTAACCTTATGGTAACATTTTTTTTAAGATTGTTTACGTCATATACGATACTTAACTTTATAGTAACATTTCAATAAAACTGTTCACAACATATGACACTAAAATTTATGGTAATATTTTATTAAAATTGTTTATAACACATATGACACTTAACTTTACATCAACGTCTGATTAAAATTGTTTACAGCATATATGATACTTAATGTTAATGTAACATTTATTTAAAATTGTTCAGGACATTTATGATACTTTATTTTACGGTAACATTTGACTTACATTTTTCACGACATATATCATACTTAGCTTTATTATAACACTTGATTATAATTTCTCACAATATATATGATACTTAACTTTATATTAACAATTCATTTTATAATTTTTCACGAGAGATATGATACTTAATTTTAAAGTATTCTTTGTTTAAAATTGTTAACGACCTATATGATACTTAATTTTTGAGTAACATTTGTAAAAAATTCTCTACGACATGTATGATACTTAAATTTATGGTTAAATTTGATTAATATTATTTACGACAAATGTTATTCTTTTCTTTATGAAGCATTTGATTAAAATTGTTCATCACATTCATGATGTTTAGTTTTAGGGTAACATTTGTTTAAAATTGTTTACAACATATGGTATACTTAACTTTCTGCTAACGCTTGTTTATGATATTTATGATAGTTAACTGTACGATAACATTAGATTGACATTGTTCACGAGAAAAATGATATTAAACTTTATAGGATAGTTGATTAACATTGATCACGACATATATTATACTTTTATGGTACTATTTTATTAAAATTGTTCAAATCATTTATCATTCTTAATTTATGTAACATTTGTTTAAAATTATTTACGACATGTATGATACTTAAATTTATGGTAACATTTGATTAAAATTGTTCACAACAAATATGATACTTAACTTTATGGGACATTTCATTAAAGTTGTCTACGACATGCATGATACTTAAGTTGTTTTTAATTAATTAAGCACAAAGCTACACAATGGGTTATCTGTGCTCTGTCCACCACGGGTATCGAAACCCGGATTTTAGCGTGGAAGTCCGCAGACATACCGCTGAGCCACTGGGGGCGCATGATACTTAACTTTATGGTAACATTTGTATAAAATTCATCACCACATATAATATACTTATCTTTAAATTTAATTAAATATGTTCACGACGTATATGATAATTTTATAGTAACATTTGAATAAAATTGTTCACCTCATATATCATACTTATCTTTATGGTAATATTTGATTACATTTGTTCACGACCTATATGATACTTAGCATTGTGGAGTGTTTTATTAAAAGTTTGTCAACATATATAATAATTTTAGGGTAACATTTCTTTACGACATATATTATTTTTAGCTTTATAATAACATTTCGTTGAAATTGTTCACGTCGTATATTATACTTAACTTTAGTGTAACACTTTTTTCAAATTGTTTACGAGAAATATTATACCTAATTTTAGACTAACATTTGTGTAAACTCGTTCTCAAAATATATCATATTTATCTTTTTGGTACCATTTGATTGAAATTGTCCACGACATATATGATACTTATTTTCAGTGTATTACTTGTTTAAAAGTATTTGTTACGTATTGTTATGTATATGTGTAAATATTTTGTAAACGACAACATGTCGTGTTGTGTTTGAATTTTCATTTCTATTATTCATTTTTCCATATTGATATTATTGTTTAGAAGTTTAAACTAATATTTTGTTATTCATTTAGGGTAATATTTAGAACTTTCTTCTTTTGAAATGAAACTGGTGTTTGAATCTCACTCTTTGTCTTCGAATAAAACTAATGACTGAATCTATCTTCTTTTTTCGAATAAAAACTGATGACTGAATCTCTCTCTTGTCACCGTCTTTTATATCGATAGGCCTACCTCTCGAACAATCTCGCAATTTCCATACAACTCCAGAGCTATCCACGCATATCCGTTCTTGCACGAGACTACACGTCGAGACACGAAGTCACCAGCACTCATTAACAAACATATGATTGGTCTACTTAATTCAAGAAAGTTCTAAATATTACCCTAAATGAATAACAAAATATTAGTTTAAACTTCTAAACAATAATATCAATATGGAAAAATGAATAATAGAAATGAAAATTCAAACACAACACGACATGTTGTCGTTTACAAAATATTTACACATATACATAACAGTATATGTTATGAATCTTTGGATTACATTTGTTTAAAATTGTTTACGACACACATGACACTTAACTTTCGAGTCACACTTGATTAAAATTTTTCACGACATATATCATAGTTAATTTTAAGGTGACATTTGATTGAAATTGTTCACGAAATATATAGTACTTAACTGTAAGAAGTGTTTGATTAAATGTGTTCCCGACGTATATGATACTTATCTTTATGGAACATTTGATTAAAATTAGTCACATAGTTTATGATACCTTTATTGTGACATTTAATTAAAATTGTTAATTATGTTGTAACATTTGATGAAAATTGTTTAGCACATTTATGATACTTAATTTTAGGGTAACATTTCTTTCAAATTATTCACGACATGTATAATATTTAAATTTAGGGTAACTTGTGATTAACATTGTTCACAACATATATGATACTTAACTTTACGGTAGAATTTGATTAAATTTGTTTACGATATATATGACACTTACCCTTATGGTAACATTTGATTAAAACTCTCGACATATGTGATACTTATTTTCGTGCAATATTTTTTTTAAATTGTTCAGCACGTATATGATACCTAATTTTAGGGTAACATTTGATTAAAATTGTTCAGCACGTATATGATACCTAATTTTAGGGTAACATTTGATTAAAATTGTTCAGCACGTATATGATACCTAATTTTAGGGTAACATTTGATTAAAATTGTTCAGCACGTATATGATACCTAATTTTAGGGTAACATTTCATTAAAGTTGTTCGGCACGTATATGATACCTAATTTTAGGGTAACATTTGATTAAAATTGTTCAGCACGTATATGATACCTAATTTTAGGGTAACATTTGATTAAAATTGTTCAGCACGTATATGATACCTAATTTTAGGGTAACATTTCATTAAAATTGTTCAGCACGTATATGATACCTAATGTTAAGGTAACATTTGATTAAAATTGTTCAGCACGTATATGATACCTAATTTTAGGGTAACATTTGATTAAAATTGTTCAGAACATTTATCATATCTAATTTTATGGTAACATTTGTTTAAAATTGTTCAAGATTTATATGATACTTATTATTATATAATAATTATTTTATACTTATAGAGAATATTAACATAAGTTTACTGTCTAATTTAAAGAATATTAACATAAGTTTACTGTCTAATTATAGAGAATATTAACATAAGTTTAGTGTATAGTTATAGAGAATATTAACATAAGTTTACTGTCTAATTATAGAGAATATTAACATAAGTTTAGTGTATAGTTATAGAGAATATTAACATAAGTTTACTGTCTAATTATAGAGAATATTAACATAAGTTTATTGTCTAATTATAGAGAATATTAATATATATTTACTGTCTAATTATAGAGAATATTAAAATAAGTTTAGTGTATAGTTATAGAGAATATTAACATAAGTTTACTGTCTAATTATAGAGAATATTAACATAAGTTTATTGTCTAATTATAGAGAATATTAACATAAGTTTACTGTGTAGTTATAAAGAATATTAACATAAGTTTACTATCTAATTATAGAGAATATTAACATAAGGTTACTGTGTAGTTATAGAGAATATTAACATAAGGTTACTGTGTAGTTATAGAGAATATTAACATAAGTTTACTGTGTAGTTATAGAGAATATTAACATAAGGTTACTGTGTAGTTATAGAGAATATTAACATAAGTTTACTGTGTAGTTATAGAGAATATCAACATAAGTTTACTGTGTAGTTATAGAGAATATTAACATAAGGTTACTGTGTAGTTATAGAGAATATTAACATAAGGTTACTGTGTAGTTATAGAGAATATTAACATAAGGTTACTGTGTAGTTATAGAGAATATTAACATAAGGTTACTGTGCAGTTATAGAGAATATTAACATAAGGTTACTGTGTAGTTATAGAGAATATTAACATAAGTTTACTGTGTAGTTATAGAGAATATTAACATAAGGTTACTGTGTAGTTATAGAGAATATTAACATAAGTTTACTGTGTAGTTATAGAGAATATTAACATAAGGTTACTGTGTAGTTATAGAGAATATTAACATAAGGTTACTGTGCAGTTATAGAGAATATTAACATAAGGTTACTGTGTAGTTATAGAGAATATTAACATAAGTTACTGTGTAGTTATAGAGAATATTAACATAAGGTTACTGTGTAGTTATAGAGAATATTAACATAAGTTTACTGTGTAGTTATAGAGATTAACATAAGGTTACTGTGTAGTTATAGAGAATATTAACATAAGGTTACTGTGTAGTTATAGAGAATATTAACATAAGTTTACTGTGTGTAGTTATAGAGAATATTAACATAAGGTTACTGTGTAGTTATAGAGAATATTAACATAAGTTTACTGTGTAGTTATAGAGAATATTAACATAAGGTTACTGTGTAGTTATAGAGAATATTAACATAAGGTTACTGTGTAGTTATAGAGAATATTAACATAAGTTTACTGTGTAGTTATAGAGAATATTAACATAAGGTTATTGTGTAGTTATAGAGAATATTAACATAAGGTTACTGTGTAGTTATAGAGAATATTAACATAAGGTTACTGTGTAGTTATAGAGAATATTAACATAAGGTTACTGTGTAGTTATAGAGAATATTAACATAAGGTTATTGTGTAGTTATAGAGAATATTAACATAAGGTTATGTGTGTGTAGTAGTATAGAGAATATTAACATAAGGTTACTGTGTAGTTATAGAGAATATTAACATAAGGTTACTGTGTAGTTATAGAGAATATTAACATAAGTTTACTGTGTAGTTATAGAGAATATTAACATAAGGTTACTGTGTAGTTATAGAGAATATTAGCATAAGGTTACTGTCTAATTATAGAGAATATTAACATAAGTTTAGTGTATAGTTATAGAGAATATTAACATAAGGTTACTGTGTAGTTATAGAGAATATTAACATAAGGTTACTGTGTAGTTATAGAGAATATTAACATAAGGTTACTGTGTAGTTATAGAGAATATTAACATAAGGTTACTGTGTAGTTATAGAGAATATTAACATAAGGTTACTGTGTAGTTATAGAGAATATTAACATAAGTTTACATCTTACTATAGATCCAACTTTTCCTTTTTAAGGTGTTTCGTGTCTCATATCATTTTCATGAGGTATATTTGTTTATCTTTTCCTCTGTTTCTTCTAGATTGTGTTTAATGTTTTGTAAACATATTACTTTTCTTAACTCACAGTAATACTAATCGTTGATATTTTGATGTGAGAAATGTTTACTTTTGAAAAGAACTGTAACTCATTCGATACTGATTTTACTAATTGTCAACTTATATTGAACAATAGGTTTGTACTTTAATAATTTTCAGCACATCATTTATAAATGTTGCAAGTACATTTCAACTGTATCTGCTATAATTAGAATATTTGACGTTTTCTTACGTAACTATAGGATTTCAATAATAACAACATACGCTTTGCTTAAATATTCATCGTTTATATTGTTTTTTTCTCAAACGGTGAAACAAATCAGAAATCAGATGCTGTTTTTCTAAATGTATATTCAATCTTCTTACACCTTCAAGACGTATTTTCTTCTTAACAATTTAGTTTTGACAAAACAAATTTATTATTCTATCCTGTCTCTGTAGGAGGATGACTTGATACTGTAAACTGCACGTGCAGATGATGGTTCAGTATAATCACTTTCCAATCTATAATTCAGTGTTTAGCTGGGGAGGTGGCTCTGGTACATAAATAATCTATTATTTTCTGCTCAAACCAAGTAAACATCTTGTGAAAAACGTTCTTGTTTATTTTACAGTGATATAAGTCCGAACTTCCATTCAACTACAAAGTTTAAAGAAATATTATGTTCGTTATATTACACATTAACAGTGTTGTAACTGTTTTATCCATAAATTTACACAAAGATTCACTATCACAAGTAACGCATCGTGTTTGATACACAAAGATACATTATCAAAAGTGACTTTTGGTGTTTGACAAAAAAAATTACATTATCCCTAGTGACCATTGGCGTTTCATACTCAAAGTTACATTATCACAAGTGACATTTAGTGTTTCACATGTACAGTTACGTTATCACAAGTGACATTTAGTGTTTCACATATACAGTTACGTTATCACAAGTGTCGCTTAGTGTTTCACATATACAGTTACGTTATCACAAGTGATATTTAGTTTTTCACATATACAGTTATGTTATCACAAGTGACATTTAGTGTTTCACATATACAGTTACGTTATCACAAGTGTCGCTTAGTGTTTCACATATACAGTTACGTTATCACAAGTGATATTTAGTTTTTCACATATACAGTTATGTTATCAAAAGTGACATTTAGTGTTTCACATATACAGCGACATTATCACAAGTGACTTTTGGTGTTTGATACATAGTTACATTATCACAAGTGATTCTTGGTGTTTGATACACAAAGATACATTATCAAACGTGACTCTTGGTGTTTGTTTTTTCTTAATTTCTTATTACAACATTGGTGCAAGGTAGCGAAATATTCCTTAACTTGCTGAATCACATTTAATGTAAGCCTAACAACTTATGTTTACCTTGGTGAACCACATTTAATGTAAGCCTAACAACTTATGTTTACCTTGGTGAACCACATTTAATGTAAGCCTAGTAACAGAACATAATAATTATAGAAGCAGTAACAAAATGCTGCGAGTTTTTATTGAAAATATTTTTCCTTCTCTTCTATGGCTTACATATTAAAATAAATTTGTTGTAGGGTACCTTCCCAAAGACCATCATTCGCATATAAACTAGGATCAGAGTTAATAATTGTATCGATACCCAAACAGATCAGATTATCATCAATTAATATTAACAGTAAAACTATAATTAGAATATTAAAATCTAAACATACACAGTAATATGTAAGTTGTCGTTGAGTTACAAAACTAATACATTCAACAGACAGTACAAGATCGTCTAATCTTCGTTCTTAGATTGTTTCAGACGTCTTTATATTCTTATTCGTATTTTATTGTGTTTTTTAATGTGAAATAAAGAAACAAATCCCTGTCCATCAATGGAAATCGAGCCCGGATTTTTACCGTTGTAAATCCGTAAACTCACTAGAAACCTATCGCTCATAGAGTAGTAGATATTTAAATATCTCGCTCTCAAAAAAAAAAACGACTTTCGTACCCCTAGAGAGAGAGGCAAACAAGGAAACAGGTTTCTTGAGATATGTAAAGCTACATGTTTCTTGAGATATGTAAAGCTACATGTTTCTTGAGATGTGTAAAGCTACATGTTTCTTGAGATGTGTAAAGCTACATGTTTCTTGAGATGTGTAAAGCTACATGTTTCTTGAGATATGTAAAGCTACATGTTTTTTGAGATATGTAAAGCTACATGTTTCTTGAGATATGTAAAGCTACATGTTTCTTGAGATATGTAACTTTACAGAACCTGTAATCTCACCAGGATCCATTTTATTTTACTCATAACTAAATTGCTCTAAGTTACTCATCACATAACTTGAAAAGTTATGACGTCCGTTTAGTGTTCTGTGTCCTGTTATCTGTTACTCATAACATAACTTGAAAAGTTATGACGTCCGTTTAGTGTTCTGTGTCCTGTTATCTGTTACTCATAACATAACTTGAAAAGTTATGACGTCTGTTTGGTGTTCTGTGTCCTGTTATCTGTTACTCATAACATAACTTGAAAAGTTATGACGTCTGTTTAGTGTTCTGTGTCCTGTTATCTGTTACTCATAACATAACTTGAAAAGTTATGACGTCTGTTTAGTGTTCTGTGTCCTGTTATCTGTTACTCATAACATAACTTGAAAAGTTATGACGTCTGTTTAGTGTTCTGTGTCCTGTTATCTGTTACTCATAACATAACTTGAAAAGTTATGACGTCTGTTTAGTGTTCTGTGTCCTGTTATCTGTACTTTTAAATAACTTGAAAATGATAAAGTTTCAGGTTTTATTTTATTTCTTCTAATATCATGCATTAAATATTGCCAGAAAGATTGATATTACACAGCTCATCATTAGGGCAAGAAAACAGCCAGCGAAGAAGAACTGAGCTGCGTCTTCAAGAAGAAGCAGAGACTGTACAGTGTAGCTAACATCCAGGTGTTAGGTGTGCACTATTAACATGTTATGCTTTATTAACCTTTACAAAGTTATAGATCTACAATAGAACATATTTCATGTCTCTAAGTGAAATTATCAGCGACAATATTAATCCATATAATTGTTGCCAGTGCATTGTTAAAACAAAAACCGTGTTCGAATACTAGAACATAAATTTTGTTTCAACTGTCTGAAGAAAGAAAGACTGTGAAGAAAAAATACATTGCTTTAAAACCAACTATGTTATTGTTCATATTTAAACATGACAGCTTATCGAATAATTCAAACATTTTCAAAGACATCCAAAACTATTTCAGCTCAGTTATCGTCAGTTCTCTTTGTTAAAAAGACCTGTTAACTTGAAGATGATCTAGTAAGATGACCTGTTATCCTGAAGATGACCTAACAGGACGACCATGGTGATTCCAATTTCAATGAAGTATTTAGTGTGTGAAAGATTTAGTAATTTCTATCAACAAAGAACTGATCAAGTAAAGTTTATCGGTAAGTTAGGTTTATTAATCAAACGAGTACGTCTCAGTATTAGTGTATTAGAATTCCATCAGTTTAAGGGTTTAAATTGAAAAGTTTTGTGAGCTCAGACCAACAACTTACGTTAAAGTAAACGTAGTTTGCAGCAAACGTTACTGAAGAAATAAATTAATTTATTATTCTTACGTGGACTGGACTGCGCATTGTTTTTACAAGATAATCCAAAATAATTGATCCCCCAATGATTGTTTCTATGTTTTTAGAATTTCGCGCAAAGATACACGAGGGTTATCTGCGCTAGCTGTCTCTAATTTAGCAGTGTAAGACTAAAGGGATGGCATCTGGTCATCACCACCCACCGCCAATTCTTGGTCTACTCTTTTACCAACGAATAGTGGGATTGAGAGATACATTATAACGCCCTCACGACTAAATGGGCGAGCATATATGGTGTGGCTCCACCCAGTGACGGAACAATATGTTACCGTCAATAAATGACAAAGTTAAGATAATCTTAGAACTCTATTAATTGGTCTCTGCTTTATTAATAAAAGTATTAAGTCCATGCAAGCTGTTCGTATATATATTTTTATTTCAAGAGGGTTTCTCGTCATCAAAAATTATCATTACTGGAATAATCAAGGAAAGAAGAATAACTTAACAACTAACCCCTAAAAATCAGCATTTCAAAGAAAACTAAAACTTTTATTTGGTTGAATGTGGTTTCATGCATAAACAGGTATGTTTCTGTGTTTTGTACCTTATGACTCCTGATAACTCTCAACTATATATTCGAGATGTTTTCTTTGTTTATTTTTTGCTTTGGTTTTTACATATATTAAATTCTTAAAATTATATGAAAATAACAAAATTTGATATTGTTTCAATAAATCATTAGTAATATCCAACTTCCAAATGCTGTACAAACTTCATTATTGTAGACTTTCCACACAGAAACTCTTGTACAAACTATGAAACAATTTGTTCCAATGAAGCTGATATTATTATACAAATTAATCTGTTTCATATCTTTAATAATATAGTTTTGTGAACATCTGAATGTGATATGTTATACATCAGGTAAGTAACTTGTTGTTCTCAAGTTCTGCTTGTCACACTTTTTTGTTTTTAATCAGTTATTAGTGACATTATAAACATATGAAGGGAGTATCAAGACAGCAAAGCTCAGCGAATGGAGACTAAGATAAGGAAAGCCCAACCAAAGTAAAGTAAGGCAAGGAATGCTGAACCACGGGAATGTAAGGTGTGTGAATTAGGTGAGGACAAGTTTGGATAACAGGATAAGAAAGGTCATTCAATAAAAACAGTCCAGATAGCAATAATCATGTTGTTCGGTTTTATAGAACACGACACAGATATGATCATGGTGTTCGGTTTTATAGAACACAACACAGATATGATCATGATGTTCGGTTTTATAGAACACAACACAGATATGATCATGGTGTTCGGTTTTATAGAACACAACACAAATATGATCATGGTGTCCGGTTTTATAGAACACAACACAGATATGATCATGGTATTTGGATTTATAGAACACGACACAGATATGATCATGGTGTTCGGATTTATAGAACACAACACAGATATGATCATGGTGTTCGGATTTATAGAACACAACACAGATATGATCATGATGTTCGGTTTTATAGAACACAACAGAGATATAATCATGGTGTTCGGTTTTATAGAACACAACACAGATATGATCATGGTGTTCGGATTTATAGAACACAACACAGATATAATCATGCTGTTCGGTTTTATAGAACACAACACAGATATGATCATGATGTTCGGTTTTATAGAACACGACACAGATATGATCATGGTGTTCGGTTTTATAGAACACAACACAGATATGATCATGATGTTCGGTTTTATAGAACACAACACAGATATGATCATGGTATTTGGATTTATAGAACACAACACAGATATGATCATGGTGTTCGGATTTATAGAACACAACACAGATATGATCATGGTGTTCGGTTTTATAGAACACAACACAGATATAATCATGGTGTTCGGTTTTATAGAACACAACACAGGTATAATCATGATGTTCGGTTTTATAGAACACAACACAGATATAATCATTGTGTTCGGTTTTATAGAACACAACACAGGTATAATCATGATGTTCGGTTTTATAGAACACAACACAGATATAATCATGGTGTTCGGTTTTATAGAACACAACACAGATATGATCATGATGTTCGGTTTTATAGAACACAACACAGATATGATCATGGTATTTGGATTTATAGAACACAACACAGATATGATCATGGTGTTCGGATTTATAGAACACAACACAGATATAATCATGGTGTTCGGTTTTATAGAACACAACACAGGTATAATCATGGTGTTCGGTTTTATATAACACAACACAGATATAATCATGATGTTCGGTTTTATAGAACACAACACAGATATAATCATTGTGTTCGGTTTTATAGAACACAACACAGATATAATCATGTTGTTCGGTTTTATAGAACACAACACAGATATGATCATGATGTTCGGTTTTATAGAACACAACACAGATATAATCATGGTGTTCGGTTTTATAGAACACAACACAGGTATAATCATGGTGTTCGGTTTTATATAACACAACACAGATATAATCATGATGTTCGGTTTTATAGAACACAACACAGATATAATCATTGTGTTCGGTTTTATAGAACACAACACAGATATGATCACGGTGTTCGGATTTATAGAACACAACACAGATATAATCATATTGTTCGGTTTTATAGAACACAACACAGATATAATCATGGTGTTCGGTTTTATAGAACACAACACAGATATAATCATGTTGTTCGGTTTTATAGAACACAACACAGATATAATCATGGTGTTCGGTTTTATAGAACACAACACAGATATAATCATGTTCGGTTTTATAGAACACAACACAGATATAATCATGGTGTTCGGTTTTATAGAACACAACACATATAATCATGGTGTTCGGTTTTATAGAACACAACACAGATATAATCATGGTGTTCGGTTTTAAACACAACACAGATATTATTGTAAATAAATGACTCTTGTAAAGCTGGCCAAGAAACTTTTTTATTTTTTAAAGATAGGCCTGGTGGTTAAGGCACTCGACTCGTAATCCGTTGTTCGCTAGTTCGAATCCCCGTCACAACAAGCATGCTCCTCCTTTCAGCTGTGTGGACGATATATGATTAGGCCAATCCCACTCTTCTTTGGTTAAAAGAGTAGCCCAAGAGTTGGTGGTGGGTAGCTACCTTCCCTCTAGTTTTACACTGCTAAATTAGGGACAGCTAGCACAGTGAGTTTTCATGTGGCTTTGCGTGAAATTCAAAACAAACCAAACCAAACATTCACAGATTGGTGTCTTTAATAACCACGAACAAACTTGTAACGTAAGCCTCAAATAAAAGACGAAACACAAAGTATATTTTAACACAGGTGTAAACTGAACGAAAATATACAGATTCCTCTCGGGTCGATTTTGATCTCCAATCTCTTTTCTAACCCCTGTTGTTCGGGATGATGTATGGTTCTCGTAATGATATTCTTCGTAATCCATCTGTTTATAATCCAATGAAGGCTTCACAGTCAATTTCTCATCATAAGTTTCCGAACCTGTAATTACGGGTAGTGATAAGATTACATGAAATTTGATAAAGTTTATAATTCATTCACTTATTTAAAAAAAAAATCGGAAAAGGTAATTATTTTTATCATTAATCTAAATTCTGTTATGGAACGTCATGTCCTGTGATACGAATTTATTACCCAAAAGTTAGCCCTCACTGCCGAGCTGTAATATCGTCTGTTCAGAACCAACCTCCGACAATCCATTATCATTAGCTGGTGGACGCAACTGAATGTGATGTAGGCCTAAGGCTCGATAAACATAAAGCGTTTGATCGAAATGGGGAAAACGAGCTTTCAATTGGATTGTGCCTCATTAGCTTAAGGTTCCAAATCAGTGAGACAGAAACCAGTCCATTAAACACATCCAAATGGTGCGCCAGATGGAAAACATACCATACACAGTTTGGCATCTCTCCAACAGAATGTTCGATGAATTCGTGTTTTTTGTGTATATTTTTTACTGCAGCTCTTTAACACCAATGTTCCTTTTTAATGTTTAATTTATCGATAAACATTAAAGTTAATTACGTCAAATTTTTCAAATCAGCAGCTAACTCTTCCAATCCTTCGCACAAAAAAATAAAAGTTTTATATTTTGCAATAACGATCTATATTAGAAACACATCGTGAGGTGATTTCACTAAATATCAGACGATGTTATAAAAATTGTGAATCGTAAAACATTAACATCCAAATAATAAATAAATTAGAACATCGAAAGGCCACTCGAAGTACAATGCACGCGTAAATAACACACCATGAGAATAATGAAGGTCCACAAAATAAATATAAACACCACATCATCAGAACATAGAAGTTCTACTGCGCCAACGAGATAAATATAAACACCACACCATCACAGCATTGAAGGTCCGCTAGATCCACACGACAATTATAAACACAACGTCAACAGAACTTATAAGCTTCGCTAAACACACAAAATAAATATAAACATTACACGATAAGAAGAGTGAAGGTCTTCTAGAACCACGAGATAAATATAAACACTACACCATAAGAAAATTGAAGGTATGCTATATCTACAGTATATAGATATATATATAAACAATACTCCATCAAAAAGAACATTGAAGGTCTGCTAAGCCGCAAAATAAATATCGACACTACATCATCAGAATATTGAATGTCTGCAAGATCCACAAGATGTATATTAACACAACAACATCTTATCATTAAAATTGTGCTAGATCCACATAATAACTATAAACACTATATCATCAGAATATTGAAGGTCCGCCAGATCCACAAGATGAATATATATACAAGAACCTCTGAACATTGAAGGATCGCTGAATCATCAAGATAAATATATACACCACATGATCAAAACAATAAAGGTCTGCTAGATCCCCGGGATTAATGTAAACACCACACAATCAAAACATATAAAGTCCGCTAAACCAACAAGTCAAATATAAACACAACATCATAAAAACGTTGAAGGTCCGATGGATACACACAAAAAAATTAACAATACACCATCTGAACATTAAGGGACCGTTAGATCCAAAAAATAAACACAATACCAACAGAACATTAAAGTCCGCTAGATCCACAAGATAAATGTAAACTCCATTCTATCACAAAATTGAAGGTCCGCTAGATCCACATGACCAATATAAAGACTACACCATCAGATACTTACAAGGTTCGCTAAACACACAAAATAAATATAAACTACACGATAAGAATGGTGAAGGTCCGCTCGAACCACAAGATAAATATAAACACCACACCAAAAGAACGTGGAAGGTTCTCTGGATCCAACAGATAAATATGAAGACGACAGCATTAGAAAATGGAAGGTATACCAGATTCACAAGATAAATATAAACACCACACCAAAAGAACGTGGAAGGTTCTCTGGATCCAACAGATAAATATGAAGACGACAGCATTAGAAAATGGAAGGTATACCAGATTCACAAGATAAATATAAACATCACAATATCTGACCAATAAAGTTGTGCTAGATCCAAACATAAATATAAGCACCACATTATCAGAACATTGAAGGTCCATTGTATCCACGAGATAAATACAAAAACAAGAATATCTGATACTTAAAGGTTCGCTAGGGTCGCAACATATATATGAACACCACACTATCAGACCAATGAAGGTCTCGCAGACCCACAAGGTAAATATGAACACCACATGATCAGAACATTGAAGGTCTCGCAGACCCACAGGGTAAATATGAACACCACACTATCAGAACAACGAAGGCCTCGCAGATCCACAAGATAAATACAAATACCACACAATATGAAAATCGAAGGTCCGCTTGATCCACAAAATAAATATAAACAAAGTACATTGAAGGTCTCTAAGATAAAAAATAAATAAATATAAACACTACATCATTCAACTTCCGACAGACCCACAAGATAAATATTAGCACTACACCGTCAGATCTTTTAAGGTCTGCTAGATTCTCAATACAAATACAAAAACCACACCATGAGAATATTGAAAGTCCGCTAGATCTACAAATTAAATATAAACAACACACTGTCAGAACATTGAAGGTATACTAGATCCAGGAGATAAATGTAAACACCACATTATCAGAATATTAAAGATCTGCTAGATCCAAAAGTTAAATATAAACACCACACTATCAGAATATTAAAGATCTGCTAGATTCAGAAGATAAATATGAGACCACACCTTAAAAACACTGAATTTAGTATAAACTTACAAAACAAATATAAAACGACAACATCTGAACATTGAAGGTCCGCTAAATCCACAAAATAAATATAAACAACACAGCATTAGAAAATTCAAGGTCCGATAAATCCACTAAAAAAACATAAACACCACACCATCAAAACAATGAAGGTCCGCTAGATCCACAAGTTAAATATAAACACAACCTTGAAGGTCGGCTAGATCCACAAGTTAAATATAAACACAACCTTGAAGGTCGGCTAGATCCACAAGATAAATATAGACATCACACCATCAGAACTTTGAAAGTCTGCTAATTCCACAATATAAATATAAACAGTACAATCTCTGAGTATTTAAAGTCCACTAGATTCTCAAGAATATTATAATTTAAATCTATTCTTTAGTAGCGTTAAATATAACAATGTAATTATTTTCACTTATTGTTTAGTTTTCATTAAATATAACAATGTAATGATTTTCACTTATTGTTTAGATTTCATTAAATATAACAATGTAATGATTTTCACTTATTGCTTGGTTTTCATTAAATATAACAATGTAATGATTTTCACTTATTGCTTGGTTTTCATTAAATATAACAATGTTTTAATTTAAGCCTATTGTTTAGTATCATTAAATATAAAAATGTTATGATATTCACTTGTTTAGTTTTCATTAAATATAACAATGTTATAATTTAAGCCTATTGTTTAGTAGCATTAAATATAACAATGTTATAATTTTCACTTATTGTTTAGTGGTATTAAATATAACAATGTTATGATTTTCACTTATTGTTTAGTGGTATTAAATATAACAATGTTATGATTTTCACTTATTGTTTAATAGCATTATATGTGTTGGTGTATTTTTAATTTCGTGCAAAGCTAGGCAACGGCTATCTGTGCCAGTCGTTCGTTGTTTAGCAGTATAAAACTAGATGGAAAGTAGATATACATCACCACCCATCGCCACATCTTGGTCTTCTCCTTTACCAAAGAATAGTGGGATTGAACGTTACATTATAACGCCCCCACGGTATGTTTGGTGCGACGAGGATTCGATCTCGCAACCCTCTGATGAAGAATCGAACGCCTCAACCGAACTGTCCATGCCGAGTCTGGTAACGTTACACGAAACTCTCATAATTCAAACATTATTTTGTAGCATTGAATATAAGAAGGTTATAATTTAAACCTTTTGTTCAATCACTTTATTTATAGGAAATTCGAGAAGCTCATATCCAACTTATAGTGAGTTTTTAAAATTAATATAACTTTTTTTTTCCTTCTGAAACCAGTGAAATTAATTCTTTCTTTCGGAGATACGCAGTACGTCCAGTGGCCGCGACTTATTTATCTCACCGGAGAACATCGCGCTTTTAGCTTTTACCCTTCGCCACAAGAAGACGTCAAAATGGTATGATTACAACAGAAAGTTGCTTTTAAGCGTCACTCGTAATTGCTTGGATACCGGAAATAAATTCAATTTTCAGTGGTAAGGGAAAGCTAGACGCCTCTATGGTGATGTTATTACGGGATTGCAATTCTGAAAAAGCTTGCTGACGCTGGTTTTCGTGCACGTGAAGAGCAGAACGTGACGCTACCTCATTTAATATATATATATATACATATACCCAGAGACGGTGAGAAAGTAGTTTCCCTGTAGTGTCACTAAGCAAGAACGATGTGTTTAATCTCTAAAGTGACTATTATACGCGTGTTTATCATTGAAACATGCATAGTTTTAATGGCTTCTCGAATCTTTCCTGTCTGTTTTTGATTACGAGCGCTACACTACATAATTAATTTTGAGAAAAAGGCGAAAGCGTAATTTGAAAAGTTTATAATCAAGAAAAGCAAATTGAAGGTAATAACTTGTAGAAGTGACACCAGGTGCCTCCTCGAGCACTAGTAACTCGCATAGCTTCGCTGTTTCATGCCAATAAAAACAAAATATTTGATAGTTTTCGTATATAATATTCATCTCGAAAAAAATTATCATTTGTTAATTCAGGCGCACACATTTTATCAATAACAAACATTTAATAGTTTTAATACATAAACTCATTTGATTGAGTTTTTATAAAAATCTCATCACGAAATTTTGTTTGTTTGTTTTTAATTTCGCACAAAGCTACTTGACGGCTATCTGTACTACCCGTCCCTAATTTAACAGTGTAAGACTAAAGAGAAAGCAGCTAGTCTTCACCACCCACCGCCAACTCTTGGGCTACTTTTTATCAACGAATAGTGGGATTCACCGTCACATAATAAGGCCCCCGCGACTGAAAGGGCGAGCAAGTTTGGCGCGATTGGGATGCGAACCCGCGACCCTCAAAGTAAGAGTCGAACGCCTTGACCTATCTGGCCATCTCAGATCCTCGACACGAAAGAGATTTACCACAAGTTGTTGTCACTTCACGCCATTTTAAATAAGATACCAAAACAATTACTGAGAGCCTGAAAAGTAAAAACATATTATGTGATTATTATCATGTTCTATCCAAGATAGTTCTATATCATTCCTGTTATGTTCTATCTAAGATAGTTCTATATCATTCCTGTTATGTTCTATCTAAGATAGTTCTATATCATTCCTATTATGTTTTATCTGAGATAATTCTATATCATTCCTGTTATGCTCTATCTAAGATAGTTCTATATCATTCCTGTTATGTTCTATCTAAGATAGTTCTATATCATTCCTATTATGTTTTATCTGAGATAATTCTATATCATTCCTGTTATGTTCTATCAAGCATAGTTCTATATTATACATTTCTTTGGTTATGTTCTTTCTAATACAGTTCTATATCATTCTTTTCCTTGGTTTATGTTTCATGTGACGTTGTTCTATATCATTCTTTTCTCTGGAATAAGTTTTATCTAAAATAGTTCTTTATCAGTTTTTTCCTTGGGTTATGTTCTATATGAAGTAGTTCTATATCATTCTTTTCCTTGGGTTATATTCTAATTAAGATAGTTCCATATTATACTTTTCGTAAGATTATGTTTTATCTAAAATAGTTCCATATCATTCTTTTCCTTGAGTTGTGTTTTGTCTAAAATAGTTTAATATCATTCTTTTCCTTGGGTTATGTTCTATTTCAGGTTGCTCTATATCATTCTCTTACTTGGGTTATGTTCTATCTCAGATACTTCTATATCATTATTTTAATTGGATTATGTTTTATGTAAAGTAGTTCTATACCATTGTTTTCTTTTGATTATGTTCTATCTAATGAAGTTCTATATCATTTTTTAACTTGGGTTATGTTCTATTTCAGGTTGCTCTATATCATTCTCTTACTTGGGTTATGTTCTATCTCAGATACTTCTATATCATTATTTTAATTGGATTATGTTTTATGTAAAGTAGTTCTATACCATTGTTTTCTTTTGATTATGTTCTATCTAATGAAGTTCTATATCATTCTTTTCCTTGGGTTATGTTCTATTTCAGGTTGCTCTATATCATTCTCTTACTTGGGTTATGTTCTATCTCAGATACTTCTATATCATTATTTTAATTGGATTATGTTTTATCTAAAGTAGTTCTATACCATTGTTTTCTTTTGATTATGTTCTATCTAATGAAGTTCTATATCATTTTTTAACTTGGGTTATGTTCTACCTGAAGTTGTTCTGTATCATTCTTTTCTGTGGGTTATGTTTTATCTCAAAAAACTATATATCATTTTTTTCCTCAGATTATGTTTCATATAAAATAGTTTTATATCATTCTTTTCCTTGGGTTATGTTCTATCTGATCTTGTTCTGTATCATTTATTTCCTTGTGTTATATTATATCTTAAATTGTTCTGTATCATTCTTATCCTTGGGTTATGTTTTATCCAAAGTAGTTCCATATCATTCTTTTCCTTGGGTTATGTTTTATCCAAAATAGTTCCATATCATTCTTTTCCTTGGGTTATGTTTTATCTAAAATATTTCTATATCATTCTTTATCTAGGTTACGTTCTATATAAGGTAGTTCTGTATCATTCTATTCCTTGTCTTATGTTTTAGTTAAAGTAGTTCTGTATCATTCTTTTTTTTAATTATATTCTATCTAAGGTAGTTCTATGTCATTCTTTTCCTTGGGTTATGTTCTATCTATAATAGTTCTATATCATTCTTTTTTGGGGGGTTATGTTCTGTCTGAGATTGTTCAATATCCTTCTTTTCCTTGGGTTATGTTCTATCTATAATAGTTCTATATCATTCTTTTCCTTGAGTTATGTTCTATCTAAGGTAGTTCATCATTTTTGGGGGGTAATGTTCTGTCTAAAGTAGTTCTGTATCATTTTCTCCTTGGATAATGTTCCATTCTATCTAAAGTACTTATATATCATTCTTTTCTTTAGGTTATGTTTTATCTTAGATTATTCAATATTTTTCTTTTATTTGATATATGTTCTATCTAAAACAGTTTTATATCATTCTTTTTTTTAGGTTATTTTTTATCTAAGATTGTTCTATATTATATTTTTCGTAAGATTATGTTTCATCTTAAGTAGTTCTATATCTTTGTTTTCTTTCGGTTATGTTATATCTGAGGTTTATCTGTATCATTCTCTTCCTTAGGTTCTGTTCTATGTTTGAGTTTGTTCAATATCATTCTTTTCCTTGGATTATGTTTTATCTAAAATAGTACTACAGGGTAGTCGATAGAAAAGCGGAAAATTTGTCAAACAGCTATTTATTTTTACAAAGAATAACTTTTACAAAGTTTTTTAAAGGCATATGTTATATTACACTCATAGATGCTCAAAATTATTAAAACCATGCATTTTGTTCATGATGCAAAGAAATCAAAATAGAAATGAGTAAGCACGCATTTTATTCATGATCTCATCTGACCCTCAAATTTTCCGCTTTTCTAGCGACCACCCTGTATATCATTCTTTTTCTTGGGTTGTGTTTTATGTCAGGTTGTTCTATATCATTCTTATCCTTGGATTATATCTGAAAATGTTCTTTATCATTCTTTTCCTTGGATTATGTTCTATCTAAAATAGTTCTATATCATTCTTTTCTTTCGGTTATGTTCTATCTAAGGTAGTTCTGTATCATTCTTGTCCTTGCGTTATGTTCTATCTTACATAGTTCTATATTATACTTTTTTGTAGGATTATGTTCTATCTAAGTTAGTTCTATATCATTATTTTCCTTGGGTTATTTTCTATCTGAGGTTGTTCTATATCAGTGGTTCTCAACCTTTTTTTACCCATGAACCTCTTTTCCCTTCTTTTTTCTTGGTGAACCCCTTCATAACTATTGGTCATAAGAAGACAATATTCTGTTTTTCACTAATATAAATTTTGAGGTTTTTATAATCAAAGAAATAGTATATAATTATGCTTTATTTTTAAATGAAAACTAATTTAATGCAATTAAAGTATTCTACAGCAATTATAGTAATAATGATAATTAATAATAATAATAATCAAAATCATTGTGATAATAATTATTTACCAATATCTTGTATTACAATATTATAATGTTGCTTCCATGGTCAAGCCCATGGAGATCAGAGCTCTTCAGGCAACTGAATTCACTGCAGCATTTATTTATGTACACTGGTTAAATTTTTTGATAAACCAGTTAAAGTTAAGTGTGTGATAAGAAAAAAAAAAGAGAGAGGCATATTTATTCAATGAAATCCCTGTGGTTGATGCTGCTCGGCGAGTTTATTTATATCTGGTTCCATCGATGTTAATGATAGTCGAAGATTACCTCTTTTCACAACGTCAAGTCTATTGCGAGATTTTGATAACAGTTGAGAAACACGACTAAATCACGATTCAACAAGATAAGATGTTGGAAAAGCAATAACGTCGAGCTGTACTTTATCCCAGAGCAAAGGGTACTTTGTAGTAACATCATTTGTCTTCCATACATTGTACTTTCCATCTTTGAATTTTGCACGCATTATTTCATCACTTTGTAATTCGATGAGAGGCTCTTGCAAAGATATGTCTGTATCGGCAACATTAACTTCAAATGGAATTGAAACCCAAGTCGGTATAACCATCACGAGTAGGTCACTAAACCGAGTTTGCATATCTTCATGCATATTTTCCATATATCCATCATATAATGCAAGATCTTCATCTTGCAAATCGCTGCTAAAAGAGGCCAAACAAGGAAACTGTTCAAATGCACGACGCCTGATATTATTCTTATACAACTGTAGTTTCGTCAGAAAAGCAGAAAGAGCACTTTTACTAGGTATCAGATCAGAATCTTTTCCTTGGAGCTGTTTATTAAGTGGATTCAATTTTTCAAATATATCTGATAAGAAAAACACATCACATTTATTTGCAAGCAGCTGTTCTCCAAGTTGTGTGTTAGCAAAAAAGGAAATAATAGAATCCAAAAGTGCAATGAAACGCTGAAGACAATTCCCCTTTGACAGCCATATCACCTCTGTATGTGATACAAACCACTCAAACTCTTCTCCATTTTGCTTACATAATTCATGAAAAAGGCGGTCTCGGAAAGAATTTGATTTAATATGGTTGACTACTTGTATTACGACAGTAAGGGCATCATGCAAACGTGCACTCATTTTCTTTGCAACTAAGTGTTGACGGTGTATTACTCAGTGAATACAAAATACTTCCGGGACAGCTTTTATTAAATGTGCAATAAAACCTTTGTATCTGCCTGTCATAGGTGATGCTCCATCAGTAGCACAAGTGATTATATTTTTGAGTGGAATATTATTTTCCTGGAAATAAGTAACAACTTCAGTAAAAATTGTTTCACCTTTTGTGTCTGTCACAAAACTTCTAGCAAAAAGGATTTCCTCTTTGGGTCCTTCATTATTGTTAAATCTAACATGTGCTAATAAAATGGCCTCATTATCTCTTAAAGTGGATTCATCAAGTTGAAGGGCAAACTGTTTCACTTGCAAATGGGCTATCAATTGTTTTTCTACATACTCTGCCATTTCATCAATGCGTCGTGATACAGAAGAGTTGCTTAAAGGGATGGAATTAGTAATTTCACTTGCATTTTGTTTCATAACTGACGAAATTATTACAGACACTGCTGGTAGAATTACTGTTTCACCAACATTATGGGGTTTTCCTGCCTTTGCTATTATTTTGCTAATTTCATATGATGCCAGTAAACCATCACTCATTTTACACACTTTGTTATTAAACAATTGAGACGCTGTTTTTCTAGCTTGGAAATCATTACGATGTTTCTTAAAGTATTATACTGGTTTATTTTTCTCACCTGTGTGCTCCTTTTCCAGATGGATTTTTAGTTTACTCGGTTTCATACCATCATTTGAAAGTACATCCATACATATGAGGCACTTTGGTTTCGTTTCATTATGTGGTGTTGGAATAAATAAGGCAAATATTCAAAGGATTACTGTCGGCACTTCAATTTACTTGGAGCAGCCATGGGATGTCTGAAAAAAATATATATATACATACATATATATATATATATATAATTAATATATATACAGCTGGTAATACAACTATTGCATTTCATAATATCTAACTGTATATATTGCTATTTTAGAAATTTCTCGACAAATAAAACATATTTAGAAATAGAGTGCATGGTAAATGTTCGAGGTAAAACTGGTAAATAGAAGTGTTAGAGTTAAAATAACTTGAATGATTAAAAAAAAACTATGCAAGTCATTCATTATTATCATCAGAGTCACCACTGACATTTTTAACTTCCTCAAAGCTGATAATTATATCAGACAACTGCCAAGATATGAATTGATATTTGAAATTTGTATCAAAACGGGAAAAAATTGCCATTTTTCTCTTCAGTCTTTTTATACTTTTATACTGGAAAATAATTTTTTCATTATTGAAATGCAGAAATTTAAAAAAAATACGAAAGAATGTCTGTACCAGAAACTTTTAATATCTCTTACCTTTTCAAGATGGAGTTCAACGTTAAACTGAAGTGAACTGCTTGGGTCAAGTCGACATTTTAATAGATTTTCCCCAAGAAGGGTTTGACAGATCGAAGTATTTCTGGAATAAATTCTCTAAGGAGATTAGTATGGGAGGGCGAAGGTCAGACAGACAACATAACAGGAAAAGAACCGACTGCCTGAGGTGCATATTCAAAACCAGTTCTTATCACTTATTCTTTTTCTTTTTTTTATTGCTTTGGAGGCAATTTTCTGGGAATTTTCAAAATCTAGAAAATACATCCAAATTCGATCGAATGTCTACTTCAGCTTTTTTCACGTCCAACCAAAATTACAGTATAAATTGAATTTTTAATAATAAAAACCAATCTGAGTTGGTTTTTTTCATGGACCACCAAAATATCATTGTGGACCCCCAATTTGTTATGTTTTGCCTGTGGACCCCCAGAAATATTCCATGGACCCCGTTTGAAAATCCATGTTCTATATTATTTTTTTCCTTGCGTAATGTTCTATCTAAGATAGTTCTATAACATTCTATTCTTTGGGTTACGTTCTATCTTACATAGTTCTATATTATACTTTTTATTGGATTATGTTCCATCTAAGATACTTCTATATCATTCTTTTTTGGGTTATGTTTTATCTAAGGTAGTTCTATGTCATTCTTTTCCTTGGGTTATATTCTTTCAATAATAGTTCCATATAATTTTTTTCTTGCGTTATGTTATATTTATAATAGTTCTATATCATTCTTTTCTTTGGGTTATGTTCTATCTATAAAAGTTCTATATCATTCCTTTCCTTGTATATATATTTCTTTTTTTGGTTATGCTTCATTTAAAATAGTTTTATAATATTCTTTTTTTGGGGAGTTATGTTCTATCTGAGGTTGTTCTGTATTATTCTTTTTCTTGCGTAATGTTTTATGTTAGGTAGTTCTATATCAATCTTCTCCTTGGATTATGTTCTATCTCACATTGTTCTATATCAATCGTTTCCTTGAATTATGTTCTATCCTACATAGTTCTATACTATACTTTTCATTGGATTATGTTCCATCTAAGGTATTTCTATATCATTCTTTTTTGTGTTATGTTTTAACTAAGGTAGTTCTATATTATTCTTTTCCTTGGGTTACGTTCTTTCTATAATAGTTCTATATCATTCTTTTCCTAGGGTTATGTTTTATCAATAAAATTTCTATATCATTCCTTTTCTTCAGTTATTTTCTATCTAAGACTGTTCTACATTATAATTTTCGTAGGATTATGTTCTCTGTGAGATAGTTCCATATCAATTTTTTTCCTTGTTGATGTTTTATCTGAGGTAATTCTACATCATTCTTTTCTTTGGGTCATGTACTATCTAAGATTGCGCTATATCATTCTCTTCGTTAGGTTATGTTCTATTTAAGATACTTCTATATTTCACTTTTTGTAAAATTATGTATTATCTAAGGTAATATAATATCATTTTTAATGGGTTATGTTCTATCTAATGTAGTTTTATATCACTTTTCCTCAGGTTATGTTCTATCTGAGGTTATTCTACATCATTCTTTTCCTTAAGCTATGTTCTATATCTTATGTTGTTTAAAATCAATCTTTTCCTTCGATTATGTTCAACTATCTAAAATAGTTGAATATCATTCTTTTTCTTAGGTTATGTTTTATCTAATGTAGTTCTATATTATTCTTTTCTTTAGGTTATGTTCTCCCTGACATTGTTCTATGTCCTTCTTTTCCTTTGGTTGTGTTTTATCTCATATAGTTGTATCTCATTCATTTCCTTACATTATGTTTCATCTAAAGTAGTATTATATCACTCTTTTCCTTGGGTTATGTTTTATCTGATGCTCTTTTATATCATTCCTTTCCTTGGGTTATGTTCTATCTGATGCTCTTTTATATCATTTAGTTTTTGGGTTATGTTTTATCTAAATTATTTGTATATCATTCTTTTCCTTCTTTTATATTCTATCTAAGGTAGTTCTGTATCATTCTTTTTTGGGGGTTATGTTCTATCTAAGCTACTTCTATATCATTCTTTTCCTTGGGTTATGTTCTATCTAAAGTAGTTCTATTTCGTTCTTTTCTTTGGGTTATTTTCTATCTGAGATTGTTCAATATCATTCTTTTTTTAATTATGTTCTGTCTAAAATAGTTCTACATCATTCTTTTCCTTGGATATGATCTATCTAAAATAGTTCTATATTATACTTCTCGTAGGACTGTGTTATATCTTAGATAGTTCTATGTTATTACTTTGCATAAATAATCTTTTATTTAAAATAATTCTATGTCATTTTTTGGGGTAGTGTTCTGTCTGATATTGTTAGATATCATTTTTTTCTTGAATTCTGTTCCATCTGAAATAGTTCCATATCATTCTTTTACTTGGGTTATGTTCTATCTAAGGTAGTTTTATATTATGCTTTTCGAAGGATTATGTTTTATCTGAAATAGTTATATACCATTGTTTACCTTAAGTTATATTCTATTTGAGGTTGTTTTATATCATTCCTTTCCTTGGGTTATCGTCTATTTAAGATAGTTCTATATCATTCCTTATCTTGGGTAATGTTCGACCTGAGGTTGTTCTATATCAATCTTTTCCTTGGGTTATGTTCTATTTGATGTTATTCTATATCATTCTTTTCCTTGGGTTATGTTCTATTTGAGGTAGTTCTATATCATTATTTAACTTCGATTATGTTTTATCTGAGACAATTCTGTATCTTTGTTTTCCTTTGATTGCGTTTTATCTAAAGAAGTTTTATCTCATTATTTTCCTTGGTTTATGTTCTATCCTAGGTTGTTCTATATCATTCTTTTCCTTGGATTACGTTTCATCTGACATTGTTCTATATTATAGTTTTCCTTGATTTATATTTTTTTGAATGGTTGTATATCATTCTTTTTGGGGTTATGTTTTATCTAAAATAGTTGAATATTATACTCTTCCTATGGTTATGTTCTATCTAAAATTTTCTATATCATACTTTTGTCGAGTTGTGTTGTATCTAAGAGAATATATACTGAAGTAGAATTAAAGTAAATTGGAATCTTATATTTTGCGAACACCATATAGGGTTCTGTGTGTTAATAGTATAATTTCGTTACCAAAGAACATTCATTAAGTAAATACTAACGTTTGATCATCAGTGATTTCAAAAAATTAGTTTTGTTACCTGGTAACAAATCCATGAATCTCAATGATCTCATGATCATCCCTGATTATCAGTTAATCTTTTAATATGAACCCGATATCTACTAGGACGGTTTGGATTAAATGGACGATTATCTGTTTCATAAAGAATCGATAATTACTGGGACGGTTTGGATTAAATGTTCGATTATCTGTTTCATAAAGAATCGATAATTACTGGGACGGTTTGGATTAAATGTTCGATTATCTGTTTCATAAAGAATCGATAATTACTGGGACGGTTTGGATTAAATGTTTGATTAACTGTTTCATAAAGAATCGATAATTACTGGAATCGTTTGGATTAAATGGTCGATTATCTGTTTCATAAAGAATCGATAATTACTGGAATCGTTTGGATTAAATGGTCGATTATCTGTTTCATAAAGAATCGATAATTACTTGGATGGTTTGGATTAAATGGTCGATTATCTGTTTCATAAAGAATCGATAATTACTGGAATGGTTTGGATTAAATGGACGATTATCTCTTTCATAAAGAATCGATAATTACTTGGATGGTTTGAATTAAATGATCGATTATCTCTTTCATAAAGAATCGATAATTACTGGGATGGTTTGGATTAAATAGACGAGTATCTGTTTCATAAAGAATCGATAATTACTGGGATGGTTTGGGTTTAAATGGACGATATTTTATTCCACAGTTGCTTAGGGTATGTGACGGTTGAATGTATATGTCTTGGAAACAACTAGTGTAATGTTTTACAATATTAGTGCTTGGGACAAATGGATGGTTTCACCACTGAACTTTATTTTTGTGATTTCTCTTTTGTTACCACATGTAAACTTTGCTTACAACAGCTTCAATACAACTTGTTTCAGGTCCAATTTGGGGCGGCCTTGATGACGGAAGATGATCTGTATTTGTTTTCTGTAGATGATGCTACTATGATGGAAATTCTAAATCTTTGATCTGAATAAATTTTTACAGTTTCGGTTTATGAATACTTTGCGTCCGAATTACATGTTACATAATTACCTTCACAAAGTAAAATTTTTCAATGATATCACACAAGTTGCGTAACTTCAAATAATGTCGTAACTCAGTTCTGATATAATCCGTTCCACAACGACTTTGCAACAGCTTTAAAAATTTATAACGTGCTTAACTCTCGTGTAAGGGAACTGAATACCAAAATGTTTCATGGTGTTCTATCATCGAATTTTCTAGACTATCGCCTGTAAGTGATGTCAATATAAAAACAGTATATCTATATCTCCCTATGCAGAATGTGTTTAATATAAAAACAGTATGTCTATATCTCCCTATGCAGAATGTGTTTAATATAAAAACAGTATGTCTATATCTCCCTATGCAGAATGTGTTTAATATAAAAACAGTATGTCTATATCTCCCTATGCAGAATGTGTTTAATATAAAAACAGTATATCTATATCTCCCTATACATAATGTGTTATAAGGTACTCGTTGGAAAACGGTGAACGGTTGTTTCCATGTGCAGAAGGTTTCATTGCTTCTAGCATTCTGTCCTATATGTTTCGTAACCTAATATCGTGTTCCTTCCTAACAATTACGAGTTTCTTAGGAAATGGCTGACTCTTTTCGTCATGTTGTCGTCCTTCATTACATGGACTTAAAGGTCACGATTAGGGCCAGTCCATAGAACAAACATCTCCCAGAAAATTCTTCAACTATGAGATATGGGCATTGGCTTTATTAGAAATCAAATACAGAGCTGTGAATCTGGAAACATGTTCTTGTATACTTATATCAATATCATTTGGATTAAAATTATCTCAAACCCTTTACCCTAAGCACTACTGAGCCCTTGAAGAAAACTTCTCCGGTTATCTCTGTTATATGATTAGCCCAGCATGGCCAGGTGGTTAAGGTACTCAACTAGTAATCCGAGGGTCGCGCGTTCGAATCCCCGTCACACTAACAATGCCCGCCCTTTCAGCCGTGGTTGCATTTATAATGTGACGGTCAATCCCACTATTCTTTGGTAAAAGAGTAGCTCAACAGTTGGCGGTGGGTGATGATGACTAGCTGCCTTCCCTCCAGTCTTACACCGCTCAGTTATAGACAATTAGCGTAGTGAAGTTTTGCGCGAAATGCTAACTAAAAGTTGTGGTAAAAAACAATCTAAACCTTCTAGCGACAAGAAATATGCAGAAAAACACATAGCTTACCAATGTTTCCAACACGAAGAATACTGTATTTTCAATAAACTAAAATGTTTTTATTATATTTAAAATGGAAAAGAAAGAAAATCTGAATTATTCTGAAAGTGAATGAAATACCGACCGACCACGTTGTGACTTCTTTCTGTTGTTCAAACTCTATAAAATTAAATCTTCTTTTTCAACGGTGAAAATATTAAATAATTAAATTTGACAATAATAACAGAAACTCCAAGTTATTATATTTAAAAATCAGGATTGGAAACTTTAATAATTACACTTCACAATCACTATTAAAATAGTAAAGTGTTTCACCCTACAATAATCATTGAAAACTATAAATCACCTTGCCCTAGTTCTTATTTTTATTTTTACACAATTAATGAATTAGAAAAAATAAAAATATTCCAAAGTAATTTCCTAGCGGCTATTTTTCAAGATATTTTAATGTATTCTAGGCTTAAGTCCCAATTTAATCACAAGCTTAACTTTATATTCCTATAGCAGAAGTGGCTTGTTCTAAAATACCTCTGCTTTTTTATTATGGTATTCTGAATTATCCTAAGCCTAAATCGCTGTCTGAAAACTAGCTTCACATTAAATACTTATATTGCAGCTGATGTATTATAGTGAATATCAGTGTTGGATGCACGAACATACGTATATAATGAATACCTGACAAGGTATGTGGGAGAGAAAAATTGAAAACTTAGACCCAAGTGACATTTTATGTGTTAACGGGTAGAAAGACACGTCAGAAATTCCAGTTTCAGATAAAACTATTGACTACTAGAATAACAGTCATTTACCAGCACTTGCCGCCACATTACGTCATGTGACAGAATATCCGGATGAACTATCATTCCATACTTTAAAGTGTAGTATGAACAACGAATCCCTCCATCCATAGCTGGATAACAAACAGCACACACTGAGTTCATGTGTTAAAAGGAATCCCAGTTTAGAATACCGTGTGACGGTAGAATAACCACTTTTGGGTCTTATACATAATTGCAAGGAAGCAAGAATAAACAATTTTAGGTTTTATAAAGACAACAAAGAACTTAGAATAATTATGTTTAGATTTTAAAATTTCAGAAGGAACCTAGAATGACAATTTCTAGGTTTTATAAATATTACAAGGAAGCTGGAATAACCATTTCAATGTTATATATCTATTACAAAAATATAGAATGACAATTTCTAGGTTATATAAATAATACAAAGGATCTAGAATAACCATTTCTAGGTTTTATAAATGTTACAAGCAAGCTAGAAGAACCATTTCTAGGAATTTTAAATATTTTAAGGAAGTTAGAAAAATCACATCTAGGTTAGACAACTATTACAAGATAGCTAGAATTAACATTTCTACGATTTATAAATATTACAAAAGAGCTACTATAACCCTTTTTATGTTTTAAAATGTTAGAAGTTACCAAAAATGTCAATTACTAGGTATTTTAAATATTACAAGGAAACTAGAATAATCATTTCTAGGTTTTATAGATATTACAAGAAAGCTAGAATAACCACTTTAGGTTTTGTGAGTATTACAATAAAGCTGCCATAAGCATTTCAAAGTTGTATAAATATTACAAGGAAGCTATAATAACCATTTTTACGTTTTATAAGTATTAGAAGAACAATAGAATAAACATTAAGGTGTTCTAAATATTACAAGAAAGCTGGAATAACCATGTTTAAGTTTTGCAACTATTAGAAGAAAGAAGATAGCTATTTTTAGGTGTTACAAATATTACAGGAAAGTTATAATAACCATTTCTATGTTATACAAATATTACAAAAAGGTAGCATAACTATTTCTCCGTATTATAATTTTTTATACGAAAGCTACAATTTTTTAGGTTTTATAAATATTCCAAGAAAGCTAGAGAAAACGTTTTTATGATACACAACTATTCAAGAAAGCGATAATAACAATTTCTAGATTTCATGAATACCACGAAAAATCTAGAATAACCTTAAAGTTTTTAGAGCTATTACATTCGAGCTATAATCACCATTTGTAGGTTTTCCTATTGTAAGAAAGCTAGAATAACAATTTCTATGTTATACAACTATTACACGAACGGTAGAATAACTTCTTTTAGGTTTTATAAATATTACAAGGACATTTTAATATATTATGTTGTACAACTGTTACAAGAAACCTAGAATAACCATTTTTAGGTTTAACAACTATTACAAGAAAAATAGAACAACCATTTTATGGATTTATAAATATTGCAAGGAAGCAAACGTAAATATTTCTAAGTTTCATAAAAAGTACAAGGAAGCTAGAATAACCATTTTGAAATTTTCACATATTAGAAGAAAGCTAGAATAACCATTTTGAAATTTTCACATATTAGAAGAAAGCCAGAATAACCATTTTTACGTTTTCTAAATATTACACAAAAGCTAGAATAATCATTTATTTTATACATGTATTACAAAAAAGATAGAATAACCATTTCTTAGTTTTATAAATATTTCACGAAAGTTGGAATAACCATTTCTAGATTTTATAAATATTATAAGGAAGTTGTAATAACCTTTTCTACGTTTTATAAATGTCACAAGAAAGCTAGAATAATCCTTTCTAGGTTTTATGAATATTAAAAAGAAGATAGAATAACCATTTTTAGGTTTTATGAATATTACAAAAGAGCTTGAATAACAATTTCAAAGTTTTAAAAATATTAGAAGAAAGCTATAACAAATATTTCCAGGTTTTATAAATATTACAAATAAGGTCGAATAATTTATAGGTATTATAAATTTTAAATTTTAAGAGAAAGCTAGAATAACCATTTTTTAGGTTTTATAAATGTAAAAAGAAATCTAGAATAACGATAGATATTTTACAAATATTATATATAATGTAGAATAACCACTTGTAGGTTTTAGAACCATTACAAGAGAGCTAGAACCGCCATTTTTAGATTTAAAAACTATTATGAGGAAGCGACGATGATCATTTCTGGGTTTTATAAATATTAAAGGTAAAATAACCATTTCTGTGTTATACAACTATTACACGATAACTATAATTACTATTTCCATGTTTTATAAAGATTACAACGAAGCCAAAATAACCATTTCCACGTTTTATAAATATTCCAAAGAAGCTAGAATAAACTTTTCTAGGTTTAATAAATATTTCAAGTAAGCTAGTGTAACCATACATGGAATAACTATTTCTAAGTTCTATAGATATTACAAGGAAGCTAGATTAACTATTTTTATGCTTTATAAATGTTACAAGTTATGATCTCTATTCTACAAGTATTCCAAGAAAGCTAGAATAACTCTATGTTTTATAAATATTATGAGAAGGTTGGAATAACAATTTCTGGGATTTATTAATATTACAAAACAGTTACAATAACATTTATACATTATACAACTGTTATAAGAAACCTAGAATAACCATTTTTAGGTTTTACAACTATTATACTAAAGCTACAATAACCATTTATAGGTATTATAAATATTACAAGGAAACTAGAATAACAATTTCTTGGTTTTACCACCACTACAAGAGATAGATTTGTCCTTTTTAGTTTTCACACCTATTAGAAGAAAGCTAGAATAACCATTTTTGGGTTTTATAAAAATTACCGAGAAACTAAAATAACCATCTCTATGTTATACAACTATTAGAAAAAGAGCTTGAATTTCCATTTTTGTATTTTATGAATATTTCAAGGAACCTAGAATAACAATTTCTAGGTTTTACAAATATTACATGAAAGCCAGTATGATAATTTCTGGATTTTATAAATATTACAATACAGCTTGAATAACCATTTCTTTGTTTTCTAGCTAGGATATCCACTTTTAGGTTTTATAAATATTACAATAAAGCTTCAATCAACATTTTTAGGGTTTATAATTATTACACGAGAACTGGAATAACCATTTCTAGGTCTAGAATAAGCATTTCTTGTAGTTATTGAGAGAGAGAGATTCGAATGTGATTAATGTTACTACTACATAACAAACACCTGTATTTTAGTAACTGAGAGACAGAGTTTTATACATTATTCTTAAATCTACTACATGAAAACTTGTCTTGTAGTTACTGAGGCAGTTTCTTATATTACTTAAGTTACTACAATATAACACACACCTGCCTTGTAGTTACTGAGAGATAGAGTATCGTATCTTACTGTTGTTACAACTGCGTGACAAACCAACACCTGTCTTGTAGTTGTTAAGAGACAGTATCGTATCTTATTGGGTTTATCGATACATCAAACCCATGAATGTGGATTCTGTAAAAATAGTTGAAGTGTACTATTTCAGTCTGTAAATACGATCCGTTATTAAACATGTTTAGTTATTTCAAACTTAGTATCTTATAATCCAACCTAACTATTTTTATTTCAGTTTGCTTTGTTTCTATAGTATTCTATCTGAATTAAAGTATTTGATAACGAACATTTATGTCTTCAGTTTTACAGTACAAGTATATTTAATTTATTAATTTATGTTCAGATTCGAATGTCAGGCTCTTTCTGGTACTATCTTGTTTCCTTGATGGAGTCGGACCACACGGTGTACGCTTGTTCTTTATGTAGATGTGCTAATTTCTCTCGGTGTATTCATTCCTCTGATTAATGTAATAGTAGCAAGTGCACTGAAGATTAGTTGTTCCTACCATTAAGAGAACAGCAGCTTGAGCCACTAGCTTTTCTAAACAGGTAAAATGGTTCCACATAGCTGGCCGTCTTAATTAGTAAATGCAAGGCACGTCCCGAGAGGTAATGAAGCATGACTTGAAAGTAAGAGAGTGAAGACGGAACAGCTAAGCCTCGTCTCATGGACGTAACGCACGTCTAAAAGGCTCTATTGATCGGGAGAAAGGAAAATATGAAATGATTTCCAGAACCATTGTAGAGTCTCTTGTTCGTGTTTAATATGATACGAAAAAATCCACGAACGAGAAGAAAACAACGAGTGGTAATTAATACTCTACGAATGAAGAAAAACGTTCACTTTCTGGTCTAAACGTTTACCAACTGCAACAGATGAAGTAACACACGCCGGTGTTACACATCCGTAGCTTCTAAAGACAAAAACTGACTACAAAGCTAATTATTTAGTTCACACTACAGAATGACTGAAAGTAAGACTTGCACAAAGGAGAAATTGTGAAATTTAAGGATGGAAAAAGATAGGTGAAAATAGAAAAATAAAAATAAACCATGAAATAATTTAGGATTTCGATTATTTTGAAGAATCTACAAAAGTAAATTGTGTTATCATTACTAATACAGGTATTGTCACTAAGAACAGCCGAACACCATTACGAATTTACATACTGTGAATTAGAATAGCTTAGTACCATCACAAATATGGATTCTATGATTTACAATATCCCAGTACCATTATTAATATAGATACTGTGACTTACAATAGCTGAGTACCATTACTAATATAGATACTTTGACTTACAATAGCACAGTGCCATTACTTATATAAATACTGTGATTTTGATACTGTGACTTAGAATAGCACAATACCATTACTAATATAAATACTGTGACTTACAATAGCTCAGTACCATTACTAATAAAGATACTGTGACTTACAATAGCTGAGTACTAATACTGATATATATACTGTGACTTATAGTAGCTGAGTACTAATACTGATATAGATACTGTGACTTATAGTAGCTGAGTACTAATACTAATATATATACTGTGACTTATAGTAGCTGGGTACTAATACTGATATATATACTGTGACTTACAATAGCTGAGTACTAATACTGATATATATACTGTGACTTATAGTAGCTGAGTACTAATACTGATATAGATACTGTGACTTATAGTAGCTGAGTACTAATACTAATATATATACTGTGACTTACAATAGCTGAGTACTAATACTGATATAGATACTGTGACTTATAGTAGCTGGGTACTAATACTGATATATATACTGTGACTTATAGTAGCTGAGTACTAATACTAATATATATACTGTGACTTATAGTAGCTGAGTACTAATACTGATATAGATACTGTGACTTATAGTAGCTGGGTACTAATACTGATATATATACTGTGACTTACAATAGCTGAGTACTAATACTGATATATATACTGTGACTTATAGTAGCTGAGTACTAATACTGATATATATACTGTGACTTATCGTAGCTGAGTACTAATACTGATATAGATACTGTGACTTATAGTAGCTGAGTACTAACACTGATATATATACTGTGACTTACAGTAGCTGAGTACTAACACTGATATATATACTGTGACTTACAGTAGCTGAGTACTAATACTGATATATATACTGTGACTTATAGTAGCTGAGTACTAATACTAATATATATACTGTGACTTAGAGTAGCTGGGTACTAATACTGATATAGATACTGTGACTTATAGTAGCTGAGTACTAATACTGATATAGATACTGTGACTTATAGTAGCTGGGTACTAATACTGATATATATACTGTGACTTATAGTAGCTGAGTACTAATACTAATATATATACTGTGACTTATAGTAGCTGAGTACTAATACTGATATATATACTGTGACTTATAGTAGCTGGGTACTAATACTGATATATATACTGTGACTTACAATAGCTGAGTACTAATACTGATATATATACTGTGACTTATAGTAGCTGAGTACTAATACTGATATATATACTGTGACTTATCGTAGCTGAGTACTAATACTGATATAGATACTGTGACTTATAGTAGCTGAGTACTAACACTGATATATATACTGTGACTTACAGTAGCTGAGTACTAACACTGATATATATACTGTGACTTACAGTAGCTGAGTACTAATACTGATATATATACTGTGACTTATAGTAGCTGAGTACTAATACTGATATATATACTGTGACTTACAATAGCTGAGTACTAATACTAATATATATACTGTGACTTACAATAGCTGAGTACTAATACTGATATATATACTGTGACTTATCGTAGCTGAGTACTAATACTGATATATATACTGTGACTTATAGTAGCTGAGTACCAATACTGATATAGATACTGTGACTTAAGGTACTGAGTACTAATACTAATATATATACTGTGACTTATAGTAGCTGAGTACTAACACTGATATAGATACTGTGACTTAAGGTACTGAGTACTAATACTAATATATATACTGTGACTTATAGTAGCTGAGTACTAACACTGATATATATACTGTGACTTAGAGTAGCTGAGTACTAACACTGATATATATACTGTGACTTATAGTAGCTGAGTACTAATACTGATATATATACTGTGACTTATAGTAGCTGGGTACTAATACTGATATATATACTGTGACTTATAGTAGCTGAGTACTAACACTGATATATATACTGTGACTTAGAGTAGCTGGGTACTAATACTGATATAGATACTGTGACTTATAGTAGCTGAGTACTAATACTGATATATATACTGTGACTTATAGTAGCTGAGTACTAACACTGATATATATACTGTGACTTATAGTAGCTGGGTACTAATACTGATATATATACTGTGACTTACAATAGCTGAGTACTAATACTGATATATATACTGTGACTTAGAGTAGCTGGGTACTAATACTGATATAGATACTGTGACTTATAGTAGCTGAGTACTAATACTGATATAGATACTGTGACTTATAGTAGCTGAGTACTAATATTGATATATATACTGTGACTTATAGTAGCTGAGTACTAACACTGATATATATACTGTGACTTATAGTAGCTGGGTACTAATACTGATATATATATACTGTGACTTACAATAGCTGAGTACTAACACTGATATATATACTGTGACTTAGAGTAGCTGGGTACTAATACTGATATAGATACTGTGACTTATAGTAGCTGAGTACTAATACTGATATATATACTGTGACTTATAGTAGCTGAGTACTAATACTGATATAGATACTGTGACTTATAGTAGCTGGGTACTAATACTGATATATATACTGTGAGTTATAGTAGCTGAGTACTAACACTGATATATATACTGTGACTTAGAGTAGCTGGGCACTAATACTGATATAGATACTGTGACTTATAGTAGCTGAGTACTAATATTGATATATATACTGTGACTTATAGTAGCTGAGTACTAACACTGATATATATACTGTGACTTATAGTAGCTGGGTACTAATACTGATATATATATACTGTGACTTACAATAGCTGAGTACTAACACTGATATATATACTGTGACTTAGAGTAGCTGGGTACTAATACTGATATAGATACTGTGACTTATAGTAGCTGAGTACTAATACTGATATATATACTGTGACTTATAGTAGCTGAGTACTAATACTGATATATATACTGTGACTTATAGTAGCTGGGTACTAATACTGATATAGATACTGTGACTTAGGGTACTGAGTAATATTAGTAATACAGATACGGTGACATAAAATAGCTGAGGATCATTACTAATATAGATGCTGCGATTTGGAATACCTGAGCATAACTACTAAATTTGATACTGTGGCTTATAGTAGCTGAGTATCAACACAAATAGAGATACCGTGACTTAAGAAAAGCTGAATATCTCTTATTATGAGAACTTGAAGATAACCTGTTAATTTTCTTTGCTACCTCTCACGATAAGAAGTTGGAGAGAACCAGATAATTCTCTTTGGTACCTCTCACTTCGAGAAGCTAGAAAGAACCAGATAATTCTTTCTTATATCTTGAGCTTTGATTAGTTAATTTGAAGTAATCGTATATATTTTTACAACCTCTAATCGGGATTATAAGAGGCTGTATTTGAATCTTCTCACAGTTTTAAGTTAGAGTGAATGAAGAACCTTTTCTTGATACATGTAACAAGTCTAAAATATCTTGTATTGTGAATCCTACAAGTCGTAGTGTAATATCTTCTGGTGTGAATCCTACAAGTCGTAGAGTAATATCTTGGAGTGTGAATCCTACAAGTTGCAGTGTAATATAAAAACACCTAATGTCGTTACGTCGTTTACTTTCCTTGTCTCGTCCTTTAACTCACGAAATTCTTTCTGTCCTTCGAAAGGTCTGATTTAGTTGGGGTTTTTAAACTCACTGAATAAGGAAAGGGTGATGGAAACCTGACATCAACTTTTGATCTACTCTGCTTACGTTCCGCCTATCAAAACATGCTTCTCTAAAAGTTGTACTATTTTACTTCAAAGTTAAAGGTAAATAACAGGAGTTCAAATTAAATGTTAGAAAAAAACACATATTGATTATTAATATCATTCTTATTAAGATAATTCAGAATTACAAAACAAATATTGATTATTGATATCATTCATATTTAGATTATTCAGAATTAGAAAACACATATTAATTATTGATATTGTTCTTATTAAGATTATTCAGAAATAATAACCACATACTGGTTATTGATATCCTTCTTATTAAGATTATTCGGAATTAGAAAACACATATTGATTATTAAATCATTCTTATTCATATTATTCAGAATTAGAAAATGCATACTGGTTATTGATATCATTCTTATTAAGATTATAAACAATTAGAAAAGACATATTAATTATTAAAATCGCTTTATTAATATTATTCAGAATTAGAAAAATGTATTGATTATTGCTATCATTTTTATTAAGATTATTCAGAATTAGAAAACACATATTGATTATTGATATCATTTTTATTAAGATTATTCAGAATTAGAAAACACATATGTATTATTGATATCGTTCTTATTTACATTATTCGGAATTAAAAAACACATTATTTATTGATACCGTTCTTATTAAGATTATTCAGAATTAGAAAACACATATTAATTATTCATATCATTCTTATTCAGATTATTCAGAATAAGAAACACATATTAATTATTGATATCTTTCTTATTAAGATTATTCGGAATGAGAAAACACATATTGATTATAAAAATCATTCTTATTCAGATTATTCAGAATTAGAAAACAGATATGGATTGTTGATATCGTTCTTCTATACATTATTCAGAATTAGAAAAGACATATTAATCATTGATATCATTCATATTTAGATTATTCGGAATTAGAAAACACATATTAATTATTGATATCGTTCTTATTAAGATTATTCAGAATTAGAAAACACATATTGATTATTGATATCATTCTTATTTATATTATTCAGAATTAGAAAACACATATTGATTATTGATATCATTCATATTAGATTATTCAGAATTAAAAACACATAATTATTGATATCATTCTTATTAAGATTATTCAGAATTAGAAAAACATAAATATTGATTAATTTTTTAATTATTAGAATTCAAAAAACACATTGATTGTTGATATCATTTATTTAAGATTATTCAGAATTAGAAAACATATGATGTTGATATCATTCTTATTAAGATTATTCAGAATTAGAAAACATATTGTATATTGATATCATTCTATTTAAAATTATTCAGAATTAGAAACACATATGATTATTCATATTATTCTTATTAAGATTATTCAGAATTAGAAAACACATGTGTATTATTGATATCGTTCTTATTTGGACAATTTGGATTTAGAAAACACATATTAATTATTGATATCATTCTTATTAAAATTATTCGAAATAAGAAAACACATTGATTATTGATATCATTCTTATTCAGATTACTCAGAATTAGAAACACATATAGATTGTTGATATCATTCTTATTCAGATTATTCAGAATTAGAAAAACATATTGATTATTGATATCGTTCTTATTTAGATTTTTCGGAATTAGAAAACATATTAATTATTGATACCATTCTTATCAAGATTATTTGGAAGGAGAAAACAAATATTGATTATAAAAATCATTCTTATTCATATTATTCGGAATTAAAAACACATATTAATTATTGATATCCTTCTTATTAAGATTATTCAGAATTAGAAAAAACATATTGGGAATTGATATCATTCTTATTAAGATTATACAGAATTAGAAAACAAATATTGATTAAAAGTTATTCTTATTTATATTGTTCAAAATTAGAAAATCATATTTATTATTGAATCGTTCTTATTAACATTTTAAGAATTAGATAACACATATCGATTATTGATATCATTCATATTCAGATTATTTGGAATTAGAAAACACATGGATTGTTCATATCATTCTTCTTAAGATTATTGAAAATTAGAAAACACATGTGTATTATTGATATCGTTCTTATTTAGACAATTCGGATTTAGAAAACACATATTAATTATTGATATAATTCCTATTAAGATTATTCGGAATAAGAAAACACATATTGATTATTGATATCATTCTTATTCAGATTATTCAGAATTAGAAAACACATAGGTATTATTGATATCATTCTTATTAAAATTATTCAGAATTAAAAACACATATTGATCATTGATATCATATATAATTAGATTATTCGGAATTTGAAAACACATATTAATTATTGGTATCGTTGTTATTAAGATAATTCAGAATTAGAAAACACATATTGATTATTCATATTATTCTTATTAAGATTATTCAAAATTAGAAAACACATAGGTATTATTGATATCGTTCTTATTTAGATTATTCGAAATTAGACAAAACATTCTTATTAATCATTTTGTTATTATTAAAATTATTCAGAATTAGAAAACACATTTTGATTATTGATATCATTCTTTTCCGATTATTCAGAATTAGAAAACACATATTGATTATTGATATATTCTTATTCAGATTATTTAGAATTAGAAACACAAATGGATTGTTGATATCATTTTTACAGATATTATTCCGAATTAGAAAATACATATTGATTATTTATATCATTCTTATAAAGATTATTGAGAGTTAGAAAACACATATTCATTATTGATATCATTCATATTTAGATTATTTGGAATTTGAAAACATGTATTAATTGTTTATATCGTTCTTATTATGATAAATCAGAATTTGAAAACACATATTGGTTGTTGATATCGTTCTTCTATACATTATTCAGAATTAAAAGACATATTAATCATTGATATCATTCATATTTAGATTATTCGGAATTAGAAAACACATATTCATTATTGGTATCGTTGTTATTAAGATAATTCAGAATTAGAAAACACATATTGATTATTGATATCATTCTTATTCAGATTGTTCCGAATTACAAAACACATATTGATTATTGATATCATTCATATTTAGATTATTCGGAATTAAAAAACACATATGGATTGTTGATATCATTCTTATTATAATTATTCAGAATTAGAAAATACATATAATATTGATATAATTCTTTTTAAGATTATTAAGAATTCAAAAACACATGTTGATTATTGATATCATTCTTATTCAGATTATTCAGAATTAGAAAATACATATTGATTGTTGATATCATTCTATTTAAAATTATTCAGAATTAGAAACACATATGATTATTCATATTATTCTTATTAAGATTATTCAGAATTAGAAAACACATGTGTATTATTGATATCGTTCTTATTTGGACAATTTGGATTTAGAAAACACATATTAATTATTGATATCATTCTTATTAAAATTATTCGAAATAAGAAAACACATTGATTATTGATATCATTCTTATTCAGATTACTCAGAATTAGAAACACATATAGATTGTTGATATCATTCTTATTCAGATTATTCAGAATTAGAAAAACATATTGATTATTGATTACGTTCTTATTTAGATTTTTCGGAATTAGAAAACATTAATTATTGATACCGTTCTTATCAAGATTATTTGGAATGAGAAAACAAATATTGATTATAAAAATCATTCTTATTCATATTATTCGGAATTAAAAAACACATATTAATTATTGATATCCTTTTTATTAAGATTATTCAGAATTAGAAAAAACATACTGGGAATTGATATCATTCTTATTAAGATTATACAGAATTAGAAAACAAATATTGATTATTCATAACATTCTTATTAAGATTATTCAAAATTAGAAAACGCATGTCGATTATTGATATCATTCATATTTAGATTATTCGGAATTAGAAAACACATTAATTATTGATATTGTTTTTATTTAAATTATTCGGAATTAGAAAACACATATTGATTTATGATATCGTTCTTAAAAATTATTCAGAATTAGAAAATAAGTAATGATTATTGATATCTTTCGGAGAAACATTTTTCAGAATTAGAAAACATATAACGATTATTGATATCATTCATATCTAGATTGTTCGGAATTAGAAAACACATTAACATTGATATCGTCATTATTAAGATTATTCAGAATTAGAAAATATATATTGATTATTGATATCATTTTTATTCAGGTTATTCAGAATTAAAACACAGATATGGATTGTTGATATGATTCTTATCAAGATCATTCAGAATTAGAAAACATATTGATTATTGATATCATTCTTATTCATGTTATTCAGAATTATAAAACACATATTAATTATTGATATCATTCTTATTTAGATTATTCAGAATTAGAAAACACATACTGATCATTGATATCATTCATGTTTAGATTATTCGGAATTAGAAAACACATATTGATTATAAAAATCATTCTTATTGATATTATTCAGAATTAGAAAATACATTTTGATTATAAAATCATTCTTATTGATATTATTCAGAATTAGAAAATACATTTTGATTATTGATATCATTCTTTTTCAGATTATTCAGAATTAGAAAACAGATATGGATTGTTGATATCATTCATATTTAGATTATTCGAAATTAGAAAACATATATCTATTTATGATATCATTCTTATTAAGATTATTCAGAATTAGAAAATACATTTTGATTATTGATATCATTCTTTTTCAGATTATTCAGAATTAGAAAACAGATATGGATTGTTGATATCATTCATATTTAGATTATTCGAAATTAGAAAACATATATCTATTTTTGATATCATTCTTATTAAGATTATTCAGAATTAGAAAACACATATTGATTATTGATATCATTTTTATTCAGATTATTGAGAATTAGAAACAGATATGAATTGTTGATATTATTCTTATTAAAATTATTCATAATTAGAAAATACATATTGATTATTGATATCATTCTTATTAAGATTATTCAGATTTATTATACACATATTGATTATTGATATCATTCATATTTAGATTATTCGGAATTAGAAAACACATTTTGATCATTGATATCATTCATATTTTGATTATTCGGAATTAGAAAACATATTAATTATTGGTATCATTTTTATTAATATTATTCAGAATTAGAAAACATATTAATTCTTGGTATCATTCTTATTAATATTATTCAGAATTAGAAAACATATTTCGTGTATAAAAATCATTTTTATTCATATTATTTAGAATTAAAAAACACATATTTATTATTAATATCATTCTTATTCAGATTATTTAGAATTAGAAAATACATATTGATTATTGATATCATTCTTATTAAGATTTTTCAGAATTAAAAAACATATATTTATTATTGATATCATTCATATTTAGAATATTCGGAATTAGAAAACACATATTAATTATTGATATCGTTCTTATTATGATTATTCAGAATTAGAAAACACATTTGGATTGTTGGTGTCATTCTTATTAATATTATTTAGGATTAGAAAACACATATTGATTATCGATATCGTTCTTATTTAGATTATTCGGAATTAGAAAACACATATTGATTCTTGATATCATTCTTATTAAGATTATTCAGAATTAAAAAACACATTGATTATTGATATCATTCGTATTTTGATTTTTCGGAATTATCAAACACATTTTGATTTTTGATATCATTCCTATTAAGATTATTCAGAATTATCAAACACATTTTGATTTTTGATATCATTCCTATTTAGATTATTCGGAATTAGAAAACACATATTGATTATTGATATTATTCTTATTAAGGTTATTCAGAATTAGAAAACACATGTGGATTGTTGATATCATTCTTCTTAAGATTATTCAGAATTAGAAAACACATATGGATTATTGATGTCGTTCTTATTTAGATTATTCAAAATTAGAAAACACATATTTATTATCAATATCATTCTCATTAAAATTACTCAGAAACTTCGATTTTTTCCATATTTTTGATTCAGCAAAACTTGCAGCTGAAGTGAAACATACTTTCATTTGACACATACACTTGAATTCCACATCTGAACTACCAATTTCCAAACAGTTCTCTAGGGGCCTCCTTTATATATCTACGTTCGAGATTAATAACGAAAACCGAAATTATATCTCTCAATGTCAACGCTTAGTTCACTGATATCAAAAGATATTGGATCTAAACAGACTTTTAGCAGAAAAAACCAATTACGTTTTCTATTGCTTCTCCGTTCATTCTTTACAGACACCACCTGCTTCAAGAATACAATCAATCGAAGGATGCTAGGAGATCTTTTCTGGTATTGGTTAACTTGAAACGGGAGCACGAGAGAATGTTCGGCACGTGAACTACGTCAGTGAAAGTATTGATCCAATCATGTGTACGTGTGTAACTCGAGGTCTGGCACATACCTGGACGAACAGATCTCAGTTCATACATAAAGTCAACCTTTCATATCCACTCTGTTAGAAATACTTACTTCTCTTGCAACTAATGGTAACAGAATAAAAGACCATGTTCATTTCCCGTTTACCGTGCAGACTTGGTAAACCGGACACGTTTAGTATCTATAAATCATCACCACAAAGCTTTATAAAATCTCGTCAAGATATTATAGTCCAGTGAAATATTCTACATATTCACCGATTCGAGTTCATCATAAAATACCCCATATTCTGTAACTTGATACATTTCTCACCTAGAGACAGAAAAGCCTCTAAAAATACAGGTTTTCAAAACGAACATTTCATCTTTTTTATCAGTACATTTTCCTGAAATAAACTTATTATAAAGTTAAGAAATTAAAATATTAGTAACTTTGTTAATAATATTTTAAGAGTTCTAACTTGAATATAAGAAAGTTGTAATCAATTTTAACATTAAAAGATGAACATATTTTGTATTTTCAGAAATTGTAGACAGGTCTTTAGATTGTTATCATTGTTAGTTATATAGATTATTGGGAAGATCAGATCTGTAGATTGCTTTCACTGTTAGTCATACACATTGTTGTGAAGATCAGGTCTGAAGAATGTTATCACTGTTAGTCATATTTATTATTTGGAATATCATGTCTGTAGATTGTTATCACTGTTAGTTTTATAAATTGTTGTGAAGATTAGGTCTGTAGATTGCTTTCGCTGTTAGTCATACACATTTCTGTGAAGATCAGGTCTGTATAATGTTATCACTGTTAGTCATATTTATTATTTGGAATATCATGTCTGTAGATTGTTATCACTGTTAGTTTTATAAATTGTTGTGAAGATCAGATCTGTAGATTGCTTTCGCTGTTAGTCATACACATTTCTGTGAAGATCAGGTCTGTATAATGTTATCACTGTTAGTCATATTTATTATTTGGAATATCAGGTCTGTAGATTGTTATCATTATTAGTTACATAGATTATTGTGAAGTTTTGTTCTCTGGTAGGTATATGGATTGTTCAAAAGATAAAGTCTGTAGATTGTTATCACTGTTAGCTGTATAGATTCTTGTGAAGATCAGTTCTGTAGATTGTTATCACTGTTAGTCATATAAATTGTTGTGAAGATCAGGTCTGTAGATTGTTATCACTGTTAGTTTTATAAATTGTTGTGAAGATCAGGTCTGTAGGTTGCTTTCACTGTTAGTCATACACATTGTTGTGAAGATCATGTCTGTAGATTGTTATCACTGTTAGTTATATAAATTGTTGTGAAGATCAGGTCTGTAGATTGTTATCACTGTTAGTTAAATAGACTGTGATAAAGATCATGTCTGTAGATTGTTATCACTGTTAGTTATATAGATTGTTGTGAAAATCAGAAATATAGATTGTTATCACTCTTAGTAATAGGGATTGTTATGAAGATAAGGAATATAGATTTGTTATCACATTTCTTTATATAAATAGTCGTGAATATCAGGTCTGTAGATTGTTATCACTATTAGTTATATAGATTGCTCTGAATATCAGCTATGTAGATTGTTATCACTCTTAATCGTGTAGATTGTTGAGATGATCAGGTCTGTAGATTGTTATCACTGTGAAATATATAGATTGTTGTGAGAACATGGAATATAGATTGTTATCACTGTTAGTAACGTAGATTCTGGTGAAGATAGGTTCTCTACATTGTGACCACTGTTAGCTAAATAGATTGTTGTGAAAATCAGGTCTGTACATAGTAGTCCATATTAGCTATATAGATTGTTGTGAAAATCAGGTGTATAGATTCTTATCGCTTTTAGTTATATCGATTGTTGTCAAGATTAGATATTTAGATTGTTATCACTGTTAGTTATATATAGTCTTGTAAATATTAGGTCTCTAGATTGTTATCACTGTTATTTATACAGGTTGTTGTGAAGATCAGGAATATAGATTGTTATCACTGTTAGTTATATAGATTGATGGGAAAATCAGGTCTGTAGATTGTTATCACTGTTAGTTAAATAGATTGTTGTGAAGATCAGAAATATAAATTGTTATCACTGTTACTTAAATAAATTGTTGTGAAGATAAGGTCTGTCGATAGTTATCATTGTTAGTTATAGAGATCGTTATGAAGATCAGGTCTATAGATTTTTATCACAGTTTGTTATGTAAAATGATGTGAAAATCAGGTCTGTAGATTGTTAACACTGTTAGTTATACAGGTTGTTGTGAAGATCAGGAATATAGATTGTTATCATTGTTAGTTATACAGATTATTGTTAATATCAGCTATGTAGATTGTTGTTATTAATGTTCGTAGTTTAGGTGTATTATTATTTTTTAATATTATTTACATTTTTTATTAAAGATACAAATAACCATTATTCTCTTGCTATTCAAGAACTGTATTTCTCTTGTATTTTTGTGATACATTTTTTTCCACAGGAACTCAGAAACTTACTCTCGAACATCTTTGACATTTTATTACACTGACCTAATTTTACAGGCATTTGATAAGTTCCAGAAATCTCATAATACATTTTTCTTCCATTATTTTAATGGGACTTACTTTAACGAATGTAAGTTTGGATTGACAAAAAGAGCTTTTTGTTTGCTTACCTTGCTTTTCATCGAGTCTTTCTGTATGATTATTTGTCTCACAAGAACTGAAGCCTTCACTTGTCTCCTCATCAACGGTGTTTCTTCATTGAGCTTGGAACATTCAGAAAGTTACACAAAGCTACACGATGACTATCTGCGCTAGCCTTTCATAATTTAGTAATGTTAGACTCCAGGGAAAGCATCTAGTCTTCACCACCCACCGCCAACTTTTGGGCTATTCTTTTACCAACGAATAGTGTGATCGACTATAACATTATAACGCCTCCATAGCTGAAAGGGCGAGCGTGTTTGATGCGACGGGGATTCGAACCCGTGACCCTCGAATTACAAGTCGAGTACCTTATCCGCCTAGCCATGCCGGGCCCTTCACGAAGTTTGTTGTATTTATTAGTCATGCGGGATATATGAAGTTAGGCCTAAGTTCCAAGATCCAAATACCGGAACCTTTTATAATTTAACATATTACATTTCTAACTGATATTTACGGCATGTCGAAACTTGATTGACAAGAATCTCTATATTATTAAACGTGGATTTCGACAAATGATTAATATTCATCACAAATTCAAGTACCAATAGTTTGTATTGTGATAATTGTGACCGTCATTCGGTCCTAACTTTGTTTATCTTAAAACGTGCTGTTATTAGCGATGAAAGATAGCTAATATTAAATGAGTTTTTCAACCCTAATCTTATATACGTAGTGATGATAAAAACAGCTAACACTTAATTCATTTTAACCCTAATGTGATTTTTGTAGTGATGAGAAATAGCTCAAACTGATTTATTCTAACCTTAATGCAAAATAAGTGGTGATGAAAGACAGCTAACACTAATTTATTTTAACTCTAGTTTGTGTTTTTGTAGTGAGAGATAGTTCACACTGGACCAATTCATTTTAACCCTGATGTGCTGCTTGTACTGATGGAAAATAATCAGCACTAAACATGCTGTTTGTTGTGTTGAGAGATACCTTAAACTAAACTAGTTTGTTTTAACCCTAATGTAAACAAGTAGTGATGAGAGACAGCTAACACTAATTTATTTTAACCTTAATATGCTGCTTGTAATGTTAAAAGATAAAAAGTACTAATTTGATATATTTTTGTCCCATTGTAAATAGTAAATATTGTCCAATAGTAAATGGTGTATTTCCAGCGGGGGACAATAGTATTATTCCTCACCTATAACTTAAAACAATTTCTTGTTCCTTGTAATATTTTAATTCCATAGTGTGTAGCTTTAATAATAAACAAATAAAAGGTTTTTAATTTATAAATTCCATCTTTTTTTCTCTGTGGTTTCTTTAATGCTGATATGTGTTATTCAAGCTTGTGTAATAGTCAACAGCTCTAACAACGTGGATATTTCGACTTTTTGTCTCGTCTTCATTAATAATTTTGACACCAGGAGCCTAAAATAAATTAGTTAAATTCTTCCTCTGAAATCGATGAAAAATTTCTACCGTTAATAGTTGTTATAGAAATAACTGTTATCTGACTTCACTAATATTTACATTTAAGAATATCTTACGCAAAACGTATTTCTAGTCCTAACGTACTGTACATCCAACGGGTTAAGTTTCTGATGAAAGCTGTACTATATTGATTGTGAAGTCTGATGTCATTGTAACTTTCTGTTGCATGTACTTGCATCACTGGAGAAGTCTGATGTCGTTGTGACTTTCTGTTACGTGTACTTACATCACTGTAGAGGTTTGAAAACAAGTTACAAATTCCAAAGTAGACAGTTTTCATTAAAGCTCACGAATGTTTCGAAACTGGTTTTTATTCGTTATTTTAGTTCTGAATGTTGTGCTGTGTGTAAGTCTAGTCAGATATGTCCATCAGTAATTTGTCAGTGGGGCTTACTTCTAGAAACTTTAGTTTTATTTATCGACATGGAACGAAATACTGCCAATCATCGAATACTTCCAGTCTTTGCTTCACTTTGGCCATAACGTTTACTAGTCCTGACAATTAGTGGACCATTACCCTAATAGCCAATAGATTATCAAAGCGTTGTAAATCTAATTACCTTTGAATAAGAGTTTCCTAATGCTTCATTAAATTCCAGATATTACATGTAATTACATGTACTTCAGAGAAGCTGAGCTTTCTGAAATGAAGCACAAACTTCAATCTCCTTTAGAAATGTCTAGAACACAAGATTATTTCACACTACATTAAACAGTGTATTAAACAAATGAAAACTTACAGCGTCCATGTCGATCGGAAAACGAATCATTTGTCTCATATATTGGAATTTGTGGGTACAAACGATGTTATAAAATATTATATAAAACAAATTATTTATTTGCTAATCGTATTTACCAAACGTTATAGTTCTTGTGTTAACACTAACATCGAATTCCACGGAACTTTCCTTGTTATATCCATTGTATAACGGTTCGAATTCCACGGAACTTTCCTAGTTATATCCATTGTATAACGGTTCGAATTTCACGGAACTTTCCTAGTTATATCCATTGTATAACGGTTCGAATTCCACGGAACTTTCCTTGTTATATCCATTGTATAACGGTTCGAATTTCACGGAACTTTCCTAGTTATATCCATTGTATAACGGTTCGAATTTCACGGAACTTTCCTAGTTATATCCATTGTATAACGGTTCGAATTCCACGGAACTTTCCTTGTTATATCCATTGTATAATGGTTCGAATTCCACGGAACTTTCCTTGTAATATCCATTGTATAACGGTTCGAATTCCACGGAACTTTCCTAGTTATATCCATCGTATAACGGTTCGAATCCCACGAAACTTTCCTTGTTATATCCATCGTATAATGGTTCGAATTCCACGGAACTTTCCTTGTAATATCCATTGTATAACGGTTCGAATTCCACGAAACTTTCCTTGTTATATCCATTGTATAACGGTTTATTTCCTCTCACAAGCCTTTCTTATTGTTGGACAATAACGTTACCCCTAAATGTTCTGTAGTTTCAGTTAAAACTTCTCGGTGAACTTCAGAAATAATAGATATCACCCGTGTACTACAACCGATTACGTATACATATTCTAGTTTTTACAGCTCTTGGCCAAGCTAAACAAAAGAAGCACATAAAATGTGAACTACACTAAACTATCTTTACATAAATTTCAGCTGTCAGTTTTTATGGGCCGGATTCTTTATAATACGAGTCAGTGGCTTCTTACGATAAATTTAAACAATAAACAAACAGAACACAATCTAATTGTGTTATAACGATATGTATAAACAAATCAAACGTATAGATAAATATTCATTATGCTGTTAGTTTGCATATCTGTATCCAAAACTTTAGGTAACTAACTTTTTTACGACAAAGTTTACACCTAATTTGGTAAGATGGATTATGCTTATCTACTCTGTTATTAGAATACTGACTGTGATAATTAGTTTTAAAAACAACACACCACAATACACTCTTTATGATTAAACTCACTAAACGCAGTCTAAATTATATTAACCTACATTTTTCGGCAAGTATTTATACTTCGACGGAGGTCTTATACGTTCCACACTACTAGATATTATGATAACACAAGTGAGACCAACAAGTAAAACTGAGAAGGTTGTAATAACATGATGCAATCATATAATAATAATAATCTATTCATAAACCGTAAACAGTTACTTAAAGAAACATGCGATAAACTGTCTGAATTATAACATTCACACTAAACTGAAACAATTTTGTTTACAAATTATAAAACAGCTGAGTGTAAACAAATAAAGGACACAAACATTAACATAATTACGGGTAATCCGGCTTATAATGTCTCGGGAAAGCTCTATAAATGGCGTGACTTTAAATCACTGCTAACACGTTTGTTCAAGCACTGAAACATCGTAGACAGTAAAGTTAACAAAGACTAAATCTTTACAGATTTGAGAACGTTCGTCGAAACATAGAGACAATCACAGAGAACAAACCGCGAGATATTTAATGAATTTCATCCAAATATAAAATGGCATACATTGAATAGTCAGAAACCTTTAGATATATAGGTAACTTTGTCCAAACATAGGACATCACAAGACAAACACAGTTCTGTCATTGAGATATTTAAGAAAGACAGAAAAAGACAAACATAGAAAGAGTTCAAACCTTTATATATTTAAGGAATTTTGTAGAAACATACGACATAAAAAAACAATCACAGAAAACAGATAATTATTGTTTACGAAAGATGTTGTCGTTTCTTTATGTAAATATTCAAGATGGAATAATAGAGAGGGGTCATCTGTAAAACACAAAATAATAAAACCTGAGATTTCACAAAAACTTCGAATGTTTTTCTTATGACACCAGGCATGACCAAAGTAAAGGTGAACTTCAAGAAATTTAATCGTCTAAAGATGAGATTTAGAGAAACTATTCATGTTTGTTAGTAAATAATCAATGAGTTTCAAGCGGATATTAAATTATTTGTATAACAATTCTCGCTCTCAGAGTCCGTCGAATGTGAAATCTTCGTAACTGAAATACATCAGCACCTTCCTCTGACGAGCACGTACACTGGCTGAAGATCAATGTTGCGTGGTACACACGTGCTGTTAGGGCGTTCTGTTACAGAACCACTTGAGTCACTGCTCGTCTGGTGAGATCTGATCTGATGGTTCACTACATTCTATTAGAGGTAGAATATATGCTTAAGTTAAGTGTTATACATCGACTAAGTTCACTACATTATTGGTCGATATATTTGTTTTCCAAACCAAGAGATCACGTTTTAAATATATATATATATATCCACAGCGTCTATGAAGTCTCTTTTCGATATAAGTATATGTGTGTTTAAAGATATCCTTAAGTCTAGTCTATTATATGGATCTATTTTTGCCTAATTAACCTTGACGGTGAATGAAGCCACTAAGTATCTTTAAAAGAACAGTGTAAACATGTGAAACTAAATTTCAGAGGACAAGAAGGAGAAACATATCGAAAACTGATTTCATTGTTGAATTTAAAAAAGAATAAAACTAGAAGAAGTAAGAGAACCGAATGTTAATTTTTCACCCACGTGCTGATCACGTGACATTGTTTAACTTTCATGTTTGTTTGTTTTGAATTTCGCACAAAGCTTCTCGAGGACTATCTCTGCTAGCCGTCCCTAATTTAGCAGTGTGAGACTAGAGGGAAGGCAGCTAGTCATCAACACCCACCGCCAACTCTTGGGCTACTCTTTTACCAACGAATAGTGGGATTGGACCGTCACTTTATAATGCCCCCACGGTTGGGAGGGCGAGCATGTTTGGCGTCACTCGGATGCCTACCCGCGACCCTCAGATTATAAGTCGCACGTCTTAACACGCTTGACCATGCCGGGCCATTAACTTTCATATCTTGAGTGCATAAGATTATTAACTGCAAACTCTTAGCTCTGACGTCATCAGCTAAACCCGGCGGAAGAGTTCACGCGCTCAGGAAGGATTATGAGAATGTGCATACCAGTAGGAAGTCACTCGTTATGAACAGAACATTACAACAGATATTTAATGTGGAATGTGCTCTCTTTATGGCAATTCAAAGCTATGTTCAACAAACCAGCTACTTTGTAAATTAATTAGGTTTCTAAAGTTATTTTCTACATAACAGTACTTTATTAGACGAATTAGGTTTCGGAAATCAGTAAATGTAAAAATGTGTTTACATTTAGTATCAAACACGTGTACATCGAAACCAGAACCAGTATCGGAAGAAAAAGTTCGTTATTCTCACTTTATAAGTTTACAGAAATCCACGTAAAAATAAAATACACCGAGTCAGACTGTTTACACAGTTTGTGAAACAGCTAAATTGTTTACATGGTTTGAGGAACAACCATAACAGTGGTTGATACGTAACTTTCTGACCAAAAGTTCTTCATGACGGTTAGTATGCGTACAAACACTTTTACTAATAAATCAGAGAACAACGTTTCAACCTTCCTTGGTTATTTTCAGGTTATCAAAAAGGACATCTGCCAAGATAAGTGAAAACAAGAATGATAGAATGAACTAACTTCGATAAATGATTCCTACTTAAATGTAACACAAGCAAGAGTGATTTGCATCGTTTGTTTGTTAGATATTACAAAGTGTTCATCATTTGTTCGTTAGATATTACAAAGTGCTCATCGTTTGTTCGTTAGATATTACAAAGTGCTCATCGTTTGTTCTTTAGATATTACAAAGTGTTCATCGTTTGTTTGTTAGATATTACAAAGTGTTCATCGTTTGTTCTTTAGATATTACAAAGTGTTCATCGTTTGTTTGTTAGATATTACAAAGTGTTCATCGTTTGTTCGTTAGATATTACAAAGTGTTCATCGTTTGTTTGTTAGATATTACAAAGTGTTCATCGTTTGTTCGTTAGATATTACAAAGTGTTCATCGTTTGTTCTTTAGATATTACAAAGTGTTCATCGTTTGTTCGTTAGATATTACAAAGTGTTCATCGTTTGTTCGTTAGATATTACAAAGTGTTCATCGTTTGTTCGTTAGATATTACAAAGTGTTCATCGTTTGTTCGTTAGATATTACAAAGTGTTCATCGTTTGTTTTAGATATTACAAAGTGTTCATCGTTTGCTCGTTAGATATTACAAAGTGTTCATCGTTTGTTCGTTAGATATTACAAAGTGTTCATCGTTTGTTCGTTAGATATTACAAAGTGTTCATCGTTTGTTTGTTAGATATTACAAAGTGTTCATCGTTTGTTCGTTAGATATTACAAAGTGTTCATCGTTTGTTCTTTAGATATTACAAAGTGTTCATCGTTTGTTCGTTAGATATTACAAAGTGTTCATCGTTTGTTTGTTAGATATTACAAAGTGTTCATCGTTTGTTCGTTAGATATTACAAAGTGTTCATCGTTTGTTCGTTAGATATTACAAAGTGTTCATCGTTTGTTTGTTTGTTAGATATTACAAAGTGTTCATCGTTTGTTCGTTAGATATTACAAAGTGTTCATCGTTTGTTTGTTAGATATTACAAAGTGTTCATCGTTTGTTCGTTAGATATTACAAAGTGTTCATCGTTTGTTCGTTAGATATTACAAAGTGTTCATCGTTTGTTTGTTTGTTAGATATTACAAAGTGTTCATCGTTTGTTCTTTAGATATTACAAAGTGTTCATCGTTTGTTCGTTAGATATTACAAAGTGTTCATCGTTTGTTCGTTAGATATTACAAAGTGTTCATCGTTGTTTGTTAGATATTACAAAGTGTTCATCGTTTGTTCGTTAGATATTACAAAGTGTTCATCGTTTGTTCGTTAGATATTACAAAGTGTTCATCGTTTGTTCGTTAGATATTACAAAGTGTTCATCGTTTGTTTGTAAGATATTACAAAGTGTTCATCGTTTGCTCGTTAGATATTACAAAGTGTTCATCGTTTGTTCGTTAGATATTACAAAGTGTTCATCGTTTGTTCGTTAGATATTACAAAGTGTTCATCGTTTGTTCGTTAGATATTACAAAGTGTTCATCGTTTGTTTGTTAGATATTACAAAGTGTTCATCGTTTGCTCGTTAGATATTACAAAGTGTTCATCGTTTTTCGTTAGATATTACAAAGTGTTCATCGTTTGTTCGTTAGATATTACAAAGTGTTCATCGTTTGTTCGTTAGATATTACAAAGTGTTCATCGTTTGTTTGTAAGATATTACAAAGTGTTCATCGTTTGCTCGTTAGATATTACAAAGTGTTCATCGTTTGTTCGTTAGATATTACAAAGTGTTCATCGTTTGTTCGTTAGATATTACAAAGTGTTCATCGTTTGTTTGTTAGATATTACAAAGTGTTCATCGTTTGTTCGTTAGATATTACAAAGTGTTCATCGTTTGTTCGTTAGATATTACAAAGTGTTCATCGTTTGTTCGTTAGATATTACAAAGTGTTCATCGTTTGTTCGTTAGATATTACAAAGTGTTCATCGTTTGTTTGTTAGATATTACAAAGTGTTCATCGTTTGCTCGTTAGATATTACAAAGTGTTCATCGTTTGTTCGTTAGATATTACAAAGTGTTCATCGTTTGTTTGTAAGATATTACAAAGTGTTCATCGTTTGCTCGTTAGATATTACAAAGTGTTCATCGTTTGTCGTTAGATATTACAAAGTGTTCATCGTTTGTTCGTTAGATATTACAAAGTGTTCATCGTTTGTTTGTTAGATATTACAAAGTGTTCATCGTTTGTTCGTTAGATATTACAAAGTGTTCATCGTTTGTTTGTAAGATATTACAAAGTGTTCATCGTTTGCTCGTTAGATATTACAAAGTGTTCATCGTTTGTTCGTTAGATATTACAAAGTGTTCATCGTTTGTTCGTTAGATATTACAAAGTGTTCATCGTTTGTTTGTTAGATATTACAAAGTGTTCATCGTTTGTTCTTTAGATATTACAAAGTGTTCATCGTTTGTTCGTTAGATATTACAAAGTGTTCATCGTTTGTTTGTTAGATATTACAAAGTGTTCATCGTTTGTTCGTTAGATATTACAAAGTGTTCATCGTTTGTTCGTTAGATATTACAAAGTGTTCATCGTTTGTTTGTTTGTTAGATATTACAAAGTGTTCATCGTTTGTTCTTTAGATATTACAAAGTGTTCATCGTTTGTTCGTTAGATATTACAAAGTGTTCATCGTTTGTTCGTTAGATATTACAAAGTGTTCATCGTTTGTTTGTTAGATATTACAAAGTGTTCATCGTTTGTTCGTTAGATATTACAAAGTGTTCATCGTTTGTTCGTTAGATATTACAAAGTGTTCATCGTTTGTTCGTTAGATATTACAAAGTGTTCATCGTTTGTTCGTTAGATATTACAAAGTGTTCATCGTTTGTTTGTAAGATATTACAAAGTGTTCATCGTTTGCTCGTTAGATATTACAAAGTGTTCATCGTTTGTTCGTTAGATATTACAAAGTGTTCATCGTTTGTTCGTTAGATATTACAAAGTGCTCATCGTTTGTTCGTTAGATATTACAAAGTGTTCATCGTTTGTTCGTTAGATATTACAAAGTGTTCATCGTTTGTTCGTTAGATATTACAAAGTGCTCATCGTTTGTTCGTTAGATATTACAAAGTGTTCATCGTTTGTTCGTTAGATATTACAAAGTGTTTTATTCCATATATTTAATTCAGCATGATATCAGTAAATCAATCGCTTAGCAGTATTATCCTTAACCTTTAATATTCTGATAAGTTATAATAAATGTATCTAAATAACTTCAAATAACTACTTCCTTTATTTAAGTACACAACCTTCTGTGTTGTTTGATTCATCAGGAAACGATATCTTTGATGAAATATTCCTTAAATGTGAAATCGTCTCTCAACTTGTGTCTGTGTATGTTTGTTACATTGTCAAACTCCTTTTGTGTTTGTTACATTGTGTCACACTCCTTTTGTGTTTCTTACATTGTGTCACACTCCTTTTGTGTTTCTTACATTATGCCACTCTCTCTTGTGTGTTTGTTACATTTTGTCACTCTCTCTTGTGTGTTTGTTACATTGTGTCACACTCCTTTTGTGTTTCTTACATTATGCCCCTCTCTCTTGTGTGTTTGTTACATTTTGTCACTCTCTCTTGTGTGTTTCTTACATTGTGTCACTCTCTTTTGTGTGTTTCTTACATTGTCACTCTCTATCTTTGTGTTTTTTACACTATGTCACTCTATCTTGCGTTTGTTACATTGTCACTCTCTATCTTGTGTGTTTGTTGTATTGTCACTCTCTCTTGTGTGTTTGTTACATTATGTCACTCTATCTTTGTGTTTGTTACACTATGTCACTGTATCTTGTGTGTTTTTTACATTACGTCACTTTATCTTGTGTTTGTTACATTGTCAAACTCCTTTTGTGTTTGTTACATTGTGTCACACTCCTTTTGTGTTTCTTACATTGTGTCACACTCCTTTTGTTTCTTACATTATGCCACTCTCTCTTGTGTGTTTGTTACATTTTGTCACTCTCTCTTGTGTGTTTGTTACATTGTGTCACACTCCTTTTGTGTTTCTTACATTATGCCCTCTCTCTTGTGTGTTTGTTACATTTGTCACCTCTCTTGTGTGTTTCTTACATTGTGTCACTCTCTTTTGTGTGTTTCTTACATTGTCACTCTCTATCTTTGTGTTTTTTACACTATGTCACTCTATCTTGCGTTTGTTACATTGTCACTCTCTATCTTGTGTGTTTGTTGTATTGTCACTCTCTCTTGTGTGTTTGTTACATTATGTCACTCTATCTTTGTGTTTGTTACACTATGTCACTGTATCTTGTGTGTTTTTTACATTACGTCACTTTATCTTGTGTTTGTTACATTGTCAAACTCCTTTTGTGTTTGTTACATTGTGTCACACTCCTTTTGTGTTTCTTACATTGTGTCACACTCCTTTTGTGTTTCTTACATTATGCCACTCTCTCTTGTGTGTTTGTTACATTTTGTCACTCTCTCTTGTGTGTTTGTTACATTGTGTCACACTCCTTTTGTGTTTCTTACATTATGCCCCTCTCTCTTGTGTGTTTGTTACATTTTGTCACTCTCTCTTGTGTGTTTGTTACATTGTGTCACACTCCTTTTGTGTTTCTTACATTATGCCACTCTCTCTTGTGTGTTTGTTACATTGTGTCACACTCCTTTTGTGTTTCTTACATTATGCCCCTCTCTCTTGTGTGTTTGTTACATTTTGTCACTCTCTCTTGTGTGTTTCTTACATTTTGTCACTCTCTCTTGTGTGTTTCTTACATTGTGTCACTCTCTTTTGTGTGTTTCTTACATTGTCACTCTCTATCTTTGTGTTTTTTACACTATGTCACTTTATCTTGCGTTTGTTACATTGTCACTCTCTATCTTGTGTGTTTGTTGTATTGTCACTCTCTCTTGTGTGTTTGTTACATTATGTCACTCTATCTTTGTGTTTGTTACACTATGTCACTGTATCTTGTGTGTTTTTTACATTACGTCACTTTATCTTGTGTTTGTTACATTGTCACTCTCTCTCCTGTGTGTTTGTTATATTATGTTATTTTATCTTGTGTGTTTATAACAATAAGTCACCATGTCTACGTGGATGTTCGATACATTATGTGAATCTCTTTGAATATATCTGTTTCTGTATGTAGGTTGTTTGATCTCTACGGTCGTTAAAGGCTATACTTATTAGTGCTTGTAGCTCCATTCGAACTGTAATAAGGAACCACGATGTGGATGTGACTGTTAAACTGGGTAGGTATGTTTGTTTAGTTGTTCAAAACTATTTCAACAGATAAAAATTATGTTAACACCTCAGAACAACAAGATTTGTGTAGCAGAGTTAAACGACCTTCCAGAATAAGGACTGAGTGAATTCACTGTTTCATGATTTTATTTCCAGTCTAACATGTTTAAAACAGAAAACTCATCCAATGTTATTAAACAGTTGTAAGTCAAGTTACACTGTTGAAGATATAAGAAAATGAAACAAATTGGGATTGTTTCTTTCATCACCATTTCATTAAATAAAGTTTTGTTATCAAAGGTGTTTTTAAAAATTTTATCATTTTTCTAACAAACCAGACTTGACCTCATATTTACCACAAATCTGTACTTCGAATATTTTTCTAAAATATACATCAGTAACTCAACAGACAGTTACTAGGCTAAAAATCTAGTAATCGGGTTTTGATTATTATTAACCAGATATTGATATCACAACTACTGTATAGACTAGGTATTGATATCACAACTAGCTACTGTGTAGAGAAAATATTGATATCACTACTAACTACTGTATAAACAAAATATTAATATCACTACTAGCTACTGTATAGACAAGATACTGATATCATAACTAGCTACTGGATAGACTAGATATTCATATCATAACTACTGTGTAGACTAGATACTGATATCACTACTGGCTACTATACCGACAAATTATTGATATCACTACTAACTACTGTAAAGACTAGATATTGATATCACAACTAACTACTGTATAGATTAGATATTGATGTCACAACTATCTACTGTATAAATTAGATATTGATATCGCCCCAGTGACTCAGCGGTATGTCTGCGGACTTACACGCTAAAATTCGGGTTTCGATACCCGTGGTGGGCATAGCACAGATAGCCCATTGTGTAGCTTTGTGCTTAATTCAAAACAACAACAACAGATATTGATATCACAACTATTTACTGTACAGACGAGATATTGGTATCACAAATAACTACTGCATAGATTAGCTATTGATAGCACGACTATTGTAGAGATTAGATATTGACATCACAATTAGCCACTGTATAAACTAGATATTGATATCACAACTAAGCATTGTATAGACTAGATAATGATATCACAACCAGATACTGTAAAAACATAATATTAATGTCATAACTAACTGCTGTATAGACAAAATATTGATATCACTACTAACTACTGTATATACTAGATATTGGTATCAAAACTAGCTATTGGATAGACTAGATATTGATATCATAACTACTGTATAGACTAGATATTGATATCATAGCTACTGTATAAACTAGATATTGATATAATAACTAGCTATTGGATAGACTAGATATTGATATCATAACTAACTACTGTATAGACTAGATATTCATTTCATAACTACTGTATAGACTAGATACTGATATCACTACTAGTTACTATACCGACAAATTATTGATATCACTACTAACTACTGTATGAACTAGATATTGGTGTCACAACTAACTACTGTATAGATTATATATTTATGTCACAACTATCTACTGTGTAGATTAGATATTGATGTTACAACTATATACTGTGTAGATTAGATATTGATGTCACAACTACCTACTGTATAGATTATATATTTATGTCACAACTATCTACTGTGTAGATTAGATATTGATGTCACAACTATATACTGTGTAGATTAGATATTGATGTCACAACTATCTACTGTGTAGATTAGATATTGATATCACAACTGTCTACTGTACAGACTAGATATTGGTATCACAACTAACTACTGTATAGATTAGATATTGATATTACAACTAAGTATCGTATAGACTAGATAATGATATCACAACCAGATACTGTAAAAACACAATATTGATGTCATAACTAGCTGCTGTATGGACTAGATATTGATATCATAACTAGCTACTGTATAGATTATATACTGATATCATAAATAACTACTGTATAAACTAAATAATCATATCATAACTAGCAATTGGATAGACTAGATATTCATATCATAGCTACTGTATAGACTAGATATTGATATCATAACTGGCTATTAAATAGACTAGATAGTGATATCATAACTAGCTATTGAATAGACTAGATATTGATATCACAACTGCTGTATAGACTAGGTATTAATATCACAACTATCTACTGTATAGACAAAATATTAATAGCACTACTAGCTACTGTATAAACAAGATACTGATATCATAACTAGCTATTGAATAGACTAGATATTCATATCATAACTACTGTATAGACTAGATACTGATATTACTACTAGCTACCATTCAGACAAATTATTGGTATCACAACTAACTACTGTATAGATTAAATATTGATATAACAACTATCTACTACATAGATCAGATATTGATGTCACAACTATCTACTGTATAAATTAGATATTGATGTCACAACTATCTACACTATAGATTAGATATTGATATCACAACTATTTACTCTATAGATTAGATATTGATGTCACAACTATCTACTGTACAGACTAGATATTGGTACCACAACCAACTACTGTATAGATTAGATATTGATATCACAACTAACTATTGTAAAAACATAATATTGATGTCATAACTAACTGCTGTATGGACTAGATATTAATATCACTACTAGATACTGTATAGACAAGATATTCGTATCATAACTAGCTATTGGATAGACTAGATATTGATATCATAACTACTGTATAGACTAGATATTGATATCATAACTACTGTATAAACTAGATATTGATATCATAACTAGCTATTGGATAGACTAGATATTGATATCATAACTAACTACTGTATAGACTAGATATTCATTTCATAACTACTGTATAGACTAGATATTCATATCATAACAAGCTATTGGATAGACTAGATATTTATATCATAACTAGCTATTGAATAGACTAGATATTCATATCATAACTAGCTATTGGACAGACTAGATATTTATCATAACTAACTATTGTATAGTCTAGATATTCATATCATAACTAGCTATTGGATAGACTAGATATTCATATCATAACTACTGTATAGACTAGATATTCATATCACACCTATGGCTGAACAGAGATAGCATGTAATTTAGTCTTAACGACAAACAAACCCTAAATAAGTGTTATAAACTCATGTTCGATATTACAGGTGTAATCCTTTTTTGTGTGGCGACTATATTGAAATCATCACTAATTTCGTCTAAACTTGTGACTCCTGATGTGATATCAGAATACATGTACCGAGACGACTAGATATTTGTTTCAACGAAACTACAAAAAATACGATAGAACATGTGATATTAGAATACATGAACCTGTACAACAAGAATAGAGACCGTTCATGTTAACCAAACTATCAAAATCATGATAGAGCATGTGACATCAGAACACATCTACCTATACAAGAAGAAGACAGGACGTTCATTTGAAGTGTCTGGACATTAAAACGGTATGGCGATCCCAGTAAATAGGTCACTGGACCCAAGACCCTAGCGATAGTGTAGAAAAGCCGTTAAATCAAGTCTTCAAGTTAGGCTTAATATAAATAACACAGGCACCAGTCAAAGCCAGAGAAATGGAGTCTAAATTATCAACAGGCAAAATTGATTTATACTTGAAGGTCTGCATGACAAAAACAATAAATACTGGAATTCCAAATGCCAAAGAAAAATGTCAAATATTTCCAATTGTTAACTCATTAATTTGAACATTCAGTAGTTTAAAGGTCTGTCTTAGGGTGGTGATGAATAGCTACCTTCTCTCTTGTCTTACTATGCTAAATTAGGGACGGCTAGCGCAGATAGCCCTTGTGTAGCTTTTCGGGAAATTCAAAACAAACAAACTGTCTCAGTGAGGATAGATTTTAAGTTATTAATTTAATTATGTGAACGTTAAGGGCCTGTTTCAGGGGGTGGGGAGATTTGTTTTTCATTTTTAACGATTTTTTTTTCATTTCGCACAAAGCTAAACGAGGGCTTTCTGCGCAAACTGTCTCTTATTTATCAGTGTAAGATTAGAGAGAAGGCAGCTAGTCATTATTACCCACCGCCTACTCTTAAACTACTCTCTTACCAACGAATAGTGGGACTGACAGTAGCTTATAACGACCCACGGTGAAATGGTAAGCATGTTTGATATGACGGGGACTCAATCCCGCGACCCGCAGATAATAAGTCGAGCGTCCTGACCCTGCAGAACCACGTAATATCAGGGGGGATAAATTTCAGATTTTTAATTCAATTATGTGAATGTTAAGTAATTTAACGGCCTGTATGAGCTATGGTCTGTCTCAAATTATTAACCCAGTTGTTGAAATGCTAAAACAAAAATGTCTTTAAACTGGATTAATACACAACCCGTGAAATGGTTAAGCTAAACGTCATCATATGTACTATTTTAATTAGCTGACGAATCTTGCCCGAGTTATCAAAGTAATAATGAAATCTGTAATAACTGTTCCAGAATATATTCCACACAACATTGAGCTCAATAGAGTGAGTGCGTTCGCTTTGTGGAATTTGACTGAAACCTATTAACCATTCTGTGAAGGAATAAATAGACTTTAACAACTACCAAAACCAACTGTTGAACCAATACCGCATACTGTGTATTAGACCAATTGTTGAACCAGTATTGTATACCATGTATTAGATCAATTGTTGAACCAATACTGCATACCATGTATTAGATCAATTGTTGAACCAATACTGCATACCATGTATTAGACCAATTGTTGAACCAATACTGCATACTATGTATTAGACCAATTGCTGAATCAATACTGCATACTATGTATTAGACCAATTGTTGAACCAATACTGAGTACTATGTATTAGATCAATATTTTAACCAATATTGCATACCATGCATTAGACCAATTGATGAACCAATATTGCATACAGTGTATTAGACCAATTGATGAACCAAAATTGCATACTATGTATTAGACCAATTGATGAACCAATATTGCATATAGTGTATTAGACCAATTGCAGAACCAATATTGCATACTATGTATTAGACCAATTGCTGAACCAATATTGCATACAGTGTATTAGACCAATTGTTGAACCAATACTTGCATCATGGAACATGATAATATCTCGTCAACTTGAACTGACTAAAGACAAAACGGGATATTAAACTATTATTACAAAACATTAATAACACTAGGGATATTAAGAGTCCTTATACTCTGATTACACTGTGTAACAACATTTGTGCTTTTTCTGATTCCTTGCAGAAAGTGTTGTTTTCCAATTGCCTATGCCTAACGTAAATGGATAAAACCTATTTTTCTTTTCAAACTTTACTTTTGTGACCTGGGTAATGATATTTTCAAATTTACCCATTTTCCAGGATATTCCAGGAAAATTCAGTGTTGAAGTAACTGATAGACAAATTTCTCAAACTTACAAGAATTTCCAAGAGCTTTCTAGAATGTTGTAGAACTTCATTCATCAAGATAGGCTCTGCTTCTGCCATATTGCATCCTGTCTGTGTGAGGCAATTTGAATTACCTGTAACCTGAATGAGTGGAGCATCTTTATTGGTAGCTCATCCAGAAGCCTCATAGCTGTGCTGCCCCATAACAGGAAGAAGTATCTGTTTCTTCACTTGTCTCATTTGGTGCACCTCAGAGAGAAATACAATAGCATTGAGACCTTGCTAGAAGCCTTAAACTATAATGAGTATAGCTGGGAAGTCATTGGAAACCTCAAAATGGTGGCATTCCTGATGGGTCTCCAAGGAGGTTTCACCAAGTTTCTCTGTTATCTTTGTCTTTGGGACAGTAGGGATACTGCAGCACACTACAACAGAAAGCACTAGGCACAACAGACTTAGTTCTCTGTGGGGAACACAATGTCAAGTGTGACCCACTAGTGGACCTCCAGAAAGTGTTGTTACCACCATTGCATATAAAATTGGGTCTTATGAAACAATTTGTCACAGCTCTTGATAAGCAATCTGCAGTCTTCAAGACTTCTTCCCCAAGCTGTTTGAGGCAAAGGTCAAAAGTGGTGTCTTCTTAGGACCACAAATAAAGATCTTGGAGTGCACAGAATTTCCCAAGAAGCTCAGTAGGAAGGGGAAAAAAAGCTTGGGGCAGCTTTGTTGCAGGGGTTTGGGGCTTCTTGGGCAATCATAAGACCAAAAATGATATGGAACCAGTTGAAGCTCTGCTGAAGAACTGTGGCAAAATGGGCTACAGGATGTCCCTGAAAGCCCATATTCTTAATGCTCATCTTGATAACATCAAGGAGAACATGGGAGCATACTCATAGGAGCAAGGCAAGTGCTTCCACAAAGATATACTGGACTTTAAATGTCGTTACCAAGGAGCGTTTTACGAAAACATGATGGGAGACTATATTTGGGGTCTGATATGTGAAAGTGATTTACATTATATACGCAAGTCTCGAAAAACTACTCACTTCTAAACATTTTTGTTTATTTGTTTATAACTTAAATATAAATACATGTAAATCTTGATTCATATGTTGTTTTATTCAGACCTTATGTAAATGAAAATGTGCAAGTTTGCCCATTTTTACATAAAAAATAAGTTAATTTCTAAATTTCACTATCTAGGTCACGAAAGCAAATTTTAAAGGTAATAATGGACATTTTCTGTACTTTTACAACACAAGCAATTAAGAAATAACACATACAATCCAGGAACAAAATTTGTGTTACATTGTGTTATCATAACACATATCAGAATCACAATGTTTATTAGGAAAGTTATTGCTTTCCTTTGTTTGTGACTCTCTCTATATATACGTATTTCTATACAATATAACTCGAAACGTTTTCGTCTGACTTTCATTAAATTTCGTGCACAGGCTGTATGTTCATCGAAACTAATTTATCAGCGTTTAATGAATATATGCTAAAAAACCACATTCGTTAAAATAAAAGTAATCTTGAATTTAAAAGAAATACAACAAAAAACGGTCCAAACAAGAAACCACACTGAGATCTTGATCTTTTCAATGTAAGAAATCAAACTGAGGTCTTGACCTTTTCAATATAAGAAACCAAACTAAGATCTTGACCTTTTCAATGTAAGAAACCAAACTAAGGTCTTGATCTTTTCAATGTAAGAAACCGAACTGAGGTCTTGACCTTTTCAATGTAAGAAGCCAAACTAAGGTCTTGACCTTCTCAATGTAAGAAACCGAACTGAGGTCTTGACCTTTTCAATGTAAGAAATCAAACTGAGGTCTTGACCTTTTCAATGTAAGAAACCAAACTAAGGTCTTGATCTTTTCAATGTAAGAAACCGAACTGAGGTCTTGACCTTTTCAATGTAAGAAGCCAAACTAAGGTCTTGACCTTCTCAATGTAAGAAATCGAACTGAGGTCTTGACCTTTTCAATGTAAGAAATCAAACTGAGGTCTTGACCTTTTCAATGTAAGAAACCAAACTAAGATCTTGACCTTTTCAATGTAAGAAACCAAACTAAGGTCTTGATCTTTTCAATGTAAGAAACCGAACTGAGGTCTTGACCTTTTCAATGTAAGAAGCCAAACTAAGGTCTTGACCTTCTCAATGTAAGAAACCGAACTGAGGTCTTGACCTTTTCAATGTAAGAAATCAAACTGAGGTCTTGACCTTTTCAATGTAAGAAACCAAACTAAGGTCTTGATCTTTTCAATGTAAGAAACCGAACTGAGGTCTTGACCTTTTCAATGTAAGAAGCCAAACTAAGGTCTTGACCTTCTCAATGTAAGAAATCGAACTGAGGTCTTGACCTTTTCAATGTAAGAAGCCAAACTAAGGTCTTGACCTTCTCAATGTAAGAAACCGAACTGAGGTCTTGACCTTTTCAATGTAAGAAATCAAACTGAGGTCTTGATCTTTTCAATGTAAGAAACCGAACTGAGATCTTGACCTTCTCAATGTAAGAAACCAAACTCAGGTCTTGACCTTTTCAATGTAAGAGTGAAAGTAACGAATTTTGCACTAGATTATAGATTGATTCTTCAAGTGTTATGAGGCGGTGACCGTACTCTTTGTATGTCTTACCGAGTGTAGCGTTATGAGGCGGTGACCGTACTCATTGTATGTCTTACCGAGTGTAGCGTTATGAGGCGGTGACCGTACTCATTGTATGTCTTATAAGTGTAGATGGTTTGATCATCAACATAACAGGTAAAGGATTTGTCATAATAAAAATGAAATAGAAATTATTCTTCTATATATTGTTGTGTTTGTAAGACCGTAACTGTTATCTACATCTGGTGTTGTGTTTGTGAAACCGTAACTGTTATCTACATCTGGTGTTGTGTTTGTGAAACCGTGACTGTTATCTACATCTGGTGTTGTGTTTGTGAAACCGTGACTGTTATCTACTTCTGGTGTTGTGTTTGTAAAACCGTGACTGTTATCTACGTCTGGTGTTGTGTTTGTAAAACCGTGACTGTTATCTACTTCTGGTGTTGTGTTTGTAAAACCGTGACTGTTATCTACGTCTGGTGTTGTGTTTGTAAAACCGTGACTGTTATCTACTTCTGGTGTTGTGTTTGTAAAACCGTGACTGTTATCTACGTCTGGTGTTGTGTTTGTAAAACCGTGACTGTTATCTACGTCTGGTGTTGTGTTTGTAAAACCGTGACTGTTATCTACTTCTGGTGTTGTGTTTGTAAAACCGTGACTGTTATCTACTTCTGGTGTTGTGTTTGTAAAACCGTGACTGTTATCTATATCTGGTGTTTTTAAATGTTAGTTTCTCTTTTCAATAACACAACAAAACTATACAGTGCTTCCTTTTATTTCAATTTGAGTAATCGATTTGAAAAAAAAAACAAACTTTGATACAAACAGCAACGTAAGTGAATCGATGTGGTTTAAATAGTTTCTAGGGGCAGAAAATCTTGTTCGAATGGATCATTTTCCATACTGAGAACTTAAGCCACTTGTGGGGCTAGTGTAGGTATAAAGCTTCGGGCAAATTACATCGATCATGCAGTGTCTTTGTTCTTGCCTTCGTCGAGTTTATAGAATGTAATAAGACTGAGAAAGCTGTAGACTGCTGATAAGAGTATCCAAAACAGTGAAACGGTTCAGAATCAGTGTGTGAGGCTTAAGTTCGCAGGCTGCCGGATGTGCTGTACCGGCCGGAAACGTGAGAATTCCTCATTTCCTGACGTAGACCAGACAGTATCCATGACAGCTTAAGAGTATAGATACTGATGGAAGTGTTAATTCAACATCTCTGGAGGTTTATTTACCCCACACAGACTTAAGATATAGTAAGGTCTACGTGAATAAAAAAAAATACAGTGAATGAGTTGACAAGTTAGAGTTCGAACAGACAGTGAGATTTCTGTCACTTCCTAGCGGTTTGAACTCCTCAAACTCCTCTGAATATCGAGCTAGAACAATCACAAGCCCTTGGTCTAAAGAACGCTTTAAAATATCGAGACCAGTTCGTCTAACGAATAACTAGACAATTCCAGAGAAGTTATAAAGTAACAAATAAACACATCTCAACAAATTCATTTAGCTGCTAACGACAAAAACTTGTAGGTCAAGCAATGTACTGATACAGATATCACAACCAACTACTGTAGAGATTAGATATAGATCAAGCAATGTACTGATACAGATATCACAATCAACTACTGCAGAGATTAGATATAGATCAAGCAATGTACTGATACAGATATCACAATCAACTACTGCATAGATTAGATATAGATCAAGCAATGTACTGATACAGATATCACAATCAACTACTGCAGAGATTAGATATAGATCAAGCAATGTATTGATACAGATATCACAATCAACTACTGCAGAGATTAGATATAGATCAAGCAATGTACTGATACAGATATCACAATCAACTACTGCAGAGATTAGATATAGATCAAGCAATGTATTGATACAGATATCACAATCAACTACTGCAGAGATTAGATATAGATCAAGCAATGTACTGATACAGATATCACAATCAACTACTGCAGAGATTAGATATAGATCAAGCAATGTACTGATACAGATATCACAATCAACTACTGCAGAGATTAGATATAGATCAAGCAATGTACTGATACAGATATCACAATCAACTACTGCAGAGATTAGATATAGATCAAGCAATGTACTGATACAGATATCACAATCAACTACTGTAGAGATTAGATATAGATCAAGCAATGTACTGATACAGATATCACAATCAACTACTGCAGAGATTAGATATAGATCAAGCAATGTACTGATACAGATATCACAATCAACTACTGCAGAGATTAGATATAGATCAAGCAATGTACTGATACAGATATCACAATCAACTACTGCAGAGATTAGATATAGATCAAGCAATGTACTGATACAGATATCACAATCAACTACTGTAGAGATTAGATTTAGATACAATAACCGACAACTAGAGAGACTAGATACTGTCATGTGAAAAAGTTAGGACACCCTATGAAAGCCTGTGTATGTTTGTAACATTTTTGGAGATATAGATATTTAATCTCAATTCTAACAATACTGAGAGATTACAGGAATATAACTAAAAAATTAAAACTAAAGCAAAGACTTTTCAAGATCTTCTGTAAATTTAATTCTACAAAAACGCATATTCTAACTGAGGAAACAGTTAGGACACTCCCACCTTTATTCCCACTTAAAATGGCTCAACTCACACACAGGTGTATCACACCAGGTGCACATGATTAGAAGATAGTTACTCAGCATTTTGAATGAGGCTTGCCCTATTTAAACCTCAGACATTTAGTTTGGTGTGCTCCTGACTGTTGAAGTGAGAGTGAGCACCATGATGAGAGCAAAAGAGCTGTCTGAGGCCTACAGAAAGAAAATTGTAGCAGCTTATGAGTCTTGTAAGATATTTAAAAAGATCTCAAAGGATTTTGAAATCAGCCATTCCACTGTCCAGAATATAGTCAACAAGTGGAGGGTTTTCAAAACAACTGCCAACATGCCCAGGTCTGGTCATCCAAACAAGTTCACCCCGACAGCAGTCCGCAAAATGTTAAAAGAGGTCTCAAAACACCGTGACATGTCATCATGTTACTACAGCAGGCTCTGGCTACTGTTGATGTGAAAGTGCATACCTCTACAATCAGAAAGAGACTGCACAAGTTTAACTTGCATGAGAGGTGTGAGAAGAGGAAACATTTGCTCTCTAAGAGAAACATCAAGGCCAGACTGAAGTTTGCCAGAGAGAATGTAGACAAAGACCAGGACTTCTGGAAAAATGTTCTTTGGACAGATGAGTCCAAAAGTGAAATATTTGTACACCAGAACAGAAGACATGTTTGGCGTAAACCAAATACAGCATTCCAGGAAAAGAACCTCTTACTAACTGTGAAGCATGGAGGTGGAAGTGTCATGGTTTGGGGCTGCTTTGCTGCAGCAGGTTCTGGACAGTTCACAATCATAGAATCCACCATGAATTCTACTGTGTATCAGAGGGTGCTTGAGGATCATGTGAGACCATCTGTACGAAAAGCGGAACTGGACCCTGCAACACGACAGTGACCCAAAACATACCAGTAAATCCACCAAGGACTGACTAAAAACTAAGAAATGGAAAGTCCTGGAATGGCCGAGTCAAAGCCCAGTTCTTAATCCCATTGAGATGCTGTGGGTGATTTGAAACGGGTTCTACATGCAAGTAACCCCTCAAACATCTCACGGCTTACAGAATTCTGCATTGAGGAGTGGAGCAAACTTTCTTCAGACCGATGTCAGAGACTGGTAGATGGCTACAAGAAGTGTCTCACTGCAGTAATTTCAGCCAAAGAGGGTAACACTGGCTATTAGGGGGTAGAGTGTCCTAACTTTTTCCTCAGTTAGAATATGCATTTTTGTAGAATTACATTTACAGAATATCTTGAAAAATATTTTCTTTAGTTTTAATTGTTTAGTTATATTCCTATAATCTCTCAGCATTGTTAAAATTGAGATTAAATATCTATATATCCAAAAATGTTTCAAAAATACACAGGCTTTCATAGGGTGTCCCAGCTTTTCACATGACTGTATGTATATACCACAATCAACTACTGTAGAGAATAAATAGAGATACCAGAACCAACTACTATATACACTAGATACAGATATCACAATCAACTACTATATACACTAGATACAAATATCACAATCAACTACTGTATATACTAGATACAAATATCACAATCAACTACTATATACACTAGATACAGGTATCACAACCAACTACTATATATACTAGATGTAAACATTACATCCAACAACTCCAGAGATTGTCATAACGAGCTATTCTAAAGACTAGATACAGATATCACAACTGACTAGTCTGTAAACTAGTCACAGATATCACACCATAAACAATGTGTGTTCGTGGTTAATAGATACACACAATGAACAATGTGTGTTCGTGGTTAATAGATACACACAATGAACAATGTGTGTTCGTGGTTAATAGATACACAATGAACAATGTGTGTTCGTGGTTAATAGATACACACCATGAACAATGTGTGTTCGTGGTTAATAGATACACACCATGAACAATGTGTGTTCGTGGTTAATAGATACACACAATGAACAATGTGTGTTCGTGGTTAATAGATACACACCATGAACAATGTGTGTTCGTGGTTAATAGATACACACCATGAACAATGTGTGTTCGTGGTTAATAGATACACACAATGAACAATGTGTGTTCGTGGTTAATAGATACACACCATGAACAATGTGTGTTCGTGGTTAATAGATACACACCATGAACAATGTGTGTTCGTGGTTAATAGATACATACAATGAACAATGTGTGTTCGTGGTTAATAGATACACACCATGTGTGTTTCCGATATGTTAAAGATAGAATGATTGAACAGATACAGCTTTTTAATTTGTTTATGTTTTTCTTTCTTGTATCAAGGCCACATTGCGTCATTTGTTGTGTTCACTAAGGGGAATCGAACTACTTATTTCAGTGTTGTAACTCCGAAGACTGTCCACTGTCGATCCCAGGTCTCGACATTTCATCTGACTTCATCCCAGGTATCGTCTCGACGTTTCATGTGACTTCATCCCAGGTTTCGACGTTTCATCTGATTTCATCCCCGGTCTCGACATTTCATGTGACTTCATCCCAGGTCTCGACATTTCATGTGACTTCATCCCAGGTATCGTCTCGACGTTTCATGTGACTTCATTCTGGATCTCGACGTTTCATGTGACTTCATTCCGGATCTCGACATTTCATCTGACTTCATACCGGATCTCGATGTTTCATCTGACTTCATTCCAGGCTATTCTGCTTTGTTTCCTTACTTTCTTTATTCTAACAAAACGAACAAGGAATCCATTTGTACACTACACGTCTCTTATTGACTCGAATCTTTCAAACCCTCGACCCCGTTCTCTTCATTAGCTTCAATTCTTCAAATATTGATTGATTATCGACAGTATATTCACCATCTGTGTATGTAGATACCTTATTTTGTTACTATATTGATTCTGTGATCAAGTATATCTTCTTACTTCTTGTTTTGTTTTCTCTCCTGTTTTCAGAAATTTATTTCAAGAAACGAACAAAATTCACGTATTCCTAGTTCTAGTAAGTTTGTTTACTTCAACCTTCATAATAACATGTCTTCGTCACGAATACAAAAAAACTCTATGATTTTACGTTGAAGACTATCACAGTTTGTATTTGTTTGTTTTGAATTTCGCGCAAAGCTACTCGAAGGCTTTCTGTGCTAGCCGTCCCTAACTTCGCAGTGTAAGACTAGAGGGAAGGCAGCTAGTCATCACCACTCACCGCCAACTCTTGAGCTACTCTTTTAACAACAAATAGTTGGATTGACCGTCACATTATAACGCCCCCACGGCTGAAAGGGCGAGCATGTTTGGCGCGACGCGGATGCGAACCCGCAACCCTCAGATTACGAGTCGCATCCACGCCTTAAAGCGCTTGGCCATGCCGGGCCCACATAGTTTGTGGTAAACGGTGATTCAAAAACCAAAATAAATTATCGCATCACTGGAGAACGTTGGCTGGTTTGTTACCTCGCCAGAACCAAGTTACCAATGGAGACGGTGTGTTTTTACCATGTCTGTGTTCTATTCCTGGACCGACGATATATATCTATAGCTATGTCCTATTCCACATATGGTGACACAATATATTTATGTTTGCACGGTTATACAGACATGTGTTGTCCTCTATTTATTTCTTTGTTTTTTAATTTAGGATAAAGCTACACGTGGGCTATCTGCGCTAGCAGTCCCTAATTTAGCAGTGCAAGACTAGAGGGAATGCAGCTATTCATGACCATCAACTTATGGGCTACTATTTTACCAACGAATAGTAGGATCGGCAGAAACTTTGTAACGCCTTCAAGGCTGAAAGAGAGAGAATGTTTGGTGTGACGGGACTCCAACTCGCGACTCCTATCATAGTCGTTAATTTGTCTTCTACTGGTAGGTATACGCTATCACGAAATTTGTTTTGTTTGTTCGTTTAGAATTAAGCACAAAGCTATACAATATACTGCCCACCACGGGGATCGAAACCTGGTTTATAGTATGTAAGTCCGCAGACATACCACTGTGCCACTAGAGGGCTATCACGAAATTAGATATGCTCATCTAATGATAAGTTATGCTTTTCTCATGGCAATATATGCTTATCACATGGTGTTATATGTTTATTACTTGGTAATATATACTTATCACATGGTAATATATGTTTATTGTCTGGTAATATATACGTACCACATGGTGTTATATTCCTATCATGTGATAATATTTGCTTATCACGTGGTAATATGTGTTTATTCCTAATAAGACTCTTAATAAATAAATTTCAGTGCTTTTTAAAGTTTCATACATAATGTATAAACCACATAAATCAATGCGTTTTGAAAATCCTTTCACGTCTCTAATCTATGTTATCACACTTCTAATTGGAAACGGTTCCGTCCACAGAAATCACAAAAGTATCATATCGTTGGCTGTTACAGTTCTGGTTATCTGTGGAGGACAAAGTTTAAGTAATAATGCAGTCAACTTCGAGATTGCGTACTTGTACGTGGGAAAATGGGCCATCAATCTAAGTTATCTCCAATTAGAGGCGTGACAAAACGGAACAACGTTATGTAGCACTGGGCTTCACACATCATCACTTTCATTCAGGAATTTATAACGCACGATATTAACTTCGGTTCACAGAACACAGCTTAGGGTTAATTTATCGAAACTGAAACTCTCCAAAAGAACAAAAACAGTTAAATAATTGCGGTGAATATTGCGGGCATTAGATGCAAATTCACTCTTCCAAAATCTGAGGCCATTGTTTTAATTTAAATTTCATTCTTCAAATATCTGAGGCCATGGTTTTCATTTTATATTCACTCTTCCAATATCTGAGGCCATGATTTTCAATGTAAATTTCACTCTTCAAATAAATGAGGCCATTGTTTTCATTGTAAATTTATTCTTCCAACATCTGAGGCCATGATTTTCAATGTAAATTTCACTCTTCCAATATATGAACCCATGGTTTTGATTGTAAATTCACTCTTCCAATGTCTGAGACCATGGGTTTCAGAGTAAGTTTACTCTTTCAATATACGAGGCTATGAATTCATTATAAATTCACTTTTTCATCATCTGAGACCATGGTTTTCATTGTAAATTAACTCTTTCAATATCTCAGTCCATGGTTTTCGTTGTAAATTTCACTCTTCCAATATGTAAGGCCAGGATTTTCACGGTATATTCATTCTTCGAAAATCTGAGACTATGGTTTTCATTGAAAGTTCACTTCCATATAAGCACCCAGTTTCTCAGGCCATGGTTTTTATACTGAGTTTACTCTTCCAATATGTGAGGCTATGATTTTCTTTGTAAATGTATTCTTCTAAAATCTTAGGCCATGGTTTTCATTGTAAAGTCACTCTTCCAATATCTGAGGCCATGGTTTTCAATATAAATTTCACTCTTCAAATATATGAGGCCATAGTTTTAAATGGAAAGTCACTCTTCCGATACCTGAGGCCATGGTTTTGATTGTAAATTAATTTTTCCAATATTTGAGGCCATGGTTTGAACATAATGTTACACTGTGTACTGCGTTATCTGTTTAAACTGCATTATATTTGAGCTTTCTGACATTATGCCATTGCTAACTATATACGCTCGTACAATCCTAACAAAACTAAGAAACTTAAATAAAAAATCGTCAGTAGAAGAAATGGCATTTATTTCATCCAACAGTGCAGAAAAGAAAAGTAATCCCTAATTTTATGAAGATAGAACTATCAAAGAATTTTACCTAGTGTACAAACATTACCCATAATTTGCAGAAAAACAACTAAAAGCCATGTTAAACTCGAAATATAAATAACTAAATCACCTATATTAACAAAAAATAAATCTAAACTATCAACTGTCCTGCTATATTTAACCAAACATTTATAGACCCACATAACGCTGCATTCAGCCAGACATTTATGGACTCACACAACGCTGCATTCAGCCAGACATTTATGGACTCACACAACGCAATATCAATCAACTCAACAGTAAGAACGACAAGGAAGAGAAGGCTCACCACAACAAGAAGCTAGCTAAGCTAAGATGTCAACAACAAGAAGCTAGATAAACTAAGATGATAATAACAAGAAGCTAGATAAACTAAGATGACAATAACAAGAAACTAGATAAACGAAGATGGCAACAACAAGAAACTAGATAAATTAAGGAGCAAACAACAAGAAACTAGATAAACTAAGAAGACAACAACAAGAAACTAGATAAACTAAGAAGACAACAACAAGAAACTAGATAAGTTAAGGTGCAAACAACAAGAAACTAGATAAACTAATGTGACAACAACAATAAACTAGATGAGTTAAGGTCAAACAACAAGAAACTAAATAAACTTATTTGACAACAACAAGAAATTAGATGAATTAAGGTGCAAACAACAAGCAAGACGCCAACACGACAACCACCAACAAACCTTGTAATTAACAGATACGACCGAAAATTAAGAAATGAAAAACTACATCTACTTAACAAAGGTCTTAACGTCACAATAACACCTAGAAATATTTCATCTATCTAAATGAAAGCCTGTATAGAAGACTGGTGAGCCATTCTACACAAACCGAAAACACCAACGAAGCAATTGAAAACACCCACCAGAAAGAAGAAAACTTCGTCAACAATTTTACCGACAACCAACAACCTATCTTTCCAGGTAGAACTAAAAACATCTATTTCCCTGAAATACCTCAAAACAATATCTTAAACAACCTTTTGAAATAATTTTTACACAAAACTATCAACCTAATTTAACAGAAAATAAATCTAAAAACACCCCCACACAAAAGATATTAATTATACCAACAACTTAAAACAAGACAACAAAATCAAAATTCTAAAAACAGTTAAGGCAATACTATAGTTGTAATGAATATATTCAAAAACTGTACAACATCTTATCAGATGGAAACAAATTTATAATAATAAACACAAATCCAACAAAAACACATGAAAACCAATTAAACAAAATACTACTACAAATGAAAAAAAAACACAATCTCGGAAAATCTTTATTCTTACCAACACAGGACTGACTTGTGCACACCAGAACTATATGACACCTCCCAGCCTCACAAACCCAATTGTCCACTATGACCCATTATGTCAACCTATGAATCATATAACTACAACTCGGCATATATATAGCATGGGTATTTTCTAAATATGAAACATCATTTTTTTTCAAAGACTCTTAACTTTAAATATATTCTTGACCAACTAAATCATAAAGCCTTAATGGCCAGTTTTGATGTAATCTTCCTCTTCACAGAAGTCCCAACCACTGAAAACTGCAAAATAGCTTTATAACTTTATATCTAAGACCTCAACCCATTGATACAAATTCACAGCAACTAATTAGCAACCCTTTTAGAATTCACTGTCACCAAAATTAACTTTATGTTCAATGACAAAACTGCCTTCAAATAAATGGCCTAAGTATTGGGAATACCGTGTTACCAATTCTATCCAACATTTGTATAACACAGATCGAATCTCAAGTAATCACTTTAGCCTTACACCCACCACTATACAGGCACATATACGTCGATGATACAATGCTGAATTAATTCATATCTATAGAACACACACAAAGTTTTTTTAACCATATTAACTCTATACACCCCAGCAATAAATTCACCTGTAAACAGGAAAAACTAACCAAATAGCATTTCTTAACCTTAAGATCACAAAAATTGATACACAATTCAAAACAGAAATCCATAGAAAAATCACTCATACTGGATAATACATTCCCTGGGGCTTAACATATGAAACAAAAACTCAAAATATAAAGACACCAAATGAAAACAGCCTCTTTTATACCTATACTAATTAATAACCTAACATCAAACAACCAATACAAAGTAACAGCTTTATACCTATACTAATTAATAACCTAACATCAAACAACCAATACAAAGTAACAGCTTTATACCTATACTAATTAATAACCTAACATCAAACAACCAATACAAAGTAACAGCTTTATACCTATACTAATTAATAACCTAACATCAAACAACCAATACAAAGGAACACCTTTATACCTATACTAATTAATAACCTAACATCAAACAACCAATATAAAGTAACAGCTTTATACCTATACTAATTAATAACCTAACATCAAACAACCAATACAAAGGAACACCTTTATACCTATACTAATTAATAACCTAACATCAAACAACCAATATAAAGTAACAGCTTTATACCTATACTAATTAATAACCTAACATCAAACAACCAATACAAAGGAACACCTTTATACCTATACTAATTAATAACCTAACATCAAACAACCAATATAAAGTAACAGCTTTATACCTATACTAATTAATAACGTAACATCAAACAACCAATATAAAGTAACACCTTTATACCTATAATAATTAATAACGTAACACCAAACTGCAGTACCCCCTACAATCAAGTACCAGTTGATATTCTAATTCCTGAGACGTGTGTTTGGCAACAGTCACATTCAGACTCTTAACCTGAAGATGACCTGGGTAGGTCGAAACGTTCTCTGTCTTTATAATAAAAGTGTTAATACTCGTTTTGAGGTACAGAAAATAACATCACTGTGTTACGGTTCCATCTGAAGTAAAACTCTGGTGTTTAAATTAATGGTCTACAGATGTTGTGTACAGAATATAATACCACGTTCTAATTGTGATTATTTAGGTGTTATCCACACATAACAACTCCCATGTTCTAATTACGTGTATTTAGATGTTGTCTACATAGAGCAACATTCATGTTCTAATTATTGGTGTTTAGACATTATCCATAAAAAATAAAACTTTTTAATGGTGGATTTTTAGATATAACACACAGAGACAAAGCAACCAGATACATACACACAAAAATAACCCACACCAATAAATATATAAAATAACATTCAGTCAGCTCTAAATATTGATACACAACTAAATACTATAACATTTCGTTCAGGGATAACATGGGACCAACAGGTTCATATGGTCTGTTATTTCCTAATAAACTACATGAACATAAGACATCTCAAAGCAAGCCCTTATCATTCATATACTTATCAAACTTTCTCTTAAACACAATTAAATTTACCCATGTTTACAACGTCTGTGGGCAACTCATTCTACAGACCAACCGCCCCTTAGAAAAATAAATCTGCCTTAAGTGTAACCAACTCTTATCATGTGTACTTATGTCCTCTAGTTCTACTGTTGTCATTGTTAAGTATAAACAATGATGACACATCAATATTATGAATTGTTATACAATCATTAACTCCTCAGTCAGATCATCTCTAACTCTTATTTAAACAGTTTAAGATATTTCAACTTCTTTTCACATGACAAACCCTCAATCCCAGGTATAATTAAACAGTTTCAACCTCTTTTCATATGACAAACCCTCCATCCCAGGTAAAATTTTAGTCATCCTCCTCTTAACCCTTTCAAATAATTCAACGTCATTCCTAAGGTAAGAAACCCAAGAATGAGTGTTTCTTTGTTTTCGAATTTCACACAAAGCTACTCGAGAGCTATTTGTGCTAGACGTCCCTAATTTTGTAGTGTAAGACTAGAGGGAAGACAGTTAGTCATCACCACCCACCGCGAACTCTTGGAATACTCTTTTAAAGACGAATAGTGGGATTGACAATCACATTATAACGCCTTCACGGCTGAAATGGCGAGCATGTTTGGCGCGACCGGGATGCGAACCCGCGAACCCACAGTTACGAGTCACACGCCTTAATACGCTAGGCCGTGCCGGTCCCCCAAGAATGAACACACTATTCCAAATGACGCATAACCAGCGACTTATAAAATGTAACTGTGGTCTCTATAAAATTGCATTCAATATTTATGTAGATACAACTTAGATACCTATCTGCCCTTCCACTAGCAACAACACACTGCTTGGATGGCTAAAGAGATCCATCAACCATTACACCATCGATACACCGTTAAGGTTACCCACAACCATATTATACTAACAATTTGAAATATGTTAACCCACAGAATTACCGTGAATTTATTATTAAAACTCATCTGTTATTTATTTATATAACTCACGAAATCATATTAACCTGTTTGGAAATCATTAAAATCCTCTTCACAACAAACAACATCCACAACCAAAATATCATCTGTAAATAAGCAACATTCTCATCACAACTAACAACATTCACGACCTTCATATCATCTGTAAATCTGTAACACCTCTTAAAAACTAACAACATCCACGACCGTAACATCATCGGTAAAAAAGTAACGTCCTCTTCACAACTAACAACATCATAACTTAATATGATCTGCAAATCAGTAATATCCTCTTCACAACAAATAACATCCACGACCTTAATATCATCTGTAAATCACAAAAATCCTCTTCACAACGAAAAAAATCCACACTTTAATATAGTCTGAAAATAAGTAACATCCTCTTCACAACTAAAAACATCTACACCTTTATATCATCTATAAATCAGTAACATCCTTTTCACAAGTAACAACAACCACAACGTTAATATCATCCATCAGTAACATCCTCTTCACAATTAACAACATCCACAACGTTAGTATCATTTGTAAATCAGTAACATCTCTTCACAACTAACAACATCCAATACGTTAGTATCATCTGCAGATCAGTAACATCTCTTTACAACAAACAACATCCACAAACTTTATATCATCTAAAAATCAGAAACATTCTCTTCCCAACGAACAAAATCCAACCATAATATCATCTGTAAATCAGTAAAATACTCTTCACAACTAACAACATCAACTACCTTAATATCATCTGTAAACCAGTACCATTCTCTTTACAACTAACAAAATCCACAACCATAATATCATCTGTAAATAACTAACATCCTCCTTCCAACTAAAAACAACCACAACCTTAATATCTTCTGTAAATCACTAACAACCTCTTTACAACTAACATAATCCACATCCTAAAAATCATCCCTAAATCAGTAACATCCACTTCTCAACTAACAACATCAACGAAATTAATATCATATGTAAATCAGTAACATCCTCTTCACAACTAACAACATCCAGGCTTTAATATCATCTGTAAATCAGTAACATTCTCTTCACAAGTAAAAACATCTATACCTTCATATCATCTGTAAATCAGTAACATCCTCATCGCATCTAACAAGAACCACATTTTAATATCATCTGTAAATCAATAACATCTTCTTCACAGCTAACAGCATCAAGACCTTAATATCATCTGTATATCACTGACATCCTCTTCACAACTAACAACATCCACAACCTGTTTATCATCTGTAAATCAGTAACATCCTCTTTACAACAAACAATATCCACACCTCAATATTATCTTTAAATCAGTAACATTCTCTTCACAACTAACAATATCCACACCTCAATATTATCTTTAAATCAGTATCATCCTCTTCACAACTAACAACATCCACGACCTTAATATCATGTGTAAATCAGTAACATCCTCTTCACAACTAAAAACATCCACACCATAATATCGTCTGTAAATCAGTAACCACCACTTCACAACTAACAACATCCAACCTCAATATTATCTGTAAATCAGAAACATCTTCTTCAGAACTAAAAACATCCAGAACTTAATATCATCTGTAAATCAATAACATCCTCTTCACAACTAAAAACATCTACACCTTCAAATCATATGCAAATTATTAACATCATCTTCACAACTAAGAAACACTACATCTTGATATCATCTGTAAATAAGTAACATACTCTTCAAAACAAAAAAACATCCACAACGTTATTATCATCTGTAAATCAGTAACATCTCTTCACAACAAAAAACATCCTAGAACTTCATATCATCTATAAATCAGAAACATCCTCTTTCCAACTAACAAAATTCACACCTTAATATCATCTCTAAAACAGTAACGACCACTTCACAACTGACAACATCCACAACCTAAATATCATCTGCAAATAAGTACCATTCTCTTTACAACTGACAACAACCACAGTATTTGTGTCATCTGAAAATCAGTTGCATTCTCTTCACAACTAACAACATCCACATCTTTACATCCTCTGTAAATGAGTAACATCCTCTTTACAACTAAAATCATCCACTCCATAATATCACATGTAAATCAGTAACCACCTCTTCTCAACTAAACATCCACAACCTTACTTTCATTTCTAAATCAGTACCATTCTCTATAAAACCTTAAAATCATCTCTAAATAATTAAAATCCTCTTCACAACTGACAACATCCACAACCTAAATATCATCTGCAAATAAGTACCATTCTCTTTACAACTGACAACAACCACAGTATTTGTGTCATCTGAAAATCAGTTGCATCCTCTTCACAACTAACAACATCCACATCTTTACATCCTCTGTAAATGAGTAACATCCTCTTTACAACTAAAATCATCCACTCCATAATATCACATGTAAATCAGTAACCACCTCTTCTCAACTAAACATCCACAACCTTACTTTCATTTGTAAATCAGTACCATTCTCTATAAAACCTTAAAATCATCTCTAAATAATTAAAATCCTCTTCACAACTAACAACATTCACAGCCTTAATTTCATCTGTAAATAAGTAACATCCTCTTCGAAACTAACAACATCCATACCTTAATATTATCTGTAAATCAATAACATACTCTTCAAACTCACAGAATCCACACCTTCATATCACCGATAAATAAGTGAAATCCTCTTCATCACCAATAACATACACGACTCTATTATCATCAGTAAATCAGTAACATTCTCTTCACAACTCACAACATCCAGACCTTAATATCATCTGTAAATCAGTAACATCCTCTTCAAGACTAAAAACATCCACACCATAATATCATCTGTAAATGAGTAACCACCACTTTACAACTAACAACATCCACATCTTAACATCATCTTTAAATCAGTATCATCCTCTTCACAACTAACAACATCCACAACTTTATTATCATCTGTAAATCATTAATTTCCTCTTCACAACTAACAACATCCGCGAACTTTATATCATCTATAAATAAGAAACATAATCTTCCCAACTAACAGTAACCACACCTTAAAATCATCTGTAAATCAGAAACCACCACTTCACAAATAACAACATCCACAACCTGAATATCACTTGCAAATCAGTACCATTCTCTTCACAACTAACAATATCCACAACCTTCATATCATTTGTAAATCAGTAACATCCTTTTCAACACTAACAATATCCACACCTAAATATCATCTGTAAATAAGTCACATCCTCAACGCAACAGACAACAGCCACGACTTTAATATCATCTTTACATCAGTAACATCCTTTTCAAAACTAACAACATCCACAACCTTAATATCATCTAAAAATAAGAAACATCCTCTTCACAACTAACAACATCAAGACTTTAATATCATCTGTAAATCAGTAACATCCTCATCGCAACGAACAACATCCACAACATGAATGTCTTCTGAAAATCTGTAACATCCTCTTCAAAACTAACAACATTCACGACGTTAATATCATCTGTAAATCAGTAACATCCTCTCCACAATTAACAACATCCAGACCTTAATATCGTCTGTAAATCAGTAACATCCTCTTCGCAACTAACAACAACCACAACTTAATATAGTCTGCAAATAAGTAACATACTCTTCACAACAAACAACAGCCACAATTTTAATATCATCTGTAAATCAGAATAATCTTCTTCACAACAAACAACATTCTGATCTTTATATCATCTGTAAATCAGTAAAATCCTCTTCACAACTAACAAACACTGTAATTTAATATCATCTGTAAATTATTAACATACTCTTCACAACAAACAACATCCACAACGTCAGTTTCATCTGTAAATCAGAAACATCACTTCACAACTAACAACATCCACAACCTTAATATCATCTGAAAATAAGTATCATCATCTTAACAACTAACAATATCCACAACCTTAAGAGCATCTGTAAATAGGTAACCTCCTCTTCACAACTAACAACATCCAAATCTTAATATCCTCTGTAAATCAGTAACATCCTCTTAACCACTTAAATCATCCATACCCTTATATCATCTGTAAATCAGTAAACTCCTCTTAACAACTAACAATATTCACAACCTTAATATCATCTGAAAATCAGTAACATTCTCCTAAAAAACTAACAACATCCACACCTTAATATCACATGTAAATCAATAATATCCTCTTCACAACTCAAAACATCCACGACCATAATATCATCTGTAAATCAGTAACATCCTCTTCACAACTAACAACATCCAAACCTCATTATCAATAGTAAAAACGAAACGTACTTTTAACAACTTACAACATCCACAATCTTAATGTCATCAGTAAATCTGTAACATCCTTTCACACCTAAAAAAATCCACGATCTTAATATCATTTACAAATAAGGAACATTCTCTTCACAACTAACAAAATCCAGACCTTAATATCACCTGCAAATCACTAACATTTTCTTAACAACTAACAACATCCACAACCTTAATATCATATGTAAATCAGTAACATCCAATTCACAACTCACAACATCCACAATCATAATATCATCTGTAAATCAGTAACATCCTTTTCACAACTAACAACAACTACAACCTTAATATCATCTGTAACTCAGTAACAGCCTCTTCACAACTAACAATATCGACACCTTAATATCTTCTGTACATCACTGATATCCTCTTCACAACCAAAAAGATCCACAGCGTAAAAATAATCTTTAAATCAGTGACATCCTCTTCACAACTAACAATATTCACAGCTCAATATCATCTGTAATTCAGTAACATCATCTTAACAACTGACAACATCCACATCTAAATATCATATGTAAATCAGTAACATCCTCTTCACAACTCACAACATCCACGACCTTTATATCAACTGCAATTCAGTAACATCCTTTTAACAACTGACAACATCTACGACCATAATATCATCTGTAAATAACTAACATCCTCTTCACAACTAAAAACATCCACATCTTTATATCCTCTGTAAATCAATAATATCCTCTTCACAACTGACAACATCCACACCTCAATATCTATAAATCCGTAATATCCTTTCCACAACTCAACACATCCACGACCACAATATCATCTGTAAATAATAAACATCCTATTCACAACTAACAACATCCAAACCTCATTATCAAAAGTAAAAACGTAGCATACTTTTAACAACTAACAACATCCACACCTTAATATCATCTGAAAATCAGTAATTTCCTCTTCAACACTAACAACATCCACACCTCAATATCATCTTTAAATCAGTAACCACCTCTTTACAACTAACAACATCCACAATCTTAATATCATCAGTAAATCTATAACATCCTCTTCACAACAAAAAAATCCACGACCTTAATATAATCTATAAATAAGGAACATTCTCTTCACAATTAACAAAATCAAGACCTTAATATCATCAGCAAATCAGTAAAATTTTCTTAACAACTAACAACATTCACAACATTAATATCATCTGTAAATCAGTAAAACCTCTTCACAAATAACATCAACGACCGTAACATCATCTGTAAATCAGTAACATTCTTTTCAAAACTCACAACATTCACAACCTTAATATCATATATAAATTAGTAACATCCTATTCACAATTCACAACATCGCAACCATAATATCATCTGTAAATCAGTAACATCCTCATTACAACTAACAACTACCACAACCTCAATATCATCTGTAAATCAGTAACAGCCTCTTCAACACTAACAACATCCACACCATAACATCTTCTGTAAATCACTCATATCCTCTTCACAACTAACAAGATCCACAGCGTAAAAATCATCTTTAAATCAGTAACATCCTCTTCACCACTAATAATATTAACACCTCAATATCACCTGTAAATCAGTAACATCATCTTAACAACTAACAACTTCCACACCTTAATAGTATCTGTAAATCAGTAACATCCTTTTCACAAGTAACAACATCCACATCCTAATATCATATGTAAATCAGTAACATCCTCTTCACAACTGACAACATTAACGAAATTATTATCATCTGTAAATCAGTAACACCCTCTTCGCAACTCACAACATTCACAAACGTAATATCATTTGTAAATCAGTAATACTCTCTTCACAACTCACAACATCCACGATCTTTGTATCAACTACAAATCAGTAATATCCTTCTCACAAGTAAACACATCGACGACCATAATATTATCTGTAAATGAGTAACATTCTCTTCACAACTAACAACATCAACGCAATTAATATCATCTAAAAATCAGTAACATCCTCTTCACAATAAACAACATCCACAACTTTAATATAATCTGTAAATAATAAACCACCTCTTCACAACCAACATCATCCACAACCTTAATATCATCTGTAAGCTAGTAACATCCTTTTGATAACTAACAAAATCAGCGAAATTGATATCATTTGTAAATCAGTAACATCCTCTTCACAACTAACAAAATCCACGAGATTAATATCATCTGTATATAAGTAACATACTGTTCAAAACTAACAACATCCACACCTTAATATCTTCTTTGAATCACTAACACCCTCATCACAACTAAAAACATCCAAAGCCTAAAACTCAACACAAAATCAGTAACATCCATCCACTTCACAACTAACAACATTCACACCTTAATATCATCTGTAACTCAGTAACATCCTCTTCGTACCTAACAACAACCACAACTTAATATCATCTGTAAATCAGTAACATTTTTCTCAAAACTAACAAGATACACACTTTAATATCATCCGTAAATCAGTAGCATTCAGTTCAGAACAAACAACATCCACGACCTTTATATCAACTTTAAACCAGTAACATCCTTGTTACAACTAACAACATCCACGACCATAATATCATCTGTAGATAAGTAACATACTCTTCACAACAAACAACAACCACAACCTTAATATCATTTGTAAATAAGTATGATCTTCTTCACAACTAACATTATTGTGACCTTCATATCATCTCTAAATCAGTAACACCCTCTTTACAACTTTAAGCATATACACCTTCATTTTATCTGTATATCAGTAATATCCTCTTTAATTCACTGTTTTAATTGTGATTATTTGTCCTACATGTGTTATACTTATTACAGTGAACCCTGTTTCTAGTATTTAATGTCAGGTTTCTATTTCCACCATTGTCCTTTCGCTAAATGGTTCCACTGCAAAGTTAAGGTCTAGAATTGTTTAAAGTGCTTCTAAGTTCGTCTTGTTGCCTATATGTTCAATCTTCTTCTTTACTTCGAAATGTTTAGAAGGCATTATTTGTGGCATTAATGTCATTACTACCAAAAATCGATTCGTAACGGCGTTTCACTTCCCGGAATGTAATTCACAGAAATACGAGTTTAATTTCAATTAATATTCCTTGACATGTTGAAACAAGCGATGTAGTCTTTCTGTTTCTCATAACGAGCGTCAAAATCGTGCTGAAATGTCAAAGTACACTTAGTTGCCATAGAAACCACAGACATGAAAGCATCAGCTACTCTTACACTTTCGTTACACCTTTTACATTGGCCTCACACTTGACTGGTTGCACTCTTAGGAGCTGCGAGATATAATTGAGATTCGATTGTCTTCCGTTCCTTATGCAAGAAGGCACAAGAAAACTTTATGTGCTATAGGTCGTGTGTGGTTCCCTAGTGGAATTAGCTAAATGATTTTGGTAATTTTCACTGTTGCACATGCGCGTTTCGTTGACGAGCTGAGCGAGGATTCTCTCGTACGTTAAGTGTTTCGTCTCTGAATGTAATCTGTGATTCTAGTGTCACATTTCTCCAGTGTCCCTGGTGAGGGTTGATTCTCTAGCGAGTACATTTGGTTACAGAGCATTAGCCCTTTTTTATTTTTTAAACCAGCCCTTCCACCACGGTTCTTCGCTGATCAACAGTGGATACCATTAGTTATCTACGAGTCATTACCCATGTGGCAAACATTCTCTGAGTTCTGTTAAATTGTATCCCATGGTATTTATTATTTAAAGCACAAAGATTCCAAAAAAAGTTTATTACTTCCAGCGTAAAGTAACGGAATGAGTTCTCTCTGCTTTGTTTACCATATGAAATCGAACCCTGGATCTTAGCGTTGTAATCCTTAGCTTATAGTTTACTCATCACGAAATTATTAAAACATAACACGTTTTAACAGAACTTATCATCTTTCATTATAATGTTTAATTCTAATTACGGTTGATCCACCATGACATAATTAAACAAAACATGTTATTAGCTGTTTAATTAAACCTAACATATTGCCTTATTTTACAATGTCTAGTTTTAAAAAAAAAATCGAATGTTTTAAAACGTACGTTTTTAAAATGTTCAATGTGTTGATTTGCGAAAAAAACAACCTTTGCACATCTGAGAAAATCGACTCTCGCATGCGCTTAGTCAGTAATAAAAAAATATTTCGGTGGGTCAGCGGTAACTTTCTGAAGTTATCACGTTCAATTTCGGAATTGGATTCTAAGATGCGGTCAGAATGTAGCTAACCAAGCGTTTACTTTCCCTCAAAAAGTGCCCGGCATGGCCAAGTGTATTAAGGCGTTCGACCGGTAATTCGAGGGTCGCGGGTCTGAATCCTGGTCGCATCAAACATGCTCGCCCTCCCAACCGTGGGGACGTTATAAGTGACGGTCAGTCACACTATTCGTTGGTAAAAGAGTAGACCAACACTTGGCAGTGGGTGGTGATGACTAGCTGCCTTCCCTCTAGTCTTACACTACTAAATTAGAGACGACTAGCGCAGATAGCCCTCGAGTAGCTTTGCGCGAAATTCAAAAACAAAACAAAATCTACTAAAAACCACTGCAAGTTGTTAGAATACACGGAAAACATAAATTTAGTAAGTTGGTTGTGACATTGAAATACATTTCAGTTTTTGTTGGTTTTCTTCATAAGTAACCAACCTAAGATGTAAAGCAACAAGAGACCTGACCTGACCTGAACACCTCTCAATGCTAAAGGATTCGCGTCTAACTGAAGCTCATTGGTCTAAAATTGGTTCACAGAAGGCGGTAGAGAATTATAGCGGCGTTCAAGTTAATTCAAGAAATGAAAATTCACCGACTTTAATCCAACCAATTGTAGTCTCGATAGCATACTCTAAAAAATAGAAACTCGTAGAATTATTTCATTACAGCTTGGATAGGAGACTAAATAATTCAAACCCAGATAATCATTTTATTATATTCTCAATAATGTTTCTCTTTGTTCTGTTTTTGTTGGACTCAACTTTGGAAAAGCAGGCATGTTCCGTGGCGGGACTCGAAGGATTGCAGATTGAAAGTCATAAACATTAAAACATTACAAATCAAATCAGCAAAGAAGCATAGTCTATTTAAACTGTCAGTGAACAGGAACGTGTTTAGATGCATCGATCATTGTTTTAAACCTCTGAAATAATTGATGATTCAATCATCGTCAAAAGAATTTTCTCCCTACACCATTACACCTCCTCTATCAGGACTATAATATCTACTTAGAATCATTCATTGTCTAAGGTTTGTGTCACTCAAGCTATTTTTTGTTTACTTATACTGGAAGTAAATTATATTTGATTAATTCTCGAATGACATATAACAATTTCTATATTAACTTTTGTGTGGTTTAAAATGTCATAAAATTTTGAGGATTATATCAAAATTAATAACTTGAGATGTTGTCTTATGTCGTTTGGACCGTTGTTACAAAATAAGTCATTGAGTTGTTGTCTCATGTATGTTCTGTTTAAGTCATTATTCGAAACCAATCACCTGAGATGTTGTCTGTCTGATTTGACCGTTGTTCAGGAACAGTCACTCGAGTTGTCGATATCGGTTTCGACCATCGTTAAAGAATCAGTCTTTGACATGTTGTTTGATATCTGGTTTGACCATTGGTACAAAATCAGTCACTTCAAATATTGTTTGTTTCGACCATTGGTACAAAATTAATCTCTCAATATGTTGTCTGATATCTTTGGTATTTAAAAAGAAATTCAGCCATTTTACCAGATCTTCTTAACGATAGCCAGATTGTCTATCATTTGCTGATGCTAACTGATGTTCTGGAACAGTCAGTAAAGTAAACGGTCTTTGTCAGCTCACGGTTGTTTACGATCATAACTCACTAGCTGTAGTTGTGTAGGAATCAAATCAGTTGACATTCTGTTTCTCTATAGTAAGTTTGTGATGAGACAGAAATCAGTTGACATTCTGTTTCTCCATAGTAAGTTTGTGATGAGACAGAAATCAGTTGACATTCTGTTTCTCCATTGTAAGTTTGTGATGAGACAGAAATCAGTTGACATTCTGATTCTCCATAGTAAGTTTGTGATGAGACAGAAATCAGTTGACATTCTGTTTCTCTATAGTAAGTTTGTGATGAGACAGAAATCAGTTGACATTCTGTTTCTCTATAGTAAGTTTGTGATGAGACAGAAATCAGTTGACATTCTGTTTCTCCATAGTAAGTTTGTGATGAGACAGAAATCAGTTGACATTCTGTTTCTCCATAGTAAGTTTGTGATGAGACAGAATGGATGTATTACCTGATTAGATACTGTAAAAAAACACGTATATTAGAAACAAACGTAAATATTTCATTTTGATGACTTATTTTACACAAACTAAAAGAACATGGATTCTAATTTACGTGTCTTACAGAAAATGTGGCTTCATTTTAAAGTGGCACGTCACTTTACACAAGCTAACGAAAGAATGTAGAGTTATGTTAGATGAACTACGAATAAAGAGTTGAATATTTGTTATCTGTGTATATTATACACACCAGTTCTAACTGCAGAAATGTACGAAATAAGTTTTATTTCTTAGTTGGAGTAAGAAATTACTTGAATTTCACATTCGATTTCAACATTTTTTACAAGACAAGCGTAAGAAAAACGCAATTCATGTGTTTAATGGCCATTCCTAATACTAGTCAAGTGAAGACCACTTCAGTAAACATGAGATACGAGAAATCTAGTGGAATCCGTTAACGAACACTTCGTCAGAAATAAATCGTAAAAGAAAACAAAATTAAATAATAAAGGTAGAGAGACACGAATGTTGCATTTTATTATCTACTCACTGTTTTATGATCAGTAGTAAACCTAGCAATAACGTGACATCATAAGAAACGTGAAGGGATGCATATATATTCTGGGCAGACTACCTCTCACCACCTGAACTATAATGCATATATATTCTGGGCAGACTACCTCTAACACCACCTAACTATAATACATATATGTTCTGGGCAGACTATCTCTCTCACCACCTGAACTACAATACATATAAATTATGGGCAGACTACCTCTCTCACCACCTGAACTATAATACATATATGTTCTGGGCAGACTACATCTCTCACTACCTGAACTATAATATATATGTTCTGGGCAGAACTACCTCTCTCACCACCTGAACTATAATACATATATGTTCTGGGCAGACTACCTCTCTCACCACCTGAACTATAATACATATATATTGTGGGCAGACTACCTCTCTCACCACCTGAACTATAATACATATATGTTCTGGGCAGACTACATCTCTCACTACCTGAACTATAATGCATATATGTTCTGGGCAGACTACCTCTCACCACCTGAACTATAATACATATATATTGTGGGCAGACTACATCTCTCACCACCTGAACTATAATACATATATATTGTGGGCAGACTACCTCTCTCACCACCTGAACTATAATATATATATGTTCTGGGCAGACTACCTCTCTCACCACCTGAACTATACTATATATATGTTTTGGGCAGACTACATCTCTCACCACCTGAACTATAATATATATTTGGGCAGACTACCTCTCTCACCACCTGAACTATAATATATGTTCTGGGCAGACTACCTCTCTCACCACCTGAACTATAATACATATATATTGTGGGCAGACTACCTCTCTCACCACCTGAACTATAATATATATGTTCTGGGCAGACTACCTCTCTCACCACCTGAACTATAATACATATATCTTCTGGGCAGACTACATCTCTCACCACCTGAACTATAATATATATGTCTGGGCAGACTACCTCTAACCCCTGAACTATAATACATATATTGTGGGCAGACTACCTCTCACCACCTGAACTATAATGCATATATTTCTGGGCAGACTACATCTCTCACCACCTGAACTATAATACTATATATTGTGGGCAGACTACATCTCTCACCACCTGAACTATAATATATATGTTCTGGGCAGACTATCTCTCACCACCTGAACTATAATACATATAAATTATGGGCAGACTACCTCTCACCACCTGAACTATAATACATATATTTCTGGGCAGACTACATCTCTCACTACCTGAACTATATATATGTTGGGCAGACTACCTCTCTCACCACCTGAACTATAATACATATATCTTCTGGGCAGACTACCTCTCACCACTGAACTATAATACATATATCTTCTGGGCAGACTACCTCTAACACCACCTGAACTATAATACATATATCTTCTGGGCAGACTACCTCTAACACCACCTGAACTATAATACATATATCTTCTGGGCAGACTACATCTCTCACCACCTGAACTATAATACATATATGTTCTGGGCAGACTACCTCTCTCACCACCTGAACTATAATACATATATGTTCTGGGCAGACTATCTCTCTCACCACCTGAACTACAATACATATAAATTATGGGCAGACTACCTCTCTCACCACCTGAACTATAATACATATATGTTCTGGGCAGACTACATCTCTCACTACCTGAACTATAATATATATATGTTCTGGGCAGACTACCTCTCTCACCACCTGAACTATAATACATATATATTGTGGGCAGACTACATCTCTCACCACCTGAACTATAATACATATATATTGTGGGCAGACTACCTCTCTCACCACCTGAACTATAATATATATATGTTTTGGGCAGACTACATCTCTCACCACCTGAACTATAATATATATGTTCTGGGCAGACTACATCTCTCACCACCTGAACTATAATACATATATATTCTGGGCAGACTACATCTCTCACCACCTGAACTATAATACATATATATTCTGGGCAGACTACCTCCAACACCACATAAACTATAATTTTTTTATCATCTCCCTATAAGTGTAAGACGAATTTTCTAGTGGATACTGTTAGCTCGGTGAATTGTATGTAAAACTGTATTTAGCATGCACCCATAACGCAGGTGAATTGTATGTAAAACTGTATTTAGCATGCACCCATAACGCAGGTGAATTGTATGTAAAACTGTATTTAGCATGCACCCATAACGCAGGTGAATTGTATGTAAAACTGTATTTAGCATGCACCCATAACGCAGGTGAATTGTATGTAAAACTGTATTTAGCATGCACCCATAACGCAGGTGAATTGTATGTAAAACTGTATTTAGCATGCACCCATAACGCAGGTGAATTGTATGTAAAACTGTATTTAGCATGCACCCATAACGCAAACATCTTCAGCCTGATCTCTACAGACTAAACACTGGGAACATTTTGAAAAATTTGTTGAAATACCTGGAAACAAGAACCCACTTCTCTTACAACAACCAACTTTTCTAACAAGAACCCACTTCTCTACTAGACTTAGCTTTACGAAACCGCTACAAGGTATGATGTAACTATTGCACAGTTATACCGAGTGTATAAAACAATAAATATAATAGTTTGTATCTGTGTTACCAAGAGTATCAAACTGTAGTGGAAGATTGTTTCAAGTATATATTTAGTGTAGTGAGAAATAGTAAAAAGTGATATTTACTCTAACTGATAATTACTACAACTGATATCCACTGTAGTGAAAGATTGTTAGAAATTATATCTACTACAGTACTTGTGAGAAATTGTTAGAAGTGATGTCTACTATAATTGGAGACTGCTACAAGTGAAATATCTACTTTAAAAAAGATTGTTACAACTAAAATATACCATAAATCGAGATTGTTACAAGTAATACATATTTACTGGAGAGCGAGATTACAACACGTGGTATCTATTGTAACGATAGATTATTACAAGTGATATTTACTGCAGTGCTACATTACTACAAGTGATATCTATTGTAGTGCGAAATTGTTACAACGGATATCTACTGTAACGGGAGATTACTACAAGTCTTTGTTTCTTTGTTTTGAATTTCGCTTAGAGCTACACGAGGGCTATCTGCGCTAGCCTCCCTAATTTAGCAGTGTAGGACTAGAAAGAAGGCAACTAGTCATCACCACCCTCCGCCAACTATTGGGCTAGTCTTTTACCAATGAATAGAGGGATTGATCGTAACATTATAGCGCCTCCACGGCTGAAATTGCAAGCATGTTTGATGCGACGGGGATTCGAACCCGAGACCCTCAGATTACGAGTCGGACTTCTTAACCCACCAGGCCATACTGGGCTACTGCAAGTTATATCTACTCTAATGTGAGAAATAAAGTCTACTGTAGAGAGATATTGTTTCAAGTAATATCTACTGTAGAAAGAGATTCTTAAAGGTAAAATATACTGTACTGCGAGATTTGTACAAGTGATATCTACTGTATTGGGAGATTATTACAAGTAATAGCTACTATAGTGAGAGATTCTTAGATGTAATATCTACTGCAGTGCGAGATTGTTACAAGTGATATCTACTCTAAATAGAGATTACTGCAAGTTTTATCTACTGTAATGAGAGATTACTACAAGTGATATCCACTTTAATGATAGATTGCGACATTGTTACAAGTACTATCTTCTGTAGGACGAGACTACTGCAAGTGTTATCTACTGTAATGCGAAATTGTTACAATAATATCAACTGTAGTGCAACTTTGTTACAAATGATATCAACTGTAGCACGTGATTACTAATATTGATATCTGTTGTAATGAGAGATAACTATAACTGATATCTATTCTAATGGGAGATCACTACAAGTGATATTTACTTTAATAACTCTTTGTTACAAGTAATATCTACTGAAGTGAGACATTGTTACAAGTAATATTACTGTAATGGAAGATTGTTACAAGTACTATCTACTGTAGTACAGGATTGTTACAGGTAATATTTGCTGCAGTGAGCGAGTGTAACAAGTGATATTTGCTTTAGTACGAGGTTTCTAGAAGTGATGTAAACTGTTGTGGGAGATATTTACGTGCGATATATATTGTGGTAGGAGATTGTTACAAGTAATATTTAATGTAGTGCGAGATTGTTAGAATTGATATACACAGTAGTGCGAGATTACTACAAGAGATATCTAGTGTATTGGGAGATTGTTACAAGAAACATATACTACAGTGCGAGATTGTTACAAGTAATATCTACTGTAGTACTATATTATTACAAGTGATATCTACTCAAACGGGAGATTACTACAAGTGATATCAGAAATTGTTACAATTATATCTACTGTAGTGCGATATTCTTACAAGTGATATTTATTATAGTGAGACATTGTTACAAGTAATATCTATTGTAGTGGGATATTGTTAAAAGTGATATCCACCGTAGTGCGAGATTACTACAAGTGATATTTACTGTAGTGAGACATTGTTACAAGTAATATCTAATGTAGTGCGAGATTGTTGCAAGTGATATTTACTGCAATGGGAGATTATTAGAAGTTACTTCTTCTGTAGCGGGAAACTGTTACAAGTTATATCCATTGAAGTGTTTGACTGCACAAGAAATTTGCAAACAACAACCGAGAAAGTTGTATTAAACTTGCTTCTATCTCCCTAATTTTTCTTGCTGTAAAATTTTCGAAGGTCTTCGTATTTCGATATCAAACAATAAGACTGAAATTCACCATTAGTTAGAAACAACTGGTATCATTTGAAAATCTGCGCACGAATGAATTTACTGTTTGTATCTTTATTCTGGTCGCTGTTCTTCATCGTAACTCAAATTTGCTGTCTGTACGTGGATTTCCGCTAATATATGTGAACAATTTATTTTATAGTAAACACTTCCCACTTCTCTACTCAGACAAAGGTGATGATGCTACGCACTAAACTTGTGAGTGGTCAAATGGTTAAGGCACTAGACTCGTAATCTGAGGATCGCGGGTTCGAATTCCCGTCACACTAAGCATGCTTGCCACGGGGGCTTTGTAATGTGACGGTCACTCCCACTATTCGTTTGTAAAAGAGTAGTAGCCCAAGAGTTGGCGATGGGTGGCGATGACCAGTTACCTTCCCTCTAGTTTCACACTGCTAAATTAATGACGGCTAGCGCAGATAGCTCTCTTGTAGCTTTATGCGATATTTAAATACAAATAAACAAACCATTTAACAAAAATCAGCATAAATAAGGCAGAATTATGTCTGGCAACTCTCTCCTAAAATGTCACTTCAACGTCCAGACTCAGCTTGCTAATGGTGATAGACTGACCTTAATAAAAATATTTTTAATTGGCTATTTATTGTAATGTTGTGTGTTATTTATTATTATAACGTTACGCACAAGTACCAGGAAATAACAGTTAACATTTTGTTTGTTGTAGTTTTATATCAGTGAATATGTCTAATCTTTGTTGTACATTTATTATATATTTTAAACACAGTCAGTGGGGTGGCTGGAAAGAACAAAACCAGCGCAACAGTAAACTGTTCTCAAACATGTAACATTCAACTGAACGTACAGTAAACTGTTCTCAAACATGTAACATTCAACAGAACGTACAGTAAACTGTTCTCAAACATGTAACATTCAACTGAACGTACAGTAAACTGTTCTCAAACATGTAACATTCAACTGAACGTACAGTAAACTGTTCTCAAACATGTAACATTCAACAGAACGTACAGTAAACTGTTCTCAAACATGTAACATTCAACTGAACGTACGTGTTTATATAAAAACATAGAAAATAAGATTTCTAAAAATTATTACTTTAAAAGTGGGGAATGAGAATCATGAATGTGTACAGAAATCAGATGAATATAAAGGTTTTATTTTCTAGCCTACACTGGGGATTTGGGAACCAGTTGAATATACATGTAAAGGTTTTATTTTCTAGCCTACACTGGGGATTTGGAAACTAGTTGAATATACATGTAAAGGTTTTATTTTCTAGCCTACACTGGAGATTTGGAAACCAATTAAATATAAATGTAAAGGTTTTATTTTCTAGCCTACACTGGGGATTTGGGAACCAGTTGAATATACATGTAAAGGTTTTATTTTCTAGCCTACACTGGGGATTTGGGAACCAGTTGAATATACATGTAAAGGTTTTATTTTCTAGCCTACACTGGGGATTTGGGAACCAGTTGAATATACATGTAAAGGTTTTATTTTCTAGCCTACACTGGGGATTTGGGAACCAGTTGAATATACATGTAAAGGTTTTATTTTCTAGCCTACACTGGGGATTTGGTTTAGTTTGTTTTGAATTTCGCGCAATCCTACACGAGGGCTATCTTCGCTAGCCGTCCCTAATTTTGCAATATAAGACTATAGGAACGACAGCTAGTCATCACCACCCACCCCCAACGCTCGGGCTCCTCTTTTACCAATGAATAGTGGGACTGATCATCGCGTTATAATGCCCTCACGACTGAAAGGGCGAACATGTTTTGATGGGTACACTAGGGACCGTAAAAAAGTAGACAAACAAGGCTATCAACAGTGTCTACGTTGTTTTCTCCAGCTACAAATCTCTATTTTGAGTCTACTAAACTGATAAGTACTGTAGACATATTGAATAACTTTATCTTTCTTCTTCTGTGAAATTACAACACTAAAGTCAGACCATCAGTTTCAAACTTTACAGATGTTGCATATTGATCTAATGATATTTAGGTTACCTACAACAATGTTGTATTGAACTAGATAAGTGTTTCCTTTTTCCATCACGTTAACTTGTGTCTTCATTTCCGGTTTCCATTTATCTCGTAACGAATATAGTTTATGAACGTGTCCATGTATGACTTTCCCTACATATTACAATACATATTCGGGAAACTAATTTAGGACTACGAACATAGAGTCGAGGTTCTTTATCCTTCAAAAGAAATAAATTAGGAAGTTAGCGCGTGGACAAGAACGTTCCAGACGTGAAACCACCGACCACGTTCCAATGAGGGCGAATTATACTAACTTCTATTTTTTTATTATCTGTGTTAACATTTAGTTCACTAAATGACACATAGGGGCGGTAAGATTGATATGCTTGAGTGAGCTCTTGTTAAATGAATTCACTGTGATTAATTGTTTCATGAATTAAGAACAGTGAAACAAACTGAGATTTGTAAAACGAGTGTTTTGAAGCTTGTTTAGCTGTAATATTTTATTTCGTTTTCTTATCAAGATTTCTGTGGCTATTAATGTCCCGATCAAGAGCTTTAACCATTAGCACAAAGTACTTTGTCCTTAGTCATTCCAAACATGTCTTTTTTTAACCAAAGTTTGAGGGAATTTTTTTTAAATCAGTAATTGACTTTTGTTGTACTAATCATGAGTAATAAATCATCGAACCAATCAAGGTTCTAACATAACTGTTGACCTTTAAACTGGAAATATCTTAAAGTTCGTTCTAATGTAGCGGGACTCGACCCCATACTTCTCGGGACGCTTTATTTCCTGAAAAAAAGATATTAACCATATTCGTATCTACTTTCTTCCCACTTGATACCTATTTTTCAATTATTCATGCAATCCATTCACAACATGGGTAGCCAGGCATAACGAGATGGTTAGGGCGCTCCATTCGTAATCCGAAGATCGCGAGTTCGAATCCCGATTATAGCAAGCATGCTTGTCCTTTCAGCCGTGGGGCGTTACAAGTCAATCCCACTATTCGTTGGTAAAAAAGTAGCCCAAGAGTTAGCGGTGGGTGGTGATGACTAGATACCTTCTCTCTAGACTTAGGGATGTCTAGCACAGATAGCCCTCGCGAAACTTTGCGCGAACATTCTCAGCCCTAAGCATATATAAATTTAAATACATGCTGACATATATACACAAGTTGGGAAACCTGAAATACAAGGAAAGTAAGGAATAGAAGAAACTATTAATTATTTCCAACTTTGTTCAAAAGTCTTTTCCTTTAGTCAACACACAAATATATTATATATATTATTACTATTATTAAATATATTATTTCACAATACTTTGTTTTTAACCGTCCCTAACTTATCAGTAAAAGACTAGAATGAAGGCACCTAGTTGGTTGTTCGAATTTACGTACCATGAAACACCATCGTTGGAACGTTGCAAGGTGACCTCAACTCGTGGCAGCAAATAGTGGGATTGACCATAACTTTATGACATCTGTACGGCTGAAAGTAAGACCATGGCTGGTGTGACAGGGATTTGAACCTGCGACTTTCAAAGTTCCCTGACTACCTCATTAAGACGAGTCAGTCACGTGATGAAGCCAAATGAGAAGAAACTCAATGGATATTCTGGTTAGAAACAAATCTAACAAAATGATAAAGATTTTCTTGTTCTGCATCTGTCACATAATATTCACTTCAAATCTAAGTATTACATTAATTACCTCAAATGATACGATTTAATTCAACTGAAATACAATTCACAATATATCCCATATAACTTTAAAAATATTCATAAACACAATATGTATACAAATACAGACAATATTGTTTATTAATATCACCAATGTCTGCCTGATATTATCATAGTATTGTTACTGTTGTCAGTCTCGTATTATCTCAATATTGGTTACTAATCTTACCAATGACAGTCTGAGATATTAACTTGTCTATATTCTACCTTCTACAATATCAGATACTGACTTCTCTATAGTCTACCTGCTACAATATCAGATAATGATTTTTCTAGAGCCTACCACCTACACTATAAGATGATGACTTTAATATAACCTAACTGCTACAAACATCAGATAACAACTTCAGTATAGTCTGCCTGTAACAATATCAGATAATGGCTTGACTACTGTGTACACTTTACAATATCAGATTCTGACTTCTCGATCATCTACAAGTTACAATATCAGGTACTGACCTAAGTATATTCTACCTGTTACAACATCGGGTAACGACTTGAGTATAGTCTACCTGCTACAATATCAGATAATAGTTTGTCCTTAGTCTACCTGCTACAATATCAGATAATAGTTTGTCCTTAGTCTACCTGCTACAATTTCAAATAATAGTTTGTCCTTAGTCTACCTGCTACAATATCAAATAATAGTTTGTCCTTAGTCTACCTGCTACAATATCAGATAATAGTTTGTCCTTAGTCTACCTGCTACAATATCAAATAATAGTTTGTCCTTAGTCTACCTGCTACAATATCAGATAATAGTTTGTCCTTAGTCTACCTGCTACAATATCAGATAATAGTTTGTCCTTAGTCTACCTGCTACAATATCAGATAATAGTTTGTCCTTAGTCTACCTGCTACAATATCAGATAATAGTTTGTCCTTAGTCTACCTGCTACAATATCAGACAATAGTTTGTCCTTAGTCTACCTGCTACAATATCAGATAATAGTTTGTCCTTAGTCTACCTGCTACAATATCAGATAATAGTTTGTCCTTAGTCTACCTGCTACAATATCAGATAATAGTTTGTCCTTAGTCTACCTGCTACAATATCAGATAATAGTTTGTCCTTAGTCTACCTGCTACAATATCAGATAATAGTTTGTCCTTAGTCTACCTGCTACAATATCAGATAATAGTTTGTCCTTAGTCTACCTGCTACAATATCAGATAATAGTTTGTCCTTAGTCTACCTGCTACAATATCAGATAATAGTTTGTCCTTAGTCTACCTGCTACAATATCAGATAATAGTTTGTCCTTAGTCTACCTGCTACAATTTCAAATAATAGTTTGTCCTTAGTCTACCTGCTACAATATCAGATAATAGTTTGTCCTTAGTCTACCTGCTACAATATCAGATAATAGTTTGTCCTTAGTCTACCTGCTACAATATCAGATAATGACTTGTCTATAGCCTAACTTCTACCATATCAGGTACTAACCTGAGTATGGTCAAACTACTCTAATATCAGATAATGAAATGTTTATAGCCTACCTACTACAATATCAGATACTGTCTTGTCTATAGTCTATATCCTACAATTTGAGGTAATGGTTTGTCTATAGTCTGCCTGCTGCAATATCGGATATAGACTTGAGTGTAGTCTGCCTGCGACAGTATCAGATGATGACTTGAGTATAGTCTGCCTGTTACAGTATCAGATGATGACTTGAGTATAGTCTACCTGTTACAGTATCAGATACTGACTTTAGTATAACACATCTGCTACAATATCAGGTAATAACTTTAGTATACCCTAAGTACTACGCTATCAACTTAGAACTCTAGATGTTAACAACGTAGTTTTATGTACGGTGCTACAAAGTTGTCCCTGAAGTTAATTAACATAGTAACACTGTTTTATCTGTTTACAAGACACACGAGAACGTATTTTGTATTCGGTGTTATTAGGTTGTTCCTGAATTTAATATTTGATATTATATATTTCTGTCTCTGAACAACAATGGAATACCCATCTTATCATCTGTCTCTGAACAACAATGGAATACCCATCTTATCATCTATCTCTGAACAACAATGGAATACCCGTATTATCATATGTCTCTGAACAACAGTGGAATACCCATCTTATCATCTGTCTCTGAACAACAGTGGAATACCCATCTTATCATCTGTCTCTGAACAACAATGGAATACCCATCTTATCATCTATCTCTGAACAACAATGGAATATCCATCTTATCATCTGTCTCTGAACAACAGTGGAATACCCATCTTATCATCTTTCAGACGGTTTTTATTAAATTCCCGACTTTTCAATTTCTTAGTGGAATGTCTTTTTTTAGGTCACAGTGACGAGTTGTTCCTGCCAAGAGATTGAAGAACGTGAATGTTGGGACCTGTCACGTGCATTGTACAAGTTATTATATTGGATTTGATATTACCACTTAGATATTGATCACCCCGTGCCATTCCTGTTGTCAACAATATTATCTGATGAGGGGGGGTGTAACTCCTGGGAATGAAATACTGAAGGGGTTGATAGATTACCAACACTTCCTGGTTCCCAGCGATGAACTATGGGGTTAATACGTGTCTTGTACATCAATAAAGGATGATATAATACGCCGTTTGTGCTATTCGTCAGAAATCATGTACATGCAACCACCTTCTGCCCGCCCTGCGACAAATACGAGTGAGGGGTTTAATGAGGGCTTCCAACCGTTTGGTTATCAGTGAGAATGTGGCATCTGGATTTTGTTTTTGTCTTCAATCCCTCCTTTCCTTGCTACTCCAGCTTGCTATACTTAAAGGTAGAAATGTTGTACTTGTTTATTTCGGAAACGTACAGAGAATCAAACAAGGGTTAACTGTCTATAAATAAAGCCCTATGGATATCTGTGATACTTTTATATAATCATAAATACAAAAGTTAATCTATGATTAAAAGACAAATGTCATAGCTCTCTATAATTAATACAAAAGAATTGTCTGTTGTCTCTAATTTGAAAAATAGGGGTTATTTGTGATTGTTGTCTCTTAGTTTGAATGCAATAGTTATCTGTGTTTGTTGTCTCTTAGTTTGAACACGATAGTTATCTGTGTTTGTCATCCATAATTTTTAATGCAATAATTATCTGTGGTGATAGTCTATTATCTTAAACTTGCAGAGTAGTAAAAAAGGTACCATGCTTGTAGAACACTGAGTCAAATATTGTCCTGTATATAATGTGATCGAATAGAATCATAAAGCTCCAACGACCACAGAATTGTGAAGAAATGCGATTCATCAACCCTCATATTCCTAGTCTGGCTCACTGGTCACTAGGTTACTCTCCCCTGACCTAGTGGTTAAACTTTATCAACCCTCATATTCCTAGTCCGGCTCACTGATCACTAGGTTACTCTCCCCTGACCTGATGGTTAAACTTTATCAACTCTCATATTCCTAGTCCGGCTCACTGATCACTAGGTTACTCTCCCCTGACCTGATGGTTAAACTTTATCAACCCTCATATTCCTAGTCCGGCTCACTGATCACAAGGTTACTCCCCTTGACCAGTGGTTAAACTTTATCAACCCTCATATTCTAGTCCGGCTCACTGGTCACTAGGTTACTCTCCCCTGACCTAATGGTTAAACTTTATCAACCCTCATGTTTCTAGTCCGGCTCACTGATCACTAGGTTACTCTCCCCTGACCTAATGGTTAAACTTTATCAACCCTCATGTTTCTAGTCCGGCTCACTGATCACCAGGTTCCTCTCCCCTGACCTAGTGGTTAAACTTTATCAACCCTCATGTTTCTGGTCCGGCTCACTGATCACCAGGTTCCTCTCCCCTGACCTAGTGGTTAAACTTTATCAACCCTCATGTTCCTAGTCCGGCTCATGGTCACGAAGTCAAACTCCCCTGACCTAATGGTTAAAATTTTTCTACATTGAATTCTATAAAAGATAAAAGGGGAGGTGACGTCAGCATTCAAGGAATAAAGAATGAGATGATAATCAGTAAAACCAATACAAAACATAAAACTAGGGTTAAGGTGTAACCATGTTTATGTCGAAAAAATACAATTTGATAAAAGGTTTCAGACCAAAGCTCTCTGATAGAAGAATCAGACACAGCTGCAGGAGAGTTTTGTTGAAAATGACGACACCAGTTCAACCATACAGCTAACTTCGGTTTATCCGTCTTATCGTAACCGGGGTTTATCTGTGTAATCTGAGTTTCTTGTATGATAATAAAGTAATATTATTTTTTTATTCCTATGTGAGCACTTAGCCCTTAGACTAGCAAGACATAATGCACGTTTTGGTTTTCAAGTGACTTTCATCAACAAACAGCTGACAAACAATACTGAGAAACATAATATCCGTGGCATGTTCTGAAATATAGAACCTGAATCTTATTCACACTAACCAGTACGGAGTAAATATATGATACAACTTCAAGCCGTACAATACAGAGAGAGAATATATATTAAACCTAAAACCTTATAAATGGGTGTTGCTATCCTCCCTGCAGGTATAGACGAGAGGCCTTGATATTGAACTATAGCACGTTCTGGAATGAAAGGGTTATTTTATCCAGTTATAGCACTAGAACAACACGTTCTGGAATTGAAGGGTCGTTATACCTACTATAATCGCACGTCGTGGAATTCAAGGATCGTTGTATCCAGTTAAGACTGGATGGAGGTGGAAAAGTTTAACATATCCAGCTTTGCATCTAAGAACTTCTAGTGTGGGAATTAACACTTTTATTGATAAGCAGAGAACAACGTTTCGACCTTCCTAGGTTATCTTCAGGTTAATCTGAAACACGTTATCTCTAGCTGTTGTGAAAAACATTTTTATTTCAACTGGGTTTCTCGTCATCAAGAATATTTGGCTGTACTCCTCGTGGAACTACAATTGGTCTCCCATATTATTTATTAATAACAACGGGTGGAATTAAAACACATTTCAAAATTCGTCCTTCTGTTCGACTATACGTGAGATGTCTTAGTACACTGAAGGACAAAAGAAAGGTTAAATCATTTAGGTTCCATGGATCGATCCCTTTTACTCTGTACGACGCACAGTTTAGTTCTGGAGTATTGTTCTACAATTTAACTCTGGAGTATTGTTCCACAGCTTAGCTCTGAAGTATTGTTCCACAGCTTAGCTCTGGAGTATTGTTCCACAGTTTACCCTTGGAGTATTGCTCCACAATTTAACTCCGGAGCATTGTTCCACAGTTTAGCTCTGGAGTATTGTTCCACAATTTAGCCTTGGAGTATTGTTCCACAGCTTAGCTCTGGAGTATTGTTTCACAGCTTAGCTCTGGAGTATTGTTTCACAGCTTAGCTCTGGAGTATTGTTCCACAGTTTAGCCTTGGAGTATTGTTCCACAGCTTAGCTCTGGAGTATTGTTCCACAGTTTAGCCTTGGAGTATTGTTCCACAGCTTAGCTCTGGAGTATTGTTCCTAGCAAACTGGTTTGTTTGCACAATCATATCATCCAACTTATCTTTCTGCCAGCATTCTTTAATCTAATGTCAAATCTGACATGATTCTTCATGCACGAGATTAACAAATTGTCTGTGATATATCTTCCTCTACTTAATAATGTGATTCTACGTTTCAGGAATTTTATCTTGTTTTGAAATGTGATTTCAGATCAGAGCGGATAATTATTTTGTTTTAACTTGAGAAATAAAACTTGGGTGCATTAAGGTAAGTTTTCTATTATTACTAACCCACAGTGGCTTAGCGGTATGTCTGCGGACTTGTACGCTAAAATCCGGGTTTCGATACCTGTGGTGGGCAGAGCACAGATACCCATTGTGTAGCTTTGTGCTTAATTCAAAACAACAACAACTGTTATTACTTTCTGTTTAAATATTTCATAAGTAAGTGCTATTCATCTGATGTTTCTTAACTTACAGAGCTTACAAGGGTTTATTTCTAAAGAGCCTTAAACCCCATATCACAGCCATGATAGAGAAATAAGCTAACTCCAGTTAACAAGACGATACACACAGTCACACATCATATCCAAACTAGCGCTGAACCAATGGGTTCACAATATAACAACCAAATATTTCTAAAAGGTCCCTTGTAACCACAAGACAACATGCAGGTACTTTTAAAGAACCCATTAGAACCATGTAACAATAACCAAATACTTCTAAAGGGTCCATTGGAACCATAAGACAGCAACCAAATACTTCTAATGGACCCACTGGAACTATGAGACAACAACCAAATTCTTCTAAAAGGCCTATTGAAAATATAAGACAACAACCAGATGCATCGAAGGCGTCCATTGAAATCATGAGATAACAACAATATATATCTATGTGGCCTAATCGAATCATTAGACACAATTCAAATACATCCATGAGAACCGTAAACACCTCAAATACAGAGACTAAGCGATACATGTGTATTTATAATGTAAGTTCCCTGTCCTCCTAACAAAATAAAGTCTTCTAGATCTGGTCCACCAAAGATGTTTTGTGCCGAAACAAAACGTTTACTCTTTGCCATAAAGGTCTAGTTTAATGTTATTGAAAAGAAAAATAATTAGCTTCCGTAATCTAACACTAACGTTGTTAGGTGATTCACCTTACGTGCAACATACTACTATTAGATACACAACAATGTTATTCACTATATAACACTGCTGTTTACTATATGACACTCTCTCGTTTACTAAACAACACATTGTTATTTGCCGTACAATACATTCGTGTTTACTGAACAAAATACTGTTATTTATTATACGTCCTGTTGTAATACTCCTGGATAAACAGTTAAATTGGTAGATCCAGAGAAACTGAGGCATCCTGTTGTAATATTGGATAAACAGTTAAATTGGTAGATCCAGAGAAACTGAGACATCCTGTTGTAATATTGGATAAACAGTTAAATTGGTAGATCCAGAGAAACTGAGAAATCCTGTTTTAATATTGGATAAACAGTTAAATTGGTATATCCAGAGAAACTGAGACATCCTGTCGTAATATTGGATAATAAATTTAAAGAATTTTGTGTAGTTAAAACTGGTTGTTTTGTTTTTATTCCTGAGTGTATTTTGTGTAGATGGAACTGAATATTTAGTTATCTATTTTTAAGGTGCGTCTGGTTAATATTGATTGTTTGGTGTCATATTGCTAAGCTGTTGTGTTTGATTCAGAAGTAATTTGAATGGTTTTAAGGTACTAGTTGTCTCAAATTCAAAACAAGGTTTGAGAACAGCGTTTAGAAACATCTAGTGAAATACTTGAAGATATTTTGTGTGTTCGCTTCCAGCAGCATTTGGTTGTGTATGTCGTGCAGAGTGATTTAGCAGAAGGCCCACAGTGGCTGAACGTGACCTCAGTTTTTAATATTTTATTGAATCGAATGGAGACCTTGTACGTTAAAGCGGTTTGTTTTTGTGTTATTGTACAGGTAGCTCTAATATATTAGATTACCTTGTATTTGTTTGTAAATATTTTCAATGTCGTCCTCATGTGTATCTAATCACTATGTCGCAGGATAATGTGTCGATATAAAGTTTCTGTATAGCATTCCAGCATCCCGTGTCTGGTTTGGTTGCGTCGATTTTGGCGTTTTAGCCAGAACCAATGTCTGCGCGCGCTCACCTCAAATCGTGACGCGTGCAAGATATGCTGCCAAAGTGTGCGCGTGTGAAATTATATTAGCATAATAGCAATGTTGTCATGGCAACCATTATCCGAGGCCAACTTGCACATAAGCTAAAGATTTGCTGACTTGTTTGTAGAGCACGACTTGGATGCGAAACCGTCACGTCTGGTCGTTGTCTGATGAGCTTATCTTGGACGAGAAGAACGAAAGGAACTAGTTAAAACTGAAGTCCAGAAATGGGAGAAAAGTACACCGGAACTTTCTGCAATGACTTTAGCACCCAATCTGATTCGAGAGGACAAAACGTCTAATAAACTCTAGATCAGGAACGTATTAAGAATGATTATGGAACTGGTAACCTAAACTTACCAGATGTTCCGAGACATCAAACACCCTATAATAAGAAATCTTTATTTTCTATCAGTAACTTCATGTTCAAACAAAGGTAAGATATCTTTGTACAATGTATTTTCTAACAGTTACTTCATGTTTGAAACAAAAGTAAGATTTCTTTGTACAATGTATTTTGTAACATTTGGTATTTATTGTTCCCTATAAGTAAAGTCAAAGAGAGAGTGTACCAACACCTTCTAGATATTTCACTGGTGACTTGGTTAAAGGCGCTCGACTCTCAATCTGCGGATTGCGAGTTCACATTTTGTTAACGAACTCGTTCATCCTACAAGCGGGAAGTTCAAAGTGAGTGTTCGACATCGAGCCGCCAACGAGTGTACTTTAGTTGGTGTTGAATGGGTGCCTTCCATTCTCTCACATCAAATCGCTGGCACGTAAGATAATACAAAAAAATGTTGAATATTTATTTGTTTTCATATTAGTGTTTACATATTCTGTCGTGTTTTGTTCATATTTAGTTTGTTTCAAACAATAACAATACTGTTTTATCAACATATTTATATTTCATGTTTGGTTTAGTCTTAACAAAAGCAGGACGGAAAGAAGAGCCTAATGTCTCGCTCACCAAGTTCGTTTCCTGATATTACAGTTCCCGCTTGTGTCGACAGAGAGCTGAGGTATTGTAGAACGTGATTTAATCAAGTTATGTTTAAAATTATCAAAATTATTTGAATCTAAACACCATAAAGTACAAATTACAATTAGCCTTCCCTATTCATATCAATATAAAGATAAATAAATGTGTATGATTGGGTTTAATTTAAACTATGTCAGCATTTACAGATGTACGAAGTACGAAGTGTGGAGAAAGATGTCTGTTCATTGTCGACAAAAACGATTAATCTCGACCTCAAACCACTTTATGTAATATCGCTTGTGGCTCTCAAGACTTATAGCGTTAAAAATTAGATTTCCATACTCGTGAAGAGCAAAGGATAAAAAACCGGTTGTGAGTTTTGTGATTAACAGATGAGTTAGTAACGTTTTTCATTTAATTCTTGTTGTTGTTTTTCTAATTAGTTACTTAGAATTTTAATTTTTTTCGAACGACACCATTGAAGGAAAACTTGGGATGTAGCTCACCAGGTGGAGTGATATCTATAGATATTTGTATGACAGACAGTGATGCTGTATTGATTGTTCCCCCCTCCCGTTAGGCTTTCTGCAACCTGCCAGAACAACATCATCTGCTCATGCGCAGTAACGATATGCGGCAGCCATACTAAACCTGTCTGGTATTGGGGAGTGACTATGGTGAAACAGCACTCTGGTACTTCATTCTCTAAAGTATCTTCGAGCCATCTCACGGCCAAGTTGGAAACACAAGTTAATGAATCTGTAAATAAGCAGCTAGCTTTTCAATGGTTCTGTTCAGAGTTTCTACGTTTGTTTTAGCAACACCAGGTGAGGAAACAAGAACTACACGGACCCCATTGTTGATGGTAAGACTAGGATTTATACCGTTGTATTAGAAATTTAAAAAAAAAACAGTCTAAATGTAAGTGAAATGTTTGTTATGATTCAACGAACCTGGTGAAGTAATTGAATTTCAAGCCTTACCTGAGACACAAGTGTCTGTCCAGTTTCTTCAATCAAAACCCACATTGAAATTTAAAAAAAAAACTTTCACATCACACATTTAAACAAAGATAAAAAAACACCTCATATTACTTGTCTTATTCCAGCAAACATTTTTATTACATCACCTTGTCCTGTTCATACCAATAATATTATGGTACCACCACATCTTGTGTATACAATAATTTTTATCACATCACCTTATCCTGTTCATACCAATAATATTATGGTACCACCACATCTTGTGTATAAAATAATTTTTATCACATCACCTTATCCTGTTCATACCAATAATATTATGGTACCACCACATCTTGTGTATACAATAATTTTTATTACATCACCATTTCCGATTTATATCAATAATTTTTATTGAATCACCTGATCCTATTTATTGTAATAATTTTTATAGAATCACCTGATCCTATTTATTGTAATAATTTTTATTGAATCACCTGATCCTATTCATTCCAATAATTATTATTAGATCATCTCCTATTCATGCCAGTAATTTTCATTACATTACCATCTATTTATTCCAATAAGTTTTATTACGTCACCATGTCCGATTTATAACAGTATTTTATTACATCACCATATATCATTTAAACCATTAGATTTTAATTATCACAATATCCTATTTTTACAAATAATTTTATTTCATCACGATATCTTATTTATAAGTGATTTTATTACATTAACATATACTAATCGTACCAATAATTTTAACTGTATCACCATGTCGAATTTATAACAATAATTTTATGACTCCGCCATATCCTCTACGTAACAATAATTTGTACTACATCAACTTATCCTGTTTAGAACAATATTTTTTACATCATATCCCCTTTCGAAAAGTTATTTTAATTACATCATTTGTCGTATTTGAACCAATATTTATTACGACACTTACATCACCATATCCAGTTTCTACCAATATTTTTATTACATAACCGTATCCAACTTATAACAATAGTTTTTATTAAATAGCAATGCCGTTTTTACACCAGTAACTTTTATTACATCACCATATTCTATTTATAACAGTATTTTTTCTATTATCCCCATATTCTATTTATAACAATAATTTAAAATGAATCACCACGTCCTATTTAGACCAGTATGTTTTATTACATTACCATATCATATTTATACCACAATTTTTATTTGATCGCCATCTTTGATTTATTCCAGTAGATTTTAGTACATCACCATATCCAACATATATCAATAATTTTTACGTCACCATATCCTATTTCTAAAAGTTTTTTTCTTACATCACCATGCCCTATTTATAACAATAATTGTTGTTACATCACCATATTCTATTTATATAAATAATTTGTATTACATCATCATGACCTCTTTATACCAATAATATTTATTACGTCACCATATCCTTATTTTGTTAAGAATTTCTGATACATCACCGTTTTCTGTTTATACCAGCAATTTTTTCACCACCTTATGGTTTTTATCAGAATAATTTTTATTGCATCATCATGTACTATTTGCAGCAGTAATTTTATACCATCAACATATCCCATTTCTGAGTTATTTTTATTACATTACCTTGTTCTGTTTATAATTTTTAATACAGCACCATGTCCAACTTAAACTTTTACTTCATTACGCTGTCCTATTTACATATGACCCAGCAAGGCCAAGCGTGTTAAGGCGTGTGACTTGCAATCTGAGGGTCGCGGGTTGGCATCCCGGTCCCGCCACACATGCTCGCCGTTCCAGCCGTGTAGGTGTTATAATGTGACGGTCAATCCCACTATTCGTTGGTAAAAGAGTAGCCCAAGAGTTTGCGGTGGGTGGTGATGACAAGGTGCCTTCCCGCTAGTCTTACGCTGCTAAATTAGGGACGGATAGCCCTCGAGTAACTTTGTATGAAATTTCAAAAAACAAACAAACCTATATATATTAAAAATTTTAATTACATCACGTTGTGCTATTTATACCAATAATTTTATTACACCACTATATCCTGTTTATATCTTTAGTTTGTATTATATCACCATATACTATTTATACCAATAATTTTATTTCAACCACAAGTCCTATAGATGAGAGTAACTTTTATTACATCACCTTCTCCTGTTTAAACCAATGATTTTTACATCAGCATGATATATGTATACCAATATTTTTACTACTTTACCATTTCTTATTGATACCAATATTCGTTATTACATCAACACGTCCTGTTTATAAAAAAAATAATTTTTATTACATCACCACCTCCTATTTATACAGGCTCGACGTGGCCAAGAGTGTTGAGGCATGCGACTCATACGTAATCTGAGGGTCGCAGGTTCGAATCCCTGTCACACCAAACATTCTCGCCCTTTTAGCCCTGGAGGCGTTATAATGTGACGATCAATCCCCCTATTCGTTGGTAAAAGAGTAGCCCAAGAATTGGCAGTGGGTGGTGATGACTAGTTGCGTTCCCTCTAGTCTTACACTGCTAAATTAGGGACGGATAACCCTCGAGTTGCTTTGTGCCAAATTCCAAAAACAAACAAACAATCCTAATTATAAAAATAACTTTTATTGTATCAGCACACATTATTTATTAAAATAATTTCTCTTATATCACCATGTCATATTTTACAAAATAATATTTATTACACACCTCTTCCTATTTATCAAAATAATAATTTTTATTACATCACCAAATCCTATTTTTAAAAATAATTTTCTCCTATCTTAATATCGAATTCATGCCAATAATTTTCATTACATATACCATATCCCATTTATACTTGTTGTATGTTACATCAGTATATCCTCTTTAAATCAATAAGTATATTGCATCAGCATGTCCTATTTATTTCAATAATGTTTACTACATCTTTATATCCTTTTTATACCAATAACTTTATAACACAACTATATCCTGTTTATATCTTTAGTTTTTATTACATCACCATATACTATTTATACCAATAATTTTATTCCATCCCCATGTCCTATAGATAAGAGTAACTTCTATTCCATCACTATATCCTATTTATACCAATATTTTTATTATTTCACCATATCATATTTATACAAATATCTTTGTTATATCACCAAGTACTTTTTATACGAGTATTTTTCATTGCATTACCATGTTCAAATCATACCAATTATTTTTATTTCATCATACTATCTTTTTCATAATAATAATTTTTATTACATCACCATGTTCTATTTATACTCGTATTTTAGTTATATCACCATGTCCTATTTATACCAATATTTTTATTTCATCACCATACTATGTTTATACCAATAATATGTATAACATCATCATATACTATTTATACCAATATTTTTATTTCATCACCATACTATGTTTATACCAATAATATGTATAACATCATCATATACTATTTATACCAATATTTTATTACATCACCGTATCCAACTTATAACAATATTTTTTTATTAAATAGCAATGCCGTTTTTACACCAGTAACTTTTATTACATCACCATATTCTATTTATAACAAATTTTTTTCTATTATCAACATGTTCTATTTATACCAATAATTTTAAATGAATTACCACGTCCTATTTAGACCAGTATATTTTATTACATCCCCATATCCTACTTATACTAATAATTGTTATTACAAACTATTTGCTATTTTAAAAATAATTTCAGTACATCATCATAATCAACATATATCAATAATTTTTACATCACCATATCCTATTTCTAAAAGTTACTATTCTTGCATCACCATGCCATATTTATAACAATTGTTGTTACATCACCATATCCTATTCATATAAATAATTTGTATTACATCATCATGACCTCTTTATACCAATAATATTTATTTCATCACCATATTCTTTTCATATTAAGAATTTTATTACATCACCATGTACTCTTTATACCAGTAATTTTATACGATCAATATATGCTATTTCTGAAAGTAATTTTAATTACATCACCTTGGTCTATTTATATCAATTTTTATTACAACACCATATCTTACTTATACCAATAATTTTTATTACATTACATTGTGCAATTCATACCAATAATTTTCTTCCACCACTATATCCTGTCTATGTCTCTAATTTTTATTTCATCACCTTTTCCTGTTTCTACCAGTAACTTTTATTACATCACCTTCATATTTCTACCAATAATTTTTACATCAGCATGATATATTTATACCAATATTTTATTACTTTACTATTTCTTATTGATATTAATATTTGTTACTGCATCACCACGTCCTATTTATAAAAATACTAATTCTTATTATAACACCACATTTTATTTCTGAAAATAATAATTTTTACATCACCTTATCATATTTTAAAAAAATAATTTTTGTTGCATGTCAACATCCTGTTTATAAAAAAAATTATTACATCATCTCCTATTTTTTTAAAAATAACAATTTTTTTACATCCTGTCATTTTTTAAAAAAATAATAAGTTTATCAAATCACCATGTCTTATTTATACAAACAATTTTTATTACTTTACCATCTCCTACTTATAAATATAGTTTTTATTATGTCACCATATCTTATTTCTAACAATTATTTTTATTACATCACTCTTACCAATTTATATCAGGTTTTGTTAGATTACCATGTCCTGTTTATACCTATAATTTTATTACTTCACCTATTTATAAGTGTAATTTTTATTACAGAATTATATCCTTTTTTACACCAATAATTTTTTCTTACTTCATCATGTCTTATTTATATCAGTAATTTTATTACATCACCATGTTGTATATATAAGAAGAATGTTTCTTATTTTCTACCAATAGTTTTAATTGTATATAAATATCATATTTATACCTATAAGTTTTTTATATCTCCATATCCTATTTGTATCAATAATTTTTATTACATCACTATCCTTTATATAACCATATTTTTATCATATCATCATATCTTATATATACCATTACTTCTTATTTATCACCGTATTTTATTAATAACAAAATTTTATCACCGATTTCTACTAATAATTTCTATTCCATCACCATATCTTATTTATAAGAGAAATTTATTCTATTGCTATGTTCTATTTATATGAATATTTTTTTCTTCACTATATCCTATTTATAGCACTTATTTATACCAATAATTTTTATTATATCACCATATTATATTTATAGCAATACTTTTTATCACATAACCTTATCCTTCTTATACCAGTATTTTTTCCACATCCCCATATCCTATTTATACTAATACACTACCATTTCCTATTTATAACAGTGATTTTTATTGCATCACCATGTTGTATTAAAACCAATAATTTTCATTTCATTACCATATCCTACTTATACCAATATGTTTAAAATATCACCATATCCTATTTGGTGATAAGTTTATTAATAATTTCATTACATCAGCATATTATATTTATACCAATATTTTTGTTACATCACCATGTTCTATTCATAACAGTACTTTTATTACATAACCATATGCTATTGGACTATAACTTTTCATTTGTAACCATATCCTATTCATACCAATAATTTTTATTACATCACCTTATCCTATTTCTGCCAATAGTTTATATTTTATATCCTCTTTATAAGTGTTTTTATTACATTACCATGTCTTATTTTCACCAATAATTTTTACATCAACATATCATATGTATAGCAATATTTTATGACCTAACCACGTCTTATTTATAACAATGATTTTTATTACATCATAACATCGTATTTGTATCTCATCACTATAACTTACTTGTACCAATATTTTAATAAATCTTCATATCTTATTTATACCAATAATTTTATTACAAAATGTTATCCTATTTATACCAATAATATTTATTACATCTCCTTATCCTTTTTATACTAATAATTTTATTACATCACCATACCCTATTTATTCCAATATTTTTCAGATTATCATCTCCTATTTATACCAATATTTTTACATTATCATCTCCTATTTATACCAATAATTTTTATTACCTCACCAAAAATCTATTCATAGCAATAATGTTATTAAATCACCATGTCCTATTTATACCATTACTTTTTAATTATCACCATACCCTATTTATACCAATAATTTTATTACATAATCTTCTTCTATTTATTCCACTGATTTTATTACATCTCTATATTCTTTTTATAACAATGATTCTTATTACATTAGCATATCCTTTTTATTCCAATAATTTTTATTTCATCACCATATCTTATTTATAAAAGTGATTTTATTACATCACCAAGTCCTATTTATATCAATAATATTTATCACATCAACATATCATATGTAATGCAATATTTCAATTACATTACCATATCGTATTTATACCAATAATTTTTATATCATCTCTTTCTACTATTTGTACCAATATTTTTAATACATTACCTTATCCTATTTCTACTAATAATTTTTATTACACCATCCTATCCTATTTACACCAAATAATTTTTATTACATCACCATATCATATTTATACCACTAATTGTTTTCCCATCACCATGTCCTACTTGTTCAAATACTTTTTATTACACTACCATATCCTTTTGGACCAGTAATTTTTATTACATCATTTTCTCCTATTTATACCAATCACTTTTAAATCCTCATCGTTTATTTATACCAATGTTTCTATTACATCACCACGTGGTATCCATACAAATAATTTTTATTTCATCACTATTCTATTTGTACCAATATTTTAATACATCACCATATCCTATTTCTACTAATAATTTTATTACATAAGTACATACTATTTATACCTCTATCAGTTATTATATCACCATATCCTATTTCTACTAATAATTTTGTTACATCACCATATTATATTTATAGCAATAATTTTTATTACATCACTTCTCCTATTTCTCCAGTATTTTTTACATTACCATCACCTATTTATACCAATAATTTACACCAATATATTTATTACATCACCATATCCTATTTATACCAATGTTTTATTACGTTACCCTATCCTGTTATTGCAATCATTATTACATCAACATGTCCTATATCTAGCAATATTTTTACATCACCATGTCCTATTTATACCAGTAATCTTTATTACGTCTCCATGTTTTATTCCTAGCAATAATTTTTATTACATCACATATCCTGTTTATGCCTCTATTTTTTATTACATCACCCTATCCTATTCATACAAATAATTTTTATTCCATCATGTCCTATTTATTAGAGTAATTTTTATTTTATCAACCTATTTTGAATTGAGAAAAAAATTGAGAGGCTCGGCATGGCAAAGCACGTGAATCGTAATTTGAGGGTTGCTGGTTCGCATCCGCGTCGCGCCAAACATGCTCGCCCTTTCAGCCGTAGGGGCATTATAAATGTGATGGTCAATCCCACTATTTGTTGATAAAAGAGTATCCCAAGAGTTGGCGGTGGGTGGTGATGACTAGCTGCCTTCCCTCTAGTCTTACACTGCTAAATTAGGGACGGCTAACGCATATAGCCCTCGAGTAGCTTTGTGCGAAATTCCAAAACAAACAAATTCATCAACATATCGTATTTATAACAATATTTTCAATTACATTACCATATTTTATTTGTACCAATTATTTTATTACATGAGCATGTCCTATTTATTTCAGTATTTTGTATTACATCACCATATCCTATTTATACCAATATTTTAAAATGCATCACCATATCCCAGTTACAAGAATAATTTTTATTAAATAACCATATCGTATTTATACCAGTAATTTGAATTACATCTTTCTGTCCTATAATTACCAGTATTTTTACTACATCGTCATTTCCTATTTATATCAATAATTTTTATTACATTACCATATTCTATTTATACCAATATTTTATATTGTGCCAATAATTTTTATTATATCAGCATATTCTATTGATACCAATAATTTTATTATCTCTCCTTGTATTATTTATACAAATATTTTGTAGGACATCAACATATCCTATTTGTACTAATAATTTTTATTATCTCACCATTTTCTATTTATTGCAGTGATTTTTATTACATCACCATATCTTATTTATACCAATAATTTTTATTACATCACCATCTCCTATTTATATCAATAATTTTGTCATCATGTCCTATTTATGCCAATAATTTTGAATACATAAATTATAATAAAATTATTTATATAATGTAAGATATGTGTACTTTAGTAGATATGTAAAGAACATGGAGGTACTTCAGTAAATAACATGAAAGTAGTTTAGTATGTATGTAAAAACATGACGTGTGCTTCAGTAGATATGTAAAAAGAATGGCGTGCACTTTAGTAAATATGAAAAGAGCATTAGGTGTGCTTTATATCTCAAGAACATGGAAGTATTTCAATGAAAATAAAATGACCATGAGGTGTACTTTAGTAAATATGTAAATAACATGAAAGTAATACAGTAGAAATGTAAAGAACATGGTGTGTACTTTAATAGATACGTAAAGACAATAAGGTGTACTTTAGTGGACATTTAAAAATTGTGTACTTTAGTAAATTTGTAAACAACATGAAAGTACTTTAGTAGATATATGACGAATATTGTGTGTACTTTATTAGATATGTAAAGAACATGGTGAGTACTTTAGTAGATATATGACGAATATTGTGTGTACTTTATTAGATATGTAAAGAACATGGTGAGTACTTTAGTAAATATGTAAAGAACGTGGAGGTAATTTATTAGATATGTAAAGAACATGGTGTGAACTTTAGTAAATATGTAAAGAGCATGAGGTGTGCTTGATAGATATGTAAAGAAATTGTGTGTAATTTAGTAAATATGTAAACAACATGGAAGCACTTTAGTAGATAAGTAATGAACGTGTTGTGTATTTCAACAGATGTGTAACGGACATGGTATGTACTTTATAAAATACGTAATGAAAGTGTTGTGTATTTCAACAGATGTGTAACGGACATGGTATGTACTTTATAAAATACGTAATGAAAGTGTTGTGTATTTCAACAGATGTGTAACGGACATGGTATGTACTTTATAAAATACGTAATGAACGTGTTGTGTATTTCAACAGATGTGTAACGGACATGGTATGTACTTTATAAATACGTAATGAAAGTGTTGTGTATTTCAACAGATGTGTAACGGACATGGTATGTACTTTATAAAATACGTAATGAAAGTGTTGTGTATTTCAACAGATGTGTAACGGACATGGTATGTACTTTATAAAATACGTAATGAAAGTGTTGTGTATTTCAACAGATGTGTAACGGACATGGTATGTACTTTATAAAATACGTAATGAACGTGTTGTGTATTTCAACAGATGTGTAACGGACATGGTATGTACTTTATAAATACGTAATGAAAGTGTTGTGTATTTCAACAGATGTGTAACGGACATGGTATGTACTTTATAAAATACGTAATGAACGTGTTGTGTATTTCAACAGATGTGTAACGGACATGGTATGTACTTTATAAAATACGTAATGAAAGTGTTGTGTATTTCAACAGATGTGTAACGGACATGGTATGTACTTTATAAAATACGTAATGAACGTGTTGTGTACTTCAGTAAATACGTGAAGAAACTGTGGGTACCTTAAATATATGTATAGAACATAGAAGTACTTTAGTAAATATGTTAACAAAACATGGTGAGTACTTCAATATATATATATATATATATAAAGAACATGGTGTGTATTCTGGTAAATACATAAAGAACATTGTACTTTAGTAGATATGTAAAGAACACAGCGTGTACTTTAGTAAATATGTAAAGATTGTTTTTGTTTGTTTTAAATTTCGCACAAAGCTACTTGAGGGCTATCTGTGCTAGCCGTCCCTAATTTAGCAGTGTATGACTAGAGGGAAGGCAGGTAGTCATCACCACCCACCGCCAACTCTTCGGATACTATTTTACCAACGAGTAGTGAAATTGGCCGTCACTTTATAGAGTCCCCACGGCATGGATGACGACACGATTGCAGGGGCGAGCATGTTTGGCGCGACGGGGTTGCGAACGCGCGACCCTCAGATTACGAGTCGCACGCCTTAACACGCTTGGCCATGCCGGGCCAATATTTAGAAAACATGAGGTGTAATTAAAAAGATACGTAAAGAACATAACGGGTAACGTAATAAATATGTAAAAAACGTGGTGTGTACTTTAGTAAATACTTAATTAACCTAGTGTATACTAAGTGCATATACTTAATACGTTGCTGTATAATTTAAATATTTGTGGAGAATTGTTAATATACCGTGAAGTTATGAAGGTACGTTATCGTAGTTTGTATTTTTTAAGATAAAAAACATTCCAAATGGTTTGGTTTTACCTTGTGATGAGTCATACTAACTACATAAATGTAAAAACCTGAATAAAAAATAATCAGATCGTGGAGTAGTTTTGATTTCAACAGGTAAGTTGTTTCTTAGCGACTGTTCTGCAAATTGTAAATATAATTATAATTTCCTTTTAGATATTATAAACATCTTTATCTAATTTAATTAAAGACAATATTGAATGCAATTATTGTATAATAAATTCTGTAAATTTTCCGTCTTGCAGACAATTAACAGAAGTGTCGAAGTTCTCGAACGCATTTACTTTAACCAACTTGGGTGACGACACTTATCCGTCTACAAATTTCACTCAGAGCAGGTTTTCCGGCTGGTCCCCTTTGAAACAGCTAAGGAGCGATCAGCGCCATCTCGCCTTCACGTTTCCTTATCATTCACCTGTCCAGACGATGTTTCCTTGTCTGGACGGAGAACTGATAAGGGCTTGTCCAGGCCCTCACTTCATGTGTATTCATTCATAGGAATAAAGGATGACGGAAACAAATCCTTTGTCATTCACAACAACGAAGTCAAACTCCAGTTTCAACAAATAACATTAACAAAATTTGATGAGAAATTTAGGTGTAGTTGGTTTCATCTGTATAAAAATGTCAATTGTTAGAATAATAAATACATTTGTTTACAGTTTTTTCCAGAATGAGTGCAAGTTTATCATGTTATTTAAATTGTATACAGTTTTTCCAAGTTAATAAATAAACTTAATTTTCACCACACTTATCGAGTGCATAATTTTTCTCAGTGACTATAAAGCACATATTTTTGAGTGTATAGCTTGTTAAGTTTGTACATAAGTGATTAAAATAAAATTGACCGTTTAAAGATGGTCCGGTTGTATATTAGTTGTCAGGAATGTGTGTACGTTTAAAGATGGTCAGGTTGTATATTAGTTGTCAGGAATGTGTGTACGTTTAAGGATGGTCAGGTTGTATATTAGTTGTCAGGAATGTGTGTACGTTTAAAGATGGTCAGGTTGTATATTAGTTGTCAGGAATGTGTGTACGTTTAAAGATGGTCAGGTTGTATATTAGTTGTCAGGAATGTTTGTACGTTTAAAGATGGTCAGGTTGTATATTAGTTGTCAGGAATGTGTGTACGTTTAAAGATGGTCAGGTTGTATATTAGTTGTCAGGAATGTTTGTACGTTTAAAGATGGTCAGGTTGTATATTAGTTGTCAGGAATGTGTGTACGTTTAAAGATGGTCAGGTTGTATATTAGTTGTCAGGAGTGTGTGTACGTTTAAAGATGGTCAGGTTGTATATTAGTTGTCAGGAATGTTTGTACGTTTAAAGATGGTCAGGTTGTATATTAGTTTCAGGAATGTGTACGTTTAAAGATGGTCAGATTGTATATTAGTTGTCAGGAATGTGTGTACGTTTAAAGATGGTCAGGTTGTATATTAGTTGTCAGGAATGTGTGTACGTTTAAAGATGGCCAGGTTGTATATTAGTTGTCAGGAATGTTTGTACATTTAAAGATGGTCAGGTTGTTTATTAGTTGTCAGGAATGTTTGTACGTTTAAAGATGGTCAGGTTGTATATTAGTTGTCAGGAATGTGTGTACGTTTAAAGATGGTCAGGTTGTATATTAGTTGTCAGGAATGTGTGTACGTTTAAAGATGGTCAGGTTGTATATTAGTTGTCAGGAATGTGTGTACGTTTAAAGATGGCCAGGTTGTATATTAGTTGTCAGGAATGTTTGTACGTTTAAAGATGGTCAGGTTGTATATTAGTTGTCAGGAATGTTTGTACGTTTAAGGATGGTCAGGTTGTATATTAGTTGTCAGGAATGTTTGTACGTTTAAGGATGGTCAGGTTGTATATTAGTTGTCAGGAATGTTTGTACGTTTAAGGATGGTCAGGTTGTATATTAGTTGTCAGGAATGTTTGTACGTTTAAAGATGGTCAGGTTGTATATTAGTTGTCAGGAATGTGTGTACGTTTAAAGATGGTCAGGTTGTATATTAGTTGTCAGGAATGTTTGTACGTTTAAAGATGGTCAGGTTGTATATTAGTTGTCAGGAATGTTTGTACGTTTAAAGATGGTCAGGTTGTATATTAGTTGTCAGGAATGTTTGTACGTTTAAAGATGGTCAGGTTGTATATTAGTTGTCAGGAATGTTTGTACGTTTAAAGATGGTCAGGTTGTATATTAGTTGTCAGGAATGTTTGTACGTTTAAAGATGGTCAGGTTGTATATTAGTTGTCAGGAATGTTTGTACGTTTAAAGATGGTCAGGTTGTATATTAGTTGTCAGGAATGTTTGTACATTTTACAGACTGTGTATTAACTACTCGTGTCCTGATGATATTTTCAGCATTCTGTGATCTCAAATTTCATATTATTATATCAAATATCATATTATCCGGTTAAAATAATATTTGAAGATAAAAAGGTTCCTTTACATTTTACACAAACACTGACTAATTATTCTGATATTATATGTAGGTAAATACGTTGGCTAAAAGAGAGCATGCTTCTAGTGAGGTGTGTGATCACTTGACTCAGGTTTCACCTTCAATCAAGAGTAAATAGTCACAATGAAAGTCGATAAAGACACCATTGGTAAAATAATTTATTAATCTAAAAGTGTAGCCAATAATAAATAATAGAAAATAAAACAGACTTGGGTGGTGATACAGATCAGATGAAATGGGTGCTGCAGTTGGTATCTGTAAATATAGACCTGATGAACTGTATGGTAATATGAACTGACCAAATGACAAATGAGAGTTGAAACTATTATCTCAGCTGGAACATTCCTCTTTTCAGGTCTATTACTACCTTGCAGTCATTTGTAATTAAAATATGTTACTTCTAAACTAACTAACCCACAGCCCTCTCTAGTGAAGATAATAGATATTCTTGGGCAGACTCACAGCCCTCTCTGGTGAAGATAATAGATATTCTTGGGCAGACCCACAGCCATCTCTGGTGATGATAATAGATATTCTTGAGCAGACCCACAGCCCTCTCTGGTGAAGATAATAGATATTCTTGGGCAGTTGTAACCTCTGCAGTCTATCTTCAAGTGCCTCAGCTGTCATGTGGAGCACTTCACAACAACACAATCTGAACTCCTACAGTATTACATCCCATCCTTTCACCAACATAACCACCAGTATGACTAGTGTCCAGTTTTCTTGAATTTCCAGAAAAACAAGCTCTCATCACTCTTTGTCACTGACTAATAACTACCACTAACTATTTGTCCATCCCATTAAATGATGCCTTAGAGTAACCCTAGAAATATCCTTTGGTTTGGACATCAACTCTATTTAATGTTCCTAGATTTCTATTTTCTGACAGATTTACCATATATCTAAGTAATTTTTAACCACTGATTTTTATAGATATCCTTAGAAACCAGTATGAATCTTGCATTTGTCACCTTAAATTAATTAGGCTATAAAAATATAAAACATACCCACAATATTACCACATGCATCAACCACACAACACAGTATTCCAACATGTAACCAGCACACAACATAAAAATACCAAATATACCCACAATATTGCCATATGTACCAACCACACAACACAGTATTCCTACATGTAACAAGCACACAACATTACAATTCCAAACATACCCACAATATTACAATGTGTACCAACCACACAACACAGTATTCCTACATGTAAACAGCACACAACATTACAATACCAAATATACCCACCACACAACAGAATATTATAATATGTAACAACCACACAATACAATGGTTCCAGGTGTACCTATCACATAACAGAATAGTTCCAACAGCAATGATTACATGTGCCCATCTCACAAACTAACATATCAAATATTATATATACATATCATAAAACACTGGTATATTAAATATTACATATACACATACAATCCTCTGATATTAAATATTAAACATATACATGTCATATAATACTGGGATATTAAATATTACATACACATACAACACTGGTATTAAACATTACACACACATCATATAACAATGGGACATTAAATATTACATAAAAACATACAACACTGGTATTAAACATTACACATGCACATCATATAAGAATGGGATATTAAATATTACATAAAAACATACAACACTCTGATATTACATATTCACATCATACGACACTTAAATATTAAATGTTACATATTCAAATAATACAGCACTTATTAAAAAAGTAAAGCTTTTGAATTTGAACCTTTAAATTGTAAGACAAAACATGGAGAATATCAGTGAGTTGATAATATTTGAGTAGTAGTTGTTGTTGTTTTGAATTAAGCACAAAGCTACACAATGGGCTATCTGTGCACTGCCCACCACAAGTATCGAAACCCAGATTTTAGCGTGTAAGTCCGCAGACATACCGCTAAGCCACTAGGGGGCATTATTTGAGTAAGGGTAAGAATTCTTATACATGATTAATTGTGTAAGTTTTCTACGAAAGTACCACATGTGAAAAAATAGCTTTTCAATTTGGATCCGGGAATAGTAGGGTTAACATATACTATACAAAGTTTGTTTTCAAACTCAATACAGAGTAGGGTTAACATATACTATACAAAGTTTGTTTTCGAACTCAGTACAAAGTAGGGTTAACATATACTATACAAAGTTAGTTTTCAAACTCAATACAAAGTAGGGTTAACATATACTACACAGTTTTATCAAACTCAATACAGAGTAGGGTTAACATACACTATACAAAGTTTGTTTTCAAACTCAATACAAAGTAGGGTTAACATACACTATACAAAGTTTGTTTTCAAACTCAATACAAAGTAGGGTTAACATATACTATACAAAGTTTGTTTTCAAACTCAATACAGAGTAGGGTTAACATGTACTGTATAAAGTTTGTTTTCAAACTCAATAGAGAGTAAGGTTAATATATATTAGATGATATTAGCCTTTAATGAGTCCAAATTTATGTTGAATTATATTACATACATTATTCGTTGTAGTAGTTTGCAGAGAACAAAAATCTAGGAATCAGAGATTGCATTATGACACAGTTCTCTAACCTTTCTTCACAAACAAATGGTCCTTATGTATCACAGAAAGGCTGGTATTGGTATTAACACTTCTACTGATAAGGAGAGAACAACATTTAAACCGCCCTAGCTCGTCTTCAGGTTATGAATAATAATAATTCTGTCAAAGCGTGGTTTTAAAATGATTTAACCTACTTGAATGCATTTTCACAAAAACATAAAGGGTAATTTGAATAAAAAAAGCCAAATTATTACTGGAAGAGTTGCATAAAACTGCTATATTACATGCCATAATTGTAAGTGTATTTCACCCAGAATACTAGTGCACTATAAGCTCAAGGAAGGTCGAAACATTGTTTTCTCCTTATCAATAAAAGTGTTAATGCCCAAACCAGCTGTTCTGAGAAACAGTTTTATTTCAAGTGGGTTTCTTGTCATCAAGAAATGTTCCTTATGTTTTATATAGTATAAGATCTTAGCCCTAGGGGTCGATGTTAAGGTAATCTCTCAGGGAAAATGTTAAGCCAGTTTGGCATTTTGCCAGAAATTCACCACTACATTTCTTATCCATCATGCTTTAGCCTGATGGTTGACTGAATGGAATGAAACCTACAAGTAAAGGCACTTTAAGATAAAGCATAAGGTACAAGAGTAACTTTCTTAATACCATACCACATAAACCCTCAGCAAGACTGGGCAGTACCTCATCCTCACAGGGAGAGGAGCAGATATATTCCTTCCAGAATTACAATAAAAGTGACAGTAACATGGTATAAAAATTGTCCATTTTTACAGTGAAATACTGTTGCTTCAACAAACTATCACAGGTTCATGTTACCATAAACTAAAAGACAAATTGGCTACAAACTATGTTCATGATATTTTATTCTATTAATAATGTGGACTCTTACTTTATTCTTTGTGTGTGTACGTACTTAGAACATTGTTCAACAGTAGTTTATGAGTTAGGGCTGTATGTGTACATACTTAGAACATTATTTCACAATAATTTATCAGATAGAGCTGTTTGTGAACATACATAGAACATTGTTCCACAGTAGTTTATCAGTGAGAGCTGTTTGTAAACATACTTAAAACATTGTTCCACAATAGTTTATCAGTGAGGGCTGTTTGTGAACATATTCAGAACATTCTTCCACAGTAGTTTATCAGTTTATGTTTGCAAACATACTTAAGAAATTATTCCATAAGAAAGTAAGATCTTTGTTAAAATATGAATAAATATACAGAATATTTTTTTTAAAAATGATACATGTAGATGTGTGCTAATGGATTTGAAATTGAAATATATACATGCATGCTAACGTGTTAAAACATAACATATATACATGCATGCTAACATGTTTAAAGATAACATATATATACATACACGCTAACATCTTTAAAGATAACATATACATGAATGCTAATGTGTTTAAAGAAAGGACATACATATACACAGACACTTATGAAGCTAAACACCAAAAGCAAAGTTGTTATTCTTTATCAGTTTTGCCATTCCTAATTTCTAAACTCAGTGAATGTGTTCAAAATGTGCCCCAAAAAAATTTGAAAAAAATTTTCTTTCTATTTCTAAAACTGTAATAAGAAAGTCAGAAACAAAGCAGGTCTTCTGAGTCACTACATGTACTTGTTACAGAGACTAATATTATTATACAAGAAAGTCAGAAGAAAACAGGTCTTCTGACTTACTACATGAACTTGTTATAGACACTATTATTACACAAGAAAGTCAGAAACAAAACAAGTCTTCTGAGTCACTACATGTACTTGTTAGAGATACTAATGTTATTATACAAGAAAGTTAGAAACAAAACAAAACATTTACTTGTCACAGACACTAATGTTATTATACAAGAAAGTCAGAAACAAAACGGGTCTTCTGAATCACGACATCTACATGTTAGAGACACCAATGTTATTATGCAAGAAAGTCAGAAACAAAACAGGTCTTCTGAGTCACTACATGTACTTGTTAGAGACACTAATATTATTATACAGAAAGTCAGAAACAAAACAGGTTTTCTGAGTCACTACATGTACTTGTTAGAGACACTACTATTATTAAACAAAAAGTTAGAAACAAAACAGGTCTTCTGAGTCACTACATGTACTTGTTAGAAACACTTACATGAGTATACAAGAAATTAAGAAACAAAGCAGGTCTTCTGAGTCACTACATGTACTTGTAAAAGACACTGCTATTATTATACAAGAATTCAGAAACAAAGCAGGTCTTCTGAGTCACTACATGTACTTGTTGGAGACATTAATATTATTATACAAGAAAGTCAGAAACAAAACTTGTCTTCTAAATCACAACATGTACTGGTTAGAGACACTACTACTATTATACAAGAAAGTCAGAAACAAAGCAGGTCTTCTGAATCACTACATGTACTTGTTAGAGACACTAATGTTGTTATGCAAGAAAGTCAGAAACAAAACAGGTCTTCTGAGTCACTACATGTACTTGTTAGACACTACTATTATTATACAAAAATTGAGAAACAAAACATGTCTAAGTCACTACATGTACTTGTTAGAGACAAATATAATTATACTCAAAAGTCACAAACAAAGCAGGTTTTCTGAGTCACTACATGTACTTGTTAGAGATACTAATGTTATTAAACAAAAAGTTAGAAACAAAACAGGTTTTCTGAGTCACTACATGAACTTGTTAGAAACACTTACATGAGTATACAAGAAATTAAGAAACAAAGCAGGTCTTCTGAGTCACTACATGTACTTGTTAGAGATACTAATGTTATTATACCAGAAAGTCAGTAACAAAACAGGTTTTCTGAGTCACTACATGTACTTGTTAGAGATACTAATGTTATTATACCAGAAAGTTAGAAACAAAACAGGTCTTCTGAGTCACTACATGTATTTGTTAGAAACACATTAGTATACAAGAAAGTAAGAAAAAAAGCAGGTCTTCTGAGTCACTATATGTAATTGTAAGAGACAATAATATTATTATAGAAGAAAGTCAGAAACAAAACAGGTCTTCTGACTCACTACATGAACTTGTTAGAGACACTAATATTATTATGCAAGAAAGTCAGAAACAAAGCAGGTCTTCTGAGTCACTACATGTACTTGTTAGAGACACTACTGTTATTATACAAGAAAGTAAAAAACAAAGCAGGTTTTCTGAGTCACTACATGTACTTGTTGGAGACATTAATATTATTATACAAGAAAGTCAGAAACAAAACACGTCTTCTAAATCACAACATGTATTTTTTAGAGACACTACTATTGTTATACAAGAAAGTCAGAAACAAAGAAGGTCTTCTGAGTCACTACATGTACTTGATAGAGTCACTAACATTATTATACAAGAAATTAAGAAACAAAACAGGTCTTCTGAGTCACTACATGTACCTGTTAGAGATACTAATGTTATTATACAAGAAAGTTAGAAACAAAACAGGTCTTCTGAGTTACTACATTTACTTGTTAGAGACACTAATGTTATTATATAAGAAAGTCAGAAACAAAGCAGGTCTTCTGAGTCACTACATGTACTTGTTAGAGACACTAATGTTGTTATGCAAGAAAGTCAGAAACAAAACAGGTCTTCTGAGTCACTACATGTACTTGTTAGACACTACTATTATTATACAAAAAGTGAGAAACAAAACATGTCTAAATCACAACATGTACTTGTTAGAGACACTACTATTATTATACAAAAAAGTCAGAAACAAAACAAGTCTTCTGAGTCACTACATGTACTTGTTAGAGACACAAATATAATTATACTAGAAAGTCACAAACAAAGCAGGTTTTCTGAGTCACTACATCTACTTGTTAGAGACACTACTATTATTAAACAAAAAGTTAGAAACAATACAGGTCTTCTGAGTCACTACATGTACTTGTTAGAAACACTAACATTATTATACAAGAAAGTAAGAAACAAAGCAGGTCTTCTGAGTCACTACATGTACTTGTAAAAGCCACTACTATTATTATACAAGAGAGTCAGAAACAAAGCAGGTCTTCTGAGTCACTACGTGTACTTCTTATAGACACTAATATTATTATGCAAAAAAGTCAAAAAGAAAGCAGGTCTTCTGAGTCACTACATGTACTTATTAGAGACACTGCTATTATTATACAAGAATTCAGAAACAAAGCAGGTCTTCTGAGTCACTACATGTACTTGTTAGAGACACAAATATAATTATACTAGAAAGTCACAAACAAAAAAGGTTTTCTGAGTCACTACATGTACTTGTTACAGATACTAATGTTATTATATAAGAAAGTTAGAAACAAAACAGGTTTTCTGAGTCACTACATTTACTTGTTAGAGACACTAATGTTATTATATAAGAGTGTCAGAAACAAAGCAGGTCTTCTGAGTCACTACGTGTACTTGTTAGAGACACGAATATAATTATACAAGAAAGTCACAAAAAAAACAGGTTTTATGAGTCACTACATATACTTGTTAGAAACACTAACATTAGTATACAAGAAAGTAAGAAACAAAGCAGGTCTTCTGAGTCACTACATGTACTTGTAAAAGACACTACTATTATTATACAAGAGAGTCAGAAACAAAGCAGGTCTTCTGAGTCACTACATGTACTTGTTAGAGACACTAATATTACTATACAAGAAAGTCAGAAACAAAACACGTCTTCTAAATCACAACATGTATTTTTTAGAAACACTACTATTATTATACAAAAAAGTCCGAAACAAAGCAGGTCTTCTGAGTCACTACATGTACCTGTTAGAGATACTAATGTTATTATACAAGAAAGTTAGAAACAAAACAGGTCTTCTGAGTTACTACATTTACTTGTTATAGACACTAATGTTATTATATAAGAGTGTCAGAAACAAAGCAGGTCTTCTGAGTCACTACATGTACTTGTCAGAGACACTAATATTATTACACAAGAAAGTCAGAAACAAAGCAGGTCTTCTGAGTCACTACATGTACTTGTTAGAGACACTAATATCATTATACAAGAAAGTAAAAACAAAGCAGATCTTCTGAGTCACTACATGTACTGGTTAGAGACACTACTATTATTATACAAGAAAGTCAGAAACAAAACAGGTCTTCTGAGTCACTACATGTACTTGTTAGACACTACTATTATTATACAAAAAGTGAGAAACAAAACATGTCTAAGTCACAACATGTACTTGTTAGAGACACTACTATTTATATAAAGAAAGTCAGAAACAAAACAAGTCTTTGAGTCACTACATGTACTTGTTAGAGATACTAATGTTATTATATAAGAAAGTTAGAAACAAAACAGGTTTTCTGAGTCACTACATGTACTTGTTAGTGACACTAATGTTGTTATGCAAGAAAGTCAGAAACAAAACAGGTCTTCTGAGTCACTACGTGTACTTGTTAGAGACACGAATATAATTATACAAGAAAGTCACAAACAAAACAGGTTTTATGAGTCACTACATGTACTTGTTAGAAACACTAACATTAGTATACAAGAGAGTCAGAAACAAAGCAGGTCTTCTGAGTCACTACATGTACTTGTTAGAGACACTAATATTATTATACAAGAAAGTCAGAAAAAAAGCAGGTCTTCTGAGTCACTACATGTACCTGTTAGAGATACTAATGTTATTATACTAGAAAGTTAGAAACAAAACAGGTCTTCTGAGTTACTACATTTACTTGTTAGAGACACTAATGTTATTATATAAGAGTGTCAGAAACAAAGCAGGTCTTCTGAGTCACTACATGTACTTGTCAGAGACACTAATATTATTATACAAGAAAGTCAGAAACAAAGCAGTTCTTCTGAGTCACTACATGTACTTGTTAGAGACACTAATATCATTATACAAGAAAGTAAAAACAAAGCAGATCTTCTGAGTCACTACATGTACTGGTTAGAGACACTACTATTATTATACAAGAAAGTCAGAAACAAAACAGGTCTTCTGAATCACTACATGTACTTGTTAGAGACACTAATGTTGTTATGCAAGAAAGTCAGAAACAAAACAGGTCTTCTGAATCACTACATGTACTTGTTAGAGACACTAATGTTGTTATGCAAGAAAGTCAGAAACAAAGCAGGTCTTCTGAGTCACTACATGTACTTCTTATAGACACTAATATTATTATGCAAGAAAGTCAAAAACAAAACAGGTCTTTTGAGTCACTACATGTACTTATTAGAGACACTGCTATTATTATACAAGAATTCAGAAACAAAGCGGGTCTTCTGAGTCACTACATGTACTTATTAGAGACACAAATATAATTATACTAGAAAGTCACAAACAAAACAGGTTTTCTGAGTCACTACATGTATTTGTTAGAGATACTAATGTTATTATATAAGAAAGTTAGAAACAAAACAGGTTTTCTGAGTCACTACATGTACTTGTTAGAGACACTAATGTTATTGTGCAAGAAAGTCAGAAACAAAACAGGTCTTCTGAGTCACTACATGTACTTCTTATAGACACTAATATTATTATGCAAGAAAGTCAAAAACAAAACAGGTCTTTTGAGTCACTACATGTACTTATTAGAGACACTGCTATTATTATACAAGAATTCAGAAACAAAGCGGGTCTTCTGAGTCACTACATGTACTTATTAGAGACACAAATATAATTATACTAGAAAGTCACAAACAAAACAGGTTTTCTGAGTCACTACATGTATTTGTTAGAGATACTAATGTTATTATATAAGAAAGTTAGAAACAAAACAGGTTTTCTGAGTCACTACATGTACTTGTTAGAGACACTAATGTTATTGTGCAAGAAAGTCAGAAACAAAACAGGTCTTCTGAGTCACTACATGTACTTGTTGGAGACACTAATATTATTATATAAGAAAGTCAGAAACAAAGCAGGTCTTCTGAGTCACTACATGTACCTGTTAGAGATACTAATGTTATTATACAACAAAATTAGAAACAAAACAGGTCTTCTGAGTTACTACATTTACTTTTTAGAGACACTAATATTATTATACAAGAAAGTCAGAAACAAAGCAGGTCTTCTGAGTCACTACATGTACTTGTTAGAGACACTAATATCGTTATACAAGAAAGTAAAAACAAAGCAGATCTTCTGAGTCACTACATGTACTGGTTAGAGACACTACTATTATTATACAAGAAAGTCAGAAACAAAACAGGTCTTCTGAGTCACTACATGTACTTGTTAGACACTACTATTATACAAAAAGTGAGAAACAAAACATGTCTAAGTCACAACATGTACTTGTTAGAGACACTACTATTATTATACAAGAAAGACAGAAACAAAACAGGTCTTCTGAGTCACTACATGTACTTGTTAGAGATACTAATGTTATTATATAAGAAAGTTAGAAACAAAACAGGTCTTCTGAGTCACTACATGTACTTGTTAGAAACACTAACATTACTATACAAGAAAGTCAGAAACAAAGCAGGTCTTCTGAGTCACTACGTGTACTTGTTAGAGACACTAATATTATTATACAAAAAAGTCAGAAACAAGGCAGGTCTTCTGAGTCACTGCATGTAGTTGATAGAGTCACTGATATTATTATACAAGAATGTCAGAAACAAAGAAGGTCTTCTGAGTCACTACATGTACTTGATAGAGTCACTGATATTATTATACAAGAAAATAAGAAACAAAGCAGGTCTTCTGAGTCAACATGTACTTGTTAGAGACACTAATGTTCTTGTTCAACAAAGTCAGAAACAAAACAGGTCTTCTGAGTCACTATATGTAATTGTTACAGATACTAATGTTATTATACAAGAAAGTCAGAAACAAAACAGGTCTTCTGAGTCACTACATGTAGTTGTTATAGACACTAATATTATTATACAAGAAAGTCAGAAACAAAGCAGATCTTCTGAGTCACTACATGTACTTGTTAGACACACTACTGTTATTATACAAGAAAGTAAAAAACAAAGCAGGTTTTCTGAGTCACTACATGTACTTGATAGGGTCACTTATATTATTATACAAGAAAGTCAGAAACAAAACAGGTCTTCTGAGTCACTACATGTACTTGTTAGAGACACTAATATCGTTATACAAGAAAGTAAAAGCAAAGCAGATCTTCTGAGTCACTACATGTACTTCTTATAGACACTAATATTATTATACAAGAGAGTCAGAAACAAAGCAGGTCTTCTGAGTCACTACATGTACTTATTAGAGACACTGCTATTATTATACAAGAATTCAGAAACAAAGCAGGTCTTCTGAGTCACTACATGTACTTGTTAGAGACACAAATATAATTATACTAGAAAGTCACAAACAAAACAGGTTTTCTGAGTCACTACATGTACTTGTTAGAGATACTAATGTTATTATATAAGAAAGTTAGAAACAAAACAGGTTTTCTGAATCACTACATGTACTTGTTAGAGACACTAATGTTGTTATGCAAGAAAGTCAGAAACAAAACAGGTCTTCTGAGTCACTATGTGTAAATGTTAGAGACACGAATATAATTATACAAGAAAGTCACAAACAAAACAGGTTTTATGAGTCACTTCATGTACTTGTTAGAAACACTAACATTAGTATACAAGAAAGTAAGAAACAAAGCAGGTCTTCTGAGTCACTACATGTACTTGTAAAAGACACTACTATTATTATACAAGAAAGTCAGAAACAAAGCAGGTCTTCTGAGTCACTATATGTAATTGTTAGAGACACTAATATTATTATGGAAGAAAGTCAGAAACAAAACAGGTCTTCTGAGTAACTACATGTACTTGTTATAGACACTAATATTATTATACAAGAATATCAGAAACGAAGCAGGTCTTCTGAGTCACTACATGTACTTGTTAAAGACACTAATATTATTATACAAGAAAGTCAAAATCAAAGCAGGTCTTTTGAGCCACTACATGTACTTGTTGGAGACATTAATATTATATATACAAGAAGTCAGAAACAAAACACGTCTTCTAAATCAGAACATGTATTTTTTAGAGCACTACTATTATTATACAAAAAAGTCAGAAACAAAGCAGGTCTTCTGAGTCACTACATGTACCTGTTAGAGATACTAATGTTATTATACAAGAAAGTTAGAAACAAAAAAGGTCTTCTGAGTTACTACATTTACTTGTTAGAGACACTAATGTTATTATATAAGAGTGTCAGAAACAAAGCAGGTCTTCTGAGTCACTACATGTACTTGTCAGAGACACTAATATTATTACACAAGAAAGTCAGAAACAAAGCAGGTCTTCTGAGTCACTACATGTACTTGTTAGAGACACTAATATCATTATACAAGAAAGTAAAAACAAAGCAGATCTTCTGAGTCACTACATGTACTGGTTAGAGACACTATTATTATACAAGAAAGTCAGAAACAAAACTGGTCTTCTGAGTCACTACATGTACTTGTTAGACACTACTATTATTATACAAAAAGTGAGAAACAAAACATGTCTAAATCACAACATGTACTTGTTAGAGACACTACTATTATTATACAAGAAAGTCAGAAACAAAACAAGTCTTCTGAGTCACTACATGTACTTGTTAGAGACAAATATAATTATACTAGAAAGTCACAAACAAAGCAGGTTTTCTGAGTCACTACATCTACTTGTTAGAGACACTACTATTATTAAACAAAAAGTTAGAAACAATACAGGTCTTCTGAGTCACTACATGTACTTGTTAGAAACACTAATATTATTATACAAGAAAGTAAGAAACAAAGCAGGTCTTCTGAGTCACTACATGTACTTCTTATAGACACTAATATTATTATGCAAGAAAGTCAAAAACAAAGCAGGTCTTCTGAGTCACTACATGTACTTATTAGAGACACTGCTATTATTATACAAGAATTCAGAAACAAAGCAGGTCTTCTGAGTCACTACATGTACTTGTTAGAGACACAAATATAATTATACTAGAAAGTCACAAACAAAAAAGGTTTTCTGAGTCACTACATGTACTTGTTACAGATACTAATGTTATTATATAAGAAAGTTAGAAACAAAACAGGTTTTCTGAGTCACTACATTTACTTGTTAGAGACACTAATGTTATTATATAAGAGTGTCAGAAACAAAGCAGGTCTTCTGAGTCACTACGTGTACTTGTTAGAGACACGAATATAATTATACAAGAAAGTCACAAACAAAACAGGTTTTATGAGTCACTACATGTACTTGTTAGAACACTAACATTAGTATACAAGAGTAAGAAACAAAGCAGGTCTTCTGAGTCACTACATGTACTTGTAAAAGACACTACTATTATTATACAAGAGAGTCAGAAACAAAGCAGGTCTTCTGAGTCACTACATGTACTTGTTAGAGACACTTATATTATTATACAAGAAAGTCAGAAACAAAACACGTCTTCTAAATCACAACATGTATTTTTTAGAAACACTACTATTATTATACAAAAAAGTCCGAAACAAAGCAGGTCTTCTGAGTCACTACATGTACCTGTTAGAGATACTAATGTTATTATACAAGAAAGTTAGAAACAAAACAGGTCTTCTGAGTTACTACATTTACTTGTTAGAGACACTAATGTTATTATATAAGAGTGTCAGAAACAAAGCAGGTCTTCTGAGTCACTACATGTACTTGTCAGAGACACTAATATTATTACACAAGAAAGTCAGAAACAAAGCAGGTCTTCTGAGTCACTACATGTACTTGTTAGAGACACTAATATCATTATACAAGAAAGTAAAAACAAAGCAGATCTTCTGAGTCACTACATGTACTGGTTAGAGACACTACTATTATTATACAAGAAAATCAGAAACAAAACAGGTCTTCAGAGTCACTACATGTACTTGTTAGACACTACTATTATTATACAAAAAGTGAGAAACAAAACATGTCTAAGTCACAACATGTACTTGTTAGAGACACTACTATTATTATACAAGAAAGTCAGAAACAAAACAAGTCTTCTGAGTCACTACATGTACTTGTTAGAGATACTAATGTTATTATATAAGAAAGTTAGAAACAAAACAGGTTTTCTGAGTCACTACATGTACTTGTTAGAGACACTAATGTTGTTATGCAAGAAAGTCAGAAACAAAACAGGTCTTCTGAGTCACTACATGTACTTGTTAGTGACACTAATGTTGTTATGCAAGAAAGTCAGAAACAAAACAGGTCTTCTGAGTCACTACGTGTACTTGTTAGAGACACGAATATAATTATACAAGAAAGTCACAAACAAAACAAATTTTATGAGTCACTACATGTACTTGTTAGAAACACTAACATAGTATACAAGAAAGTAAAAAACAAAGCAGGTCTTATGAGTCACTACATGTACTTGTAAAAGACACTACTATTATTATACAAGAGAGTCAGAAACAAAGCAGGTCTTCTGAGTCACTACATGTACTTGTTAGAGACACTAATATTATATACAAGAAAGTCAGAACAAAGCAGGTCTTCTGAGTCACTACATGTACCTGTTAGAGATACTAATGTTATTATCAAGAAAGTTAGAAACAAAACAGGTCTTCTGAGTTACTACATTTACTTGTTAGAGACACTAATGTTATTATATAAGAGTGTCAGAAACAAAGCAGGTCTTCTGAGTCACTACATGTACTTGTCAGAGACACTAATATTATTATACAAGAAAGTCAGAAAGAAAGCAGTTCTTCTGAGTCATTACATGTACTTGTTAGAGACACTAATATCATTATACAAGAAAGTAAAAACAAAGCAGATCTTCTGAGTCACTACATGTACTTGATAGGGTCACTTATATTATTATACAAGAAAGTCAGAAACAAAACAGGTCTTCTGAGTAACTACATGTACTTGTAAAAGACACTACTATTATTATACAAGAAAGTCAGAAACAAAGCAGGTCTTCTGAGTCACTATATGTAATTGTTAGAGACACTAATATTATTATGGAAGAAAGTCAGAAACAAAACAGGTCTTCTGAGTAACTACATGTACTTGTTATAGACACTAATATTATTATACAAGAATATCAGAAACGAAGCAGGTCTTCTGAGTCACTACATGTACTTGTTAAAGACACTAATATTATTATACAAGAAAGTCAAAATCAAAGCAGGTCTTTTGAGCCACTACATGTACTTGTTGGAGACATTAATATTATTATACAAGAAAGTCAGAAACAAAACACGTCTTCTAAATCAGAACATGTATTTTTTAGAGACACTACTATTATTATACAAAAAAGTCAGAAACAAAGCAGGTCTTCTGAGTCACTACATGTACCTGTTAGAGATACTAATGTTATTATACAAGAAAGTTAGAAACAAAAAAGGTCTTCTGAGTTACTACATTTACTTGTTAGAGACACTAATGTTATTATATAAGAGTGTCAGAAACAAAGCAGGTCTTCTGAGTCACTACATGTACTTGTCAGAGACACTAATATTATTACACAAGAAAGTCAGAAACAAAGCAGGTCTTCTGAGTCACTACATGTACTTGTTAGAGACACTAATATCATTATACAAGAAAGTAAAAACAAAGCAGATCTTCTGAGTCACTACATGTACTGGTTAGAGACACTATTATTATACAAGAAAGTCAGAAACAAAACTGGTCTTCTGAGTCACTACATGTACCTGTTAGAGATACTAATGTTATTATACAAGAAAGTTAGAAACAAAACAGGTCTTCTGAGTTACTACATTTACTTGTTAGAGACACTAATGTTATTATATAAGAGTGTCAGAAACAAAGCAGGTCTTCTGAGTCACTACATGTACTTGTCAGAGACACTAATATTATTACACAAGAAAGTCAGAAACAAAGCAGGTCTTCTGAGTCACTACATGTACTTGTTAGAGACACTAATATCATTATACAAGAAAGTAAAAACAAAGCAGATCTTCTGAGTCACTACATGTACTGGTTAGAGACACTACTATTATTATACAAGAAAATCAGAAACAAAACAGGTCTTCAGAGTTACTACATTTACTTGTTAGAGACACTAATGTTATTATATAAGAGTGTCAGAAACAAAGCAGGTCTTCTGAGTCACTACATGTACTTGTCAGAGACACTAATATTATTACACAAGAAAGTCAGAAACAAAGCAGGTCTTCTGAGTCACTACATGTACTTGTTAGAGATACTAATGTTATTATATAAGAAAGTTAGAAACAAAACAGGTTTTCTGAGTCACTACATGTACTTGTTAGAGACACTAATGTTGTTATGCAAGAAAGTCAGAAACAAAACAGGTCTTCTGAGTCACTACATGTACTTGTTAGTGACACTAATGTTGTTATGCAAGAAAGTCAGAAACAAAACAGGTCTTCTGAGTCACTACGTGTACTTGTTAGAGACACGAATATAATTATACAAGAAAGTCACAAACAAAACAAATTTTATGAGTCACTACATGTACTTGTTAGAAACACTAACATTAGTATACAAGAAAGTAAAAAACAAAGCAGGTCTTCTGAGTCACTACATGTACTTGTAAAAGACACTACTATTATTATACAAGAGAGTCAGAAACAAAGCAGGTCTTCTGAGTCACTACATGTACTTGTTAGAGACACTAATATTATTATACAAGAAAGTCAGAAACAAAGCAGGTCTTCTGAGTCACTACATGTACCTGTTAGAGATACTAATGTTATTATACAAGAAAGTTAGAAACAAAACAGGTCTTCTGAGTTACTACATTTACTTGTTAGAGACACTAATGTTATTATATAAGAGTGTCAGAAACAAAGCAGGTCTTCTGAGTCACTACATGTACTTGTCAGAGACACTAATATTATTATACAAGAAAGTCAGAAAGAAAGCAGTTCTTCTGAGTCATTACATGTACTTGTTAGAGACACTAATATCATTATACAAGAAAGTAAAAACAAAGCAGATCTTCTGAGTCACTACATGTACTTGATAGGGTCACTTATATTATTATACAAGAAAGTCAGAAACAAAACAGGTCTTCTGAGTCACTACATGTACTTGTTAGAGACACTAATATCGTTATACAAGAAAGTAAAAGCAAAGCAGATCTTCTGAGTCACTACACGTACTTCTTATAGACACTAATATTATTATGCAAGAAAGTCAAAACAAAGCAGGTCTTCTGAGTCACTACATGTACTTATTAGAGACACTGCTATTATTATACAAGAATTCAGAAACAAAGCAGGTCTTCTGAGTCACTACATGTACTTGTTAGAGACACAAATATAATTATACTAGAAAGTCACAAACAAAAAACAGGTTTTCTGAGTCACTACATGTACTTGTTAGAGATACTAATGTTATTATATAAGAAAGTTAGAAACAAAACAGGTTTTCTGAGTCACTACATGTACTTGTTAGAGACACTAATGTTGTTATGCAAGAAAGTCAGAAACAAAACAGGTCTTCTGAGTCACTATGTGTAAATGTTAGAGACACGAATATAATTATACAAGAAAGTCACAAACAAAACAGGTTTTATGAGTCACTACATGTACTTGTTAGAAACACTAACATTAGTATACAAGAAAGTAAGAAACAAAGCAGGTCTTCTGAGTCACTACATGTACTTGTAAAAGACACTACTATTATTATACAAGAAAGTCAGAAACAAAGCAGGTCTTCTGAGTCACTATATGTAATTGTTAGAGACACTAATATTATTATGGAAGAAAGTCAGAAACAAAACAGGTCTTCTGAGTAACTACATGTACTTGTTATAGACACTAATATTATTATACAAGAATATCAGAAACGAAGCAGGTCTTCTGAGTCACTACATGTACTTGTTAAAGACACTAATATTATTATACAAGAAAGTCAAAATCAAAGCAGGTCTTTTGAGTCACTACATGTACTTGTTGGAGACATTAATATTATTATACAAGAAAGTCAGAAACAAAACACGTCTTCTAAATCAGAACATGTATTTTTTAGAGACACTACTATTATTATACAAAAAAGTCAGAAACAAAGCAGGTCTTCTGAGTCACTACATGTACCTGTTAGAGATACTAATGTTATTATACAAGAAAGTTAGAAACAAAACAGGTCTTCTGAGTTACTACATTTACTTGTTAGAGACACTAATGTTATTATATAAGAGTGTCAGAAACAAAGCAGGTCTTCTGAGTCACTATATGTACTTGTCAGAGACACTAATATTATTACACAAGAAAGTCAGAAACAAAGCAGGTCTTCTGAGTCACTACATGTACTTGTTAGAGACACTAATATCATTATACAAGAAATTAAAAACAAAGCAGATCTTCTGAGTCACTACATGTACTGGTTAGAGACACTACTATTATTATACAAGAAAGTCAGAAACAAAACAGGTCTTCTGAGTCACTACATGTACTTGTTAGACACTACTATTATTATACAAAAAGTGAGAAACAAAACATGTCTAAGTCACAACATGTACTTGTTAGAGACACTACTATTATTATACAAGAAAGTCAGAAACAAAACACGTCTTCTGAGTCACTACATGTACTTGTTAGAGACACAAATATAATTATACTAGAAAGTCACAAACAAAACAGGTTTTCTGAGTCACTACATGTACTTGTTAGAGATACTAATGTTATTATATAAGAAAGTTAGAAACAAAACAGGTCTTCTGAGTCACTACATGTACTTGTTAGAGACACTAATGTTGTTATGCAAGAAAGTCAGAAACAAAACAGGTCTTCTGAGTCACTACATGTACTGGTTAGAGACACTACTATTATTATACAAGAAAGTCAGAAACAAAACAGGTCTTCTGAATCACTACATGTACTTATTAGAGACACTGCTATTATTATACAAGAATTCAGAAACAAAGCAGGTCTTCTGAGTCACTACATGTACTTGTTAGAGACACAAATATAATTATACTAGAAAGTCACAAACAAAAAACAGGTTTTCTGAGTCACTACATGTACTTGTTAGAGATACTAATGTTATTATATAAGAAAGTTAGAAACAAAACAGGTTTTCTGAGTCACTACATGTACTTGTTAGAGACACTAATGTTGTTATGCAAGAAAGTCAGAAACAAAACACGTCTTCTGAGTCACTACATGTACTTGTTAGAGACACAAATATAATTATACTAGAAAGTCACAAACAAAACAGGTTTTCTGAGTCACTACATGTACTTGTTAGAGATACTAATGTTATTATACAAGAAAGTCAGAAACAAAACAGGTCTTCTGAGTCACTACATGTACTTGTTAGAGACACTAATATCGTTATACAAGAAAGTAAAAGCAAAGCAGATCTTCTGAGTCACTACACGTACTTCTTATAGACACTAATATTATTATGCAAGAAAGTCAAAACAAAGCAGGTCTTCTGAGTCACTACATGTACTTATTAGAGACACTGCTATTATTATACAAGAATTCAGAAACAAAGCAGGTCTTCTGAGTCACTACATGTACTTGTTAGAGACACAAATATAATTATACTAGAAAGTCACAAACAAAAAACAGGTTTTCTGAGTCACTACATGTACTTGTTAGAGATACTAATGTTATATAAGAAAGTTAGAAACAAAACAGGTTTTCTGAGTCACTACATGTACTTGTTAGAGACACTAATGTTGTTATGCAAGAAAGTCAGAAACAAAACAGGTCTTCTGAGTCACTATGTGTAAATGTTAGAGACACGAATATAATTATACAAGAAAGTCACAAACAAAACAGGTTTTATGAGTCACTACATGTACTTGTTAGAAACACTAACATTAGTATACAAGAAAGTAAGAAACAAAGCAGGTCTTCTGAGTCACTACATGTACTTGTAAAAGACACTACTATTATTATACAAGAAAGTCAGAAACAAAGCAGGTCTTCTGAGTCACTATATGTAATTGTTAGAGACACTAATATTATTATGGAAGAAAGTCAGAAACAAAACAGGTCTTCTGAGTAACTACATGTACTTGTTATAGACACTATTATTATACAAGAATATCAGAAACGAAGCAGGTCTTCTGAGTCACTACATGTACTTGTTAAGAACACTAATATTATTATACAAGAAAGTCAAAATCAAAGCAGGTTTTGAGTCACTACATGTACTTGTTGGAGACATTAATATTATTATACAAGAAAGTCAGAAACAAAACACGTCTTCTAAATCAGAACATGTATTTTTTAGAGACACTACTATTATTATACAAAAAAGTCAGAAACAAAGCAGGTCTTCTGAGTCACTACATGTACCTGTTAGAGATACTAATGATTATACAAGAAAGTTAGAAACAAAACAGGTCTTCTGAGTTACTACATTTACTTGTTAGAGACACTAATGTTATTATATAAGAGTGTCAGAAACAAAGCAGGTCTTCTGAGTCACTATATGTACTTGTCAGAGACACTAATATTATTACACAAGAAAGTCAGAAACAAAGCAGGTCTTCTGAGTCACTACATGTACTTGTTAGAGACACTAATATCATTATACAAGAAATTAAAAACAAAGCAGATCTTCTGAGTCACTACATGTACTGGTTAGAGACACTACTATTATTATACAAGAAAGTCAGAAACAAAACAGGTCTTCTGAGTCACTACATGTACTTGTTAGACACTACTATTATTATACAAAAAGTGAGAAACAAAACATGTCTAAGTCACAACATGTACTTGTTAGAGACACTACTATTATTATACAAGAAAGTCAGAAACAAAACACGTCTTCTGAGTCACTACATGTACTTGTTAGAGACACAAATATAATTATACTAGAAAGTCACAAACAAAACAGGTTTTCTGAGTCACTACATGTACTTGTTAGAGATACTAATGTTATTATATAAGAAAGTTAGAAACAAAACAGGTCTTCTGAGTCACTACATGTACTTGTTAGAGACACTAATGTTGTTATGCAAGAAAGTCAGAAACAAAACAGGTCTTCTGAGTCACTACATGTACTGGTTAGAGACACTACTATTATTATACAAGAAAGTCAGAAACAAAACAGGTCTTCTGAATCACTACATGTACTTGTTAGAGACACTAATGTTGTTATGCAAGAAAGTCAGAAACAAAACAGGTCTTCTGAGTCACTACATGTACTTGTTAGACACTACTATTATTATACAAAAAAGTCAGAAACAAAGCAGGTCTTCTGAGTCACTACATGTACCTGTTAGAGATACTAATGTTATTATACAAGAAAGTTAGAAACAAAACAGGTCTTCTGAGTTACTACATTTACTTGTTAGAGACACTAATGTTATTATATAAGAGTGTCAGAAACAAAGCACGTCTTCTGAGTCACTACATGTACTTGTCAGAGACACTAATATTATTATACAAGAAAGTCAGAAACAAAGCAGGTCTTCTGAGTCACTACATGTACTTGTTAGAGACACTAATATCATTATACAAGAAAGTAAAAACAAAGCAGATCTTCTGAGTCACTACATGTACTGGTTAGAGACACTACTATTATTATACAAGAAAGTCAGAAACAAAACAGGTCTTCTGAATCACTACATGTACTTGTTAGAGACACTAATGTTGTTATGCAAGAAAGTCAGAAACAAAACAGGTCTTCTGAGTCACTACATGTACTTGTTAGACACTACTATTATTATACAAAAAGTGAGAAACAAAACATGTCTAAGTCACAACATGTACTTGTTAGAGACACTACTATTATTATACAAGAAAGTCAGAAACAAAACAAGTCTTCTGAGTCACTACATGTACTTGTTAGAGACACAAATATAATTATACTAGAAAGTCACAAACAAAACAGGTTTTCTGAGTCACTACATGTACTTGTTAGAGATACTAATGTTATTATATAAGAAAGTTAGAAACAAAACAGGTTTTCTGAGTCACTACATGTACTTGTTAGAGACACTAATGTTATTGTGCAAGAAAGTCAGAAACAAAAGAGGTCTTCTGAGTCACTACATGTACTTGTCAGAGACACTAATATTATTATACAAGAAAGTCAGAAACAAAGCAGGTCTTCTGAGTCACTACATGTACCTGTTAGAGATACTAATGTTATTATACAAGAAAATTAGAAACAAAACAGGTCTTCTGAGTTACTACATTTACTTGTTAGAGACACTAATGTTATTATATAAGAAAGTCAGAAACAAAGCAGATTTTCTGAGTCACTACATGTACTTGTCAGAGACACTAATATTATTATACAAGAAAGTCAGAAACAAAGCAGGTCTTCTGAGTCACTACATGTACTTGTTAGAGACACTAATATCGTTATAGAAGAAAGTAAAAACAAAGCAGATCTTCTGAGTCACTACATGTACTGGTTAGAGACACTACTATTATTATACAAGAAAGTTAGAAACAAAACAGGTCTTCTGAGTCACTACATGTACTTGTTAGACACTACTATTATACAAAAAGTGAGAAACAAAACATGTCTAAGTCACAACATGTACTTGTTAGAAACACTACTATTATTATACAAGAAAGACAGAAACAAAACAGGTCTTCTGAGTCACTACATGTACTTGTTAGAGATACTAATGTTATTATATAAGAAAGTTAGAAACAAAACAGGTCTTCTGAGTCACTACATGTACTTGTTAGAAACACTAACATTACTATACAAGAAAGTCACAAACAAAACAGGTTTTCTGAGTCACTACATGTACTTGTTAGAGACACTAATGTTATTATGCAAGAAAGTCAGAAACAAAGCAGGTCTTCTGAGTCACTACATGTACTTGCTAGAGATACTTATATTATTATATGTTTGAATCACACTAATTTATTATTGTTTTGTACATATCAAGAGTGATAACTTTAAAATATTACTGTTAAGGTTGTGGGTTGATTCCACAGAAAATAGAAGTTATTCTTTGAGGGGAGACTTTGGACAAAGCAGATTAGTAACAAATTTAAACCTTCCGTATTTTCTAGGCCAATAGGTTTTTGTTTTTTTTACTTCCAACTACCATTTTGTTTCTTTAAGAACTAGGTTTACATTGAATATATAGAAATTTTTCTTTAAAATATTTTGACATCAATCAGATGTCAAGAAAGCAGATTTGGACAGGATGTGGCAAAAATCATCTGTTGTGTTATTTAAAGTTTGTGAAGAAAATATCATTTTTCCTGATATCCATATAGAGTAAATCATAGAACCCAAAACTCCAGTTATTATTTATACCCAGAAGTTTTCTAGTTTATACCCCTCAATCATTTCTATATTTGAAGTTAACAAAAAATCTATTGTTTATAGCAATTTCCTTGCGTAACTGATGAAGAAAGCAATCCTGAAGTTTCAGACACCTTACAGTTTCACTTTGGCATATTTCAATAAATATGTCAAATCACCCATAATTATGATTTCATTAACAGCTAAAATCTAAATCTTACTGTGAAGTTTCTCTTTCACTAATTTTATCAGTGGCATCTGGTGGTCTGTAACAAATTTCTACTAAGAGTTCTTTGTTCTAAATATCCACTAACAGAAACCCAAATGTATTCACTCTCTTTTCTATTATTCCTGATCTTCTCAATGATAACAAGATGCAACTCACTTTACATATAAAGCCACTCCTACCCCTTCTCAATACTCTATCCCTATTAAATAGCCTGTCACCCTGTATTTCAAATACTCTTCTGTCATCAAAATCATCTATGTTTAACCATGTTTCAGTTACTCTCATTATATCAAAATTGTCCATTCTTACCAAAGTTCAAAAGTTATCTAATTTATTCTTTGTACTCCTAGAAGTACAACAGTAATAATTAAGCCAGTCCTACTTCCATACTCACTTCCTATCCTAAACTTTTCTCTGCCTCTTAAATTTCTCACATTTAATTTATCCTGACCCTCACAACTGCCTACACCGAATTCAAAGGGCAGTCCCTGACAGCTCAGTTAATAGCCCCTCCATATAATTCAGCCCTTACCTTAATTAAACGTGATATATCCATTCCAAAATGCTTCTTTCTTCCACTATACTAATCTCATGAGTCTAACTAGCCAATCTATTCACCCTTACATTCTAACCTAAGCCTAGAATGTAACACTCGTAACCTACCTATAACTACTTATATAATGGGCCGTATCACTGATAAAATTAAGTTGTAACTTTACCTTTAAATACCTTGTACTTATTATTAGTTCGTCTGAACTACATTTCCATGTATCATTAGCACCTACATGCTAGCCTCTATTATTATATATCCTCCACCACAAGAATCAACTACTTCTCTCCAGAACACGATGGCCGATGTAACTTCTATTGGGGTTTCGCATGATATCCTAAATAAAAGACTGAACATCTATAGTGACAGTACCCGAAAACCATCAGTGTTAAAAAATACAGCTATATAAAATTTAGTTTCTATACGACAAGTTTTTTAAAACATAATAATTTTAATTATATTGTTTTTTTTTCATAATTATCCTGAATTTTGAAATCAACAGGTTATTAGAAAACAGAATTACTAAGTTAAACGAAAAAGCGACACCTGTCAGAAAGATTATCAAGCTACATCACCAGGAAAAATTACATATATATATATATATATTTGAATAAAAATAGAAAGCAAAACGTAAAAGCCGCACCTCTCAGACATAATCAAGTATACACCACCAACAAAAGTTATATATAAAGGTTTGAATATAAAATACCCAGTAGTAGAGAAAAGCGGCATCTATCGGAAAGATTATCAAGTTACGTCACCGTAAAAAATTACGTAAAATATAATATAATATGTTTAAAATTTAACAAGAAAAATGCTGAATATTATGATGTTTATGCAGTTTTACACAAGAATCAAAGGAATTTCGTGAATTCAAAATACAGAGGGGTTGAAACTATTTCTGTACTCAAATAAAACTTCCAAATGTTTATTGTAGTTAATGTTAATAATGGTTATATTAAAATGGTTATCTTATTATTTATTTGATACGAAACTAGAAATATTCTACAATTTTCAAATCAAACATTACGTAAATGCTATGCGATGCTGTATATGACGCCATTTTGATAATTTTGATTCATTAGACCTTCAATTTACAGATATAAACAGAAAGTATTCATGTTTAAATTAATTATAAATTAACTTTAGTTTATTCAAAACCGGCCTGGCATAGCAGAGCGCGTTAAGGCATGAGCTCGTAATCTGAGGGTCGCGAGTTCGCATCCGAGTCGCGCTAAACATGCTCTCCCTCCCAGCCGTGGGGACATTATAATATTACGGTCAATTTCACTATTTGTTGGTAAAAGAATAGCCCAAGAGTTGGCGGTGGGTGGTGATGACTAGCTGCCTTCCCTCTAATCTTATACTGCTAAATTAGGGACGGCTAACGCATAGCCCTCGAGTAGCTTTGTGCGAAATTCCAAAACAAACAGTTTATTCAAAATGTTATAAAAAACAGAAAATAAACTAATTTTTGTTTTGTGAACAGTAATTATTAATTACTGATTTAAATTACAAATAATGCATATTAGTGTATTAATTCAATAACTTACACTAATTAATCGAGAATTATGAAACATCATTTTCGACAAAGTTTCTTTGAACTGTTTACAACGATATCTGTGTTTGTGTATCACTGAGAATACTTTTCTAATAAACCCTGTTTGACGTTACTGGTTGAAAAATGGAAACTTTCAGACGCTCCCCTAGAATATGGTTCCAGTAAATATACTCGAGTTACGTGTAAGTGTGTGTGTTTACATCTCGATTTTTTTTTAATCTTATAGGATTTTCTTGTTGTTTATTTCTTATTCAGGTGCTGTTTTCTGTTAAAGTTGTTCATGAATTAAATAATCATGACCTTTGTCTTTTAAGAGCTCCATCTAATCGAGAAATTCTTAGGCATAAAATATTATAATGACAAAGTGATTGACAAGCGATCTTTTCTTGTATGTTTATTGTTTCTTTACAAGCAAATAAAATGTTATTTATAAGCTGAAACCGTTTTTATTATTATGTTCATACTAGAAAAAAGGCGTTTGTTTATTTTTAGAGCAAAGGTACACGAGATCCATCTGCACCAGTCGTCCTATTTTAGCAGTATAAGGAAGGCAGCTAGTCATCACAACCTACCGCCAACTTTTGGGCTACTCTTTTACCAACGAAGAGTGGGATTGATCGTTACATTATAACATAACCACGGCTGAAAGAGCAAGCATGTTTGGTGCGACTGAGATTCGAATCCGCAACCCTCAAATTACGAGCCGAACGCATTAACCAAACTTGTCATGCCAGGCCAACTAGTAAAACAACTCCCAGATATTAGGCCTTGTGACTGCCTGTATTGATTAGGGTTAACGACTGCGCTCTCAACTTTAACATAAAAATCATTCCCCTCCTTGATTTATGACCATTTATAATTTGTTATTTTATTAAATAGTTTAAGATATTATATTATTAGATACATAAAAATAATTAAATATCAACAAAAGTTCGATTAAATATTGGTCTCGATGCAAATCACAAGACTGTTACTACAGTTTCATTTCTTGTTCCTTTGCGATTTGGCAAAAAGATGCTATTGGCGTTCTAAACATTCTGCCGTCTATTGGTTAACTCATTTTCTAAAACTTGTGATTCATTTATTACCACAATTGCATTTTACATAAATATCTGCTACAATATCTATGGTTTGTTTTTTTCTTCTCCATTTCTTTTTGATCCAACAAGAAGACTTAGTTAAACTGTTTTGTTTGAATCGACTTGAGTACAGTTATACAATTACTGCTTCAGTATACTGAAACGTTAAAATGATGTACCACCTTAATCAATAAAAGTACACAAAAATATAAATTTGAAATCTATAATACAAAAACCTACATCAGAATATAATATAATAATCAAAATTCATTAATGAAGAACCTGTAAATTGAATTTGGGTTTTACTTTTCAGTAATGCTCGTTATGGAGATCGCGTTCACTCTAATCTCAGTTCTTATTTACATTATATATTATTATTTGTGCTTCCACCGAATGCCTTCTTTTCGAGATGTAAGCCAAAATATTTACCAAGACCATCAGGTAATATTATTAAACATTAAAATATATCAAACAAGTTACCCACTTGACCCTAACAGGAAAAAAAAAAAGTTACGTCATCAGTGATTGTTACGTTTTTTTATGTTTTATGAACGCAACAGAAAGACACAGATAACAGCTTGTATAATTTATTACACTAAACTATTATATGTATGTAACAGATATAACATAAATTATATAATAACACTGACAGATATTAAGTTCAAACCTTCAAAATTAATTACAAAACAAAATGGTACTAGTTTCAACCTTCAAAATTAATCACAATACAAAATGGTACTGGCCTGTATCTAATATAATGATCTAAAATGAAAGTCTCAAATTCCAGTCTAGGGTGTGAATTTGGTCCCACGAAGAAATTCCGAAGTTTAAATGAAGAAGTTCAGAAACAATTCACAGTTCAATAAATTTGACGAAGTTCTTTTCACGATGCCTCCGATGAACGTCACAAACTTGTCGCCTTCAATTTGTCCGATCTCCCCTGGCTAGTCCCATACGTGTCGACTCTCAGCACAACCGGTAATTCGAATGAATCGTAGAGATTGACGAAATAAAATCACAGCTTCTGTAGATCTAACTTCAGTCACAAATCACAGCAAACACTTAAACTTTCTCAAACGAATGACTGACTCTCTTCTTTTGAATAAAACTAATGTCTGACTCCTTTTTTTCTTCGAATAAAAACTAATGACTCTTCCTCTTTCTCTTTTCGCGTCACCGTCTTTTTATACCAGTAGGCCTACTTCTCGAACATTCGCGTAACTTCCATAGAACTCCAGAGCAATCCACGCATGTCCGTTCTTGCACGAGACTCAACGTCTAGACACAAGGCCGCCAACATTTCATTTACATACATATGATTGGTCTACTTAATTCTAGAAAATTCTAAATGTTATTTTAAATGAATAACAACGTATTTTATTGTTTAAACTTTGAAACAATAATATAAATATGGAAATATAAATAATAGAAATGAAAATCCAAACACCATACGACATGGTGTCGTTTACAAAACATTTACACGACATTTACATAACAGTGATGTCGAGAAAACCCTCTTGTAGAGAAATATATATGCAAAAACGGCTCGTTTGGGTTGAGAAAATATTTTACATAGAAGAGCGAACAACGTTTCGACCTTCTTTGGTCATCGTCAGGTTGAAACGTTGTTTGCTCTTCTATGTAAAATATTTTCTAAACCCAAACGAGCCGTTTTTGCATATATAAAACAGTTACGTATTGAACTCTGCAAGACACAACTTCCAAACCTATGCATGCATATACGAGTTATTAATAATAACAAAAAGAAATAATATAATTTTGTTGAAGTAAGGTTTAACAAAGAGTAATCATTTTTGCATAACCTACCCCGATTTCTTCTGCCAGGTTTGATTCTGCAAGCTCCAAAACTATTGGATAACTTAATAGATGGCGCGAACAAATAGCTTAAAATACTCTGATATGAATAAAGGTTAAAACAATTTTTGCTTTTTCTCTAGTCCTACAATGCTAAATGAGAGACTACTAGCGCAGATAGCCCTTGTGTAGCTTTGCGCGAAATTCAAAAACAATTTTCAAAATTAACAAACTACTATCATGATAATTAAATTAAAACACTTCGTTCTTTCTAATTCTGAGAATAAAATTAAATACATGATTTATTCTAATATGTCTAAAATGACGGTGATGAATCACTCAAGTAATCCATAAGTTCTTTAATTAAAATAAACTGCAGTGCTACGGTATTCCAAGGCATCCTTTTGAAAACTTTTAAATTGGAAAATTTTTCAACAAACAGTTTGCACCGACTTGGGCCAGTGTGGTAAATAGTCCGTACTGTACATTAACTTAAAAATAAAATAGTCTTAGTTCTAAATTTTAAAACGATCCAAACTGTTGATTCACTGTTGTCCATGAAAAAAATCAAAATGAAAATTCGATTCCTTTTCTCCCTTTATTGCAATGATTTCTCTTATGACTTAAGACAAAGAAAAAACACGCCTAAAATATTTGATAAATACCACGTTAACCGTACATCCTGCATTTTCCACATTTCTTTTAATTTGTCCACTTTAAAATGAGAAGTGTACAAAAACAGTATTCAAGATGAAACTTTCGTCTTTTATAAGTTACTGTCAATGGGAATTTTTAAAAAAATACGAGAGAATTTATAAATTTGGCTAGACAATAAATGTCAACGTTATTTACATATGCAATATAATACTTTAAAAGTTAGGCCTAGTAAATGTTTATTCTTCACCAGTTTTTAGCCTCTTAAAACATACACATTTATACCTTAACAAAGATTGTTTTAAATATTAAATATTAAATTAAATATTTAAATATGAATTGTATTTAATATTACAGATTTATCAAAAGTAAAATTGCACAAATGGTCTGTGATTTGCAGTTTCCTATACCATTGACTGCAGTTTTGCCTATTCATAGCTCATTGGCCCAGCCTAGGTCAGCAAACCAAACAAATACAGTTAGGCCTGGTATAATGATGAGGTGAATCTAAGAATATATTAGACCTGTACATCAAACATTACTTAATATTACCTTGGATAAATAGAAACAGAATAATGTCGTGAAACAGTTGGTGTTGTGTATAATACTAGATAGAACTATAGTATATTTGGTGTGTTACCACAAACACAGTATTATTCTTAAATTTGGTTAATAAATTTGAGTTTAAAGGACATATACGCCACAAATTCTTTTTCTTTATTTTCTCTGTAAACAATAAGTTCGTTAATTTAAAACGCTGCAAAAAGTTACCCTATAGATTCATGTAGAATTCATTATTTAAACATTTCAGAACTTTGTGGGGCAGTTTCGGTTTGTGTTTTAATGGAATCTCAGGAAAATCTTAAACCAACGTGAGTACCAAAAAAAATTCAACTATATTGAGGTCGTTATATTTAGAATTAACTTGTCTTCTACACACTATATGTTGCTATAAGGTCGTTATATTTAGAATTAAATTGTCTTCTACACACCATATGTTGCTATAAGGTCGTTATATTTAGAATTAAATTGTCTTCTACACACCAGTATGCAGTACTAAAGTTAAATAAGTTGATATTATTGTAAATGTAATTCGTTAATACTCATTATATTATTGACTGGGCAAATTAAGTTCCCTCAATAATTATTTTATAAATGAGTAAGACTTTAATCAAACTTGAAATAAAATTAGTTTCACGTTCAAGAATTAATCACTGTATTATTGTTATTATTGATATAATAAAATACCTAACTACTTCTATAGCTACCATAAGGAGGGGGTTACTTCAGAACAAATACAATTACGATGCACGTGTGTAATGAATCTAGGTAACAGAGACAAGGATTAAAATGACGATGGAAAAAGTCAAAGAAAATTAGAGAAACGGGTAAAAATTCAAATTGGATCAATTTTATCTAAGCCAAGCCTAGACCAATTATTGAAGCCATGTGAACCAATAAAGCTCCTATTACAGTTTTAATGTATTACAGAATTTCTCACTTATATCATTCCTACATCACAAAACATATTTAAAACTATATCAATAAACAAATGCGCCCTAATCAGTTGCGACAATAAACTGGCTCCCACCAACAATGCCACTAACTCATCATGTCCCGTGCCTTCTACCTTAGTTACCAACAATCAGGACAACACAACATTGCTTGACTTTGTTTCCACCGCAATACGAATTACTGGTCAACTGTCATTACTACAGATACGGGTGTCAGTCAATCGTCAAGAAGATAATATGTCAAAGTCAATTGAAAGAAAATTTCCATTTGGAGACTATCAGTACACTTTCACAAAACAACTCGTAATATATTTTTAGGCTTACAATGTGTAACCTTTAACATTACTTGATTAACTTTCATACTAATATTTACAATATTTCATACAGGTGTAAGTCCTAGGATTTACAATGTTAAATCAGGGGTTCGATTACCTTCGGTTGACACAGGAGATAGCTTGATGTGGCTTTCTTATAATAAAACACCCATTACAGTATTTTCTTAACATTTAGGTTACTTTACTTCCGGATATTTGACATGTTAGATAATTTTTATTAGTTTCAACTTAACATTCTGTTGTTTTTGTTCAATATCTAATGTATAAAGATGAAAGTTAATCCTAATATAAGGTGAGAGAAAAATAGACCAAGATTTCTCGGTAGGGAGTGTGGTTACTTAAAGTTTATCAGTTGAAAATTGTGATTAACTATTCATTACCTTTCCCCGACAAAACAGTTGGCCAGGTTACACTTGCCTCCTTAAGCAAAAGGTTAACTCATAGTTGGTCCTTTGTGTACCTCACCAATATAACTGTAATTTGTGTATCTAATGTCAGGTTATGCTTGCCCCTGTAAATAATAGGGTAACCCATAGTTGTTCCTCAGGTATTTTATCAATATAACAATGAGTTGTGTAATTAATATCATGTTATACTTTCTCGTGGTTTGGTTTGTTTTGAATTTCGCGCAGAGTTACACGAGGACTATCTTCGTCAGCCATCCCTAATTTTGCAGTATAGGACTAAAGGGAAAGCAGCTAGTCATCATCACCCACCGCAAACTCGTGGGCTACTCTTTTACCAACGAATAGTGGAATTGACCGTAACATTATAACGCCCCACGGCTGAAAGAGCAAGCATGTTTGGTGGGAAGGGGATTCGAACCCGCGAACCTCAGATTACGAGACAAGTGCCTTAGCCACCACGCCATGCCAAATAACAAAGAAATAGGGATAGTTGGTTTAGCCACTTTATTGACAACATTGTTAACCTGAAGATGACCTAAGAAGGTCGAAACGTTGTTGTCTACCTTAGTTTAATAAAAGTTTTAATGCTCATACCAGCCGTCTTGAAATACATTCTAACCGACAACTGTTATACAGGAAGTCATATCTTTAAATACCCTGTCTAATGTAGGTTGTTTTTTAAAAAAGGAAATTATAATTATATTCAAATCCATATGTGGGCACGAAAATCGCAACGAGACAACGCGTAACAGTTTAGCAGACGAAGAGTGATCACGTGATCTGAGTGAAATGTTCTTTCGTATACAGAAAGTATCAGGATAAAAGAAACATTAACGTGGTTGAAGACATGTGCGAATTAGATGCTGTTGAGGTCAGGGGTTAATAGAATATATTATTCATTTCTTCGATAGGATAAAGCTCAACAACCAAGAATTTTTTATTTCTTTAACTTCAAGTGCGGTAGGTCGGGAACTCATAGATCGTGAAAAATGTTTACGTACTTTTGAGGGGATTTTAAAGTATTCTGCGCACTTACGTCATATTTCTAACTCAAAGGTAAGGTGATCTATTTTTGTGGAAGGAAAGTGTTGTTTTTTTTAACAAAGTCACCATATTTATTTTTTGTAAGTATTAACAAAAGTAATCTGAACGGGTTTTGGTACAGTTGCTGGAGCCCCCCAGTGGCTCAGCAGTATGTCTGGGGACTTACACGCTAAAATCCGGGTTTCGATACCCGTGGTGGGCAAAACACGGATAGCCCATTGTGTAGCTTTGTGCTTAATTCAAAACAAACAAACAAACAGTTGCTGGAGCGTGAATCTCGAACATGTATCCTTAACACTAATCAGTGTTTATTTTATTACGGTGCTTTAATTTTTGTTACTAATATATGTCAATCTGTGTATCATTGTAGTACACTCATTTGCTTTATCTGTACCATTATTATACATACGCACCATCCATAAAGGTGGTTAACTAATAATAATAATAATAAAATAGCTGTAGTGTCCGGGTAGGACAGGTATGTTTTGATATTATTGTTATATTGATATAATATTTGAGAACCAATAGGGAAAAGTATAACATGGAATTTACTCCACAAATTACCGTTACATGGATAAGACACATGACGATCAACTATGGTTTTACTTACAGTTACAGGGGTAATAAGGCACGACATAGCCAGGTGGTTAATACACTCCACTCATAATCTGAGGGTCGTATGTTCGAATCTCCGCCACACCAACCATCCTGGCCCTTTCAGCTGTTGGGGCGCTATATGTGACGGTCAATCTCACTATTGGTTAGTAAACAGTAGCCCAAGTGTTGGGGGTGGGTGTTGATGACTAGCTCCATTCACTCTTGTCTTAAACTGCTAAATTAAGGACGGCTAGCTAAGATAGCCCTCGAGTAGCTATGCGCGAAATTCAAACCAAATCAAACCTTTGTTATCTAGAGTCTCTGTAATCGGGGAGAGGTAATTTTATGGGGCTGCTTGTGTTTGCACATGTTTAGAGAGAGAGGCTTCATTTAGCCCTGGAGTTTTTTCCCCCGGGTATTTTCTGACACCTTTCTTTTCTTTAATTAATCATTTTAATTTGTAAATTATAGGTGTTTATTTTATCCACTTTGAGTCTACTACTCCCTTGTTGGTGGAAGAATTGAATAGTTCTGCCTTCTTTACCTGTCTTTTGGTATGCCCCCCAGTGGCTCAGCGGTATGTCTGCGGACTTACACGCTAAAATCCGGGTTTCAATACCCGTGGTGGGCAGAGCACAGATAGCCCATTGTGTAGCTTTGTGCTTAATTTAAAACAACAACTTTTGGTATGCTTTGGTTTTCCACCTCCTGGAAGTATTTTTGGCTGGTAACACCTTCATGCCATTCTGTGGAATTGTTCGTACATTTGTAGCAGTTTCTGTCTCGCTTTAGGTCCTGCTATATCTTGATGTGTCTTTTGTTTAGTCTCTGGCAACAAGGGAAGGGGGATATCCATCTCCTTGATTTTTTGCCATTTGTTTGTTTCCTCTGCAATCAATTGTAATATGACCATTTGTTTTATTCTGTCGGTGACTAAAAGTGATATGTGACCAACTTTACATCCTTTTGGGTGATTGTCTCTTCACTGTACTCATTGGGATCGTTCAATGTTCATAATTTTTCCTGGATTAATTTGACGATTCTTTTGTTTATTTGTTTGTTTTGGAATTTTGCACAAAGTTACTCGAGGGCTATCTGTGCTAGCCGTCCCTAATTTAGCAGTTTAAGGCTAGAGGGATGGCAGCTAGTCATAACCACCTACCGCCAACTCTTGGGCTACTCTTTTACCAACAAACAGTAGGATTGACCGTCACATTATAATGCACTAACGGCTGGGAATGTGGGTTTGGCGCGACTCGGGCGCGAACCCGCGACCCTCAGATTAGGAAGCGCACGCCTTCACGCGCTAGGCCATACCAGGCCCTTTGACGATTCACAAATTTAGATTTTACATATTATGGGCTTTATGAGCGTGGCATCTTTTGGGTTACATCTCGTCAAATTCAGCATATTTATGTTATTTACTGTCCATTTTATTTGTCCGCTGGAAGACTTTTTACAGATCAGTATTCGAAGTTCTCCCAATGCGTTTCTCTTACGTTCTTTACCTGACCTGGCAGCTTTCTTCTAGGAGATTTCCATTGTCCGTTTTAACATCGTAATTATAAGAAGATGTGGATACTCTTATCACAATTTTGTCTCCATATTTTTAAGGTACCTTGCTTCTTGCTTTCACTGAATTTCACTTTATGGTGAGTGTTGCCCTGATAAATGTGGTTCTCTCAATCCAATTCCACACTAACAAACAAATTAATTATACTTACTACTAGTCGCAACAGGTTTTGTAGAAATTATGTGTTCCATAAGACCATCTTGGCCCTTACCAGATGATATAACCATACTGTCATTGATTGTCACTCATAGACTATGAAGGGTACAGATAAAATGTATTTTACTAGACACTTTGGGTTGGTGTAAGTGATTTGTTCACTACAGTCTGTAAGCCAACTGGTGTATAGAATGAAGTGCCTCCACAAACCTCCTGGCTCGATCGATGTTCGGGTTTGTTTTAAAAACTCTGTTCATTTATTACACGGTTTACATCGCACTGTTCTTCCCAGGACTCTCCAACACACATTATCCTTTAGATTCTACTGGTGGAGCTAGGAAGTCCTTATCACACCCAGTTTCTAGTAACTAGGGCTTTTTCTCCAAAGTTCTAATAATCCTCCATTCCTGGAGAAGAAGGTGAAGTCGGGGTTCTTTTTCTCGGGTCTGTGGATGTCTTTCTTGAATCTCGATAGGAGTGGCACCAGCCTATACAGGAGTCTACTCGTAATATAGGTTCAGATATGGCACTAAGCTACCTGGGTAAGGTGTATATGGGTCTTGTTTTTTATTATTGTTGGTTTTTAATATCGTTCGTCGAAGGGTATCTACCGTGTGAATCCCAAACGCTATGTGGTCCCATCCTTGGTTGAACAGTGTTCCACCTCCTTTCCATAATTCCAGGGGTAAGTAGAAGTCTCCTTGTACTCTTGGTTTGTTAGTGAGGATTAATGTTCATATTTCCAGACTGGATGAGTTATGTTCCTTTGATTAAGAGGCCCGGCATGGCCCAGTGCGTTAAGGCGTGCACTTCGTAATCTGAGACAGGGCCCGGCATGGCCTAGCGTGTTAAGGCGTGCGACTCGTAATCCGAGGGTCGCGGGTTCGCGCCCGCGTCGCGCTAAACATGCTCGCCCTCCCAGCCGTGGGGGCGTTATAAAGTGACGGTCAATCTCACTTTTCGTTGGTAAAAGATCAGCCCAAGAGTTGGCGGTGGGTGGTGATGACTAGCTGCCTTCCCTCTAGTCTTACACTGCTAAATTAGGGACGGCTAGCACAGATAGCCCTCGAGTAGCTTTGTGCGAAATTCCAAAAAACAAAAACAAACAATCGTAATCTGAGAGTCGCGGGTTCGCACTCGAGTTGCGCCAAACATGCTCGCCCTCCCAGCCGTGGGGGCGTCATAATGTGACGGTCAATCTCACTTTTCGTTGGTAAAAGAGTAGCCCAAGAGTTGGCGGTGAGTGTTGATGACTAATTGCCTTCTTTATGGTCTTACACTGCTAAATTAGGGATGGCTAGCACAGATAGCCCTCGAGTAGCTTTGTACGAAATTCCAAAACAAACAAACAAACCTTTGATTAAGTATAGCATGCATGGTCCTGTCATTCATAGCCTGGGATGTTGTCTTCTGGACTTCTGCAGGTCGAGGAGAAAGTTTGTCCACTTCGGTGTTGCTTATTTTATTGTAGTGATTCTCGTGGTGTAAAACGCATCATTCTATGACTGCAGGCTGGGATGTTATCAAATGTATACGTATCTATAATATTGCAGTGGAATAACTCCATATAGTGATCGAAACCCCTTAATTCCAACCTCAAGTTGTGGGACCTGGGCTAGCTGGTTGGGAGTAGCCTATAATGATTATTCAAGTACTATCCCACTTTTGATACTGGAACTCAGTTCCAGGTAAAAATCTTACCTGTTCTGGATGTTGTGTGGTTCCTCCTCTTCTGTACTACTTTTATCTTGTTACACCACTGTTCTGTGCAGATGTTTCCCATATGGATCATGCCCACACCAGACCCTCTACTTTCTCAGTGTGGAACTGTGGCTCTATTGTTAGCAGATGGTATAAATGATTCACAAGTTAACATATCCCTAAACTGAAAATGGATTTTCTATAACACTTGTCTCCACTGACACCATTTTACCCTGTCGCCCTACTGAGAGCTGGTGTAGGTCTTGAAAAAGTGACATCATTATCCAAGTGAAGTGCTTATATACAGTACCAGAATAGAGGGTGCATTGAGGAGGGAGGAGATGTCTGGAATATCGTCAAGTGAGGGTATAAAAGATTGGAGCATGCAAGACCCATGATTTGTTAGTTAAAGCCAATGTCAATGAATAGTTATGCTGTCAGTGGAGGTAAGCGTAATTAGATATACAACTTCTGTTTAGGAAAACTTTAACTTTGTATTTCATGTCATCTCTAGCCTAAGGAGGAGCTCATAATTGGTTTTCTGGTGTATCTTACGTGATTAACTTCTACACTTCCTTTACTGTTGTTATTAAATTGTTCTTTTATGTTTACCCTTTTTCCTGACCAGGTCAGTTCTGGACTTATTCTTAGTTCCCTGTCAGTTCTGGATTTATTCTTAGTTCCCCGTCAGTTCTGGACTTATTCCTAGTTCCCCGTCAGTTCTGGATTTATTCTTAGTTCCCCATCAGTTCTGGACTTATTCCTAGTTCCACGTCAGTTATGGACTTATTCCTACTTCCCCTTTGGTTTTGGACTTATTCCTAGTTCCCCTTCAGTTCTGGACTTATTCCTAGTTGCCCGTCAGTTCTGGACTTATTAAAGACACGTGTTGGAAATCGTCTATTTTTAGTTTATTTATTACTTGGAGTTCATTAACTAGTTCTAAATAGAACTTAAAACATTAATAATGACTACAACTTAATCTCATACCCTTAACCAACTACAACTTAATCTCATACCCTTAACCAACTACAACTTAATCTCATATCCTTAACCAACTACAACAAGGCACGTTCAAGTAATTTTAATAAATTCTGAACACGTCATCATGGTCGCAGTGAAAGTAATATCTGAGTTTCCAGTGTGATTAATTATTTCTATTAAACTAACTACATCCACAACACATCGATTGCTTTGTTTTCCAGGCGTTCGTTTCGCAGTTCCACGATGACTTGTCGAGATTCGAGCAGTGCATAAAGTCTACCGGACAGTCTATAAGTCAGCTAATGTCCAGTATGAAGCAGCTATACGAAATTTCCTGGCCCAATGCTCAAACATTTACAGTTACCCTTCAAGTAAAAACTCCACATTATTGATACTTATAACACATTAGAACATATTATATTTGTCACAGTAAAAACTACATTAGAACTGAATATTTAAAGTAATTACAGTGGCTAAGGTTAGCATCCACACAATGGTCAGTGGTTGTTAAAAACTTAGACCCTCGCCACTATAATCAACAGACCACCATTAACTTCATTTTACACCCAGGAGTAAACTACTCCACATTATTTGAGTAAAGTGATATATATTTTAATTGTCTAATATATTTATAGTAAATAAGAATTACGACTTTCTCTGATGATTAAAATGTATTTCCGAAAATATCATGTGATACATTTATATTTGTTTGTTATTTCTTCAGGATCACCAAACACTTTGGGAAGTATTTGAAAATCGCATAATAAACATTAGAGAGATCGTAGGACTTTACACCTGTCAACTTGTAAAGTTTCACGTATGTTTTATTGATTTTACTCTTAACAAAACTTAATATTCTAGCTATGAATGTCATAGGTCATACTTGACCATATACTGATTTACAAGTCTTCGATAGCCTATAACTCAGTACACTATGCTGTTTCAGTAGCATATAAACACAGGTGATAACCATCTAACCAGTAGCATACGTTATAAGGAAACACATTGACAACCATCAAGACGACCATCGGAATAATGGTATGCATTACAAAGAAACACATTGACACATGTACTTATATTAACATAAACATACAAGTCGACCATCTCTACACTGCTATAAATTACAAAGAAAAATACTCACACACGTACCTACATTAACATGAACATACAAGATAACCATCTGACAAGAAGAATACGGAGCAAAGAAACACATTCATACATATACATACAAGACGACCATCTGACCACTACTATACATTACAAAGAAACACATTCATATACATACATATATTAAAATAAACACAAAATTTCATCTGACTACTGGTATCTATAACAAAGAAACACATTCACACACGAATCTACATTAACGTAAACATACAAGACGACCCTTCTATTGGAAAAAATTACAAAGAAACATTTTGACACACGTACCTACATTAACATAAACCTACAAGACGACCCTTCTATTGGTATACATTACAAAGAAACACTTTGACACACGTACCTACATTAACATAAACCTACAAGACGACCCTTCTATTGGTATACATTACAAAGAAACACTTTGACACACGTACCTACATTAACATAAACCTACAAGACGACCCTTCTATTGGTATACATTACAAAGAAACACTTTGACACACGTATCTACATTAACATAAACCTACAAGACGACCCTTCTATTGGTATACATTACAAAGAAACACTTTGACACACGTATCTACATTAACATAAACCTACAAGACGACCCTTCTATTGATATACATTACAAAGAAACACTTTGACACACGTACCTACATTAACATAAACCTACAAGACGACCCTTCTATTGGTATACATTACAAAGAAACACTTTGACACACGTATCTACATTAACATAAACCTACAAGACGACCCTTCTATTGGTATACATTACAAAGAAACACTTTGACACACGTATCTACATTAACATAAACCTACAAGACGACCCTTCTATTGGTATACATTACAAAGAAACACTTTGACACACGTATCTACATTAACATAAACCTACAAGACGACCCTTCTATTGATATACATTACAAAGAAACACTTTGACACACGTACCTACATTAACATAAACCTACAAGACGACCCTTCTATTGGTATACATTACAAAGAAACACTTTGACACACGTATCTACATTAACATAAACCTACAAGACGACCCTTCTATTGGTATACATTACAAAGAAACACTTTGACACACGTATCTACATTAACATAAACCTACAAGACGACCCTTCTATTGGTATACATTACAAAGAAACTTTGACACACGTACCTACATTAACATAAACCTACAAGACGACCCTTCTATTGGTATACATTACAAAGAAACACTTTGACACACGTACCTACATTAACATAAACCTACAAGACGACCCTTCTATTGGTATACATTACAAAGAAACACTTTGACACACGTATCTACATTAACATAAACCTACAAGACGACCCTTCTATTGGTATACATTACAAAGAAACACTTTGACACACGTACCTACATTAACATAAACCTACAAGACGACCCTTCTATTGGTATACATTACAAAGAAACACTTTGACACACGTATCTACATTAACATAAACCTACAAGACGACCCTTCTATTGATATACATTACAAAGAAACACTTTGACACACGTACCTACATTAACATAAACCTACAAGACGACCCTTCTATTGGTATACATTACAAAGAAACACTTTGACACACGTACCTACATTAACATAAACCTACAAGACGACCCTTCTATTGGCATACATTACAAAGAAACACTTTGACACACGTATCTACATTAACATAAACCTACAAGACGACCCTTCTATTGGGATACATTACAAAGAAACACTTTGACACATGTATCTACATTAACATAAACCTACAAGACGACCCTTCTATTGGTATACATTACAAAGAAACACTTTGACACATGTATCTACATTAACATAAACCTACAAGACGACCCTTCTATTGGTATACATTACAAAGAAACACTTTGACACACGTATCTACATTAACATGTAGACCATTGGACTACTAGTATACATTACAAAGAAACACATTCACACACATATGCACATTACCATATACAATATAACCATATAAACACTAGTATAGAAAATAAAGAAACACATTCAAACTCGTACATACATTAACATAAACACACAAGATGACCATCTGAGCACTAGTATATATGACAAAGAAACACATCAACACAGGTATATACATTAATATAAGCATTCAAGACGACCATTCGATTACGAGTATACATTACCAAGAAACAAATTTACACAAGAACCTATATTAATATAAACACACAAGATGACCATCTGAGCACTAGTATACAGAACAAAGAAACACATTGACACGGGTATCCACACACTTTATGATTGATGACGCACAACACTTTTAAAATCATATATCAAGATAGAAAATATATAGAACTATCAACATCGAACAACACTTTTAACATGATATATCAAAATAGAAAATATATAGAACTATCAACATCGAACAACACTTTTAACATGGTATATCAAGATAGAAAATATTTAGAACTATCAACATCGAACAACACTTTTAACATGGTATATCAAGATAGAAAATATTTAGAACTATCAACATCGAACAACACTTTTAACATGGTATATCAAAATAGAAAATATATAGAACTATCAACATCGAACAACACTTTTAACATGGTATATCAAGATAGAAAATATATAGAACTATCAACATCGAACAACACTTTTAACATGGTATATCAAGATAGAAAATATATAGAACTATCAACATCGAACAACTTTTTAACTTCAGATATGAACACATCCAATATATTGAATTATCGATTGCCCACAGCACTTTCACATTACATGTCAATACACACAATATATAAAACTATCAATGTTGCACAAAACCTTAATATCACACAATGTATAAAACTATGAATGTCCAAGAAAACGTTTAATATCACATCTTCACAAACAAACAGTGTATAAAACTCTATGTGTAGCACAACATTTTCAACCTGACTTGTCAACACACATAATATATAAAACTACGAATGTTACACAACACTTTTAACATCATGTGTCAAGACAGAGAAAAAACACGGTGTTCGGAAAGTCACTGTGCACTTATAAATTTATTAACAGACAAAACTGCACAGTGACTTTCCGAACACCCTGAATAAAACTACGAATGTTACACATCACTTTTAACATCACATGTCAACACACATAATATATAAAACTGTCAGTGTCACATAATACCTTTAACATCACACCAACACACAAATATATAAAACTATCACTTATGATCATGATAAAGATCACAGAATATCACCTTGGTTACGAAATGATGAAGAGTAAATATGGCGTGGAAATATAACCTGTCAAGTTAGAATGAGTTACATGAACCAATCTGTTAGAATGAGTTATATGAGTTAGCCTGTAAAATGAGTTATATGAGTTAGCCTGTAAAATGAGTTATATGAGTTAGCCTGTAAAATGAGTTACAGTAACCAACCTGTTTGAATCACTTACATGAGCTAACCTCTAAGAATGAGTTACAGTAACCAACCTGTTAGAATGAGGTACAAGAACAAACCTGTAAAAATGAGTTACAGGTATAAACTAAATAAAACACTAAAAAAAATTAACGTAAATTTACAAATATCCATTCACATACCATTTTATATCATAAATTAAATGTTTGTCACCAATTCATATGCCATTTTATATCATTAATTACATTAGTTTGAAACACCCAGCCAATTACAATTTTACATCATTAGCTAGATGTTTGTCACCCAGTCACATACCATTTTACATCATTAGTTAGATGTTTGTCATCCAGTCACAAACCATTTTACATCATCAGCTAGATGTTTGTCATTCAGTCACATACCATTTTATATCATTAGTTCGATGTTTGTAACTTATTCACATACCATTTTACATCATAAGCCAGATATTTGTCTTCCAGTCTTACTCCATTTTATATCACTTGTTAGATGTTTGTCATCCATTCACATACCATTTTATAACATTAGTCAGATGTTTGTCACCCATTCACATATTATTTTACATCGATATTTAGATCTTTGTCACCCGGTCACTTACCATTTTACATCATTAGCTAGGTCACCCAGTCACACACTATTTTACATCATTAGTTAGATGTTTCTCATCCAGTGACATACCATTTCCTATCATTGGTTAAATGTTTGTCATCCACTCACATACCATTTTCTCTAATTAGTTGAATGTTTGTCAACCATTCACATGCTATTTTACATCATTAAACAGAATTTTGTGACCCAGTCACATGCCATTTTACATCCTTAACTATATATTTGTAACCCAGTCACATACCATTTTATATCATTGGTTACATGTTTGTCTCCCATTCAAATACCATTTTACATCATTAGCAAGATGTTTCTCATCCAGTCACATACCATTTATATCATTGGCTATATGCTTGTCACCCTCTCACATATCATTGTATATCATTAGTTAGATGCTTGTCACCCATTCACGTATCATTTTATGTCATGAGTTAAATATTTGTCATACATTCACATACCATTTTACATTATTAGTTAGATGTTTGTCATTTAGTCATATACTATTTTACATCATTAATTAGATGTTTGTCACCCATTCACATACCATTTTAAAATATTAGCTAGCTGTTTGTCACAGAGTCACAAACCATTTTTCATCATTAGCTAGATATTTATCATCCAGTCACATACAGTTTACATCATTAGCTGTATGTTTGTCATCCAATTACATAACATTTAAAATCTTTAACTAGATATTTATCATCCAGTCACAAACCATTCTCTATCATTAGTTACATGTTTGTCACTCAGTCAAATACCATTTTACATTATCAGCTAGATATTTCTCATCCAGTCACATACCACTTTACATCATTAGTTAGATGTTTGTTACCATTCACATACCATTTTATATCACCATTTACATGTTAGTCACCCACTCAAATATTATTTTACATCAATAGCCAGATTTTGTCTTCCAGTCAAACACCATTTTACGTCATTAGCTATGTGTTTGTCACCTAGTCAAATACCATTTTACATCATTCCCTAGATGTTTGTCACCCAGTCACATACGATTTTACATCATCCCTAGATGTTTGTCACCCAGTCACATACCATTTTACATCATTGGTTAGATGTTTGTCATCCAGTCACACTCTATTTTATATCATTAGTTCGATGTTTCTAACTCAGTATTATACCATTTTACATCATTTGTCAGATGTTTGTCACCCACTCACATACCATTTTACATCATTAGTAGATACTTGTCATCCAGTCACATTCCATTTTATATCATTATTTACATGCTTCTCCCCAGTCACAAACCATTTTATATAATGAGTTAGATTTTTGTCATTCAGTCACAAACCATTTTACATCATTATTTAGATGTTTGTCACCCATTCACATCCCATTTTACATCATTAGCTAGATATTTGTCACCTAGTCAAATACCATTTTACATCATTCCCTAGATGTTTGTCACCCAGTCACATAGGATTTTACATCATTCCCTAGATGTTTGTCACCCAGTCACATACCATTTTACATCAATGGTTAGATGTTTGTCAGACAGTCACATACCATTTTACATCATTTACTAGATATTTCTCACCCAGTCACATACCATTTTACATCATTAGCCAGATGTTTGTTACCCAGTCAAAACCCATTTTACATCATCAGCTAGATGTTTGTCATTCAGTCACATACCATTTTATATCATTAGTTCGATGTTTGTACCTTATTCAATACCATTTTGCATCATTAGTCAAATCATTGTCACCCAGTCACACACCATTTTACATCATTAGCTAGATATCTGTCATTCAGTCACATACCATTTTATATCATTAGTTAAAGGTTTGTCATCCATTCACATACAATTTTATATCACTCGTCAGATGTTTGTCAACCAGTCGCATATCATTTTACATCATTAGCTTTATATTTGTTATCCAGTCACATACCATTTTATATCATTAGTTACATGTTTGCCTTCCAGTCACACTCCATTTTATATCATTATTTACATGTTTGTCATCAAGTCGCACGCCATTTTTTCATTAGTTAGATTTTGTCACCCATTCACATACCATTTTATATCTTTAGCTAGATGTTTGTCACTGAGTCACATACCAATTTAAATCCTCAGTTAGATGTTTGTCACCCAGTCAAATACTATTTTACATCATTAGTTAGATGTTTTTCACCCAGCCACATACTATTTTATATCATTAGTTAGATGGTTCTCACCCAGTCACATGCCATTTTACTTCATTAGCTAGATATTTATCATCCAGTCACATACCATTTTATTTCATGAGCTTTATTTTGTCATTCTCTCAAATACCATTTTATATCATTAGTTAGATGTTTGTCACCGAGTCACATACTATTTTCATTATTAACTAAATGTTTGTCATCCAGTCGCATGCCATTTTATTTCATTATTTAGATTTTTCACCCATTCACATACCATTTTATACCATTAGCTAGATGTTTGTCACCCAGTCACACACCATTTTACATCATTAGTTACATGTCAGTCACCCAGTCAAATACCATTTTACATCATTAGCTACATGTTTGTCTCCCAGACAAATACCATTTCACATCATTAACTAGATGTTTGTCACCAAGTCACATACCATTTTGAATCATTAGTTAGATATTTGTCATCCAGTCACATTCCATTTTATATCATTAATTAGATGTTTGTCACCCATTCACTTACAATTTTACATCATTAGCTAAATATTCTTCATTCAGTCACATACTATTTATATCATTAGATAGATGCTTGTCACCCAGTTACCTTTCATATTATATCATTAGTTAGATGTTCGTCATCTAGTCATATACCATATTATATCATTAGTTTCATGTTTGTCATCCAGTTACATACCATTTTATATCATTAGTTAAATGTTTGTCACTAATTCACCTACCATTTTACATCATCAGTCAGATCGTTGTCAACCAGTCACATACCATTTTACATCATTACTTAGATCTTTGTCACCCAGTCAAATACCATTTTCAATTATGAGTCAGATGATTGTCACCCAGTCAATTACCATTTAATATCATTAGCTACATGTTTGTCATCCAGTTACCTACCAATTTATATCATTAGCTAGATGTTTGTCACCCATTCATATTCTATTTTACATCATAAGTCAGATGTTTGTCAACCAGCCACAAATCATTTTACATCATTAGTAGATACTTGTCATCCAGTCACATTCCATTTTATATCATTATTTACATGCTTCTCCCCCAGTCACAAACCATTTTCTACCATTAGTTAGATTTTTGTCATCCAGTCACATACCATTTTATATCATTGGTTAGATGTTTGTCAGACAGTCACATACCATTTTACATCATTAGTCAGATGTTTGTCATTTAGTCACATACCATTTTATATCATTACTTAGATGTTTGTCACTTATTCAATACCATTTCGCATCATTAGTCAAATCATTGTCACCCAGTCACACACCATTCTACATCATTAGCTAGATATCTGTCATTCGGTCACATACCATTTTACATCATTAGCTACATGTTTGTCTCCCAGACAAATACCATTTCATATCATTAACTAGATGTTTGTCACCCAGGCAAATACCATTTTGAATCATTAGTCAGATGCTTGTCACCCAGGCAAATACCATTTTATATCATTAGTTAGATGTTTGTCACCCATTCACATTCTATTTTACATCATAAGTCATATGTTTGTCAACCAGCCACAAATCATTTTACATCATTAGCTAGATGTTTGTAACTTAGTCACATACGATTTTACATCATTAGTTAGATGTTTCTCATACAGTCACATACCATTTTACATCATTAGTCAGATGTTTGTCACCCAGTAACATACCATTTTACATCATTAGCCAGATGTTTGTTACCCAGTCAAAACCCATTTTACAGCACCAGCTAGATGTTTGTCATTCAGTCACATACCATTTTATATCATTACTTCGATGTTTGTACCTTATTCAATACCATTTCGCATCATTAGTCAAATCATTGTCACCCAGTCACACACCATTTTACATCATTAGCTAGATATCTGTCATTCAGTCACATACCATTTTATATCATTAGCTAGATGCTTCTCACCCAGTCACATACCATTTAACATCATTAGTTACATGTTAGTCACCCAGTCAAATACCATTTTAGATCATTAGCTACATGTTTGTCTCCCAGACAAATACCATTTCACATCATTAACTAGATGTTTGTCACCCAGTCACATACCATTTTGAATCATTAGTTAGATGTTTGTCATTCAGTCACATTCCATTTTATATCATTAGTTAGATGTTTGTCACCCATTCACTTACAATTTTACATCATAGCTAAATATTCATTATCCAGTCACATACTATTTATATCATTAGTTAGATGCTTGTCACCTAGTCACCTTTCATATTATATCATTAGTTAGATGTTCGTCATTTAGTCATATACCATTTTATATCATTAGTTTCATGTTTGTCATCCAGTTACATACCATTTTATACCATTAGCTAGATGTTTGTCACCCAGCCACATACCATTTTATATCATTATTTACATGTTTGTCTCCCAGTTAAATACCATTTTATATCGTTATTTAGATGTTTGTCACACATTGTCATGCCATTTTACATCATTAGCTAGATATTTCTTATCCAGTCAGGTACCGTTTTATATCATTAGTTAGATTTTTTTCACTCAGTCACATTCCATTTTACATCATTGTGTAGATGTTTGTCATCCAGTAAAATTCCATTTTGCATCTTTTTCTTGATGTTTGTCACTCAGTCACATACCATTTTACATCTTTATCTTGATGTTTGTCATCCAGTCACATACCGTTTTATATCGTTAGTTTGATGTTCGTCATTCAGTCACATTCCATTTTACATTATTAGTTAGATGTTTGTCATCCAGTCACATACCATTTTATAATATTCTTTAGATGTTTGTCACTCCGTCACGTACCATTTTACATCATTAGTTAGATGTTTTTCATCCAGTCACATACCATTTTATATCATTAGTTAGATGTTTGTCATCCAGTCACATACCGTTTTATATCAATAGTTAGATGTTTGTCATCGAGTCACTTTCCATTTTTTATCATTAGTTAGATGTTTGTCATCCAGTCACAAACCATTTTATAATATTAGTTAGATGTTTGTCACTTAGTCATGTACCATTTTACATCATTATTTAGATGTTTATGATCCAGTCACATAGTATATTATATTATTAGTTGGACGTTGTATTCCATTCACATACCACGTTATATTGTAGGTTAGAAGATGTTGGTAATGTAATATTTAAACTTGCAGAAAAAGCTCAAACTACGCCAGTTACGTCTTGAAAGGTTGGAGAAGTCTCGTTCGACTGTCGAGGTAATGTGTGTAAAATTAAATTGATAATTTACAATAATAATAATCCTTTATATAATAAAAATTTCATGAAGAAAATGTGTTTAATTATGGCTGCTTGAGGTGAAGTATTGTTTGAGATAGAACAGTGATAGATGTTGGTTATAAACAAATTGAATGATTTGATTTGAATTTCGGGCAAAGCTACACGAGTACTATCTGCGCTAGCCATCCTTAATTTAGCAGTGTAAGACTAGAGAGAAAGCAGCAAGTCATCACCACACACCGGCAACTTTTACCAACGAATAGTGGATTACTCATTACATTATAAGGCCTTTCGACTGAAAGGGTGAGCAGGTTTGGTGTGACGGGGATCCGAACCCACGACCCTCGGATATAACGAGTTGATTGTCTTAATCACCTGACCTTACCGGATGGGTACAAAAAAATTACAAATTTGTATAAATCTTTATTGGTTGGTACATGGTATCATCAAACTTTCAGTGCATGTCACATCATGATACCGCAGCTGGTATGTGACCTTATTTTATATCACAGTGTGTGTGTTTGTTTGTTTGTTAGCCAGTGGCGTTGGTTTATCGCACTTATAAATACTTGTTAAGCAATAATCAGAACAAATGAAAATGTCCAAACTCATCATAAAAATGTGTAATTTAAATAAATTTTAATGTATCATTACAAGTAATACGAAATTAGCGCCATCTGGCATTTACCACCCTACTTTTCACCCGTAATCATGTGCGATAATATTGATATGTATTTAGCGCATGCTGGTAGACTGAACTCTTTTCGCTTCACCAATCACTAAAGATGACAACGAAATATCCTTCGTAAATAACTTCTTATGTCACTGTATTTACAAAACTACAGTAACTATATATATCTGTTTTAGTAATGGATAAGATTCAGATATTTTTGTATTGTCTGAAAACATTAATTCTCCAAAAGTTGGTTCGCCGCCAGTAAACACGTTAGCACATACCGTATTTTCCGGTTAATAAGCCAAGGCCAATTTTCAGCTCTGAAAATGAGGGTTTTTGCTTATTACCGCCCAATAAGCCGAGGCCATTTTTAAGAAGTGACAAGTTTCTTCAAAATGATTTCTTAGTCTCGTTTCAGCGTCAGCATGCATGTTGTGTGTGATCATTGGCGTTCTGTAGTAAAGCAGAACGTGTCGTATTGAGACAGAGATGGAATCAATATGTCATTCGTTATTGGCTCCACTCACTGTAACTAGGTAACCAATGAAATTCCAGAATTTTTACTCAGTAATTAAAATCACTAACCCAGGGTATAAATACCAGGGGTATGTAGTGGGAGTTTATCACTGTACCGTCAAAAGCCAAAGATGTCTACACCTGCAAGAAAAAGAATGCGTTATGATGCTGCTTTTAAACTGAAAGTAGTAGAGCTGGCCTAAAAAACTTCAAATATGAATGCTGCTCGCCATTACTGTGTGAATGAAAAACAGGTCCGTGAATGGAAGAAAGCAGAATGGACGAGACTCCAATTTAAAAAATGCAGCATCTCAAATGCAATGGATGGAACGGAAGATGATATGTTGTGCTTGGACGACGACGAGTAAGACAACATTCCACTCACTCAGCTAATAACACCAGAGAATGACCCGTACGACGACCAGGTCTCTGCCGAGGATTAGAATCTATTATTTGGTGCTTCTGACGATGAAGATGATGAATTTGATGGATTTTAATAAATTTCTGAGATTAAAGTGTGTATTTTTTATGAATTTTGTAATTTCTATAAATACATGTCATTCGTAATGTATGACCTTTTTTCTATAAATAAATAAAGTTTATTCAACTGAAATAACTGTGAGATCAAAGGTATGATTTTGGGGCCGACTTTGGTCTTCGGTATTTTTTGATCCAATGCTGGTGATCGGCCAATAAGCCGACCCCCAAAAATCATGTCCAAAATTTAGGGCCAGAAATTCGGCTTATTCAGCGGAAAATACGGTAAAAGACGTCACTAGTGTATACCCTGTTCTAGCATATTTCAATAGATTATTCAATTTGTAAGTGGTTACTTTCAGATTTTAATTTAAGTAAATATTAAACACGTTAATTAAGCAACTTAAGTAATCAAATTTTCATAAATATGAAAGTAATGGTTAGTTTTATGTCTGTATTTATATGAATAGCGTACGTTGCAGACAGTCCAATCAAACACAAGCACAGAGCCTTCATCGTTAACCAGGGTAAGTTCTAAAACAACATTAACTTTAGTAAATTTAAACTTATTGATAAAAGATTTGGATAGTGTATATACATACATATAGTATATTTGGACAGCATATATACATACATATAGTATATTTGGACAGCATATATACATACATATAGTTTATTTGGACAGTATATATACATACATATAGTTTATTTGGACAGCATATATACATACAGATAGTATATTTGGACAGTATATATACATACATATAGTATATTTGGACAGCATATATACATACATATAGTGTATTTGGACAGTATATATACATACATATAGTATATTTGGACAGTATATATACATACATATAGTATATTTGGACAGTATATATACATACATATAGTATATTTGGACAGTATATATACATACATATAGTATATTTGGACAGTATATATACATACATATAGTATATTTGGACAGCATATATACATACATATAGTGTATTTGGACAGCATATATACATACATATAGTGTATTTGGACAGTATATATACATACATATAGTATATTTGGAAACGGATCTAGTTAATGATGACCATAATAAGATAGTTTTATAACTGGCACTGTTACATGTTTCCTGTTGCTACAAGTAACATGAAGTACCTTTTCTTTTATAACTTGGACTGTGACATGTTTTCTTTTGCTGCTATTGGTGTGAGGTGCAGCATATAACCCAATGTGGCTTTGTTTTGAGATAGACATACAGAAATCAGTATGAGAACTTCTTAATTTATAACTTGTACTGTGACGTGTTTCTTATTGTTCCTAATTATGTGACGTACTTCCTGTTCATATTATCATAGGCTGAGAACGAGCTTCAGTTAATTGAAGATGCTTTCAATCGAATCAATAATAGAACAATGGGAGATTTTCCTTTGGTACTAGCAAGGTTGGTAAAACTCTGAATCGCTTCCGAAATATTGTATATATAGTAAATATAAAACCAGCTTATAAGTAGAAGAAAGCTGTGTCTTTAGAGATGTATCTGTGTTAGAATAAAATGTACCTTTAGAAATGTAGCTGTGCTAGATGTAAGCTATGTCTTTAGTGATGTAGCTACTTCAATAAAACTATGTGTTTAGTGATGTGGTGGCTAGAAGATAGTTAGGTAGTTGTAAGAATAAAATTATTTGTTCATTTTTCATGAGTTTGTTTGTTTTATTTTTTGAATTTCGCGCAAAGCTACTCGAGGTCTATCTGCGCTTTTAGATGTAGAGGGGACAAATTCAGTTATATCTTATATCGTTTAGATATATTGGTGTTTAGTGTTTATATTTTCAGGCAACCTGAACGACACCTTTTGGTGCACATCTGCTAAATGAACAGGTAAGACACCCCTAAAGTTTATGAATTCAGGTCACATGTGCTAATTCAACACCCAAGAGATTTCGGGTTGAAGCATATCTGTCCCTTCTTCAGCACTGGTGCCCACAGGGAATTCACCCTGCTGTCGTAATTGCTTTGACTAGCTAAAGAGAACAAACGGTATTGACCGTCACTTTCATAACGCACCGAAATCTGAAAGTGTAGAAAGCATATTCGGCAAACTTATGGTTGAACGTTTTAATTTTTTTATCCCAGTCTTTCTTTGAGTTTTATATACAACTCAAATATTTAAATTATTTGTTTTTACAGATAATACGTGTTTTTAGTCTACTTTCCTTTAAATTTTAGATTCCACTTAAGTGTTTAAGAATGTTAGTAATATTGTTTCAGTCAGCCCAAGTGATTATTATGCTTCTCTCAGTAGTCATTCTAAGTGTCTAAGTGTAGAATTGACTACTTTTAGTGCCAAACCCGCATGTCCTGTTTTTTTTCTTTCCCTAGTCGAGTGGACGCGGTGGTTCAGTGTATTGGTGGCATACTGGAAGCTTCACAGGACTTAACGAAGCAGTTGTTAAAGGTATTTATTACATAATTAATTATCTGAGACATTATTCTTGTAAAACATGAAGTACAGTACACTAGTGAAGCTATGCACTGAGATTTTCAACTTGGAAAATCGTGCTTACAGCGTGGATGTTTGGTGATAACTTTAAGCCTAAACTTGTCAAAAGGTCTAATTTCATTTTTTCTACTCTAGGTGTACAGTGTTGCTCATACTGTTGTGAGAGACCTTCCCCATCATACCCTGATCCTCCCTGTAGGGCCAAAGGATAATCACTTCCTGAGTCTTTGTCCAGTCAAATTCAGATATGTTCGACCACAGCAACATAAAGACAAAACGAAATAAATTCCGAATGTATATAATCACAATGAAACTTTTATAGGATAAAATTTACATTTCACATTGAAGCTGACCTGATTAAATAAACACAGTGCATCTATCTATATTATAAACACGGAGTGCATAAGGACATAAATATTGATATTAAAGTAATATTGTAATTTGAAATAGTTGAAAGTCGATTGATGAATGTCAAAACAAATATTGGATATTTCAACCTATTATTGGTAAATTAAAAACGTCACTGCAAACCGTGTGCATTTTTCTTGTTCACAATACATCAATTACAATTTTGTTTTAACTAGCTCAGTTTAACAGTCTGCCATATTCAAATAAAACATCCTTATCGTCCATGTGTCTGTGTGACGTCACAGTTTGTTGTTGCAAAAAAGCACGTTGAATATTATATATGTATCAATAACTACAACAACAACTGCGTTATTTTAAAATTGTCGTATTTTATATAATAATATTGCCCTAGTTAATACACGGTTTGGAATAAAATACAAACAACATTTAGTAATTAACCTTTGAACTAGTAATTGAAAAGTTATGTGTTTAAAACTAACCCTCGTTACATAATTGTGTCTTTGATGAAAACAATTTACACAAACTTTGTTTCTATAAATTGAAAAGTTATGTTTCAAACTAACCTTCGCCTTGTAGTTGTGAGTTGTCGCAAGTTCTAACGTTAAACTATATTGATTGTATCAGCCTAAATTTTTAAATCTAAATCCGAGCAACAAACTATTGAGGTTTTCAAGGAAAACACCAAGCTCTAAATATATTTATTTCGAACCGAATACACACTAAACATACTTTCATTGTCTGTAGCTGCTTACATATACACAAAATATGAGCTACGTTCGGATCTTGATCAAACCATCGAAACACGTTTGCCCATTAGTGTTTTCAGTGCTGTTACTCATATATTAATAGTTATGAACACGTTTGTCCATTTGTGTTTTCAGTGCTGTTACTCATATATTACTAGTTATAAACACGTTTGTCCATTACTGTTTTCAGTGCTGTTACTCATATATTACTAGTTATAAACACGTTTGTCCATTAGTGTTTTCAGTGCTATTACTCATATATTACTAGTTATAAACACGTTTGTCCATTACTGTTTTCAGTGCTGTTACTCATATATTAATAGTTATAAACACGTTTGTCCATTAGTGTTTTCAGTGCTATTACTCATATATTAATAGTTATAAACACGTTTGTCCATTACTGTTATCAGTGCTGTTACTCATATATTAATAGTTATAAACACGTTTGTCCATTAGTGTTTTCAGTGCTATTACTCATATATTACTAGTTATAAACACGTTTGTCCATTACTGTTATCAGTGCTGTTACTCATATATTAATAGTTATAAACACGTTTGTCCATTAGTGTTTTCAGTGCTGTTACTCATATATTACTAGTTATAAACACGTTTGTCCATTACTGTTTTCAGTGCTTACTCATATATTAATAGTTATAAACACGTTTGTCCATTAGTGTTTTCAGTGTTACTCATATATTAATAGTTATAAACACGTTTGTCCATTAGTGTTTTCAGTGCTGTTACTCATATATTAATAGTTATGAACACGTTTGTCCATTAGTGTTTTCAGTGCTGTTACTCATATATTACTAGTTATAAACACGTTTGTCCATTACTGTTATCAGTGCTGTTACTCATATATTAATAGTTATAAACACGTTTGTCCATTAGTGTTTTCAATGCTGTTACTCATATATTACTAGTAATAAACACGTTTGTCCATTAGTGTTTTCAGTGCTGTTACTCATATATTACTAGTTATAAACACGTTTGTCCATTACTGTTTTCAGTGCTGTTACTCATATATTAATAGTTATAAACACGTTTGTCCATTAGTGTTTTCAGTGCTGTTACTCATATATTAATAGTTATAAACACGTTTGTCCATTAGTGTTTTCAGTGCTGTTACTCATATATTAATAGTTATAAACACGTTTGTCCATTAGTTTTCAGTGCTGTTACTCATATATTACTAGTTATAAACACGTTTGTCCATTAGTTTTCAGTGCTGTTATATATTACTAGTATAAACACGTTTGTCCATTAGTGTTTTCAGTGCTGTTACTCATATATTACTAGTTATAAACACGTTTGTCCATTACTGTTTTCAGTGCTGTTACTCATATATTAATAGTTATAAACACGTTTGTCCATTAGTGTTTTCAGTGCTATTACTCATATATTAATAGTTATAAACACGTTTGTCCATTAGTGTTTTCAGTGCTGTTACTCATATTATAGTTATAAACACGTTTGTCCATTACTGTTTTCAGTGCTGTTACTCATATTAATAGTTATAAACACGTTTGTCCATTAGTGTTTTCAGTGCTATTACTCATATATTAATAGTTATAAACACGTTTGTCCATTAGTGTTTTCAGTGCTGTTACTCATATATTAATAGTTATGAACACGTTTGTCCATTAGTGTTTTCAGTGCTGTTACTCATATATTACTAGTTATAAACACGTTTGTCCATTACTGTTTTCAGTGCTGTTACTCATATATTAATAGTTATAAACACGTTTGTCCATTACTGTTTTCAGTGCTGTTACTCATATATTACTAGTTATAAACACGTTTGTCCATTACTGTTTTCAGTGCTGTTACTCTATATAATAGTTATAAACACGTTTGTCCATTACTGTTTTCAGTGCTGTTACTCATATATTAATAGTTATAAACACGTTTGTCCATTAGTGTTTTCAGTGCTGTTACTCATATATTAATAGTTATAAACACGTTTGTCCATTAGTGTTTTCAGTGCTGTTACTCATATATTAATAGTTATAAACACGTTTGTCCATTAGTGTTTTCAGTGCTGTTACTCATATATTAATAGTTATAAACACGTTTGTCCATTAGTGTTTTCAGTGCTGTTACTCATATATTTATAGTTATAAACACGTTTGTCCATTACTGTTTTCAGTGCTGTTACTCATATATTAATAGTTATAAACACGTTTGTCCATTAGTGTTTTCAGTGCTCTTACTCATATATTAATACTTATGAACACGTTTGTCCATTACTGTTTTCAGTGCTCTTACTCATATATTAATAGTTATAAACACGTTTGTCCATTAGTGTTTTCAGTGCTGTTACTCATATATTAATAGTTATAAACACGTTTGTCCATTAGTGTTTTCAGTGCTGTTACTCATATATTAATAGTTATAAACACGTTTGTCCATTAGTGTTTTCAGTGCTATTACTCATATATTAATAGTTATAAACACGTTTGTCCATTAGTGTTTTCAATGCTGTTACTCATATATTAATAGCTATAAACACGTTTGTCCATTAGTGTTTTTATCGTTATTTTCCATATAGTTCTAACTTTTAAACTTCAATTGTCCTAAGAGAAGAGAAACGAAGACAGATTTATTTTTGGCGCATGTTTGTGGTTAATATTTTTCATAGTTAGTTTATTAATGTCTGTCAAAGTTATCTATCTATCAATATTTTGTAACAAATATTTGTTTATCTCTATCCTCTGGACAGTAATGTTATTGTACTTAGTCTTAAAATGTTATATTTCCTTATAAAAAAAACTTTTCGTTTCCATAACGAGAACTAGCACTGCGCGGGGTCTTTATTGGTTTTTTGTCTGACAGTAAATCAATCGTTATAATGCACTATTGGACACAAACCAATCGGTGCGTAGAAATCTTCAGGCAAACATTACCACCAGGGGAAAGACGAACGTCTTTCTATCAGCTGTCTGCTCCATTCTATTATACTTTACCTTCAGTACATTTAGAAGTGAAAAGTATTGGAAGTGGGTGGCTGCTAACTGCGCTAGATAAACATTTTGGCTGTGACAGTAAGTGATTTTTTTCGTGTTTTCCTTTGTTTGATCTTTGAGGAAAAGAGTAATTCTCTTCTCTCGCGACAAAACTTCGTCCTCCACTGTATGCGCTTCTATAACGAACCATGAGGCTCTGTGGTACGGAACATGGCTGCCAAAAGAACCTCTAGCAAAATCGACGTAACGATTTTAAAGGTAAGATACACGTGTATTTTTGCCATTCCTACAAATATAACAACAGACAAAATACAGAGAAAGGATGGTCGTATATCTTAAACAAGGAGGAGGCGAATCAATAGTTAGTTAGCATAACATTACAGAAGAGAAGATCATAAAGAAACTAACAGAAAGTAGATTAAAGACTAGGGTTAGTAAGTATATAATAACTAACAGAACGTGCATTACGAACTAGGGTTAGTAAATATATAATAATCAACAGAACTTGCATTACAGACTAGGGTTAGTAAATATATAATAATCATCAGAATGTGCATTACAGACAAGGGTTAGTAAATATATAATAACCAACAGAACGTGCCTTACGAACTAGGGTTAGTAAATATATAATAATCAACAGAATGTGCATTAAAGACAAGGGTTAGTAACTATAATAACGTACAGAACATGCATTACAGACAAAGTGTTGGTAAATATGGAATAACCAGCTGTATGTACATTACAGACTAGGGTTAGTAAATATAGAACAACCAGCTGGGTTCTCCGCAGGTACAGTAGTAAATCTTCGAATTTACAACGCCAAAATCAGGGGTTCTATTCCCGTCGGTGGACTCAGCAGATAGCCCAATGTGGCTTTACTATAAGAATACAAACACAAACAACCAGCTGGACGTAAATAAACATAGGACAACTAGCTGGATGTACATTACATACTACGGTTAGTAAATATAGAATAACCAGCTGGACGTACGTTACATACTAGGGTTAGTAAATACAGAATAACCAGCTAGACGTACATTACAAACTAGGGCTAGCAAATATAGAACAACCAACTGGACATAAAAAAGTAAAACAGTGCAACTAAATTTGTTGAAACGATCGAAGTAAAACTGTTACTAATATTGTTGGAAGCATCCATTAAAAACTGTGCTTCTGATATTGTTGGTAGGATCCAAGTAAAACAGTCTTATTAAGATTGTTGGTAAAATCCAAATAAAACAGCCTTACTACAATTGTTGATAAGATCCAATTAAAATACTGTTACAAAATTTCTTGGAAGGATCCAAGTAAAACAGTATCACTACGATTGTGGATACGATCCAAGTAAAACAATGTTATTGAAATTCTTGGTAGGATCCAAGTAAAATACTGTTACTTGTATTATTGGTAGGATCCAAGTAAAACAGTATCACTGCGATTGTAGGTACGATTCAAGTAAAACAATATTATTGAAATTCTTGGTAGGATCCAAGAAAAACAGTGTTACAAAGATTGTTGGTAAGATGCAAGTAAAATGGTATTATTAGGATGGCTAGTAGGCTCCAAATAAAAGAGTGTTAATAAAATTCTTGGTAGGATTCAAGTAAATCGGTGTTATTAAGATTGTTGTTAAATGCAAGTAAAACAGTATCAGTTAGATTTGTGGTAGAATCAAGTAAAATAATGTTACTAAGATTGTTGGTAGAATTCAAGTAAAACTGTATTGCTAAGATTGTTGGTAGGATCCAAGTAAAACAATGTAACTGCGATTATTGGTAGAGTCCAAATAAAACAGTGTTACTAAGATTGTTGGTAGGATCCAAGTAAAACAATGTTACCAAGATTGTTAGAAGGATTCGTGTAAACATTGTTAGTGAGATTGTTGGTTATATTCAAGTAAAACAGTGTTTTTGAGATTGTTGGTAAAATCCACATCAAATCAATTGCTGGTAAGATCCAAATAAAATAATGTACTGAGGTTGTTGATAGGATCTAAGTAAAACAGTATTACTAAGATTGTTGGTAGGATCTAAATAATAAAGTGTTACTAGGATTGTTAGCATGATTTAATTAAAATTGTGTTACTAAGATTGTTTGTGGGATCCAAGTAAGATAGTGTTACTGTGATTGTTGGTAGGACACAAATAAAAGAGTTACTGAGATTGTTAGTAAGGTCCAAATGAAACAGTTATACTGGAATTTTTGGAAAGATCCAACTGAAACATATTTCCAAAGATCGTGGGTATAATCCAAATAAGATGGTGTTACTGAGATTGCTGGTGGGATCGAATTAAAACAGGGTTACTAATATAGCTGGTTGAATCCAAGTAGAACATTGTTGAGATTGTTGTTACGATCCAAGTAAAGTGTTAGTGAGATTGCTTGTAGGATGCCAGTAAAATAATGTTAATACTCTTGTTGGAAGGAATGTTATTACGATTGTTTTTAGAATCCAAATTAAACAATGTTACTAATATTGTCAGTAGGATCCAAATTAAACAATATTATTAAAAGTGTTTGTAAACTGGTGATACTAAGATCATGGGTGCGATTCAAGTAAAATAGTATTATTGAGATTGTTGGCAGAATCCACGTGAAGGATTGTTACTAACATTATTTGTAGATCGAAGTACAACATTGTTATTACGATTGGTTTGTAGGATCCAAGTAAAACAATGTTGCTAATATTGCTTTTCAGGTTCAAGTAAAACAGTGACACTGAGATTGTTGGTAGGAGCAAGTAAAACAGTATTGCTAATATTTTGGGTAGGAACCATGTAAAACAGTGTTACTAAGACTGTTGATAGGATGGAAGTAAATAATGTTATTAAGATTGTTTATAGAATCCAAGAAAAACTGTGTTACTAAGATTGTTGGTAAGATTTAAGTTTAACAGAGTAACTAAGATTCTTGGTAGGATGCAAGTAAAATAGTGTCTCTACGATAGTTGGCAGGATCCAAGAAAAAGAGTTTTAATTAGATTGCTGGTAGGATGCAAGTAAGACAATTGTGGTGAATATCCAAATAAAACATTGTTACTAATATTTTTTAATCCCAGTAAAACAGTGTCACTAAAATTGTAGGTTAGATCCAAGTAAAACAGTGTTACTAAGATTGTTGTTAGGATCCAAATGAAACAGTGATACAAAGATTGTTGATTGGAACCAAAGAAATAGTGTTACTAAGATTGTTGGTACGATCTAATTAAAACAGGGCTACTGAGATCGATGTTAGAATCAAGTAAAACAGTGTTAGTGTGATTGTTGGTGGGATCCAAGTGAAACTGTTATTTAAATTGTTTGTAAGATCCAAATAAAATTTTGTTACTTCGATTGTCGGTTGGATCTAAATAATATAATGTTAATAAGATTGTTGTTAGGATCGAAGTTAAACAGTGTTATTGCGATTGTTGGTAGAATCCAAGTAAAATAGTGTCTAAGATAGTTAGTAAGATGCAAATGAAACAGTATTTTGAAGATTTCTCGGAGGATCAAAGTAAAATAAAGTTAATAAGATTGTTGGTAGGATCCATGTAGAACAGTATTACTAAGATTTTTGAGAGGATCCAACAAAATTAGAGTCATTAAAATTATTGTATGGATCCATTTAAAACAGTGTTAGTGAGTTTGCTGGTTAAATTCGAGTAAAATATTATTTTTCAGATTGTTGGTAGGATCCTAATAATAGAGTGTTACTGTGGTTTTTGGTAAATCCTAATAAAACAGTGTTACATAGATTATTTATAGGATCTAAATAAAGTTATATTACTGAGATTGTTTTTGGGATGCAAGTAAAATGGTGTTACTAATATTGTAAGACAGTGTTACTAAGATTCTGGATATCGTCCAAGTAAAAAAGTATTTCTAAAATTGTTGGTAGGATCTAATTAAATTACTGTTACAATGATTGTTGGTAAGATTCAACTGAAAAAGTGTTACTGTGATCATTGGTAGAATCCAAGTCATATACTATTACTAATAGTATTTGTAGGATGCAAGTTAAACAGTGTAACTATGATTGTTGGGTGGATCCAAGTAAAACAGTATTACTCATATTTTTTGGAAGGATCAAAGTAAAACAGTGCAACTGAGATTGTCGAAACGGTCTAACTAAAATATTATTTCTGAGATTGTTGGTTCGATCCAAGCAAAAGGGTATTACTCAGGATCCAAGTAAAATAATGTTACTACAATTATTGGTAAGATCGAAATAATATAATGTTACTAAGACTGTAAAACGTTGTTAAGATTGTTGATACGATAAAAGTAAACTAGTGTTACTAAGTTTGTTGTTAGGATCGAAATAAAACATTTTTATTAAGGTTCTTGGAAGGATACATGTAAAACATTGTAACCAAGATTGATGGTATGACCGAAGTAAAATAGTGTTCCTGAGATTGTTCGTAGGATGCAAGTAAGTAGTGTTACTAATGTTGTTTGGTAGAATTCAAGTAAAACAGTGTTACTAAGATTCTTGGTAGCATCCAAGTAAAACATTTTTACCAGGATTATTGGAGAGATTTGTAACTACGATTGTTGGTAGGATCCAAGTAAAACATTTTTACCAGGATTATTGGAGAGATTCGTAACTACGATTGTTGGTAGGATCCAAATGAAACAACGCTACTAATATTTGTTTGTTTGTTTTTTGAAATTCGCACAAAGCTACTCGAGGGCTATCTGTGCTAGCCGTCCCTAATTTAGCAGTGTAAGACTAGAGGGAAGGCAGCTAGTCATCATCACCCACCGCCAACACTTGGGCTACTCCTTTACCAACGAATAGTGGGATTGACCGTCACATTATAACGCCCCCACGGGTGGGAGGGCGAGCAAGTTTGGCGTGACTCGGGCGCGAACCGGCGACCCTCAGATTACGAAGCGCACGCCTTAACGCGCTAGGCCATGCCGGGCCCCACTAATATTGTTAGTAGAACGCTAGTAAAACAGTATTTTATCGGTTGGATGCAAGTAAAATAGTGTTACAAAATAGTTGGTAAGATGCAAGTAAAACAGTATTACTACAATTGTTAGTATGATCCACAAAACATTGTTATTAAAATTGTAACTAAGATTCAATTAAAACAGTGTCACTACGATTGTTCCTGGGATCAAAATAAGACAGTGTTTCTAAGACTTTTGCCAAGATACAAGTAAAAAATAGTTACTTATCTTGTTGTTAGGATTCAAATAAAACAGTATTACTGAGATTTTTCGTCGGATGCAAGTAATCAACTGTTACTAATATTGTTGGTAGGATCTAAGTAAAACAGCATTACTAAGATTGTGGGTAGGATCCAAGTTAAACAGTGTAACTGAGATTGTTAAAAGGATCCAGGTAAAATAGTGCTCTGAGTTTCTCGGTGGGATCTAAGTAAAACAGCGTTACAATTATTTTGGGTGGATCCTAGTAAAACTATATGACTAGTATTGTTGGAAGGATCCATTTAAAAAAAAGTGTTACTGCTATTCATTTGATCCGTGTAAAATTCTGTTACTAATACTGCTGGTAAGATGGAAGTAAAACAGTATTAGTACGTTTGCTGATAGAATCCAACTGAAACAGTGTTGCTAAGATTGTTGGTAGGATACAAGTAAAACGGTGTTACTAAGATTGTTGGTAGGATCCGAGTGAAACAATGCTACTAAACTTGTTGGTAGGATCTAGGTAGTCCAGCTGTAGCCCATGTAGTCAAACAGGAATGGTAATCTTGAAGTATCCTGTGCAAGTCCACTTTGTTAATGTCCATGTGATGTTAGACGTAACCTGATAATTTTGCAAACTGAGATTATGTAAACAATATTGTGAGCAATCAGTGGAGTTAACAGACAAATATGGTTTATTTACAAATACTTATCACAAGGTTCACTTGTTCTTCCTGTCTTTCATTAAAGCCTGAAATGAAATATGTGTTCAGACCAGAAAGTGTAGCCTGACAATTAATTTTAAAAATAGGTTAATGCTCCGGAGGATAGTATCAGATTGTTGGTAGGATCCAGTTAAATCAGTGTTACTGAGAATGTTAGTTGGATCCAAGTAGTCTAGCTGAAGACCATGTAGTGAACTAAGAATATTACCTACTGCCATGTGCAAGTCCACTCTGTGATGAACAACTGGTTATTTTTATATTTTATTATTTCGTATATCAGAATGTCTTCAGTGGTAAAATGCTGGGGGTATTTGGAAAACCAACGGTAGTAGATTTATCAAGTATCCCTGGACATTAACAAAAATAACTAGAATTTACCCTCTGGACTGTACTGTAAATAACATCAAAATCTAGTTTATCGTACGACTGGGCAAGATGATGATCTATTCAATGTGGACAGATATGCTTGTTAGGGCATTTAGTTATAGAACAAGAGTGGTGTATGAAACATGTTTCACATTGAAGTGACTCTTTAGGTAGTGACCCAAAATTCTCAACTCTATGTAGTTGGAAAACATTACCCACAACTTCAGTATTGTTGGTGGGAATCTTGTTTACTGTGAGTTCCACCATTACAAAACTCCACACCCACATTTCATCACTACAATAGGCCTTCTCTTATTCTATTGCCCCACGTTGAAATTTCCAAAGACTGGTGTAACTGTGTGACAAGTCTTAAATAGAACCTATTAATATTTTAATTGACTTATGTGGTTGAATAACTAACTCACTCGGTGTATCGGTTAACAGGCTTGTTTCTGATGATTGTGTGATTTATCTAAACGAAACCTGGTTTTCATATGCCTCAGTCCAGGGTTAGCGAAGAGAGGTAGAAACTATCGAAAACCGTCTTACTGAGGCTTAGACCGAATAACAGATTTGGTTTTCACTCATGCTAATGCTTCATCTACTGACTTTAATAAAAATTTAGTTAATTATGTTGGTGCTAACGCAATCACTGGACATGGTGTAGGACATTTTAAAAACTTTCTACTTTCTGGACCAACATAGCCCCAGAAGTTTCCTAGTTTCCTACAGCTGTCTGGTATTGGTTATATCACCCGTCCAAGACGTCAGTCTGATATAATAGTTGGCAGCTTTACTTCTTGATATCAATTCTATTGATCTCAATGTTGTTGTTTTTTTCAGATAATCTCTGTCTAACCTTACAATGGCCCGATCTTTATCAGAAGACTCTGAATGTCTGTCCCTTGTTACTCGAGAAGCTCCCGCTCCTAGCTCCTACACCGAGGAGCTGGACCGATCTGAAGTGGACCCTCATGCAGTTCTTAAGGAGACGGACTATGTGAACGTCGATGTGTCAGTCTTATCTCAGTTCCACGAAGATGCCATTTCGCAGGTAAATATGAAACAACCAATCAAATACGCGGAAAATAATAAATTTGTTGTTTATCATCACTTCACGTGAAAAGAACATCTGTGCTTCTTACGGTACACTAGCTAGTTGTATATCTCATTATTTTGTGACATTACCTAGTTGTATATGTCATTATGTTGTTACACTAGCTAGTTGTATATGTCATTATGTCGTTACACTACCTAGTTGTATATGTCATTATGTCGTTACACTAGCTAGTTGTATATCTCATTATTTCGTGACATTACCTAGTTGTATATGTCATTATGTCGTTACACTAGCTAGTTGTATATGTCATTATGTCGTTACACTAGCTAGTTGTATATCTCTTTATTTCGTGACATTACCTAGTTGTATATGTCATTATGTCGTTACACTAGCTAGTTGTATATCTCTTTATTTCGTGACATTACCTAGTTGTATATCTCATTATTTTGTGACATTACCTAGTTGTATATGTCATTATGTTGTTACACTAGCTAGTTGTATATCTCTTTATTTCGTGACATTACCTAGTTGTATATGTCATTATGTCGTTACACTAGCTAGTTGTATATCTCTTTATTTCGTGACACTACCTAGTTGTATATGTCATTATGTCGTTACACTAGCTAGTTGTATATTTCATTATTTCGTGACACTACCTAGTTGTATATGTCATTATGTCGGTACACTAGCTAGTTGTATATCTCATTATTTCGTGACACTACCTAGTTGTATATGTCATTATGTCGTTACACTACCTAGTTGTATATGTCATTATGTCGTTACACTAGCTAGTTGTATATCTCATTATTTCGTGACATTACCTAGTTGTATATCTCATTATTTTGTGACATTACCTAGTTGTATATGTCATTATGTTGTTACACTAGCTAGTTGTATATCTCTTTATTTTGTGACACTACCTAGTTGTATATGTCATTATGTCGTTACACTACCTAGTTGTATATCTCATTATTTTGTGCCATTACCTAGTTGTATATGTCATTATGTCGTTACACTAGCTAGTTGTGTATTTCATTATTTCGTGACACTACCTAGTTGTATATGTCATTATGTCGTTACACTAGCTAGTTGTATATCTCTTTATTTCGTGACATTACCTAGTTGTATATGTCATTATGTCGTTACACTAGCTAGTTGTATATCTCATTATTTTGTGACATTACCTAGTTGTATATGTCATTATGTCGTTACACTAGCTAGTTGTATATCTCATTATTTCGTGACATTACCTAGTTGTATATCTCATTATTTTGTGACATTACCTAGTTGTATATGTCATTATGTCGTTACATTACCTAGTTGTATATGTCATTATGTCGTTACACTAGCTAGTTGTATATCTCTTTATTTCGTGACACTACCTAGTTGTATATGTCATTATGTCGTTACACTAGCTAGTTGTATATTTTATTATTTCGTGACACTACCTAGTTGTATATGTCATTATGTCGGTACACTAGCTAGTTGTATATCTCATTATTTCGTGACACTACCTAGTTGTATATGTCATTATGTCGTTACACTACCTAGTTGTATATGTCATTATGTCGTTACACTAGCTAGTTGTATATCTCATTATTTCGTGACATTACCTAGTTGTATATGTCATTATGTTGTTACACTAGCTAGTTGTATATCTCTTTATTTTGTGACACTACCTAGTTGTATATGTCATTATGTCGTTACACTAGCTAGTTGTATATCTCATTATTTTGTGCCATTATCTAGTAGTATATGTCATTATGTCGTTACACTAGCTAGTTGTGTATTTCATTATTTCGTGACACTACCTAGTTGTATATGTCATTATGTCGTTACACTAGCTAGTTGTATATCTCTTTATTTCGTGACATTACCTAGTTGTATATGTCATTATGTCGTTACACTAGCTAGTTGTAAATCTCATTATTTTGTGACATTACCTAGTTGTATATGTCATTATGTCGTTACACTAGCTAGTTGTATATCTCATTATTTCGTGACATTACCTAGTTGTATATCTCATTATTTTGTGACATTACCTAGTTGTATATGTCATTATGTCGTTACACTAGCTAGTTGTGTATTTCATTATTTCGTGACACTACCTAGTTGTATATGTCATTATGTCGTTACACTAGCTAGTTGTATATCTCATTATTTTGTGACATTACCTAGTTGTATATGTCATTATGTCGTTACACTAGCTAGTTGTATATCTCTTTATTTCGTGACATCACCTAGTTCTATATGTCATTATGTCGTTACACTAGCTACTTGTATATTTCATTATTTCGTGACACTACCTAGTTGTATATGTCATTATGTCGTTACACTACCTAGTTGTATATCTCTTTATTTCGTTACACTACCTAGTTGTATATGTCATTATGTCGTTACACTACCTAGTTGTATATCTCTTTATTTCGTTACACTACCTAGTTGTATATGTCATTATGTCGTTACACTAGCTAGTTGTATATTTCATTATTTTGTGACACTACCTAGTTGTATATGTCATTATGTTGTTACACTACCTAGTTGTATATCTCTTTATTTCGTGACATTACCTAGTTGTATATGTCATTATGTCGTTACACTAGCTAGTTGTATATCTCATTATTTCGTGACATTACCTAGTTGTATATGTCATTATGTCGTTACACTAGCTAGTTGTATATCTCTTTATTTCGTGACATTACCTAGTTGTATATGCCATTATGTCGTTACACTAGCTAGTTGTATATCTCTTTATTTCGTGACACTACCTAGTTGTATATGTCATTATGTCGTTACACTACCTAGTTGTATATGTCATTATGTCGTTACACTAGCTAGTTGTATATCTCATTATTTTGTGACATTACCTAGTTGTATATGTCATTATGTGGTTACACTACCTAGTTGTATATCTCTTTATTTCGTGACATTACCTAGTTGTATATGTCATTATGTCGTTACACTAGCTAGTTGTATATGTCATTATGTTGTTACACTAGCTAGTTGTATATTTCATTATTTCGTGACACTGTCTGGTTATATATTTCAATATTTTGTTAAACTGACTGGTTGTTTATTTCATTATTTCGTTACGCTGAGGAGCTGAATACTTCATTATTTCGTTACGCTGAGGAGCTGAATACTTCATTATTTCGTTATATTTACTGGTTGTATATTTCATTATTTCGTAACGCTGACTGGTTGTATATTTTAACACTAGCATAATTTGAGGTGAGCTGTAGAAACAACTGTACTTTTAAGTGAGCTGTTATAACAGCTGTAATTAGATGAGCTGTAGAAACAACTGTACTTTTAAGTGAGCTGTTGAAACAACTGTAATTGTAGGTAAAGTGTAGAAACCACTGTAATTGAGGTGAGCTGTAGAAACAACTGTACTTTTAAGTGAGCTGTTATAACAGCTGTAATTAGATGAGCTGTAGAAACAACTGTACTTTTAAGTGAGCTGTTGAAACAACTGTAATTGTAGGTAAAGTGTAGAAACCACTGTAATTGAGGTGAGATGTAGAGATAAGTGTAATTTGAGGTGAGTTGTAATAAATGTAACTTCCTGATGTTTAAAAGTTTGTTTTCAACTGAGTGGCTGAACAGTTAGCCCTCTGGCGTACATCGTGATATCCAAGGAAAACACATCCATATGTTCTCATGCTTCCAGGTAACCGTCGAAATAAACCGTGTTATTATCTCTGTTTTTTTATTCCATATTCAATATTGTTACTTTTAAGTAATGTTTATAACTTACCTAAATATATTTCACAAAAGAAGTTTTACTTTTCAGCTTGCTTACTTCTCTTTGTTGGGTTTTTGGTCTTTTAGACCAGGAAGGGTCAGGTTCGCTTGGGCCTCTTTCTTCCGTCTGTTGTATTGATTTGTGTTGGTGAGGGTTGAAGTAAACTACACTTGCTCCGATGGGCAAATGTCCATGTACCTTTCACTTCTTTAGTCAGCAACGTTCGTCATGAAAATAAAACCCTTTCTTAACTGTTCAAATATTGACGTAAAACTAATGTAGACTTTGTGGTTTAGTAATTGGTGGCCTAATTTAATGTATATTTATACGATATATATTAACAGGGAAGAGGTACATAGGTTTATTTTCATTGTGTATGTAGTATCTACTTCACATAGCAATCGCATTTTGCCAATTTTTGTGAAAGTAATTTGGAGAGTTATGCCGGGGTCTGTCGGCAGTGGTTTGTATATTACTCATGACGAAGTACTTCCAGAGACTTTGTATGCTGTACTAATTATTGAGTTTTGTATTGATTGTATTTTGTACTATGATTGACCATGCATATTCTGTTTTGGTCTCATGTATGTTTTGTAGATTTTAATCATATTGTCTGGTAAGTTTCCTTGGTTTTACCGTTTAAACTTGCATAATTTGTACGTTTCCAAGCTCTGATAAGTATATTATTTGTGTGTTTAAACCACGTTAGCTTCGTTAAACCTATGAATTTTACTGAAGATGGTGTTGCACAATAGATCTAATTTAAGTAATTCAGACAAAACGTTTCCCGCCGTTTTTTCGTTATGTGTTCAATAGAAAACAAATAAGTTATAATGACAAAATGCGGGGTTTAGTCCCTGTGGTGAGCACAGCACGGATGGCCTACTGTACAACTTTGTATTCAAACAGCCGTGTTTTTAACAACGTTTGTTTGTTTGTTTTGAATTTCGCGCAAAGCTACACGAGGGCTATCTGCTCTAGCCGTCCTTAATTTAACAGTTGAAGACTAGAGGGGAGGCAGCTAGTCATCACCACCCACCGCCAACTCTTGGACTACTCTTTGATCAACGAATAGTGGAATTGACTGTTACGTTATAACGCTCCCAGAGCTGAAAGGGTGAGCATGATTGGGGTGACTGGGATTCGAACCTGCGACCCTCAGATTACGAATTGTGTGCCTTAACCATCTGTCCATATCGAGAATATTTGGATAATATCAAAACCCCTCAGTAAACGATTTTTTTTAAATCATCAATTAGTTTTATGTGTTAATTTTTAACTTTACTATTAACAGGAACTATTTTTCAGAACTCAGTTAAATTTTATGTGTATCTCTTGGCATACTCTAATGGGTTTAACTTAGCGTATATTGTAAGAAAAAAATATTAGTTTTAAAGATAATTTGTTGAAACGGGGAATCGATAATATATCGATTTTACAAACACTGTATAAACGTAAAAAATCGTTTCGCAGCTGGATGGCATAGCCAGTCACATAGCCAGTCATTTTCTCTTTTGGTTAACTGTTCATACCAGCAGTCACGTACAAGTGATGCCACAAAGGTCACAATATTTATCTGAGATAATAATTATAGTTCGGCATCCGGCGTAAATTTGTTTTATCTTTGTTGTCTTTTTGTACATAAGTCGGAGTTATAATTCTTTCCAATAATTAAATTACAGTTCATTCATAAAGAGATATTTTAATTTTTACGAATAACCCCTCTCGGACAATATTCATACTGAAACACTACTGCATTAGAATATTTCCCGCTACCAAAAATTGACAAAAAATTAGAATAAACAAGAAGACACTGTGGGTAAAGATAGTGCAAAATAAACATGTATTAATTTATATGATACAAGAACTGATAATAACAGTTAACTGATATGTTAGGGCTAGTCAAATGTTTCAAATGTATTTCACTTTTTTGGTTAGCATCACGTATGGACTGTAGAATATTTGTGTTGGATAGTCATCTTTTTAATTTATCATATACATTTGAGACACGAATTAACAACAGCTTAAACACGTGTTTGAGAGTAGTTTTGAATTTCAACATCTATTTAAATACCTTCAATTCCAAAATTGTATAGATTATGGAATATTTTGGTATTTGTTACAAATAGGCTTAAGTGGTTCATAATTTACGTTCGATCTCACATAAATAAGCATTATGTTTTAATAGCTTTTCTGAAACCTTCAAATTCTCACGGTCATCATCTTTTTGTTTTCGCTGGTCATCTATTTAGGCAGGTTTCGGGAAGTTCCAGTGGTTGATGTTTTTTGTCACTGGATTAGGCCTAGCGGCAGATTCCATAGAGATTTTAGCTATCGCATACATACTTCCCAGCGCTGAGCAGGACCTCTGTATGGATTCTAGCCAAAAGGGGTGGTTGGGTAAGTGAGCAATTTTTATATCACAATAATTGAGATACATCTAGTATTAATTTTGTAAGAGGTATTTAAAGTTTTCTAGACATTATTAAATAAAGTGTTTATATTGATGTGTACATGTTTAGTTAGCGCGTGACTGTTTGATGATCCTTCCTTCATCAAGATTAAAACATATTAAATGATAACACCAAATATTCCAGGGTATGTGGTAAGTGTAATTTCTCAGTAAAAATAAAGGTGCTTACTAAAATTAGAATATCTAATAGATGGTATTGTGACTGGACAATATCAGGATATATAGTAGATATAATCACTTGATAATATTAGAATATGAGGTAGATATAGTCACTGGCCAATATTAGGATTTATGGCAGATATAGTGACTGGACAAACCAGTTCCCCTGGTATATATTCCTGTACAGTTCCCTGGTATATATATTCCTGTACTGCCCCCTGGTTTTTATATCTTTACAGATCCTCTGGTATATATTCCTGTACAGTTCCCTGGTATATATATTCCTGTACTGCCCCCTGGTTTTTATATCTGTACAGATCCTCTGGTATATATTCCTGTACAGTCTCCTGGTATATATTCCTGTACCGCACCCTTGTTTTTTTATATCTGTACATATCTTCCTGTATAGTGTCCTCTAATATACATTCCTGTACTGGTCCTCTGGTATATATTCCTTTACAGTCCCATGGTATACAGTGGAACCTCTCAAAGCAGCCACCCCTCAGATTCGGCCACCCCTTTGAAAGCGGTCATTCTATCACAGTTCCTTTTTTTGTTAACATAATCCCTAATTATATACAGGGGAGCCCCTCTAATCAGGCCAGTTTGCCTCAGTCCTGAAGGTGGCTGCTTCAGAGGGGGCTCCACTGTATTTTCCTGTACAGTAAGTATCTCAGTTTGTATTCCTCATAAACTACACTCAAAGAACTGGCAGCTAGTAAACTTCTTTTAACTTGAACATGAAATAAAACTGAGTGATCTCTATTATGTTGTACAGTTTTTAACGTCGTTGTGTGAGATATTTATTATTATTTTGTTCATGTTTGGATTGTGTCTTGAAGTTTCAGAAGTCTGTAACATGTGAGGAAATAATATGAAAGTACATTTCAAACAAACATTATTTCTTTATAAGTTACAAGTCCACAATGTTTTCTGACTTGTTTTCAACTTTAATACCAAGTTCTAATACTGAAAAACAACCAATTTCAAGGGTTAAGTTTTCTAAGATTATATTTAATTGCTGAATGAAATAGTTATCCATGTAAAAACAATACGGTTTGAAACAGAAATTAGACTTTTCTAATAAAACTGTATGTTATCAAACCTAAATATACTTGATGACGAGAAACCCACTTGAAATAAAAATATATCTCATAACGACTGCTATGGGTATTAACGTTGTTCTCTCCTTATCAATAAAAGTGTCAAAACCCATACCAGCCGTTATGAGATACATAAACTGAAATATGGAATTGCAGAGAAGAAAGACAATGTTTTCCTTTAAAATAACGTTCAAGGAAATCCTTAAAGCATCCCTAATACGAAATTAGATATATTACCGCTACTTCGCGTTCCCGCGCTTTAAAACAATGAAAACGATTGTAAATCCAACAGTAGCTTCTTGCGCTCAGTCTTTGTTTGTTTGTTTTGATTTTTGAATTTCGAACAAAGCTACTCGAGGGCTATCCGTGCTAGCCGTCCCTGATTTAGTAGTTTAAGACAGCTAGTCATCACCGCCAACTCTTGGGCTACTCTTTTACCAACGAATAGTGGGATTGACCGTCACATTATAACGCCGCCACGGCTGAAAGGGTGAGCATATTTGGCACGACGGGGATGCGAACCCGCGACCCTCAGATTACGAGTGGCACGCCTTAACACGCTTGGCCATGCCGGGCCATGTCTAAATTATTCGAAATCTAAGTTTGCGTGAGATAATATTTCACATCTAATCGTCTTTATCCATAACTTCTGATTGTTCTTCACAATTTAACTTTCAAACAACTTGTGTTGGCCGCTAAGCGATAGTGCTAATATCAATATAAAAAAAAACTTCCTAAAATGCATTCCGCTTAAATATCATTGTTTAATGAGCCGTTTCGCCTTTTCTTTTTAACCCAGAGAAAACCGATATGACAGCTTATCTAGTTTAGTCAACCACGTAAACCAACAGCCGTGAAAAATAGGCCTACTAATTTAAAGTGTTTATATATTATATTACATATACACACGTAATAATCACTAGAACTGCATTTATCTCTAAAAAATAACCATTGTAATTATATTGTTGTTATGGAACTACACTATTCTTCATAATCTGTAACATCAGTTTTAAACATCATTTATAAGTTTTTCAATGCACCATAATAAAATAATTAGTTTCCAAAAATACAATACTTATTGTTACCACCAGAGGGATACACTACAGTAATATTACGAAACCTTACATAAAATAATTATTGTTGCTGTTGTTTGTTGAGTTAAACACAAAGCTTCACAGTGGGCTATCTGTGCTCTGGCCCACCACGGGTATCGAAACCCGGATTTTAGCGGAGTAAGTTTGCAGGCATACCGATGAGCCACTGGAGGGGGGGGGGCTAAAATAATAACCCTAAATCTAATTCATAATTATTTTTATATGATTCAGATGGATTAGTGGTATAATGTCTGACATCAGATTCAACTCGTAATGATCTCAGTAGAGATCAGATCAGGGGGAAAATTGGGCCTGGCATGGCCAAGCGCGTAAGGCGTGCGACTCGTAATCCGAGGGTCGCGGGTTCGCGCCCACGTCGCGCTAAACATGCTCGCCCTCCCAGCCGTGGGGGTGTATAATGTGACGGTCAATCCCACTATTCGTTGGTAAAAGAGTAGCCCAAGAGTTGGCGGTGGGTGGTGATGACTAGCTGCCTTCCCTCTAGTCTTACACTGCTAAATTAGGGATGGCTAGCACAGATAGCCCTCGAGTAGCTTTGTGCGAAATTCCAAAAAACAAACAAACGAAGGGTGAAATTGTGAGTTCCAGGAGAATTTTACTCCTGGTTCAGATAGATTAGCACGTTAATATCTAACTCGTAAATGATTTTATAGGTGGTATTTCGTTTGTTGGAATGATGATTGGAGGCTTGGTTTGGGGCAGTTTGGCCGATAAAATCGGACGTCGACGAACTTTGTTATCATCGCTGACCACAAATGCAGTGTTTTCTATAATCACGGCGTTTATGCCCACCTATGGTCTTTTCATGGTGACACGGCTTTGCAGTGGCATTGGGTAAGTTTTCTAACTTGCAAGTATACGTGAATGTCCAACTGAAATCAAAATGGCTGTACTCTGAGACAAAAGTTAAAAAAATATAATATACTTTTACCTGGCAGTATTTGAGCAATACATGAATCTTTAGTATTATCTGAAAACAATAAAATATAAAATCAAGGTTAAATATTTTGCCAGAAATTTAAAAAGCTTAATAGACGTTTTTTACTTTTGCATCCAATATGCGAAATATCCAACACAGCATTAATTCTACGTTGTCTTCTATTGGAAATTAGGCTGAGATCAGAAGAGATCTGTAAATTACACTTAGTTTAGAAGTACAGGGGGAGAGATGGTGAATTAGGCCTGGGTTTAATTAAAGGGAATGATGGGTAAGCTAGGTTTAATTAAAGAGAGTGGTGGGTAATCTGGGTTTAATTAAAGAGAGCGGGTGGTAAAATGTGCTTCGTTCAGGAGAGTGGCTATAAATTATCATATCAATGATCTATACGTCGTTAAAACTGTAGTCTGTAACAAGATAATACTTATAATCAGTAAATAAGTTCAAAAATTAAAATATAAATAACTTCTTTTGTTACTACAATCAAGAACAAATATATTCCAGATAAATCAGAAAGTATCAATTTTTAAACGTTAAATTATCAACAGATCGAAATGACTCAACGTAATCTGTTTTGTTTCCTTCGAAGTTGGCTACAAGGTAGACTGCAGCTGACGACGTGAGGTCATACGTAACCATTAAAATAAAGAGAACTCGTTTGCGCAACTTACAGGTGCTGTTCCCGGTCGATGTTCGATTTTCAAGCAGAACATCGTTTGTTTATAATATATAACACTGCACAACCAAGTTTTTGCTTTTTTAATACTGTTGGGTGTTCCTTATAGATTTTTGGCTGCTGATCACGAAAATCACATCCAAATTTGCACATCACGTATCGTTTCATCGGAATCTTCAATTTTGTCATTTTTTTCTTACGTTTGTGTCCAAAAATTTTCATTTCTGTAAGAGACCTATGAATAATGTTTTCTGCAGTCTGAGCATGTCCAGACATGAAATCAGGCCAAGTTGGAAGCTGTTCTGTGGAAGTATCCAGTCTGGGTATTCATGGCCAGGCCGGAGCCAGCTTGACACTGTCTCAGCAGGCTATAAAAGTGACTTGCATACACAGATGCTGCTCATTGGATTAATATAGACCTTATAGTGTGTACGTTTTGTTTCAGAATATAGCATTGCCTTAGTAGCAATGTAGCAAGTAAGTAAGATGTTATAGATGTTTTACTGGACGATTGGTGTCGGTCAATATGTTTTGTCAATGTCGTAACAGCCGCGATACATTCTGCTATATTTGTGTGAGTATACGCTTGTTCATCAGAGACGCTCAATGACGGTTCTTGTGAAGAAAGCACATCATCTGTACTTCAGCTGTAAAATTGGTGATCCAGACCAGGAATGGGCGCCTCACATTTGTTGTGCGACATGTGCTGTCTGTCTGAGAGCTTGGCTCTCAGGCACTCGAAAGACAATACTGTTTTCTATCACGATGGTATGGCGAGAACAGAAAGACCATGTGATAGACTGTTACTTCTGTTTGACTGATGTGTCTGGTTTTTGTACCAAAAACAAGAAGTCAATTGAATACCCTAATCTGCCTTCAGCGATGAGACCCGTGCCACATGACGACAGTCTTCCAATTCAGAAACCACCAGAGGAATGGACCTCAGACGAACCAGATGAAGAAACTGCAATGCAGGGAACTGATTGATCCGGATTTTGAACAGTGCTCCTCAGGCGATCCACATCTCATAACACAGTCAGAATTAAACAATCTGGTCAGAGATTTGGGTCTGTCAAAAGCAAAAACCGAATTGTTGGGTTCGAGACTGCAGGAATGGTGTTTGTTGTCACCAGGTACGAAAATTTCTGTTTTTCAAAGCCACCGAGATGATATAACCAAATTCTTTGCACAAGTTGACAGTCTCTGTTTCTGTGTTGACATCGAAGGATTGTTCTTTGTTTTAGGTTGTGACCATGACCCACAAGAGTGGCGTCTCTTTATTGATTCATCAGTGTTAAGCCTCAAAGCTGTTCTGTTGCACAATGACAACGTTTACCCTTCAATACCTGTTGGCTATGCAGCACACATGAAAGAAACCTACAAGAACATGGAAATGTTACTGAAACACATCCAGTACAGTAAGTACAACTGGAACATCTGTGAGATCTGAAAGTCGTTTCTCTGTTACTGGGACTGCAGCTTGGCTATACAAAGTACTGTTGTTTTATCTGTGAATAGGACAGTCATACCAAAGAGTCACATTATTCTACACAGAACTGGTCACTCCGTTAGTTAGTTCCATGACAGAAAAATGTGATGCATGAATTGCTTGTCGACCCGGCAGAGATTTTTTGCCTCCTCTTCACATAAAATTGGAACTTATGAAGAATTTCGTGAAAGCAATAAACAAAGAAGGCGAAGGTTTTGTTATTTAAAACAGATGTTCCCAAGAATAACTGAGGCCAAGATTAAAGAGGACATTTTTGTTGGCTCTCAGACATGTTATGAGTGACAAGCGGTTCGAAGATCTGTTAGTTGGGCCGGAAAAGATTGTCTGGAAAGCCTTTATAGACGTTGTTGACAATTTTCTTGGCAATTACAAAGTCCCACATTACATTCAGCTGGTAGACAAACTTCTCAAAGTATACAAAACAATGAAGTGCAACACGTCACTCAAGATTCATTTCCTCCACTCACACTTGAATTGCTACAATGGATAAACGATATCAGGACAATTGGAATCCATCAATGCTTGCTAATTGCTGTTGGACACTGCAACGTGATGTACCGGACATTGAATATAAACGGAAATCAGGAACAAAACACTTTTAATTATGTTAAACTTAATAGCGTATTAGAAACATAAAAGCAATTAAATACATTATTGCCAGTAAACAGTTAACCGGCTATTTCTCAGAGTTCCTACGTGATGAAGCAACACCAAAACTATATTTGTGCATACCAACCAGGTACCTGTCACAATCAGGAAAAACTTTTCAAAAAAATTGTTGTGCAGTGTAACAGAGGGGTTTCCAGTTTTAAAGTTTTGTGTGTCCCGGTCTTAGAATTTGAAAATGTGGTCACCCTGCAAAAGAAGTAGGGTAACTCTTAAAGAAAGTTTCAATTCAGCTCATAATTGTTTAAAGTCTTATCCATCAAGCTATAACTGTGTTATCACTTCCAAACTGATTTAGTAAAAATGTATTTAATAACACATACGGTGTGCTCACGTGATTATCTCCTATGGACAATTTACTTACTTATTCAATAATAAGGATTACTTTCTAACGCAGAGTTTGTAATATTTCTCATGGAATACACTTTCTGTCAATGTGGTAACATTGTATTATTTTAACAATAAAAACTACTCGTTTGTATTTTGCATTAACGTTACCCCGATATCTGTCTTAAATTCCTGTCTGGTAGCGACTGTTATGGAACTTCTAATTGTAGATTTATGTCCACACTGTCAAATGTTCTACTCAAACAACGTTTTTTAAAATTTATTTATTGTAGAAACTGGAGTGTAGTAATAGAAAATTAACACTTTCATCTGTTTAAGTTTCTATAAAAATTTTGAGCTCTTTTCAAATTTATTTGTTATTGCTGTTTTATTTTAAAAGTGCAGATTGTGAAACCTTCTAAAATATTTCGATGATACTTGAAATCATAATTAACACTAAACTGACCGTTTACTGCTCTTTATCATTCAAAGGCAGGTGCGCATGCGGCCGCCGTTGCTTTGTGTTGAATTTACATTGCAGACAATAAAAATGGCTCAGAGCGACAGTTGTCCGTCTACGTCACGACCCGAACGAGCGAAGGGAACACAGTGCTGTGCCATTGACTGTTACACATACTGTAACTAAGGGTCGAAAGCCACAAGTTAAGTGAAGAAAAAATAATATAATACAGGGTGGTCGCTAGAAAAGCGGAAAATTTGTCAAACAGCTATTTATTTTTACAAAGAATAACTTTTACAAAGTTTTTTAAAGGCATATGTTATATTACACTCATAGATGCTCAAAATTATTAAAATCATGCATTTTATTCATGATGTAAATAAATCAAAATAGAAATGAGTAAGCACGCATTTTATTCATGATCTCATCTAACCCTCAAATTTTCCGCTTTTCTAGCGACCACCCTGTATATTAAGGTACAATAAGCGACATCTCCCGGTAGCGACAAGAACTGGCGTGGATGTTTATACCCAGTTTCAGAAAACATGCAAGTATTTTTCGGAAAGAATTTCACCTACACATGTCAGCATAACAACTTTTGGTTTAAAATCCAGACAATAATAAGTACTAGAATAATAACAATTCACGATATTTTAATAAAGATATACAGAGACATTGTTTACAGATACAGTTTCTGTGTACATTTATTCTTGAGTGTAAGTTTCACAAATACGCCAGTTCATTTAACGGATGAGATACGAAATTGAATAGTTAAAGATGAATTTTACAGAAAAAAGAAAACTTTGCAGTCAAAAGAACTACTCATACTGATTAATTAATTAAAGAACTACTCATACTGATTACTTGATTAAAGAACTACTCATACTGATTAATTAATTAAAGAACTACTCATACTGATTAATTAATTAAAGAACTACTCATACTGATTACTTGATTAAAGGACTACCCATACTGATTAATTGATTAAAGAACTACCCATACTGATTAATTGATTAAAGAACTACCCATACTGATTAATTGATTAAAGAACTACTCATACTAATAAATTGATTAAAGAATTACTCATTGTGATTAACTAACTAAAGAATTACTTATTGTGATTAATTGATTAAAGAAGTACTCATACTGATTAATTGATTAAAGAACTACTCATACTGATTAATTAATTAAAGAACTACTCGTACTGATTAATTAATTAAAGAACTACTCATACTGATTAATTAATTAAAGAACTACTCATACCGATTACTTGATTAAAGAACTACCCATACTGATTAATTGATTAAAGAACTACCCATACTGATTAATTGATTAAAGAACTACTCATACTAATAAATTGATTAAAGAATTACTCATTGTGATTAACTAACTAAAGAATTACTTATTGTGATTAACTAATTAAAGAACTACTCATACTGATTAATTGATTAAAGAAGTACTCATACTGATTAATTTTGCAGGTTCACATTTTTTATAAAAAAAAGATGTGCTAATAAATGAAACATAGAACTTGGTGCAGTAAGAGCCCTTTCCGAGCGGCGATCCGAACGTTTTAGTTTTTATGTTTGCCGCTAGGAAAAGTACTGTGACGTAATAGTTGCTAAACAAACCGCCAACGCCAGGGCGTTGAATGTAAATAAACATGGCTAGTGCATACGGAGAAACAGAGGCGGAGTCTATTTTGACTTTGTGTTCTGAACAGTTCGGAGTAGTACCATATCAATTCGAACCTACTCTGAACGAACCTAGAACAGTTTACTAGTTCATTGACAAGTTCTAGTGATGAGGACAGTTCCACGAGCGAGAGCAGCGGAACTGTGAGTGATGCTGGTAGCGTCCAGGCTGGTTACGAGTCGGTCATACCTCCAGTGGAAGAATGTTGAGCCTAAGTCACGACAACGAGTATGCTCTGTATTATTTCACGTGCAATTTTAAGCATCTTGAAACCTGTCTGATGTTTATAAATTATTTCGGAGAGGGGAGAAGTAGATCAACAATGATCTAATGAGGGGAGGAGAACATGACCACTGGTCATAACTCGATAAGCAGCGGTAAAGGGAGTCTTTAAAAGAGGAACATTGTTAAATGTATTATCTTTAGATCTAGTACAGGACGTGAATCACTGATGAAATAAAGAGTAACATTGTTAAATTATTATCTTTAGATCGAGTACAGGATGTGAATCACTGATAAAATAAAGAGGAACATTGTTAAATGTATTATCTTTAGATCTAGTACAGGACGTGAATCACTGATGAAATAAAGAGTAACATTGTTAAATTATTATCTTTAGATCGAGTACAGGATGTGAATCACTGATGAAATAAAGAGTAACATTGTTAAATTATTATCTTTAGATCGAGTACAGGATGTGAATCACTGATAAAATAAAGAGTAACATTGTTAAATGTATTATCTTTAGATCTAGTACAGGACGTGAATCACTGATGAAATAAAGAGTAACATTGTTAAATGTATTATCTTCAGATCGAGTACAGGATGTGAATCACTGATGAAACAGATGTAATGATTTGCGTTACATCTTTTAGACTTCATTTGTATTTATGTTTTATTGTATTTAGATTAGTTTTCGCTATAACTTCTCAAATAAATCCGAATTACTTTTATTTTATGTGTAACATAAATGTTCTAAACTGTTTTCGTCCACCTCAGTTAACAATGTTGAATGTTTCAATGTACAGTTGCAGAAGTAACATTTTTCTCTGACACACAATAAGAGGACATGATGCGCCACCTATTATTCTTTAGGAATAGTATAAAATATGTTTATTTTTCTACTGCACATAATGAACACCGAGGAAAAGTAACAGATTTTAATCTTAAGATTAATATCTCTGGGCTAATAACCGGCTCATTCTTCATATGACAGTTCAGATAACTGTGTTTTGTGAATGACTTTTGGATTAATTTCTATGTTGAATACAGAATTAGATCATCTTAGTGTGATAAATTTATTAAAACCAAATAAAATTATTCAAAGGCTTAGTTTAGATGGAAAACGGCCATGAGTTGCGAGGTGAGATCGTGTTTCCGTATTCTCGGTTTGACTGGTGGCCAAAATTTGGTAATACAAAAGCTTAACGCTTGGCAATGGCGGCTGCTTGCGCGTGCCAAAAATCACGTGACTTCTCATCTCGTGTTATTTGTATCTGTGCTGGTAATTTCACAATTTTCAATTTCTTTAGCATAGGTGGCTCGTTACCGATAGTCTTCACTTACTACAGCGAGTTTCTTTCAAAGAAGAACAGAGGGCGACACTTAAGCTGGTTACTCGTATTTTGGGCTATAGGTGGAGTTTTTGTTGCGATTATGGCTTGGGCATTAATACCAAGAACAGGTAACAAGGAAAATAAATATTGTGTTTGTCACGATACAACCAAATTAATTGACAATTTGATTTACCGGTAAACTAATTAAGTGACAGTTTTGTTAACCGCCATCATAATTAACTGACAGACTGATTAACCAACAACTTGAAGAACTGACAACCTAATTAACCAATAACTGGATTTGCCAACAACATATTTAACTGGTTTTCGATATTAATGAAATTATTTTGTAATTAACAAATTTATAGAGTAAATTATCTGATGCCATGCACTGACTGTGTGGTGCTGATAAGTAATACAGTAATAGTGATCTCGAGATGTGTGTAGTGCTAATAACTAGTACAGTAATAGTGATCTCTAGATATGTGTAGTGCTAATAACTAGTACAGTAATAGTGATTTCAAGATGTGTGTAGTGCTAATAACTAGTATAGTAATAGTGATCTCAAGATGTGTGTAGTGCTAATAACTAGTACAGTAATAGTGATCTCAAGATGTGTAGTGCTGATAACTAGTACAGTAATAGTGATCTCAAGATGTGTGTAGTGCTAATAACTAGTACAGTAATAGTGATCTCTAGATATGTGTAGTGCTAATAACTAGTACAGTAATAGTAATCTACGGGTGTGTGTTTTATGTTCATAAGGAATCAAGAATAGTGATCTACAGAGATATAAACTCAATATGTCAGTGGAAGAAATGAACTGATATTACGAACCATCTGTTCAAAAGTTATTCACCATATTTTCTATATTCAGTTCCTTGTTCTATCCTTGTCAGTAACATCTATAAATATAAAAATCTGTAAATATAAAGATCTATAAATATAAACATCTGTTAAGACATTACATTTCTTTTATTACTTTTCTTGTTATCGTTCATCTGAAGTCGATTTCTTATAATCATTTTTACTGATATCAGATTCAGAATCGGATGAAACTGTAACAGTGATCATATAGGTACAGATAAATCAGGTGTTATAACTGATGAAACTGTATCAGTGATCATATGGGTACAGATAAATCAAGTGTTATAACTGATGAAACTGTACCAGTGATCATATGGATACAAATACATCAGGTGTTATAACGGATGAAACTGTAACAGTGATCATATAGATACAAATACATCAGGTGTTATAACGGATGAAACTGTATCAGTGATCATATGGGTACAGATAAATCAGGTGTTATATGGGATGAAACTGTACCAGTGATCATATAGGTACAGATACATCAGGTGTTATAACTGATGAAACTGTATCAGTGATCATATGGATACGGATAAATCAGGTGTTATAACGGATGAAACTGTATCAGTGATCATATAGATACAAATACATCAGGTGTTATAACGGATGAAACTGTATCAGTGATCATATGGGTACAGATAAATCAGGTGTTAGGGATGAAACTGTACCAGTGATCTATAGGTACAGATACATCAGGTGTTATAACGGAGATAAGATGTATCAGTGATCATAGGTACAGATACATCAGGTGTTATAACGGATGAAACTGTATCAGTGATCATATGGGTACGGATAAATCAGGTGTTATAACGGATGAAACTGTATCAGTGATCATATAGATACAAATACATCAGGTGTTATAACGGATGAAACTGTATCAGTGATCATATGGGTACAGATAAATCAGGTGTTATATGGGATGAAACTGTACCAGTGATCATATAGGTACAGATACATCAGGTGTTATAACGGATGAAACTGTATCAGTGATCATATAGGTACAGATACATCAGGTGTTATAACGGATGAAACTGTATCAGTGATCATATGGGTACGGATAAATCAGGTGTTATAACGGATGAAACTGTATCAGTGATCATATAGATACAAATACATCAGGTGTTATAACGGATGAAACTGTATCAGTGATCATATAGATACAAATACATCAGGTGTTATAACGGAAATGATGTGAATGATGAACTGTATCAGGATCATATGGGTACAGAAATATAGGTATATGTGTATATGATGAAAACTGTACCAGTGATCATATAGGTACAGATACATCAGGTGTTATAACGATGAATGAAACTGTATCAGTGATCATATGGGTACGGTTATAAATCAGTGTGTGGTGTTATAACGGATGAAACTGTATCAGTGATCATATAGGTACAAATACATCAGGTGTTATAAACGGATGAAACTGTATCAGTGATCATGGGTACGGATAATCAGGTGTTATAACGGGATGAAACTGTATCAGTGATCATATAGATAAATACATCAGGTGTTATAACTGATGAAACTGTATCAGTGATCATATGGGTACAGATAAATCAGGTGTTATATGGGATGAAACTGTACCAGTGATCATATAGGTACAGATACATCAGGTGTTATAACTGATGAAACTGTATCAGTGATCATATGGGTACGGATAAATCAGGTGTTATAACGGATGAAACTGTATCAGTGATCATATAGGTACAAATACATCAGGTGTTATAACGGATGAAACTGTATCAGTGATCATATGGGTACGGATAAATCAGGTGTATAACGATTTATGAATTTGTGATGAAACTGTTATCAGTGATCATATGGGTACGGATAAATCAGGTGTTATAACGGATGAAACTGTATCAGTGATCATATGGGTACGGATAAATCAGGTGTTATAACGGATGAAACTGTATCAGTGATCATATGGGTACGGATAAATCAGGTGTTATAACGGATGAAACTGTATCAGTGATCATATAGGTAACGGAACATCAGGTGTGTTATAACGGATGACTGAAAATGTGATTTGATTTGATTGATAATGAAACTGTACATCAGGTGTTATAACGGATGAAACTGTATCAGTGATCATATGGGTACGGATAAATCAGGTGTTATAACGGATGAAACTGTACCAGTGATCATATAGGTACAGATACATCAGGTGTTATAACGGATGAAACTGTACCAGTGATCATATAGGTACAGATACATCAGGTGTTATAACATAGGTGTTATAACATTATCTTTATTACAGATAATGCTCATTTTTTTTCCATTTTTGTAAAGTTTTGCTTTCGTTTCTTTGCAATTTTCCACAGATATGATAGAATATGTTATGATCATTTAAAGAATTTATTGTTCTCATGGCGATGGATGAATAAAATTGAAAAAAGCATCAAAATGCACGTGCAAAGAAATAATATCAACATGGGATACGTCATGCTACCTGTAAACGGTGTGTTTCTAGTGGGTTGAAGATGCATCGAGACACGTCACGCTACCCGTAAACGGTGTGTTTCTAGTGGGTTGAAGATGGATCGAGACAAGTCACGCTACCTCTAAACTGTGTGTTTCTAGTGGGTTGAAGATGGATCGAGACAAGTCACGCTACCCGTAAACGGTGTATTTCTAGTGGGTTGAAGATGGATCGAGACAAGTCACGCTACCTCTAAACTGTGTGTTTCTAGTGGGTTGAAGATGGATCGGGACATGTCATGCTACCTGTAAACGGTGTGTTTCTAGTGGGTTGAAGATGGATCGAGACACGTCATGCTACCCGTAAACTGTGTTTCTAGTGGATTGAAGATGGATCGAGACACATCACGCTACCTCTAAACTGTGTGTTTCTAGTGGGTTGAAGATGGATCGAGACACGTCACGCTACCCGTAAACGGTGTATTTCTAGTGGGTTGAAGATGGATCGAGACAAGTCACGCTACCTCTAAACTGTGTGTTTCTAGTGGGTTGAAGATGGATCGGGACATGTCATGCTACCTGTAAACGGTGTGTTTCTAGTGGGTTGAAGATGGATCGAGACACGTCATGCTACCCGTAAACTGTGTTTCTAGTGGATTGAAGATGGATCGAGACACATCACGCTACCTGTAAACTGTGTGTTTCTAGTGGGTTGAAGATGGATCGAGACACGTCACGCTACCCGTAAACTGTGTGTTTCTAGAGGGTTAAAGATGGATCGAGACACGTCACGCTACCTGTAAACTGTGTTTTTAGTGGATTGAAGATGGATCGACACACGTCATGCTACCCGTAAACTGTGTGTTTCTAGAGGGTTGAAGATGGATCGATAAGGCTCTTAAGTCGTGATTGTTCTAGAGATATCTTGCGTCCCGATTGTTCTAGAGATGTTTTACATCGTTATTGTTCTAGAGATATCTTACGTCGTGATTGTTCTAGAGATGTCTTATGTCGCGATTGTTCTTGAGATATCTTATGTCGCGTTTGTTCTAGAGATGTCTTACATCGTGATTGGTCTAGAGATATCTTACGTCGTGATTGTTCTAGAGATGTTTTACATCGTTATTGTTCTAGAGATATGTCGTGATTGTTCTAGAGATACCTGATGTCGTGGTTTTTCTAGAGATGTCTTATATCGTGATTGGTCTAGAGATATCTCATGTCGTGATTGTTCTAGAGATGTCTTACATCGTGATTGGTCTAGAGATATCCTACGTCGTGATTGTTCTAGAGATGTCTTACATCGTGATTGGTCTAGAGATATCCTACGTCGTGATTGTTCTAGAGATGTCTTACATCGCGATTGTTCTAGAGATATCTTACGTCGTGATTGTTCTAGAGATATGTCGTGATTGTTCTAGAGATACCTGATGTCGTGGTTTTTCTAGAGATGTCTTATATCGTGATTGGTCTAGAGATATCTCATGTCGTGATTGTTCTAGAGATGTCTTACATCGTGATTGGTCTAGAGATATCCTACGTCGTGATTGTTCTAGAGATGTCTTACATCGTGATTGGTCTAGAGATATCCTACGTCGTGATTGTTCTAGAGATGTCTTACATCGCGATTGTTCTAGAGATATCTTACGTCGTGATTGTTCTAGAGATATGTCGTGATTGTTCTAGAGATACCTGATGTCGTGGTTTTTCTAGAGATGTCTTATATCGTGATTGGTCTAGAGATATCTTATGTCGTGATTGTTCTAGAGATGTCTTACATCGTGATTGGTCTAGAGATATCCTACGTCGTGATTGTTCTAGAGATGTCTTACATCGTGATTGGTCTAGAGATATCCTACGTCATGATTGTTCTAGAGATGTCTATAGCCAGCAATTTGCAACATAATAAAATGTGACCCGATTTCAGGGATAATTATTCACTTGTGTAAAATTACATATGAAATTGTGTGGAGAAATCTGAAAGGAATGGAGATAAAGGATATATAATACAAGAATTACCGTAGAAGATATAAAATATGTTCACTCAACTACCACCAACTTATCACATCTAGAAATAAAGTGACGTCACCGTTATAAAATACTTCTACGGACACTAAGGAAAGTTGACTTGATAATTTGTGATATCAAAGATGGACGTAGCACCTATAAATAAATCAAAAACAAGTTCTTATTTTTGTAAAAACATGTTTACTGTCACACTTTCTAGGTTTCAATATCCTTCTGTCAGAAAATCTTCACTTCAGCAGTTGGCGAGTATTTCTGGTTGTCTGTGTTGCACCTGCTGTACTTTCCTGTATAGGTCTTATACTCTTACCAGAAAGCCCTCGCTTCTTACTCGAGGTAGGAAATAACTTGTACTTTACTGTATAGGTCTTATACTCTTACCAGAAAGCCCTCGCTTCTTACTCGAGGTAGGAAATAACTTGTACTTTTCTGTATAGGTCTTATACTCTTACCAGAAAGCCCTCGCTTCTTACATGAGGTAGGAAATAACTTGTACTTTAATGTATAGGTCTTATACTCTTACCAGAAAGCCCTCGTTTCCTACTCGAGGTAGGAAATAACTTGTACTTTACTGTATAGGTCTCATACTCTTACCAGAAAGCCCTCGTTTCTTACTCGAGGTAGGAAATAACTTGTACTTTACTGTATAGGTCTTATACTCTTACCAGAAAGCCCTCGTTTCCTACTCGAGGTAGGAAATAACTTGTACGTTACTGTATAGGTCTTATACTCTTACCAGAAAGCCCTCGTTTCTTACTCGAGGTAGGAAATAACTTGTACTTTAATGTATAGGTCTTATACTCTTACCAGAAAGTCCTCGTTTCCTACTCGAGGTAGGAAATAACTTGTAATTTACTGTATAGGTCTTATACTCTTACCAGAAAGCCCTCGCTTCTTACTCGAGGTAAGAAATAACTTGTACTTTAATGTATAGGTCTTATACTCTTACCAGAAAGCCCTCGCTTCTTACTCGAGGTAGGAAATAACTTGTACTTTACTGTATAGGTCTTATACTCTTACCAGAAATCCCTCGCTTCTTACTCGAGGTAGGAAATAACTTGTACTTTAATGTATAGGTCTTATACTCTTACCAGAAAGCCCTCGTTTCCTACTCGAGGTAGGAAATAACTTGTACTTTAATGTATAGGTCTCATACTCTTACCAGAAAGCCCTCGTTACCTACTCGAGGTAGGAAATAACTTGTACTTTACTGTATAGGTCTTATACTCTTACCAGAAAGCCCTCGCTTCTTACTCGAGGTAGGAAATAACTTGTACTTTACTGTATAGGTCTTATACTCTTACCAGAAAGCCCTCGCTTCTTACTCGAGGTAGGAAATAACTTGTACTTTAATGTATAGGTCTTATACTCTTACCAGAAAGCCCTCGTTTCCTACTCGAGGTAGGAAATAACTTGTACTTTAATGTATAGGTCTTATACTCTTACCAGAAAGCCCTCGCTTCTTACTTGAGGTAGGTAAAAACTGTTGTACTTTACTGTATAGGTCTTATACTCTTACCAGAAAGCCCTCGCTTCTTACTCGAGGTAGGAAATAACTTGTACTTTAATGTATAGGTCTTATACTCTTACCAGAAAGCCCTCGTTTCCTACTCGAGGTAGGAAATAACTTGTACTTTACTGTATAGGTCTTGTACTCTTACCAGAAAGCCCTCGCTTCTTACTTGAGGTAGGTAATAACTGTTGTACTTTACTGTATAGGTCTTATACTCTTACCAGAAAGCCCTCGCTTCTTACTCGAGGTAGGAAATAACTTGTACTTTAATGTATAGGTCTTATACTCTTACCAGAAAGCTCTCGTTTCCTACTCGAGGTAGGAAATAACTTGTACTTTACTGTATAGGTCTTGTACTCTTACCAGAAAGCCCTCGCTTCTTACTCGAGGTAGGAAATAACTTGTACTTTAATGTATAGGTCTTATACTCTTACCAAAAAGCCCTCGCTTCTTACTCGAGGTAGATAATAACTGTTGTACTTTTCTGTATAGGTCTTATACTCTTACCAGAAAGCCCTCGCTTCTTACTCGAGGTAGATAATAACTGTTGTACTTTACTGTATAGTTCTAGTACGTAGAGTTTGGTAATAGCTGTTTTACTTTACTGTATAGATCTTGCACTTAGAGGTAAGTTATAAGAGTTGTACTTTATTGTATAGATCTAGAAGTTAGAGGTAGAGAATAACTGATTTGCTCTATTTTATAAATCTTGTACTTAGATGTAGGTAATAACTGTTTTACTTTACTGTATAGATCTTGCACTTAGATAGCTAATTCTTCATCTCCACAAGGTTGGACGAGATGTTGAAGCCATGTTTGTGTATCAAGAAATATTCAAAGTCAACCATGCCAACAAGCCAGGATCGGAGTACCAGGTGAGACGCCTGTGAACGTTTCAATTCCTAATTTCTATCGTGTATAAAGAGTTGAAATGAAAAAAAATATCGTGATACAAATAATACCTAAATTTATCAAATTAAAGTGATTTTTTTTATTATTTTATTCCATACAACACCTCTATCAATATTCAGTGACAAAAGTTTCAGAATACATCACTGTTCTTTCTGAAAGGGAACTCACTAAGTGAAAGAAAACTCCAGGACATGGTTTCGAACAGAGTTTTTGACTAACATGGCTAGTACTCTCTACATTCATCTCTAATTATTTTTATCTACAGTCTTGGCCAAAATGTTCCATTCTATTCTATTTGGATGTTATGTTCTAGATGCATGGAGTAGCTATTCTCAGGTATTATCAGTGAAGGTAGTGTATAACGGAACAAACATGTACAAGTTGTTCTGAGTATTTGTTCGTCAAAACACTCAGAAATGAACCAAATATTTGCTATCCACAACTCTGAACCAACTACTACAGCTCTTTTTAGTGACTAGTTGGAATGAAATTTTTGTGGATTTCATCAATAACCCCATGGACAGCATGCCACGTTACGAGAGTAACAGGAACCAAGTATGTACTCACATAACGTTAAAGACAGTATTTACAATAACTTGATGTTATATTTTGTAATTAATTATGTTTTAGTAAGGTATTGTTGTGATGAATGAAATGTTAAATCTTTCTAGAGATGTCTGGTGAAATTGTTTACTGTTCTGATATAATCGTTTAGTTGAACCTGTCTCAATATATGAATTATACATAAACATGTTAAATGTAAATAATCTTCTCAGCGATACGTTTATTTTTATTTTATATTAATAATAATGATCTTATTTGTTACAGAATATATAAATATTTTGGCCAAGACTGTATGTGTATTAAACTTACTACTATGTGTTCTTTTGGTCCGACAGTGAGTGAGCTGATTTGTCACCACCAAACCACATCGTGAGAGTGTAACTGAACCTAGATATTTATCTAATTGATAACCATAGTTGCTTCATAGCTTGAATCAGGAAAGGTAGACTTTCTAAGAAACAATAACAAAGTTGTATAGACTTTCATGCTCGAAGTTAAAAATGTATTGTAAGTAGGAGAGACAAATATGACTTGTACTCTTGGACAGCATAGACAGAGCTCTAACCCTGTCTGTCACTCAAAGGTCCTAAGTTCAAGTCCAGAGTTTCTTTTCACTTACTGGCATTTTTGCTCACGTAGTTTTTCAGATAGTTTACTTTAATTTTTTCATTAATCACTCTTCTTGGAAATATTCTGTGTTTATCTTTTGACAAAAATGAACTTGTAAACAACTTTTTCTCAATGCTTCTCAATTCTTATGTATTTTAGAATTTCAAGTAAGTGTTGTCTTAGTCGCTAAGATGGGAAAACATTCAATAATGTGCTTGTGTAAGGTATTCTGTGAACGAAAGATACATAGTTGTAGTACCTCTCAGATTAATCGATACAGTAGAAAGTTAGGCCCGATAAGAAAAGGAGAAACTCTGTTTTAATAAGTATCTTTCCTTCGGTTTACGAACAGAACAACGGACTTTTTGTGACTCACTAACATTACAATAAAAAATAATAAATAATGGACATGAACAGTCTTACTCATAAAATATTCTTACTCATAAATGTCGTTATCTGCATCGATTTTTGTCTTCGCCTCAGCCTTTTGTTGATGAGATGTATGTCTGGAATAATCGTTTATCCCATCATGCACCACAGAAAAATCGATGTGACAAACTGTACAAAACGCATGACTGTCACTGACTTTTGATGCAGTGACTGGATATTTTGCACTATACTCTTTCCTAAATTTTTGATTCACAGTTTTAGTTCTTTTAGATTTGCCAGAAACGATCGCATTGGTGTTTCTGTGCCGCTTAGAAAACGAGAAAAACGAATGCTAATTGGCTGACAAACACTGATGACGTAACTATGGATTCCCCCACGTACCCAGTATGAAGAAGCTCCACACTCAAACTATTGGTAGACGTCGAAAATACAAATATTTTTTTTATTATTTCAAGCACAAACATGATTATCGCAAGTTGGCATTTAAACTGTCTTTTATTTATTATCAAAATTTATTTGTATCTCACTGGAAATTTTCTTTTCACCCCTTTCAAGCCCTGGGGGAACAATTTATCACTTTATTGTACAGGCCTATATAATATATAATAATTTGGGAGCTGCAAGAAGTGGTAATATTTGTCTATATGAGCATATAGTCGTAATTTATACACCAAAATCGTAACGATTACGCTCAAATCGTAATAATTGACATCTCTGTTGATATAATCTATCGTTATTTTATCACAACTCTCACTATAAGGCGTTATAACTGAGTTACAGTAACCGTTTTATGGGTATATCAACAATTTTCAAGCTCAGTTCTGCCCAAAACTTCTCAATGGAGTTACAATCTGGAGACCTTGCAGGCCATAATGATTTTGTCCTCCAGGTAGAGATAATCGTGCACAACACGTACATTGAGGGCAGTGGCATTTTCATCCTTAAACATTGGGTTATTATCAAAACTTTCCCTAACAAATGACAGAAATATATGATGCTCATAGGAAGGACTATTGACGTTTCCTGGAGAGCATGAAAAAAGTTTTTCCATCTTGATAAGTAGCTGCCCAAACATATACTGCACCACCACTTGTGGGAATGGCAGTTTTTTTATCTGTACTTATCTATAATGGTTTATAATTAACTATTCTTAAAAAATATCTTTGTTTGGTCAGTCTTCGTTTAACTGTTCTTCTAAATACTCTAGAATGAATGTGGTTATGCTATTACTTTTACAAGACTTCTTTCGGCCTTGGCATATTACCCTGATCAAAACACCGTCATGTCAAACAGCTACTTATCGGTATCTACCAGTAGATTTTTATGCAACAACTTTTCAGAATTCTTGATACAGTATACAAGGGGCACCCTTGTGTTCTGGCAACATCCATTTGTTTCAACCATTCCTCAACAGTCAAACAATTTGACATCCTATTCTGTCATCACTTTACACTAAGCACAGAGAAACTATCTGGACAGAGTTTTCAATTGTTTAAAAAATGTATCAAAAACATACACCACTTATACAAAACAGATGTGTGTGCGTATGTATTTTCACAAACAAATACCCAAAACAATTTATAAAGCTCAGAATAACAACTAGTACATGTTTGTCTGATCACACGCTACCTTCCATGTTACAGCTCAGGTATTTACTCTTAATATTTACTCCATATATGAAGACAGTAACATCGATATAGAACAACGTGGTCGTCAACAGTGTAAGTTAATAGTGTCAGTACATGTATATACCAACATTTATTAACTATAAAAAGATATTAACATGTGTGTATATAGCTGATAGAAGGTGTCAATTGGCTCGAGTCTCATGTTTAGTCGTCACTTGTTACAGCTGTCAGACTTGGAACTTCCAACCAGAAGACAAACAAATAGTTCTTCAACAACAAGCACAAATCTGTTGGCTGAGTTCATTGGAGGCGTGGAATCGGTAAGTGTTTCTAACCATTCTAGAGTACCATTCTCTACCTACACTGGTGTATAAAACTATTTAGAACCTAATGTCTCGTGATTTATAACATACCAACAACTTCAAATAAGTAAAAAAAATAAAACCATATACTCTATTCTAAGTAGAATGTATATAAAAATAGAAACCCTTCACGGCAAAAATCTCTTATTCCCTCTCAGTTTGTCTCTTTACACCAGTTAGTTTTATATTTACAAGTGTTCACCTGGTTAACTACTCTTCTAATGTTATTCTTGTTAATTATTGTTTTTTATTTATTTATTTTTATAGTTTTGGGGTTCCTTTGTACAAATTCTCTGTCCCCCATATACGAAAGTAACTTTGGTGTTGCTGATAGTTTGGGTCACAACTTCATTTGGGTAAGTTATAAAAATTGCAAACTTACCAACAATATGCTCGTAAAAGATCTTACTTCACATACATTTTCTTAGTGTAAACTTGATTGCTGTTAACAATGTAAACTTACCAACAGTATACTTCTAAAACATTTTAATTCATTCTGAACTTGAAAAGAATGATTTATTAACAATGTAAATTTACCAACAATATACTTGTAAAACATTTTAATTCATGTACTGTCTCTTAATGCCAACTTGATAAGAATGACTTGTTAACAATGTAAACTTACAAAACTTATAAGTTTTACTTGTAAAACATTTTAATTCATGTACTGTCTCTTAGTGCCAACTTCATAAGAATGACTTGTTAACAATGTAAACTTACAAAACTTGTAAGTTTTACTTGTAAAACATTTTAATTCATGTACTGTCTCTTAGTGCCAACTTCATAAGAATGACTTGTTAACAATGTAAACTTACAAACAACATACTTGTAAAACATCCTAAGTCATGTAGTATTTGTTAGTGTGAGCGTGATAAAAATAACTTAGTAACAATGTAAGCATATCAACAATATACTTCTAAACCATTTTAATTCTTATAGTATTTGTTAGTGTCAACTTGATAGGAATAAATTAATAACAATGTAAATTTACCAACAATATACTTCTAAACCATTTTAATTCTTATAGTATTTGTTAGTGTCAACTTGATAGGAATGAATTAATAACAATGTAAATTTACCAACAATATACTTCTAAAACATCTTAATTCATATAGTGTTTGTTTCTGTGAACTTGAGACGAATGACTTATTAACAATGTAAACATACCAACAATACATTTATAAAACGTCTTAATTTAAGTAGTATTTGTTAGTGTGAACTTTATAAGTATGACTTATGAGCATTGTAAACTTACAAGCAATATATATACTCGTAAATCATCTCAAGTCCTGTTGTGCTTATTAGTGCAAACTGGATAGAAATGACACTTATTAACAATGTAAACTTACCAGCAATATACTTATAAAACATCTTATGTTACGTAGTGTTTCTTAGTGTGAACTTGACAGGAATGACTTATTAACAATGTACACTTACCAGAAATATACTTATAAAACATCTTATGTTACGTAGTGTTTCTTAATGTGAACTTGACAGGAATGACTTATTAACAATGTACACTTACCAGAAATATACTTATAAAACATCTTATGTTATGTAGTGTTTCTTAGTGTGAATTTGATGGGAACAAGATATTAACAATATAAATGTACTTGTAGAAACATTTTAATTCATATAGCGTTTCTTAGTGTGAACATAATAGAAATGACTTATTAACAATGTAAACTTACCAAAAATATTCTAGTAAAACATCTTAATTCGTGTTGTCTGTGTTAGTGTTAACTAGATAGGAATGACTTGTTAACAATGTAAACTTACCAATAATGTATTTGTAAAACATCTTAATTTATATAGTTTTTGTTTGTGTGAACTTTATAGAAATGGCTTATTAACAATATAAACTTTCCAACGATATACTTATAAAACATCTTTAGTCATTTAATTTTTAGTAGTAACTTGATAGGAATGACGTATTAACAATGTAAACTTACCAAAAATATACTCGTAGAACATCTTGATTTATGTAGTATTTGTTATTGTGAACTTGATTGCAATGTCGTATTAACAATTTAAACTAATTAACAATATGCTTGTAAAACATCTTAATTCACGTAATGTATGTTATTTTCAACCAGATAGGAATGACTTATTAACACTATAAAATTCCCAACAATATACTTATAAAGCATCTTAATTTATGTTGTGTTTTTAGTGTGAACTTGATAGGGATGACTTATTTACATTGCAACGTTACCAACAATATACTTGTAAAACATCTTTAGTCATGTAGTTTTTAGAGTGAACTTGATAGGAGTGACTTATGAACAATATACTTGTGAAATATTTTAGTTCGTGTCGTGTTTCTTAGTGTGAACATTGTAGGAATGACGTATTAACAGTATAAATATTACCAACAATATTTTTGAAAAATATTTCAATTCACGCTGTGTTTGCTTGCGAGAACTTGTTAGGAATGACTTATTAGCAGTGTAAACTTACCAACAATATACTTATAAAACGTCTTAATTAGTGTAGTGTTAGAAATGCTGACCATTACGATTTGAGCGTAATCATTACGATTTTAGTGTATACATTACGATTATACGCTTATACAGACAAATATTACGACTTGTTGCAATTCCCAAATTATTATATATTATATAGGCCAATACAATAAAGTAATAAGTTGTTCCCACAGGGCTTGAAAGGGGTGAAAAGAAAATTTGTGAGATACAAATAAATGTTGATGATAAATAAAAGACCGTCAAAATGGCTACTTGCAATAATCATGTTTGTGCTTGAAATGATAAAAAATATTTGTATCTCTGACGTCTACCAATAGTTTGAGTGTGGTGCTTCTCCATTATGTGTATGTGGGGGAATCCATAGTTATATCATCAGTGCTTGTCAGCCAATCAGCGCTCACGTAGTTGGGTATTTCTCGTTTTCTAAGCAGCACAGAAACACCAATGCGATCGTACACAAAATGGAAAAAAGGGGCCTTGTACACCAGATTGTCATGTTTCTGGCAAATTTAAAAGGGCTAAAACTGTGAATCAAAAATTTAGGAAAGAGTATAGGGCAAAATATCAGGTCATTGCATCAAAAGCCAGTGACAGTCATGCGTTTTGTATAGTTTGTCACATCAATTTTTCTGTGGCGTATGGCAGGATAAACGATTGTTCAAGACATACAAATTTGGCATTTCACCAACAAAAGGCTGAGGCGAAGACAAAAACGATGCAGATAACGACATTTGTGAGTAAGAATTCAGAATATGAAACCATGAATGCAGAAGTGATGTTCACGCAATTCGTCATTGCTCATAATTTACCCTTAGCTGTAGCCGATCATGCAGGGCATCTATTCAGAAAAATGTTCCCAGACTCTGATATAGCGAAAAAATATGGCTGTGCTAGAACCAAAACTACTGCCATTGTACAAATGTTTGGTTGTGAAGATGACAAAATGATTTCATGCATACTTACTAACAGTGTTTACAGTTTAGCCACAGATGGATCCACAGACATGGATGACTCAAAACTGTATCCAGTAGTCGTATGATATCTTGACCGTTTGCTTGGAAAAATTGTTTGTTCTCTTTTTACAAGGGTGGAATGGAAAGAAGCTTCAACGGGAGAGAATATTTTCAAGCTTTTGGACCACGAACTAACGAAGAGGAAAATTCCATGGGAAAATTGTCTTAGTTTTTTTACAGAAAATGGCTCAGTTATGACTGGTATAGGTGAAGGTTTGATGGGACACATCTAAAGACGACAGCTTAGCATTTACTTCATGGGTTGTGCCTGTAACCTCATGAATATTGCTGCCCAGAAAGCTTCCAGAGAACTGCCCTGCCCAATTTCTGATATATTTATAGATATCTACCATTTTCTGGACAAAAGTGCTAGCAGAAAACAACATTTCAAAGAGTTTCGAGGATTGTGTGACAAAGAAACAAGAAAAATCCTACAACTTGTTAACACGAAATGGCTATCACTTGGGATGTGCCTCAACAGAATATTGGACATATGGAAGCCATTGAAGAAGTATTTTCATTGTGAAAAGGAAAAACTAGATTCAAAAGGATCTAAACGTGCAGCTCAGTCAAGCAGCAAGACTTTAACAGTCAGGATATCCTCTTGGCCACAGAGGGACACAAGACAACAGTCTCCAAAAGCAGCAACATTTGGTATAACTCAATATACGTTTAGGCAGTCTGACCTTGAACTAAAAAAGAGACAATCAGTGAAAAAAGAGAAGAAAACGAAAGCTAGCAAGGAAGTAGCCAAGAAAAGTTATACACAGAGCAAGTTAGATAAGTTAACAGTTTTTTTGGACAACAAAATGAACTTGTTATTTTGTCTTTTTCTTCGGTCTGTAATTCATTGGCAAGCCAATTTGATATTGCAAAGAGAAACCTTGCATGCACGTTATGCATAAATATACTTGTCAGATACATCAAGCCAGAATATCTTGAAGGCAACATCACTGAACTTCACTACAACAATGAATCCTTACACAAATCTGATGAGGCAGTTTCTGTTGGAAATTCTGCCAAGGAATACATTGTTAAATATGAAAAGGACCAGATGAGCTTCTACACCAGTGTCAAGAAATACTATATTGCAGCTACAAATTACATGATGAAACATTTCCCTTTAAATGATGAACTTCTGATTCACGCAGAGGTTGCTGGTCCAGAACTGAAAGTCACCAAAGATTTCTCTTCTCTACACTTCTTCATAGACAGGTATCCTGTCCTTGTCAATACATATGAGCTCGACACTATAGACAAGTTGAAAGGGCAATATTTGAACTATCAAAGTGATACTTTCTCAGAAACTGTCCTTCAGTTGAATGTAGACAAGTTTTGGGTTCAGCTGTCTACAGTTAAGGATAGAAATGGCAACCAGAAGTATGACATCTTGTGTAGGGTTACGCTTGGAATTCTTACAATGTTCCATTCTAGCCCTGACAGTAAAAAGATATTTAGTTTAGTGACTAAAGACAAAAGTTCAGACCAAACTCGAGCACCTCAGTTTTGAGTAGTATTATAACACACAAGATGTGTATGTAGTCAAATGGACAATGTTGTTATAACTACCAACCATCCGAGACATTCTCATGAAAGCAAAGGCTGCAACAGCTTCAGAACTATTACAATAAGTGTTATAAACATGATATAAACTGGTCCTTACATAAACATGATATAAACTGGTCCTTACATAAACATGATATAAACTGGTCCTTACATAAACATGATATAAACTGGTCCTTACATAAACATGATATAAACTGGTCCTTACATAAACATGATATAAACTGGTCCTTACATAAACATGATATTAACTAGTCCTTACATAAACATGATATAAACTAGTCCTTACACACAGGATTTTCCTGCTTACTGTTTGTACATGTTCATTGTTGTTTTACCAGTATGTTTGTTACTCTGAATTAAATAAAAGACAGAATTTCAAAATAGTTTTTTAAATTAATTTATTAAATACACAAAACACGGTAAAAAAATGAGCAATCTTTAGCAGTAATAAACAATAACAGTTATAATAATAATATAATAATAAACAGCTTAGAGACATTGGTCAGGCCTAATAGCCACAAATGATAAAGGGCTCTGTCTACAATCATTACGCTTAGTCATTTAAAATAGTTGGCATCTCTGATTAGTATGTTAGTGTCATCCTCCTCAAAATGACTTATTAACAATGTAAACTTACCAACATTATACTTATAAAACATCTTAATTTATAGAGTGTTTGTTAGTGTGAACGTGATAGGGATGACTCATTAACATTGTAAAATTAACAACAATATACTTGTAAAACATCTTAACTCATGTAGTGTTTGTTGTGTGAACTTGATAGAATTAGTTATTAACAATGTAATCTTACCCAGAATGTGCTTGTAAAAGATTTTACTTCGTGTATTGTTTGTTAGTATGAACTTCATAGACATGACGTATTAACAATGTAAACTTACCAACAATATACTTGTGAAACATCTTAACTCGTGTAGTGTTTGTTATTGTGAACTTCATTGAATTAATTATTAACAATGTAAACTTACCAACAATATACTTGTAAATCATTTTTAATTCATATAGTGTTCTTTTGTGTGAACTTGATAGAAATGACTTATTAACAGTTTAAACTTACCAACAATAATTTTGTAAAACACCTTTATTCATATGGAGTACAAAGTGTTTCATTGAACGTTCCAGGTTTTACGGGATGTCTATTTGGTTCCCTGAATACATTAAGAAGCTGCACATTGAACAGTTCCAGTCGAAGGCAGATGAAGAGTACAACCGTACTATCCAAGACATATACTTTAATGTTACCATGGAAAATACACATTTCCAGAACAGCTATTTTCAAAACGTACAGTTTCAAAGTATGATTCTCAGCCACTGTTTATTTGAGGGTTGTATATTTGTTAACTGCACCTTCAGTGATGTCAGGTCCAGTAAGACATTCTTTCGTCACTCACAATTCTTCGACGTTCTTTTTGTGGATACAGATTTTCACGATTATAGGTTCCAAAACTGTAGTCTTCACGATTCCAGTTTCTTCAGTACAAAAGCAGGCTGTACGTTGGACTATGACGTCAGTTTTGATCTTCAACCCATCTTCTTAGAGAACTTACTGGCACAATTAGCGATCATTCCAGGAAATATTATATCCTCGTACGTTTTGGATCAACTGGGCCGTGTAAAGACCATGGGTTAGTATGACGAATATTCCTATATTTTATACACCCAACAGTTTGAAGGTCCGAAACTTACCACGCTTTTATGTTACAGAAACTGGCCAATCATTTCTGTAATTGTTCTTCTTCAGCTTTGAAACCTGTTTCAAAATAGTGATTTTAATATTATCGACAGAACCTAACGGAACCATTTGAATTCCAGAAGTACTTACTGCCTTGTACAATCTAGTAATTGGTCGAAAGACCACAAGTTTCGATGTTTGACTGAAAGAAAGTCAGTCATGATGTCAGAAAAAAACCCAGGTTCCACAATTCAATTTAAAACAAAAATTCAATAACATATAACTAGAACTTGGACCTATGGAAAATGCTTTAGTTATAGCATCTTGTATTAGTGAATGAAGTCATTGGTAGAAAGACCTTCAGTTTCGATACCTAACAGAACCAGCTGACTGGTAAAATGGTCATGTTGATTGAAAAGAGAGGCAACAAGACAACTTTCTGTATTATAGTTGTTGAAATAGACTTGTTTTGTAGAAGTTATGAATCAGTTTTACTACTCAGTCTTGTTTAGTAATCAACAGAAATGGTCCAGAGAATCGACTGTAAAATATCAATGTCTTGTCTCAGATAAAAGTAATTCTAAAAGTTTGGCCAAACTACCACGTTTCACGAGTTACTGAAGTAGATTGGTTTACATTATCAGTTCTTAGTTTCATAACGTATCCTGATGTAGTTGTAATTGTCTGTTAGAATGAACTTGAGTCAATATATGACCGTTTCTGTTTATATCAAAAACCGTGATTATCATTATGTGTTTTGGAAAAATAAACCAGAATTCTCATGACTTTTGTGTGTTATGTTATACAGATATTAACAGTGAGATGCCATCCTTCACAATGTATGTGTTATGTTTTACAGATATTAACAGTAAGATGTCATCCTTCTCAATGTGTGTGTTATGTTTTACAGATATTAACAGTAAGATGTCATCCTTCTCAATGTGTGTGTTATGTTTTACAGATATTAAGAGTCAGATGTCATCCTTCTCAATGTGTGTGTTATGTTTCATAGATATTAACAGTAAGATGTCACTCTTCTCACAGCATGTGTTATGTTTTACAGATATTAACAGTAAGATGTCATCCTTCTCAATGTGTGTGTTATGTTTCATAGATATTATCAATGAGATGTCATCCTTCTCAATGTGTGTTATGTTTTACAGATATTAACAATAAGATGTCATCCTTCTTAATGTGTGTGTTATGTTTTACAGATATTAACAGTAAGATGTCATCCTTCTCAATGTGTGTGTTATGTTTTACAGATATTAACAGTAAGATGTCATCCTTCTCAATGTGTGTGTTATGTTTTACAGATATTAACATTGAGATGCCATCCTTCACAATGTGTGTGTTATGTTTTACAGATATTAACAGTGAGATGCCATCCTTCACAATGTGTGTGTTATGTTTTACAGATATTAACAGTAAGATGTCATCCTTCTCAATGTGTGTGTTATGTTTTACAGATATTAACAATAAGATGTCATCCTTTTCAATGTGTATATTGTGTTTTACAGATATTAACACTAAGATGTCATCCTTCTCCATCTTTCACAGGTACTTCCCTTTTTTTAACAAGTCTGAGTGCATTTTTCATTTGGTTTTTGGAATCGAAGGCAGCAGTTATTGGATTTGAAACGGTATTTAACTTTATTTCTATTTCGGGATGGAATGGTGTTGATGTCATTACTACAGAAACTTATCCTGCACATCTCAGGTATTATACATAGCAACATGTGAAAGGAGTCTTAATTTTTGTATGCAGAAAATGCACTGTGTCAATAGGTATTTCTAAAAGACTATTTTTTAGAAGTACATGTTTTGTACATATTTGTCTGTTTGAAGGGAAGATCTCTACGTGTATTACACATGTTCTCTGTCTGTATTACAGAAAGTGTATTACACATGTTCTCTGTCTGTATTACAGAAAGTGTATTACACATGTTCTCTGTCTGTATTACAGAAAGTGTATTACACATACTCTCTGTCTGTATTACACATGTTCTCTATCTGTATTACAGAAAGCATATTACATATGTCCTGTACCTGTATTACAGAAAGTGTATCACACATAGAGGTGTTGTCTGTCTGTATTACAGAAAGTGTATTACACATAGAGGTGTTGTCTGACTGTATTACAGAAAGTGTATTACACATAGAGGTGGTGTCTGTCTGTATTACAGAAAGTGTATTACACATAGAGGTGTTGTCTGTCTGTATTACAGAAACTGTATTACACATAGAGGTGTTCTCTGTCTGTATTACAGAAAGTGTATCACACATAGAGGTGGTGTCTGTCTGTATTACAGAAAGTGTATTACACATAAAGGTGTTGTCTGTCTGTATTACAGAAAGTGTATCACACATAGAGGTGGTGTCTGTCTGTATTACAGAAAGTGTATTACACATAAAGGTGTTGTCTGTCTGTATTACAGAAAGTGTATCACACAGAGGTGTTGTCTGTCTGTATTACAGAAAGTGTATTACATGTAGAGGTGTTGTCTGTCTGTATTACAGAGTGTGTATCACACATAGAGGTGTTGTCTGTCTGTATTACAGAAAGTGTATCACACATAGAGGTGTTGTCTGTCTGTATTACAGAAAGTGTATCACACAGAGGTGTTGTCTGTCTGTATTACAGAAAGTGTATTACATCTAGAGGTGTTGTCTGTCTGTATTACAGAAAGTGTATCACACATAGAGGTGTTGTCTGTCTGTATTACAGAAAGTGTATCACACATAGAGGTGTTGTCTGTCTGTATTACAGAAAGTGTATCACACGTAGAGGTGTTGTCTGTCTGTATTACAGAAAGTGTATTACACGTAGAGGTGTTCTCTGTCTGTATTACAGAAAGTGTATCACACATAGAGGTGTTGTCTGTCTGTATTACAGAAAGTGTATTTCACATAAAGGTGTTGCCTGTCTGTATTACAGAAAGTGTATCACACAGAGGTGTTGTCTGTCTGTATTACAGAAAGTGTATCACACAGAGGTGTTGTCTGTCTGTATTACAGAAAGTGTATCACACATAGAGGTGTTGTCTGTCTGTATTACAGAAAGTGTATCACACATAGAGGTGTTGTCTGTCTGTATTACAGAAAGTGTATTACACGTAGAGGTGTTGTCTGTCTGTATTACAGAAAGTGTATCACACATAGAGGTGTTGTCTGTCTGTATTACAGAAAGTGTATCACACAGAGGTGTTGTCTGTCTGTATTACAGAAAGTGTATTACATCTAGAGGTGTTGTCTGTCTGTATTACAGAAAGTGTATCACACATAGAGGTGTTGTCTGTCTGTATTACAGAAAGTGTATCACACATAGAGGTGTTGTCTGTCTGTATTACAGAAAGTGTATCACACATAGAGGTGTTGTCTGTCTGTATTACAGAAAGTGTATCACACATAGAGGTGTTGTCTGTGTATTACAGAAAGTGTATCACACAGAGGTGTTGTCTGTCTGTATTACAGAAAGTGTATTACACGTAGAGGTGTTGTCTGTCTGTATTACAGAAAGTGTATTACACATAAAGGTGTTGTCTGTCTGTATTACAGAAAGTGTATTACATCTAGAGGTGTTCGTCTGTATTACAGAAAGTGTATCACACATAGAGGTGTTATCTGTCTGTATTACAGAAAGTGTATTACATCTAGAGGTGTTGTCTGTCTGTATTACAGAAAGTGTATTACATCTAGAGGTGTTGTCTGTCTGTATTACAGAAAGTGTATCACACATAGAGGTGTTGTCTGTCTGTATTACAGAAAGTGTATTACACATAGAGGTGTTCTCTGTCTGTATTACAGAAAGTGTATTACACATAGAGGTGTTGTCTGTCTGTATTACAGAAAGTGTATCACACATAGAGGTGTTGTGTGTCTGTATTACAGAAAGTGTATCACACATAGAGGTGTTGTCTGTGTATTACAGAAAGTGTATCACACAGAGGTGTTGTCTGTCTGTATTACAGAAAGTGTATTACACGTAGAGGTGTTGTCTGTCTGTATTACAGAAAGTGTATTACACATAAAGGTGTTGTCTGTCTGTATTACAGAAAGTGTATTACATCTAGAGGTGTTGTCTGTCTGTATTACAGAAAGTGTATCACACATAGAGGTGTTGTCTGTCTGTATTACAGAAAGTGTATTACATCTAGAGGTGTTGTCTGTCTGTATTACAGAAAGTGTATCACACATAGAGGTGTTGTCTGTCTGTATTACAGAAAGTGTATTACACATAGAGGTGTTGTCTGTCTGTATTACAGAAAGTGTATTACACATAGAGGTGTTGTCTGTCTGTATTACAGAAAGTGTATTACACACAGAGGTGTTGTCTGTCTGTATTACAGAAAGTGTATTACACATAGAGGTGTTCTCTGTCTGTATTACAGAAAGTGTATTACACATAGAGGTGTTCTCAGTCTGTATTACAGAAACTTTAGCTGTATTATAGATATGGATTTTTATATGCAAAAACGGCTCGTTTGGGTTCAGAAAATATTTTAAATATTTATATGCAAACGAGCCGTTTTTGCATATAAAATTCTTAACAAGTGGGTTTCTCGACATCACTGATTATAGATATGGATGTTCTTTACCTGTGTTGCAGATATATGTTCTTTACCTGTGTTGCAGATATATGTTCTTTACCTGTATTACAGAACCACCGGTTACGGGTTTTTAAGCTCTATAAGCCGACTTGCCGCTGTACTAGGTAGTTTTATCTTCGGCAGTTTTATGAACGTAAGCAAAGCTGTGCCAATGTTAATCACCGCTGCTGTTCTTCTGATTGGTGGAATCGCCTCAGTGAAATTACCGGAAACACGAGACTTCTTTATGTAAGACGAGGGGCAGCCGTCGGGATATCTGAGTTGTTTGTATGTTAAGTCATTTAATTAATGTAGTTTGTCTTATTATATATGTAAAATATGTTATTTATTTCAACAATATGGTGCGATTCGTCACACTTCACGTGACTGTGACAAATAATGTTGTGAAGAAAGTGTCGTTTCTACAGTGTGAGATGGGTTTAGCAAAATTTATACAAATCGTTGCTTCGTTGAATTTATAAAATTAATCTATAAGTGTTGTTTTTCAGTACAGGAATGAGAAACATTTGATCCCCCACATAACTTTACAGGCTGCTTAGTGTAAATTCAGTTTTTCAAACAAAACTCGCCCGAAAACGGTAAATGTTTCAAGCTTTCAGACGTTATTTTTAAAAACTCTAGAAACAACAGTATCAATTATTACAAATAGTTCAATATAGTTGTAACAAATGTAGGCATCCGCTTGTATATTTAAATTTAAATTCGTTATATATTTGAATACTTGTATCTCAAAAAATATATATTATATATAAATTTGAAAGTAAACTATCAGTAACAACTATATATATGGTTAGCAGTGGATAAACTAGGCCTAATCGTAGTTTGAATTTCTTACCAAAGATTATTTTGGCACAACAATGAATGCTCTTGCTGTAACCAACATATCATTAGAAAACTCAGAAAATTAAAATATTTTTTTACATAGTTAACAGATAAAAGGCCTTACCTCATTACGTCAAACAAATTAATCAAAGTACTTTACATTTTATTATAAATATTATTTTGTAACACCTGTCTCCACCTATTTATCTGAGTTATATTTCCTATATAAAGCAAATAAGTGTAGGATATTTTTATCTTCAAACTGCCTGCCATGTAAGCTGTAGTTACTTCATAGACAGTTCTTTATAATGGTTACACAAAGATTGAAATGTTAACTGTTCAGGAACCGTGTATCTAGTAGTTTTACGAAGTCATGCATTTCAGACCTAAATTATCACCTAATGAGACTTAACGTAACTCCTTTATATATAACTTTTCTATATTAATGGGATGACCAGAAGAACTGAAGAGAAACTCCCCAAACGAAATTCCTTTTACTGCAAGTGCAACAGAAACTTACGTTTCAAGAAAACGTTTTATTTTGGTATTCAGTTTTATTATTATTATATTTACACATGCAGACTTGGTATTATTACGTTTAATTATTCAGTTTTATTATTATTAGATTTACACATGCAGACTTGGTATTGTTACGTTTAAATATTCAGTTTTATTATTATTATATTTACACATGCAGACTTGGTATTATTACGTTTAAATATTCAGTTTAATTATTAGATTTACACATGCACACTTGGTATTGTTAAATTTAAATATTCAGTTTTATTATTATTATATTTACACATGCAGACTTGGTATTATTACGTTTAAATATTCAGTTTTATTATTATTAGATTTACACATGCAAACTTTGTATTATTAGGCTTAAATATTCAGTTTTATTCTTATTATACTTACACATGCAGGCTTGGTATTATTACGTTTAAATATTCAGTTTTATTATTATTAGATTTACACATTCACACTTGGTATTGTTAAATTTAAATATTCAGTTTTATTATTATTAGATTTACACATGCACTCTTGGTATTGTTACGTTTAAATATTCAGTTTTTTTATTGTTATATTTACACATGCACACTTGGTATTCTTAGGTTTAAATATTCAGTTTTATAATTATTATATTTACACATGCAGACTTGGTATTATTAGGTTTAAATATTCAGTTTTATGATTATTTAAATATGTATACAGACTTGGTACCTTTGGGTTTAAGTGTTCAATTTAGTTTTATTATATTTACATGTACAGACTTGATACCACTGATTTTAAATATTCTGTTTTATTATTTTATTTACATATACACATTTGATGCCATTGGTTTTAAATATCAGTTTTATTGTTTTTATATTTACATATTACATACTTGGTACCACTGAGTTTCATATTCAGTTTTATTATTATTATTATATTTACATAAACAGATTTGGTACCATTGGGTTTAAATATTCAGTTTTATTATTATATTTACTTATGCAAACTTGGTACCATTCAATTTAAATGTTCAGTTTAATTATGCTATATTTAGCATACAGACTTGGTGCCACTGAATTTAAATATTCAATTTTATTATTGTTATATTTAATATAGACTTGGTGCCATTGAATTTTAATATTCTGTGTTGTAATTATATTTCATATACATACTTGATACCACCAAGTTAGAAATTCGGTTTTATTATCATTATATTTTAAATACAGACTTGATACCATTCAGTTTAAATATTCAATTTTATTATTACATTTGTTTTTACTGATATTGCACTGCTGATTTATTCAGTTTTATTATTATATTTACTTATGCAAACTTGGTACCATTCAATTTAAATGCTCAGTTTAATTATGCTATATTTAGCATACAGACTTGGTGCCACTGAATTTAAATATTCAATTTTATTATTGTTATATTTAATATATAGACTTGGTGCCATTGAATTTAAATATTCTGTGTTGTAATTATATTTCATATACATACTTGATACCACCAAGTTAGAAATTCGGTTTTATTATCATTATATTTTAAATACAGACTTGATACCATTCAGTTTAAATATTCAATTTTATTATTACATTTGTTTTTACTGATATTGCACTGCTGATTTATTCAGTTTTATGATTAGTGTATCTACTTCTATAAATATGGTACCCTTGAGTTTAAATATTCAGATTTATTGTTATTATATTTACATATACATAGTTGGTACATTTGGGTTTAATTATTCAGTTTCATTATTATTAAATATACAGATATGGTACATTTCAGTTCCAATATTCATGTTCATTGTTATTATATTTACATTTACAAACTTGGCACCATTGAGTTTAAATATTCATATTTATTATTCTTATATTTACATATACATAGTTGGTACATTTCAGTTCCAATATTCATGTTCATTGTTATTATATTTACATTTACAAACTTGGTACTATTGAGTTTAAATATTCAGATTTATTATTATTATTATTATATTTACATATACATAGTTGGTACATTTCATTTCCAATATTCATGTTCATTGTTATTATATTTACATTTACAAACTTGGTACTATTGAGTTTAAATATTCAGTTTTATTATTATTATGTTTAGCTGTAGAGACTTGGTACCATTGACTTTAAATATTTAGGTTTAATATTATTATATTTAATACATTGACTTCATACCATTGAGTTTAATTATATATGTGAAAACAGCTGGTATGGATAGAGAAAGTACTACATACAGGAGCTAAAACGTTTTTACCTTCTCGGGTCATTGTCAGGTTCACAAGGAAAGAAAGTGGTAACTCACCAGTAGCTCACCACATGTTTGGAGGCAGTTGTGTAACTGATTGTCGGAATGTAGAGGGCGTGCTTAAATGATGAATATATTTATTAATATTGATAAAAAGGTGTTCCTTTGTATTGCTTTATTTTGGGCTCAAGTTGTTGAATAAGTAAGGTTTCTTTAATTTTGTGTTTGTTTCTTTATTTAGTATTTGGGTGTTTTCTATGGTTATGTTGTGTTTATTTGATATGCTGTGTTCTAAAATGTGTGGAGATGATGTTTTGTGTTTTTTGAATCTGGTTTCCATTTTTCTACTTGTTTCTCCAATATAGAAGTTGTGGCAGTTATCATATTGTATTTTATAATGTTGGTGTGGTATTTGTCAGTGTAGTTCTTACATGGTATAGACCTCAGTTTTATGCCTGGTTTTTGAATAAATTTAGTGTTAACTGGAATGTTATATTTTGTTACTAGTTTTTGCCAAATGTTGGTTATTTGTTTGCTGATGTCAGGAATATATGGTATACAGCAGTATACTGTTTCATGATTTTTTGATTCGTGAGATATATTTACTTTATTTGGTTGATTTTGCTTTCTGTCTAAGTGTGTACGTATAATGTTTTCTGGAGTTTGTGGAGGAAACTTATTGATGTTGATGAAGTATTGTTTTATTTTGTCTAATTCATTGTTAATTTTATCTGGTGAGCATAGTTTTATGGCTGTGTTTATTTGGTTTCTTAGTATGTTGAGTTTTTGTTTTGTTTCATGTGCTGAGTCCCAAGGAATGTATAGTCCAGTATGGGTGATTTTTCAGTGGATTTCTGTTATGAATTGTGTGTCAGTTTTTGTAATTTTGAGGTTAAGAAATGATATTTGATTGCTTTCTTCCTGTTCACATGTGAAGTTAATGTTGGGATGTATAGAGTTAATGTGAGTGAAAAAATTAAGTGTATGTTCTGTAGATTTGAATCCCGCAACTGTGTCATCTACATATCTGTACCAGTATAGTGGTGGATGTAATGCTGTATTAATTGCTTGTGTTTCAACTTGTGTCATACAAAATATCAGCTAGAACTGGTGATACTGGGTTGCCCATGCTGAGACCATTTGTTTGTTTATAGTTGTGGTTGTTGAACATGAAATTTGTCTTCATTGTGGTGAATTCTATGAGAGGTACTAATTGGTTGCTGGGAATGTCTATAGATGGGTTAGGGTCTCGAATATAGAGTTCTAAGGCTATCTTGCAGGCTTCAGCAGTTGGAACTTCTGTAAAGAGGAATATAACATCGAAACTGGCCATTAAGGCTTTATGATTAAGTTGATTAAGGTTAGACCTGAAATTAAAAGAGTCTTTGATGAATGAGCTGATGTTACGTATTTGGAGAATGCCCATGCTATGTATTTACCAAGATTGTAATTAAATGATTCATATGTGGATGTTATTGGTCATCTGGTTTATGAGATTTAGGGATGCCGTATATCTGTGGTGTGCATGACTCGATTTTGCATAAGTAGGAATAAAATGTTTTTTCAAATTGTGTTGGCTTTTTTTATTATTTGTAGTATTTTGTTTAGTTGAGTTTTGTGTATCTTTGTTGGATTTGTGTGAATTGGTTTCAATTTGTTTGTGTCTGATAGGATGGATTCATTGGATGTATTCATTCGTGCTCGTTATTACTATTGCGTTACCTTTATCTGCTTTTAGAATTGTAATGTTTTTGTCTTGTTTTAGGTTTCTAATAGAATTAGTCTCTTTTTGTAAAGTTGTTTTTTAGTTTTCTGTTTTTTGAAATCATATTGCTGATCTTGTTAGAAAATTCTTCGAAAACATCATTTAAGATGTTTTTTGTGTTTCTGGAAAATATAAATTTTAAACTTTGTCAGAGAAGTTTGGCTGTTGGATGTCAATACAATTGTTGAAGTTGTTTTCTTTCTGTTGGTTGTTTTCGGTTCTTTTTAGTTGTTTTTTTTCTGTGGAAAGTATCACAAGTCTCCTGGCTAGGTCTTTTAAACCTGCTTTAATTTCTATGGTTAGAATGTATCTTGGCACTATTGCGAAGTTGAGTCCTTTGTTAAGTAGATGTATCTCGTTTGTGTTCATTTGTCTGTCAGATCTGTTAAATATGAGGATAATCAAGGGTTTGTCATGTTGGTATCTTTTCTGTTGTTTGCATCTTAGTTTCTCCAGTTTCGTTGTTGTTTGCTCCTCTACATAGTGCTTTCTCTATCCATACCAGCCATTTTTGTATGTGTGGTTTTCTCTACAAGTGGGTTTTCTCATCATCACGGATCATTGAATTTAAATATTTATTTTTATTATTATTATATTTACTATGCAAACTTGGTACTGTTGTGTTTAAGTATTCAGTTTTATTATTACTATATTTATTCAATACTGATTTGCTTCTATTCAGTTTCAATGTTAAGTTTTATTATTATTATATTTACTTATAAAGACTTGGTGCCAAAGAGTTTAAATATTCAGTTTTATTGTTATTATATTTACTTGTAGAGAGTTGGTATGATTGAGTTTAAATATTTATTTTCATTATATTTACTTATACAGTATTGATACCTTTGAGTTTAAATATTCAGTTTTGTTATTAATACATTTAACTTGCACTGATTTAGTGCCACTGTATTTAAATATTAACTTTCCTTACATAAACTTCGAATCATCAGGTTTAAATATTCAGTTGTATTGTTATTATCTTTACTTATACAGCTTTTTTACCATTCGGTTTAAATATTTAGTTTTATTATTATTATTATAACTAATATACAGATTTGGTGCCATTGAGTTTAATTATTCAATTTTATTATTATTATATTTCCTTATAGTAACTTGGTACTATTCAGTTAGAATATTTATTTTTATTATATATAATGTACAGACATTTTACCAGCTGGTTCAAATATTCAGTTTTTTGTTATTATATTTATTTTTACAGATTTTCTGCTCTTGATTTGAAATATTCAGATTTATTATTATTATATTTACATATACAGACAAGGTACAATTCAGTTCAAATATTAAGGTTCACGGTTATTATATTTAATATACAGACTTGGTGCCATTGAGTTTAAATATTCAGTATTATTATTATTATATTTAATATACAGACTTGGTGCCATTGAGTTTAAATATTCAGTATTATTATTATTATATTTAATATACAGACTTGGTGCCATTGAGTTTAAATATTCAGTATTATTATTATTATTATATTTAATATACATATTTGGTACCATTGGGTTCAATTTCATTCTTACTGTATTTCCATGTAGTGAGTTAGTGTAATTCATTTTAAAAATTAATTATTATTATTATTGTATTTAATATATAGACTTTTTACATTGAGTTTTATTGTTATTATATTACATATGCAGACTTAGTACCACTGGGTATAATTATTCAATTTCATTACTGTTATATTTAATATACATACATGGTACAATTAAATTCAAATATTCAGTTTTATTATTGTTACATTTTTTATGCAGACATGACGCCTTTGAGTTTAAATATACTGTGTTATTATTATTACACTTAATGCGCATACTTCGTGCCATTGAGTTTAAATATACTGTGTTATTATTATTACACTTAATGTGCATACTTGGTGCCATTGAGTTTAAATATTCCATTTTATTATTGTTATATTTAATATAGAGACTTGGTGCAATTGAATTTTAATATTCTGTGTTGTAATTATATTTCATATACATATTTGATACCACTGAGTTAGAAATTCACTTTTTTTATCATTACATTTAAAATACAGACTTGATACCACTGAGTTAAAAATTCAGCTTTACTTTCATTACCTATAATATACAGACTTGGTACCATTGAATTTATATATTTAGTTTTATTATTATTATTATATTTATTTATACGGAGTAGGAACCATTTAGTTTAAGTATTCTGTGTTATTGTTGTTATTGTATTTTAATGTAAAGACTTGGTACTATTGAGTATTAATATTTTGTGTTATTATTAGTATTTACTTGTACAAAATTGTTGCCATTTAGTTTAAATGTGCTGTGTTCTTATAATATTTCATATTCAGAGTTGGTACAATTCATTTTTATTATTATCATATTTAATATACAGTCTTGGTGCCATTCAGTTTAAATATTCTCTATTATTACTATTATTATATTTCATATACAAACTTGATGACTTTGAGTTTAAATGTTCTGTTTTGCTTTTATATTTATTTATACAGAATAAGTACCAGTGAGCTTAAATATTATGTTATTGTTATTATTGTATATTTGTGTGAAGACTTTGTGCCATTGAGTGTGAATGTTCTGTTATTGTTATTATTATTATAGAGTAAAATCTGTCTAAGTCAGAATCGCAGGGACAGAGTAAAGTTTAAGACTTAAACAGTGAACCTGCATTTCTTTAATCATATATAATTTGTAGCGGAAACTTACACTTCCTTGACTCAAAGAAAGTAAGACGTTTGTGAATCAAGTTATTATACTGTTTATGCTTTATTTATTTGAATAATAAGAAAAATACACATAAGTATACAAAATGTTAATCAAAGAAAGTGTACAATTTCAACTGTTTCATTTTTTAATGGGCTTTCTGATGCAGTTAAAAGAGAATGCTAATTCTACGACCTTTCAATGAAGTTTATTTACCAACTTCATTTTTCCATACAATTTGATAGCGTTAATATAACTTAACATTTTTCTATTTCCTAACTCTTTTCCATTTCTGAATCTCTCACTTTGCTACCTTCTTGCAATTCTATTATAGATTTTAAATCAGTTTCTGTTAAAACATTCTTGTCAACGCTCACAAAACTTTCAGAGAATCATCTGTATCAATCTTCTCAATCAGAGTTTGGATTTCACTAGAATCATCATAACAAACAACTTAAAAAAAAATGTAGCCCATGGTAAATTTTCCCTGAATTTTAAAATTAGAGAAGGTAGAATTTTGCAGAGTAATGACAAACATATTTCTACAAATCATTAATATCATTAAACTGCAAAAATAATGATGCAAAAAAAGAACAGAATATATTTAACCAATACTTACTTTAACAAAATGTCTGAGAATTTATTAATATTTAAAGAAATTTATTAATTGAATAAGAAATAACTATTTAATCAAAACATTTTTCCTTCTTATTCGGGTTCTGAACCTATTTGTTTTCCGTCTGCGTTATGGAGTTTTCATCAAAAAAAATACTGCAAAATTTTGACATTTCTGCTCCATAAAGTTTCTGGCTTAAAATGGTTTTACAGTATTTACTCAAACAGACCTGATGCAGTTGAGTTAAAATATGGTGCTTTATTAATAATATATTTAATACAGAAACTTGTTACCACTGAGTTTATATATTCTGTATTATTATTCTTATTATATTTACTTATAGAGACTTGGTAGCATTGAATTTAAATATTTAGTTTTATTATAATTGTTATGAGTTATACAGACTTGGTGCCATTGAGTTTAAATATTCTGTTATTATTATTATTATTATTATTAATATACTTACTAATATAGACTTGATACAATTAAGTTTAAATATTCAGTTTTATTATTATTATATTTAATAATAATGTTTTGGTGCTTTTCAATTTAAGTATTCAGTTCTATTATTATTGTTATATTTATTGGACACAACAGGTAGCATTGAATTTAAATTTCAGTTTTATTATTATTATTATGTTTACTTACAGAGAATTGGTACCATTGAGTTTAAATATTCAGTATTATTATTATTAATTTCACTTGTGAAGAAATTTCACAAGTAAGTTTAAATACTTAGTTTTATTATTAATATGCTTAATATAGTCTTGGTACCATTAACTTTAAATATTCAGTTTTATTTTATTTTTTAATTATGTCGACTTGGTACCATTGAGTTTAAATATATTGTGTTATTATTATTTTATTTTTCAATTATGTCGACTTGGTACCATTGAGTTTAAATATATTGTGTTATTATATTTACTTGTACAGACATTGGTGCCATTGAGTTCAAATATTAAATCTTGTCATTGTATTTACCTACAGAGACTTAGAACCATCGAGTTTAAATATTTAGTTTCATTATGAATATGTTTACTTGTAGAGAACTGGTACAATTAAGTTTGAATGTTTAGTTTTATTATTATTATGTATACTTATAGAGGCTTGGAAGCATTGAGTTCAAATGCTTAGTTTTGTTTTTATTATATTTGATATACAGACTTGGTACCATTCAGTATAAATATTTGTTATTATTCTCATATTTAGTTATCCACACTTTGTACCATTCAGTTTACATAATCCTTTTTATCATTATTATCATATTTAACTATACAGACTTGGTACCAGTGAGTTTAAATATTTAGTGTTATAATTGTATTTAATTTACAGTATTTGTACCATTGACGTAAAATATTCAGTTTTAATGTTATCGTATTTGCCTGTAGAAAACTGGTACGTTGAGATTTAACATACAGTTTTATTATTATTGTAAATACAGGTATAATTGGTACTGCTGGGTTTGAATATCTAGTATTATTGTAATAATTATATTTATTTATACAACTCGGTGCCATTGTGTTTAAATATTCAGTTTTATTATTATCTGTTTACACATACAGTTTTGGAACCACTGATTATAAATATTCAGTATTGTTATTATATTTACTTATAAATACTTGGTACCATTAAGTTCAAATATTAAGTTTTATTATTATTGTTTTATTTAATTATTCAGAGTTTGTACTGTTTTCTATTAAATATTGAGTTTTGTTATTATTACATTTACTTACACAGACTTGGTACCAATTTTATTGTTATTATATTTTCTTATACAGACTTTGTGCCATTGAGTTTAAATATTCAGTTTTATTTTTGTTATGACATTTATTTGTACTCCCTTGGTGGCTTTGAGTTTAAACGTTGAGTTTAATTATATTTAATGTATAGGCTTGATACAGATGAGTTTAAATATTTAGTTTTGTTATTTTTGTATTAAATATACATATTTCGTAGCACTGAGTTCAAATATTCAGTTTTATTATTACATTTGCTTATACAGATTTGATACCATTGAATTTAACTATTCAGTTTTATAATGATTATTATATTTAATATACAGATTTGATAATAGTGATTTCAAATATTCAGTTCTATTATTATTATATTTAACATTGGACTTGGTACTGTTGAGTTTCAATATTTAGTTTTATTATTATATATGTACTTATAAAGACACGTCTTTCTTTACACTTCGATGTGCTTTGTTCACTTGTAGTTTGATAGCGTTTGGGTTGAGATGTGTTTTACTTTAATTTTGCACTTTATTTCGTTAAATTTTTTAGCGATTTGTTCTTTCATTCTGAAAGCATGTATTTACCCGTATTTTGCCGCCATATATTTCTCTTGTTTCTGTTATTTCAAACATGTATTCTGAAGTTCACCTTACTACTTTGTTTTGAACTTCACTTCAGGCAGGAGGTTTCTTAGCATTTATTTGTGACGAGATCAGCGTTATATGGTCAACCTTTGTTTTTCACTCTCTTCTTTCTGTGTCTTTCAGTCATGGCAAAGATTTCGAAAGATATTCCTCACTTATGAGTGACAGTATTAATAATATGTTTTGATAAGCCCCCTCTCATCAGTACACATACCATCTCTGTCTGAACTACCTATTATTTGGTTTATTTTACCTGTTTGGGAGTGTCAGGTCCCGAATTTTACATACACCTAACAGTTGTTCTGGATTTCTGTCTATTTTTCGCAAGGTTCCGGGTTTTTCCTATGGATGTCCTCTTTTTCCTAACTTCCATGTTTACCCACCTGTCATCTTTGGCTCTGGCCCTCCTAACATGGTTTATTTGTTGTTAGAACGTTTTGGGCCCTGAATTTTACATATACCTAACAGCTGCAATGGATTTTTGTCTATTTTTCACGAGGTTCATGGGGGGTTTCTATGAATGTCCTCTCCCACCTAACTTCCATGTTGTCTTTGGCTCTGGCCCTGCTAACATGGTTTGTTTTTTGTTAGAACCTTTTGTGTTGTAATGCCTTATTTTCGTGGACATGCTCCTTATGTACGGGACTTTTATATATTTCAGTTTATGCAATGTAACAATATTGACTTGATCATGAAGTCTGGGCTCGAGGGTCACTTTGCCTAACATGTATCCACTTTTTCTCTCCTAGTGGCCAATTTGTCCCTCCTCAATCACCAGTCACTTTTCTTGTGGTCCCTTGTTCCCTATGCTCGAGTTTTGGCTATAGTTGCCTTCACCAAGAATAGGTTGGACAAGTTTCTTAAGTTTATCCTTCTATTATGTCATTAGGTAGTATCACATACAACCGCATACATAGTCCGTATTGACCATCTCATCTGCTTACTCTAGTTACAGTTGTTTCCCTTTCCATCTTCCTCAGACTCCATTTTTTCATTAACCACAGTTACTGGCTTTGTCTGACACAATTCATATCCTCAATCACTGACTTTTGTCTGGTCTCTCGTGAGAAAATCCAGTTTCTCAGGTTTGGTTCCATTTCATTTAGCTCATTTCCTTTCTCTTTCAGCCAGGGATGTGTATCAGCACGTCTTTTATACCCGAGTCTTGGCGTGGGGGGTTTTTCTTCTCATCTATGAGTTTCATGTCCTTTGGGAAGGGGTCTTCGGTTTTCTCGATTTCTGGGTTTTAGGCAACTCTATCCCATATCTCCATTTTCTCTCATTACCTTAGTGTTTACCCTTTCATATCCTCACACTTTTGTATCCATTTTTTCTTACTACATTGGTTGCCACTGCATCTGATACTTCCCAAATGGAACATTTAATGTCATAGTCCATTTCATTACTTTACCTTCGTTTGAGCCTTAAGACTCGCATTATTTGTCTTACCTATCCTTTAAAGTGTATTTCCTTCTCCCCTAGGCCTGCAAGCAGTATCAGTCATACACATTCGCTATAACCATCCGTCACACATTGTACCACACAGCATGACCTTTATATGCTGCATTTCTTCTTTCACACGACCTCAACATCTCAGGAGAATAACTCATCCTCTTCTCCCATTTTCCCTTCTCTTACTCACATCCTTGTTGGTATAGATTTCTATGCCTAATGTATGCATGACTTTCTTCAGAAGTTCCCGTTCCTGGCAATTTATGCCCTGGCAACCCATCTTCTCCCTCTTAGGTTCTTTCTCCCTTTACCCTTACCACTTGGATTCATCATTTTTGTCCAATTGGCTTGTTTTTCTTGTCGTCCTTCCCATTTTCCATGTTTCCTCACATCAAATCCACCATTTAATCCGTTCTGTTGTTTCCATCTCAGTCGACCTTCAGAGGAGATGCTGTAATCAGTTATAATGGCCAACACGCTGACATTCATCTTCTATTATACTGCTATTTCTGCATCCTCGAAATATTCTCTACCATTTGTGGCTGTACTGCAGACTTTGGTGCAACTAAGACAATGTATAAATCTTTATAAATACTTTCTTACAGGAGTCGTTCCTTCAAGTTGGTATCTTGAATCTCACTCTGCACACAATCTGCACTGTACGTCATATTGAATGTAATTGGTAGCCATAAAGACCACGGAACATAAGATCACAGGAAAGTTATCTACCTTGCTATTATTGCTTCTTAAACAAATCTGTTATGGATCGTATCACTCCTGGACTGCATGGGTAAAACAAAATGGGATAGCAACCCATTCAGTGAAGAATGGTGTGTGGTCTATAAATCAAGATAAGGTCTTATGGTCACCTATTGCACTATCTCCAGTGATGGCATTTCTCTGAAAATTCTTTAACACAACTTTACAGCCTTTTTTAAGTAGAATATGAGAGTTATTGCCACTTATGAGTTTCAAGCTGTGGGGTGGTTACCCATGCAGGATTCCTCATGAATTGCGTGGCAACAACCATTCTGTCAAGAGAGTAGTTTATGAGCGATACATGCCTTCCTTCACACTACTCAACTTTCCTTCCTGTTTTTCTGTTCCTTGTTGCTTCTCCAAATCTTCGTAGTGAATGTAGAGTACAGGAGAGATGGCATTAGAATGTCATGTTTGGGGCATGCATAAAATAAAAGTTCGTATAAGAGGGCAGCACTGAACGAGAATAGCTCATTTTGTGACAAGTCGTATGTAACAAGAGGAAATATATTTTCAGTATTCAAAAATTATACATTTACATATACAGTCTTGATATTGTGTTTCAGTATGCAGTCATGTTATCACTATGCTTACATATTCAGCGTATCACTGGGTTTCAATATTCACTTATGTTATCACTATGTTTACATATACAATCTATCACTGGGTTTCAATATTCAGTTATGTTATCACTATGTTTACATATAGTCTATCACTGGGTTTCAATATTCAGTCATATTATTATTATGTTCACATCAGTCTTGATACCATCTAGTTTAAATATTCACTCTTATTGTTACTATGTTTTGGTTTTAATGTTTCATTTTACTGTTATGGTTGCATATACAGTCTTGGTGCCACTAGGATTCAATGTTCAGTTCAACAGTGTTGACTAATTTACTGTGTATGGTACACGTGTACAACTAATGTACTTTTATTTCAGTTAAATTAATGCTGTTATTGTTCATCTTGGTTAATTTTTAACACTAAAAACAAAACACCAGGAAAATTCAAAAATAAAGAACGGTTTAAAACGTTTACAAAGTAAACTTAGTCGTAGTAAAAGTACAGTTTTGGTCCTAGGTAATTAACAACGGGTAGATGTGAAGGTCTACAAGTGTATAGAGGTAATTTAGCAGTGAGTATGGATGGATCTTATAAATAGTACAGTTGCATACACAATATTTAGAATATATGTACCTCTAATGAAAGACTCCTGATGTATACAATTATTAAATTGAAGATGGGTGTCCATGGAATTCTACAGATGTATACAGATATTTAACGACAGACAGGTTTACTGTGTAAGAAGAAAGAGAAACTACGTAAATTAAATGGTCTTAGAAGTTTAAAACAATTCATTAGGATGAAGTTAATATCCTGCCAAAACAGAAGCTCAAATCTGCAATATCAAGTATTTCTACAATTCTTAGGAATTGTGGAAGTTTCTATTTCTTTAGATGTAAGGAACAACAACAGTTAAAGAGTTGATGGTATAAATTATGTTTTAAATACACGAGGAACAAACAAACCATCCGCACTGATTACAATTCATCTCGATGTAGCTCAGAAAAACAAAGCATGCGTACAGCCTTCCTTTCTGTAGGGTGTAGGTCAGTCAGTATCCAAAGAACTGTGCGAATTTCTCTTACCAGAGAGTTTGTTAAGAGGAGGACTGAACAGTCATCATGTAAGATGTAGATCTGTTTTCTTTGAATGAAATTATTTTTTCAAATTAAAATTGAAATCAATCACGTTTTTTCTTCAGTCTAGCTAGGGGCCTGCTAACTTTGTAACGTGGTTATCGTTTCTACTGTCATAGAAACTTTTTTTGCTTACTTCGTTTCTAAAAATAACGACTCGTACATTTAATTTTGAAGAATGGTAGATTTACTCTGAATTTGTTATATGACAGTTGTTTTCGGTAATGTTTTACATTTTTAATGTATAATAATTGATGTTTCAAATAGTTAATCATAGATATTATTATTGTATTAATTCATTATGGGTTGTGTAATTTAAAAGCTATCGTAGCAAAGTCGTGGCTGTTTTCGTGAATATGCAGAGCTGTCACAAATTTCCCAAGCCTATGTCGTCACTTGTTCGTTGACGCCAAATTCAAGTCATTTGTCTTATTACAAATCTAATTAAAAGAACGATAACCAGACAAAGGCATTAAGTAAGCTTAGCTTTACGTCCAATAGATGTCGTTGTATACGTACGTGCTGTTTAATAGTGGATAAAGAAAACATTTAAGATAATAAATAGAAACGTAGAAATATGTAGCTTCATCATTTATAGAATTTATTAAAGATAATGCATATTTAAAAAAAGACTAGATGTATGTTGTTTTATCATACTTCAAGAAACACGGTTAAAGTTATTAAAACTTTTTTTACAAAGGGAAAATTCTACCGTTAACGTGATTGAACACATGGCGGACATTGTCACCAAATTACACGGTATTATGAATGTGCAGATGATTGTGTGGTCCTACAAAACTGATTAATACAAGTTCTTAGAAGTGTTTTATTATTTGGTCATTTTTTAATGTTTATATATAATGAAAAACTGGCGTTTAAGTCCTTATAATGTTGCAAAATTTATATTCCACATTGTGTATATTCATTACAATCCGATATTTATATAACTTGATTAACCTTACAAAATACTGGTTAGCATATAATGAATTAAACTGTGGTCAAGGGCATCTCTATAAATTATATTATATATATAGAAAGAGAGAGATACGACATTGTAGAGGTCTCTATATAGTTCTTAGGATGTTTTATTCTTTCACTTACACTCGTTCTAACACTGTTCACCGACATAACTCGTACAACTACACTGGACAAACCACACTTAAGTTACTCTAGATGCACTTTTGACATGTATTACATTAGTTTTCTTCGTATTAAGAACGTTTGACTATACTCGTTTGTTTGTTTTTTGTATGTAGGGTCAGATAAAAGTGCAAACTTTCGACTCCAGCCCAAATTTGGACTCAAAAGCCCATTTGTTTGTTTTTTAATCTGTATTTTACAGAATCATAATATAACCAGTGCAAAAATACAACCCGGGTCCATCTGATCTTTAACCCACTTCTAGTTCTATGTATTAAACACAAGTAGGTAAAGTCTGAACTACAATCCAGAATTTACAATCGCTCAGGGGAAACCAAACCGATAGTCTATGGAGCTTCCGACTGAAATATAATGAAATTCGTTATTAATAATACCTCCCCCACCACACCTACTTTAAAAAACAAAATGGAGTTTCTAAATAAGTTAGTTATGACACCAGCTTTGAGTTTCTTTTGAACGAAGAAAAGTAAACAATGTTAACATCAACACCTACTCGACGATGTGGGTCACAAAATTGGTAATCATTAAATATTTAACAAACCTGGGCAGAGCGAGGCCCAGCAGGTTGAACTGTGATTCTGCGGTCCGAGTCCTGTTACTGTAAAAACAAAAATAAACTGCCTTAACAATTTCTGGTGATGGATGTATCATAAGTGCAATTATGAAACCCTGCTTTGGGCCAAAGTAGATCAGAAAGTTGCGACAAGTGGTATTGACTAACTAGTTTTATCAATACGATATTAAGAACGACTAACGCAAATATCCCTCGAGCATCACAGCTTGCAAAAAACAACTTAAAAGTGTCAATTCGTTATAGTAAAGTGCTACTCGATTGGGTGATTAACATTTATCAAGGCCAACAGTGACGAAAGTCACCGCCTAAAGATATTAAAAAGAGAATGCTCCTACCTAACTTTGCTGTCTCATGGAATTGTGATATAATTACAAAGGTCAACTTATTATATTAAACCTACAACAGTACATGTATTCCCTCCATAATGCTGTTCTATGGTAATCTTGTCAATAGTCTGATACTACATTGTTTTATTGATAACAGTTGACAAATTTCTGCATCACTAGATCCAGAAGTGTAATCAGATGGTAGTAGTACACTAAGAAATCTGTCTGCACTGTTATTAAATTACCAGTGCAGTATAACCTTCAATTTTCTTCCAAGCAAAAAACATCGATAGGTGTGAAGTACGCGAACACAAACAAGTCCTCACATTACATCAGTTTGAAAACGACGCTATCAGAACAATATTTTCGTGATATTTTTTTTTTCAATACAGGCCCCACCCCACACACTCTTCAGTAATACATCCCTAAACAATATTTTATATATCGTTGTTCATTTACATATAACCGCGTCATTTTAGGAATCTCCTCGCATACGCCAAGTATTACCAACACCTACACCTCAAGAAAAGTAGTCCGTTGTTGGAAACATGCGTCTGCTCACCAGAACACTGACTTACAATGCACTGTCAGTGAGTACATGTTGGGACCTGAAATATACATCAGCTGGACGATTCACACTAACTGTCATGTAAAAGTGGGTTTTCTTTCATGTCACTCCTTCCTGTCATCCTTAATACCATCCGTGACAGCATCATAAGCAGGTCGTATGAGGACACAAGTTATATCAAACACACACAAACCTGGCGTGTATCCCCATTAAACCAAATAAACAAAATATTGGTTGGTAATCTGTGTTCTAACTGACTCGTTCATAGAGATCTGTTTCCGGAAGTGTTTACAAGTCCCCATAACTACACACAAAGTAGAATAGAATTCACCCTTGTTCACCTGAGATAAACTTGTTCATGTTACAATTTATGTGGTCGCTTAGGTTGTAAATAACGTTTCTCGTGTTACACTGACGTAGACTGCGAGGATTCTCTCGTTTTACCAAACATTTGAACTTCCAGGTCAAATATTTTAAAATATCAAAAAATAAAGTGTATTTTGAAATAACATCAAGAAATTGTAGAGTTAATGTAATCGTGATCAACTGTAACAAAAAGGTTGTTGTAGAAATCACAGCAGTTTTAAGAACTAATGTGCGAAACCAAAGAGTGGCACAAGCTAAACTCGGGAGTGGCTAAATCACAGAAGGATCAGAAACGTAAAGTTTTTTTGTTAAAGGTTTATTTAATAAAACTTAATCCTGTATATAAAATTACATTTTGAAGATAATTAAAGAGGTTGAACAACGGTATTCAAATATCTACCCCCGGTGTAAACACTATGATACCAGCAGAAGTATCAATGACAAACATCCAGATATGTGAAAGAAACATCCCTAACCCAAGTACTTTGTGTAACTGTTAGCAGTAGCCACGGCCTGATAAATTTACAAACTGTTTTAATTCAGTTCCTTCTTTTACAACATTTCAGTATTAAAACATCCATTTGTTGTTATACAAGAAACTTCCTAATATCACCTTCACACTTTATACTCTTAGACAATTCGCATTAAATTATCTTCATGGTTTTACTTACCAGTTCTTAAACAATCTGCTTTTGTGTTTTAACCGGGCACTGTCTTATAACTGTACATTACGTATTGATCCTTGGAAGATACACCGTAAAAAACTGGAGTTTCACATAAAAATAATGTGGTCGTAGATTAAGTCTTTCGCTTTAATTTATTACTGGTCAGTTGATTTACAAATTATTTCTTTATTTTTAATTGGCTTGACTTTAAACTCAAGTGTGTAAACTGGTAACTATTTTATGTATCAACGTGAATGTTCCAACTTCCAATATCAGTTTCTTACAGATGAATATTTGATCAGTTTATATTTACATGAGATCCAACAGACCCGTGCCTATGTTTTAACATTCAAAATAAAACTATTTAAATCATCAAACTAGTTTATTAAATTTCAGAAACATCATATACTCAAGAGCGAAAGAAAGGGAAAACTAAAAACTATGGCTGAAACTAGAATAAACTAAAATGAAGCGTTATATAAAACACAGCTAAAGTAAGTTTTATTTATCAATTACGTACAAACCCTTACATAAAATCACAAACTAGAAATAATGGTAAAACGTCAAAGTCACAACTTGTCACTTCATATATTGTGACATAAGAAAGACCATGCCTTATGTTCTCTATTAATAAACGTGTCCAACAAAGTCACAGAGTTTTAGATCGACAGGACTTCACTATAAGTTTATTTATGTTTACTTGTGAGTTTGGTCCCTAACTTATAATCTATTGAATTTTTTGAATACATTAACAGTTTCATCACCAAACGAAGCCAATGTTATCTGTTTCCACAGAAGTTTCCTGACCATATGCCCAAATTACAGACCATAAATCTAACGTTATCGGATGGGAGGGGGAGAAACAAAAACAAACAAAATTATTGTGGTAAGTTAGTCAAGAGAAAAAGCTTTATTCTATCATGTAGGCCATGTATAGTTTATCTTCACTGCTGTTTGCTGGTACAAGTTCGTGTCCAGGTGCCAATGTCATAAACCCCAGGAACATGAAAGTCCTTACTAGTGTAGCTGTAAAGATTTCAAAATGAAATGTTTACACATTCTTTAGATACACACTTCATAACTGATAAAGGTATCAATCACCAGAATTCTTCATTTCAAAACCAGTTTGTTTTTGCCAGACAAATATATCACTTGTACAGTAGACAAGGATGTCACTGATAACTTGATACTACACATATAGATCATCTCTGACTAACAACTTACACAACCTGCACGAGTTCATAAGAAATTTTGTTTAAAATAGTATCTAGTTTCCAATTTTAAAAATACAAAATTTTACTTAAAACATACTATTAAGTTGAAAAAACTACAACACTGACCTTTGTTAACTAAAATATTTTAGTGCTGACCAGGGGTCAAAATCTTTTAAAATATCATATTACCATGGGTAAGTTGGGTATAACAACCACCAATTCAAGATATATTTAATGTACTTTTCAACAGTACTTTCTTTTAGTACAATCAATTTAACAATAATACTTGGGTCACAAGCATTCACCTACAGTGCCCAATGCAAAATCACTAATATTTCTACAACACAAGGGCAAATTTTTGATGATACAACTGGTGTGGATATTAACACTTATCAATACAGCAAAGAATGTTCTGACCTTCTCAGGTCATCTTGAGCCATCCTCAAATGCATTTTTACTTCAAGTCATCACAAAATACAACCAACCATCAAAAAGCAAAAACTGAGTTGCAAATTTAAAATAAATTATTTTTACAAATTAACTGATAACTGTTAAAGTGTTGGTTGACCCATCAATTAATCTCTTGGTGAATCACACAAGTCCTTCCTGACACAAGACAGTTACTTACCTCTATCAGCTCGACTCTTCGTGAAGCATACGATCACATGACTACAATGGAGTTCCTCTTCTGCATACTCCAGTAGTGTGATGAACCTAAAGTGTTCATCAATTATCAATATCTTCTATAAATACTCAAATTCTCCACAAAAGTTTAGAAATATCATAAAAATGGTTATTCTAATTACAACTTTTAATAAACTGAAAAGTAATGCCATACTGATTGGCTGACATCATTACAGCAATAGGATAACTTACAAGTAGTGGTTCCAACATCTTCACACAATACCTCATATGTTACTTGTTCAAGTATGTCAACTGACACAAGTCTTGTGTCACTGTGTAATTTTATTGGTAAACTCCATGCTATAATAAGCTAACCTCCCCTGTAAACCGTACTTAAAAGTGTTCTTATCAGAGCAAACAACCAGTGTACCTATACCTAGAATACATACATACAAAGTACCTGTAAACTGATACAAGTGAAACTTGTCAAATAAAGCCTAAATAACACCTTATAGCAATTGCATTATAGCTTGTTTCCATCATGGTGATCTAAATTTGGAATTAAAAAACTATTACAAATACTAAAAACTAGCCATAAATGTGATACATCAATATATGAACTGATGTGGTACAGCCTCCTTTTTATGAAAGGCTAGACACTAGTATGTAACAAACACATACTGATAAAATGAATGAACATTTAACACTGCAAGGTTTTGGATGTGTTCTCCAGAATCTCCAATTTTATTGAAGTACACCAACTAGCTGAAGTGACCTCCAGCAGAGATGGACAATTAAGTTTTCACTTGTCCAACACCATTTATAACCCATTAAAATATTAGAAAAACTTGATAATTTTATTGTTTTCACCATTTAATTTCTTCTAATATTTATTTAGTGACTTCCAACAAGTTTTTAAAGTAATAGAGTGCTTGCAACCTAGTATTTCAGGGACACGCTTTCTTAAAACATTTTAAGTATCATTAAAAATGTAAAGGTTTTATTTTCTCGCCTACAATTAGGGACTCTAGAAGATTGTAAACAAACAAGGTTGTCAACACTTCTTTAAATCTGTCTTAACTCCATGTCTACAGAACTTACCAATTTCAACAACAATGTAGACACTTGTTTCCATGTTGAATGTTACACATTTAACAACAGTTAAATGGCTCCACCAACCTTTATTTTGTTTTTTAACCCAATTATTTACTCAGCCAGGTGAGTTTGTTCCTGAGAAACATGTTTAACAAGAGTCCAATACAGAAGAAGTCTCTTGCAACATCGTACACATTATGTATTTATAGCCACATAAAGTTTTTAAATAGAACTGTCTGGGTTCTGGTGATAAATATCCAGCTGATTTAGTTGGATCCAGGGGAAAATAAAAACAAATCTTCAGTTTTAAATTTTGTGATATTTACCACTTCATGCGTGTCAATGTTATTCGCCAAGTTTGACATTTTTTCTTTAGTTACGTATAAGGGAATCAACATTGTGTCCAAAACTAACATTTCATTATTCACAAGTTTAGAGACCTCCATCCATGGGATAGGTACTCCAGCTAGTGATAGCAACAAACAAATGAATTCTGTGTAACAACTAAAAAAATTAACTTCTTTGCTATTATTGGCATTAGCCATCGAGACAGATCTTAACTGTTGATTGAAGAATAAATCTTCCTTTTAATATAGTTTTTGTCTGTATTTTTCCATTAAAACATTTGTGAAAATCCTGGGTGAACACTATTGTGGGGTAACATTTAGCCACAGTTCAACAACACAAGTTACTTTAGAAAAAGCCTTCTCACAAACAGCTGGGATTCCAAGTAGACCCCTATAAAAATAATGGATCTTAAAAGATACCTTTTTATAAAATGTCTAGAGTACATAATGGATTCACACATCCAAACAGTCAACTATTTAATTTATACTGGATACTTTAGTTTAACACACTAGAAAAAATTTAAAACAGAGGTGGTTTTCCACTAAATAGGTCATGTCTAATTTTAGAAGCTGGATGATACAGAACTGGTGTTTGTTTCAAATTTACACTATTATATTAATAACACGAGGTAACAAATTTTGTTCCTGGATAGTAAGTGTTATTCCTTAATTGTTGTTTATGTTGTAAAAGTACAGAATATGGCCATTATTACCTTCCAGCTTTGCTTTTGTGATCTGGATAATGAAATTTAGAAATTAACCTATCTTCTATGTAAAAACAAGCAATTTGTAATTTTCGTTTACATGAGGTCTGAAAAAAACAAAAAAAACATGAATCAAGATTTACATGTATTTATACTGAACTTATACAAACATGTTTAGAAGCAAGTAGGTTTTCAAGATCTGAGACTGTAATGTAAGTCACTTTCACGTACCAGCCCCCAAACATAATCTCCATCATGTTTTTGTTATATGCTCCTTGGCTATGAAGTTCAAAGCCCAATACATCTTTGTGGAAGCACTCGCCTTGCTTCCTCTGAGTATGCTCCCATGTTCTCCTTGATTTTATCAAGATGAGCATCAAGAATATGGGCTTTCAGGGACATCCTGTAGCCCATTTTGCCATAGTTCTTCAGCCGAGCTTCAACTGGTTCCATGTCATTTTTGGTCTTATGATTGCCCAAAAAGCCCCAAACCCTTGCAACAAAGCTGCCCCAAGCTTTTTTTTCCCCTCCTACTAAGCTTCTTGGGGAATTCTGTCCACTCCAAGATCTTTATTTGTGGTCCTAAAAAGATGCCAGCTTTGACCTTTGCCTCAAAACAGCTTAGAGAAGAAGTCTTGAAGGCTGCAGACTCCTTATCAAGAGTTTGACAGATTGTTTCATAAGACCCAATTTTATATGCAGTGATGGTAACAACACCTTCTGGAGGTCCACTAGTGCTCCCCATAGAGAACTAAATCTGTTATGCCTAGTGCTTTCTGTTGTAGTGTTCTGCAGTGTCCCTACTGTCCTAAAGGCAAATATAACGAGGAAACTTGGTAAAACCTCTTTGGAAACCCATCACGAATGCCACCATTTTGAAGTCTCCAATAACCTCCTAGTAATACTCATTATAGTTTAAGGCTTCTAGCAAGGTCTCAATGCTATTGTATTTCTCTTTGAGGTGCACCAAACGAGACAGTGAAGAAACAGATACTTCTTCCTGTTACGGAGCAGCACAGCTATGAGGCTTCTGGATGAGCTATCAATAAAGATGCTCCACTCATTCAGGTTACAGGTAATTCAAATTGCCTCACACAGACAGGATACAATATGGCAGAAGCAGATCCTATCTTGATGAATGAAGAAGCTTGAAAAATGTTGGTTACTCTTCCTCTGACTTGTACACTTTCATCTGACAAAACTCATTCCTTGAGTCTTATGTCAAAATATTGGCATTCGATTTTGTTAGACCAAGGTCTCTGATCAAGTCATTGAGGTCTCAGCACTGAATCTACATGTAATATTCTGGAAAATGGGTGACTTTGAAAATTTCATTACCTAGGTCACAAAAGCAAAGTTCAGGTTTATTCTATTTACTTTAGGCATAAGCAATTGGGTAATAACACTTTCTGCCCAGGAACAAGAAAAAGTAAAAATTGTTACATAGTGTAATTAAAATAATCAGAAATGAAATGGAAACAATTATATACACTAAAATGAAAGTGTGCCACCATTAACAAGACAGTTTTGAAAAATGTTAAAACCTTTTTGTATAAATAATTTGGTTAATAATTTAAACACTTTCTCTCTCCAGCACTAAAATATTATGAAGCAATTACTTTGTTCATCATACCATGTACTTTGCTATTCTAATTCTAAAAATTAAAATTCTCTTTTTTTCCCATAATTTAAAATTGTAAAATCACCTTTAATGGAAACAAGCCTCAGAGGGTCTCCATATGGTTGGCCACTTGTCCATAGTACTTGGACAAATTAATTGATTACTCATAAAAAGCTATTATATTGTAACTAAATCAAAATTACAATTAGTCAACTAATTAATCATTTAGTGGTTTTGATTAATTCAACTATCAAAGTAACTAATCAACCCATTATGTTATTAAGCCTGAACTTGTATAAACTGTGGTTAAGTGAGGTCCTCATGACTAAGTCTCCAGCCAACTTCCCATCACCAATAAACTTGCCCAGTTTTTGTTATTATAAAGTTATTAAAGGTACCTTCTGTCACCAATGTTGATTAAAAGGAGAGGCAATTGATTGGTAACACTCACTACAATCATTGACTAATTAAGTATTAAAGTGTAATTTATCTTTAAATTAGGTAATTATTTTATGATGTGTAAGCACATGTTGGTGTAGAACACACAAAATGACCAGAAATTAAAACCTATTATTTAAAGTAAGAACAAATCTGACTTCTGGCTCTCCTCCATGTTTTTAATGAATTAAAGTGTCAGCTACAGTTGAATTACCATACAGAATCGAGACAAACACGATATATCAGCATATTTATATGATTACTGTATTTGTTAACACAGAACCTCCAGTAAATAACATTGTTTGTAAGATAACAAATATCCCAAGTTCTGGTTTTTCTCACTTACACCAGATATATTTTGATGTTGACATACTATACAAAACCAATTACAAAGTTAATATTTCATTGTTTAGAAGTTAGAATTATGTTTGTTTCATATAGTTGATACCTTTAAAAAGTCTAAATACAAACAATACAACTGTTTCAGTAATGACTAAATATTCTAAAACATTCATTTATTTTACAATGCTATAATTTTTTTTCCAAGTTTTATAAATCATTCCTCAGTACTAACCCTACAGAGTCCAGTAGGTCACCATTCAGGAAACCATTGATTTAGGATTATTTAAATAGTTCTCAATGAATGACACTCAGCTTGATTTCTAAACCTAAATGAAGATATGTCATGATGATAATGCTGGTTCCAAATTGAGCATAACACCATCGTTATTACTAGAAAACTCTCGTTATGCAATGCTTCACAAACTAAATTTCATACAAACTAATTGAAACAAATACTCAATATATTCGTGAGCAAATATTTACTAAAAATATTTCACTAAAAATATGATTAATGTGTGAAAGACAATGTTAACTAAAAAACTGCCAAGTTTTATGAAAATGCATACATTTTATCAAAAGACAGAAGGATTTAGTGAATGCAAATACAAAGAGGTCACATGGTTGATCAAACTGACCAAGCCCATGCTGAGAGAATTAACTTCTCCATTTTGTCTTTTAATCTGATTCAGTGACCTGTACCTTAAGAACAGTGCCAAATATATCCTTTTACCAAATCAAACCAAACCTTTCCATAATGATGTTTTTAAATGCACATCAAGATGTTAGGCTGGCTTCTGTGACAGGTGTTAAAAAATATATTCCTGCCATAAAATAGCTGAATTATAACCTGAATGAGGACATTTCAGTATTATTTTCACTTATTTAGGTTTATTTAAAACTACAATTATTGTATTTCATGCAACTTTTATAAAATTAACTAGTATAATATAATGACCATAATAATAAACATTACAACAGTTGGTGCAAAGTTAAAATTGTCAAGTTTTTAAACATAATACTCATCATATCAGACATTGCAATTTACTCTTATTTTCTAAGTTTAAAATTTGCATTATGATTTTATATTACAAAATAGACCAATGTTTTTGTTTGACTAACTTTAGGCTACTTTAAAAATATTACATTTGGACTTTGGCAAAGTACCACACCTTTTCAGACAGTTTGTTACAAAAGTTTTCCAGTCACAATGTAGTAGTTTCTATTATTTTGTTTATACATATGGTATTTAAGGTCCTAACACGACTACATACTCAAACATGTGCTATTAACATGCAGAACAAAGGATTGTCTAGAAATATGTATACAGTAATTCATACTTGTGAGAAGTAGTTTCCAAATGCCCATGTGATATTTTTGGGTAGAAAGTTTAGGTTTAAAAGTGTGTGAAGATTGTTTCCTCAAAAATATTGTTCAAATTTTTATTAAGTGTCAAAATACATCTATGTTAATTCTACTCAGCAGTTTTGAACTGTATATCAGAATCGACGTTTATTTTCTGTTATTTATTTAGTGCAATTCATAATAACATTTCTAGATTTGTTAAAAAAAACACATTTGTCAACTTTTTGTTGTGGAATTCACCTGTTGCCTCATAAAAATACATTATAATTAATTATTTACTTCCAAACATTTCCCTTAGCATATCTTCACTGTATAAAGCTGTCCAGCTCCTTGTTAAGAAACACAAGTTTACTGTGTTTCTGACCATGATTCACAATTTAATTTCAACATTGTAACAAATGGTTTTATGCATTCAAGTTAAAACCTGGAGCTCACAAATTAAGCACTAGATTCTTGTTCTCCAAAATTATATTCATGAAGTCTAACTTCTGACTCAGGTACCAATATATTCACACTTTTTACCTAATCCTATAACTCTGACACGTGTAATCAATTCACTAATATCATAATGTGCATGCATGTGTGTACACACACAACTTAGTCACAGCCTAGCCAATTAACTGTTACATGCAAAATTATACTCGATAAATTAAACAGATCAACTAGGGGACCTTACTAGGGCACAAGTAATAATTTTATAAACAAATATACATCTAAATTATCTAGGTCACATTAGTAACCTGGCATTTTAACAGAACCTAATTAGTATGAAAATATCAATACAACAGTAGTATATTTGGCCTATTAATGACCCTCTTATTTGCTACAATTTCTTCAATAAGGTCTCCTAAACAGCTGAGATGTAGGCAGTCTCCATGAGCATCTCTACACTGGTAAACCTATGCTAAATTATTTTCCAAATGGCTATTTCTGTACACATTTACTTCTTTCTTTCCATTATTTTAAAAGCATAGTCACTTACACTAGCATATCTTTCCAAGAAGTGGTGTTCTCTAAAGGCATATTTTTCATTTTCTTTGGATCAGTTATTCACACCATGTAAGCACTGCTAAAATTTTTGACATGCTTAAAATGATCCAAAATGTTCCATACACAGTTAATATTTCATGCTGTCAACAATCCTCCACATATCAATAATCCAGCCACCGTTAGTTCAAATCTAAAATATTACAACAGTTTGGAACTGCACTCACTACCAGACACATCTCACAATAAACCAAACCTGGGCTAAATAATACAGGCTTATTAAAAGTGTTTGCTATAGATTTGCAACTTTCATTTCAACCCAGTGTTTCTGCATAGTCACTAGCATACAGCTCTACTAGCACATCTAATTATGAGATGTCCAGTTTCCAAAAAAAATCCCATGATACGCCAATTCAGATCAATGTTGTCATACAAACATTACAATGACCAAATGAAGTGCCGTGAAATTTTCCACCCATACTAAGTGGACTGGTAGGGCGTGCACCTGGGTATCATAACTCATACAGGCGAGTGTAAATCTTATTGAGAGGTAAGCAAATAAAAACTACATAAACAATGTGATTAACACAGTTAGAAGTAAAAATAATGTAGAAACCTGAAATTTTGTATCCATACCAATTAAACCCTGAGGGTTTGCACCTGGGTATTATGCATGCTCTTTTTTTTTAATGAAGCAAGCTAACAAAATTACACAAATTATTCCTTGTGCAAAAACAAATATATAAAAAAGTCAGTGAATCTGGGTAACAGTACATTCCAACAATAATTTATATCAAGTTGTTTAGCAGTAAAATATAACAATAGTTAAGAGGCTATGTACTGAAAGTATAAAAGAAAATGTATAAACTAAAAAAATCAATAAAATATTTGTTGCTTTTCAAACCATGGACCCTGATACTATGAAGTTTGTTTTTTCCCCCCTTAGTTTTTATTATTTAAGCTTATAATTGGAGGAAAAATCAGAAGGAAAACCTTTACAAAAACAGGCCACATTCTATAAAATAGTAACAAAAATTTTCAAGTTATATTTTTATACTGACACAGGTTCAAAATACATACCCTGACATATTCATCTAATAAATGAATTTTCCAACCTGAGAAAAGCCGAGTACTTTTGTTAGTATATAATGAAATAGAACTGCCGAACAAATACACATTACTTCAAATACTAATAGAAGTGACGTAAATATGACCTAGGCCTAACCAATCTCTACACTGCACTCTTTATTATTAAACTAATTAGTAAATATTAGTAATGTTAACATGCCAAAATCTAAGATATCTATATTTCATAACCTTCAAATTTTGTTAACAGTCAGTCACACTGGGATCAGCACAATGCAGATGTGTTTGATATGCACTATCATGTTATTATAAATTATATTTCAGGTCCATTTAAAAAAGGTCTGCACGTTTTAAACAAGTCCATAGAAAACCATTAAAGTAAAAAGTTCGTGTAGAGACATATCATGCTACTTACACCTGTTTCTTTGAAATTCTGTTTATGTTCAGAATTTATTGCTACCTTCAGATACTAAAGCCTAAAATAATGTTTCAGGCTTTGAAGCTTTGGGACATACGACTAAGAGACAAGATTATTTCCACAAGATAAACAAACAGTATTAGGTCCTGTATAAAATAAACAGCAGTCACTGTTATCACAACAGCTATATGGGTAGTAACAAGCCAACTGATTAATGTGACCAAATCAATCATGTACATACATAATGCATGATAACTAAAATGACTTTCACAAAATACTGGTCTACTACTACTACTACTTTATACTATTGGATATGGTAACATGAACTGACTGTACAGTGGTGTTGGAACTTCTGTAATACTAGCTACACACAGCTGAAAGAGTAATGAATTGTAAATACAATGTTCCAAGATTTAAGCTACTTAGAATAAACATTTGTAGTTTATTGTTACAACCTGTAATCATTCTGATCAAAATAGGGGGAGTAATTGAGATGATTTCCATTTTAAATTTATGTTGGTTACAAAGTCAACCAAACCCACACAGAAATTGTTATTAGGAGAAAATATAATTATCCAAATTAAATTTTACAATTTTCTGATACACTGCATATTGGATAGCCAACAGTTAAACATTTTATATAGGAAAGCCTTGTAACGTTTACTGATATAACCTGCAAAATGTTATGAAGACACGTTATAAACTTGCAGCAAAACTGCTTTCATGGTTACAAGCTGGGTGGATTCCATCCAGCCCTCAATGAATGGGTTAAAATTACTATCCACAGCACTAACAATACACCTCATTTCTAACTTAAAATTAATATCAGTATATTTATTGTGAATAAACTTAATCCACATTATAAAGCCAATCCAACTTACGCCTCCTTTGAGCCATCTGGGAGAATACCACAGGGTACCTGAACATATAGCTTTGACTTCCATAGGATGGTTTCCCACTTGACATCAGTGTTTTCAGTTAATTTGAATTGAAAGGTCACCATTATAGCATCCTGGCTGGACTGTTTAGTCAGTTCAAACTTCTATAACAAAATCACACAAAAGAACTTAACAGATCTAGTCTTCGTTAATGACAAGTGTTGTAGACACCAGTACATACAGGTAATATCCATCATAGTTTAGGGAGATTTGTTTAGATATCTTGTAATAAAGTTACCTTTGAAAGCAACGATTAATTTTTTTCTAAAAGTGAAATGCTGATTTGTTTTCTTAAATAAAACTATCAAAAAAACGTGGGGGTGTCGGGAGAATTAATTGCCACTTAGCTAAGAAACACTCCAGCAAGCACGATACACACAGTATTGTGTTCATCCAATACAGCTATGTTGAGGTTACCAAATAATTACATTCATTTCAAACTGATCCCTTGTTTAATTGACTCCAATAAATTAAACCTGGTCCTTTTTAATCATCTATACATCCACAAGGAATTAATTTGAAGGTACCAGAATGAACAGATGTCAGGAAAAAATGTTGCAGACTGGTAATCAATGTGAGAACAAAATGTAAACACTTTACACATTGGGTTTAACCAGGTACTCTTTATCACATCCATAGAGGAGCAACATTACTCTTAAAACTGTTGAATTAGTTCCAGCTGATGCAGTTCTGGGCCAGCATACAACTATTTCACTAACATGGTTAATAAATATCAGAATTGAAAAGTGTTTACTTTATCTGTAAGCTATATTAGTACACACAGGATATTTAGGATTATATACAACATTTATATCAATTGTTTCATTTTCAGGAACCCCTCTCCTAAAATGTCAATGAATAGCCACAATAAATTATCCTGGGCAGTTACACCATATGTCCAGGTCATATATACATAACAAGAGCAACAATAAAACTAGAATTTTGATAAAAATTATGAAGTACAAAATTTAATTGCCATCCTAAGTTAACTTTTACATTGAATACAGTTAACAAAGTTCAATGAAATATTAATTCTGCCTCAAACACTAAAATTACAATTGGGTACGAAGAGTTATGCCACTGAATTCATCTTTCCATTTCAAAACACTGACACACACACACCTGTGTACTATATTAGTACACAGAATATTTAGAATTATATACAACATTCATATCACAAAACACTGACACACACCTATGTATCACATGCCAAATCTAAAATTAAACAATCTTGTGCAAGTTATTCAAACTAAAAGATCAAATACTTTTTTTTTTAAACTTATCCTTCATTTCCAAACACACATGTAACTACAGCTGCCACCAAACACACATGTTACTGCAGCTACCACAATAAGCTCACCTCATGATCCACAGCGGGCTCTTTAAGTTTCCCCACACCGCTGCCCTCTGTGACTTGAATCGACACGTTGGCGGCATGGGATGCATCAGGAGCACCACCGAGGCCCGGCCCCCAGAGACACACAAAAATGACGAGGCAAGTTGCTGGAAAGTGTAAAACTATAGTTTTCATAAAAAAAAGTACCGAGCATCATAGCATATATATAAAAACATCAACAGTACAGAACACTACAGAGAAACACCACAGCCAAAATTATCAAACAGACCATTAAATCACACTAGCCAATTAGTGTTACATGAAATAATCAAGTAGTTAATGGTAATTAGTTTTCCCATTATCCCATCTATCCAGTAAATACAACTTGTAGTTAAGCACGAATCCACGTCCTGCCTATTCAACTGTTCAAAACAAGAGTTCCACCAACACAATTATTTTGTCAGAATATACAAATGTAACATATTAGTGAACCTAATGGTTAAGTTTCACTAACCACCAAACTATCATCATCCATAAACAACAGATAGGTGTCAGATGTTGATCTTATGTTTTGAAGATACAAAGAAACCTACTTATTACATCCACTTGTATGAGTACTTACTTGTCACAACAATAAACATCTAAAGGATGCTTTATTTCCTTCCAATTTATCAATAAAACCTTCACTGTTCTTACTAACATACGTACGTGTGTATACATTTGTACATGTTTTGGCATCACCGTTCTTGCTAACATACATACATGTGTATGCATGTTTGTACATATTTCGACATCACAGCCATAGAGATACTATGAGAAAAATAAAAATTAAAAACATTTCTGTTTTGAGATTTGAAGTTCTGAAGATTGTAGCCTGATGTACAAAAATAAGACATTTAAAACCAATGTTTGGGTTATCTATAGAACCTCATCCTATGTCTGAGAACACATACATTTACGACGCACATTCCAAGTGACAGACCTGCCACAGAATCAACAAGACCAGTTTCCTAGTTATTTGAACAATTATTATATTAGTTGACAAAAATAAAATCCTAATGGTTTTTCATTTTAACTAAAATCTGTTCAAACAGAAATTTAAAGAAATATTACATTAGATAAAAGTAATCCAGTTAACACTAACAACCATGAATAAAAACAGCCTTTATTAATAGACTTAGCCACTACTGTCCAATTTCACAGCTGTTCCAGATATTGGACAAAATGTCTCATCAGCAGGATATAGAAAATGGAGCATAATTGGCTTTTACTCACTTATTATTAATAACCCTATTTGGAATGATAGACAATAACTGATTTTCTGAGCACAGCACATATATCTACATACAGCAAGTGGAGGGACAAGTTGAATGGTACATAGGTCAAAGAGCTGATATAACAAATAGGAAGTTAAAACCTTAGCAACAGAATGTGGAAACTGTTTCATAGAAGCCAACTAACAGTACTCAACGGTAAGAAGCTCGATCTTTCTACGTGGGTGCGTGCGTGTGAGAGAGAGAGAGCGTGTGTGCTCATGAGCACTAACAACTTTACCCAATTCCTTTCAAAGTTTTACTAACCATATTAAATCAAACTTTCTAGTTTGCTAGCATAATTCAAATTATTATACATATGAGAATAACAAAATCCCAACAACCATCATTCACACAAAAACACAGGTACATATCACAAGGATTGTGTCAACACAGATATTTAAACTTGTTTTATAATCATGCGTACTTGAGGTTTTAACTTGTAATATGGTTAGAGAGGACAATTCAAGATTTTGAAAATGAATTTCAGATTACAGAAAATTACACATTTTAATTTAAAGCCAGACAAACTGCATCACATCTATAATGAAACAAAAACACTTATCAAATATAATAAATTATCACAAAATCAAATAGAATGGCTGATAGACTTGTGTCAATAACCAGTTAACTAAATGCATCACGTGTGTGTACATACAATTAAATAATGGAAAACAATATGTACCACACTTCACAAGTTATAATTTTATTTACAGTTTCAAGAACACATACAGAGAAAAACAACAAACGCATTCATAACAAAAGTTAGATCAATAATTACCAATTAAAAAACAAGATTTGTATTGAAAGAAAATACAGTTTCGAAGGTTCAATATCTCTGAATTATTCAACTATTAAAGAGATATCATTGCATATTCATAACCCCCCAGAACACATTAGTTATACATCTTAATATGTGACTTCCAGGTTATATGGAAACAACACTACTAACAACAGCTGTTATTGTTTACAGAACTCCCAATAACACTTCAAGGGCAGCACAGTACTACATGGCACTTCTCCAGATACCTGCTCTGTTCTCCTGCAGAGCATAAGATTCAAATGTTATTTATGGACATCCACAAAAAAATGTTACGTCATTTAGGTTTGGCTAAAAATATTTTCACTTGTGTCCCAGAACTTTCACAAACATTAGAGAAATAAACAAGTTTATACCAATCTGTTTACATTTTCAACATATTACGTAGCATGGCTTATATTCACTGTAAGCTATCTTCTCGTAGCATTGTGGCAAATTAAATTGGTGAACCTGTACAAACTAAGAACATGCTATCTTACAGAACTTTCAATTCCATGAAAATATTACTGACATCAAATCTCTGCTTGATTAACTGTAATCTCTATAACAGACCTGTGCAATGACTGACCACTCAGTTCTCTCACAAATTCACACCACATATTTACACATACAGGAAAGACATTAATTTTTAATACTGAAAAATGATTTCTCTGTTTATGTTTTGAGTCCACATTCAAATAGAGGAAATTGCAAGGTGGAAGAAGTTCTCTCACTTTAAGAAAAACAATCCTTGAAATTATATTTCCTTCCACTCGAATAATAGAACAAAACCTAAGTTCATAATAGATGATTTAATGAAGAAAGTAAACCTTCCACATATTAAAATGGATTATTCAAAATTTTAATTGTAACAGAAGCAGACAGATTACTGAAACTTAATGTCTAAATCATATCCCTGCTAATATTATGATGGAGAAAACAGTCCTACAGTTAAGCATATATTCAAAATTAAATTCATAAAACCCTAATATTCTACTAACTATAACCTATACTCTCTCTAATGTGCCCCCCAGTGGCACAGCGGTATGTCTGCGGACTTACACGCTAAAATCCGGGTTTCGATACCCGTGGTGGGCAGAGCACAGATAGCCCATTGTGTAGCTTTGTGCTTAATTCAAAACAACAACTCTCTAATGTATAATTCTTGTTTTAAAACACGCATTCTGGAAGAATTGACCCAAAACTATACTGTCCCTCTAAATCTTTAATAGTATTTAGGTTATTTCTGTAGCAACATACTCTTACAACTTAATTATCAATACTTCAATTTTACTTAAAATTTATTAAAAATCGGATAACTGTCTAACCATCCAAATTTCAATGTTTAAAACATATTCAAGATTTCAAATAACACTTGCAATAGAATATACAGCTTAAATAACCTATGATAAATTGCAAATTTTAAATATACATTATGACTAATTTTAGTAATATGGAGATTAAAAAAGGTACAGTACATAATTTTGATATTATTCTAAAAAAAATTACAAGACCAATAAACACAGTAATATAATGTGGCTAATGAATATCGTTAATTAACTGATGACACTAAAACTATATAAAAGGCTTCCAATATAATAATATGACAATATTTTTTTTTTCGAATAATTCTGATTTTCCTCATCAATGCATTTATTCAAATCAATTACAATTTACATCAATGATAAACTTAAACCTAAGTTAAAATAAAAGCTTGGCTGATTAAACAAATTTATTGCTACTTTGATACCGATGCAATTATTTATACTAATTCTATTAATCTGATCGTGCCATTAAGATAAGAATAAAAATGGAAGTTTCTTAAAGGTACATTTGAAATTTAAATTAGGAATCGAAGCTGTAAGCCTACATCATATGAATCCAAAATGGCGTCCTGAACGTAACACAAAATTTATGACGTCACAGACAACATCATAGGCTTGTTTATTGATACACATTTCAAATACTATTTTACATAATCACTATTTCACTTACTTCATGTTTTCAAAATTACTACTAATACTTGGCATTGTAGCTTCTGGACTTCGTAAAGTTAAAAGTGCTTCTTTAGCAGTAAGACTCATGCCTTACCCACTCCTTCTACAGATTCTCCAACTCAACTAATTGAAATATCTCACTGCGACCTATTTTAAGCACTTTCTGACGTCATTATCCACAAACATTTTGACTTTGCGTCGGCCATCTGTCGAATGTTTTATATATACGCTCACACAAAAAAATAGATTTAATAGTCAGTAATAAAAACTAATTACTGTGACAGACAATTCAACTTAATAAATTGCATTCTACGTCATTGTGAAATTATAATTGTAAATAATAAAGCTACTTTGAAAGTTAACAAGGAAACGTTGCGCAGCACAACTATTGGTCTGGAAATATGCGCTCCGTATCTGAAATATTTCGTCCCTCCAGTGGGTAAATAATCAGGTAACCATAGGCGTATTTTTAGATGTTAAAAAAGCATTTGACAGTGTCTGACATAACGCCATTAAGTATAAGTTAACAAATTTGAAAGTAAATCAAACTATTATCAAACAGATATCAAACTTCCTAACAGATAGAACAGCTCAAGTGAAAGTAAAAAAAACAAAAACATTATCAAAATATTTCAAAATCACTCCAGGAGTGCTGCAAGTATCCGTTCTCTCGCCACTCCTTTATATTATTTTTGTTAGTAATATACCTTTTCCTCCTCTAGCTCACACTTACAATTCACAATACGCAAACGACATTGCTATCTGGAGTATTTCTAGAAACCCGCTAATGGCCATATCTCGCGTTCAGGAAACACTAAATACTGTCTTTAGCTGGAGCAACAAGTGGAGAGTGGTTTCAAACCCCACAAAAATCACTTTTTGTAGGAAATTAAAAAGGCACAGAAAAACTCTAGAAAAAGTAAACATCTCAGTCGGTAACTCACCTATTAACATGAGCAGGCACATCGCATTCCTTGGCATCACTTTCGACTCCAGATTAACATGGAAAAAACATGTCAACAACACACATTTATCCATCAAAAAACGTATTTCACATTTGATGACCATATCTTGCAAACGTTCAAACTGCTCAACATCATCTAAATATACAAGACTTACGTCCATCCATTAATAGAATATGGATGTCAAGTCACACACAATATGTTTAACAACACACTACAGAAGATCCAATACAACAACATAAAACATTAAAAGCAGAAAACCAACTACCAACATACACACTTGTCAACTATGTACACAGAATCAGTAATCTACTCACCCTTACAAACAGGCTCACAGAAATATGATACAAATATTGCTTAAAAGCAGAACATAAAAACGAACTAACTGATTCGTTATGTAAATTAACCAGTACTTCTACAAAATACATCTTACCATCTAACATATTTCAACAATTACAAACCACTCAACAAAATACATAATGATAAATAAGGTGAATACATGTTTATGTTCATATACATTTCTTTCCAGATCTGAGCACAGAACAGATAAAACATTCGGCGCTTGTCCTGTAAAAATTGATTTTCTGAGGGCACTCCAGTTACCCCCACATCCAAATCTCAGGCATTGGATATTTAAATTCCAGCCAAGGCAATATTCTTGCCCGGCCCCGAAACGTTCCGTATGAGTTGATGTCTCGTCGACTTTTCGGACTACTGGCTCTGGCCTGGCTTAGCTTACTTCCCCTGTGCCGCCTTTGTTTCTATCCCTTTTCTCATTGTTATTACACCCCACCTCACTTCAGCATTTTAAACAAGCCAAATCAAGTTACAAGAAAACTTCCACGTAAAAGTAAATAATCTTCCACGAGCGGGGACAAAGAGGAGCCACAACGTTCTTGATTTCCCTGTTGGGGAGAGAATTCCTTAAACTTCTCTCTCTCTAAACTAAACCCCTGCCAAGTTCGTTTTGCATTATACACAAAGTGACTTGAAGAAAAAAGGTGGAAGACTTTCGAAACGTCGTCCTCTACACTTGTGTCTCCATAACAGGCAGTTGCCGTCCATTCTACAAAGTTTCATCATGAATACTCTGTCAAAACAATCTATCAAAGAAATCATTACATCTGTTTCATCAGTGATTCACATCCTGTACTATATCTAAAGATAATAATTTAACAATGTTACTCTTTATTTCATCAGTGATCCATGTCCTGTACTAGATCTAAATGCGTTTTTTTATTATTAAAAGTAATAATCTCGTAAAACGAATAATTATTTTTTAAAGATTTTCTCTGTACAACTAGTCAGACTAACTAGTCAGTAGCTTTCTGTTTTATTCACCGATTTGGTTTCCTTTATAAACACAACGATATTAACTCGTTCTCAAGAAGCTGAGATCTGACATGGGTTAAGTATTCAATTAAATAAAGTTTTTAAATTGTCAAACAATGTCTGAGTAGCATTTTTGTATTGCATCAAACAATATCTGAGTAAAATGTTTATATTCCATTTCATCTGAAGCTTGTGTTATACATATGATTATTTCTATTTTTATTTTTATCTATACGGTTTTACCTGTATAATCATTGATGTTTCACTTTAGTTCTTGTGTTGACAATATTGTTTTGAATTTACAGACTTCTAACACGAAAATTTTGGCTTCTTTTTTTCGCAGTGGACGGAGGGTGAATACCATGTTGTGTATTTTTAAGATAAAAAGACAAACAAAAACAACCGAAATTCCTTAATTTTTCCGTTTTAATAGATCATGAAATGGCTTCTGATAAAAAATTTTATTGTTTTGCAATTTACTCATAAATGCTAATTTATTCACAAATTTAAAATTACACTTAAAGAAACACAGCGTACCCCAAAATCTGTACATCACATTAGACAAGTGTGTGTGTAAGAGAGAGTGTGTGTTTCTTATAGGAAACCCACATTGGGCTAACTCCTGAGCAAACCGAGGGGAATCAAACCGTTGATCTTAGCGTGGTAAATTCGTAGATTTACCGCTGTGCCAGCGGGTGACCAGAATAAAGTGAGTTTAATTAATTATTTATACAGTTCAATGTTAAATAGTGAGTTAGACAGTGAAAGTTTTTTTATTGTGTCTATTCGTTGTTTATTAAGGGAATTCTGCGAGTAAGTTTATTTGTGAGTAGGTTTGTTTGTTTGTTTTTAATTTCGCGCAAAGCTACTCGAGGGCTATCTAGTCATCCCTAATTATGCAATGTAAGACTAGAGGGAAGGCAGCTAGCCATCACCACCCACCGCCAACTTTTGAACTATTCTTTTACCGACGAATAGTGGGATTGACCGTAACATTATAACGCCCCCATGGCTGAAAAGTCGAGCTTGTTTATGGTTAGAAGCTAGACAAATGAAGTAAAAGTAATTAGTGCACGAGTTGCACTGACCTGAGGTCATTAGCCAATACTTTGATAAACAACCTAGATTCAACACAGTAAAAGCAATTCATTGACTTGTTGAGGGAAACTTTGGTATATTTGTGGAGTCAAATAGCCAAATGAAAAGAACAATGGTGATTCAGAAACATATAGATGCAGGTGACATGTGTTTCACAAAGGAACCACGATTCTCATTTCTATGCAGCACCAGAGTTTGTCATAACTGAAATGCACTGAATAATGGAAGACATAGTCATACAGTTTTCTAATAGTGTTGTTATTTCCAGTAATCATTATCAGAAAGGAGGAAAGTGTGCCAAGATTTTATGTTGGTTTGAATTTCGCACAAAGCTACACGAGGGCTATCTGCACTAGCTGCCCCTAATTTTGCAGTGTAAGACTAGAGGAAAAGCAGCTAGTCATCACTACCTACCACCAACTCTTGGGCTACTCTTTTACCAACGAATAGTGGGATTGACCATCACATTATAATGCCCCCATGGCTGAGATTTTGTGTTGATTTCTGATAGCTGAACAGAGAAACTTGCATTCATATCTTTCATTTCCACAAGCAGATGAAAGTCTCAGATGCATTAGAAGGCATTGTTGGTTTAATACTTCAAATCTAGCATCCATTTTTCAATAAGTCAGGCTAGGTAATGAGACCAGGCTTAAGATTGCTTTTAGTACATGAGATGGCTTCTGTGGATTCCATGTTATGTCATTCAGTCTGTGTTACATTCTCTCCACATTTTTTGGAAGTTAATAGAGCTTACACTGAATGATCTATAATGATAAGAGATGCCAGATCTACATAAATAATGTTTTGGGTTTGGTAACACTTTTATATTTGTGGTTAAGAATTGCATTTCTGTGGATAAATATAGCAGCCTTGAAACTAAAGCCATGAAAATGTTCAATCATGCAAACATAGATGGAGGTTTTCTTAAACACGTTATAAGGAAAGACAAGCCTCTATGATTCCAGCTAAAATAGCTCCAGTGATAAATTAGTCTTGGCCTACGACCAACTGAGAAATTTAGTTTCTTTACTTTTGTATTGTAATGCAGAAAATGTATGGCCAAATTCTCCAAAATAGCAGTACTGTTGTTTGTGCTCATGAAAAGTGAGATATACTATGGATGGAGTGAGAAATGTAACTAAGCATTCCGATCCCCAAATGTTACTTGTTAGTGCTAGCCTATCCATGATATGACACCAAACTCCTGTTAGAGAATGATGTCACCAAGAGGTGTTATCTGAGCAATTGCTCAAGGTAATCAAACCCTCATGGTTCCTGAGTGAAGATAATGTAGGACAAAGAAATAACTTTAGCAGATGTGAAACACTATCACCACTACTTGTACAACTGAAGGTTTGTAAGTGGACCATCTTTATGGAAATGTCCAATAAAATTTAACAATCCAGTTAGATGATGGCATATTGGATAACAACAATGCAAGAACATTACTTTGTTATAATGCATCACCCATGTTTATGACACAGAATGTTAAACAGGTTATCTCATTGCACATTAAAGTACTGTCACTTTATGGAACATTCTTATCCTAAACACTATTAATGAGTTTAAATCATAGCTACTTTTGGTACATCAAAGTCAAGACACGAAGCAGAAGATGCCACTGGTGGATAGATGCCAAAAGTAACATATAAGGATCTTCAGATAACTAAAGGGTTACAGCCTAGTATCCTAGTGCAAAAACTCTCTGCCAGGCAATGAGGTGAAGTCCTGCTCTGACTAACAGAGAAGTGTGGCATGAATTTGTTACACAGTTACAAGTGTACTTCAGCATCTCTGAAAACACCAAGTTGTGATCCCACAACTGTGTTGGAGCTAGTGGTCAAGAGGACTTCACAGAAATTCTCTTTTAATAACAGAAAGACTGACATCAAGATGATAGACATTTTGTGGTAAGATTTCACAATGTGTGCATTTTAGTTGAGATTTTTATAGGTGTAAATACAGTACCATCCAGATGAAGAATCAAGTTTGACAGAACCACTAATTCTTGTTCCTCTCTGCATATGGTCCACTTCCAAAAACTGTGAGAGGTCACAGATAAATACTCATTTTTATCATTAATTTAAAGTGAAGCAATCAACAAAGAATTTCATAACACAGCTATGAACACCATTACACAGCTACGAACACACGTCAAAAAATCTACTTGGATAAGTTAGCTAATTCCAACAGTCAACTGAGTTGTGTGAAGTATTATTAGTGGTGAAGTCATAATTCTCCCTGCCATCCTCTGTTTGACAGAATAGTTAACACAATCAAGTGGATCTTTGTGAGGTTTATTAACAGAACTGACCAGAATGATGGTGACGAAAAACACAACAGGCTTTCCATCAAATGTTTGGCCACATAATATTATTTCCTGCTCAGTAGATGACTGTAGAGGTTATGATTTATGATGACTGGTTCACCCAATAGCATGTATAGAAGACTACTGGATGGCTGAAATATGAATGTTCCAATACAGAGACCAGGTCTGGTAAATGATTGGTCTGATTAGACTAGTTTGTACTTTCAGGTAGTAGTACAAAGTAAAAAGTGTTTTTATACAAAAAATAAGGCTTTCTTCTCCACACAGAATTTGATTGACTTAACTTAGCTGAATAAAATTTGGAAAATGAAAGTAGATATCAGATTTTTAAAAGGGTTTAGTATATTGGGGTGATTGTTAACCTCCAACTCCTTGGCTATGTCTCTGATACTTTATAAAGTTACCACCAGAAACAGCTCTGTGCTTCAACTATGTGTAAAGTTACCACCATATAACAGACAGGTAATGTAGTTTCTTGTAATAATACCAGTAATGTTACGATAACAGACAGGTGGTGAAGTTTCTTCTAATAACACCAGAAATGTTATGATAACAGACACCTGGTGTGGTTTATTCTAATAATACCAGTAATGTTATGATAACAGACAGGTGGTGTAGTTTCTTTTAAAATTACCAGTATGTTATGGTAACAGACACCTGGTGTGGTTTATTCTAATAATACCAGTATGTTATGGTAACAGACACCTGGTGTAGTTTATTCTAATAATACCAGCAATATTACGATAACAGACAGGTGGTGTAGTTTCTTCTAAAAATACCAGTAATGTTATGGTAACAGACACATGATGTGGTTTCTTCTAATAATACCAGTAATGTTACGATAACAGACAGGTGGTGTAGTTTCTTCTAATAATACCAGTAATGTTACGATAACAGACAGGTGGTGTAGTTTCTTTTAAAATTACCAGTATGTTATGGTAACAGACACCTGGTGTGGTTTCTTCTAATAATACCAGTAATGTTATGATGACAGACAGGTGGTGTAGTTTATTCTAATAATACCAGCAATATTACGATAACAGACAGGTGGTGTAGTTTCTTCTAAAAATACCAGTAATGTTATGGTAACAGACACCTGGCGTGGTTTCTTCTAATAATACCAGTAATGTTATGATGACAGACAGGTGGTATAAAAATGCTATACTGTTATATCATGTGACAGTGAGATACTGTAGTTTTTTTTATAAAACTACCGTACTGTTATAACAGATTGTTGAAAAAATAAAAAAGTGAGACAAACACCATTGGTTCTTAATATAATTATTTTTATATTTTCAAGTGGGGTAAATTTTATTACCCTAAATTTGTACAATACCAGCTTACCTTTACCTGTTTATTCTGTACATTGTTGAGACAAAAGGTAAGGTTATTATAAAGTCTTATATTTACAAATACTACACATGGGTGTCAAACTACAAGCCAGAGCTTTGAGCAACATGGCTGCCAATATATCTCACTATAACAAGTGCTTTAGGACCACTCAATCTAAACAAACATTTTCATAGCAAATCGTAGAATTGCATCAGGTTTTGTATAAATGAATTCTTACCAATAATACCATATACAAGATACATATTGTTAGATATGCTTGAATGTCTAACAACAGAATTACATTTTTTCTTTTACACAAGTTAAAAATGTTTATTTCTGAAATTCAATTTCTTTAAATATATAAATTAATCTCTACTCAGAATGCTTTTCCTTATTTTGTAAAACTTTGTTAAAAAAATGTACAATTTAAATTCATATCTTTAAATGAGTAACTTCAAAAGACAAAAGTTTTACTAAACAATGATTTGCAGCACTCAGTAACGCAACTTAGAGACTCATAAATGTGTTGTGCATCATTCTTCTTGTTAAATTTAAGCTCTTTTTAACTTCTAATTTTAATCTACAGTTTTACCACTTTGATGTAAGCTCTTCAAATATTAACAGATACAACATGAACCTTGAGAAGAGCAGTTTTGATAAATGCTGTCGGGCACTTTCTGAAACACGAGGCATTCAGAGAAACCAGGTATGCTGTAATAAAACTTAGGTCCTCAAACACTTACGTATTAAAGTATTTCAGTTACTGTTTTGAAACTTTAATTACTGAGTCACAGTGACAAAATGTTCAGAAATAAATTAATTTATTAACATTTTATGTTTTACTATCGAATAAAACACTGAAAACAGTTCAGAGAACGAGATGTTTTCACACTACGTATTAAAACTATTTTTAAACAAACACTAGAACTGTTTTCTCAAAATATTTGATTTTATCAGTGACTGGTTAAACAAAACTGAAACATTAACTTTCAGAAAAGTTGTTATAAAACAGCATTAAAGAAATTACAAGGAATGATACTGAGAAAAAAAATCCCTGATGACAGATAATACTGAGTTCAAAACAAACCAGGGTTAAGAATATTAACAACCAATGTTACAGTCAAATTTTCAGACTGTAACATCAAGATGGAATTCTATCCATGAGACTCCTGATGTCAATTATTATGTAGACGTGTGTGATCTTTGGAATACTATAATTTAATTACAGGATAATACAGTTCTCATAAAGGTTGTTCTATATTATGATACAGTATGTTATGATACCCATAAAGATTATAAGAGCTTCTGAGAATATAATTTAGTATCCCCCCACCCCTCTAGGTCATAAACAGGTGTCAAAAGTTGAATAAGTACCCCAAAATTAGTCACCACAATTAGCTTTATCTTTATATTTCTTTATAGTATCACAAATGAAAACCTTCATACTAGTTTCAAATACAGTTGTTACCAACATTTGATCATACATTATTAAATGTTTCTGTAAACCTGCAGTTGTAAGCCTGAAATAACCACTTAGCTTATGATATACAAACCTCAGATACCTGAAATTCTAATCCAAATTAATTCCTGATTTTGCCACCAGTTTTAAGATTCATACTAGTATTTTTCTGATTCATAATTTAGATAATATAAATATCTGCACAGTAGAGAAAAATATAAACATGTCCTAGAAACACAGGTCTCAAAAACACAGTTACTGGCTTACAAAAGCTTTTACAAGACCATTACTTTGTATAAGATTCAGTTTTATAACTGTGTGTGTGTAAGCCTAAACCTTTCAACTTTCTAATGTAAGAAATGTGTGTTTTGACTCTTTTTGTATACCTAAATCAATTTAGGTGCGTGAAAAATATAATGGCACTGTGCCTAATTTCTTATTCAATTTTATACAGCATACTAACTGTTTGATTACATTAAGACTGATTTATTTTATCTCCCAAAAATCAAAATCAGGAACAGACTCTGTGATGCTGCACCCTTTGTCACAAACTGCAATTCTGATTGTTCAAGGCTCATCAGTACTGTCTGGGTCAACAAACCAAAAAGTCTTCTATAAGAAACACAAGCAACTTGTAGACAAATGAAACGTTTGTATGATTCAGATCTTGAAAACTGTCATGGTTTGTGCCTGTACCATCAGACAATGAAGAGATCCTAAACCCAACATTAAAGGCACTTAAACAGCACAGCAAGCTAAACAAGATAAGTCATCACTTGTCAGAAACCACAGACACCTGAATATTGTAACAAAATGAGCACCTCACCATCGATTATGGCTTGTTCCCAAGTTGTTCTCTTTGTTGAATAATATCTAGAATTTACATTGTAAGAGTCAAAACAAATCTCTTATTGATGCTTCAGAAAAGGAAGTCCACTGTCAAATGATAGAAAAGAGGTAACCAGCATATGACAAAGTAAACAAATATTACAGTTGAAAAGACTCATAAAAGGTATTATGAAACTAGGGCAGTGTTGTCCAATATCTTCACCATGTAATAAAGTTATGCCTTTCATTGGTTTTGTTTTGTTTTCTATTCTTACATTAATATCTGAAATGTACATATTCTTTCCACATTACTGTATTTTGTTGTGTATCTGTCTTGATTTTGAAGTTTAAAACTTCAAAGCTATTTTCAAAAGTTTGTCCATTTGTTTTATTAAAATTGCATATATTTTGTATCACGTGGTGAATGTGGTCACTCAATCTCCACATATTTGGCAAGCATCAAAATCCTATTGGATACCACTGGTCTAAGAGACTAACAAGCGACTGGTAACACAGTACGGTCGGACTAAGTGACTGTTAGCAATGGTTCCTTCTAGAATTCTAGTCTACAACTTACATTCACATAAGCTTACACAGCTAAGTGTAGCACATTCTTATGATATGACAAAAAAAATTTGAAAGTACTTGTTATATGTTTATATAAGCCCTTCCTGGACGAGGTGTGCTGACTGTATATACAACAGTATTTCCTTAAATTATTGCACATAATACTTTAACATATAACTTTCAAAATCTGAAAGTGAGCTTAGACAACTGTTAACTATTCAGCCATACCTGTACAAATTATATATTTAACAAAAAACAGCTGAAAATAATCTCATTAATGGACAGATGGAGCCACTTTCATCTCACCAGATGTTAACACCTGAAAACCACTTGCTTTCAGAAATTTGTACTTTGATTCTTTAGTAAAAACAGCAGAGACAAAAGTTAGATTTTGTCTTTTAGCATGAAGATGGAAAACCTATCCAAACTGCATATGCCAACTGTCATGAATTTCCAGCTTTCCTGATCTGGTGAGCAGATGACACTGCAGCAGGAGACTAGTATGGTCACCTTGCCACTGTAAACATGACTTCCAACCAACAAGGGCACGCTGTAACACACTGGCGAGAATAATTGGGGCCCCAACCCTTGGCAAAGCTTATGCGGACAGCATTATGGTCAAAAGGTCCATCTGGAAGTTTGGCATTCTCCACATTCTGATAACATTTGGATTTTTCAAAATCAAATATTTTAACAGAATAACCTGGTAAGACTTTGTAAACAGTTAGTGGCCGGGTGTTGGGAAGGTCTAAAGTGGGTGAGTTAACAAACACAGGATACTGGGACCGGTTGTACATCCACACGCCTTCTCCTTCTTTCCAAAGGGTTATTCCTAGTCCAATATTCTGTCTGCTCCGAATAACACCCTCTTTACTTGTTCCCCCAGTGAGGGTTCTCAGACACAAACCACTACCTTGTGGCAAATCATAAAACACGTTAATACCGTTCTTGTGGACGGGAAAGAGGCGACCGGTTCGAGAACGAAGTTCCCAATAGGCCAGTGTACACCAGGGGCGCTGCGGGAGAAACTGACCACTACTGTCTCCTGAAATGAAAGAAATTCACATGTCAGTAAATTCTTGAATGCACAACAGTATCATCAATTTATACTTACTTATTATATTAGTAACAGACCTAATATATTATGATATGTATAACTGTAATTACTCCTAGCCAACTTATACAAAACGTACACACAAGAACAATTGTTGTATCAAAATAATTAATGGAAGTATCCGCTTATGTAAAGTTTAAAACTGTTAAATATGGTTGTTGTTAACTTGGTGAAACGTTGTAACCCTACATGTACCTCCGACAATAAAACACATCTTGAACGTTATAACACAAATAGCGTTCTGACCACTGTGTTACCTGTTGTAGACCAGACTGCCCGAAGAAATTTATATTCTGCTAATCATGTCATCGGCAGAGGACATGACAAATAAAATGTTGTTGTTGTTTTGAATTAAACACAAAGCTACACAACGGGCTATCTGTGCTCTGCCCACCACGGGTATCGAAACCCGGATTTGAGCGTGTAAGTCCGCAGACATACCGCTGAGCCACTGGGGGGCTACAAATAAAAAGAAGTTTTAATAATATTACTAAACACCAATTTAACTCGAAATGACTGAGGGCCTAGACTAATAATTTAATGTTGAAAAATGTAATAGGCCTAATAATTTATTATGAAAACTAAACTTGTAATTGTTCAGGTGTCTGATTCTTAGTTTTCATGACAGATCTTTAATCGCAACAACGACAGTCAGCATTTGGCAAATGGAACTGTAAAGCTAAAAGAATTTCAGTTTCTGATCAGATGTTTCTAAAAGTATATTAAGCGGTTAAAACTCAGGGAACTTGTGTAAATACTTAAAGTATATTAATGTACATTTCAATGTGTTTCCAAGATATATCCATGAAATGACATGTCATTAACACTTTATAAAATTATAACGATTTCGCGTCAATAACAGATCACTACAACCAAATGCGTAGATCCTGGGGGGATGGGGATCATCATTTTAGGTGGGGATATGGTGCATAAAATCATCTCCCACTATAATTTGGTCTGTTGAATTGTTTTACTTTCATCACAGGCCTACAAATAAGTGTTTGTTCTTGTGATTTGCATGTTCTTACCAATAGAATTACATAATTAGGCCTAGATGTAGGCTTTCTCAGCAGCCAAAATGTACATCTTTAATATAGGAGTATTTCTAAGCTTTTCGATCTAAGCGACAGTTCGTAAGTATCAGTCAGTAGGCCTAAGTGTACATGCAAGGCTTACAAGCACTATCACAAAATCTGCCTACGTCTTGTACGTAGTGTAAGATTAGGTAAAATTTTCATCACAACAGATTGAATAGAGCATAAAATTCGAAAATATTACTCCCAAACATAAACTGTGATCTAGATCTGGCAGGCCATTTGTAGCTCGTAGCTGCATCAATCTTATGTGTATATTGTGCTGTTTTCCTACGCCATTTCTTCTTATGCATGTCTAGCCGGTTTTATTGTCAAACGCCTTACTCTCCTTAACTGCCGAAGTCGCTGACCATAGTGTACGTTTAGTACAGTTAACGACAGGTTCGGGCCGCTCGGATCCAGACGCGCCCTACATCACCCCCCTCCGCTCCCTTTAGTTTGAGCCTCGATTTTACAACAGGGCTCATAAGACCTGTGTTTGTGGCCCTCATTAATTCATAAAATTTCAGATCATCACCAACCTCTAATAAGGTTCTGGTGCTTTATGGTAAAAGAACAATATATTCTCTTACCATAGATAGTAAAAATATTGTATTTTCTTGTAGCCTGAAGCCTCTACTCGAATTGTATTCCTAGTTTTTGTTTAGGTGTTTTTATTTAATAGACGTGCTTACAGACATTATATCATATGTTTACCTTTTGATGAGCTTTAACAGGAATATATATTTGTGATTGTTTAAGTATTTTTCGAGAAACTTGCAATTACTTGTGTTGTAACTAGCACACATTATTGTTACAGCGATGCCCAGGTGGTCAGTCGGCTCGGTAGTCACTGTGAGGTTTGCTCGTTCGACTTAAATACATTGTACAGTTCAGACCTACTTCCATTCTGTTCGGCCCGGCATGGCCAAGTGTGTTAAGGCGTGCGACTCGTAATCTGAGGGTCGCGTGTTCGCATCTCGATCGCGCCAAACATGCTCGCCCTTTCAGCCGTGGGGGCGTTATAATGTTACGGTCAATCCCACTATTCGTTAGTAAAAGAGTAGCCCAAGAGTTGGCGGTGGGTGGTGATGACTAGCTACCTTTCTTCTAGTCTTACACTGCTAAATTAGGAACGGCTAGCAAAGATAGCCCTCGAGTAGCATTGTGCGAAATTCCAAAACAAACAATCCATTCTTTTCTATCTTCGTTCGTTGTACGTTAGAGTTTTTGAACAAAGACTGCATTTTAACCTGTTGAGTCATCTGGAAAACAGATTCCAATTATGACAAGCAAACGTCTGAAACTTTCTGATATTAGACAGTTCTACAAGCCAGTTACTAGTACTACAAGTGACAGTGTAGATGTACATAATCCAACAACCTTAAGCAAAGGAATAGAAACTTGTTATACAGAGGAAATACCATGTTCATCAGAGGACGAGTTTGAAAATGCTTGTGCAACTATTGCACATCATGAACCACCAGATAGTTATGAAACAAGTTTGTGCAGTAATGAAAAATCTGACACTCCACAGATACATTGTGGAAAGCTATATCATCCAGATGCACAACTAATACCACGACAGAAAGCAAAATATCATCTTCCAGGACAAGTGGTTTGATGAGTTCCCATGGCTGCACTTCGACAATCAGACTCAAAAAAGTCATATGCTTTCATTGTGCCAAGGTGAAAATTAGAGGCCTTTTTACAGGGAAATTGGAGAGGCCAATGAAGTATACCTTCATGTCCACCAGTTTTTGCATCTGGAAAAAGGCAAAATAGAAATTCAACAACCACCAATCCTTCTCTCAACACAGATTCGCTGTATCTCCAGAAGGTTCACTTGATGTAACTCCAGTGACTGTCCAGCTACATGATGGAAAAAAGAAGCAGCAGGAAGAATGCAAAAAGAAGTCCAACCAAAATATTCAGAAGTTAACGTTTCTTACTGCAACAAGGTTTAGCATTACGTGGACATACTGATACGGAGGGGAACTTCCTGCAGTTAATAAAGCTCCTAGAAGAAGAAGATCCCAAGTTCATGGCCTACTTGTCAAAGAAAACCACGTTCACATCAATCCAGGCTCAGAATGAAATAATGGAGATGTTCAGCCATCAAATACTGAGGAACATAGCACACGAAGTGCAGCAAAGTAAAATGTTTGCACTAATAGTTGATGACACTCAAGACGTTACAAGTGCCGAACAGGAAGCAATATGTGTACGATATCTAGATGAGAACCATGACGTCCATGAGATATTTCCTGGTTTGTACAGTGTTTCCAATACAACTAGTGAAACAATATTCTCAACTACACTTGATGCACTGATTAAACTCAATTTACCACTGTCAGGATTAAGAGCACAAACTTATGATGGAGTCGCTAACATGAGTGGTACGTACAGTGGATGCCAGGCAAAAATAAAAGAGAAGCAACCTTCAGCTTTGTTTTTTCACTGCGGAGCACACAAAGCTAATTTAATAATGCAACATGCAGTTGAAGCTTGTGAATGTGTTCGAGATTTTATCCATTGGGTACATGAACTTGGTGTCTTGCTTCAGAGGTCAGGCAAATACAAGACAATCTTTGAAAATATTGTGTCGTCAGACAACCACAGTGGTCCAGTTAAATACATCTGCCCACTGTGTCCAACATGCTGGTTGTACCTCTTATCTGTAATTACATATGCTAATGATCACTACAGTGACGTTATTGATTCTTTGTCTAAATTATCAAATGAAAAATCAGATGTAGCAGTGAAAGCACAAGGCCTGCTGGACAGATTTGACAAATGAAAGACAGTTTTCGGATTGTTGATGGCTCAGCATCCATTAGCTGCATTAGAGGAACTAAACCGTGCATTCCAAGCAAAATCAGCGACAGTATCTGACATGATTGAAGCATCTGCAACGACAGTTGAACAATTGCGGGTATTGCGAACAGAGGAAAATTACAAGAAGATATTTGATGAATCTGAGAAAAAGGTAACTTCCCTGGATCTGGTGCCTATTGAACTACCATGTATTCGCAGACCCCCCAGAAGGATTACAGGTGATGGCTCAGCACACCATTCTGCAACAGCTAGAGATTACTACAGAAGCCAATAATTTGAATTTGTGGGCACAGTCATAGATCATCTGACCACTAGATTCAATGCAGACAACAATGACTTGAGGCAGTATCTGGCACTTGACAACATGATCACATCTGGCAAGATTGACAACTCGGTTATAAACTTCTATCCAGAAATCACTGAACAACGGCTCGAGTTTCAGTTGTCCATGTTCAAAGGAACAACAAAAGCAGTATCTCTGAAAGGTGCGAAGGATGCTTACTGTAAAATGCATGAAACAAGCCAGCAGATGTTTAGTGAAGAGTTTCTTCTCATGAAAACTTTGCTTGTATGTCCAGTATCCAGCTGTAAATGTGAACGTAGGTTTTCTGCATTAAGACGGTTGAAGACGTTGCTAAGGTCAACTATGTCTCAGTGCCGCCTCAACCATGTGGCAGTTTGTCACACTCACAAAGATGAGGTCGACAAGGTAAATATAGAAGAGCTTATGAAAGAATTCATAAACAAGTCATCAAAAAGGAGGTCTACATTTGGGTACATGTAGACTAGAGGACTAAATGAATCTTACTTCAATGAAAACTATGAATAATTATGCGCTACATTGTATTGATGTGTAATTTTCAAGAGTTCGCAAAGACATTTTAATTATTTTTATCAAACAACATGAACAGTTTTTCAGTAGATATAAACTTATCAAGGGTAATTACTAATTTTATTAATATTTGAAAACGTAATTCATACAATGAAAGTTATTAGTAACCTTGTCAAGTATAATAGCCATCTTTTATACTGTGCAGTGTGCAGGAATAAATCCATGTGGCAGGAGGCCTGGCATGGCCGAGCGGGTTAAGGCGTGCACTCGTAATCCGAGGGTCGCGGGTTCGCGCCCGCTTCGCGCTAAACATGCTCGCCCTCCCAGCCGTGGGGGTGTATAATGTGACGGTCAATCCCACTATTCGTTGGTAAAAGAGTAGCCCAAAAGTTGGCGGTGGGTGGTGATGACTAGCAGCCTTCCCTCTAGTCTTACACTGCAAAATTAGGGACGGCTAGCACAGATAGCCCTCGAGTAGCTTTGTGCGAATTTCCAAAACAAACAAACAAAACCATGTGGCAGTTAATTTGTGACACATTTGTCTTTATTCTATTAACATTTTGAAAACTGTTCACAACACCTCACTTATTCAAACCTACATGGAAACCTTGAAGTATCGTGGTTACAAGATTACTCTCTGACTGCATGTTTACACCTTTAAGGTTCACATAATCAGAGATTACCAATTTGTAAATTGAACAGTCCACAAAAGTGGTTGCAAAAATCATCCCCCCTCATGGGGTGTAAAATATCTACGCCCTGACTACAACTATAACAAACGTTTGTGAGACAAACAGAATAAGCGCAAAGTAGTAGGAGAGACCTTAAAATGTGGAAAAAAAAGTGTTCTAACGTCGAGTAAAACAAACGTCTATGGTACAAACGTTATATTTATTTGCAATTTTTCAGACTCTTGGTCAGGCATTAACAAACCGTGTTACATGGAACAAAACTTAGTTTCAACTAAATTACCTTGGACTACACCGGATCAATGAACATTTTTTCTTTCAAGTGATCACAGGTTCAGCCTATATCTCTTTACCACCTCTGATAACTTATAAAGATACTACCCTAATTATTAATATTGTTAACAAATTACTATTTTATCATTATTAGAAATTATGTTTATTACTTTGTGTTCTTTCAATTTATAAAATCCAATTTCTATCAATGTAAATCTTGTGTTCCATTTTCAGAAATGTTCTAGAACCCGTTCTGCAATGTTTCTTCTGACACAGCACGTGCTTTGATTAGAATTTTTGTGTATTCCAACCCTTCAACAATACTGTCTAAACCTATATTCTGCTTCGTCACACGATTTAAACTTCTAGACCAATTACTGACACTTCTTTCATTGTAACCGGATAAGGTCAACAGTACGTATAATATGACGTAAGGGTTAACAGGTATTCATTTACTGACATGTGTTCAAGTTCTGATAATAAATATTTTTTACTATTGTTTCTCAGGCTGTACTTCATTTCGTCTTTATTTTAGGTAAACCTAAAGATTAACTTAACTCGTAACAATAATATAATTTACGTTGCATCATTTTTATTACGATTTGTGACGTAATACGTACGTTTCACAGCGTTTCACGTAACTAAAGTCGAGTTATTTCGTTGTCGGTAGATAGCAGTGTTAATCACACACTTAAAATATTATTTCCACTACTTAGCCATGAGGACCGACAAAATCGTCAAGTGAAGAGATTTCTGTTCTAAGGTTTTGCATGAGGAACGTATGGCTCGTAACCACCGAGAACAAAATTTTAACAGGTGACTTGAAACTTACTCTCTACCAATAAAAGTGTTCTACTGTCCTGTAAATATATTTAAGTCACCCAATACGCAAGGTCGAACGCAAGCTATCAAAACAGTGTATGTTTAAAAACTAACACTTGTATATATATTATAATTTAAAACATAAATGAACAGATACGCTGCAAACATTACAAACAAAAAAAAACATCTGTCATTCGACAGACGTAAATTACGTTCCAGTATCAGTACCTTGTACATAACAACCTTTCCATTTCCTGGAGAGACTACACCTGTTTTTAAACATTAAAACAACAACATATTAATCACGGACAGCTTTAAAAAAATAACATCGCCATCTTTGATCACGTAAAATACAACACAATGACAACATGCAATGTCTACTTACTGCATAATGTCATTAAATGACAAACGATGTAGACAAAAAAATAACACATGTCACGGACAGATACGTGACAGCAAACAGAAAGAAAAACACGCAACTGGAGAACAAAGACACCTGACAGAAAACAGAAAGTGAAAACACATTTCACGGATAGATACTAGACAAGAACCTTTTCAGGAACAAGAGACACGTGACAGAAAACAAGTTAAAAAAAAACATCCTTAAGTCCAGAGTCACGTGACGGAAAACAGAAAATGAAAACACGGATAGATACGAAACAAAAAACAGAAAGTGAAAACACATCTCACGGATAGATACGAAACAAAAAACAGAAAATGAAAACATTTCGGGTACAGGGACACGTGAGATAAAATGGAAATTGAAAACACATCTCAAACAGAAATACGTGACAGAGAATGGAAAGTGAAAACACAACTCACGGAGAGATACGTAACAGAAAATGGAAACGTCACATCTCAGGGACATAAAGACGGAATACAACAATGGAAATAAAATATGGTACAAAAAGGTTACGTCCATTGAACAACTGTCAAGTACTTTCAGTCGTTGTGTGTATAAACTTTAAATATTTATTATTTATTACGAATATTGTTCACTAGATGGCACCAGCGAAATCACTGACGTTGGACCTGAATATTCTCAATACAAAGTTACAGTAATGTGTTCATAAGTTCGGACTTGGTTAACACGCGTACCAAAAATTTATAATTAATAATCCATACCCGTGCAGAAGATGGTGCAGTCACATTTATGACAGGCCTAACTTTCAGGTTTAGAGAAGCCACATGATATAGCACTTACACAATCTAGAAGAATATATGTCGCTTAGACTGTGTTAACGTTGCTGAATGGGATGAAAATCCGTGCAGTCCATGTGGAGATAACAAGGTAAAAGTAATATTACTATTATACTTTAGCACTAAACATAACGGGCTATCTGCGTTCTGTCCACCACTGAGAATCTAACCTTGGATTTTAGGACTGTACTTTCGTAAACTTACCACTGGCCCAATGGTGTAAAAAAATACAAAATTAGTTAACGACAATAGCTAAAGTTAAAACAAAAAATTATTCACCACATGAAATAAACGACTATGGTATTTACTATATTCTACTGAACCATATTTGGAATTCATTCAATACATACATATGAATGTACCTCAGAACGGCTGTTATGAATATTAACACTTTTACTGATAAAGAGAGAACAACGTTTCGACCTTCCTAGGTCATCTTTCTTAACCTGAAGATAGGAAAGTCGAAACGTTGTTCTCTCTTTATCAGTAAAAGTGTTAACACCCGTATCAGTCGTTCTGAGATACATTTTTATTTCAAGTGGGTTTTCTCGTCATTAAGGATACATATATATGGTTGTATCGATAGCTTGACCACTGTTTCGGGGAAAAAAAAAACGTGTGAGAAAACTTCACGAAAAGCAACCAGCATTGGAGCAAATTCCTCTGTGTCATTTACCTCCTCCACTCCAAAACAGACTTTCCATCTAACTTAAATCCACATTAACTCTCTTTATGTTTAACCACATTATGCTGACGAGACTACATCGCTGACTTTCTACTGGTACACATAATATAGTGTACACAAAAACAGAGGGCTTCTCACCAGGTCATAAGGGACCGTCTCACTATTATCACCAATACGTTCAGAAAACCAAATTAAAACCTTTAATTACTTTTCAAATGTAACAGTAATGCTGACGACGACAGTGGTGATTTTCTTTCATAAAACAAACTTTTTAATACAAAATATTACAGCTTTCAACATTACTGAATATTCTTCGATACACATTGTTCAACTGTTAACATCACACGCCAAATTCTACATCTAAGATTATTTCAAATGTCGCTGTTCAACAAGTGGGAATTGAAAGATAAATACATGCACCAGAAACAGTACATCCTTACTATGTCTCTTAGCTGTCTATGTCTCCATTTTTGATAAAAAAAAAATGTGCTAAAGTGACTTGTCTTTGTTGTCAACATAACCCATACTACGGAAACGTTAAGCCTAAAATATTGTTGGTGTATTGTGTAAAAACCGATTCGTCTAACAGGTTTCTTTAATTATACGAGATGCTTTATATGTTGATTGTTTAATTACTGTGCATGCTGTACGGGGAGGCAACCGTTGTCTTTCCTTATGAAGGGAGTTGTGGGGGCGTTCTTGGGCGGGGATCATTTGCAAACTGAAATAAAACTCGTAACATATGTGTCTCAAGGTATAAATCACCGGCACAATATGAAACCATACGCGTTTAATGTTCTAATCAATAAACATTCAATTTTATAGCATCTCATGCATAAGCTTCTTTTTCATTGCTTCCAACATTGTTTTCATTGTTATGTTCTGTACCACTAACTGTCCATATCTCATTACCTTCAACTATTTTCCCTGGTAATTTTACCTCCGAATAAACATATTAAACCACTAGTTGTTTAGCTCGGAAGTCTTTAGCCCAAAACTAATAATTCACACACCTCTAGGTTGTCTACGCTTACTGTGTTTATTTTCTGTCCTCATATCGAAAAGTTACCTTTATAAAGATATCCTTCTTAAGGCCCACTTTTTTATTTTGTTTTTTAACTGAAGGCCATATTAAGAGAGCGCCATCTACGGAAATACATTTTAAGTTCAGGAATATACTCCTTGATCTTCTTTGGCATCCAAGGCCGCGATGGAAAAGGTCATATTTTGTGAATGACTAACTTTCCTCTACGTTTTCCCAAGAGTGAGCTGGTCGAAACCTATGAACCACGTTACCAAGTAAGGACTGGTCGAAACCTACGGACTACGTAACCAAGTAAAGGCTAGTCGAAACCTGTGGACCACATAACCAAGTAAGGGCTGGTCGAAACCTATGGGCTACTCTACCAAGGCACTTTTTTCGTGGGCTACAGACGCGCATCAACATCTCGGCCTCCACCATTTAATCTACAGGGTAGGTATGGTTCCTGCTCGCGGATGTTGCTCTGTTATAAATGACTGATATATGTAGCTTCAAGGCCAACTTTTCCCGTCGCCATGTCACTGCAAGGTGCATTCCGAAAACAGCAGCCCGCGGGCCAAACGAAAATTTCGTGCCGTTCCCTCACTGCAACTTTACGGATCAACCAAAGTAGCAGTTAGGGAAGACATTACGATTGAAAGTTGTTTGTGAACAAACTTAGTTTAGGGAGGAAAATATTTCACAAACATTTTAGTTTTGAAGTTTGTTTAATAAAGTCCATCAAATAAAAAAACGAAAATACTTCAACGTACACAAACACTAAACATATCAAACACAACATATAAACACTAAATATACACAATCACATATCAAAAACAACATGTCAAATACTAAACATATCAAATACAACATGTCAAACATTAAACATATCAAACACAACATGTCAAACATTAAACATATCAAACACAACATGTCAAACATTAAACATATCAAACACAACTTACATAAACACTAAACATATACAAACACAACATGTCAAACACTAAACATATCAAACACAACATGTCAAATACTAAACATATCAAACGCAACATGTCAAACATTAAACATATCAAACACAACATGTCCAATACTAGACATATCAAACACATGTCAAATACTAACATATCAAACACATGTCAAACATTAAACATATCAAACACATGTCAAATACTAAACATATCAAACACATGTCAAACATTAAACATATCAAACACAACATGTCAAACATTTAAACATATCAAATACATGTCAAACATTAAACATATACAAACACATCATGTCAAACAATAAACATATCAAACACATGTCCAATACTAGACATATCAAACACAACATGTCAAACATTAAACATATCAAACACAACATGTCAAATACTAAACATATCAAACACAACATGTCAAATATTAAACATATCAAACACAACTTACATAAACACTAAACATATCAAACACAACATGTCAAATACTAAACATATCAAACACAACATGTCAAACATTAAACATATCAAACACAACTTACATAAACACTAAACATATCAAACACAACATGTCAAATACAAAACGTCAAATACTAAACATATCAAACGCAACATGTCAAACATTAAACATATCAAACACAACATGTCCAATACTAGACATATCAAACACAACATGTCAAACATTAAACATATCAAACACGACATGTAAAATACTAAACATATCAAACACAACATGTCAAATATTAAACATATACAAACACAACATGTCAAACACTAAACATATCAAACACATGTCAAATACTAACATATCAAACACATGTCAAACATTAAACATATCAAACACATGTCAAATACTAAACATATCAAACACATGTCAAACATTAAACATATCAAACACAACATGTCAAACATTTAAACATATCAAATACAACATGTCAAACATTAAACATATACAAACACATCATGTCAAACAATAAACATATCAAACACATGTCCAATACTAGACATATCAAACACAACATGTCAAACATTAAACATATCAAACACAACATGTCAAATACTAAACATATCAAACGCAACATGTCAAACATTAAACATATCAAACACAACATGTCAAATACTAAACATATCAAACACAACATGTCAAATACTAAACATATCAGACACGACATGTCAAACATTAAACATATCAAACACGACATGTCAAATACTAAACATATCAAACACAACATGTCAAACATTAAACATATCAAACACAACTTACATAAACACTAAACATATCAAACACAACACGTCAAATACTAAACATATCAAACACAACATGTCAAACATTAAACATATCAAACACAACATGTCATATACTAAACATATCAAACAACTTTCACAAACACATGTCAAACATTAAACACAAATACAACATATAAAACATTAATAACCTTATATTACAAAGAAGCAGTTTAATATCAGATCTAACTGGTTGATCTACCCACAGTTTCTACTGTGAAGGTTGACTCACAACCAGATCTAACTGGTTGATCAACCCACAGTTTCTGCTGTGAAGGTTGACTCACAACCAGATCTAACTGGTTGATCAACCCACAGTTTCTGCTGTGAAGGTCGACTCACAACTAGATCTAACTGGTTGATCTACCCACTGTTTCTGCTGTGAAGGTTGACTCACAACCAGATCTAACTGGTTGATCAACCCATAGTTTCTGCTGTGAAGGTTGACTCACAACCAGATCTAACTGGTTGATCTACCCACAGTTTCTGCTGTGAAGGTTGACTCACAACCAGATCTAACTGGTTGATCTACCAACAATTTATTTAACGGTAATAAACTGGAACGAAATCAAATTGTAAAAACGTAGGCTGATATTTGGTGATTGAATTCGAACCAGCGACAAAGAAACTGTGAATCGAACGCCTTAACTACCAGGCCTCTGTTACATTAATAGCATAGATCTGTGAATTTGAACTTTATAAAAGTTTTGTTTTTAATAACAGATGTTCCATAATTCGGCTACGCAGATTTCGAAATTCATTTTTTTTCTATCATGTAATGTTGTTTTTTTTAAATTGGGAAGAAAAAAAACTTTCTTAGACCGAATTATTATTTCGTTTACCCCAATCAACATATTTTATTATTATGTTTGGGTTTTAGACCCTTCGATAACAATCTCAAGTCGCGATTGGTCTAGAGAAATCTATAGGCAATGGTTGTGAACAGTTCAAGCAAAACGAAATGTAACTAGATTTTAATGAAAATATTTAATTTATGTGAAAGTACATACGACGTTTTGTGAAAAATCTATAAGTGATCGTGGAGAACGGATATCAGTTTTTGATTCAGCAAACAGGAATTACTGTAGAACAAGTAAAAATACCATCGCAGGCCTGTGTAATTAGTACAGTGACCATCGATGATAAATTATTATACTTCATTCTGTTCACTTCTTCTAAAACTTTAAATTCACGTCAGGATATTAAAAATACATTACGAAACTGAGATTTATTTATTTAAATTAGAACATTAACCACAGCCATATACACATAAAGTCGAAAGTACTCGTAAAATCACACCAGACACTGTTCGTGTACAATCTCACGTAACCCTAATTCTAATGAAACTGTATAACTAGAGGTTGTCTTTCCATATCATCGACATCTTTCTGCTACATACCACGCGCAAGCCGGGAATGTCGGTCTGTGTGACGTTCTGTTACGTCATACTGTACAGCGTATTAATTTCATCGACACTCAAACTGCAGTGTGTCACAATGAACGTCATACGAAGAATATTTCAATTTTAACTTCTTTTTTATTTGCAAGGTGGTCAAAAGACAGCACTGTTCTCAGAAAATATTCATCAAGCTTGTGAACCAAACGTAATTCGAGCACTAAAAACCGAAAATACACGATCGTGAAGCTGATTCCACGTAACAAACTGATTAGAAGTGAACATTAACAAACAGTGAATAAAACTAATACCTACAGTTATCGAAATTATTTCGGGAACTTTGTAGTTAATGTTCAAAAAACGTAGGGGTGGGAGGCAGTATATATCTTATGTCACTACATCTTTCTAGCGTCTCATAAAACAGATGAACTATATGTTTATAATCCAGTTTTGTTCACGTATCAAGTCAAGAAATGTTAACCCACAATACATGTTTGAGAAGTACCACGTCTCGTGCTCGGACCTTGTTACACTGTTAAGTTATTTAGCAAAGAAAGGGGCCTTTTGTGGGAACCAGTAAGAGCCACTTGCTAGGGTCATATTTAATGATCATCTCCTTCCTACCAGTCGGTCATCCAGGTAAGGGGAAAGTTACTTAGTGTGCTGCCATAACAACCGCAAAACATTCTTTTAAGTCAGCGAGTGGCGTCTGCTGGGGACCATCCACAAAGTGATCTCCCGTGTAAACTAAACCCTCGCCTGAAATCCACGAAATAAATTGCACGGCCAAAGGGTGATTTTTCACAATTCTCTAAAGTTTGTGTAGAGGGCGCAAATTTAATTTATTTGGTTATAGCAGCAGATAAAATCTTCAACGAATTAATTAACCTGTAATAAAACAACACTGTGTGTAACGATTAATAGACCTTTTTTTGGGGTCTTGATTTTTAAAATAACCTGTTTACGTTAAGTCTGACTTTAACTATCAGAGACACCTATTCATAATTTTCGTACAATCGCAGACTTCACTACCAACAGTTGTCGTCGAAGTATTTAGTCATTTTTTTTTAAATTACCATTTCCGACTTTCAAATAAACAAAAATACACCTTGAAGAAAAATCTCTATAGCTTGAAGACTATGTCCTCAGTCACATTTAGTCTACAAAGTTAGGTCAGAAGTTTTCAACAACCTGTTTATGTGAAACGAGCTATAGTTTTTTGAAGTTCAATTGATCTGATCAACAACTGTTCAAACACGGCAGAATCGTAACTGCCACAATATTCGATGTGAAAACACTTTGATGAAATCAGCCGTTTTCTCAACAAAAAAATGTGGGACACTCCGGTAATTAATCACAATATTTTATTCTAAATTTTGTTTAATTGCGTACAGCATAGGAGCACGAAAAACAGTCAAGTCATGGACCAACATAAAATCCCAACCAGTTTGGATTTGACTATTTCAAGCTTCGACTAAAACTTCTGGAATAATCGCAGACTTCAGTGCCAACAGTTGTTACCGTTGCTGAAATATACTGTAAACATTTGAGAAAATCACTATTTCTGAGTTTTTAAAAAATACATCGTGAAAACATTACAGTGCAAGTATAGATAGGCAGAAGGACTTAAAAATGGAGAGACAGATACAATACAGACCACCCAGAATTGTCGTCAGACCTTCATGATACCAATGTACCTGCGTAACTACAAGCAGGACGAAAAGTTCCCGGATTTAAGAGCGGAACAACATTCCCTGTAACACAATTCATATTTCACTGTCTGTTGTACTCAGACTCATTTCGATTACAGAGTTGGGTCACAAATGATTTGACTCCCTATTATTGGTAGCTTACGTCATATTACCACATCACTAACGAGAGACAAATATAAAAACATAAGATGACCAATGAGAGCATTTTTCTCTACAGTATGGTACTAGTACCTTTTGTCATTTGGAAAACGTTAAAACTAAATAAAGAATGAAAGTTTCACTCCACATGTAAACATGAGAAGTTAGGTTAACAATACTGGCCCCTCTCCATAGAGTAAACACGAGATGTTAGGTTAACAACACTGGCCCTTTCCACTTTCCATGGAGTAAACACGAGAAGTTAGGTTAACAACACTGGCCCTTTCCATATTGTAAACATGAGAAGTTAGGTTAACAACACTGGCCCTTTCCATATAGTAAACATGAGAAGTTAGGTTAACAATACTGGCCGTTTCCATATAGTAAACGTGAGAAGTTAGGTTAACAACACTGGCCCTTTTCTATACAGTAAACATGAAAAGTTAGGTTAACAACACTAGCCCTTTCCATATAGTAAACATGAAAAGTTGGGTTAAAAATACCGGCCCTTTCCATATAGTAAACATGAGAAGTTAGGTTAACAACACTGGCCCTTTCCATATAGTAAACATGAGAAGTTAGGTTAACAACACTGGCCCCTCTCCATAGAGTAAACACGAGATGTTAGGTTAACAACACTGGCCCTTTCCACTTTCCATAGAGTAAACACGAGAAGTTAGGTTAACAATACTGGCAGTTTCCATATAGTAAACATGAGAAGTTAGGTTAACAACACTGGCCCTTTCCATATAGTAAACATGAGAAGTTAGGTTAACAACACTGGCCGTTTCCATATAGTAAACACGAGAAGTTAGGTTAACAACACTGGCCCTTTCCATAAAGTAAACATGAAAAGTTGGGTTAACAACACTGGCCCCTCTCCATAGAGTAAACACGAGATGTTAGGTTAACAACACTGGCCCTTTCCACTTTCCATGGAGTAAACACGAGAAGTTAGGTTAACAACACTGGCCCTTTCCATATAGTAAACACGAGAAACTAGGTTAACAACACTGGCCCTTTCCATATAGTAAACACGAGAAACTAGGTTAACAACACTGGCCCTTTCCATATAGTAAACATGAAAAGTTGGGTGAACAATACCGGCCGTTTCCATAGAGTAAACACGAGAAACTAGGTTAACAATACTGGTCCTTTTCCATGAAGTAAACACGAGAAACTAGGTTAACAATACCGGCCCTTTCCATATAGTAAACATGAGAAGTTAGGTTAACAACACTGGCCCTTTCCATATAGTAAACATGAGAAGTTAGGTTAACAACACTGGCCCCTCTCCATAGAGTAAACACGAGATGTTAGGTTAACAACACTGGCCCTTTCCACTTTCCATGGAGTAAACACGAGAAGTTAGGTTAACAACACTGGCCCTTTCCATATTGTAAACATGAGAAGTTAGGTTAACAACACTGGCCCTTTCCATATAGTAAACATGAGAAGTTAGGTTAACAATACTGGCCCTTTCCATATAGTAAACATGAAAAGTTAGATTAACAACACTGGCCCTTTCCATATAGTAAACATGAAAAGTTGGGTTAACAACACTGGCCCCTCTCCATAGAGTAAACACGAGATGTTAGGTTAACAACACTGGCCCTTTCCACTTTCCACAGAGTAAACACGAGAAGTTAGGTTAACAATACTGGCCGTTTCCATATAGTAAACATGAGAAGTTAGGTTAACAACACTGGCCCTTTCCATATAGTAAACATGAGAAGTTAGGTTAACAACACTGGCCCTTTCCATATAGTAAACATGAAAAGTTGGGTTAACAATACCGGCCCTTTCCATATAGTAAACATGAGAAGTTAGGTTAACAATACTGGTCCTTTTCCATAAAGTAAACACGAGAAACTAGATTAACAATACCGGCCCTTTCCATATAGTAAACATAAGAAGTTAGGTTAACAACACTGGCCGTTTCCATACAGTAGACATGACAAGTTAGGTTAACAATACTGGGCGTTTCCATAGAGTAAACACGAGAAACTAGGTTAACAATACCAGCCCTTTCCAGAAAGTAAACATGAAAAGTTAGGTTAACAACACTGGCCCTTTCCATTTTCCATAGAGTAAACACGAGATGTTAGGTTAACAATACTGGCCGTTTCCATATAGTAAACATGAGAAGTTAGGTTAACAACACTGGCCCTTTCCATATAGTAAACATGAGAAGTTAGGTTAACAACACTGGCCGTTTCCATATAGTAAACATGAAAAGTTAGGTTAACAACACTAGCCCTTTCCATATAGTAAACATGAAAAGTTAGGTTAACAATACTGGCCCTTTCCATAGAGTAAACACGAGAAACTAGGTTAACAATACTGGCCCTTTCCATATAGTAAACATGAGAAGTTAGGTTAACAACACTGGCCGTTTCCATATAGTAAACATGAAAAGTTAGGTTAACAATACTGGCCCTTTCCATAGAGTAAACATGAGAAGTTAGGTTTACAATACTGGCCGTTTCCATAGAGTAAACACGAGAAACTAGGTTAACAATACTGGCCCTTTCCATAGAGTAAACATGAGAAGTTAGGTTTACAATACTGGCCGTTTCCATAGAGTAAACACGAGAAACTAGGTTTACAATACTGGCCGTTTCCATATAGTAAACATGAGAAGTTAGGTTAACAACACTGGCCGTTTCCATATAGTAAACATGAAAAGTTAGGTTAACAACACTAGCCCTTTCCATATAGTAAACATGAGAAGTTAGGTTAACAATACTGGCCCTTTCCATAGAGTAAACATGAGAAGTTAGGTTTACAATACTGGCCGTTTCCATAGAGTAAACACGAGAAACTAGGTTAACAATACCGGACTTTTCCAGAAAATAAACATGAAAAGTTAGGTTAACAACACTGGCCCTTTCCACTTTCCATAGAGTAAACAAGAGAAACTAGGTTAACGATACCGGCCCTTTCCATATGGTAAACATGAGAAGTTAGGTTAACAACACTGGCCGTTTCCATACAGTAAACATGAGAAGTTAGGTTAACAACACTGGCCGTTTCCATACAGTAAACATGAGAAGTTAGGTTAACAACACTGGCCGTTTCCATACAGTAAACATGAGAAGTTAGGTTAACAATACTGGCCGTTTCTTCCAGAGTGATTTCAGTTAAATATTTGTGAATTCCACGAGTTAAATTCCAGTTATCGATATAGGTTTTAATTTTTCACTTCACGTTTCACTAAAACCGTTTCCCGCTCTTCAGTGTACACAATGAAAGACTATTTCAGTTCTAGTCAATGTACATAATGAGAAACTATTTCAGTTCTAGTCAATGTACATAATGAGAGACTATTTCAGTTCTAGTCAATGTACATAATGAGAGACTATTTCAGTTCTAGTCAATGTACATAATGAGAGACTATTTCAGTTCTAGTCAATGTACAGAATGAGAAACTATTTCAGTTCTAGTCAATGTACAGAATGAGACACTATTTCAGTTCTGGTCAATGTACATAATGAGAGACTATTTCAGTTCTAGTCAATGTACAGAATGAGAAACTATTTCAGTTCTAGTCAATGTACAGAATGAGACACTATTTCAGTTCTGGTCAATGTACATAATGAGAGACTATTTCAGTTCTAGTCAATGTACACAATGAAAGACTATTTCAGTTCTAGTCAATGTACATAATGAGAGACTATTTCAGTTCTAGTCAATGTACAGAATGAGACACTATTTCAGTTCTAGTCATGTAATATTTATGCAAGACCTTCATTATATACAATTTCTCTGCCACTTATTACTAGCTATTATCAGAATGTAGTTGTTGTTTCATGAACTAAAAACGATAAGTGTTAGAAAATTCGTCGTGTTTTTCTTTCCTGGTGTATTTAAATAATATGGATAATTTGGTGTGGAAAGTCTCCCTTTCTTCAATACAAACGAACTATCTATGCTTACAACGAACAACAACATCGATTTTTTAACATATATATTACTAAATGTGGGACAATTTCATAAAGAAAATATAATATATTACAATAAAAAACAAAACGAGAAAGTACAACAACTAAAAATGTCACATCATGTCGCTTCCCAGTGGCTCAGCTGTAATATGAAAAAGGGTTACAACACCCATCGGTGTCACACCCCAGAAAGCCCTTAAGCAGCTTCGTGCTTAACAACAAATTAAATGTGTACGGTAGGTATTTAATATTAAGAGATGCGATCAAGAAATTATACTCACCAGGTGGATGGCTGCGATAAGACCCGTACTGATTTGAGCCTCCGGTTTCCATGGAAACGGGCTCTCGTGGCGCTCGATCTGAATTCACAAAAGAACTTGTTTTAAAACAAAAAGAATCTCGTGACAAAATCACGTTAATTAACAAACTATTATAAGTTTACCATAAAAAAATATTTGTATGCTCTTTCAACGCCACCTACTGTTACATATTGTACACTAATGCGTTAGGACTAAATCACTGTAAGTGCGTTGTTGATGATATAATCACTTTTACTGATACAAATTAATTAATAACACTGTAAAAACATACGTCTCGAGTTGCTTAGTAACAGTAAATGTTCATCAAGTTGTCACTTTATTTAGGAAAAGAAATGTTTACTTGATATGTTATTTAGTAATTGAAGTCCACCTCTCTAAAACCATCAACTGACTTGTAACACTTCTAGAAGTATGAAAATTGTGCTCACCTTTTGGACTGACAAGATCTTGTGGATAAATAGTGTAAGGTGGCGGAGGGGACTCTGGAAGAGGACAACAAAAAACAAAACATTTCAAGTTACGTTCAGACACTGCATGTGGTAAGTTTCTGATTCGATATTCTGAAACCTTTGCAACATATATGTTATGGTTGTTTTTTACTAACAACGTTATTTTTAAAAACCATAGATTAGTTCATATAATAGCAAGAAGATCGCCTACAGTTATTGATATACGCCCTTTAAAATAACAAAAATAACAGTTACGCCAGATTATAAACAAATAAAGTGTAGCTGTGAAACAACTTACACTGAAACAGTCAATAAAGTAGTACAATGTAAAAACACATCAAAACAGTCATAAACTAGAGAACATACATAACAATTAATGTTAGATTCTGTTCTAAGAGGTTATGAGTTATTGTTGGCCCCTCTGTTGTAACAGATTACAAGGTATTGTATGAAACAAATGTTTACTTTAAGTACTAATATACTATTTAATAAAGGCTTCTGTAGGAAACACGAATGTTTCTTTGAATTGGTAACATGCTACTTAATAAAGACTTTTATACGAAACAGTCATGTTTATTTTAACTACTAACATGCTACTTAATAGACTTCTGTACGAAACAGCCATGTTTATTTTAACTACTAACATGCTACTTAATAAAGACTTCTGTACGAAACAGCCATGTTTATTTTAACTACTAACATGCCATTTAATAAAATAATTCTGTATGAAATTTTAATTGTTAACTTGTCAAATAAAAACAAGAACTATTCAACATGTAGTTATTAATATGTTTTATCATCAGTATACATTTAGATTTTTATATTAGTCAGTTTGTCTTAGAAAACATTTTGTATCGATGAATTTAAACGAGATAAGGACACATTTGGATACTGTGGTTACTCGTTCATGCCAAACCATTGATTTTTGAACCAATTTCTCAAAAACGTACACTATAGTAAAACAATAAACCCGATTTTCTTCAAAGCTGATAAAAAACATAACAATAATCCATATTTTAAATCGCTTTTTAAACCAGGTGTGGGCCGATAAATGAGCACCGGAATATTACGTTATCAGTTATCGACGGTTTCTTTTGTTGAAATCGATAATTTATATTGTTCTTGTTGCGATCTACACTGCTCGAAGTTCGGATTTTTCTAAGGATGACCATGTTACGGTTACACAACTCTGAAAGTGGCTACAAAGGCCACTGCTGTCACGGTTACACAACTCTCACCGTGGTTACAAAGGCCACCCTGTCAAGTGAATTTTCTGTGTTCTTACATCACACTTGTCAAAACAGAATGCATCGATGCTGGTTTCCTAATATTTAGGAACCATGGTTACGGTCGATGCTGCGTACAAAGGCTGACAATGGTTTATAATGATGACCCCCGACCTTTGAAGCAGAAAGTCGTCCTCAAGTTGACTTTTACAGAAAAAGATGAACATTTTTATGTGGTAAAGTTAACTATTATATGTCTAAAAACATTTATTAGTATAACCAAATGTCATTTAAATTAGTATGTATTATTACACTGCTAAGCCTTTGAAAACGAACAAAAACAGTTTTCTTTTATGACTATTATCCACTCAATTCCTTCAAGTCAGTAATATTTAGCGATATTTGTAACAAATACTGACAAAATAAACATCACATGTCAATCAAATTTTAAATTTTCAGTACTTTAAATTTGTTACCCACTCTACTAATAAACATTGGTACTCAAACACCTTATGCAAACAATCTTACTGGGATCGATACCAGTAAAAACATTTCAAAACAAAATACGGGAATAATGTACCAACAATTATATATCGGTAGAGTTGTAGATATCACACAAATTAATAATGTAACCAGTTCTTCATACACATAGATAACTACAGGAATATCTTACTGTATAATATAACCAGTTCTATATACACATAGATAACTACAGGAATATCTTACTGTATAATGTAACCAGTTCTATATACACATAGATAACTACAGGAATATCTTACTGTATAATGTAACCAGTTCTATATACACATAGATAACTACAGGAATATCTTACTGTATAATATAACCAGTTCTATATACACATAGATAACTACAGGAATATCTTACTGTATAATGTAACCAGTTCTTCATACACATACATAACTACAGGAATATCTTACTGTATAATGTAACCAGTTCTATATACACATAGATAACTACAGGAATATCTTACTGTATAATGTAACCAATTCTATATACACATAGATAACTACAGGAATATCTTACTGTATAATATAACCAGTTCTTCATACACATACATAACTACAGGAATATCTTACTGTATAATGTAACCAGTTCTATATACACATAGATAACTACAGGAATATCTTACTGTATAACATAACCAGTTCTATATACACATAGATAACTACAGGAATATCTTACTGTATAATGTAACCAGTTCTATATACACATACATAACTACAGGAATATCTTACTGTATAATGTAACCAGTTCTATATACACATAGATAACTACAGGAATATCTTACTGTATAATATAACCAGTTCTATATACACATAGATAACTACAGGAATATCTTACTGTATAACATAACCAGTTCTATATACACATAGATAACTACAGGAATATCTTACTGTATAATGTAACCAGTTCTATATACACAATAACTACAGGAATATCTTACTGTATAATGTAACCAGTTCTATATCACATAGATAACTACAGGAATATCTTACTGTATAACATAACCAGTTCTATATACACATAGATAACTACAGGAATATCTTACTGTATAATGTAACCAGTTCTTCATACACATACATAACTACAGGAATATCTTACTGTATAACATAACCAGTTCTATATACACATAGATAACTACAGGAATATCTTACTGTATAATGTAACCAGTTCTATATACACATAGATAACTACAGGAATATCTTACTGTATAATGTAACCAGTTCTATATACACATAGATAACTACAGGAATATCTTACTGTATAATGTAACCAGTTCTATATACACATAGATAACTACAGGAATATCTTACTGTATAATGTAACCAGTTCATATACACATAGATAACTACAGGAATATCTTACTGTATAATAAACCAGTTCTATATACACATAGATAACTACAGGAATATCTTACTGTATAATGTAACCAGTTCTTCATACACATACATAACTACAGGAATATCTTACTGTATAATGTAACCAGTTCTATATACACATAGATAACTACAGGAATATCTTACTGTATAATGTAACCAATTCTATATACACATAGATAACTACAGGAATATCTTACTGTATAATGTAACCAGTTCTTCATACACATACATAACTACAGGAATCTTACTGTATAATGTAACCAGTTCTATATACACATAGATAACTACAGGAATATCTTACTGTATAATGTAACCAATTCTATATACACATAGATAACTACAGGAATATCTTACTGTATAATATAACCAGTTCTTCATACACATACATAACTACAGGAATATCTTACTGTATAATGTAACCAGTTCTATATACACATAGATAACTACAGGAATATCTTACTGTATAACATAACCAGTTCTATATACACATAGATAACTACAGGAATATCTTACTGTATAATGTAACCAGTTCTATATACACATACATAACTACAGGAATATCTTACTGTATAATGTAACCAGTTCTATATACACATAGATAACTACAGGAATATCTTACTGTATAATATAACCAGTTCTATATACACATAGATAACTACAGGAATATCTTACTGTATAACATAACCAGTTCTATATACACATAGATAACTACAGGAATATCTTACTGTATAATGTAACCAGTTCTATATACACATAGATAACTACAGGAATATCTTACTGTATAATGTAACCAGTTCTATATACACATAGATAACTACAGGAATATCTTACTGTATAATGTAACCAGTTCTATACACATAGATAACTACAGGAATATCTTACTGTATAATGTAACCAGTTCTATATACACATAGATAACTACAGGAATATCTTACTGTATAATATAACCAGTTCTATATACACATAGATAACTACAGGAATATCTTACTGTATAATGTAACCAGTTCTTCATACACATACATAACTACAGGAATATCTTACTGTATAATGTAACCAGTTCTATATACACATAGATAACTACAGGAATATCTTACTGTATAATGTAACCAGTTCTATATACACATAGATAACTACAGGAATATCTTACTGTATAATATAACCAGTTCTATATACACATAGATAACTACAGGAATATCTTACTGTATAACATAACCAGTTCTATATACACATAGATAACTACAGGAATATCTTACTGTATAATGTAAACAGTTCTATATACACATAGATAACTACAGGAATATCTTACAGTATAATGTAACCAGTTCTATATACACATAGATAACTACAGGAATATCTTACTGTATAACATAACCAGTTCTATATACACATAGATAAGTAAAGGAATATATTACTGTATAATATAACCAATTCTATATACACATAGATAACTACAGGAATATCTTACTGTATAATATAACCAGTTCTATATACACATAGATAACTACAGGAATATCTTACAGTATAATGTAACCAGTTCTATATACACATAGATAACTACAGGAATATCTTACTGCATAATCTAACTAGTTCTATACACACATAGATAACTACAGGAGTCTCCAACTGTAAAATGTGACCAATTCTATATAAATACAGGTAACTAAAGTCAGTTTTATATAATGTAACCAATTCTATATAAATACAGGTGTCTAAAGTAATTCAATTCTATATAATGTAACCAGTTCTATGTAAATACAGGTAACTAAAGTAAATCAGTTCTATATAATGTAACCAGTTCTATATAAATTCAGGTAACTAAAATAAGTTGGTTGTATATAATGTAACCAGTTCTTGATAAATACAGGTAACTAAAGTCAATTCTGTATAATGTAACCAGTTCTTGATAAATACAGGTAACTAAAGTCAATTCTGTATAATGTAACTAGTTCTATATAAATACAGGTAACTAAAGTGAGTCAGTTCTATACAATGTAACCATTTCTGTAATTGATTTCCAAAGGATACTCTTACTTTCACCTGCTAACTACCATTAACAATAACAATCAATTCAATTATACAGTTTAGAGGTTATCTTAAACCACGTGGACTGTATAATTAGCGTGGTGGGTCTAATCTATATTTTTATTTTGTTCTTTCTAGTTTCATCTAATTTGCATCTTCACCTGGTTGTTAACAATCAAACTTATTATTGAAAATTGTAACGATCGGTTTCCTTCCGGTCTGGGAACGTGGCGACATGGAAGTTCGCAGCCACACTGGCGAGAGTTGATAATTGTCCACACACATGTAGCCGACATCGGCGCCACATCCTAATTGTGGTTCGCTCGTTAAGTAAGCTACACTTCACAGACAGTGCAATAAAGGTGTACAAACATTTGGCGTCTGTCTGTCCACTCACGTGGGACAAACATGCAGGTAGTGAGGTCAGAGGTTAGTCACCATTCCTCTGGCTCCTACCACGGGAAGTTCCCAACTGGTCATCAATAATAATCGAGGTTGTAATGGGATTTGCTGCTTTACTTTTGTTAACTGTTTAGTTTTAGCAATTTTTTCAGTCAAAGCTAGCAGTTTTTTTAGCATTTGTTTTGTTCTTGCACAGTTCAAGAAATTAAACCTACTTACAACGAGTTAAACTTTATGTTCCATAATATCAATGTCATTCAGCCAACTTTATTTAGAGTTGAAAGATAATTGTCTCTTTACATTTATTATAATTTCGGCAACTAATTATATAAATATGTATATTTTAAGTTAAAAATTAAATAGAACTTGAACATACATCCAGTTCTACAGAAAGTACTGCCCACGCTAATCAGCGCGCCACACCGTCGCTCGTGTTACCCGCTGGGGCTCGAGAACATACTATTTCAACAAGCGACCTGTCTTACCTAAAAACACAGTCCAATTTGTTCGAAGTACAATCAGAACGAGCAAAGCAAATAAGTTTAAACTGTGTCCACATAAATTTTAAAACTTGAGAAATTAATAACCTCAATACTTTATTCAGTAATAAACATGTTTCACCAAAAATAGTGGGGCTTTCGTTAAAACTTTCTAGTTTTATAAAGAAAGGTCAAATGTTACAAGTAAGTAAATCCTACACTTGCGTTCTATACACGTAGAAGAAATACTATAAAAACATACGAACTTTAGTACAACTAGCAACGAACAATAGAATAATGTGATAAAACTGTGGGTTTAGCTATTTATCTTCTATTTTCAGATACGTGAAAGCTTTGTGTAAATGAAAACACCCAGAACACTCTAATATCCTTTCGTGTTTTATTTCGTTTACGTCAACACCAGTGTTGTTTTTCTTTACTTCCACCGACAAGGACGAGAACCTTCGATAGGCGGGTTACTTTCGACATAACAATGTAGAAGTAACGCCTCACCTGTGCCAAACACGTAGTGACAGAACAAATCAATGGTGTGGCGTCTCCTAGACTATCACCATCTACACATATTAATCCACACCAATCACGTTGACGAACAGAATCACGAACAGGCTGTGTGTATAAACATGTTTGCAATACGTATCCTAGTTTAGAATCAGTAGATATTTCTTGTGTTTGTAACTGTGATTGTGTTTTATACATAATTAGAAATCATTCAAACGTAATAAGTAACCTCGAAACTAAACCTATAAATGTTCTCATTCTGACAAAACTTAATTTTTACTGTTGTCTCATGAACTTGTGTCGGTGGGCTATTGTTTTTCTGCCGTTAGCCCTCACCAATTGGATGTTTTTACACATTTTCGTGAGTACAACATAAATACTGTGTAACAGTGGCATATGTAATTACAATAGTTAATATGTGTGTACAAATTAATGAATATAACATATTTCATACTTTTGTACACATTTATTATTTTCTGTTACTTAAAAAAACGTAAGCTTAATGAGAAACTTGTTATATGCAAATTATCGTTTTTAAAAGAAAAACTAATTTTCCACACATTTCATTATAATATGATACAATTAGTTTTGTTTGTTAACACTAACGTTACGATAAGAGCCACCGTGTATTCACTCTAGCCTACTTGGCCTCGAACAATAACCATTCTAATGTGATAATCCTTTCCACCTCACCACCCACAAAAAACCAGAAGTAGTAAGTCAGTTTTGTCCAACAAGGAGGACTTGAATGTTCTACACATTGGAAGAAAAACTGGAAACCGAATTATGAGAAGTTTATATTTTGTTTCCAATTCACGCCAGTCATTATTTGTCTAAAGTAGACATTGATAAAAAGAATTTACAGCCAAATAACTTCAGACAATATTATGTGTTTATGTCCTTTGTTTTATACTGACAATGATAATTCTAATTCGTACAATAATACGCCTTCGTGGATTTAAAGTAATATTTGTAATTGAAAATATACAGAACATTTAATATGTTCATAGTATTGTTTCCATATTAAATTCGTCCACGGTATCCACATACGGGTGTTTTCTCGTGGCAAAGACATATTAACAAATCTTCTGTGTCCACCAAAGGGAATCATGTAAATGTATGTATATTTAAAAAAAAGTGTTTTTTTAAGATAAAAAATTATACAGTTTCTAAAACGTTAATGTAAAAAGTGAGGGGGAATTGGACTATTTCGTGTTCTAATAACAATAAAAAATTCTTCGTATCAGAACTTTTCAAAATCTTCACTTTAAATAAATAAATATTACTCTTGTTTTTCCAGTTACGAATTACAGTTCTTGTCAGCCCATATATATTACAAGTAATATGGAACCTTATATGAGGAGTGATACTTGCGAAGGGAAAGTTAGACTGTATGACATTGCAATAAAGACTGGATGAGTGGTGGTGTGCAGAGGGTGTATACCTCCTGTGGGTGGTAGAGAAATCCATGCTCACCACTACTCATAACTTAAATTGTAGAGTATTCGGTTCGTTCACTGGAAAAGTAGTAACGTAAGTTCTAATGCACGTATTTTAGAAACATTATGTCAACCTTGGTAAGTTAAATAATTCGTACAAATAACTTATAAACCACAGACTTATTCTTACAATACAGTACACTGATTATTACTAATTGCTCAATAAGCTTTATAAACGTATGAAGTCCCAACTGGACAATAAGAATCCATCTGACATGTGAGATACTAACCAGGTTTATACAGCCTACTCCAATGGAACGGGTTACAACAAATGGAAGTAAGTTCATTCGCAGATTCACACCAATGAAGACTCTTCAACTCGAAAGGTTGCCAAACGTCGGGCCACCTCCACAACTGGCAGCAGATAACATGTGGCTGACTAGTCCGTCGCCCGAGACGCAAATCTCCGCGTGGAACAAGCACGCACCCCGACGGCTCAGCCCCATGGCTCTCGACAGCTTGTACGAGAGCCTCCAGTTGGACCTCTTTAAGTCTTTTTAACACAGAATGCACAACTGATTTCATTTCCTGATGATTTTCCATTTTACACACGGCTTCATCATCGGCAACGGTCAGTACTATCCGCTGTTTCCACAACCGTTTCACTAAAGCGTTCCGCCTAGACCGAAACATGAACGAGCAGCATAATTCGTGAGAGTTCTTTGCCTTTCTGCTTGTGGTGGCATTCACACCCGTGTTGTCTGAAATAATGCTTAAATCATACACTGAAAAATAACTTTTACTCTGGTGTTAGGATAAATATTAGCTAAATATTTAAAGAATACTTAAATATTCAAAACCATGACAAGGAGTTAACACTTCACTCCAAAACACTGGCCGCTCAAATCGAGACTGTGTCAACACTCACCATGTCACAAACAAACGAGTCTAAACAGATTTCACATATTACATTCGTACACGTTTAGAAACTCACGTCGTATCTACATCGTCGCTTCCACAAGCCTGAAATACCACTAAGCACAGTGGGCTTTCCCAGAAGGGGGGAATTGGTATAACTATATGTAACAAAAGATACTTTGTAACTCTAAATACCATATTATTTGTTTCAGTATTTTCGTTTTTAAACTTAATTTAATTAATTAATTTAAGCTGTTGTAATTCTTTAACAAATTACTATACTTCTTTGAACACGAATCTATCATAAATACCAAAATTCTTACTTAAACTACCTATTTTATAATGGAATCAACCCTGATGTAAGTGATTGGGCAGCTCCAGCTATTCTTAGCTGCTATTGGCTAGATTCGCGTACATTCGTGTCTAGACATTTTGGCGCGGCAGGAACAGATGCGATTGTTACGCAAATAATAGATCAAATTATTCTCAGAGATTTGTACAAATATGTTGAGAACTCTAGAATTATATATATGTCAGTCTAGTCCTTTTCAAACAGTTTCCGAAAGAATAAAACACTTGTTGAAATCCTTTGAATTTACCCGTTTTGTTACGATTCAGAAGTTACGTGGCTTTTCTCAAATTACTATTTAATGTCACCACAAATATATTAGTAACTGTATGTTACTTCCCTCCACTAAAAGCTGTTTGAACTGGACACACACCTAATTAGCTAATATTATAGTAATATATGCTTATTATAACATGATAAGTTAGTTTAAATACTTCTGAGATTATATAAGTTATTATCTTTACTCGTTTGCGTTTTGTTTGTTTGTTTTTCGTGGGGTGATTAGAATTTAGAGATAATCTCTTCAATATTTTTAAGTGGGTTTGTTTGTTTTGAATTTAAGCACAAAATTGCATGAGGGGCTATTTCTGATCTGCCCACGATGAGTATCAAATCACGGTTTCTAGCGTTCAAAATCTGCGGACATACCGCTTTGCTATTAGGGAGCACTTTGGGTGAGCCATGTTTTGTTTGTTTGTTTTTGAATTTTGCGCAAAGCTACACGAGAGCTATCTACGCTACAGGGGTCCCAGTTATTCATTACCACCTACTGCCAACTTTTAGGATACTCTTTTACCAACAAATAGTGGGACTAATCGTCATATTATAAAGCCCCCAAGGCTGAAAGAGCAAACATGTTAGGTGTCACGGGGATTCGAACTCACAACATTCAGATGGAGAAGTAGAACGTCCTTCCCATCAACCAATGTAAGCTCTTGGGCTACTCTTGTCTAACCTAATAGTGCTTGTCACCTTTATAACGCACCCACGAGCTCAAAGTGCAGAGCACGACTTTTTTTTTTCAGATAATGAGACACGAATGTCAGACTTACAGACTCATAGTTCGACACGCTTACATTTCTTTCAGGAAATAAATTTTTATGTTTGCTGTAAAAAGAGAAAACTAAAATCCTGACACATAACATACGTTAAAAGTTTCAAAATGGTTTGATATTGCTTTCTGGTGCTTAATCGAGGGTACTTATAAGGGGAAGTCCAGTTAATATGAAAGTAAAGTGTGTGTGTTTTTTTTTGTTTTTTTTAGTAAAGTCACCTCGGGATGTCTACTGAGTCCACTGCTGGGAATCGAACTCCTGAGTTTAGCGTTGTAAGTCCCTAAACTTACCGCTGTTCTAGCAGAGAACGTAAAAGAAAAATACCTGGTTTGATATCAATGTTGGTGCAAAGTGAAACTCGCAAAATGGTATTAGAATTTAAAAGAATAGTTTCTATTTAAAGTTTCACGAGTATTTAGTTTGTATTAAAACTGGTGAGTTAATATTCGGTGATTAACTTTAATCTTGTGCAAAAATAAATAAATCGAAGCAATAAAACAACACAGATGAGGCCTAATACATAATTGTGAATGCCTTTTCCTCTTCTAGTGCAATGAGATTTACTTTGAATATTTATTTAATTATTACAAGAGGTCGTGAGTTTCCAGTTTTCCTAAGAATCTTTGAAATATGTCTTTTCATCAAGTTTAACGAAGTTATATCTTTCGACCACAAAAGAAATCCTTCACAGACAAATAAGTATAAATAGAAATCAAGCTCTTATCAAATGTTACGCCGAAAATATTCGTACTTCAAGTGATTAAATTAATTGAAGACAACTTCATATTTCACTTTGGAGGTACAGGTTCATATATTTAACATATTAGTTACATATATATATATATATATATTGTGTTTTTATTTATTTGTTGTGTAATTGTATGTCATAGATTCTCTGTTGTTTTTTTTGTCAGAGTTAGAATTTTAGGAGTTTATTTCAGAAAAATACATTTTATTCAATTTTGAGCTTTATGTATACAAAGTTACATAGTACGTTACATCTATTAAATATTATAAATAACAGGGTGAAATACATATTAACTGACATGAAATGTTAAAACTTCATTAAAACAGCGTAATTTTGACAGTAACCATATATTTAAAAGTTATGACTTAAACATAATTATGCCAAACATTGTTCTTAAACAGCATTTACAGTTTACTTTCCACCAACCAACAAATATCTTAAGGTGACACCACCCTTCAACACCCTCCATCTCATCGACCACGAGAAAACCCAAACAGTCCAGCAACTTCCATATTTTGACCTTTCATCCTTTTAGAATATTCAACATTGTCTAAAGCGTCAACCTGCCAAAGTTATTTGAGACTGACTTAATTAATAGGCTAGGTATAATTAACCAAGATGTTTTACAAAGTAGAAATAGGGTTATGCTAAATTAGGAGATTCCCCATAGTTCAGTGTTTACATGCATATTTTGGTTGAGATTGGCCCGATAGACTTCAGAGGAGTTAGGGTACACAAACAGACACATTTCGTCTCTCCCTCTATTTATATGTATATATAGGTTATAGGTTTTGGAAAATAAACGGTTATATTACAGTTCCAGTCTGTGTTTCTGTGCACTAAATTATTTTTACAAATCAAACACAAAGAACTATAAACATCCAATAAACTCACGTGCATATTTTAATACAGTCACACGTATATTCTCATAAAGTTACATGTATATTTTTATGAGGGGTCACACATACATTTTCATCAAGTCACATACTTTAATAAAGTTATATGTGTATTTTAATAAGAGGTCGCGTATATTAGGATATTTATAGTTTTCCACAAATAACACTGATTATCTCACAATATTCCAAACGATATCAAAATGAGGTGGTAAGTTTCAATCAAGTTTATCGCCAAAACCAAAAATTTTTTGTTTTTGTTTTGGAATTTCGCACAAAGCTACTCGAGGGCTATCTGTGCTAGCCGTCCCTAATTTAGCAGTGTAAGACTAGAGGGAAGGCAGCTAGTCATCACCACCCACCGCCAACTCTTGGGCTACTCTTTTACCAACGAAAAGTGGGATTGACCGTCACATTATACACCCCCACGGCTGGGAGGGCGAGCATGTTTAGCGCTACGCGGAAATAAACTGAGGTGTAGGGATTTCATTATTCTGAGTTTCTTCAACCTACATCGTCCACCAGTAGCAAAGCGGTATGTATAAAGACTTAAGACGTTAGAACTGGGTTTTGATACCTGTGGTAGGCATAGTACAGCTAGCCCTTTGTGTAGCTTTACGCATGACTACAAACAACCAATCAAATCAATCTATTTCTTATCATTTCCTGTCTTCAGGATACACATTGCAACATATATATTAAACAAATATCGGTTTACTTTTTGAAAAGAGAAATTCCTGAAGATAAATTATCAAAAAATATCCGTATACTATCGTAACATTAACGGGCTATTTTAATATATATAGTTTAAATAATTCGAAGTTCGTTCCGCATAAACTGTAACACTAATTTATTTCCTTACGTAATGCTCTTATTTGTTTGTAAATAATTTTAGACAGCATTTAAAAATAACACAAACTGACCTATACAAACGTAAGTAATGATTTCGTATTTACAGCATATGGGTATAACATAGATCTACAGACATAATAAAATCTTACTGACAAATTTACTCTATCTATCATTCCAAACATTTCTGTTTATAATTTTTTGATATTTCGCCAACTCCGTTTCTATAATCTATTCCTCGTTCTATCTATTTCATTAAGCCTATCCTTCATTAATATTTCTAACTATCGAACTTAACTTGAAGCGCCCTCTACTTGGAATTCAAAGTAGGGTATAAAAATATAGCTTATCATAATAATTTAAGTATGAAGTAGCTTAATTTCTTCCCGTATATAGTATTATAAAAAAGAAAAAAGACGTTCACGATTTCGTTTAAACAGCAAACTAAATTAATCATAAAACAATTATTTTCAACACTGCATTCTTTGTCCATTATCTTACGAATTTTTCAAGGATTTACCTATTTCCGACGAGCTGACCGCTCTTTTAGCCGTAGGAGCTTTGTAACGATACGATTAATCCAACTGTTCGCGGTTAAAATAATATTGAAAGAGTTAGCTTTGGGTGGTGTTAGCTATCTGCCTTCCCTCTGGTATATCGCAGCTAAATTAGGGACGGCTAGCACAGACAGCTCTTGAGTAGCTTTGCGTAAAATTCAAAACAAACAAAATCATTGCCGACGACGCATTTTACTCAATCCAAAGGTCATTGAATTAAGCAAACACAACAATTAGAGCAGAGGTCAAAATATTTTTAATACAAACCGTTTGTTACAACAACAGCTGTTATGGCGTGAGTGTTTTTGTTGTTTTTTTTAAACTTGGTAAAGGTGTTCACACGATATCTTGAACTGACCAAATATTAATAAAGCAGTTATAAAATTTAAGCATTCAACAAATGTTTATATGAATAAGTCAATTTAATTTTAAAAGTTCAAATATTTAAATCATTACATTCAGAGCACGCATGATACAGTTGTAATATTTTCCTTAACAGTGATTTAATTTAAAAAATAATTAATACTTTGAATATTGGTATACATTACCACCTAGAAGCATGGACATATGTTTGATAACCAATTAAGTAATAAACGCTGGTTGATGAAACTACAATTTTCCTTATTACCATGTTATTTCAGCTGTTAGAGTCGGTTACAGTACATTCATTCCTGTTTTTCTTTTTTTAATTTACATTTATTTCCAAAAGAAACGTATACAAATCTACTGATCAAACCAATGCTTGTTATTTTCTATCTACTCTCTACACTTTAGCATCGAGAATTGTTATATATTGTCACACAAAATGAACAACATTTTTAACCTTTTGAAGGACGTTGTAAATCTTTTTAATTATCCCCCTAACGTCCAAAAGTACAATTAGTTTCTTTTGTTAAATGTTACTAATGATGGGGTATTTACTGCTCCAAAAAGAAACTAAAACCAAAGGCACGTGTTGTGTGGCAACAGAATGCCAAGTATCAGTAAACTTTGTCACCTGAAAATAAAACAAAAACGTGTTACAGATCAAACAATATAACACGTTCTCGGTTGAAAGTTATCATATTTTACTTGAGAACGGATTTTTAACGCTGCATGCATCCAATAGTTTTATTTAAATACAGTTAAAACAGAAGAAATAAATAACTGATTCTGACAGGTCTATGCAGTACTAATGGTAAATAATAATAGTGGGTCCGAGAGTGGGTTCAAGCAACAATAACGTTAAATGGTTACTAAAGAGAAAAGACCACCGTGACCTCGCTGGCGACTGTGTCAGTGGCGAGACTATCTTTAAATTACTCTTCTTGGTCGAAGAGAGCAGTCGTGCGGGTCTGTTTCGCTTATTTTTACTCCTTGCCGTAGCTTGGCTACTAAAAGCAAAGTTTTGACACTGATGACTAGAAGAATTTACCATCAGACTGGCTTCCTGAAACTAAAGAAATACACACAGTGACTAGGGGCGCCGGTCTAGCCTAACCAAGCGTGCCAGTAATCAAGCGGTCGCCAGGGGTTCTGCTGGCATCGCGCCATGCTAGAGCGTCGAAATTCTCAAACGACATCTGATTCGGCGGCAGGGCCATTTGATGACGGCGCCAAGTCTTATCTGTCCCGGTAACACATGGGATAGCGGCAACAAAGTGAACCGAGAGAAATTAATATGTTGGTGAGCGAAGTACGTTAATACATGCCTGGACAAACTCGGAACTTTTCATACAAAAGAAATGTTTTGGAATAACAAAATAATAGAATTATACAAACATAGTCCCACTTCTACATATCTTGTGAGCATCTCAGTCGCAGTCACCCTAGTGACAAAAAGTCAACTTATTCATGTCAAGATAAAACCCACCAATAGCACCTTTTCCAATAACCCTAACAACAGCTAGATTTATTTCACACAAGGATCGTTCACTCCCATAGACACCAACTTTTCTGATAACCCTAAAAATCGATGAGACTGTCTTTAGTATTTATAGTGTTCACATAATTAAATTAAACTCTCTAATGTTTAGTTTACCCTAGGATTTAAGCCACTGAAACTTAAAATAAAACATGATAAAATAAAGACAATCGGAATAACAAAAGAGTGAAGGTAAAACTTGATTTCTTTTAATGATTATGAGTTTCTTATTAATAAGGGTTTGTGGCTTAGATTTATTACATCTCTCCCTGTTTTTACATTAAAACAAATTATCTCTGTGGCAAACCAACATTTAACAAGAACCTTAAGTTACGAAATCGAAGTAAATTATGACTTTAAATGATGGCTAATTATTGTTATAGTTTATAATTGTTATAAATATAAACTATTGTTCGATTATATTAATGATATCGAAGACTGTTGATGTGATAACATAGTGATATAAAGTTGTTTCGGTATGACTTAATTATATAAAAAGTTGTATTAAGATGACTTAATGCGAAGCTAAATATGTGCAGATTTAACATTACACCCAAACTGTAACATATTTCTCTTTTAACTGTTTGTTTACTCACCCCAAAAACTCAAGTTGATAATTCATATTTCTTGTTAGCAGAGATGATAGCTTTGGAACCAAAACTGAAGAATATCGATATATATATATATATTTCATAAATTTATATTTACTACGAACTTGGGAAGATACAGATATATATTCCATCAATGTATATTTACTACGATCTTTGCAGGATATATATATATTTCACATATGTTTACTTACTACGATGTTGGGAGGATACGGATATATTTTCCATACTTTTATTTTACGAGGATCTTGAGAGGATATGGATATATATATTCCATAAATGTATATTTACTGCTATCTTGGGAGTATATTTAGTAAAATCTTGGGAGGATGTGGAAAAATATGTTCCATATATGTATATTTATTACAATGTTAGGAGGATATGGATTTATATATATATGTGTGTGTGTGTGTGTGTGTGTTCCATAAATGTTTTTATTTATTACGATCTTGTGGAAATATGGATATATATTCCATATATGTATATTTACTACGAATTTGGAAAAATAACGATATATATTATATATATATATGCATATTTACTACCATCTTAAGAGGAACAAAAATCGATATTTTATACATAATATTTACTTTGCTCTTCTGAATACATAAATAAATAGCCCATAAATGTATGTATATTATACTACGACAATGGGAGGATATATGTAAATATATGTATTTCATATTTATAATTACTAATATCATGGGAGGGTTTTGATGTGTATTACACGTATATATTTACTTCGATAATGGGAGGAAATGGGTAAATATATATCAGTTACGGTCTTGTGAAAATTTGGAGATATATTCCATAAATGTTTATTTGCCACGACCTTGTTAGGATATGAACATATATTTACAACGATCTTGGGAGGACATACATATATATATATATTCGATATATGCATATTTACTACAATCTTCGAGCATATGAATACATATATCCATACTTGTATATTTACTACGATCTCCATAAATGTATTTTTCCTGGATCTTCAGAAGATATGGATAAAAATATTCCAAAAATGTATATTTACTACGGTCTTGGTATGATACAGATATATACTCCATAAATGTATATTCGGTACGATATTGGGAGTGTATGGATATACATTCCATATATGAATATACATTATGATGATCTTGTGAGGATGTTGATATATATATTCCATAAAGTATATTTACTACACTCTTGAGAGGGAATGAATATATATATTCCATAAATAAGGATTTACTACGACATTGGGAGGATATGCATATATATTGCATATACATATTTACTTCGATATTGGAAGTATATGGATATATATATATTTTCCGCGAATATAGATTTACTATGATGTTGTAAAAATATGGATATATATTCCATAAATGTATAATTATTACGTTCTTTGGAGAAGAGTGATAGATGTATATATTCCATATGTATATTTACTATGATATCAGGAAGAAATGTACACATCTTCCATAAATGTATATTGTATAATGTACATTTTATACAATTTCAATGTATAATGCAATATTGTGAGGATAAAGATATATATTCCATATATGTATATTTACTACGATCTCGGGAGGAAATGCTCACGTATTCCATAAATGTATATTTACTTTGATCTTGTAAGGGTAAGGATGTGTATTCCATAAATGTATATTTACTGTGATCTTGTGAGGATAAGGACAGAGACGTATTTAGGATTTCGGCGCCCCTAGGCACAAGGTTAGGTTGATACTTTTGCCCCCCCCCCTCCGTGCCACAACTTGCACCAAGCATCACCATCACAACAACAGACAAACACAGTTGTTATCATTCAAAATCAACACAACGTTTATTTTCCAACACAGTAAAAAATGAAACATCAAAATCAATTATCACTAAATATTATTCTGCGGCTGAATATACAGGCTTTCTCCTGGCCTTCTGTTCCGAAAACATGTTTATTGCATCGTCACAGTTTATTCTACAAACAATATCACTTTCAATGGCGAGGAGTGACAGGGCATTTAGTTTATCTTCTGCCATTCTTGATCTCAAGTAATTTTTCACACGTTTGAGAGCCGAGAAAGATCTCTCTGATGTATAATTAGTTGCTGGAATGCACAGAAACATGCGTATAGCAATATCCAGGTTTGGATATACAGTTTGAAGTCCTTTAGCTCGCAGATTTCTGTATACTGCTAACGCAGAAGAGTCATCATTTTGCACTTTCATACTCACAAGATGTGCGCGGAAATGTAGACATTCATCTAGGAAGCTCACTTCCAAATCATTGGGGTAGAGTTTCAACAGCGTTCCAGCTTGACTGATGACATCAGTGGGTTCAAGATTTGTTATCTTGAACAAATATCCAAACCTTGCATGGATTTCTACATAAGCGGTTTGTCTTCGCTGTAGTTCTGAGCAAAGTCTGTCAATGATCACATTGAAAACATTTACTCTAAATGCCTCTCTGCCTTCTTCCACTGCCTGGGTGTCACCATCTGAAAATTTTTGCTTCCTTTTTCGCTTAATTTCGTACGTCTTCATGCTGGACTTCAACATCGCCTTGTCTTCAAAATGATCGAACAGTTCTCTTGAATCTTTCACAAACCGCAGCAAGGAAGCATAAAGCTCGACAACAAGTCCGATGTCCATATCAGCACTTTGCAACTTTTTACTGGCAGCATTGAATCTTTCCAGTATTGTTCCCTAAACTGTGAACAAAATAGCTGTTTCTAGCGTTCCTAATTTGGAAAGAAGTCCAGCGGCCTCATTCCTAGCGGCTGGTTTTTCCATAGCATTTCCCTCCATGGTGGTGAGGGCATCAAACACTTGTTGCCAGTTTCTGTTGAGGCTTTGACAAGCATCTTCACGAGCGGACCACCGAGTGTCACTGAGTTTCTTCAAAGAGAGACTTTCGTTATTTGCGGACAGGTGTTTTTGTAGAATTTTCCAACGATAGGTTGAAGCATTGAAGAAAACATAGAGACTTTGTAAGAGTTCGAAGAATGAACATGCTTCTCTGCAACATTCAGCAGCACACGTTCCTACAAGATTTAATGAATGTGCTGGACATGGGATATACACAGCTAAAGGATTTTTCTCCATGATACGAGCCTGGAGACCACTGTACTGACCAGACATGTTGCTGGCGTTGTCGTAAGACTGTCCACGACATTCAGAAATGTCAAGCTCATATGACTGAAGCAGGCTAAGTACAACTTCTGCCAGCTGTTCAGCTTTGTGGCCCGGATTGGGTATAAAAGTCATGAAACGTTCCATAGGTGAACCATCAGTGTTCACGTACCTGATGATGAATGCCAACTGGTCAACATGAGATATATCTGGTGTCGAGTCCACGCTGATTGAGAAATATTTTGCAGTTTTGACGTCCTTTAAAATGTTCTTTAGAACAAGGTCTGCCATAAGCTGGATGAATTCATCGCAAGTACTGAAAGACAGGTAAGACGTGGATCCCTTGGCAGCATTGCCATATTGGTGAATGTGATCAGCGAGGAAGGGGTCAAACTCCGCAACTAGTTTTAACGACATCATAAAGTTGCCGTTGTGTACTGAGCCAAATTTATCATCCCGACCTCTGAACGGAAGCCCACGTGAAGCCAGTCTTTTCGCTACAGCTACCACACGAGTGAGTACATTTCTCCAGTATTTGATTTCGTCGTGCAGCTGTATGGCCATCTGAAGATCTACACGTCCCAACATGTTGCCCCTTGCTACTAGAGATAAAACTGAAGACCGATGCTCAGGAGAGTTTTCATGCTCATTCAGCCGGACAGTAGCATTTTTCCAGTCATCAAAGCCTTCGTCAGCCAGTTAGGATTTTTTTCCAAAATCAAATAAACGACAAGGAGCACAAAACAGTCTACCTTTGCTCTCTGAATAAACCAAATATGTCCGCTTACTTTTTTCGCCATTTTGCAGTTTTCTTTCAAACATGCCTTTGGTTACAGATCTGATTTTCTCCCCGTCCTTTTTCACAGAGTTCTTGAAATCCGAGTAATCGTTTTGAAGAATGGCTTGTGTGGAAATATAATCTTTTGTGTAATCATCTATTATCCAATCTGCTGGATCTGAACTTACTTTGTCTGAAAAACTTGCTGGAACCATTGACGTTTCAGGTACGCAACCAGCAGATCTTACGAGGCCTGATGCTGATGACGTCACTTGTTCAAGCTGCAGTTCGATATGCTCGGGTCGTTCAGATTGTTCAAAACTGCTACTGCTAGGCCCGTGTATTCCCTCCATCGCTGTTGGTTTGAACATCATCGCTAGTAGGCTGTTCTTGCCTTTGTTTAGCAAAAAAGGCCTCCGTCGTCGGTGTCTTATCGAAAACATCACGTGTGTTTTCATTTTTTAACTTTGCTATCTTCCTATAAGCTGCTCCACTCAATTTTCGGCGTATGTTACTTATGACGATATCACTAGAATCCACTGATCGTATATTGAGTATTGACAGTGAATTTGTTACTTTCACATCTCAGATCATCAGGATCTGAGTAATTTTCGTGGGATCGAACTATTTATGGCAGCCGCGCAAACCTCACAGAGATCCGTGAGCTGTTTGACCCCCAGTGATCCTCGCCCTCACAAGAATTGTGCTTCTTGTGGAGGTTTGGACACTGACAACACGATATAACTTACAGTAAGATATTGGGTGACGGAGGAATAAGTAAAAGCATAACGAACTCTACATTTTGACACCAATATCGCTTACCACGTTATTATCTATATTGTCGATTATATTGTAAATATGTTGGTGAACCATATATTCGTCCGGCAGATAATGAGTTTTATGGTAGTTGGTAAAACAATTATCGACTTGCAACCATAAGTCCATAACAAAATATACATGAAAAAGGGGAGCTTCTGCACTACTGATTTATATTACTGCCGATGTATCCATGTTAACGGGCGCTGGGCTATTGACAATCAAATTATAAATTCTAACACACTTTACTATTTCAAATTCTATACTACCAGTAACAAATACCTGTATAGTCCAAAACTATCCAGACCCCGTGCGGTACAACCGCGTCCCCTGGGAGTCAACTTCATTGATAGAGCGCGGTCGGCGGCCTGCAAAAACGATTATGCGTGACACCCGCAGCCGATTCCGCCGACGCTCACCTGCTCCAGTGACTGTGCGCCTTTCTGTATTGGTATTCTGGAGTCTGCCACTACCCCTTCTTTATTCTAACAAATACCTATAATTGCTAGGGAATTTGAAGTAACTATTCTGTAAGGACTACATTGGAATCTAGACAAGCGCATATTCAATCAATCAATTAAAAATAATCAATTAAGCTAAACTGTGAATGATGAGGAAGAATATTTCAAAATATATTTTTCCAGATAATAGCCTGAAGCAACCAAAAATCCGAATTTTCGTATACGCAATTTCACAAAACAAAATACGTTATTAGGCCATGATAAAATATATTTTGTGTAGGCGTAGCACACTGAGTAGCAAGTAATTCATTGTTCGGTGTGTCAACATGAGTAAAAAACATGTTGGGGTTTTTGAAAAGCACAAACAAATAACTGAGGTGAGGGCGGATGGGTTGATGATGTGGGGGGCGAGGCGTATTAGGTGGGACTCAGGGAGGGAAGGTTAGAAATCATTTAAACTTGAAGAGACGGATCCGACGGTGTGGTGGAATGGTGAGTGTGTGTGTGTGGGGGGTCCAGATTCAAGAGGTTATTGGGGCGGCATAAATGGCAGGGGGAATTAATAACCAGGAACTACATTTTAAAATGGTGTCCATTCTTTTTCTTTTTTTGGTCAAAATTTGCCGCCCCAGGCACGTGCTTCGTGTGCCGATGCGTTAATACATCCCTGGATAAGGATGTGTATTCCATAAATGTGTATTTACTACAATGTTGGGGGGATACGAAAATATATTCCATAAATGTGGATTTATTACAGGCTTGGGAGAATATGGATATCTATCCCAAAAAACGTATATATACTTCTATATTGGGAAGATATTGATATATATTCTATATACGCATATTTACTACACTCATGTAAAGATATGGATATATATTCGATATATGTATATTTACTATAATCCGTTCAGGTAATAGAAATACATTCCATATATTTATATTTACTATGATCTTAAGAGGATATGGATATATATATTCCATAAATATATATTCACAACGATATGAGGAGGATATGGTTACATATTCCAGTTAAGAGTATTTTATTATGCTTTTGAAATATATTGGTATATATTCCATATATTTATATTTAAAACGATGTTGGGAGGATTTATATGTTCCATATGTGTATATGTACTACAATCTTGGGAGGATATGAGCTTATATTCCACGTATAATTATTTGTTACTATTTTCACAGGATATGGATATTAATATTTCATAAAAGTATATTTACTACAATCTAGGGAAAACATAAATATATATTTGTTACGATCTCAGGAGGATATGTTTATATCTATTCCATCTGTATATTTTACCCAATTTATATATTATTATAATTTGTTCTCGTTCGAGAAATTTGTTTATTATTGTTCTCTATTCACATTTAAAGAATTTGTTTTATATCATTATTTTTGTTGATGTTAAAACAATTCCTTTATTATTATTATTATTATTATTATCTGTTCACGTCTCAATAGTTTTTTATATATTATTAATATTTGTTGACATTCTGACAATTTGCTTTATATTATTATAATATGTTGACGTTTGAGAATTTTTTTATTATTACCTCTTCACATTTCAATGGCTTTCTTTATATTATTACTATTTGTTGATGTTGTAACAATTTTTATATTATTATTATATATTGACATTTAAATAATCTGTTATAGATTATTTTTATTTGGTGATTTTTGAACAATTTGTTTTATATTAATATTATCTGTTCATGTTCTCACAGTTTCTTTTATATTGTTATTGTATGTTGATATTTGAGAACTTTTTATTATTATTATCTCTTCCAGTTTGAATAATTCGTATTATATTATTTATTGATGTTTCAATAGTTTGTCTTATATAATTATAATTTCTTGATATTCTAACAGATTGTTTCATATTATTATTACATGTTAAGATTCTAGAAATTTTTTATTCTTAATATCTGTTCAGATTTTAATAATTTGTTATATATTATTACTATTTGGGGACGTTCCAACAATTTGTTTTATAATGTTATTATCTATTCACATTTGAATAATTTATTTTATACTATTATTATTTCTAGACGTTCTAACAATTTGTTTCATATTATTATATTCATGTTTTAGCAATTTGTTGTATATTATTATCATCTTAACATGCTAAGAATTTGTTTTTATTATTATATGGTGATGTTCTAACAAGTTATTTCATATTATAATTATATGTTGATGGTTCGAGAAGTCTTTATTATCTGTTCACATTTAAATAATTTGTTTCATGTTATTTTTATTTGTTCATGTTTTAACAATTACTTTTATATTACTATTATTATATGTTGACATTCAAAAATTTGTTTATAATTGTTATGTAAATGTCGTGTAAATATTTTGTAAACGACAACATGTCGTGTTGTGTTTGAATTTTCATTTCTATTATTCATTTTTCTATATTTATGTTATTGTTTCGAAGTTTAAACTAATAAAATATGTTGTTATATATTTAGGGTAACATTTAGAATTTTCTTGAATTAAGTAATCCACTCATATGTTTGTAAATTAAGTGCTGGCGACTACGTGTCTAGACGTGTAGTCTCGTGCAAGAACGGACATGCGTGGATTGCTCTGGAGACCTGTAGAATTTTCGCGGTGTTTCGAGGAGTTTAGGCCTACAATATATAAACAGACGAAGATGCGAGAGACAAAAGTGAGAGTCAGACATTAGTTTTATTTCAAAAGAAGAGAGTTAGTTATTTGAGAAAGATTAAGTGTTTGCTGTGATTATTCAACTTGGATTTGTGACTGAAGTTAGATCTACGGAAGCTGTGATTTTATTTCGTCAATCTCTACGATTCATCTGAATTACTGCTTGTGCTGAGAGTCGGCGAATTTATTGAACTGTGAACTGTTTCTGAACTTCTTCATTTAAGCTTCGGAATTTCTTCGTGGGACCAAATTCACACCCTAGACTGGAATTTGAGACTTTCATTTTAGATCATTATATTAGATACAGGCCAGTACCATTTTGTATTGTGATTAATTTTGAAGTTTGAAACTAGTATTATTTTGTTTTGTAATTAATTTCGAATGTTGTAACTTAATATCTGTCTCTGTTATTATATATAATTTGTGTTATATCTGTTATATTTGTTAATAGTTTAGTGTAATAAATTATACAAGCTGTTATCTGTGTTTTTCTGTTGCGTTTAGTCCACGAAGAACTTAAAACATAAAAAATACGTAACAGAAAATTGGGGGCTCAGCCGGGATATCGAACAAACAATTTAATTTTATTATAAAATAAGATTTATATTCTATACAGATAGACAGCTTTTATATTCAAAATGGCATTCCAACTTGAAGATTTTATAAACGAATTTAATCAGAATCCCTCTTTCGAATTAATCAGTGAATTAAAAAAATCTGAATTGCTTGATGTTGGTAAACATTTTAATTTAGAAGTGAAGCAATCAATGAAGAAAGCAGATATTAAACAAATTATTGTTGAACATTTGGTCAGCCAAAAAGTATTACCTCAAAAAGTTGCACAACAATTGCCTGTCGCTCATATTGACCCAGATTTCGAATTAAAAAAATGGAAATGGAAATGAAATTTCGTTTAGAAATTGAAAGCAAACGACTTGAGGCAGAACAAAAACGTATTGAGGCAGAACAAGAAAACAAACGCCTTGATGCCGAAATACAAATAGAATGCATTAAAGCTGATAAAGAAATCATAATGAGAAAGGCACAGACAGAAGAAAAGGTTGTCCAAATGCGGTTGGATAATTTTGATGCTTCCAAACAAATTCGTTTAGTACCTCCATTCAATGAAAAAGCTGTAGATAAATATTTTCAGCAATTTAAAAAATTGGCCCTTAGGCTAAAATGGCCTACCGAATATTGGACAGTATTACTTCAGAGTGTTCTCAAGGGTAAAGCTCAGGAAGTATTTTCCAAACTCACGGCCGAGCAAAGTTATGATTACGAGCACGTCAAAAAATGCATTTTGAATGCTTATGAATTGGTGCAAGAGGCATATAGACAAAAATTTCGTGGTTACAAAAAGTTTGACAGCCAAACTTATGTCGAATTTGCTCGTGAAAAAGAAACTCTGTTCGACAGATGGTGTGATTCCAGAGAAATTAAAGATGATTATACAAAACTCAGAGAACTCATGTTAGTCGAAGAGTTTAAAAGATGTATTCCTGTAGAGCTAAAAACTGGAATTGATGAACAAAAAGCTTCCAAAATTCATGATGCTGCTGTCTTGGCAGACGAGTATGCTTTGACTCACAAAGATTTCTCGTACAAAAGCAAAACAAATCACACAGCAAAGAAACCCAATAACTCATTCAAATATTATGCAAATGTCGACAAAGACAAAAAAGAGCAAATTTCTAATTATCAAACGAAGACACCATCTTATTCTCAAAGCTCGTCATCTACCCAAAACGTGTCATTCTCATCCAAAACATGTGCTTATTGTAGGAAACCTGGCCATCTGATTTCTGAGTGCTATAAGCTCAAAAACAAGCCATCACCCAATAGTTTCATTTCGCCCTTGTTTGATACATCATTGGTTCCCAATGATTTTGACCCTGTCCAGTCCACTGTGGATTCTAAGCCCAATATTATTGATGTACCTGAAGATATTGTTGAGGACAAATTTAAGCCTTTCATGACTGAAGGTTTTGTTTCTTTTGTTGGCGATTCACATCGACAACCAATTAAAATCCTGCAGGATACTGGAGCTTTTCAGAGTTTGATTTTGGAAAGTGTACTTCCGTTTTCTGAAAAGTCATCCGTTGGGGCCAGTGTGCTCATTTCTGGTGTAGAAGGTGGCGTCGTTTCTATTCCTCTTCATATATTAGATTTACATTCGGACTTAGTCTCAGGCCCAGTGACTGTGGGTATTAAAGCCTCATTGCCTGTTGAAGGTGTGTCTATGCTTTTGGGGAATGATTTGGCTGGTAGTAAGGTGGTACCAGAGGTTCGTGTTGTTGAAGCACCTGTTATTAGCCCCAGTACAGAGCAACTCGTTGAAGAGTTTCCTGATGTTTTTCCCGCCTGTGCTGTTACTCGTTCTCAGACACGTTCTCAGGAGTCCAAAGAGGATTTCTCTTTGTCTGATACGTTCATGTCTCACATTGATGAGATTTCTGACTCAACTTTAAGTTCTACTGATGACTCTAAGACATTTTTCGACTCTCTTCATCGAAACAAACTTATTGAGGAACAGGACAATGATCCTGAAACTCGTTCTCTTCTACAACTTGCTGTTGATGAAAATGAAATAGGAACTGTCCCTATTTGTTACTACCAGAAGTCAGGTGTGCTAATGAGAAAATACAGACCTCCTGACGTTGCTGCTGATGAAGAGTGGAATGTTATTCATCAAATCGTCATTCCAAAATGCTATCGGAATGACATTCTTAAACTTGCTCATGACCATGTATTGTCGGGACACTTAGGTGTAAGAAAGACCCTAGATCGTATCCGACGACATTTCTATTGGCCAGAGATGCGCCAAGATGTTGTTGACTTTTGTAAGACATGCCATTCTTGCCAAATGACAGGAAAACCAAATCAGGGGATTCCAAAAGCACCACTGCAGCCTATTCCTGTCTTTGATGAACCGTTCTCAAGGGTCATTATCGACTGTGTTGGCCCAATGCCAAAAAGCAAAGCAGGAAATGAATACCTCTCGATGATCATGTGTGCTTCTACACGTTTCCCTGAGGCAATTCCTTTGAGAAAAATCACTGCTTCCAACATTGTTAAGGCTCTTGTCAAATTCTTTACCATTTTCGGGATTCCAAAAGTTGTGCAATCAGATCAAGGTTTAAATTCTGTGTTCAAGCTATTTCAACAAGCTATGCATGATCTAAACCTCCATCAAGTTTCATCCAGTGCATACCATCCTGAGTCACAAGGTATTTTTGATCGTTTCCACCAAATTACTGCTACAAACACTCAAAGAACTGGGTTGAAGGTGTTCCCTTGTTATTGTGTGAAGTTCGTGATGTTATTTCAGAATCTACTGGATTTAACCCTTTTAAGTTGGTTTAAAAAGACAAATAAACAAAACAAAAAAGTATTCACAAGTTCAAACTTTTTTTTTACTTTTAAGGGGGAGAGTGTTATGTAAATGTCGTGTAAATATTTTGTAAACGACAACATGTCGTGTTGTGTTTGAATTTTCATTTCTATTATTCATTTTTCCATATTTATATTATTGTTTCGAAGTTTAAACTAATAAAATATGTTGTTATATATTTAGGGTAACATTTAGAATTTTCTTGAATTAAGTAATCCACTCATATGTTTGTAAATTAAGTGCTGGCGACTACGTGTCTAGACGTGTAGTCTCGTGCAAGAACGGACATGCGTGGATTGCTCTGGAGACCTGTAGAAATTTTGCGGTTATTCGAAGGGTCTAGGCCTACAATATATAAACAGACGAAGATGCGAGAGAGAAGGAGAGTCAGACATTAGTTTTATTTCAAAAGAAGAGAGTCAGTTATTTGAGAAAGATTAAGTGTTTGCTGTGATTATTCAACTTGGATTTGTGACTGAAGTTAGATCTACGGAAGCTGTGATTTTATTTCGTCAATCTCTACGATTCATCTGAATTACTGCTTGTGCTGAGAGTCGGCGAATTTATTGAACTGTGAACTGTTTCTGAACTTCTTCATTTAAGCTTCGGAATTTCTTCGTGGGACCAAATTCACACCCTAGACTGGAATTTGAGACTTTCATTTTAGATCATTATATTAGATACAGGCCAGTACCATTTTGTATTGTGATTAATTTTGAAGTTTGAAACTAGTATTATTTTGTTTTGTAATTAATTTCGAATGTTGTAACTTAATATCTGTCTCTGTTATTATACATAATTTGTGTTATATCTGTTATATTTGTTAATAGTTTAGTGTAATAAATTATACAAGCTGTTATCTGTGTTTTTCTGTTGCGTTTAGTCCACGAAGAACTTAAAACATAAAAAATAGGTAACAATAATTATTATCTGTTTACATTTGAATCATTTGTTTTATATTATTATTATATTTGTTCTCATTCTAACAATTTGTTTTATATTATTATATGTTGATGTCAGAAAAAATGCTTATTATGTTTACATTTCAATAATTTATATTATTTGTTAATGTTTTGACAAGTTTGTTTTACATCATTATTATTTGTGACATTCAAACAGTTTATTTTATATTGTTATTATATGTTGAGCTCGAAAATTTTTCTTTTTATAATTATCTGTTCACATTTGAATAACTTGTTTTATATTATTTGTTGAAGTTTTAACAATTTGTTTAATATTATAATTATGTGATGACGTTCGAGAAAGTTTTTATTATTATTATTTTGTTCACATCCTAGCAATTTGTTTTATATTATTTATTGATGTTCACAAATTTCTTTATTATTATTATCTATTTAGATTTGAATAATTTGTTTGGTATTATCATTATTTCTTGATGTTTTGACAATTTATTTTATATGATTATTAATTTTTGACTTTCAAACAATTTGTTTCATATTATTATTATATTCAGGTTCTAACTTTTTTACATTATAATGTGTTAACATTTGAAAAATTTGTTTTGTATGATTGTTCTTGTTGACGTTCTAACAATTTATTTCATGTTATTTGTTCATACATGCTAGCAATTTTTTATATTATTATATGTTGACGTTCGAGAATCTGTTGAATATTATTATCTCTTTTCATTTAAACAATTTCAATTTTGTTATAACTATTTATTCAGTCTGAATAATTCGTTTTATATCATTATTATATCCACATTGCAACAATTTGTTTTATATTTTTACTTTATTCATGTTCTGACCATTTCTTTTTTTATTATTAAATTTTAATGTTCTAGAAATTTTATTATTATTGTTATCTGTCACATTTGAACAATGTGTTTCACATTATTATTATTTTTGACACTCTAATAATTTGTTTTAAATCATTATTATTTATTAAGTTTAGAACAATTTCTTTATTATTGTTATTGTCTATTCACATTTCAATAATTTGTTTTATATTATTATATGTTGATCTTTGAGAAATTTTTATTATTATTATCTGTCCATATTTGAAGAATTTGCTTCATATTATTATTATTTATTGATGTTCAATTTTTTTAATTATTATTATCTTTTGATATTTGAATAATATGCTTTATATTATTATTATGTGTTGATGTTTAAAATGTTTTTCATATTATTATCTATTGACATTTGAATAATTTGTTTTAGATTATCATTATTTGTTGATGATATGACATTTTTTCTTATAATTATTATTTTTTCCTTTAAAATAATTTGATTTATATCACCCCCTAGTGGCTCAATGGTATGTCTGTGGACTTACACGCTAAAATCCGGGTTTCGATACCCGTGGTGGGCGGAGCACAGATAACCCAAAGAAAACGATTTATGTTATTATTTGTTCAAGCTATAACAATTTCTTTTATATTGTTATTACATGTTGATATTCAAGAATTTTTTTATTATTATTATTTCTTCACATTTGAATAATTTGTTTTATATTACTATTACTTGTTGGAATTTGATAAGTTTGTTATATATTATTATAATTTTTTGATATTCAAACAATTTGTTTTATATTATTATTATGCTTGCGTTTTAACAATATGGGTTTTATGTTACTATTGTGTGTTATCTTCGAGAAAAATTTTATTATTATTATCTGTTCATATTTGAATAATTCGCTTTATGTTATTATTATTTGTTGATGTTCAAGATATTTGTTTATTATTATTATCTATTCACATTTCAATAATTTGTTTTATAATATTATTATTTCTTGACGTTCTAACAATTTGTTTTATGTTATTAGTCTTTGTTGATGCTGGAACAGTTTGTGTAATATTATTATATTCACATTCTAAGAATTTGCTTTATATTACTCGCTCACGTTCTAACAATCTTATTATATTATTATTCTATGTTGACATTTGAAAACATTGCTTGTTATTATTTTCTGCTCAATTTTAAATAATTTTTTTTATATTATTATTATATGTTCATTTTCTAACAATTAGTGTTATATCATTATTATTTGTTCATGTTCAAACAATTTTTTATGTTATTATTATATGTTGATGCTCGAAAAATGTGTTTATTATTATTGTCTATTCACATTTGAATAATGTGTTTTACATTATTATTTTTGTTGATGTTTTAACAGTTGGATTTACATTATTATTATTTGTTCACGTTCTAAGAATTACTTGTATATTATTTTATATGTTGACATTCAAAAATTTGCTTATAATTATTTGAGTATCACATTTGAATAATTTATTTTATATTATGATTATTTGTTGACATGTTAACAATTTGTTTGATATTATAATTATATTTATGTTCTAACAATTTGTTTTATATTATTATTATTTACTGATGTTAAAAAAATAATTTATTATTATTATCTTTTCATGTCTAAATTTCTTTTATGTTATTATTAGTTGTTGACATTTGAATAGTTTATTTTCTAATTTTAATACATTCACATTCTAACGATATTTGCTCTATGTTTTTATTATATGTTGATATTCGAAATTTTTTATTATTATTATCTGTACACATTTGAATAATTTGCTTTATATTATTATTTTTTGTTGACGTTCTTACAGTTTGTTTCATGTTATTAGTATTTTTTGATGTTCTAACAGTTTGTTTGATACTATTATTATATTCACGTTCTAACAATTTATGTTATATTATTTGTTCACATTCTAACCATTTTTATATTATTATTGTATGTTGATGTTCGAAAAAAAATGTTTATTATTATTCTTCAAGTATGAAAAACTTGTCTCATATTATTATTATTTGTTGATGTTTGAATAATTTGTTTTATATCATTGTTATATTTACATTCTAACAATTTCTTTGATATTATTATTATCTCCATGTTCTGACAATTTCGTTTATTATGAAATGTTCATGTTCAAACAATTTGTTTTATACTATTATTATTTGTTTATATTCTAGACATTTATTATTATTATTTGTACACATTTTAATAATTTGTTATATATTATTATTATTTGAGGACGTTCTAACAATTTGTTTTACATTATTATTATATGTTGATGTTCGGAAAATTTATATATTATTATTATCTGTTCACATTTGAATGATTTGTTTTCTGTTATTGTTAGTTGTTGACTTTCTAACAGTTTGTTTTATACTATTGTTATTTGTGGATTTTTTTATTTTTTTTACTATTTTTATTTATTAATATTCTAACAACTTGTTTTATATGTTGATTTTTGAAAAAATATATATTATTATTATCTGTTCACATTTGAATAATTTTTTATTTTGTTATATGTTAACGTTCTAACAATTTGTTTTGTATTATTTCTTTACGTTCTAACCATTTTTATATTATCATTGTGTGTTGACGTTTGAAAAATATCTGTTCACATTTAAATGTTTTTTGTTGACATGCTAACAATTTGTCTTTTTTTTTCATGTTCTAACAATGTTTTTATAATATTGTATACTGACATTCGAAATCTTTGTCTCAATTAAACAAAGTATGAAACTTTTACGTTAGTCAGCAAGTCATTAACAAGTAAACAAACAATAAAATTTTTGTTTTAACCACTTAGTCAACAAGTCATTAATTAACAAGTAAACACATAATAAAACTTGTTCTGTGTTGATCGGTAAGTTAGCCACAATACCCTATAAGTTCTTTCTAGACTTCATGTAGTTCATAGGATGGTCATCATCAGTCCTTTTCAGACTGTATTAGTCCATGGAGCAACTGTGAAGCCTCTCCATTGTGTCCGGTCTTGTACTCTTTGATTGACCTGTATGAAGCCTGAGTCCGGTCTTGTACTCTTTGATTGACCGGTATGAAGCCTGTGTCCGGTCTTGTACTCTTTGATTGACCTGCATGAAGCCTGTGTCCGGTCTTGTACTCTTTGATTGACCTGTTTGAAGCCTGAGTCCGGTCTTGTACTCTTTGATTAACCTGTAATCTTTTCATGCCTTTATTTTTTTATTTCCCTTTCTTCATTTCTCCACTAATTGCTTTTGAAATAAATCACGTTCTTCATTGGTAAAAGTTGCCCAAGAGTTGACGGTAGGTGGTGATGATCAACTTCCTTTCCTCTATTCTTCAACTACTATGTTAGAAACGGTTAGCACAGATAGCTCTCGGGTAACTTTGCAAAATCAAACCAACCTAAATTTTCCTGAAAATCCACTACAGATTTGTTCATTCAAGCATTTTCATAAAAAGTCCTCAGAAGAATGAGTAATTAACCTCCATAGATCGTGATTCCACACATACATGATGATAGTCGTATCTCAATACATACTCTTAACAAAAAACCTAAGTATGATACATAATAAAATTTCTTTTGACTAAATTATGTTATGTATATGTGTAAATATTTTGTTAACGACAACATGTCGTGTTGTGTTTAAATTTTCATTTCTATTATTCATTTTTCCATATTGATATTGTTTCGAAGTTTAAACTAATATTTTGTTATTTATTTAGGGTAACATTTCAGAATTTTCTAGAATTAGGTAGATCAAATATATAACTATAAATGGAAATGTTTGGCCTAGCGTCTAGACGTAGAGTCTCGTGCAAAAACATACATGCGCAGATTACTCTGTCGAATTTCCGGTGAATGTTCGAGAAAAAGAGTCCTAATAATATATATAAACAGACGGAGATAAGAAGAGGGAGAGAGTCAGTCATTAGTTTTATTCGAAAAACAAGTGAGGGATTCAGTCATCAGTTTTTATTCAAAAGAAGAGAGTTAGTTATTTGAGAAAGATTAAGTGTTTGCTGTGAATATTCAACTTGGATTTGTGTCTGAAGTTAGATCTACGGAAGCTGTGATTTTATTCCGTCAATCTCTACGATACATCTGAATTACTGCTTGTGCTGAGAGACGGTGAATTTATTGAACTGTGAACTGTTTCGGAATTTCTTCGTGGGACCAAATTCACACCCTAGACTGGAATTTGAGACTTTGATTTTAGATCATTACATTAGATACAGGCCAGTACCGTTTTGTATTGTGATTTATTCTGAAGTTTGAAACTAATATTATTTTGTTTTGTAATTAATTTCGAATGTTGTAACTTAATATCTGTCACTGTTATTATACAATTTATGTCATATCTGTTATATTTGTTAATAGTTTAGTGTAATAAATTATACAAGCTGTTACCTGCGTTTTTATGTTGCGTTTAGTCTACGAAAAATATAAAACATTAAAAAATACGTAACATTTATCAAATGTGTATTTTATGTCAAACATGCATTCAGTAATGTAATCAGTAGCGATTGGTCAATAGAACTGTTTACGAATGTATAATAACCAAATATAGAAGAACATGAACATGGCCGTAATGGGAAAAATTCATGTATATGACGGGCCTGAAGAAGGTATTCATGGACATAGTTCTGAAGGAAGAACGTATTAACAGACATGATGGGCATAAAGAAGGTATTCATGGACATAGTTCTGAAGAAGGAAGAACGTATTAACAGACATGATGGGCATAAAGAAGGTATTCATGGACATAGTTCTGAAGAAGGAAGAACGTATTAACAGACATGACGGGCCTGAAGAAGGTATTCATGGACAAAGTTCTGAAGAAGGAAGAACGTATTAACAGACGTGATGGGCATGAAGAAGGTATTCATGGACATAGTTCTGAAGGAAGAACGTATTAACAGACATGATGGGCATGAAGAAGGTATTCATGGACATAGTTCTGAAGAAGGAAGAACGTATTAACAGACATGACGGGCCTGAAGAAGGTATTCATGGACATAGTTCTGAAGGAAGAACGTATTAACAGACATGACGGGCCTGAAGAAGGTATTCATGGACAAAGTTCTGAAGAAGGAAGAACGTATTAACAGACGTGATGGAATGAAGAAGGTATTCATGGACATAGTTCTGAAGGAAGAACGTATTAACAGACATGTGGGCATGAAGAAGGTATTCATGGACATAGTTCAAGAAGGAAGAACGTATTAACAGACATGACGGGCCTGAAGAAGGTATTCATGGACATAGTTCTGAAGGAAGAACGTATTAACAGACATGACGGGCCTGAAGAAGGTATTCATGGACAAAGTTCTGAAGAAGGAAGAACGTATTAACAGACGTGATGGGCATGAAGAAGGTATTCATGGACATAGTTCTGAAGGAAGAACGTATTAACAGACATGATGGGCCTGAAGAAGGTATTCATGGACATAGTTCTGAAGGAAGAACGTATTAACAGACATGACGGGCCTGAAGAAGGTATTCATGGACATAGTTCTGAAGGAAGAACGTATTAACAGACATGACGGGCCTGAAGAAGATATTCATGGACAAGTTCTGAAGAAGGAAGAACGTATTAACAGACGTGATGGGCATGAAGAAGGTATTCATGGACATAGTTCTGAAGGAAGAACGTATTAACAGACATGATGGGAATGAAGAAGGTATTCATGGACCACATAGTTCTGAAGAAGGAAGAACGTACGATATATAACAGACATGACGGGCCTGAAGAAGGTATTCATGGACATAGTTCTGAAGGAGAAGGAGACGTTAACAGACATGACGGGCCTGAAGAAGGTATTCATGGACATAGTTCTGAAGAAGGAAGAACGTATTAACAGACATGATGGGCCTGAAGAAGATATTCATGGACATAGTTCTGAAGAAGGAAGAACGTATTAACAGACATGACGGGCCTGAAGAAGGTATTCATGGACATAGTTCTGAAGAAGGAAGAACGTATTAATAGACATGATGGGCATGAAGAAGGTATTCATGGACATAGTTCTGAAGAAGGAAGAACGTATTAACAGACATGACGGGCCTGAAGAAGGTATTCATGGACATAGTTCTGAAGAAGGAAGAACGTATTAATAGACATGATGGGCATGAAGAAGGTATTCATGGACATAGTTCTGAAGAAGGAAGAACGTATTAACAGACATGACGGCCCTGAAGACGGAAAAATGTATTCATAATCAACTGTGTATTTAATATTAATATGTACATTGGTTATAAGTTGTCTGTGATCAACTGTACATTTAATATTAGTACGTTTATTGTTTATAAACCTACCGATGTGTTCAGCAGTTTAAAAATAAATTATTTTTATTTATTCACTTCAACTTACCATTTATCGATAATGACAGGTTTACAATTATCAAGTGATACAAAGGTAATACACTGTGAAAGTGCCCACATTAATCTTCTGTTGTTAATTTTGGTTCTGTTGAATGGTTCGTTACTGTCAGGGAGGATTGCCTGGTTAACTGTTGAAATCTTAGAAAATAATCGTCAAATTTAGAAGCTTATTTCTGATAAAACCGTTAAACTTCGAGTCACTATAAGCTTTCCTTTGTCATGTATTACCAGAATGATCAATAAACATTCCATTTAGCTTTCCTCAACCGATTTGTTTTCATTTTATGACTTTTCCTACACCTTTGTAGGATAAGTAAATTTGTATGTCTTACTTTTTATGTCGTTGATTTGCTTTCTTTTTAGGTTTTAGTTCGAAACTTGTTTTGTTTAATTGAAGTGAAATGTGTGTATGTTGAATGTTTTGCAAAGTGATAAAGATCAGTTGAACATTATTATTTCTTTACACTTCAGCAAGATGACAGAAATTACAAACGACTGAAAAATAAGCGATAATGAAAAGCTATTTATCCTAATCATAGCTAAATATACAGATTGTGGAAAAAATATCACATTAAAACACTCATCTTCCCTTTGTCACTGGTCACCTATGTCCCTCTCCTGAGGATTAGTGATCATGAATCAACCCTTTGTCACTGGTCACCTATGTCCCTCTCCTGAGGATTAGTGATCATGAATCAACCCTTTATCACTGGTCACCTATGTCCCTCTCCTGAGGATTAGTGATCATGAACCAAAACGATCCCTTTTCTGCATGCTATCACTAATAAGTTAGGGACTTAACTGTTAGGACTCTATGTCCAAAATTGGACAATTCTTATAAAACTTTTTATGGTCCAGTTTTTAATATCATGTCCAGCAAAAACAAAACAAACCAATAACTCAAATATTTCTGCTATACCATTAAATTAATTATTCAGTTCAGAGTATAATCATCTACTTCAGGAAGGTAACAAAATTGTGTTAACCACATAATACTACCAGCTGAAACCTCGCTCTACAGACGAGTGTTTCTTACAATAATTACTAATTGAAGTATTCATATTTCAGTGAGTGTCTTTCCTGGGAAGTAATTCACAAGATAAGTGTTTCGATTGCGTTTCGGTCATACACACTGTATCAAAACGATTCAATGTAAAGCCTTCTGTTCAAGTTGTGTTTTTCATGTGATTAAATATTTTTTTATTTTACAATGCAATGTTGCACATACCATAATTATTTTCACAGTGGTATGTTGCACATACCATAATTATTTTTACAGTGGTATGTTACACATACCATAATTATTTTTACAATGCTATGTTGCACATACCATAATTATTTTTACAGTGGTATGTTACATATACCATAATTATTTTTACAACTGTCTGAATACCTAAAATATAAAATATTTTCTGCATAGTTTTTTGTGGCACCTTTTAATAAATGGCGGAACACGTCATAAACCTCGATCTCCACCTTTTGCATTGTAATCTCGTATTACAGCAAGGTAGATAGATGGCACTACTATGTTTATTACAGATAAGGTATTTCTCATACAGTAAAGATTTCTTCGGGTCGACAAAATCTTCTCTCCAGTGGTTCATAAGTAGGTTTGAAGATTTATTAACATAAAATGTTATTTCATTTCCTGCAGTTGAGTTCACAACTTTCCTCTCAAGCAGATTCTACACATCAAGCTATGATAACAAGGGCTTCAGAACTTAGGCCAAGTGACCAGCTTGCAGGGCTGTATATCCAAAGTTCGTGTTTTTACTGTCAAAAGAAATTAAGATCCGAACATTAGAGCCATAGCTTATAAAAGTTGTCCATTTCTACTACTCGGTTTCACAAGACTGTTGATTGTGTCCACTAGCTGCCTTTCATTAAGACTCCATGTTAAAAATTAGAAAGGTCAGTGCAGGTAACCTTTGCGTAGCTATGCGTGAAGTGTCACAAACCACCACCAGAGGTGAAAAAATCGTGACACAAATTAGTTATTACAATGAGCAGCAATGTGCAAGGAAGTTTTTGTTCCCAAGACGAGATGTTATAGGAGACAAGGAACCATAACACACGCATCAAGACGAGATGCTGTTGGAGACAAGAAACCATAACATACGCATCACAAATCACGCACAATCCGAACATTCTAAACTAGAACATATAATATCAAGATAAATGATTTAGTAAAGCCACATTTCTCAGGTGTATAGGTAACAATTCTAACAAATAATTACATCCTTAAAAGTAAAGTGATTCTTAGCACGGTTATTAAATTCCATGGCTTAATGAAAGTAATGAATTAGAATCAACGAAATTACTGTAAAGGCTATTTATGTATGGCTGAGTTGTTCTTATATAAATATAACTTAACTACTGAGGTTTATTGTTCAACCAAATGATACCTCGTGAATTACACGGACAAGCTTCTATAGTCATAAACAGCACACTAGTAAATTTAAACTGCACACCAGAAAACATTCCATAGTAACCGCCGCCTTAACAGAATTACAAGATTGACTGTCACTCTTATAAGATACCCAACGCTGAAAGTGCGAATTGGATAACCTCAGCTGCTAATTAGCAGTAAGTTTGAAGACTTACAACGCTAAAACCTGAGACTCCATTCGCTGCGGTGGACACGTCAGCTAGTCTAATGTAGTCAAGCTCTAATTCAACAAATAAAAAATACATATGAAACATTCTGAAAAGAAATATACGTGTCGTCATTCATCCACCACTTACAAGACTGAATGACAGTGATTGCTATTTGAAAAACAAAAGTTAATTTGGACGACTTACAGAGTGTAAAACAACGAATTACTACAAGTATTTTATTTCAAAGTAGTTAATCTATTTTTAAAATCCCCGTGTACCTAACACATAAATCCGAATCTCAGTTACGCCCTCTAGCGCTAAGCTACGTTTTATGTAGCGCCGACTATGACAGCTGATATAACCTATGACTACAGAAAGCGGTTTCTAGATGCTAAACATAGTTGTGCCTTGCTTAAAGTAAACATGTAATAAGATAACAGTTAAATAAAGCACTATTATTAGTTTGATATCTAACAAAGGTTTTTATATAGTTTCAAAATAAATAACACTGTGTAACAGAAATTTTGTTCCTGGATAGTATGTGTTATTTCTCAATTGCTTATGTTGTAAAAGTACAGAAAATGCCTATTATTACCTTTCAACTTTGCTTTTGTGATCTGGATAACGAAATTTAGAAATTAACCTATTTTCTACGTAAAAACGGGCAAATTTACACATTTTCATCACATAAGGTCTGAATAACACAACATATGAATCAAGATTTACATGTATTTATACTAAAGTTATACAAAAATGAGCAAAAATGTTTGAAGTGAGTAGTTTTTCCAGATTTGCGACTGCAATGTAAATAACTTTCACGTATCAGTCCCCAAATATGGTCTCCCATCACGTTTTCATTACACGGTCTTTGGTAGCGGCGTTCAAAGTCCAGTATATTTCGGTGGAAGCGCTCGCCTTGCTCCTCTGAGTGAGTTCCCATGTTCTCCTTGAATTTAGCAAGATCAGAGTCAAGAATATGGACTTTCAGGAACATCCTGCAGCCCATTTTCCCATAGTACTTCATCAGAGCCTCAACCAGTTTCACACATTTTCCAGCCTTGTGATTGCTCAAGAAGCCCCGAACCACTGCGATAAAGTTTTTTTTCTTTCTACTGAGCTCCTTGGGAAATTCTTTGCACTCCAGGACCTTTATTTGTGGTCCAACGAAGACACTAGCTTTGACCTTCGCCTCAGACAGCTTAGGGGAAAAGTCTCAAAGAAGGCCGCAAATTCCTTATCAAGAACTGTGACAAATTGTTTCATCAGACCAAATTTTATGTACAATGGTGGTAACAACACCTTCTGTAGGTCCACTGGTGGGTCACACTTGACATTGTGCTCCCCACAAAGAACTAAGTCCATTGTGCCCAGTGCTTCCTGTTACAGTGTGCTGTGGTGTCCTGCTGTCCCAAGGCAAAGATAACAGGGAAACTTGGTAAAGCATCTTTGGAAACCCATTAAGAATGTCATCATTTTGAAGTCTCCAATGATCTCCCAGCCATTCTCATCATGCTTCTAGCAAGGTCTTGATGCTGTTGTATTTCTCTCTGAGGTGCACGAATGAACCAGGGGAAGAGACGGATACTTGTTCCTGTTCCGGAGTAGCACAGCTTTGAGACTTCTGGATGAACTATCAATGAAGAGGTGACACTTCTTCAGGTTACAGGCATTTCCAATTGCCTTGCACAGACATGGTACATTATGGAAGAAGCAGAACCCATCTTGATGAGTGAAGAAGCTTGAAATATGTTGGTGATGCTTCCTCTGATTTGTGACTTGCACACTTTCATCTAATAAATCCTATTCCTTGAGCCTAGATGTCAAACTTTCTCTCTGGCAGAATGGGTACACAGAGCTCAGGGTAGTGTGGCACTGGGGAGATAGATGATGGAAGGTCCAGATGCATTCTTGCCAGCACAACGTTTGGAAGGGTCTATCATGCAGAAATAGCAATTGGTTGAGTGGTCAGTGGGTTCATGCCAAATTCTTGGAATAGCGAACTTCATGGCTCCCTTTTCCCCTCTGTACCATCCTGCAAAAGAGCAAAATAAAATTGTTATTATGAAGAATAAATTTATTTCATCCACAACCAATGTGTAAGAGGTTCATGCAAATTATTTTGTGATATTTTTCTATACTATTCCAAATTTAAAAATAATTAGAAGATTTAAACTTTATAAGGTCAAGATTTTATATTATACAAATTTTAACTATTCAAGAAAGCAAAAATTGTCCATCTTACCTTTTAGAGTATTTTTTGCAGTGCTCACAGGTAAAATAAGGTGCCCAGGGTTTGTCTTGATCCCTGACAGGCATGCCAAAATATACCTTAAAGACTTCACACATTTTAGCAGATGCTGTCACAGAGTACTTTTTCACTCTTGTCTTAATAAATTGGTCACATACATAGCAGAATGTGTCTGGAGAATGCTTGCAGCTTCTTGATGCTGTCTCTAATAAAATCACATAGGTCTACGTGCTCACTTAGCTAGAACTAAACTGAAGTGATGACTGGTGAGCTCCTGTGTGTGTGTGTGTGTGTGTGTGTATTACTATGGAAAGTTTGAGAAAATTCTCTATCAGCTACTCAGCATTGAATCTAACTGGAATGTTCTGGAAAATGGGTGACTTTGAAAATTTCATTACGCAGGTTCACAAAAGCAAAGTTTGAAAAGAAAAAGTTTTTTTCCATTTACTTTAGGCATAAGCAATTGGGAAATAACACTTTGGGCCCACGAACAAGAAATAAGGAAAAAAAATTGTTACATGGTGTAATTAGTAATTACATCAGATATTCCTTCTTTGAAAAATTCAGACCATCAAATATAAAGATATTAAGTAAGCATGAAAAAGTAAGTTTACATAAACAACAGCATCTCAGTCATCTACATTATATGTTACATAACTACAGAACAAACTTCCCAGTCATCTACATTATATGTTACATAACTACAGAACAAACTTCCCAGTCATCTACATTATATGTTACATAACTACAGAACAAACTTCCCAGTCATCTACATTATATGTTACATAACTACAGAACAAACTTCCCAGTCATCTACATTATATGTTACATAACTACAGAACAAACTTCCCAGTCATCTACATATATGTTACATAACTACAGAACAAACTTCCCAGTCATCTACATTATATGTTACATAACTACAGAACAAACTTCCCAGTCATCTACATTATATGTTACATAACTACAGAACAAACTTCCCAGTCATCTACATTATATGTTACATAACTACAGAACAAACTTCCCAGTCATCTACATTATATGTTACATAACTACAGAACAAACTTCCCTTGATTCAATTAATTATTACTGTCAAAGCTGTTTGTCAACATGTATAATGCTTGACAAAGCAGAAATGTTCTATTTAATACTGGAACGGTAACAAAACAAAACAATCAAAACACAAGACTGGAACGGTAACAAAACAAAACAATCAAAACACAAGACTGGAACGGTAACAAAACAAAACAATCAAAACACAAGACTGGAACGGTAACAAAACAAAACAATCAAAACACAAGACTGGAACGGTAACAAAACAAAACAATCAAAACACAAGACTGGAACGGTAACAAAACAATCAAAACACAAGACTGGAACGGTAACAAAACAAAACAATCAAAACACAAGACTGGAACGGTAACAAAACAAAACAATCAAAACACAAGACTGGAACGGTAACAAAACAAAATAATCAAAACACAAAACTGGAACAGTAACAAAAAATAATATATTTTATAATATTATTTCTAGACGTTCTAACAATCTATTTCGTATTATTATATTCATGTTTTAGCAATTTGTTGTATATTATTATTATCTTAACATACTAAAAATTTGTTTTTATTATTATATGGTGTTCTGACAAGTTATTTCATATTATAATTATATGTTGATGGTTCGAGAAATCTTTTATCTTTATTATCTGTTCACATTTAAATAATTTGTTTCATGTTATTATTTGTTCATGTTTTAACAATTACTTTTATATTACTATTATTATATGTTGACATTCAAACATTTGTTTATAATTATCTGTTTACATTTGAATAACTTGTTTTATATTATTTGTTGAAGTTTTAACAATTTGTTTAATATTATAATTATGTGATGACGTTCGAGAAAGTTTTTATTATTATTATTTTGTTCACATCCTAGCAATTTGTTTTATATTATTCACTGATGTTCACAAATTTCTTTATTATTATTATTATTATTATCTATTTAGATTTGAATAATTTGTTTGGTATTATCATTATTTCTTGATGTTTTGACAATTTATTTTATATGATTATTAATTTTTGACTTTCAAACAATTTGTTTCATATTATTATTATTATATTCAGGTTCTAACTTTTTTTTACATTATAATGTGTTAACATTTGAAACGTTTTGTATGATTATTCTTGTTGACGTTCTAACAATTTATTTCATGTTATTTGTTCATACATGCTAGCAATTTTTTTATATTATTATATGTTGACGTTCGAGAATCTGTTGATTATTATCTCTTTACATTTAAACAATTTCAATTTTGTTATAACTATTTATTCAGTCTGAATAATTTGTTTTATATCATTATTATATCCACATTGCAACAATTTGTTTTATATTATTACTTTATTCATGTTCTGACCATTTCTTTTTTTTATTATTAAATTTTAATGTTCTAGAAATTTTATTGTTATCTGTTCAGTAACAAAAATAATCAAAACAGAAGACTGAAACAGTAACAAAACAAAACAATCAAAACACAAAACTGGAACAATAACATAAACTAACCAAACATGAGATTAAAATGTTAGTTAACACTTTTTCAGTGTTAATGTGGCTGTACAAGCGATGTAAACCTAATGTTTCTGTACTTAAGTGTACAGTTAATTATTCAAGTGGTTCTCCTGGAATTAGATGTACGTACAGAGCACACTGTTACACTGAACAAATGAGAACAGACTTGTGTTGTCAAAACTACAGTCTGATGTGTTAAACTGTATCTACATTTATACAGCAAGTCTTTCATATCCAACTGTGAACTGTTCTTTTCACACTATACATTCCACAGTTACTATAACTACCATGTTAGAACGTTTTGGTAAATACATGAAACACACCTTTCACTGTGGATAAAAGTTACACGTATACTGACAAAACCAAACCCTTCACTCACTTACACACACAAACACACACACAGTATCTGATATACAAGTTATGTTTGTTCAGTTCACATCTTTCAGTTTATATATTTTTATTAGCCTTAAAACAGAAGTAGATTGTATTACAAACGCAGACCACTGATATCTGTAATAACTGTATAAATACTGCTATGATCAATACATATTTGTAAATATAATAAAGGAAACTTAATGAGTTACATACACATCCATATGGTTTAGATTCACAAATTAGTTTAAAGATTGGTGTGATTATAAAACACAACTACTATAGTAACTGAGAATTTTCAGTAACAAACCAACGTAAACATACAAGAATATCACAAAATGTAAAGCAACAAATATTTTGATAACCTTTCACATTAGTTTCAGTAAAATAATTATTTTGTAGTAATTGTTGTTGTAGGTTATAAACTAACAAAAGTGATCAAAAAGAAAAAAATTCATTGACAACATCCAGTAATCCATGTATGGGTTGAATACACTGGTTCCTTGGAATATGGTGTCTAAACTTGGACAATAGGTCTTTTTCTTTAATATGACTGTGGTAATGGTTTCGTCCATGTTGTAAGCCACAAATGGTTTAAACGTAAAAACTTCTTAAAAACGCTTACATCTCATAACCTCCACAATTTATAAAGTTACACAGAATGTCTTCCCTGTTTGTGTTAACTACAGATTCTATTTGTTGTTGTTTTTTTATTATTAGTTTTAATTTCAGATTTTGTTCAAACCTACTTAAAATTGTTCTTTGTTTCAACAGACAAGACACTGAGGTCACCACCATTTTGTTCTTCAAACTAGCTTCACCATTCTTTGCCTAGTGCATCGAGAAAGTACAACATTCAGAATAATGATATTACAAAGTGCTAAAGCAGTGAAGCTATGTATTACAATAATAACGAAATTGAAATATATAAAAAAGTACTGTATAAATACAGATTGACACTATGCTATCGGTAACTCAACACCATCTCTGTCATTCTCTCCAAGTAAATCAGCATCAAGTCAAAGTCTGCATCATTTATAACACCGTCAGTCATGAGGACGAGCATCGTGAATAGGCATAGTATGAAGAACCTCGTCCAGAAGTTGCAGGGCTCTGTGGAGGTGGATTTCAATCCAACAAGGTGTCTCTTTGATACTTTGACGAGGATAATCTGGACCCCAACCTTTCACAAAACTCAACCTTAATATACACAGACGACGCAAGTCATCAACTCCTATACTGGCAGCTGCTGATAATCCTAACATAGGACCTGGAAATTAAAGTAATTCAATAAATCCTACCACTAAAAACTATGGAACTAAACAAATATAGACAACTTTACAATACTAGGAAAACAAAGTTTCAATCATACAAAACTTTCACTTCCATTCATAAAAGATGAGAAGAATCTTAACTTACTGAAAATTCCTTTTAATTATAGAAGAAAACAACTCCTGACATCAGAGAAACATCACAAATAAAGTTCCTAACAGACTTTGGATAATAAATACGATTAGTTGTTTCACGATATCATAAGAAACAGAGAAACAGTGACATTTATTTTAGAAAAAGATTCCAAGCAACACACTTCTCACTTTGCCTTCTCTAACTTTTATTAGCACTAACAATTCAAACAGACAACTAATTATTATTATTTTATTAGCACTAACAATTCAAACAGACAACTAATTATTATTATGTTTGGTTACCGACATTCCGGCACTGTTTCATATCATGAACTTCAAAAAGTGCAGAATCAGGTCACAAAGACACAAGGGTAACCATCTCTCCTGAAGAACTGTTAACCACATGGAAAACCCGAAAGTCGATTGTGTCAGACATAACCATCTCTCTTTAAGAACTATTAACCACAGGGAAGACCCAAAAGTCAGCAGTAACAACACAACCATATATCTTTAAAGACTTATCCAGAGGGAATACCTACAGGTAAACAGTGTGAGCTACAGTACTGATACAATATGTAACTACACACATCAGAACTATACATTGGAAGTTTTAAACCTCAGTTCTGAAGTTAATACTAGAGATACATTAACATCAGAGGAGACTTAAGTTCTTCTTTGTTTTTTATCAATTACTGATATTTATATTATATAATTATAACCATACAAGGTGTACTTGTAGGTCTGGTTGTCAGACACGCAGCCCCAAGAAACTCACTAATTGCAGGAGCGATACCTCCTACCGCTGCTGGGCCCGGGATGTGCCCCGCCACTGCTGCTGCTTGTGCTGCAGCTGCTGCCTGCGCTGTTGCCGCTTGTTGTTGCATCTGTCGATGGCATTGTCGTAAATCAAACACCTACAAAGAAATGTACGTTTTTAGTTAGGAAATAACTGTATTCACAAATTACATATTTTAAGATTTCTTTAAAATATAATCTCTTCCATCATTTGTGACATGTTAAAAAGTAGAAACAAGTATTTACATAGCCTCAGAAAGGAAATAAAATCTCAACAGAAATGAATATTTGACCTCAAAAGAAATGAAAAAGAAAGTACGTTTAATTTATGTAATTCACAATACTTAACTATGGTGAAAAACATATTACCTCTTCTTGTAATTACTTTCTATTTAGCAAAATACATTCACCCTGATCCTGCACCCCCACCTTAATGTAGGCACTTGGGTATATTTTGTGCACAGCATCCCCTGGGGCTCGTCCGGCTTCTCTGTCAAGATAGTAGCTTTGAACAAAAACACTGTGGTCACTCAAGCACCTCAGCCACACATCACCTTCACCCCTCAGGTCAAGCTGAACCCCTCTTCCAATGTGCAATCTGGTAATCACACAAATATTCTTCACAATCTGATCCTCAAGTGTTTCAAAAACACACACGTTTAGGTAGGGTAAACAACAGTAAAAACAGGTTTAGGTTTTAAACTTACACTTGTGATACACATTAAGTTTCATTGCACATTATTCAGATAAATGACAAAGTGACACATTTATGTGAAAACTATGCAAGTTATATTTTATGCAAAGTTTTGAGCACTTGCTCTCCAACAGCCAACACAGACGACATTACGCTTTCCGAGCTTGATTTTAATGCAAGAAAACCAGAAACTGTCCGAAATATAAATTACGAAAAAGTTAGAGATATTTCAATTTATCTCAGTTCCAATGTCACGTCTTACAGAACACCAGGCATTCATTTGCATGATGACAACAAAAATCTATCATTTAATGAAGTCAAGGTGGTAACAAATTATCCTGACCATTACAGGTCAAAGGTCATTCCTAGACTCATTCAGTTTTACTGAAGTACTATTTTATGAATGTATGTGAACATGTTTAGCGTCAAACTGCACACTGTTATTCACATTTTCATATTATACATTACACAATTTCTTAACTACAAAGTAAATATTAAAAGACCTGAATATCAATTTCTGTGTGTCACATATGTTGAATGCAGCACTGGTTCAAATTAGATGTTTACAATGTCAACATTCGAAGCCTTTAGTTTGCCGTGAGTCAGATAATTTACTTACACATATTGATAAGGTAGAATCTAAGATAAAAACCTCCTATCTTTATTTTCTGAGATAATATTTAATAAATCAGCCTATGTGACTACACCAACATCTTCCATTTTTTTTAATATACTTTCTTATATACAGCTATTTCACTGAATAACATGTGTACAACCAACCAAACACTCAGACTGTCCCCCTAGTGGCTTTGTCAGACACTGAAGTATTTGTGCAGAAAAACTCTTTTCATGCTAGATTCCAAGCAGTAAGATAGCACATCAGTGAACTGAAAAAGTCATGTAATGTACAACAGTTACCAAGTTTGATAAATTATAGTGCAATTATGTGATATTCATATTGTAATAATGTGATACTATGGATTCTCCTGTAAAATTTATTTTCTCGGACATAGTAATGTGAGTGCGTGTGCATCAATTCATTATAACCTCTGCAATGTAAGCCAGTAATGGCTAAAAGGTCAATATAATAAAAATAGTGTGCATGTGTGCTGATGCACATGGATGGGTGTATGTAATATACCCATTGCTGGGTATTATTATTACTTTTATAAGATTTAATGTATTTAAACTAAACATATTTTTGTTTTCGCATTACAATTTGCAGTCAGTCTGGAACAAAATAAAAACAATCTGTATTTATTTATTTTTTTGTTGTGGTTATGAGGTCAATTACATTTATTAAAGCCATACATACATACATACATACAATGGTGAAGTAAACAGATGAAATATAATTTATTTTTTAAAATATTTTAATGATTATTTTGAAGTTATAAATGTTTCATGTAACATCTGAAAAGTTTGATACATAAAAGTATCTTCAATCTTCAAACCACAGTTACTTCATTTGATGAATGTTGAACAAGTGAAGAGAAAATAAACAAATGGGAAAAACATTGTTTAAAAATTCTTAAAATTTAACAAAATATTTGAAAAGTTGAGAACTAAATGTCTAATGTTTACTGATCATCTGATAGTGACTGTAGTGAATTAAATCTTCTGTGATGAATTAAAACACACCCATCTTTAAGTAACTGTACAAAATCCTAACATACACACGTATGTCAATAATATTCATCTAACTGAATCAAACTAAACAGAGTTAAAAATACTGAGATTCTAACAAACATGAGATAGATAAGTAAGAAAGAAAGAGCGAATAAGATAGGACAACATACTACATACTTAAGAAATACCAGCATTAACACAGACACCTACATATAATCAGAAATACCATGATCATACTCTACACTAGCGTATTAACACCACGATCACAATCATACTCAGAACAGATACTGTAAAAGAGCTACACAGTGTTGCTAGGAAGTAGTAACACCAGATTATTACCGTGCACGTTCACTTTGTTCTGTTCTATGTACATTTGAAAGAGCTCCCAAACAATAACGGTTTCCTCCAGAAGGATCCACATAACCGTCAACGATGACACTGCTATACGTAGAGGACACTTTGAAGGTCTCTCCAACCTGGTGATCCAGCTCAAAGTAAGCTATGGAACACCAGTATTCAGGTGCTGGTGAAAAAATAAAACTTGTCACAGATAAAGGACACAAAATCTTATAGGTTGAAACATTAGATGAAACACAACAGAAAGTTAACTTTATTAAACAGAAATATGAATATACAGGTTGTAACACTGAATGAATAATAAATCTCCATAAAAGTAAGTCAGTACTACAAAACAAATGGAATGTAAATGGTGTTGCACTAAATGAATAAATAGATTCAATCATAATGGTTTAATCTTCTATTATGACCTCTTACAAAAAGATGAGTTTATTTATTAAATAATAATTTGTTTAATCAAGATATTTTTTAAGGAATAATATAGTGCAACAATATTTATCTTAACGAAAGTGTATAATAAAAAAATCAGTGATCTATTAATGTTTTATTGAACAAATAAGTGAAAAATTCTCATTGTTTCATTATTATCTTAACTGTTACATAATGTTTAGTAATAACAAATATTCCCCTCTTGTCGCAATTGTCTGTAGCTGATGGTTTAAACATAACCTTGATTTTTAAAGTATACTCTGACTGACAACAAAACCAACGGACCTGGTTGACTTGAAAGAGTTCCTTGTATGGTCACGTGATGCTGAAACTGCGTCTGGTGAGGCCCTGTACAGAAAAATTGTGAAAACAATTGCCAATCAAGTTACCAGCATTTACATATTACCGATTCTTATTTTAATATAACCACACATAAAACAATTTCTACTTGAAATATTCCAAATGTAAATTTAACAAAATAACCAATAAATATATAAAACAGAAACTGCACAACTTATAAACCCATGTTTTAAAATATAAACTTTCCTTCTTTCCATCATGAATTTATATCCCAGAATAACCAACATTATCCACAATGTCACCAAAGGATCACTGCAGTTAATATGGAGTGGGAGTGAACACAGATAAGACATGCGAGATCCACTAACACTAAATACATGAAAGTTACAGGTAAGACGTGTGAGAGCCACTAACACTAAATACATGAAAGTTACTTACTTGTTAATAAAAGCTATTTAAATTGGGTTAACAAGATGTTTGATAATGTACATTTGTATGACTTTCAGTTATTCTTTAATTCACATTCAAAATAGGTAACTCAATTTTGGGACATCCTGCACATGTTAGAAACCTCTGCTGTTGTAAGTTTCATTCATTCACCTCAGCTGTTACTCATTTTTGTGTGAACAAAGAAACAAATTTATTATCGAATCATGCATATATCTAGTAAAACAAAATAGTGTTCATAAATATGACCTATAAATAAATTTTATTAGTCTTACAAAATCCAGGATGTTGTGTTCTTTCTGGTAGACTTGGAGGAACCATAGTTTGTGTGTATGTCAGAGTGCTTCCCGTTCCACTCCATGAGTTACTACCTGTGATAATAAAACACAGCAAAAGATATGTAATAATGGCAAAAATACAAGATTACATGGTAAAACACCAATATGTTTATATGATATAGGAAAAAAGTACAAGAATTACCATGTGTCATTCTAAAACACAGAATTGATACCGTACAAGAATTACTATGCATCATTTTAAAATATCACAAAAATCCAAACAGGACAAGAATTAGTACTTGTCAGTCGTGTTAAAATACCACTAAATCTACACAATAGAAGACAATAAAACACCACAAGATATACACAAGTACTAATTACATGTTACAGTAAAACATCACCGAATTAATCATTACATCATAATGAAACACAAGATATACACAATATAAGAATAAATTACATGTCACAGCAAAATCTCTCTAAATCTACATAGTGCAAGAATTAATTACTGTGCATTACAATAAAACACCACTGAATTAATTAATACTAGCTTACCCTGAATTCTTTATTATAGTCTCTCCCTCTATAAATTAATTACTGGAATAAATCAACTGTTTTAACAACTACACATAATGAGTACCTACTATTAACAGTGAAAGTCTGTGGTTGAGTCTGGGAGACATCATTATGTTGTAGGTGAGGAGACAAAGGAGTTACGGAGGTGGTGACATCCGCTGTGAATAAAATATTTCATCTTGGGTAACTCAGTCTTTCTTTCTCTATTAATGGTTGCGCATGGTATGTTACAAAAATTAGTATGTTCAACTATTACTTTGTAAATGTTCTTCATTCAGTAGTTTCCTATGACAAAATAATTTGGAGTGGTACACTGATCTAGACCAGCCTATAAAGTGATACATATTTACTGATCTTTGATAAACCACTGCTGTTTTTTTACAGGAGTTTTTATGTGATGATTAAAACAATTTATTAAAAAATTTGTTTCAACAGGTTTGTGCTTTATAATACAAAATAACTTTTGTTTAATATAACCACTCAGGATCTTTAGTATTAGTATCATGCACGAAGTTAGAAATACTAAAGTAAGATTGCTTCTTGCCTGGAGTTACTCTTGTGTGTAGAAATACACTACAAAACATAGAGCTCTAACAGTTCGTTATTTCACAGTATGGTAGAGTTCTGCGGCATGCCCATACAATCACATTGTAAGCTACATTAACCAAGATAAGAGTTCTGTGTTTAACCCTTGGTCTCCAACACGTTTGGACAAAGACATCATTTATACATGAATTGCAAACTTATTGCATACTGGTTAAAACAAATATTTGTTTTTCTATGATAAATTCTGTGAATCTCATTATTTTTTACTGATGTATAATAAACATTTCATGCCTGTAACACTCTTTACAGGCTTGTGTTTAATGCTATGTCAACATGCAGATGTCAAAGCAAGCATGCAACATATTCAAAGTTTAACTAATTCTCTCAACATGGATGAGAGACCTGTTTGTACTTGTTTGAAGATTACAACGATATACTTTTATTCATCTCAAAATTTCAAATTACCTTTGTGTAATCTCTAACACCTACAAAATACATTTTGTTTCCAGTAAAACTTCTTATTTCATCTCTTATTTTCTCTGTCTCAAAACAGCATTGGTCAATTTGACTTTGTAACCATCAAAATTAAAATAAATCTAAATTATCCTTTTCTCTTTCTAAAATAACTTCAAGTTGTAAAGTATACATCTATTTATAATTAAAGTTTATTGTTCTTTAAACTGTATTCAACTGTATGTACCATTACCAGTTGTAGATCACTTGAGGTATGTGCAGGTCATGTTAAGCTGTAGAATTACATTACCCATAATGATCTGCTCTCATGCTTGGCTTGAGAAATATTTTTATTATTTAACTAATTTAACCTTAATTACCCTAAAAAAAATCCCTATTTTTACATTTTATCTATTTTTATATTAAAGAATAAACTTCAGAAAAATAAAGTATTTACCCAATATTGTCTTTTCTTGGTGTTGACTGCTGATGGAAGTTAAGCCTACTTTAATACTAATGGTAATCATGCATTAAATAATTCTCATTTAAGTAAATAATACACCAAAGAACGTAGACCAATGAAATGCAAAAAGTGGACAATTTCCCTAACCCCTCACAATTTTTCTGGTTTCTTAACCATGTGAAAAGAGCTGTTACAAATTTGTCATAGTAAATGATTAAGTTCTACACTGGATGTTTTTGTAATTTAGTAATTTAAGAATAATTTAAAAGCTACTGGAGAGATGATAGATAAAATACAGAAGAGAACATGCCTGAAGGAAATGTATGATGTGCCACACCAGGTGAAGTACAGGATGTTTTAAATTATAACTTTATAGAATTAAAAACTTAAAAATTATATACTCTTAAAATATAGATCAGCTACGATTTTACACTATATGAATTGGTATAACAAACAGTAGTTTAATAAAATTTTGAATGAAAGACACTAAAATCTTGTGTTACATAGAGTAAAAGATACTTTTGGCAATATGATTAAACTATTATCCATAAGCATCAAAACATAGTTCGTAATTCAATTTTAGTATTACACAAGTCCTGATTTCTTCACTTAAAAAGAAATTTTGGGGATAAATTCTCTATCTTCTGTTTTGTGCATCACATGGGTATTTTTTCTGCTCTGAGTTCTTCCATTATATGGATTTTAAAATATCCACCAATTAAAATCATCCACTATAAACAGTGACAAACCACATTTTTAAACTAAGAACGTCCCACTTATTTCCTGAGCTATCAACAACTTTGTTCAAATATCCACTGCTCACCATGAATATTCATCATTTCAAAATTACTTATTTCTCCAAACATACTTGTCAACTTTGGATGTTTATATAAAACATTTTGTAAAAACCAAGAAATATATCTTATGAGTGACAGACATGTCTGTAAATCATAAATTTCATTTTAACACATACAAGTTGTTTGGGTTTCCTTGTTCGGAGAAAAAATGTTCTGAGGCTGCGTGCCAACTGGTCCACCAGGTGTCGATGGTGCACTGAGCTGCTGTTGGGAAGTAGGTGGAGGATGCTGTATAGAACTGTTTGGGGAGACAGCCCCTGCTGGATGAACAAATAAACACTCAATTGAACAAACTCCAGAGCTTAAAAGTTTAAAGTATACAGTTTGATCTACGGATTCACAGCCTAAAATATGTTAACATCTTTTAACTTGTAACAACTAATTACTAGACATAACATATCAAATATTATAAAATGAACAGAATTATGTCACACAGAAAGCTATGTATAATACCTCCTTGTGTGTCATTCTGTGGCTAAACCACTAATAATAATTCTCTATTACCTGACAAGTGGCTGTTTTTCATCCTACATTAATTCAACTTGTATGTATGCATGTTCAACTAAATCTCCAGATCCAGCAGTACCAAATTAGGAGTGACTAAAAATTTATCCTAATCCACACACCGTGGCTCTGGACTTGAATAAATACCCATGGCAGATAAGCCAGTTTCCACAGAACCTGAATCATGAGGTTGTGTTCTCTTCTTTACTCCAGAGTTGCCATATTTGAAGCTGTGTTCATATTCCCACTCACTAGCTAACACAGTAACACATGATCAACTTGTATTGGCAGGTGTACGAACATTTCTTTTAAAGAAAACACCCATCTCTGGGTTACCAGCTACAGAAGTAGTTGGAGATAATGGACCCACTTAACCATTCAGTTTGTATTTATCATCATAATGTGCACATTTTATGTACTGTTTTCTAACTGTCTCTCATACTTGTAAGTGAATAAGCTGGTTGGTTCATTTGGTGTTTTATGGCACAAAGCAGCTAGGCTATCTGTGCCAAACATCCAGTAAAAAGTCAAAATTAAAGTAAAATTAGGAAATTTATAAGGCAAAAGAAAACAAAGTTGAAAAAAACAACATAAAACCAATGTTAACATCCAGTCTAGAGAAGCAAGAAAAAAAACTACAGTAATACAAGTTGTAGAGGACTTTCTGGACCATAACTGTAATAATCATAACTCACCAGGAAGACTAACAGGTAAGTAAAAAAAACCATTGTCATTCACCTGAAGTTGACCTTTCTAGTCCTGGTTAGAAGTTTGATGTTATGGCCATTTTCAAAAAGCAATAAAATTTTAAGAAGAACTTTTCAGGATGACTAACAGGTAGTTCGAACAGCAGCATTAGTCACCTGAAGTTGGCCTTACCAGTCCTGGTTGAGTTATTTGATTTTACAGCCATTTTCTAATTTTAAATCAGACTAGATGAACTGTGATTCTTAACAGGGAATTTCATTAAAAAAAATCAAATGTATAAATTAAAAAAATGGCATTAAAAAGATTGATAGCCTTTAAAAAACTAAAAACATTTCCAAGGTGCACAGTGTCATCATCACCAATCACAGTCTAACGTAATGGGCAAATCTTGGGACAGAATATGGTGAAAATGGTGCCATTGTTGAGAATCATAACGATGACAAGAAAGCAAAATGTGGCTAGTTGTGGTCTGAGTGTTACACAGAATACACAATGGTGCATCAGTTCCAGATAAAAGAAAACAATGAGTTAAAAACTGTGACCAATGCTTAGCCTAGTTAAAACAACTTCCTCTTTCTGATCCTTACAGAAGAAAGATGGCCAAAGTCCAATGTAGGGGTTTATTTGAAAAAAGCTTTTTGTCACATTGCTTATACCAAGCTGAATGCCAACTGGCATGGAGCTGAGCCTTGAATACAAAACCATAGTCCATGTATGGAACAAGCACAACGGTGATAGTGCCAGAACAGGTAGAATTTGCTGAGATGTCAAAGAGCTTGTTCCAACGAATAACACCATGGCCCAGTGTCCAGAAAAACTGGATAGAAGTAGATGTTTAAGATAATTGGGCCAGTCAGTTTTGAATATCAGTGAGAATAGTGTGCAAACTAACATGAAGTGATTCCAGAGCCAGTAGTGAACTAAGCAAGTCAATATAAATAGTGAAGTTTGAATACTACTTAGCTTCTGTGTGATCCAGGGCAAGAGAAATGACAGTGAACACAGAAGCTGTAGAAAAGATTCTGCATGCAACAACCGAACCACAACAAACCATGGCAGAGCCCAAACAGTCACCTGATTTTGAACCATCTGTATAAATAGGACTGGAAAAATGGTTCAAAAGATGTACAGCAAATAACAAAGTATTTCCGATCTGGAGTGTCTGCATTCCTCAGATGGCTTAAAGATAGGTCACAATTAGGGACTGTAGAAGACATGGTGGGATGGGCTGACCAGTTTATACAACAATGTCATGCAAGGACAGACCCAATTCATCGAACTGCATCTGGATACAAAGACCAAAAGGAGCAATGACAGATTGTCTATCCTGCAGAAGTATGGTCCCAAGGAAGGAAAACAACCCCAGGTGGGATGCATTGGTAAGGAATGAAGTTTTGAAGCATATAGTGAAGACAGTTGTAAACAGCGGAAATGCAAAGAAGGTTCATGAGACTGTGTACAAGCTCTGAAATGGGGAAGTTAAGAAACCCCAGTGCAGAGCTGAAGTTCTTGATGATGAATCAGGTCCCATCTTTGAGGCTGAGGTCCTAGCAGAGTCATAGACCAAGTTTCAATTGAATAAGAACACTATATATCTTTAGAATAGAAAATCAATCTGCTCCCCAATTGGTGAGAGAGAGAAAGAGAACATAGATGTTCAGTGCTCTTGTCCATTTGACCCATAGCTCCTTGATATGTGGTATAAAGATCAGCTTACGAACAAAGATAAGCCCCAAGAAATTTGTCTCGGGGACCACAAGCATCATAACTTCACCAATACAGAGTTTAGGGTCACGATTAACACCCTGTTTACAGCAAAAATGTATGCAAGCAGTTTTAAATAAAGAGAAGTTAAAGCCATTTGCGGTGATCCACTTCAGTAAATGACTGAAAGAAGTCTAACTGCTGCTCTATATACCTCGTGTTCGACAACTGACATGAGAAGTGAAAGTCTAGATAGAGCCCGTTTTTATACTGAAAAGTATGACACTCAGAACTCAGACCTGGGTGACTTCAATTTCCTGTAGAAAAGAATGGGAAAGTGTCGAACCAACACAAACTTGAAATCTCCTGTCAATTAAAAAATTAATAAAAAATGGGCAAATGGCCACGTAACTCATATGTATGGAGGTATTTGAAAATGCCATACCTCCAAGTTGTATCATAAGCCTTCTCAATGTCAATGAATACTGACACAAGATGTTGTCATTTGAGAAAGGCTTTTCTGGTTGATGTTTCAAATAGAATCAGGTGGTTCACAGTGGAGTGCTGTCACCAGAGCCCCCACTGGGTGGGCAAGAAGAGGTTGTTTGATTTGAGGAACAAAACAAGATGAGCATTAACCATTGTCTCCAAGGTCTTACAGAGAGAGCTTGTCAAAGCAACTGGGAAGTACTTTGAAGGAATCTTGGAATCCTTCCTAGGCTTAGAGAAGGGTAAGACAATAGCCTAGCACCAGGCATCAGGTAAAACATTCTCCTGCCAGATCCGGTTAAAAACAATCAGAAGAATAGCAAGAGAAGCAAGAGAGAAAGAGAGAGATGGTGCAGCATTTCATAGTGTACATCATCAGGTCCAACTGATGTACTGCTAGACTGATGAAGAGCCAGTTTCATCAGTGTAAAGGGATGATTATAATCATAGAGACAATCAGCTCAAATGGAAAGAAGTGATAGCTCTACCAAAGTCTTGATTGCTAAGAAGGTGGAGGAAGAAGTGCTAGATACCTAGCAAAAGCTTTCACCCAGAGTCTCAGTGATGCTCCAAGTATCAGCTACTCCTGGTCATCGAAGAGTAAGATTGATTGGGGGACAGAATTATATTGCCCAATGACCTTACAAATCTTGTCCCATATGACTTTGCAACTGGTGGTAGAAGATATGCTGGTTGTGAACTTAATCCAAGATTCCTTCTGGCTTTGACATCTCACCCCTTTGGTATGTGCATGGGCCTGCTTGAAATCAATGCAATTCGAGAGTGTGGGATATCTATGGAAAGTATCCCAAGCCTGTTTTTGAGCCTTCCATGAAATGGCAGGCAGGATGGTAGGATGGATGAGAGCCATTGCAATTGATGCAATGAGGGTCCATGTCAAACTCACAAGCATTGTGGTCTTTGCCACCACAATGAGCACACATTAAGGAACCACGACACAACATCTTTGAATGACTGAAATTCTGACATTGGAAACAGAGTGTTTGGAATATATGGCCGTACTCTACAGTTAAGATAACCTGCCTTGATGGTGGCAGGAGGACGTGGTAAGGTAAATGTGAGAATGAGGACATTGGTCAACACCATAATTCCATCTTGGCAAGTGAAAATACGCCTCACTACAGAAACTCCTTAGGTGGAGAAAGTACTGGAATGTTCTTCAAATCCCTTTGAACAAATGATGAATTCAAATTAGCATGAGGTATAACCTCAATATGTATATCCCAATTGCCTTTGAATGCAAGAGGAGTTCGCTGTGTTGAGATGTGGATGTTTCAACCAATATGTCACCAAATCAAACTTTCTTTACTGACTTTGGAGATTCAGTATGTCCCTCTAGTCCCTTCTGAATAAATAAGGGAGACGTGCGCCCTAAAGATTTGTCTGAAAGTGAATGCAATAAGAAATTGAGATACAATAGGTGGTACAGATGATGAGGATTGCTGCTCAGAATCTTCAAGACATGGTTATTTACCTAGAGACTTTTTTCACTATTTTATTAAAATTCTTAATTGGAGAATCCATAATGAAAAAAGGAAAATTTTGGTGCTCACTAACACTTCCCACCATGCAGCAACATCAGGGTTTTGCGAGCACTATATCCAAACACTAGTATCAGATATAATGTTCACAACACCTGTTGAGAACATCCAACAATGGTACCTGGTTGACCCTAACCCAAATGGACCAACCAACTGACCCAAGGGGGGGGGGCACCTGAAGGCTAGCTGCCAACAAGATTCCAAGGCCAAAGTGGTGTGTTAGGGTTGAACCCCTCAATCACCAGGATTTTCTTCTCCCCTTCACAGGTTGCTACACACAGCAAACATGTGGGTGGATGTGCAGATCCCAGAGGAGGTAAACTGAAAGAACAGAACCTTCTCTGGGAGGTCCCTTCACCACGTACTAGAATCCACACCGAGGGGCTTATTTATGAATAATTCCAAATCACATCACATTATTATATAAATCTGAATGCCACTCTCAGTATGACTGACACTGGTTAATACAGAGGTCCTTGTTACAATAGCTCTAGTCTTGCGAGTCAGTTGGTTGTCACATGTAAATATGTTTAAAATAAGCTCGCCAACTTGATCAAGTACAAGTAATCTCTTATGAAGTTATAATATCATCTGGTAGCAAAAAAAATACATGTACAAAAAGAGATGCGATAGTTCCTAAGCCTATATACACACATCACAACACATGGAGTTGTGAATAAAAATTGTTTGAAACATAAGAACATAGAAGTGTTAAAATCATGATTTATCAAAGTTTGAAAATGTTTATTAATAAGTAGATTTGGTGATAGTTAACAAAGGTAAGCTTTATTTCCTTTTCCAAACTACTTTTCAACATTAAACTGTTTCTTCAAAAGTTTGAAGGTCATGTATAAATGTCCAGTGCTGGTGTTTTCAAATTGCAAGTTTAATTCTCTTCCATGTGTAGTTCTAATCAATGTGGTTTTAAGGACTTTGTAGAAATGTAACTACTACAAAATCATTGATACAAAGAAATATTAAAAATGCTTCAGTTAACACTGTAACAAACACAGAAAAACGCTATTATAAAAAACAAATGTGCAAATATGATTCAAATTAACTTTTTGGATACAAGTTGGTCAAAAGGTCAATGTGGCTAATTTCTTTCTACAGTTACTGAAAACTTCATTGAACTATTTTATTATCAATAAAACATTGATAATAACAAATTTCCATTTGATGAAATCACTTCTGTAAGTGGAAATTTATTAACTCCATAAAACAATACACACTTCAGAAGAATGCTTACAGACAGAAAGAGACATCTAGTGTATAAAAAAAAAACTAATAGTTTGACTACTTCATGCAAGTCTAGCTAATATTCAGTTATTAAATGCAATGTCATTTTAGCCTTTTAAAATCTCAACGAGACAGAACACTGTACAAACAAATCCATGATTAAAAGTAAGAGTAAGAATAAATATACTTACCTGCTGGCTGATGAACAGCAGCTCGGGTAAAAGCATCAAGGGATGGGGTAGGATGGTGTTGTACAGTCTGCGGTCCCACTTGCTGAAGGGTTTGTACTCCACCTTCCAGCTTTCCATACTCATTTTTGACAAGCCGATTTTCTGCCCCTCCAAACACAGACACCGTAGGCTGTTGGCCTTGATGTGGGATCACACAGGATTCTTTTCATCATACCAAAACTTTGTTACATGAGAACAATATCTTTCAAAAACTAAAATTTAAAACTAACAAAGATTTTAGGAAATTAACTTTTATCTGCAAAGTGAAGTCTTAAAATCAAATATATTTATACATAAAACCAAAACAATAAACATTTAAAATTTGTAATTTCACACTTCGTTGCCAGAAAAACAGTGTGAAATTTGAAGGAATTTAACATTCTCAATCTATCAGCTTGTGTGGAAATATAAAGTATTTATCTGTACAACACCTGATGTCATGTGTTAAGATTAATATCTCTGATGTCTGGGGATCTCATACTTTTTTTAATCCTAACACATTAGTAATTATTAATTACTAAACTTAAATATTCAGCTAATACTGACTTCTGATTAAAACTTTCTTCTGTTTAATTAAACAATATCAGCACCAACACTGACTTAACAAGAATGGTAAATCTTATATTCCACTTTTTATTTGTAATTTTGATGTATTTATTACTCTGTTATTACTGTCTTCATGTTTACCTAAATATTAGAAAACCCTTCATGCACAAGAAGGACACACACACACACACACTTTCTCTTCTAACAATAAAGAAATACAAACAACTTGCTGATTCATACTTTAAAATTAAATACCATTTGATAATTGTTAAATCCTTTCATAACAGGTCAAAGGTCATATCACCACATTTGTCGACTTGCATTCAAAACTTTATTGAACTACTTGTTTATGAATTTATGTCAATAATTCTGGAATTAAATTACAGATTGTAATTCAAACTTTAATGTTACTTACGAGTTAATTTATTAATTTAAAAGTACGCATTAAAATAACACATTTAAATATCAATTACAGTGAATCAAATACTATGTTGAATGTAACAATGTATAAAATTAGATGTATAAATACTAAGTCTATAGTTACATACAAATTAAGAACTCAAATTCCTAATGTTATAAAGCAAGAATATAAAATAACATTTTTTATGACTTATGTACTGAATTAAAAACATGGTGTTCCCATTCAGTTCTTTTTATTTTTTCAAACAATCCTTTACATACACTTACTTTAGTATATGAGGTGAGTAATGAGTCAGCAGCTTAGAATGTCCCCTTTGTGGTTTTCTCAGATATTTTAATATTTGAAAACTGAGATGTCATGAAGGCAGGTTGTGTCTAGTCTGCTTGAAATTTCATATTTTAAATCTAAATTCATATCAGTTACCAAGTTTAATAAATTATAGTAGAATTCTGATATCAGTGTAGTTATTTATCATTATTTGGTTATTCAAGTGTGCATATATAAAACTTAAATTTGGTTTGATATCCTCCATGTGTGAAACTTTATCAGGCTTAGCAACCTGTGTCCAACAGCAACCGAGTTCAATGTTCAAAGGTCACAGCAAGAAGAGAAAATTATTTGGTTTACATTTCAATTTATTGTTCTATATTTTAAGAAAAAGAAGTTTAATAATTTATTTCTAAATAGTAATAATCTGTTCACATAAATAAAATCTATAATACTTTAAATGTGACATTACAAACTACTAGTCCACTAAAACACAGCCAAGACAGGGAAGACAAAAGGTCAGTTTTATATCACTGGAAACATAACATAAGCCCACATGTACACCATCAATACAAGTTAAGTAATGTTAGCGGAGTATGACTGGAAGGTCAATATAATAAAAAATAATAAATGTGTAAAAATATAGAGTTACAAGACTAAAGCTACATACACTAAACATTTGTGTTATAATATGTAGTCATTCTACTACAATAAAGCGTAATTTATATTTATGGTTATAAGATTCATTAAGTGATAGACCCTACACAGAGTATAGAATATAACAAAATATAAAGTCCTACTGAAAACAAATATTTGAAATTATTCAGGAGGTTTTGAAATAACATAAGATTTAAAATTTGAGATGAAAAACAGTTTTTAATCGTAACATGAAATCACATGTCAAGAGTTTTATGTCAAACTCTTGGTGATTTGTTTTAACAAACATGAATTAATTAAATCTTAGATATTGATCAATACATCACTATCTTACCTGATGTTTCACCTGAGTGCTGTAAGGTCAACCCAGACAAATCTATATGAAAAACAAAACATTTACAGCAACCAGTTGCTTTCTAATAATTACAATAAGTTGAATAATTACAAAGAAATTAAATTATCCTTTTTAACATTTATTTATTCCAAAACTTGTAAACATAAAACATAAAAATTACAGTATGCCCATTACAAAAAATATACTGCAGTCTAAACTGAGGACCTTTACAGAAATAGGAACAAGGGGTGAACAGACAACACTCAATACCATTCTTAAGAGACAACGATTAACTCACACTTACTGACCTGTTTTTATACTACTGGGGTCAGAGTTCATGCATCACATGATTTTTAACAATTCCTGATGATGAGACACACTTGAAATAGATACCAACATAACAAACCAATCTCATAATTAACAGATTCAACTGACAGTTAAGCAGTGAAGAGATAAAACTGCTCAACTTTGCAGTCACACTGAGTTAAAACCCATCTTTCCATGTAGAATTGGAAACATCTATTGCCCCAAAACAATACCTTAAACAACTTTTTCAAAGAATTTTCATCCAAAACCATCAACATAATTTCACCAAAAACTACAAACCAACCAACCTCACACAAAAACAAATTATATAAACAACCTACAACAATACAACAAGGTAAAAATTCTAAAAACAGTTAAAGGCAATGATATAGTTATAACGAATACATTCAAAAACTGTACAACATCTTATCAGATGGAAATAAATTTATAATAAACAAATCCAACAAAAACACATGAAAACCATTGAACAAAATACTACAAATGAAGAAACAACACAATCTCGGAAAATCAGCTAGGCTATCTGTGCCAAACATCCAGTAAAAAGTCAAAATTCAAGTCAAATTAGGAAATTTATACAAGAAAATTAAGGCAAAAGAAAACAAAGTTGAAAAAAACAACATAAAAACAAATGTTAACATTTAGTCTACAGAAGGAAAAGAAAAACTACAATAATACAAGTTGTAGTGGACTTTCTGGACCATAACTGTGATTATCATAACTCACCAGGAAGACTAAGAGATAAGTACAAAAACCACTGTCATTCACCTGAAGTTGACCTTTCTAGTCCTGGTTCCGAGTTATTTAATGTTATAGCCATTTTTAAAAAGTAAAATAAAAGTTTTAAAAGACGAAAAATTTTGAAAATAACTCCCCAGGATGACTAATGAGTAGTCAAACAGGTAATTCTAACAGCAGTGTTAGTCATCTGAAGTTGACCTTTCAAGTCCTTGTTTCAAGTTATTTGATGTTACGGCCAGTTTCTAATTTCAAATGAGATGGACTGTGATTCTTAAAAGGGAATCACCTTGAAAAAAAGGTCTAATGTATAAATTAAAAACCTAAATCGCATTAAAAGATTAATGGTTTTAAAAAACCTAAAAACATTACCAAGGTGGTCAGTGTCACCATCACCAGTAACACTGTCTAATGTTAGGACAAACCTTGGGACAGAACATGTTTAAAACTGTGCTGTCATTGAGAGTTGTAATGATGGCAAGAAAGTAAAAGAAAGAGAGAAGTTAAAGTTGTTTTCTGTGGTTCACTTCAGTAAATGATGGAGGGCAGTCTGTAGCTGCTGCTCAATATACCTCATGTTCAACAACTGACATGTGAAAGTTGTCAACATATAGCCTGCTTGCAATAGTGAGAGCGAGTTATTCAATGATAGCATTAATCTTTACACTGAAACGTGCAACACATCCCTGAGGGACTCCAAGTTCCTGTAGAAAAGAACACCAAAGTGTTGAACTCATACAAACTTGGAATCTCCTGTTCATTAGAAAAATTTTTTTATAACCCATACATAGGGCAAAATACCAAGTTGTATCATAAGCCTTCTCAATTGTTAATAACAGTGTTCTCTTGATCCCCCTACAAGTGTAATTCAAAATAACATGATGTGTAACTTCAATAGGTATAGCCCCAATTGCCTGTCAATGCAAGAGGAGTTCACTCTGTTGAGATGTGGATGTGTCCACCAATATGTCACCAGATCAGAGCTTTTTTACTTACTCTGGAGTGCTAGCAAGTCCCTCTAGTCCTTTCTAAATGAAAAAGGGAGACAATTTCCCTTAAGGTTTGTCTGAAAGTGAGTGCAACATAAGAAAATCAGGTACAACAAGTGGTATGGATGGTGAGGATTGCTGTTCAGAATCTCCAAGATGTGGTCGTTTACTTATAGACTGTTTTTTCATTATTTTAAGATTTTTAATTGGAGTATTCATAATAAAGAGGGAAATTTTGGTGCCCACTGACCACACCCACCATGGAGCCCTAAGAGGAAATGCACTACAATGTCAAACAAGGGCACTGCAGCAATGCCAGGGTTTTGGGAGCACTATACCCAAACACCAGCATCAGATGTAATGTCCACTACACCTTTTGAGAACATCTAACACTGGTACTTGGTTGACCCTAGCCCAAGTGGACCAGCTGATTAACCCAAGGCTGCCCATCTACAGGAATTCAAGGCCAAATTAGTGTTAGAATTGGAACCCTAAACCACCAGGATCCTCTCCTTCCCTTCAACGGTAGCCATGCACAACAAACATGTGGGTGGATGTTTAGATCCCAGAGGAGGTAAAGTGAAAGAACAGAACCTTCCCTGGGAGGTCCCCCTCACCACATACAGGAATCCACACTGAAGGGGGGGGGGGTGGAGAAAGCCAGGAGGTACAAATTTATTACATGTTATCACCTACCTATTCCTGGTGAAGTAAGCCATGAGGTACAACATTATTACATGTTATCACCTACCTATTCCTGGTGAAGTAAGCCATGAGGTACAACATTATTACATTGTTATCACCTACCTATTCCTGGTGATACCACCCGTTCATAGTGATAAGGATTAACACAGACACTGTCACACTTTAGGTCAAAGGCAAACTGACAATATTTCACATGTTTTAATTCATTCTTGTGAAGGTCAGGCCATCTCCAGATTCTGGCATATATAACATGAGGAAACCCTTTTCTACCAGCAACCTGGTAAGAAACAATAACACATTTCTATGTTTTAAATACTTATAAATCAACACCTTATGCATAAAGAACATATTACTATACATTTCTAACAAACCTAATTAAAGAAACATGTCCACACAGCATCGTTACAAAATAATTAAACACTGGCACACACAGTTCTAACAAAACAGTTAACACTCCTACGAAAATTAGGGCCTAATAGGCCCCAGAGCAAGTTGAAAGGTTATTAATATTAGGCTAATAATTTTGTATTTAAATGAAATTGCCATTAACTGACCCTATCCCTTTATATTTTAAGGAGCAATCATATTTTGACTTTTCAGACATTTGCAAAATAATATTTAATTTTTTTTTTTTTTTTTTTTTAAACATCCACTAAGGGTATCACTTTAGTAGAAGTAAATATTTTTTTCGTAGGAGTGTTAAAGAAGCATGGCCATACACAGTTCTAGGAAGATAATGTTTTACAATAGAACATAAATACAGTTCCATAGCTGATTTGCAAGTGTTCTCTTTAGTTTTTGTACAGATCTGAGGAGAAACATCATTATGTCTTATTAAGTGCTTTAATCAGTTATAAAGAAAGTGTAAATGTGATTGGACAGAGAAAGAATTAATGATACCAAAATATTTATAATGGTTTATTTCTTTTTCACACATTCCCTTTGAAATGTTCTTGAATGAGACGATATCGCATAACTTGAAGTAAAGTACACTATCTTATAGGGTTTAGAAATGGGTTAGATTGGTAACAAAGAAGTTTTCCTGGAAATTTACCTAGATAGAGGAATATACATGCAGATTATTATAAATCCTAAATTTTTTATGTGAGACTAGTGAATTGGAGGTTAAGACTGATAAATATATCCCCACTGCAATGTAGGTTCTACTACTGCAGTCACCTCCAAAACCTAGGGTACATTTCATAATCCCACATTGTAGCTTGTAAGGGTCCCATTTTTAAAAAATTTGCAGTGTAGTTTTAAAAAAAAATCATGTTATGTGTTTTAGTTTATGGCTTGAATATTTTAAGGTGATAATATAATTATTTTATGGTTACAATATAATTAACCAGAAGTTTGGATTTGTTGTTTTTAATGCAATCCTTCCTCATGATTTTGTTTATTCATTTAACTACATTTATATACAAATTTATTTTTACTATGTATACACATAATATGTAACAAAGAAGTCACATGACCTAAATTTAAGGTTTAATGATGGTAGCTTGTCGATGTTTGGGTCTTTGTTTGAAATTAGTGTTTTTTACATTCTAACATAAGTACGACACTCATTTTTCAGATTCCAATGTTTATAAGCATGTTTCTTTCATCCACTAAATGGCAAAGTTGTCACCATATCAGACAATTTTGCTAGTACTGAGTATGGTAGCTTCTGGTGACTCAAACCTTTGCTGAATATTACTTTCACATTTATGCTATACAAACAATGCACATAAATAAATGGGCTAATTGGCTGCTTAACTATTTCTAATTGTAATAATTATTAATTTAAAATAAAAACAAAAATACCCTTGTCAATGATAGTACGGTTTGTTTGTTCTTCAATTTTGTGCACACCTACACAAAGCTATCTGCACTAGCCGTCCCTAATTTAGTAGTACAAGACTAGAGGGAAGGCAGCTAGTCATCACTACCCACTACTAACTCTTGGGCTACTCTTACCAGCAAATAGTGGGGTGATCGACCGTCACATTATAATGTCTCCATGCCTAAAAAGGCTAGCACGTTTGTGAAATTAGCTGAAAATCCTGTACACCTTTTACATTAACTTCAAATAATTTATTGTATCACTAAGTCACCTCAGATGAAATCCAACACAGGAATCTCAATGTGTAATCTAATTACTCCATAAAACTAATGTTGTGGTGATTCATTTCACGTATATGATGGAAATTTGTTTCATTCTTGTTTGACAGAAAATAAGCCAGTTATAGGTGAGGCTATGGATGACCTTGAAGAGTACTGGATAAAGCCTCATTAAACAGGGGAACAAAAAGTACTGAAAGTCACTTGAAAGGGTATCAATTTCTAGATAACTCAAATGAAAGTTCTAACTAACAAGATAAACATTTAGTTCAGTTAATTCATATAGTCAAGAAATGTAAGAAAAGAAAGACTAGAAGATTAATAATGAAAGAGGAAAAATTATTACAAACCACATCCCTGAAGACAAGCAGTGGCAAAAAAAGAATGAACTTATGATGACAGAAGATGTGTTGTCTTCCTACTGATGAAAGACTACAGTCTTTCAATGGTTACAATAAATACATAGAAGTGAAAGTTTTGTCCAAGACTTCTCGTGTGTGTGTGTGGCAAGCTACAAAGCAGTGGATGCGAGATAAAACTTCATCACAGTGCAATAAGGTGGAATTTTAAAACTAGTCAGTATGAACACCTAAGGACCCTGTACAAGTATTACATTGATTTAACAGCTTTTTTTTGTATTGATGTTTGAACATGCCAGAGTACAAACTCACAATATAAAAACCCAAAAAATCGGTAGATGTGTTATCAGTTTGCTGCATCACTAGGCTAGGAGCATTATGGATAGTGCACAAACTGAAATTGTGCAAGAACTTGAAGAAACTGTGAGGCTATGAAAGCTGTAAAAATATTTCATACCAGTTTCATATCAAGTCTGTAACGTCACAGAACACTATTCATAATATTATTTTATCATTTCAGACTTATTAAGAATTAATTTATAGAGCACACATGTTTAAAAAAAAACTATGGACCTACTAGTATATATAGATTATCCCATGTACTAAAATAAAAATAGAACTCAAGACTATAGGCATTATGATCAAATTACACTAAGTACTCGTATGCCTTCAACATTAAAACATTACCTGTAATCTACCATCCAGTGTCCTCTGTATGGTAACGCACTTGCTGGGGTGGGCTCCATTTGTCGTGATAGCAGTAATTAAACTGTCTAGTTCGTCACGCTTCTCTTTCAGTTTTTTCACCAAACTTTCAATTGCTCTTTTTGAAAAACTTTCCGATTCTCCTCCTTGTCTGTGACACATCAAGCTGTGAACTATGCTGAGACAGGCATCGGCAGAGGTCGGAGAGTTCGATGTCATTATTACTCTTCTAAAAAACACTCCATTATGTATGATGTCATTAAAATGTCCAATTGTAGGATCTATAGTTTCAGTTAGTAAATTTTCCCTTTTCCTGTTTCAAAAAGGGAAGAAAAAAAAATCTTAAAATTAACATTAAATCACACAAAGCTATTTCAAATGTTAAATATTTTCAAACAGAACTTGAAGTCATTTTGTACTCTAACTATAGTCAAGTGTCATACAATGTCTAAGTATGATTATATCGTCGGATTAGCGATCGGATACAAGTACAAACAATATCACATGTTACACAATGTCTCTGTAACTGTGATTATATTGTTGAACTAGCTAGTATTTTGGCTACAAGTACTTACCACGTGTGATAATTCCTGTGGTTATATTGTTGGATTAAACTGTAGTGCAATGCTGCAAACGAAGCCAAAAACAATACCTGAAGATACTTGTGACCGAATCACTATTAGATCCTAATGTCACCTCTAACAATCTAAATATTTTTTATGTGTGAAAGACCTCATTAATTTGACAATCCTCGTCTCTTGAATTACTGAAATATTAGATTACGAAGTAATACTAACAGTACTATAAGTAGTGCCATTATCAAGTATGGTTAATATTAAGCCTAACTTGAAGTTTCAGATTTTACTGAAATATACACGTACAGCTCTCTGTAGTTCAAAAATATTCTAAGCCTAAATATCATCTATAACTCAGTTAAATCTCAAGAATTAAACGAAAGTAACTGGAGTTAAGATTGTACTGGGATTAGTACTATTTATATAAAATCAATTTAATAAAAAATTCCTATATGATATCTAGTGACATAATATACGTTATTTTTGTACGTTTAATTTTGTGAAATGACGAAACCCCAACTTTTTAGGACCATATTTTACAATTTTGTTAAAATTACAATTATTAGTTATACTGTTACCACTAGAAGTAACATTAGAATATCAATAATATACCATTACACGATGATGTGCTGTTCACCACTTAAATACTTCCGTTCAGTTAATTAAATCAAGGAAACTGTTACTTCCATCTTCTATCAAAATAAACGCAAATACATCATTATTAAGAATTATGTTGTGTGTAATATTTATTAATCAGTATAATGCGTACAGCATATTTCCTGTTTATGACCTGAAACTGTGAAGATCGTTCAAAATTAATTTGATAGCTTTGTTAAATTAAGTCAATAAAATATTTTTACAGTGTAAGTTATTTCTGCAAAATAAACCTAAATGTCGCCATAAATTAATTCTATTAAACATGAAATAACGAAATCGGATTCGTTTTGTCAGTTGTTGAGGTATTTTACAAAAATCTGTTAGTGTCCCCCTCCCCGAATGTTTAATTATTTTACTAATTACCATCATTTGTTTTGTCATCTATTGATTTCTGTTTGTTTTGAAATTTGCGCAAAGCCAAACGAGATCTATCAGCGCTAGCTGTCCCTAATTTTACACTGTAAGACTAGAAGGAAGGCAGTTAGTCATCATCACCCACCGCCAACTCTTGGGCTACTCTTTTACCAACGAACAGTGGTATTGACTGTCATATTATTACATCCTCACGGCTGAATGGGTGAGCATGTTTGGTGTGACGGTGATTCAAACTCGCGACCCTCAGATTACGAGTCAAGTACCTTAACCACCTAGCCATGCCGGGCCCTATTGATTTATTCCATCTTTTATGCGCTCTTAAACAGCTTTTAATGAATCTACTGACACATGATTTTCTTTAAAGAATGCTCAAAGTAGCGCATATGGAAGCAGATTTAGTATTCCAAACTTCTGCAGGTATCATCTTCTTGGTTTACTCTTAACTGTTGATTCATTACAATCTTAAATGTAATGCCTGTGTGTTTACTGCACTTACAGCTGTCCTTTATTTCTTCTTATCAGCTTTTGCGAGAAGATCCTATTTCTTAAAGGCTTTCGACCACAGCTCTTGGCAACATGGTTTTTAAGTTACAGTTGAAACACCTTCTGTGATGTGATGTAATTCTGACATCCTGTGTCAAATCAAGACTTTGACTTCTTCTAAGCTTGCCCCCAAGTGGCACAGCGACTTGTTTGCGTATCATACCACTAAAAACCGAGTTTGGATACTCATGGTGGGCAGAACACTGGCAGCCCCATTGTATAGGTTTGTACTTAATTCAAAACATACATATCACTTCTAAACTTTTATTGAAAAGACGTGATGTTTCCATACTACTTGATCTAATGGTCCCATTATCCCCAGAAAGTATTCAGCTCTAACATAAGCTGGGTAGCTTCCTTTAAACGGTTACACTTATACATATTATCATCCACAATGGCATCTTTGAAAACTGATTCAATATATCAACGAATCCATTGTTTCATGTTGATAGGATAGCTGAGCAAGTCCTTTTATATCTTCTGCACGTTCAACCAAAGTCTCGCCTTTCTTTCTTAATAGGTTCCTAAATTTTGTTTAAAATTTTCCTTCAGTTGTGACATTTCCCATTTTAGATAAGAGAGAAAGTTGTTTCAGCTATGTGTTGGAAGGAGAGTACATGTTGATAAGCTGGGCCTTCAATGACCTTTTTCCATTTTATTATAACAATTCTTCAGTAATTATCCTATAGATTCATTGATGAAAGTGATTTTTTTATAACTCTTCTGCAAATATTATGCTTTGTTCATGCAATTTCTCTCTTACGTTATTGTCTCTTCTTCTTGACCCTTTTTTTCTTTATTCTTCGTTGTTTTTGCATATCATTTCCAGCAACTTTTGTATATAACTTCGTTAATATATCTCTCATTTTGAATTTGAATCTGTATTTTTCCAAAACAATTTTACTACTGACAACACTATTGTACAAACTTTTGTTGTCTTTGGGTTACTTAAGATTTTTCGATAAAAAAAGAGAAAAAGAAAGCAAAATCTAGTTGTATTTCTTCCAACGTATGTTTTGATTTTATAGCTTAGTTAATACGGCGAGCCCTGGCATGGTCAAGCGCATTAGGCGTGCGACTCGTATTCCTGGGGTCGCGGGTTCGCTCCCGCGTCGCGCTAAACATGCTCGCCCTCCCAGCCGTGGGGGCGTATAACGTTACGGTGAAACCTACTATTCGTTGGTAAAAGAGCAGCCCAAGAGTTGGCGGTGGGTGGTGATGACTAGCTGCCTTTCCTCTAGTCTTACACTGCAAAATTAGGGACGGCTAGCACAGATAGCCCTCGAGTAGCTTTATGCGAAATTCTAAAACAAACAAACATTTAGTACGGTTTCGGAAACTAACGATATCCCTAACTTTATAACAACATTAGAAAGTCACATTAATGTTAGAATTTCGTGCAAAGCTACACGAGGGCTATCTGCACTATTAGTCCCTAACTTTGCAGTGTAAGACCAGAGGGAAGGCAACTAGTCATCACCACCCACTGTCAACTCTTAGGCTACTCTTTTACCAACGAATAGTAGGATTGACTGTAACTTTACAATGTCCCATGGCTGAAAAGGCTAGCATGTTTGGGGTTACATGGATTCGAATCCGCGACCCTCAGAGTACGAATCGAGCGCCCTAGCTACCTGGCCATATTGGGCCTTGTATGGTACTACTTTTATCTCTCGTACTTTGTTGAAACATTAATTCGGTATTTAAGAAACTAAAGTAGTAGAGACAAAAACTAGCAAACTTCCTGCTTTCTAGTCTCACAGTGTTAAATTAGGGACGGCTAGCGCAGGTAGCTCTCGTGTAGCTTTGTGCGAAATTCAAAACAAATCAAATCAAACAAAAATATAGGGTACAACAAATATGATAATATCAATTATTCAATAGTAATTTATCGTCATACGAACAAGTTAGTTGCGGTGGATTTTGTTACACTTGTAATTAAATTTTCTTCATACACTTGTAGCAATAAACTTAAATATTTGTAAATTGTATACACACATAAACATATATTATCTGATATACTCATTTTTTTATTTTTTATAGTTTTTGTGATCGGGCATTTGAAGCGTTTCGTTTGTCGTTGAGATCGGTAATTGTAAGGGCTTTGGTTACACATCTGATAATAACGTGTGGAAGTGGTATTTTGACAATTTCAATTTTCTGTTTAAGTTTACTTTCGTAGAACTTATAGGAAGCGTTAAAGTAAACTACTGTTATACCAACATTATTTATTTTTGAAGTTGAACGCTATTGTTTGGAATCTAACTTGTACAAAGTTCAGCGTTAAGCCTAAGGAAAAGAGGATGGAATTTGAAGCAGAACAAGCTGATGTAAAGGAGAAAGGTAAGGTTTGGGATAGGTTTAGACCATGTACGTTCCATATGATAATGAAAAGTTTAATCCATAAGAACAAATAATTTTTCATCTTTGGAAAGTAATAATGATCAAATTGACTTCTATTAATAATAATTTTTCCATTTTCTGAAACGTTAACTGAAAAAGTAACAAAGTTGATAATTAGGTAATTGTGGTAATACTGCTGTCAGTACAACTATTAGTTGTAGTAATACTGACCAAAGGGTATCAAATGAATATTTGAAATCCATGTTATAGCTAATGGTTTTCTTGATTCTAAATAAAAAGAAACCTTATGTATTCCAAATGTAAACATAAATTAACTTCACTTTTTAAAACATTTGTTCATATTTTAATTATATTCTACTTTACATTTGTTTGTCCTTGAAGTCAGACATCTGGAAACATTTCCTATCACAGTATACATAGCAACTGAGGCAAAGTGGCAAACAAACAGCATGACATGTAGGATATTTGATTCATTCTTTACCATTATTTACTGTTTAGACTTGTATTTGTAATAGCTTTCTGTGTTTATGATGATGTTGCTTACTAAACCAACAATGTGGCAAAGAATTATTGTGTATTCAGTTACACTGACAACAAGTTGAAAAGACACGAACTTTCGTTTTGATTTGTAGCCAGTCAAGTGACTGAAAACTATCAACTGTAGAACAGAGAAAACAAGAGAACAGCTGTGGGAACCAGAGTTGACCATAATTGTATTTATTCAGCTCCTTTGATGTCATATAAATGTCGTATTTTGCTCTCTTTTTTAATACAGGTTAATTGTAAATGTTTTGAGTACTTAATGCTGGACCATTGAGCGAGGTTGTTTATCCAAGCAGGTAAGGACAAGAATCAAACCCAGTGAATTATAACTTTACTCAGTATTTTGTTAATGCCTTGGCCAACAACTTCTCTACATATTGATAAGAACATATTGATACTACCCTGTTTGTTCCTTTGTCAAGGTGGTAATTGTATTACCAGGAAAAACCACATGACTGAAACATCACACCAACCTCTAGAATGTTGATTTCTGTTTACATTAATATTCAAATAATTTTCATTGTAGTATTTTCAAGTAAAACCAGTTTTGCTTGTTTTGACGCTCGTAGAGAAATCTGCTATTGTTGTCAATAGGGGTTTCATTCAATGTTAAATTTTGAAAATAACACAAAAAACAACATTGTACACCATTGGTTTCCCCATTAAAAATTAGTAAGTATATAATTCAATTTGAATTATTTCTTTAATATTTAATGAAAAACAATTAATAATCATAACTGTAAGACAGTCCTTCTGCACCATGCAAAAGTCAATTTGAGAGAATACAAAATAGGATTGTTTTACTTGGTAATGCTGGACATTGCACAAAATTTGTGACAAGATAGGATAAAATATAACATATATTTCAGTTTAAATTCCTTATGTGTATATTCATAAAGGAAAAAAACCAAATTAGTAACTTTAGCATTTAAAGTGAAGGAGAGGTTCTCTATGTTCACACTGACAGACATGTGCCTGTTGTGCATATTCACACTGGCAGACGTGCCTGTTACGTATATTCACACTGGCAGACGTGCCTGTTACGTATATTCACACTGGCAGACGCGTGCCTGTTACATATATTCACAGTGGCAGACACGTGCCTGTTACGTATATTCACAGTGGCAGACACGTGCCTGTTACGTATATTCACATTGACAGATGTGTGTCTGTTACGTATATTCACACTGGCAGTCGTGCCTGTTACGTATATTCACACTGGCAGACGTGCCTGTTACGTATATTCACACTGGCAGACGTGCCTGTTACGTATATTCACACTGGCAGACGCGTGCCTGTTGTGTATATTCACACTGGCAGACGCGTGCCTGTTATGTATATTCACAGTGGCAGACGTGTGCCTGTTACGTATATTCACAGTGGCAGGCGTGTGCCTGTTACGTATATTCACAGTGGCAGACGCGTGCCTGTTACGTATATTCACAGTGGCAGACGTGTGCCTGTTGTGTATATTCACATTGACAGATATGTGCCTGTTACGTATATTCACACTGGCAGACGTGCCTGTTACGTATATTCACACTGGCAGACGCGTGCCTGTTGTGTATATTCACATTGACAGATATGTGCCTGTTAGAATTTAAAGCAAACCCTTGTCAAGGAAATGAATGATCTCTTCACAGTTCTAGTATATTCACAATTGTAAATGTTTATCAACTTACAAATTAAGATAACTGAGTTGTTATATGGCTTTTTCAAGTTAAATGACCAGTAGGTATTTGTTAGTGGTTTTAAGGTTTTGGTTGTTTGCTTTCAAATACAAAATGTTTCTGAATGCTATAGGAACTATCCAGGACAATTAATAGTATACAGCCATCTTTTGATATATCACTGACTTGTATTGGTCAAGCGTCCACTCATTGATGTCCCCCTTTTAAATTTGCCCATTGGTTGCTGTTAAATGATGGGATATTTTGTCATCATGTCAATCCTCTTACCTCTTAGTTACAACTAGCAAGATCAGAGATACCTTAAAATGAATAGCCCAGTCTTGGCATGTATTAGTAGAGTAGATCTTTTTCATGTGTTGTTTGGTGTCAATAATTTAGTATTTTGATAATGGGAAATTTGTCATTGCAACTGAAAATTTGTACTTGGATACTTTTTGGGCAGGGAGTGATTGTTCTCTTTGAGTCTGTACCGTTAGTGTTTAATAAACAGTATATAGTTGGATTATGTTCCAAGCACCTTGAGAAGTAAGTAGATTGGTTGAAAACTATTTTGAGACAAGAAAATTTTAATACCAGATATTGTTACTCTTACAACAAAACATATCTAAGAACAGGTGTGTGCTACATGGATGACACAACCATTTAACGATGAATTACCACTTAATCAAGAAGTAATCCTTCAGAAATACAGTATTATAACAGAACACTGTTTTTGAAACGAAGTCCAGAATCATGTAATATTTCTAAACAATGAAAAGCTGTAAAACTTAAAAATATATTAAGGAAATACTAAATATGAAAAAAAAACAACTCTGACATAGAAATAGAGGAAAACATACTGAGGAACAAACATAAATACTGAGTATAGAAATAGAGGAAAACATAATTAGAAATGAACATTGTAGTAGTTAATGTAGAAATAGAGGAAAACATACTGAGGAACAAACATAAATACTGAGTATAGAAATAGAGGAAAACATAATTAGAAATGAACATTGTAGTAGTTAATGTAGAAATAGAGGAAAACATACTGAGGAACAAACATAAATACTGAGTATAGAAATAGAGGAAAACATAATTAGAAATGAACATTGTAGTAGTTAATGTAGAAATAGAGGAAAACATACTGAGGAACAAACATAAATACTGAGTATAGAAATAGAGGAAAACATAATTAGAAATGAACATTGTAGTAGTTAATGTAGAAATAGAGGAAAAGATACTCAGGAACAAACATAAATACTGAATATAGAAGTAGAGGAAAACATACTGAGGAACAAACATATAAATGTTGAACAAAGAAGTAGAGGAAAAGATACCAAGAAACAAACATAAATATTGAATACAGAAATAGAAGAAAACATATGCAGGAACAAAAATAAATACTGAATATAGAAATAGAGGAAAAGATACTGAGGAACAAAAATAAATACTGAATATAGAAATAGAGGAAAAGATACTGAGGAACAAAAATAAATACTGAATATAGAAATAGAAGAAAAGATACTGAGGAACAAACATAAATATTGAATACAGAAATAGAGGAAAAGTAAGATGTAATGTGTGTGTTGTACTGCACGTAAGATGTAATGCGTGTGTCGTACTGCACGTAAGATGTAGTATGTGTGTCGTACTGCACGTAAGATGTAATGCGTGTGTCGTACTGCACGTAAGATGTAATGCGTGTGTCGTACTGCACGTAAGATGTAATGCGTGTGTCGTACTGCACGTAAGATGTAATGCGTGTGTCGTACTGCACGTAAGATGTAATACGCGTGTTGTACTGCACATAGGATGATGTGTTTGTTGTACTGCACGTAAGATGTAATGCGTGTGTTGTACTGCACGTAAGATGTAATGCGTGTGTTGTACTGCACGTAAGATGTAATGCGTGTGTTGTACTGCACGTAAGATGTAATGCGTGTGTTGTACTGCACGTAAGATGTAATGCGTGTGTTGTACTGCACGTAAGATGTAATGCGTGTGTTGTACTGCACGTAAGATGTAATGCGTGTGTTGTACTGCACGTAAGATGTAATGTGTGTGTAGTACTGTACATAAGATGTAATGTGTGTGTAGTACTGTACATAAGATGTAATGCATGTGTAGTACTGTATATAAGATGTAATGCGTGTGTAGTACAGTACGTAAGATGTAATGCATGTGTAGTACTCAATGTAAGATGTTCTTACTCTGTTTGCATAGGTTTCATAAAACATAGCCCAGAACACATAGTTCATGTGTTGATTACTGTTGTTTAGAGAAGGGTGTGAGGGTTAATCAGTACAGTTTACCAACATGTGTTGATAACATCAAATTGATTTCTCTACAATATACTTAAATCAGTTACTGATGTGAAAGTATCTAATCATAATTAGTGTTTCTAGTTATACAACTATACCAGTTATTGAAATATTACAATTATATTATCTCATATTTTTGTATTAGATAGAGGCTGTTAGCTTGATATATTAGTATTTCTAGTTATACAACCATTCCAGTTGTTGAAATATTACAATTATATTATCTCATATTTTTGTATTAGATAGAGGCTGTTAGCTTGATATATTAGTATTTCTAGTTATACAACTATTCCAGTTGTTGAAATATTACAATTATATTATCTCATATTTTTGTATTAGATAGAGCCTCTTAGCTTGATATATTAGTATTTCTAGTTATTACAGTTTTTCTTCTCCTGTTTAAGTGTTACATGAGAATAATTTATTGATTAGGAAATTCCAGTAATCATTGAGTTTTAGTTTAGTTTTTCTTTATTGATGTTTTAATGTATTGAATGGGTTTTTGTCTAGAGTTTGGTGATTAATTGGTATAATTGTGTACCTATGAGAATCGGTATCATGTAAAGTAAGTAATTAAATGAAGAATCTAAGTGAAATAATAAATTAGAACTAGTATTTACAGTTATTACTATTAGTCTAAGTAACTCAAGTGGTATTGTTATGCTTGCTGTTAGATAAAGCTACAGAATGAATGTTCAACTCACAACAACTACCCACTTTTTAATATTATTTTTTTCACGGATCTTGTGAGTATTATTAGTCACTTTACATTTTGAAATGTTCTCATTATAGTTTCAGAAATAAGAAAAACTAAGTTTTAGGACAGTCATTGTCTTCTATTTTTTTTAAGTGAATATATTTTAGAAAAAAAATTTGAGTAGAGTGTTTCATTCATTTGTTTTCTGTAGAAAGGTGGAAAATCATAGTTGGAAAAACTTTGTTATATGAATTAACTAACCTAATCATTACATGTAGCTAGGGGTTAGAGGGCATGTCATCATGTTTGGAGACTTACATTCAGAATGTGATTGAACTAATATTTTATGAATATGTATGTTTTTAGAAAAATAATTGAAATTTAAATAACTATTTGTTAATAGTAATATATATTCATTGGTTAAAAAATAGCCCAAGCACCCATGATAATGGCTAGTTGGCTGCCTTCCCTCTAGCTTTTCACTGCTGAATTAGGAAGATTTTATTTTGTAACTTGGTGACCTGAACTGAGAAACGACAGACAGTGCTATTCAGTTTGTTGTTTTGTTTCTGAGTCATCTTTCAACAACAAAATTAGTACAGAAAATAAAAGTGAAAAGAGTTGCAAACTTTTTTTGTTGACCTGAAGATGACCTAAGAAGGTTCAAATGTTGTTCTCTACTTTATTTTAATAAAAGTTTTAATACCGATACCAGCTGTCTTGGGATACTTAGATGATGAGAATTATAAACTGAAATTTTGTAATCAATACCAAATATACTGTAAACTTTATTTTGAAACCTGTATTTTTATTATACACTCTGGAAAAACCAAGTATGACGTTACAAGATAAAGTTTTAATGAAAAGAGTGTTTGATGCTTAATTATACGATTATTTGTTGATCATTTGTTTTTATTGTTTATTATTATGAAAGTAAATAAAATGACAATAATAGATACTTCTGAGATGAGATAATGAATCAGAAAGAATAAAAATTGTCATGAACCATCAGCTTGTGTGTTACACTATTCAGTACATCATGTTGACTGCAAGATTTACAAATTGTGTTGAGGGTATTTTAAGTTGGACAGTTTTCAAAGGCCAATAGATATAAAATATATAAATAGATGGACACTGCTTTGAGCTTTAAGGTATTCAGAATAAAGATTTTATTTACTTTTACAATTTTCAGCTATTCTAGAAGAAGAGAAAGGTAGTTTAAATTTGTTTTATGGTAATGAGTTTAGTCAAACTGATCAACACTATATAGAATGAATATTGATAGGTAATTAAAGATAAAGTTTTATCCAAAACAACTTTGATTACACAGAAGTATTCTGAGCTTATGAAAGTGAAACTTGAATCTGTGATAAAAAGAAGTATTTTTAATCTTGAAATCAACATTAGTTTGTATGATGGATAGTAAACAATCTAAAAGAAACAAATTCACAAAGAAACCTTTAATTAAAATATATTAATTATCAATTAAAACTATGATATTTTGTAAATGAAAGTATTTTAATGCTTAAAAATAACTGGACAATTTTGTAAAGATTCACTCCCATTATAAAAAATTATAGTATAATTAATGTCGTGGATACTTTTATTGTTATAAGCTGGGTGGTTTCCATGCTTGTAAAACTAAGAAACACAAGCTTTTGGCATTGAAACCAGTGCAGTGTTATTGTGATTCGTTAGCTTCATAGTTAAGTCATTAATACAGAAGTTTTGTAACTTTAAACATCTCACTTTTCTGTTTCTATAACGTCTTGGTGAAGTTGAATACATTGTGACCACATTCCTGTTTAATTGATGTATGTGAAAGTTCTCTGTTGTATTTATTGATGTTAAAACTACACATTTTTGTGGATTATATTCTGATATACAATCTACTTAATTATTTTAAAATGTTTTTTTTCCTAGGACCTTCATCTGCTGTTGAAGATTTGGAACAGATAACCAATGGTGACAGTATCAAAACTGACAAAACTGTGGGTGATCAGAAAGTGCAGAAGAGAAAACATGAAGGGACAACTCCTCAGGTAAAGCGTAAAAAATCTTTTCATGGACCAACTCAGCCAAAGAATGCTCTAATGCAACTGAATGAGCTAAAACCTGGTTTGAAATATATTGTTGAATCTTTGGAAGGAGATTCTCGTAACCTCTGCCATGTGGTTTCTGTGGAAGTAAACAAACAGAAGTTTATTGGAAAAGGGAAATCAAAACAGTTGGCCAAACAAGCAGCTGCACAAGCTGCTCTTGGTTCATTTGTTCAGTTTAAAGATACTCCTAAAGCAATGCAAGTGTTAAATCGACCCGTAATGTGTGTAGATTTTACAACGGATGTGGTTGATGATGAAGTTATTTTCAGCAGATTTGACAATGAAGAACCTGAATGTACCTCAAACATGGAAGAAACCATGATAGGCCCACAGAAGGGTGTTCCACTTGATTCTGTCAAAATAAAAATTTCCAAGGCTTTCTCAGAGGCTGAGAAAAAAAATCCAGTGATGCTGTTACATGAGCTACACCCTGGGGTCGTGTTTACTGTGGTGAGAGAAACTCCGTCAAATCCAGCTAAGAGATTTACGATGGGCCTTTCACTAGAAAATAAAACATTTGAAGGTTCAGGACCAAATAAAAAACAAGCCAAAGCCACTGTAGCCAAAATAGCTCTCAGTTCTCTTTATGGAATTGATTATGGATTACCTTGTCTTGAAACTGTAAACAGTGGAGAAAGTGTAGCTCATTTGAGCTAAGTTTGTTTTTTCATTTACGTGAAAATTGAATGTCGACTGCGGAAAATGTATAGCTCATTTGATTTAAGTTTATGTTTTTCTTTTAGATAAAAATGGGATGTTGTTACAGTGACCACAGATGAGACGACTGAATACAATGTGTCAACAGCAATGAGTAATATTAAAATAATGATTTATAGAATTTATTGTTCAGACATTTCAGTAGGTTTTAAAGACAGTTCAAATTATAATAAAAATATAAAACAATTTGGAAGAAAAGAGAGGGTCTAGTTCTAAACCAAACACAAAGTTTCACTGATTTTTTAATACTTTCTTGTATCAAAATATAAACTTGGTGAAAACTCCTGTAATGCAATCAACATATTTTAAAAAATGTTTAACTTTGGAATGGTATTAGTCTATTGACAACATTGTGATGTCATCCAGGTTTCATTAGGTATTGTGAAAGGCACGTTACTCCACTGTATAATGTATTTAAAAACAGTATTATTGACAGATTGTTCAAGCTATGTTCAGATGTAATTAGCACATTTCTTGGGACTTGTTATTACATTACTAGTCTTAAAGCATGTTTTAACAATATCCTTGTACTTCAAAATCTTCTTGAATAGGGTAATCTACAGACGTTATAAACTTGGATTTCTTTGGATACTGGACTAAACAGTATTTGTTTTATGACTGATCACACAGAATACAGTTTTGATATTTTGAAGTTTTCACGCATGTTTGTATGGTTTTTTATCTTAAAAACATGATAAAAATGACAGTAAAGATTTCATCTCTTTTTATATGGTCCTGTTATCATAAAAATAAAATTCTGATGTTTTCACCTGTTTGTATTCATGTGTTTACATGTTCCTATTATCAAACAAACATGGAAAGATGGTGAAAAATTTGTTATTATTAAACTGTTTTAAGTACATTTTGTTTAATATTAACTGCCTATGATGTGTAGGATTTAAAAATATTAATAATAAAATGGAAAAAATGGATTTTTATAATTTTGTGAAAAAAGAAAACCAAAACCCATCACTTATGATACCATTGCTAGCTGTGACTTGTTTTACTCCAATTGACACTTGGATCACCTGAACTGATTTCTTTTGGACTTTTCCAGACTGGAGGGATATCAAATACATTTCTGTCACATTTATTCTATTAACCTTTTCCATCTTTTTGTGGCAAAAAGAAACTGAGACAGTGAGAAGTTAGTTTCTGTATAACTACAGACTTGCGTGTGTCAACTACTAACTGTTAACTGTGTCACAGATTTTTTGCATGGAGAAGGTACTATTGTTTGTGTACCTAATGAGATGTGTTAAACTTTATATATTGGTTGTTTTTTATTTAGTTGAACAATTTAAAACAAGGATACTGTTGAGTTTAAAATATTAACAAGGAACGTACTGAGGAAATTGTTAATGTAAATATGTACTTGAAGTGAGACTTGTAGCAATAGCAAAAAAACCTGTAAGAGAAATAATGAATTTTTGTTAGAAATGCTGTTTAAAACTTACAAAAAGAAGGTTACACTTCAAAATTAAAGATTGGATTAAGTTTACAGTCATTATTTTGAATAATTAATTAAGTAAGTTATTGTAAATTTCAAAACGTAATTTTAACTTAGTTTCCAAACAATTAGAAGTGAAGTGATGCCTCTAGGTACCACTGTTAATCAAAGACAATTACAATTAAACAAAACCTGTCAACTTGGAATCGAGTGTACATTGAGGCCTGAGCTATTTTAATGAGTAAGCACAATGACACTATATGAGAGTCATACACTGCCTACATCCAGATGACAATATTTCATTCTTATATGTATTTACTCCAAAGAGAGAGAATGGTACATCTTTACTGTTAGGTATGAGTTGTTAAACATAACAATGAACAAATAAGTAAATTGTAACAATAATGTTTATACATCTTGTCTTTAATTGGGAGCACCTGTGGAAGGTGTGTGGTCCACTGTCTTGAGACAGGTACAGAAGGGGCAAGTGTTCAGTATGGTCAGTTTAAATCTTCAAGGCCACTGCATAATGAGCAGCTCTCCAACTCTGGTCGGGTCATGTCTTGTGAAGACAATATGTTTATCCAGTCTTTACTCCAGTTTATGTGCAGATGTTGGTCCTGAACTTTGGGAATGTTAAGTACCTTGAATTGTCTATAAAGCTTACTTCTTGTGGAAACTGTAGATCATTTTCTAACTGTTTCCAGTAGTTGTACTATAGATATTATGTAATACAACAGGTTTTAGAAGAATAACTTCCATGTACTCTTTGTGAAGTGTTTAACTTTGATTCCTGGAGTGTAGCAAAGGAAATTAGAGACAGACTGTCTGACTAGAATGTCTTTATAAATAATCTAAGGAGTCTGTAGAGACATACTGTCTGACTAGAATGGTTTTATAAATCTAAGGAGTTTGTCAAGTTTTTAAGGTCAAGGAAGCCCAACCCCTGTGGTTTATAACTCTACAAATACGAGATCCAGACTTGTTCAACACGGATCAAAAGATATGGCTATTTAAGTCAGATTAATATGTAGTTTTGTTGAGGAAAGGCATTGTCTAAGAAGCATTAGGCTAGTTTTTAATCAGTTGGGCCTTGCTGAAAATCCAAATTGGATGGAACTTCTAGTTGGTGATGGTCTTATCTCTGTTACTTTTACATTCCATTTTTGGTCCATCACTAGACTTGAGGCAAGCAATGCCACTAAGATCTTGGCAGGTTGTTTTGCTTACAATCAGTTTTAGTGATGTTGAATAACTCATCTATTTGGATGCTTTAATTTGCAGCTTTCAGTAATTAGTATTAGCCCTTGAAGTGATAATAATTGTAATTAGAAAAATGACTTGGATACAACACAGCAAATCCTTATAAGATTCATCAGTCAACTTTTCCAGTTGGTTTCATTTACTTTCTCAAGCTAAGTAACTGTATTCTTCTAATGATGGTAAAGATAGACTTGCATCTAATAATATAGTTTATTACATGAAAAATAGTTGTGTTTCACAGAATTGGAGTCATCTCATTACTGTATTTGCTAGCCCAGTAAAGTTTTTACACAGAATGGAATATTTTTAACTTTGTGATATAAATTAATCCTGAAAATATTTTCAGAAATGAAAAACATTGTTCCTAGAAAATATGAAAGAATTCTTAGATTTGTGGTTTATTCATAAATCATCTAAATTTCCCATAAAATTTGTTTGTTCTAATCTACTGTAACTTTCTCACAAAGCCTTTGATTATTTACTAAACATTGACTTACACTGTTAATTAAACTACACGTGGAACTGTTTTATTAGCAATCGTCAAACCTGCTGGGATGTCATACATGGGTGTGAAAGAATGAAAGCATTGGTAGTTAGACTTTCAAAGAATGATCGTTTATTAGCAAATATAAATCTGTGTAGTTGGATGAACGTAAACATATTATAAGTGTGTTATTTACAAGTAAGAGTTCGTAGCTGTTAGTGAAAACAGTGGAGTCAGTTGAAGAAACTGGTTTGACACCACATAGTCTTGGAAGACTTTTAAACTGAACACACATCATAGTTAGTTTGTCCAATATGAAGACTAGTGATAGTTATATTTATGGTGATTTTCATCAACTGCTATGTATGAGTTTGTTACTTTACTCTTTGTAGTTGTTAGAAATTAAAATGTTAATGTTTATTATTTTCAGTTTATTTTATATCTCTAGAGTATTGTTGTAAGCAGATTTGTCTTTCTGTCTGGTTATTGTTATGTACATCATTCAGTGTTTCTTTCTTTACTACTCTTTCCTTCTCCCTTCATAGCTTTTTAGTTTATGACTTGATGCTACATTAAAATTTACTTAGGACAGGCGTGTCATGAAAACATGCCACATTATAGTTCTCATAAAATCATGGAAGCATTCGACATTATAGTCCTGTTGTCAAAAAGTCATGAAAACATCTCACATTGTAGTCCTGTTGTCATAAAGTCATGAAAACATCTCACATTATAATCCTGTTGTCATATAGTCATGGAAACATCCCACATTATAGTCCTGTTGTCATAAAGTCATGAAAACATCTCACATTATAGTCCTGTTGTCATAAAGTCATGAAAGCATCTCACATTATAGTCCTGTTGTCATAAAGTCATGAAAGCATCTCACATTATAGTCCTGTTGTCTTAAAGTCATGGAAACATCCCACATTATAGTCCTGTTGTCATAAAGTCATGAAAACATCTCACATTATAGTCCTTTTATCATAAAGTCATTAAAACATCTCATTATAGTCCTGTTGTCATAAAGTCATGAAAACATCTCACATTATAGTTCTGTTATCATAAAGTCGTGAAAACATCTCAATTAAAGTCCTGTTGTCATAGTCATGAAAACATCTCACATTATAGTCCTGTTGTCATAGTCATGAAAACATCTCACATTATAGTTCTGTTGTCATAAAGTCATGAAAACATCCTACATTATAGAACTGTTGTCATAAAGTTATGAAAAGATCCCACATTTAAAGTTTTGTTCTCATAAAGTCATGAAAAGGTGTAGAAACAATACACATTGTGATTTTGTTGGTGTCAGAAAGATATTAAGAACAGTTAACACATCAGGCATTCTTCTCATGCTGTGGTAACTGTATATTGTTCTTTGTTTTTATCTGTATCAGAACAGTGTGTTCTTCAGCTACACGTACTTATGATGCACAAGTTGTAAAGTGACTATTATGTTCTGAATGAAGTGGTTTGCGTGTTTAGTTGCAAGTGTCGACTACACTAAATCAACCATGTGTTTATTTTATTAAGCTTCATTTGTATAAATGGTTGAGGAATTTAATGTTTAAAACAAAATGTATTTCTAACATTTCAAACTTCATTCTGTTCAAATGTGAAATAAACCAAGAAAGTTAACTTGTGGCTTGCATGATACAGATTTGGGAAGTGTAAATTATAGATTGTAACTACATGTAGTCAGTATAAAACAAAACTCAAAAGGAATGTGAAAGTTATTTGAATAAGAGTTTCTGTAAATGAGGAATCTTTGTTGCATATAAACCTTATGCATAATGAACAAATGGTTATTATGTACACCTTAAACATTTTACTGACATTAGACATATAATACCTTCAAAAGAAAGTTAGAGTACTGTGGTGTAAAGTTGGCTTGTCTAAACATGATTTCTGTAGAAAGTTTCATATGGTTATTAGTATAGGAACAGACAGTTTTACACATTTATACAGTAACCTGCTAACCCAATTAGTTTCTAATTGTTCCATTGAAGAACTCAGTTTAGAAACTTCATGAAATAAAGTGTGAAATGAAGAATTAAAAGACTTAGGAGTAAGTTTGTTTTTTTAAACATTAAGCTTGCAATTGATTCCTTAATTTGAGAATGTGTGTTTATATTTGAAAATCTCTGGAGGATTTCATGACTTAAAGAAAACCTAAACAAAGCTCATTTAAGAAGAGAGAGATCTGCTTATTTACACAACTGTTTCACAGTATTGTATGTTTACAGCTAGTTACAATACACTTATTTTGGAGTAGTATACATGTAAAAACATTTTGTAAAGTTCTCTTAAGATTGTTGGTTTCTGGTTGTGAGTGATGCCAGAGTTTACTTGGAGTGAACTGATTTCTCTCCAAATATTTTATTTTAATCTATTTGATTTAACCATCTAGAGAATTTCTATTTTAATTTTTTTCTTTAGATAAACTTTTAAAATGTTATAAAGTTCTGTACCTTCAGTAATCAATATTTATTGAAGGTTTTACTGAATATCTCGGTGTTTGGTTTCACTCTTACATCATCACAGATATTCTGTTTTCAACTTCTCTGTCATATCTGACATTAATGTCAGGTTAGTCATGTGCATATTTGCTGCAGTGATGTGAATACTGTAGTTACCTATTGAAAGAAGTACAGTGGAACTCCAGGTAATAATAACCATCACATATGTAATGTTAAAATCCATACTGAATGCATGAAGAATGTTTATGATGTCATTGAATGTTTTTACAAATCTTTGATTAAATTTTCCACAGTGGAGTTAAGGAAACCATCTTCAACTGAAGTAATTTTTTTAATGTTTCTTTAAATAGCAAAACAAGACAAAAAGCTCTTGAATTTGTAATTTAACTAGAATATATATATATTAGACATTTAGAAACATCTGATGTCTATCAAGTCTGGAAACTTCATTAAGAAGGGTCAGATTTTAATGTATATCTGTAAGCTGTGTTGAGAGGGAAGGGTCAGATTTTAATGTGTAACTGTAAACTGTGTTGAGAGGGAAGGGTCAGATTTTAATGTGTAACTGTAAACTGTGTTGAGAAGGAAGGGTCAGATTTTAATGTGTAACTGTAAACTGTGTTGAGAAGGAAGGGTCAGATTTTAATGTATATCTGTAAGCTGTGTTGAGAGGGAAGGGTCAGATTTTAATGTGTAACTGTAAACTGTGTTGAGAGGGAAGGGTCAGATTTTAATGTGTAACTGTAAACTGTGTTGAGAAGGAAGGGTCAGATTTTAGAAGAGAGTTCAAGAATAATAACCAATGTTTTCAATTGTTATTTCATGTTACACACACAAACTTCAGGACTTATGGTTTTTTGTTATGTTTGACAAAAACAAAATAATCAGGTGTTTCAAAACCCATTCTAGCAACCAGATCTGTATTTTTATTCCACTAGTGTGTTGTTCAGTTTATCATCAGATGTATTTTAACTGTCAAATAAAAACAGACATGTACAACAGTGTTCAGTTGTGTTTAACTCAAGATGTGTAAACTAAAAACCAGCTTTATTATAGAATCCATCACTGTTATCCAAGAACTGCTGATATTAGTTATTTATACAAAAGTAGGAAGTGTTCACAAAACTTGGTCTATGGGTTTTTAACAAGTGATATTTATCTCTAGAAAGGTCAAACATAAGATAAACAGTCTTGTTTGTTGTAACAGAAAGGGCCACAGGTAAACAGTTCAGGATTCTTCTCTTTCCATATCTGGTATGTGAAGAATTGAACCATTTTTAAGTAAATAACTAAGATATATAGCTACAGTAATGAGGGGTAATTTGTTAAACATGTTTAAAGTGAAGAATGAATGTTGTTGACAGTTGAGGAATTCTGGTTGATTCTGTCATCAATAATTCCAGATCGGTGTTGGCTTTGCAAAAGATATTTAAATTTTGTAAATTAATGTCCTGACTTGCTTCTTTACTCCTAATATCTGGAGGAAACATGGTGGTTTTCTGTTTTTATATTTTCGTGCAAGTACCCACATATTCATGATTCCAACCATTAGATTTTTGGTTTTGCCAGTACAGGAGGCCTTGTGGACTCCCACATGTGTAAGTACATACTGGTCATGAACAAAGAAACTTGGAAAAAATCTTTAGTACAGAAGAAGTCCTGCACGTGTGATGCTGGGTGTTGTAACAAATTACACTTTCATTAGGTTAAGTTTTGTTTACCAATGTGTGGAGGAGAAGAGTACATAATGAGTTTGAGTGTGGTTGGTCGTCTAATAGAATATGCAAGTTTCATATAAAGCTATTGTAAATTTTTTTAATAAATGCTGTTTGTATAAGTGTCGTCCTTGTTATTGTCAAACTTTGTTTTCCTTTGATTAGGAATGGTGTTTGTTGTTGTAGGAACCATCTGATAGTATTTGTAGTTAGAGCATGTTTATTGATATATGAGTTTTTGTATTAGTACTTGTATGTTTTGCCAAAAGAGAGTTTTTGGTTTATGATGGAGTGTTTTCTGTCATTCTGGTATCCATTTGGTGTATACTTAACAAAGAGCAGAAATTTTTAAAATAGCTCTAGTCTTCTGATAAGGAGTTCCCAAGTTCTCTCAGTATAAGGTTATAATGTTCCCCAAATCTTCCTGACTGACAGATACTGAGTACCTTAATAGTATTGGGTATTTGTTACTCCCTCAATACTTTCCTGGACCCCCTCATTCTTGATTATTAAATCTGGACACTTTAGGTCCTCATTTGGTTAAACTTCAGTAATCAATATTTCAGGTGTACAGGTCATTGTGAGCACTTCAGAGAAATATTGTTTTATCTGACAGATGACACTTCTTGTCTCCACTGTACAATGCTTGAAGTGACCTGGTCTTTGTATCCTAATAGTTTAAGGTTTATTTGACATGTTTCTATCAAAGTACATTTTTCCGCTCATTTTATTTACCTTTTATCTATTTAATTCATTTAACTTCAACACTACTGATTCACACTACTTAATATACCCCAACTTCATTACTGATTCACACTACTCAATATACCCCCAACTTCGTTACTGATTCACACTGCTCAATATACCCCCAACTTCGTTACTGATTCACGCTAGTTAATATACCCCCAACCTCATTACTGATTCACACTACTTAATATACTCCCAACTTCATTACTGATTCACGCTAGTTAATATACCCCCAACTTCGTTACTGATTCACGCTAGTTAATATACCCCCAACTTCATTACTGATTCACGCTACTCAATATACCCCAACTTCATTACTGATTCACGCTAGTTAATATACCCCCAACTTCATTGCTGATTCACGCTACTCAATATACCCCAACTTCATTACTGATTCACGCTAGTTAATATACCCCCAACTTCATTACTGATTCACGCTACTCAATATACCCCCAACTTCATTACTGATTCACGCTAGTTAATATACCCCCAACTTCATTGCTGATTCACGCTAGTTAATATACCCCCAACTTCATTGCTGATTCACGCTACTCAATATACCCCAAACTTCATTACTGATTCACGCTAGTTAATATACCCCCAACTTCATTGCTGATTCACGCTACTCAATATACCCCCAACTTCATTTCTGATTCACGCTAGTTAATACCCCCAACTTCATTGCTGATTCACACTACTTAATATACTCCCAACTTCATTACTGATTCACGCTAGTTAATATACCCCCAACTTCATTACTGATTCACGCTAGTTAATATACCCCAACTTCATTACTGATTCACGCTAGTTAATATACCCCCAACTTCATTACTGATTCACGCTACTCAATATACCCAACTTCATTACTGATTCACGCTAGTTAATATACCCCCAACTTCATTGCTGATTCACGCTACTCAATATACCCCCAACTTCATTACTGATTCACGCTAGTTAATATACCCCCAACTTCATTACTGATTCACGCTACTCAATATACCCCCAACTTCATTACTGATTCACGCTAGTTAATATACCCCCAACTTCATTGCTGATTCACGCTAGTTAATATACCCCCAACTTCATTGCTGATTCACGCTACTCAATATACCCCAAACTTCATTACTGATTCACGCTAGTTAATATACCCCCAACTTCATTGCTGATTCACGCTACTCAATATACCCCCAACTTCATTTCTGATTCACGCTAGTTAATATACCCCCAACTTCATTGCTGATTCACACTACTTAATATACTCCCAACTTCATTACTGATTCACGCTAGTTAATATACCCAACCTCATCATTACTGATTCACACTACTTAACATACCCCCAACTTCGTTACTGATTCACACTACTCAATATACCCCCAACTTCGTTACTGATTCACGCTAGTTAACATACCCCCAACCTCATTACTGATTCACACTACTTAATATACCCAACTTCATTACTGATTCACGCTAGTTAATATACCCCCAACTTCATTGCTGATTCACACTACTCAATATACCCCAACTTCATTACTTATTCACGCTAGTTAATATACCCCCACTTCATTACTTATTCACGCTAGTTAATATACCCCCAACTTCATTCCTGATTCACGCTAGTTAATATACCCAACCTCATCATTACTGATTCACGCTACTCAATATACCCCCAACTTCGTTACTGATTCACGCTAGTTACTATACCCCCAACTTCATTGCTGATTCACGCTAGTTAATATACCCCCAACTTCTTTGCTGATTCACGCTACTCAATATACCCCAACTTCATTACTGATTCACGCTAGTTAATATACCCCCAACTTCATTGCTGATTCACACTACTCAATATACTCCCAACTTCATTACTGATTCACGCTACTCAATTTTCCCCCAACTTCATTACTGATTCACGCTAGTTATATACCCCCAACTTCATTGCTGATTCACGCTACTCAATATACCCCCAACTTCATTACTGAGTCACGCTAGTTAATATACCCCCAACTTCATTGCTGATTCACGCTAGTTAATATACCCCCAACTTCATTGCTGATTCACACTACTTAATATACTCCCAACTTCATCACTGATTCACGCTAGTTAATATACCCAACCTCATCATTACTGATTCACACTACTTAATATACCCCCAACTTCGTTACTGATTCACACTACTCAATATACCCCCCTTCGTTACTGATTCACGCTAGTTAACATACCCCCAACCTCATTACTGATTCACACTACTTAATATACCCAACTTCATTACTGATTCACGCTACTCAATATACCCCAACTTCATTACTGATTCACGCTACTCAATATACCCCCAACTTCATTACTGATTCACGCTACTCAATATACCCCAACTTCATTACTGATTCACGCTAGTTAATATACCCCCAACTTCATTGCTGATTCACGCTACTCAATATACCCCCAACTTCATTACTGATTCACGCTAGTTAATATACCCCCAACTTCATTGCTGATTCACGCTACTCAATATACCCCAACTTCATTACTGATTCACGCTAGTTAATATACCCCCAACTTCATTGCTGATTCACACTACTCAATATACTCCCAACTTCATTACTGATTCACGCTACTCAATTTTCCCCCAACTTCATTACTGATTCACGCTAGTTAATATACCCCCAACTTCATTGCTGATTCACGCTACTCAATATACCCCCAACTTCATTACTGAGTCACGCTAGTTAATATACCCCCAACTTCATTGCTGATTCACGCTAGTTAATATACCCCCAACTTCATTGCTGATTCACACTACTTAATATACTCCCAACTTCATCACTGATTCACGCTAGTTAATATACCCAACCTCATCATTACTGATTCACACTACTTAATATACCCCCAACTTCGTTACTGATTCACACTACTCAATATACCCCCAACTTCGTTACTGATTCACGCTAGTTAACATACCCCCAACCTCATTACTGATTCACACTACTTAATATACCCAACTTCATTACTGATTCACGCTACTCAATATACCCCAACTTCATTACTGATTCACGCTACTCAATATACCCCCAACTTCATTACTGATTCACGCTACTCAATATACCCCAACTTCATTACTGATTCACGCTAGTTAATATACCCCCAACTTCATTGCTGATTCACGCTACTCAATATACCCCCAACTTCATTACTGATTCACGCTAGTTAATATACCCCCAACTTCATTGCTGATTCACGCTACTCAATATACCCCAACTTCATTACTGATTCACGCTAGTTAATATACCCCCAACTTCATTGCTGATTCACACTACTCAATATACTCCCAACTTCATTACTGATTCACGCTACTCAATTTTCCCCCAACTTCATTACTGATTCACGCTAGTTAATATACCCCCAACTTCATTGCTGATTCACGCTACTCAATATACCCCCAACTTCATTACTGATCACGCTAGTTATATACCCCCAACTTCATTGCTGATTCACGCTAGTTAATATACCCCCAACTTCATTGCTGATTCACACTACTTAATATACTCCCAACTTCATCACTGATTCACGCTAGTTAATATACCCAACCTCATCATTACTGATTCACACTACTTAATATACCCCCAACTTCGTTACTGATTCACACTACTCATATACCCCCAACTTCGTTACTGATTCACGCTAGTTAACATACCCCCAACCTCATTACTGATTCACACTACTTAATATACCCAACTTCATTACTGATTCACGCTACTCAATATACCCCAACTTCATTACTGATTCACGCTACTCAATATACCCCCAACTTCATTACTGATTCACGCTACTCAATATACCCCAACTTCATTACTGATTCACGCTAGTTAATATACCCCCAACTTCATTGCTGATTCACGCTACTCAATATACCCCCAACTTCATTACTGATTCACGCTAGTTAATATACCCCCAACTTCATTGCTGATTCACACTACTCAATATACTCCCAACTTCATTACTGATTCACGCTACTCAATATACCCCAACTTCATTACTGATTCACGCTAGTTAATATACCCCCAAGTTCATTGCTGATTCACGCTACTCAATATACCCCCAACTTCATTACCGATTCACGCTAGTTAATATACCCCCAACTTCATTGCTGATTCACGCTACTCAATATACCCCCAACTTCATTACTGATTCACGCTAGTTACTATACCCCCAACTTCATTACTGATTCACGCTAGTTAATATACCCAACTTCATTACTGATTCACGCTACTCAATATACCCAACTTCATTACTGATTCACGCTACTCAATATACCCCAAACTTCATTACTGATTCACGCTACTCAATATACCCCCAACTTCATTACTGATTCACGCAAGTTAATATACCCAACTTCATTACTGATTCACGCTACTCAATATACCCCCAACTTCATTACTGATTCACGCTACTCAATATACCCCCAACTTCATTACTGATTCACACTACTCAATATACCCCCAACTTCATTACTGATTCACACTACTCAATATACCCCCAACTTCATTACTGATTCACGCAAGTTAATATACCCAACTTCATTACTGATTCACGCTACTCAATATACCCCCAACTTCATTACTGATTCACGCTACTCAATATACCCCCAACTTCATTACTGATTCACACTACTCAATATACCCCCAACTTCATTACTGATTCACGCTAGTTAATATACCCAACTTCATTACTGATTCACGCTACTCAATATACCCAACTTCATTACTGATTCACGCTACTCAATATACCCCAAACTTCATTACTGATTCACGCTACTCAATATACCCCCAACTTCATTACTGATTCACACTACTCAATATACCCCCAACTTCATTACTGATTCACGCTAGTTAATATACCCAACTTCATTACTGATTCACGCTACTCAATATACCCAACTTCAACATTACTGATTCACACTACTTAATATACCCAACCTCATCATTACTGATTCACACTACTTAATATATCATATATTATTTTTTACTTGTTTCAATAAAATTTTTGTTATTCATCACCTTAATTTCAGGATATTTTCTATTTAATTCAAAATGAGAGACAGGATACATTTTCACAAAATATAACAATAATTTCGTTTAACAACTGAAGTGGTTTGACATTTCAAGGCTTTCTTATAATATTTACTACTTAGCCTCTTCAATTTGAATTCAATTTAAACTTAGACAATCTGGTGAAAATAACTACAAGAAGAAACAAAAGAGGCCAGGTGAATTATGGCGTTCGACTCGAAATCTGAGGGTCGCGGGTTCGAATCCCTGTCACACCAAACATACTCGCCCTTTCAGCCGTGGGGGCATTATTACGTGACGATCAATCTCACTATTCGTTGGTAAAAGAGTAGCCCAACAGTTGGCGGTGATGACTAGCTGCCTTTCCTCTAGTCTTACACTGCTAAATTAGGGACGGATAGTGCAGATAGCCTTCGTGTAGTTTTGTGCGAAATTCTAAAGAAAAGAAATTTATCTAATTTACATTTATCCCAAAATTGCACATGTTACGGTATCAAATTAATAGTATAGTTAAACTAAATACATTTAGTAATTTGCATTAACACTATAAATTTTTATTTGCATGACAAAATGTTGATCCCCCTACACATAGGATTTTGCCATTTCTTGAAGTTTAATTGTGTGTACTCACGGTGATACGTCAGCCTGTAGCTTGTTCTTGATGTCAACAATATATTAAGTAATTTGAAAAAAAACAACAACATTTAATTATATATTATAGTTAAGAAGTAACACGGAAGCAAGCAAACTTCGATATTCCAGATTGGCTATTAGTATTAACAGAAATTTTGGTAAACGAGTGAAGTTAATACACAACAAGCTGTCCGAAAGGCTAACAAAGGCAACACCTGTGTAGCTCTGGAGCTGTGAAGAGCGGTTGAATGTAAGAAACTGTGGTTTTAATAAAACGTGAAAAAGGCTTTTTGAATAAAAACGAAGAAATGTCTATTTTTTGTTTGTACGATGTACATGTTGTAAGTTGATACACCTAATTCAACATAAAAAGTGTTCATAAACTTTATGGTTTTATAAATCAAAAGTGGTACCGTTTACTGAAGAAAATAATATTTTGTAAAACACTAGTTTATCATTAATACGTTTAAAAATTATATCAATAGAGATATAATCAAACTTTCATTACAGTTCCAGGGAAACTCGTGTTTTTGTTTCAGTACTTTCGTTTAAATTTGTGTTCTGTGATGAAGAAAGGATTGTTATACAAACCATAATTATATTTCAAGTTGACTGAATCTTGAATACTTAAAACGTGAATTTTGTTATGGATTTTTGTTTGTGATATCATTTAGTAGATGGCGGAACACTCAACGTAGTTTTCATTACACACACGCACCATTTATTTTATGACAGAGTAAAACCTGTCTGAGCCGAAAATATCAAAATTTTGCTGCATTATCCGAAGATTTCTTTTATAACAGGCCCTCTATGTAGAATAATCTGCGTAACGTAGACGAAAAACTATCTTTCATCTACCCCATCTGTCAATAAGTAGGATTAGAAAGTGAGTAAGACGAAAAAATGTTTATGATTAAATATTGATTTCTTATTTCGTTAATAATTTTTTATTAATACTGATCCAACATTGTTTAATATCTACACCTAGAACCAACATTTATTTGTATCTACATATTGGTGCAACATTGTTTAATATCTACGCCTTGAATCAACATTGTTTTGTATCCACACACTGTTCCAACATTGTTTAGTGTCTACGCTTTGATTTGACATTGATTTGTATCTACACTGATCTAACATTGTTTTGTATCTGTACACTAATTAAACATTGTTCAGTATCTACACAGTGAACCAATATTGTTTTGTATCTACGCACGAGTCTAACATTGATTTGTATCTACGCTTTGATGTAACATTTTTCTGTATGTATACACTGATCTAACATTACTTTGTGTCTACACATTATATTTACATTGTGTTACGACGCTATGTTTTGTAACCAGAGACCTCTAAATTGCGATTCAAGCGCCCCAATGCTATTTAGGGCATAGAAGTCAGTGTGATCATCGGTTTAGCAAGGTTTGGTGGACACACACCAGATCTTTTTATACAGATAAAATAATATTAAAGGTGTGACAAAGGAAAATACATTTTTATTTCTCACTAACAGAGATTCGTAGTGGACAGTATTTCACCCAGAGTCTCCTCAGGGACAGTATTTCACACATATAGAGTCTCGTCAGGGACGGTATTTCACACATATAGTCTCGTCAGGGATAGTATTTCACACAGATAGACTCGAAGTGGACGGTATTTCACACAGATAGGAGTCTCGTCAGGGACGGTATTTCACACAGATAGGAGTCTCGTCAGGGACTGTATTTCACACAGATATAGTCTCGTCAGGGACGGTATTTTACCCAGAACACGTGCTGTAATACAAGTTTTTTAAGTAGAGTTAAAATCTGAACAGAGTTTTTTCACTTAAACTGGAAGATTAGTGGACGTCCATGAAAATAGCTACAAATATTTATCTAGCTGCTCATTAACACTACACGAAGTGACGCTGAGAACATTTGTAGGTTTGAAAATATTTACCCGTCCAGAAATAATCGTTAGTTTTACAGATAGAACAAACGGTAATTCTACATTGAAATCTTATTAGCTGTGTGCGTGTGTTTAGACATCATACTTTGTATACTGAAGACCATCTATGACTCGAATAATTATATAAGAAAGTTTTCAAATTCTATAAGTACTTGAGTTTTGTATGTAAATAATTGATTTGTAACGTTTTACTAATCATTAGTATCTGTTCAAACTTTAAACATTAACAAAATGAAGTATAATACTTAATTTTTATTTTCTTCGGTTTAGTAACCATGAAAACACTCAATAAATTATGATACCGACAGTTGGACCATTCGTTTATCACAGCCTTTTCAGACCAACCATTTTCACTTTCATCTTTTCGGATCGGTGATCGAACCGAAAATTACAACGCTATTGGTTCATTCAGACATTACAAAGAAACTTTATGTGTAAGAGACGTTACTGAATGAAAGACGGAAATAACTTAAACAAAGCAGTTCCGCGAAATGTAATATAATAACACATCATCATCTTGTTTAATATAAACAGTGTTTCAGAAATACACCATATCTAACTCAATCAATTTACCACTGTTATCATTGTCCGTATCACTGAAATTTTGATGTTACGAGACTTGCTGGGTCCCTAGAAAACAGAAGTTTACTAAAACCTGTCTACATTTGTGATTATTTGTGTTTACAATAGTTCAAAGGTTTAATATACAAATGTTTATAACAGTACGTGGATGCTATTGTTTTAAACATTCAAATCGAAATATTTTCAAAGGCAGTAATATGTATATATTATGGATGAATCAAGCATTATATACAGTAATATGTATATATTATGAATGAACCAAGCATTATATATAAAGTAACACTTTTAAGAGACAGTTTCTATTCAATAATGCTTGTTCAAAATTAAAACACAAGAGAAGAGAGAAACAAGGCTCAAGTCCAATATCACGGACTGAGAACGTGCCTTAAAGAATGAAATCACCCTGGTCTCTTTTACCCCACGTGTTTCCTTGGTTTTGAACTGATAATTTTGTTCTAATATATGCTCTAAGATGGTTGGAAAGCAAGCTCCTTCTTTCCTTCACACTTAAGAGATGGGTCCTTCAACTCTTTCCATATTGTTTCCATTTCCTTAACAGTGACGTGATGACCAGATACAGCATTAAGGAAGGAACAACCACTGGGCTTTCTTCTGTGAAACGAAAACATACTGTTATGTTTTCTAGTTACCTTTGCTTTGGAGGCCAAAACCACTTACAAAAATGTCTTCCATTGCTAGAAAACTTGTGTTGAGACTGACCAGATACAACTTTGGAACAACCTGGCGACTCATGACGTAGGCAGTACCTGACAAGTAGTTTGGATAAACAAGATCAGGGAACTCAGACTGAGAGACGTACCATTTATTTCCTCTCTTTCTGTTCGGTTTCGCTCTTGTGAACAAGTAACCAATCATTATATTCGATTGATTTAGAACCATGGATATCATTTTTAGCAAGTTTCGAATGTTGATGTACATGTCATCATCGGTCTTCATTACGAACCGAACATTCTCACAAAACTTACTAACCCACTTCAGAAGCATCACAGATTTGAGGGTCAGATTCCTGTAAGTGTCTAGAAAGTTCTCTTGAATGATATCTGAATAGACATCGGACTCATGATGAACCATGGTTTGAACACTCTTGTCTCTCGTATATCCCAGCAAGAAGGCCAGTCTGACGTCACCCTTGTTATTAAAGACGGTTGCTTCGGAGCCCCATGTCGATCTGATTGTTAATCGTTCAATGTAGTTTGAAACTTTACTGGTGACGAGAATAAGAAGGTTGAAAGACGTTTTGTTTGGCGAACAGAGACTTACAGGATTAATGAGAAAACGGTAGGGATGTGCGTTAACTCCATCTGCAAGAAGCGCCTCCTTTGTTGTAAATTTGATTTCGCTTTGTGTCAGCGTTGTGGTTAACAGATTGCCATGACGGACCTCAAAATTCGTTGCTAAGTCGATCGTGTAACCTTGGTTATGTTTCACAGTATAAATAGCATCCGAATTCATCACAGTTTGGCTGTTCGATGTGACGGGATTATTCAATTCCTTAAATAAGGCAGCTATGTGAAAATATTTCCGCATGTAGAGGGCGCAAACAATGATGTCGATTCCAATGAAAACAAAAATCATAAATGAAGACGTCTTCATTGTTTCCTGGTTCAGGTCCTGTTAGGAAAAAGCATAAAACACAAAGAGAAGTAACAGTTTTAGTGGTTAAACCATAGAAAACTAATTCACTCTAATATGAAAACAATGTAGTATTAGGTATACATAAGGTTCAAATTTAATATCCCTTAATTTAGAAGTGTTCAACAGAAAGAAGGAGACAACACCCTTCGACTAACTAGCCAGGTCAAGTTTAACCTCCCTTAAACCACTGACTTTATAAACAGTACAAAGTGCAAATCAGTGACCTAACAAACAGTATAAATTGCTACATCACTAACTTTATGAACAAAGAAAGTGCTAAACCTCTAACTTTACTAACAGCACAAAGTGCTAAACAAGTGACTTTATGAACAGTATAAAGTGTAAACCACTGACTTCCTGTGACCTTTAACGTCTGTAAAAAAAAAATTCATTGCAAGTGAACCCTAAAAAACACCCCAACTTTTCCCCTTTGCATTTAAATAACATATTAAATTGCTACAAAATATAAATGAAATAGTATAAACCTTGAATAAAGTCAGTGCTTTGAATAACATACCTACATGCTTTAAAGACGAAATTTCCAAAATGTTTTTACAGTCGTGATTCACCAAGATTGTTCTCTGGATTGAGTGTTTGTTTGTTTTGAATTTTGCATAAAGCTACACGAGGGCTATATGTGCTAATTTAGCAGTGTAAGACTAGAGGAAAAACAGCTAGTCATCACCACCCACCGCCAACGCTTGGGCTACCCTTTTACCAACGAATAGTGGGATTTACCTACATTATAACGCCCCCACGGCTGAAACGGCGAGTATGTTTGATTTCACGAGGATTTGAACACGCGATTCTCGGAGTGCGAGTCGAGCACTCTAACCACCAAGTCATGCTGGACCATGGATTGAGTGAAAAACGTCGTCAGCAATGTATGTGATAAACATAATGTTCTAAGAATACTGTTATTATACGGTGTTGTAGATCTCTATGGAACGACTTAATGAATGTATCAGGTCATTTCACAAGTAATATCCGAAAACTTAATACACAAAGTACATAATCATTTCTGTCTTTGTAGAAGGTTTTAATGACTAAAATATGTAGTAGGACGTGTATAAAAATGTTCAAACAAATAAAAGAAACTAACCCAACTCCACTTTTTCAGATCATTAATAAAATAAACCTTTATGAAGATGGATGTGAGGAGCACATTAGTCATATAATGGTTTATGAGTTTAAAAATAGTGCAGCAGAAACTACACGCAACATTCAAGGTGTTTATGGTGTGGAGTCTCTCAATGAAAGAAAATGTCGAAGGTGGTTTCAGAAGTTCAGATCAGGTGACTACAGCAAGTGATGCGCCACGTTCAGGTCGTCCTGTTGAGTTTGATGATGAGTTGCTGCTGGCTATCTGCTGAGCCCTCCAAAAGGAATTGTACCCCTGATTTTAGCGTTGTAAATTCGTAGACTTACCGCTGTACTAGCGGGAGGGGGGCAGATTGTGCTGTAACAGTTAAAGAACTAACACAAAAGCTCAATTCAACCCATTCAACAGTTCACCGTCATTTGCAACAGCTTGCAAAGGTGTAAACATTTGGAAAATTTGCCCCCCGTGATTTGACAGAAGCCAACTTTAAAACAAGAGTGGACATTTGCACATCTCTGCACTCTTGTGAACATAACTCGACATTTTTCGACATTATAACGCCCCCACGGCTGAAAGAGCAAGCATGTTTGGTGTGAGGAAACATATAACTGTATGCACGTAATATGTAATATTGACATGTGTTAGACGTTTACAGATATGAATTTCAAGCAATAAAAACTATCATTAAATTCTTGATAAGAGATATTAGAATATTACAAAAATAATTTACTCCAATAAGTTTAATATCAAAGTAATAAAAGACTTCCTGTTTTTAAAATTCATCCTTAATTATAAAAAGATCCACGCCCCTGAAAAACCGGGTTTCGATACTTGTGGTGGGCATAGCACAGATAGCCCACTATATAGCTTTGTGCTAAATTCTACACGAGAAAACAAAACTAATTATAAAAATATTGTTACCTCTTGTTTGGTTAGATATATTAAAAAGTTAATCCTAAATAACAAGGTGAGGGGTAAAACGTTCACGTGTTTATTGTTCTACAGTATACCAGTGCAGGATTGGCACTGCTTTCAGTGATCTATTATAAGAACTGTATAGATACGGACTGGAGTAAAGAATTTAACAATTTCTCAAACTAAGAACCTGTAAATTACAGAACCTGTCAACAACAGAACACTTTTTCCAGTTGCGGCTATTAAAGATATAAAAGTATTAACTGAACTAAAAATATATATAAATTGAGAAACCATTGTTTTCATAAGAACTAAGATCACGTTTCTACTTCTTATTAACAAAGTTCAAAAGCGTCAGAACTAAAGAAAATTCAACTGCTGTCTGGAACTGTGGGAAGTTAAGGTTCCTAAAGTTTCTTGTTAAAACTACAAGCAGTTTGATTGCTAGGACTTAACATAATGTTCTGAGACTTGAATCTCGTTTCGTCTCACGTTTTTATATTGCTGCTCCGTTTCTTCTAAATTTGCTGTTTTACTACGTGCAATATGTTGTAACTGGATTTAATCATTTCTATTGTAACTATTATTTTATAATTAAATAAAATTTCATTCAAAGCCAGAATAGAACCTCAGTCTTCAAGGAGAGATAACAGCACAGATGCAATGTTCAGACCATTACATCATTTCACAGTGCACTCCTAGGTCTTTAAATAATGTTTTAATCCAGTAGCTGTAAAGAACAATTCACCATGTCAGTTATCAAAACTATTCATAAAACTTGCTAAAGTTGTCACACCCTAATTCAGGTTAATGTATATCTGTGGAATCTTGTGTCCTATTGGTCATCCTTTGTTTACATGTTTTACTTTAATAATTTAACCACTTTTTATTGCTTAATTAAGTTAATCTGATAAAGATTTGAAGTTGCAGTCTATAATGTGATGTTTAGAAATACAAGAACACTGGTGTTCCATTATTTGGAACAGATTTAGACATAGGTTTGGCTCTGTATTTACTGTAATATCAGTGTTAAGTCATCTTTCTAGCTGTGTTGGACTTTTTACCACATCTCTAGGTATCAGCGGTTATTTAATAGAGTAAAAATTTTTAAATATTACTCTACCAAAACTTCGGTAGGTAAACAGTATTTCAATTTATGATAGGCTACTTACAATAACATTAGTCAAAAATAAAAATGTCCACTTTTGTCTCCTCGAATTAAATTTGAACTACTTGAGATCAAAGATTCATTGCCAGAGAAAAGAAACGTTACATTATTGCCATGAAGTCTAAAGTTCATTAACATGATTTAAATAATGTATTTGCTAATTAAACTGTTTAAATTTTTAAGACTATTGACATTTATCCTTTTATCTATACTCCTGTAATTAACTTTTACAGTAAACCTTTAAATAGAAAAAGCCTTTATAATAAACATTAATAATAATATTTGAACTTACTCTAAATAAATTATTATTTGACATAAGTTAGAAACCCGATAACAACGTTAGGTTTAGGTAAACGTAAATGTCCGAGTACTTTTATTAGGCTTAATAACGGAACAGTTACTTCACTTAGTGGCATAATTTAAAAACAATATATCTATACATGCACACACTGTATACAATTAATTTTACAGTTTCATATTAATAAATATTCTCTATGATTGAGATTTACATACAAGTAGTATTATATATATATATATTACAGACGTAAGACGTAACTATACATGCCTAAAAATTATAAGTGAAATCTCATGTTAGCATTAGCCTAATCGTAAAGTTCAAAGTAAAAATATACCAATTTGATAGTCAAAAGGTATAAAAACATGTAAGGTTTATATATGCCAAAGTAACTTATTTTATTTATATTCCGATTAAAAGGTTAGCACCATGAATACCTACAAAAGTTATAATATTTTCAAACGATAACTAAAATTCGAGCGCTTTCTCACAGTTGTTGTCTATCCTTCTCTCGAAGGTTATGTTTAATGATTGTAATGAAACATATAGACACGAATTTCAACGTTACGTAATCCAGATTTCAATATGAGTTGGCTTCTAGAAATAGGCAATCATAACCAAGAGTTGTTTGAACTAAAAATATAAAGTAACGGCAAAAGATGGCGGAAGACATAGAAAATATTAGTGTTTTTGTGATCGGAAGTTCTTTGTTTGCTTTGAGGCCTGGCATGGCCGAGCGCGTAAGGCGTGTGACTCGTAATCCGAGGGTCACGGGTTCGCACCCGCGTCGCGCTAAACATGCTCGCCCTCCCAGCCGTGGGGGTGTATAATGTGACGGTCAATCCCACTATTCGTTGGTGAAAGAGTAGCCAAAGAGTTGGCGGTGGGTGGTGATGACTAGCTGCCTTCCCTCTAGTCTTACACTGCTAAATTAGGGACGGCTAGCACAGATAGCCCTCGAGTAGCTTTGTGCGAAATTCCAAAACAAACAAACAAATGTTTGCTTTGAATGTTGATTTGTGGTTATTAAAACGTGCACTTGTTTTGGTTTCCCTATATCAACGATGCTTACCGACAACTTAATGGCACAAACCACTATAAAAAGGCAGATTTGGACCTCACACTGCAATGTGATAAAATTATCGAAAATATGATATGCAATTTACAGAAAAGCCAACTCACTAGCTGAGAAACATTTCAGTTACTTTCACCCAAATACCCAGTTCCAGTTCACTTTTACAAGTTAACAAAAATACACAAACCTAACATCCTGGCCGTCCCATTATTTCTAACTGTAATAAGTCTACTAACACCTTGTCTCCCTACGTTTCACTTCGTATATTAAAAACACAACACATTTTGTGAACATGATTTCTGACATTAACAGCAACGGAAACTTCCACAAAACGCTATTCTCTGCATTACGGATATTTCTTCTCTCTTCACAGTACATCAAACAGCTACGAGTCAAATGTACAAGAGTGCTTAGCATCCTACGTGTCCTCTCTTCCACCATTTGGGGAGCCAATCGATGTTCTATGCTGAAGATATATTGTGCTCTTATTCAATAGAAACTAGACTATGGGTATCTGGTTTTTGGCTCTGCCACAACCTCGACCTTGAAGCTGCTGGACCCCGTTAATCATCAAGAACTTTCGCTCTGCACCGGGACATTTAGTACTTCCCCAGTGTAGAGTTTGTACGCAGAGTCTCATGAACCTTTGCCGTTTGCAACTGTCTTTACTATATGCTTCGAAACTTCGTTCCTTACCAAAGCATCCCACCTGGGGTTGTGTTTTCATTCCTCGATGGGCCATCCTTTTTCAGAACAGACGATCTGCCATTGTTCCTTTTGACCTTCGTATCCAGACGCAGTTGGATGAATTGGGTCTGTCCTTGGATAACATTGCTGTATCCACTGCTCAGCCCATCTCACCATGACTTATTACAGTCCCCAAATGTGACATATCTTTAAGTCATCTGACAAAAGCAGACAGCAGGATTGGAAATACTGTCTGTTATTTGTTGAATATCTTTTGAATCATCCTTCTACTCCTATTTATACAGATGGTTCAAAATCAGGTGACTGTGTGGGCTCAGTCATGGTTTGTTGTAGTTGTGCGCAGAATCCTCTCTACAACTTCTGTGTTCACCATTAAGCTATATGCCATTTTTCTTGCCCTGGATCACATAGAAGCTAAGCAGTACTCCAACTGCACTATTTATACTGACTTGCTTAGTTCTCTACTGGCCCTGGAATCACTTTATGTTAGTTCTCACCCTGTTTTCGCTGATATTCAAAACTGACTGGCTCATTTCTCTTTCACATCTACTTCTATCCATTTTATCTGGATACCAGGCCACGTTGGTATTCGAGGGAACAAGCTTGCCAACACTGCAAATAAGTCTGTCTGCTCTGGCACTATCACTGCTGTGCCTGTTCCATATATGGACTATAGTCTCGTATTCAAGGCTTGGCTCCGTGCCATTTGGCAGTGGACGTGTAGTGAGCAACGTGAAAACAAGCTTTTCTAGATAAAACTCTACTGGACTTTGGTCCTCTTGTTTCCATAAGGATACGAAAGAGGAGATTGTCCTAACTAGACTATGCATTGGTCACAGTTTTTAATTATCGTTTTCTCTTATCTGGGACTGATGCACTAATGTGTGGTCTGTGTGACACTCAGGTCCCAATAGCTCACCCTTTACTGTCACGCCCTCGTTGAGAGTCGTAACGACCACATCATTTTAGACATGTTTGTTTTGTCCCAGGATTTATTCCTGACGTTGGAAAGTGTTATTGGCGATGGTGATACTATCAACCTTACAAATGGCCTTTTTAATGCTATTTGAGTTTTCAATTTATAAATTACAATTTCTTTTTTAATATGATTTCTTTTTACGAATTAAAGCAAAATTAGTTCGATACAAATTTAGAAAACGGCCATGACGTCAAATAACTCGAAACAAGGCCAACTTCAGGTGACTAACATTGATGTTTCAACTTTCCCGTTAGTCATCCTGGCGAGTTATGATAATTAAAATAATGCTTGTTTGTTTGTTTTTGAATTTTCGTGCAAAGCTACAAGAGGGCTATCTGCGCTAGCCCTCCCTAATTTAGCAATGTAAGACTAGAGGGGAGGCAGCTAGTCATCACCACCCATCGCCAACTCTTGGGCTACTCTTTTACCAACGAATAGTAGGATTTTAACCCCACGCCACGGCTGAAAGGGCGAGCTTGTTTGGTGTGACCGGGATTTGAACTTGCAACCCTCAGATTATGAGTCGAACTCCTTAACTCACATGACCCCCGGTGGCTCAGCGGTATATCTGTGGACTTACACGCTAAAATCCTGGTTTTGATACCCGTGGTGGGCAGAGCACAGATAGCCCATTGTGTAGCTTTGTGCTTAATTCAAAACAACAACCTTAACTCACCTGGCTATGCCGGGCCTAATATAATGCTACAGGAAATCTTTTAAAATTTGTATTAATTTACTTCCTCTGTTACTGCAGTAAATTAGATATGAAAATTGGATTTAACGCTATTTATACATTTAATTCAAAAATTAAACTTTGTTTAAGCTTGATTTTTCTATACGAATTTTAATAATTTTACTATAATTTTTTACTGGTTGTTCGGCGCAGATAGCTTAGTTGATTTGTGCCATAAAACGCCAACCAACTAGCTCTTTACTTATAGTTTTGATTTGTAGCACCTGGCGGCAGAAATTCGTAGTTTTTCAGTGTATCAGCGTGAACAGTTTTTTGTTTGTTTTGTGCGTAGTTAACCTTGAATATCGGGAATCTGTAATTTGCCGACCAGTGGTATAATGCAATTTTTAGCGTTAGATACTTTCAATTATCGCCGAGTCGTTTTGTGTGTGTGTGAAGAAAAGTAAAAGTTAGGCCTACTTTACTGACAAGGACTGGTCTTCTTAAAATTTTGTTTTTATTGTAAAAGTTTATTTATGAAATAATCACTCATTACTTCAACGTTCAACACGCCCAATGTTTATTAGAAAAATACACCGTACACGTGAACATAAAAACTTAAGACACTAATACAGTGAAGTATAAATTGCTGAAGACGTCTAGTAAACCGATCTATCCTTGTGTATCCAGTACGTTTCTACAATCCAGAATACAGTGGTAAGAAGAGTCTGAAAAGGAGAAACGAAATTGTTAAATACGGATTTTTATTTGTGATGTAGGGTTAGAGTTTTTCTTGAAAGTAATGATGTAGTGTAGAAGTGTGTTCGTGTAAGACATAAACTTTATTTCCTAAACATATCGCAATGTTTTGTTCAATTCTAAACGGATAGTTTCGAAATTTTACTTAAATAAAGAAGTTATTATTAACAGACGTAAATTTCCTAAAATTATATCGGTGTTAAAGTTTACTCACACCCTAAATCTGGTAACATGATAACGCTTATGTTTCAAATAATCTGCTTATATATCGTCCATAAGTCCCATCACAGGTGTAGGTTTATGTTACAAATATTTTACTTAGCGTCCGTTCATCTAATCTCAGGTGTTGGTGTGTGTTACAAGTAATTTATGTCAGATAATGTTCACATGAGACAATTTGTTTGTGGGTTTTGTTACTCGAGAACTGTTTGCACTTATATTTAATTTCGAGTTGATGGACTAGAGAGAAAGCAGTTGTTACTCAACACCAGTTATTATGCTACTCCTTATCAACAAAAAGTGATATTAATCACAACATTATAACGCCTACGCTTCTGTTTGACAGAAACTTACGTCCAAAATCCCGAAGAACTAGACAAGATGTCCGAAATCAAGGCCTTTTTATCGGTGGTACTTGTATATATCTTCATATCTGTGGGTATAAGGGTTATAGCACACACAGTCTTTGTAGTATCTGGGCTTATAATATGGGCTTAAGTGACGAGGAATATAACCATGATAATCTCGGCTAGGATAGCTCCAGTAGTCGTGGTAATAGCTGGCCCCGGCTAGTGATAAACACAGAGCCACAACCATAACCTGATCAAAAATATAAAAAATACACGTGAGTTGATACATAGCATTAAGTATGTAAGACATGCCCTACCTGATGGTTGTGTATATTTTTGTTTTAAAGATTTATAGAATACAGCTATAAGGAACTGAACCTAGCTGGTTGTAGAGATAACAGTTTCCTATGTATTTACAAGGAACTGAAGATAGCTGGTTGCAGAGATGATTTGACTCGTTTCATCTTTGACGAATGTATTTAAAACCCAGTTCAACTCCTGTTCGTCTGCTTTTTCCTTGAGATTTGTTATATATATATATGTACACATAATTATGTGAGTAACAGAATTAATGCTATGAAATAACATTAAACTTTTAAAAAGTTAGAAAAAGCTAGAAAACGTATGCAACATACCGTCAAATTCATGCTCATTATCTGGAGAGAATTATAAATAACAGGTAAAGACAGTTGAAGATTTTCTCACCTCGAAGACAGACCCGAGGTTTTATATACAAAGTGAAACCAATACCGACCTTCATGGTGATTTTGTAACAAATTCCACTAATTAACACTGAACCTTCGCTTCCTGCTATCTATAGACTTAACCGTATAGTTTGAAGGCGAGTTATGACTCAGTGACCCTCGCTGCTCAGTGGCCCGCTAGATGGAACTGTTGATGTCCAACCAGGCGGATCAAGTGCCAATGATTTCATTAAAGATGTCTTGTCATCTAGAGAGGAAGACAAAGCATTAGAAATGTCTGAAACAGCCCACTTTTCCTGTTTCTCTTTTTAGTATTTTCTAGACACGTATTTCTTATTGAAAACTTTGTCTCCAGCGGTACAATGTCCTTGTGCAACTATACTTTCGTTCGTCAGTTTCTGTGATTCTAGTTATTATAAAATATAAAGGCATTCACACTTGTCTAGCTCCTAATTGGTTCCTGAGATTAGATACGAAAAAAATTCTGATTGTTCTGTGAAAAAATTTACTAAAACTGGTTGTGTGTGAGTTTTTGTTTGTTTGTTGGGAAACGCGAAGCTACACAATATGTACCTGTTTTATTATGACTTTCTTCTATACAAGTTACTTATTGTGTACTAGTGACTTTCTGGTGTTAGTGACATCTATAAAGTTTCTCATGATATTCTAGTGTCCCTCTTTTATTAGTGACTTTCTTCTATACAAGTTACTCATGGTATACCAGTATCCCTTTGTTATTAGTGACTTTTTCGACACAAGTTACCCATGGTCTAGTAGTCGCTGTCTCTTATTATTGGCTTTTATTTTACACAAGTTACTTATGGTACTCTAGTATCCCTCTTTTATCAGTGACTTTCTTCTGTACAAGCTACTCATGGTATACTAGTGTACCTCTGGTATTAGTGACTTTCTTCTATACAAATATAGTGTACTAGTGGCCATCTGTTATCAGAGACTCTTTTCTATAGAAGTTATTTATGGTATACTAGTGTCCCTCTGGTATTAGTGACTTTCTTTGGTACAAGTTACTCATGGTACACTAGTGTACCTTTGATGTTAGTGACTTTCTTTAGTACAAGTTACTCATGGTATACTAGTGTACCTCTGGTGTTAGTGACATTCTTTGGTACAACTTACTCATGGTATACTAGTGTACCTCCGGTGTTAGTGACATTCTTTGGTACAACTTACTCAGGGTATACTTGTGTACCTCCGGTGTTAGTGACATTCTTTGGTACAAGTTACTCAGGGTATACTGGTGTCTCTCTAGTATTAGTGACTCCTATTCATGTAACTCATGGTATACGTGTTTCTCTGTGGTATTAGTGACTCCTATTCATGTAACTCATGGTATACGTGTTTCTCTGTGGTATTAGTGACTTTTTGCTATAGAAGTTACTCATGGTGTATTAGTGTCCATTTGATATTAGTGACTTTAGTCATTATGTACTAATGTCCCTCTGTTTTTTCTGACTTTCCAAACACAAGTTTCTTATAGCCTCGTAATTAATGTCCATCTGTTATCACTAGTTTTTTATTGTTTACAACTTACTAGTGGTCTAGTTGTGTCCGTATGTTATTAGTGTTTATTTATATTAAATTATAGATAAGATATTAACTATCGTTACTTTAATATTCATGCTCTCGTCAGGTCGTTTTAAAATTCCTGCCCAACTTTAAAACGAAATTGTTAGGAGATCACCATTGATTTTTCTTACGTAGTTTTAATTACACGAAGTGCTTGTTGGTATTTTTAAAGCTTTTACTATGAGACGAGATGATGGGTTGAATTAACTTAAGTAAACATTGTTTATTTTTACTTGTTTACTTAGAATCAGAGTTGCAAATAAAGAAACCAATGCCTGTGGTGTTGGAATGATTTGGAGTTGCTTGGGTAGACATGCAGACGTTACAACGAGAGGTAGGAAGTATAAGGAAATGTCTCATTACCAAAGACATTCCAAACTAGTGGCTGCATGATTTCCATGATATACTGTTTATACATATATACGGAGGGGCTGTAGCACCCTTATTTTGATGCCTTTGAATGATTCATTTTGAAATAGTAGGATGAAGTTTTCTGAACAGGGGGCGCTTGGAGCAGCTTTCTTTCCTAGCGACCAACTGGTGAACTTTTTTTTTTTGACTAATTTTAGTTAACCAATATTTTGTGTTTGTAATTAACCACAAAGCTACATAATGGGTTATGTGCGATCTTTCCATCACGGGTTTTAGCGATGTAAGGCTAATGATATACCGTTATGCCTCGGGGGCGGGGAGTGATGGGTCAATGGTAGTTATAGTTTTGTTCTGTATACAGTGTTTTCAAATTATATGTATGCCTAAGGTTAAACCGGTAACAAATTTCTTGAACGCTTTGTTATAAACTCTCAGGTATTTGTCATTAAAGTTACCAAGTTGTTGACGTAAGACTCTTATGTTAAGTACCAATATTTGTTTCTTATTGTCACAGTATTGTGTTCCAAAAAGATAAAATAAAAACACTCGATTTCTGTGTGAAGTTTACTGTTTCTGTGTCTGTTACTCCTACGATGTTATATAGTAATTCTCTTGAGTTGTTTCTGAAAATAATATGAATTTATCTCCGTCATGTATAGAGTTTTCACAAAACAAAGTATGTACTAAAAATAGGTGAATTATTTTTATTTGTGGATGGTTCTAGAACCCACGAGAAACGCACCGCTAATATATAAATGGTTAACAGATTGTATGACGTGTTATTTCTGTATAATAAGTGTTTGTGCGTGCACTTTAACATTATGCTTTTCCTTTTCAGTCTTATTTATTTGTCGCTATGTCTACAATAATTTGTATAAATGACCCAAACATATTATGAAATATTTTTAGTAAATTTGTTGTGAAGAAACAAACGCAAAACATTGCAGAATTCGTCAGAAACGCGTATTACGCGTCTTTTGAAATAATATTTAGGGACCAAGTCAAACATTGGGCTCCATACAAAGTTTCTACTGTTTGTTAGAAGAGTTGAGACAATAGATTAAAGGTAAGAAAGAGTCAGGTTTGAACCTAGTAACTACAGAGTTGACTGCGATTTTTTAGCAAAAAACATTCACAGCTAAAGCACTCAAAAATTGTTTGTTTATTTTGAATTTTTGTGCAAAGCGACACGAGGGTTATCAGCGCTAGCCGTTTTTAAGTTAACAGTTAGTCATCATCACACACCGCCACCTCTTGGGCGACTCTTTTACCAACAAATAGAAAAATTGATCGTCACATTATAATGCCCTCACGACTGAAAGAACGAAAATATTTGGTGTGACGAAAATTCGAACTCGGGACCCTCATATTACGAGTCGTGTCCCTAGCCATCTGGACATGCAAGGCCCTATTCGAAATGAAAAGGAAAAATCTTATCCAAACCTTCATTAATGTGCTTTTAGACCTGATACTCATGACATAATGTACCTGTAGCTACTTCACCATGGACTAGATGTACCTGTAGCTACTTCACCATGGACTTGATGTACCTGTAGCTACTTCACCATGGACTAGATGTACCTGTAGCTACTTCACCATGGACTTGATGTACTTGTAACTACTTCACCATGGACTTCATGTACCTGTAGCTACTTCACCATGGACTTGATGTACTTGTAGCTACTTCACCATGGACTTGATGTACCTGTAGCTACTTCACCATGGACTTGATGTACCTGTAGCTACTTCACCATGGACTTGATGTACCTGTAGCTACTTCACCATGGACTTGATGTACCTGTAGCTACTTCACCATGGACTAGATGTACCTGTAGCTACTTCACCATGGACTAGATGTACCTGTAACTACTTCACCATGGACTTGATGTACTTGTAACTACTTCACCATGGACTTGATGTACTTGTAACTACTTCACCATGGACTTGATGTACCTGTAGCTACTTCACCATGGACTTGATGTACCTGTAGCTACTTCACCATGGACTTGATGTACTTGTAGCTACTTCACCATGGACTTGATGTACCTGTAGCTACTTTACCATGGACTTGATGTACTTGTAGCTACTTCACCATGGACTTGATGTACCTGTAGCTACTTCACCAGGGACTTGATGTACCAGTAGCTACTTCACCATGGACTTGATGTACCTGTAGCTTCTTCACCATGGACTTGATGTACCTGTAGCTACTTCACCATGGACTTGATGTACTTGTAGCTACTTCACCATGGACTAGATGTACCTGTAGCTACTTCACCATGGACTTCATGTATCTGTAGCTACTTCACCAGGTCTTGATGTACCAGTAGCTACTTCACCATGGACTTCATGTACCTGTAGCTACTTCACCACGGACTTGATGTACCTGTAGCTACTTACCATAGACTTTTTATACAGTTTTATTTAAATCTGATGTCAATAGATATGATGACAGAGATTGTTTTCAGTTTGAAACGTCTAATGAAACACAACTTTTCACATAAGATGAGCGTAATGAGTTGATGAGAGATTTGGGTCTTCTACAAGATTCTTCATAGATTTTGGGGCTAAGAACTTTCTTTTTTTCAAGGGACATAATTTCATTGGTACAGAAATCGTGAGAAAGAGTTTCTACATAGTGTTCATAGGAAGGTTTCCTAGTTTGTTTCTTCTGAACTAATACCAATTCTAGGAGCTTCATTTTGTGAACCAAGTGACTGTTCATCTGAAGATGTTATCCTTCTTATCGAACTTCTTATAAAGTGTTATGCTTAATCTGCAGTCTGATCACATAAAGTTTCCATGTGTGTTTGTTTGTATGAATCTGGCAGCATAGTAAAACCATCACTGGATAAATAAGGAACGGTCACAAAGAGTCAACCTAATATCAGAATAAAAAACATTGAACGTGAAAGTTTGGCTGACATAAAGAATGTCCACACAGAACTGGGCTTGATGAAACAGTTTGTAAAGGCCTTAGACGAAGATGACGATTGTTTCAAGTATCTATGTGGGTCATTCCCAGCTCTTTGAGAACTGAAACTTAAAGAAAGAATTTTTGTTGGGTTTCAGATTAGGAAATTGACTTCAGGTGAACAGTGAGGAAAGTTGAAAATGAAATGTGGATTCCTTTTAGAGATGTTATTGACAAGCTTTTAGGAAACAACAAGGACCCAAATTATGAAAATATTGTTAATAACATGTTTGATACATTTAAACAGTTGGGTTGTACTGTCAGCTTGAAAGTTCATTTCTTACACTCAAATATTGACAATTTCTCTGAAAACTTTTAAGTTGATTAAAATTATTAAGTTAACAAATGTATCTTAATTAACAAATGAAGAATTATTATTTGATTTTATTCGAATACAAAACAATAACTTTCAAAATCAAGAAAGCGGGTGTAAAGTAACGTGACAAGGGATATGTTTTAATAAATACCAGCGGTCCGTTACAAATAAACGTTACTTTAAATAAGCACTTTTTTCTTCCAACTACCACCGCTGTGATAAAAACAAACTCTGTAGATACGCCTGCCTGAAAAAGTGTTTGTGTGTGTGTACAAACATCGCGTTCTTCACTTAAACAGATGGATTCTCTAACCCCTCACTCGTAAAGTTTCACGTGTATTGTAGAGTCGAATTTTTGAAAATACGAAGTTTTGTTTCTTCAGTTTTTAATGAATATGAGCCAAAACGTTTAATAATAAAGTGGCTGAAGTCGGACTAACAAGCACATACGTGTATCTAATACGTTTGTACTTTATAAATTATCACTATTCTTCGTGACAGCAAGAAATAGGAACCGTGAGACAACGTAATGACAAGGTTTTCTAACTTCAGTCTTTTTCATACAGGGTTTTTATGTCACATTCGAAGAAATTGTCACATATTTCAATTCCTAAGTATAAATTATTCCTGAACATTTGTTATGATATAAAGTATAGATTAATCGTCAACATGTGTTATGATATTAACTGTAAACTATTCCTGAACATATGATATCAACTCAGAATCTTCCAGAGCATGTGTTATGATTTCAACTGTAGACTATTCCTGAACATGTGTTATGATGTCAACTGTAGACTATTCCTGAGCATGTGTTATGATGTCAACTGGAGACTATTCCTGAGCATGTGTTATGATATGAACTGGAGACTATTCCTGAGCATGTGTTATGATGTCAACTGGAGACTATTCCTGAGCATGTGTTATGATATGAACTGGAGACTATTCCTGAGCATGTGTTATGATGTCAACTGGAGACTATTCCTGAACATGTTTTATGTTATGAACTATAGACTGTTTCTCTACGTGTGTTATGATATGAACTGAAGACTATTCCTGAACATATGTGATGATATGAACTGTAGGTTAATACTTAACATATGTTATGTTGTTGTTTTGAATTAACCACAAAGCTACATAATGGGCCGTCTGTGCTGTGCCCACTACGGGTATTGAAATCCGGTTTTTAGCGTTGTAAGTCCGCAGACATACCGCTGAGCCACTGGGGGGGCTTGTTATGTTATGAACTGTATGTTAATCCTGAACATGATATGATCTGTAGGTTTATCTTGAACATGTGTTAAGACATGATCTGTAGGTTTATCTTGAACATGGGTTATGACATGATCTGTAGGTTTATCTTGAACATGTGTTATGAAACTGTGTACAGGAACTTTTTCCTTTGATAAAAAAAAATTGTCAAAAGAACAGTACATTCAGCTGTTTGTATTTTCGTCGTTTCAGTATAACGGGACAAGATTAAAACGTTTTGTAGTTACCAGTTCATCCGGCAGGTGACACGACCTTTCCAATTGGTAGGTAATAAAGTGTGATGTATACTGTTATTAGCATAGTTTTAATGTCATGCCTACTCTATAAAGCTGTTTAAACAAAACTGGTTGTTCATTAGCACAACTAATCTATAATCATCTTTTTTAAATACTTGTATTTTTATCTAGAACAGGCATGACGAAATAAAGAATATATTATTTTATCAAGTCATCCCATAAATAATGTTTGTAACACTTATATTTAAAAGGAGAGAAAAGAAGTCATTAATACCTTTGATCAGTTATAAGTTGTCCACCACTTTCAGTAACAGTTATGTATTGTCCATCACTTTCAGTGACTCTTATGAATTGTCCATCAGTTTCTGTAACAGTTATGTATTGTCCATCACTTTCAGTGACAGTTATGTATTGTCCACCACTTTCAGTAACAGTTATGAATTGTCCATCACTTTCAGTGACAGTTATGTGTTGTCCATCACTTTCAGTAACAGTTATGTGTTGTCCATCACTTTCAGTAACAGTTATGTATTGTCCACCACCTTCAGTAACAGGTATGTATTTTCCATCACTTTCAGTAACAGTTATGTATTGTCCACCACTTTCAGTGACAGTTATGTATTGTCCATCACTTTCAGTAACAGTTATGTATTGTCCATCACTTTCAGTGACAGTTATGTATTTTCCATCACTTTCAGTGACAGTTATGTATTGTCCACCACTTTCAGTAACAGTTATGTATTGTCCACCACTTTCAGTAACAGTTATGTATTGTCCATCACTTTCAGTAACAGTTATGTATTGTCCACCACTTTCAGTAACAGTTATCTATTGTCCATCACTTTCAGTAACAGTTATGTATTGTCCATCACTTTCAGTAACAGTTATGTATTGTCCATTACTTTCAGTAACAATTTGCAGACGTCTCCAAAGATTTTCGATACCATGCAACCTGGTATTGAGATAATGAGGATACAAAGACTATTTTTTAACTCTTCCATAGAAGTAAACTTTCATTCAGATGATGTTGCAAGCTTGTAGAAACACGGTAATCTGAAGAAACAGGATCAGGAGAATAATATGGATGGGGAGTTTTTCGTAGTCAAGCTCTTCAATTTTTCTAGAAGTGATCCGAGCAGGACTTGAATTGTCCTGGTGGAAAACAACTCCTTTCTTATTCACCAAAGCAGGTATCTCTGTGTTTTTAGTTCAGTGTTCAGTCGGTTCATTTGCTGACAGTATCTCTTAGTAGTGATTGTCTGGTTTGGTTGTAAGAAGTTAAAGTGTTTTACACCATCTTTATCCCACCAAACACATAGTAAAACTTTCTTAGTGTGCAGGCTCGCTTTTGACTGTAGTGTAGCTGGTTGTTCTACTTTAACTCACTGTTGGTAGAATTTAACATTTTAATAGAATATCCACTTCTCATCTCCAGTCACTAAGTGGTTCAAAAACGAAGCTTGAAGTTCACGAGAGTGAAGAGATGTACGGATGTCTACTCGTTCTCTGGGATTTTCAGATGACAACTCGTGTGACACCCATCTTCCCAACTATGAAACTCAACCAAGTTGTTGCAAATGTCAATGAACAGTTGAAAGAGATAAACTGAGTTTCTGGCTAATTTTTCATCAGTCAAACTGAAGTCACCATTTCTAAATTTATTAAACCGTCTTCCTTACATTCAGTAGCACCTTTCCCCTTTCTGAATTCTTTATGTGCTCCACTGACACCTTCGTGATAAAATAAATAAAACAGGTGAAGAAACGAATTGTGCTATCAAGTCATCCCACGTAATTTATATGACTTTGAGAATAAGCTCATTTAGCGAAAAAATATGCATTTAAACTTATTCTAACCCAAAAAAAACGGCAATACTTATGAGATTACACGATACTTTGAAACTCACGTTCTCTCCTAACTGTAGAACTTAGTTGAAAGTCAAATAGATCATTATAGGTTTGCTCTTGATAAAAACCAATAATAAATATTGTTCCTCGAGAGGGAGAAGATGAATATAACCACACATTTGGTGATATCAAATCTTTCATTCAGAAACAAAACAAGTCAGTTTTGTGAAATATTGATGTTCTAGTATAATTATAAATGTATATCACTTATGATTTTGGAGAACCTTCACACACATGGGTTTTGAAAGACCTGGCTGTTCTAGTGTGATTATAAATATATAAAACTGATGTTTATAGAGAACCTACATTGGAGAAGCCTCGATGTTCCAGTGTGATTACAAAAGTACACCAATAATGTTTCTAGAGAACCTGCATTGGAGAAACCTGGCTGTTCTAGTGTTATTACAAAAGTACACCCATGATATTTCTAGAGAACCTACATTGGAGAAACCTGGCTGTTCTAGTGTTATTACAAAAGTACACCCATTATGTTTCTAGAGAACCTGCATTGGAGAAACCTGGCTGTTCTAGTGTTATTACAAAAGTACACCCATGATGTTTCTAGAGAACCTGCATTGGAGAAACCTGGCTGTTCTAGTGTGATTACAAAAGTACACCCATGATGTTTCTAGAGAACCTACACTGGAAAAACCTGGCTGTTCTAGTGTGATTACAAAAGTACACCCATAATGTTTCTAGAGAACCTACACTGGAGAAACCTGGCTGTTCTAGTGTGATTACAAAAGTACACCTATGATGTTTTTAGAGAACCTGCATTGGAGAAGCCTCGATGTTCTAGTGTGATTACAAAAGTACACCCATGATGTTTTTAGAGAACCTGCATTGGAGAAGCCTCGATGTTCTAGTGTGTTTACAAAAGTACACCAATAATGTTTCTAGAGAACCTACACTGGAGAAACCTGGCTGTTCTGGTGTGATTGTAATTGAACACTTGTAATGTTTTTAGAGAACTTAACATTTGAGAAACCTGGATGTTCTAGTGTGATTACAAAAGTACACCAATAATGTTTTTCACATGGTCATTGGAGAACATGTAACGCTCATGATACAAACATTGCCTATTCACTGAATTTTCTATTCAAATACAGTCATGTGAAAACGCTAGGACACCATATGAAAGCCTGTGTATTTTTGTAATATTTTTGGATATATAGATATTTAATCTCAATTTTAACAATACTGAGAGATTATAGGAATATAACTAAACAATTAAAATTGAAGAAAATACCTTTCAAGATCTTCTGTAAATGTAATTCTACAAAAATGCATATTCGAACTGAGGAAAAAGTCAGGACACCCCCGCATTTATTCCCACTTAAAATGGCTCAACTCACACACAGGTGTATCACACCAGGTGCACATAATTAGAAGATCGTTACTCAGTATTTTGAATGAGCCTTGCTTCATTTAAACCTCAGACATTTAGTTTGGTTTGCTCCTGACTGTTGAAGTGAGAGTGAGCACCATGGTGAGAGCAAACGAGCTCTCTGAGGCTTTCAGAAAGAAAATTGTAGCAGCTTATGAATCTGGTAAGGGATTTAAAAAGATCCCAAAATATTTTGAAATCAGCCATTCCACTGTCCAGAAAATTGTCAACAAGTGGAGGGCTTTCAAAACAACTGCCAACACGCCCAGGTCTGGTCATCCAAACAAGTTCACCCCGAGAGCAGACAGCAAGATGCTAAAAGAGGTCTCCAAACACTCTAGCATGTCATCACGGGACCTACATCAGGCTCTGGCTACTGTTGATGTGAAAGTGCATACCTTTATAACCAGAAAGAGACTGGACAAGTTTAACTTGCATGGGAGGTGTGCAAGGAGGAAACATTTGCTCTCTAAGAGAAACATCAAGGCCAGACTGAAGTTTGCCAGAGAGAATGTAGACAAAAACCAGGACTTCTGGAATAATATTCTTTGGACAGATGAGTCCAAAATTGAATTACTTGGACACCAAAACAGAGGACATGTTTGGTGTAAACCAAATACAGCAATCCAGTAAAAGAACCTCGTACCAACTGTGAAGCATGGAAGTGGAAGTGTCATGGTTTGGAGCTGCTCATAGAATCCACCATGAATTATGCTGTGTATCAGAGGGTGCTTGGGGATGATGTGAAACCATCTGTACGAAAATTAAAGCTGAAGCAGAACTGGACCCTGCAACATGACAATGACCCAAAATATACCAGTACATCCACCAAGGACTGGCTGAAAACTAAGAAATGGAGAGTCCTGGAATGGCCGAGTCAAAGCCCAGATCTTAATCCCTTTGAGATACTGTGTTGACTTGAAACGGGCTGTACATGCAAGAAACCCCTCAAACTTCTCACAGGTGAAAGAATTGAGGAGTGGGCAAACTTTTTTAGACAGATGTCAGAGACTGGTAGATGGCTACAAGAAACGTCTCACTGCAGTTATTTCAGCCAAAGGGGGTAACACTAACTATTAGGGGGTAGGATGTCCTAACTTTTTCCTCAGTTCGAATATGCATTTTTGTAGAATTACATTTACAGAATATCTTTAAAGGTATTTTCTTCAGTTTTAATTGTTTAGTTATATTCCTATAATCTCTCAGTATTGTTAAAATTGAGATTAAATATCTATATATCCAAAAATGTTACAAATATACACAGGCTTTCATCGGGTTCCTAACTTTTTCACATGACTGTATATCCATACATGAGAAACATAATGTAGCTCTGTACGCATATTTGAGAAAACCGAGAAGGAAGTCACACATCTAACAGAGTTGGTAAGATTAAAACATAAAGGTATTCTTCTTAACAAAAGAGATTCGTCGCCCGCGTAAAGTAATTATGAAAATAATTGTGAAACAAATAACGTAAAATAAGTGTCAGATTTTATAATACATTCAACTAGTAATCTGATGGTCGCGAGTTCGAATCTCCTGTCACACCAAACATGCTCGCCCTTTCAGCCGTGAAGGCGTTATAAAGTTACGATCAATCCCCCTATTCGTTGGTAAAACAGTAACCAAAAAGTTGGGGGGATAACTAGCTGCCTTTCCTCTAGTCATACATTGCTAAATTATGGACGACTGTCACAGATAGCCCACGTGCAGCTGCTGCGTGAAATTAGAGAAGCAAACAAACAAGATACCATAAAACATGTTTTGTAGTTAAATATAACCAGGAGCTAAAATAGTCTTTTCAAGTTTTGTCTTGTTGTCAAGAATGAAAAATGAGTGAACATTGTAATCGATATTCACAGATATAATCACATAACTCACTGTCAAGAAGGAAGAAAGAGTTCACATTGTTACTTTCAGATATCATCACATAACTCACTGTCAATAATGAAGAAAGAGTCCACATTGTTACTTTCAAATACCATCACATAACTCACTGTTAATAAGGAAGAAAGAGTCAACATTCTACTTGATACTTTCAGTTACCATCACATAACTCACTGTCAATAATGAAGAAAGAGTCAACATTGTTACTTTCAGATACTAACTATCGAATAGTAAGAAATACTCATTATTATAATCAATATTTTTAATAACAAGTTGTTGTTAAATTAGACATTAATAACTTTGACCTGACTTATTTCGTATTAGTGAGTTTTAACTTGTTGTCTCTTTTAAGAAACTTTAGTTTTTTCTACATCTGTTGTAATCTTCTCTGCACTCGGGTTTTCTTTCTTCTCTCAATCCAGGTTAGAAGTAGTTGACGTATTTTTGGGGTCAAAAATGTATGTTTAATATTATTATTTATGACTCAAGTTATTTATAAAGAAACTACAAACGCACAGTTTATGATATTTTACGTACGTGTAAACCATTGAGTAAGAAGTACACATTTAGCCATTAATTATATTAACATCGATATCGGCTGGGTCGCCTTTCCCTGTTACAACTAATGTTTCCTTCTTCCGTCACCTATCACTATATTCTGCAATATAAGTGAAACACGCTGTCATTTGAGACATCCATTTGCATCCTGTGTAACAAATGTTACTTCTGTCTTTGTTATCTTTGTTAGTGACTAGTACAGCGACTGTATCCGTACATAGTTTTAAGTTGTGAAACATTTTATAAGTAAAATACGACTGCAACTAATACGCTAAGGCATAACTGTTGTTTACTGAGTTGTAGGTATTATACTGACTTGCACTTTCTGCTGGGGTTTACTAACTTGTAGTTACTGCTGGTGTTTACTAACTTGTAGTTACTGCTGGTGTTTACTAAGCTGTAATTACTGCTGGTGTTTACTAAGCTGTAGTTACTGCTGGTGTTTACTAAGCTGTAGTTACTGCTGGTGTTTACTAAGCTGTAATTCCTGCTGGTATTTACTAAGCTGTAGTTACTGCTGGTGTTTACTAAGCTGTAATTCCTGCTGGTGTTTACTAAGCTGTAGTCACTGCTGGTGTTTACTAAGCTGTAGTTACTGCTGGTGTTTACTAAGCTGTAATTACTGCTGGTGTTTACTAAGCTGTAGTCACTGCTGGTATTTACTAAGCTGTAGTCACTGCTGGTGTTTACTAAGCTGTAATTACTGCTGGTGTTTACTAAGCTGTAATTACTGCTGGTGTTTACTAAGCTGTAGTTACTGCTGGTGTTTACTAAGCTAGTCACTGCTGGTGTTTACTAAGCTGTAGTCACTGCTGGTGTTTACTAAGCTGTAATTACTGCTGGTGTTTACTAAGCTGTAATTACTGCTGGTGTTTACTAAGCTGTAGTCACTGCTGGTGTTTACTAAGCTGTAGTCACTGCTGGTGTTTACTAAGCTGTAATTACTGCTGGTGTTTACTAAGCTGTAGTTACTGCTGATGTTTACTAAGCTGTAGTTACTACTGGTGTTTACTAAGCTGTAGTTACTGCTGGTGTTTACTAAGCTATAATCACTGCTGGTGTTTACTAAGCTGTAGTTACTGCTGGTGTTTACTAAGCTGTAATTACTGCTGGTGTTTACTAAGCTGTAGTTACTGCTGGTGTTTACTAAGCTGTAGTTACTGCTGGTGTTTACTAAGCTGTAATTCCTGCTGGTGTTTACTAAGCTGTAGTCACTGCTGGTGTTTACTAAGCTGTAGTTACTGCTGGTGTTTACTAAGCTGTAATTACTGCTGGTGTTTACTAAGCTGTAGTCACTGCTGGTATTTACTAAGCTGTAGTCACTGCTGGTGTTTACTAAGCTGTAATTACTGCTGGTGTTTACTAAGCTGTAATTACTGCTGGTGTTTACTAAGCTGTAGTTACTGCTGGTGTTTACTAAGCTGTAGTCACTGCTGGTCTTTACTAAGCTGTAGTCACTGCTGGTGTTTACTAAGCTGTAATTACTGCTGGTGTTTACTAAGCTGTAATTACTCCTGGTGTTTACTAAGCTGTAGTCACTGCTGGTGTTTACTAAGCTGTAGTTACTGCTGGTGTTTACTAAGCTGTAGTTACTGCTGGTGTTTACTAAGCTGTAGTTACTGCTGATGTTTACTAAGCTGTAGTTACTACTGGTGTTTACTAAGCTGTAGTTACTGCTGGTGTTTACTAAGCTATAATCACTGCTGGTGTTTACTAAGCTGTAATTACTGCTGGTGTTTACTAAGCTGTAGTTACTACTGGTGTTTACTAAGCTGTAGTTACTGCTGGTGTTTACTAAGCTATAATCACTGCTGGTGTTTACTAAGCTGTAGTTACTGCTGGTGTTTACTAAGCTGTAATTACTGCTGGTGTTTACTAAGCTGTAGTTACTGCTGGTGTTTACTAAGCTGTAGTTACTGCTGGTGTTTACTAAGCTGTAATTACTGCTGGTGTTTACTAAGCTGTAGTTACTGCTGGTGTTTACTAAGCTGTAGTTACTGCTGGTGTTTACTAAGCTGTAGTTACTGCTGATGTTTACTAAGCTGTAGTTACTGCTGGTGTTTACTAAGCTGTAGTTACTGCTGGTGTTTACTAAGCTGTAGTTACTGCTGGTGTTTACTAAGCTGTAGTTACTGCTGGTGTTTACTAAGCTGTAGTTACTGCTGATGTTTACTAAGCTGTAGTTACTACTGGTGTTTACTAAGCTGTAGTTACTGCTGGTGTTTACTAAGCTATAATCACTGCTGGTGTTTACTAAGCTGTAGTTACTACTGGTGTTTACTAAGCTGTAATTACTGCTGGTGTTTACTAAGCTATAATCACTGCTGGTGTTTACTAAGCTGTAGTTACTGCTGGTGTTTACTAAGCTGTAATTACTGCTGGTGTTTACTAAGCTGTAGTTACTGCTGGTGTTTACTAAGCTGTAATTACTGCTGGTGTTTACTAAGCTATAATCACTGCTGGTGTTTACTAAGCTGTAGTTACTGCTGGTGTTTACTAAGCTGTAGTCACTGCTGGTGTTTACTAAGCTGTAATTACTGCAGGTGTTTACTAAGCTGTAATTATTGCTGGTGTTTACTAAGCTGTAGTTACTGCTGGTGTTTACTAAGCTGTAATTACTGCTGGTGTTTACTAAGCTGTAGTCACTGCTGGTGTTTACTAAGCTGTAATTACTGCTGGTGTTTACTAAGCTGTAATTACTGCTGGTGTTTACTAAGCTGTAGTTACTGCTGGTGTTTACTAAGCTATAATCACTGCTGGTGTTTACTAAGCTGTAGTCACTGCTGGTGTTTACTAAGCTGTAGTCACTGCTGGTGTTTACTAAGCTGTAATTACTGCTGGTGTTTACTAAGCTGTAATTACTGCTGGTGTTTACTAAGCTGTAGTCACTGCTGGTGTTTACTAAGCTGTAGTTACTGCTGGTGTTTACTAAGCTGTAATTACTGCTGGTGTTTACTAAGCTGTAATTACTGCTGGTGTTTACTAAGCTGTAGTCACTGCTGGTGTTTACTAAGCTGTAGTCACTGCTGGTGTTTACTAAGCTGTAATTACTGCTGGTGTTTACTAAGCTGTAATTACTGCTGGTGTTTACTAAGCTGTAGTCACTGCTGGTGTTTACTAAGCTGTAGTTACTGCTGGTGTTTACTAAGCTTTAATTACTGCTGGTGTTTACTAAGCTGTAATTACTGCTGGTGTTTACTAAGCTGTAATTACTGCTGGTGTTTACTAAGCTGTAGTTACTGCTGGTGTTTACTAAGCTGTAGTTACTGCTGGTATTTACTAAGCTGTAATTACTGCTGGTGTTTACTAAGCTGTAATTATTGCTGGTGTTTACTAAGCTGTAGTTACTGCTGGTCTTTACTAAGCTGTAATTACTGCTGGTGTTTACTAAGCTGTAGTCACTGCTGGTGTTTACTAAGCTGTAATTACTGCTGGTGTTTACTAAGCTGTAATTACTGCTGGTGTTTACTAAGCTGTAGTTACTGCTGGTGTTTACTAAGCTATAATCACTGCTGGTGTTTACTAAGCTGTAGTCACTGCTGGTGTTTACTAAGCTGTAGTTACTGCTGGTGTTTACTAAGCTGTAATTACTGCTGGTGTTTACTAAGCTGTAATTACTGCTGGTGTTTACTAAGCTGTAGTCACTGCTGGTGTTTACTAAGCTGTAGTTACTGCTGGTGTTTACTAAGCTGTATTACTGCTGGTGTTTACTAAGCTGTATTACTGCTGGTGTTTACTAAGCTGTAGTTACTGCTGGTGTTTACTAAGCTGTAGTTACTGCTGGTGTTTACTAAGCTATAATCACTGCTGGTGTTTACTAAGCTGTAGTTACTGCTGGTGTTTACTAAGCTGTAATTACTGCTGGTGTTTACTAAGCTGTAGTTACTGCTGGTGTTTACTAAGCTGTAGTTACTGCTGGTGTTTACTAAGCTGTAATTACTGCTGGTGTTTACTAAGCTGTAATTACTGCTGGTGTTTACTAAGCTGTAGTTACTGCTGGTGTTTACTAAGCTGTAGTTACTGCTGGTGTTTACTAAGCTATAATCACTGCTGGTGTTTACTAAGCTGTAGTCACTGCTGGTGTTTACTAAGCTGTAATTACTGCTGGTGTTTACTAAGCTGTAATTACTGCTGGTGTTTACTAAGCTGTAGTCACTGCTGGTGTTTACTAAGCTGTAGTTACTGCTGGTGTATACTAAGCTGTAGTTACTGCTGGTGTTTACTAACTTGTAGTTACTGCTGGTGTTTACTAACTTGTAGTTACTGCTGGTGTTTTCTAAGCTGTTGTTACTGCTGGTGTTTACTGAGCTGTAATTACTGCTGGTGTTTACTAAGCTGTAGTCACTGCTGGTGTTTACTAAGCTGTAATTACTGCTGGTGTTTACTAAGCTGTAGTTACTGCTGGTGTTTACTAAGCTGTAGTTACTGCTGGTGTTTACTAAGCTGTAGTCACTGCTGGTGTTTACTAAGCTGTAATTACTGCTGGTGTTTACTAAGCTGTAGTTACTGCTGGTGTTTACTAAGCTATAATCACTGCTGGTGTTTACTAAGCTGTAGTTACTACTGGTGTTTACTAAGCTGTAATTACTGCTGGTGTTTACTAAGCTATAATCACTGCTGGTGTTTACTAAGCTGTAGTTACTGCTGGTGTTTACTAAGCTGTAATTACTGCTGGTGTTTACTAAGCTGTAGTTACTGCTGGTGTTTACTAAGCTGTAATCACTGCTGGTGTTTACTAAGCTGTAGTTACTGCTGGTGTTTACTAAGCTGTAGTCACTGCTGGTGTTTACTAAGCTGTAATTACTACTGGTGTTTACTAAGTCGTAGTTACTACTGGTGTTTACTAACTTGTAGTTACTACTGGTGTTTACTAACTTGTAGTTACTACTGGTGTTTACTAACTTGTAGTTACTACTGGTGTTTACTAAGTCGTAGTTACTACTGGTGTTTACTAACTTGTAGTTACTACTGGTGTTTACTAACTTGTAGTTACTACTGGTGTTTACTAAGTCGTAGTTACTACTGGTGTTTACTAACTTGTAGTTACTACTGGTGTTTAAAAACTTGTAGTTACTACTGGTGTTTACTAACTTGTAGTTACTACTGGTGTTTACTAACTTGTAGTTACTACTGGTGTTTACTAACTTGTAGTTACTACTGGTGTTTACTAAGTCGTAGTTACTACTGGTGTTTACTAACTTGTAGTTACTACTGGTGTTTACTAACTTGTAGTTACTACTGGTGTTTACTAAGTCGTAGTTACTACTGGTGTTTACTAACTTGTAGTTACTACTGGTGTTTACTAACTTGTAGTTACTACTTGTGTTTACTAAGCTGTAGTTACTGCTGGTGTTTACTAACTTGTAGTTACTGCTGGTGTTTACTAACTTGTAGTTACTGCTGGTGTTTTCTAAGCTGTTGTTACTGCTGGTGTTTACTAAGCTGTAATTACTGCTGGTGTTTACTAAGCTGTAGTTACTGCTGGTGTTTACTAAGCTGTAGTTACTGCTGGTGTTTACTAAGCTGTAGTTACTGCTGGTGTTTACTAAGCTGTAGTCACTGCTGGTGTTTACTAAGCTGTAATTACTGCTGGTGTTTACTAAGCTGTAGTTACTGCTGGTGTTTACTAAGCTATAATCACTGCTGGTGTTTACTAAGCTGTAATTACTGCTGGTGTTTACTAAGCTGTAGTTACTGCTGGTGTTTACTAAGCTGTAGTTACTGCTGGTGTTTACTAAGCTGTAATTACTGCTGGTGTTTACTAAGCTGTAGTCACTGCTGGTGTTTACTAAGCTGTAGTCACTGCTGGTGTTTACTAAGCTGTAGTCACTGCTGGTGTTTACTAAGCTGTAATTACTGCTGGTGTTTACTAAGCTGTAGTTACTGCTGGTGTTTACTAAGCTGTAGTTACTACTGGTGTTTACTAAGTCGTAGTTACTACTGGTGTTTACTAACTTGTAGTTACTACTGGTGTTTACTAACTTGTAGTTACTACTGGTGTTTACTAACTTGTAGTTACTACTGGTGTTTACTAACTTGTAGTTACTACTGGTGTTTAAAAACTTGTAGTTACTACTGGTGTTTACTAACTTGTAGTTACTACTGGTGTTTACTAACTTGTAGTTACTACTGGTGTTTACTAAGTCGTAGTTACTACTTGTGTTTACTAACTTGTAGTTACTACTGGTGTTTAAAAACTTGTAGTTACTACTGGTGTTTACTAACTTGTAGTTACTACTGGTGTTTACTAACTTGTAGTTACTACTGGTGTTTACTAAGTCGTAGTTACTACTGGTGTTTACTAACTTGTAGTTACTACTGGTGTTTACTAACTTGTAGTTACTACTGGTGTTTACTAATTTGTAGTTACTACTTGTGTTTACTAACTTGTAGTTACTACTTGTGTTTACTAACTTGTAGTTACAACTGGTGTTTGCTAACTTGTAGTTACTACTGGTGTTTACTAACTTGTAGTTACTACTGGTGTTTGCTCAGCCATCAGCTACTGTTACTGTTCTTCGTGATGAAATACTGCAACCAGTAGAAAGTGTTCAATATGCCATGCTGAGTTGTGTAGCTTTGTGCTTAATTTAAAAAACAACAAAACAAACAACAAACAATAGCCATTCTGAGACCGACGGGAGAGATTCTCTTCTCTGACAAAAGTGTTTAAAATATTGATAAATAGTATAGGTTGTGATATAGAGAAACAGAATGAAAATTAATATTACTGATTTAAGTCGAAATTCTACGAACCGTTATTTCTGTGCTAAGTCACATGAGTTTTTTTAATATGGTACTCTGTATAATATAAAAATAAAAAAAAACCGTTGGAAAATACAGGTATGTTTAAACCGGAGCACGTCATTGGACATCCCTGAGAGGCTCGTCACAGTCACTATGGCAACTGCCAGGCCTGCAGCGATTACCCTCTTGTGACGTTTTATAATCCAGTAACTAAATTAAATTGGAAAGGGCAGAGACTGTTGGATTTCTGTGTTTGATAACAAAATCGTAAAGCTCCACAACAACCTATCTGTATTCTACCCACAGCGGGTATCAAAATCCAATTTTTACTGTATAAATATTCGGTGAATACCAATAACATACTGGTGAATAAACACTGGAGGGAGGAAATATTTTTGCGTGATTTATTAACTTTATATAAAAGTATATTTTATTCTATGAACAGTTATTTTGTAACAATATATTAATATATAATATATCACTCACTAAGAAAATATCTGTTACGTCAACTCGTTTAGTAAGAAGTATAATTAATTAAGCCTATTTTTCAAAGACTCACATATTAATTGTACTTTCTTAGATCAACTTAACATCTGAAAGGTGTTAAACGTTCATTAAGTAATGTTAAGAGGTTGAGTCGTGAGTAACGCGAACACCAACAAATCTTGACAGAATCACACCTGGACCACACATTATCTTAGAATAACAAATCTAACACATTATGATTTAACGGGACTTTTTGGGGTGAATTTTTTCCTTCTATACTACACGTTCTATAACAAGTAAACATGTGTCTTTTAATGGTAAAAATACAACCGTTCAGTATTCATGTTTGAAATAGTATTTTAGATTCTTGAAATTGTACGTGAATCGAGGACCATCCATTTTACGCCATTGAAACCGAAACAAATAACAGTGCAGAAATATATGAAAATAAATGTATATTTAAACCAACGTGTAATTTCAGTTGTAAGAAACAAAAATAATATCGTTTTTTAGATCATTTGATCTTTAACTACGTGCAGAATATTACCTATAACGGCACAGATCTAAAACTTAAGTCGATAAACTTCCTGGTTGAAACACAACCACATAATTAAGAGAAAACGGTGAGTTTCTGATGTTTACACGGAACCACATTCATGTTTTATGTGTTTTCACATTTCAGTAACATGAACTGAAAGGCGACTTATGATTCTTATATTTTTTATGTTTTACGCGTGTCAAGTTGTTTTCTTAGAATTTCTAAACCGTGTACACAAGTACTATTATTATTTCAAGACCAACGTTTAGCCAGGGTCACAACCCTCACTAATCATATCCTATATCAGAAAATCATCGAGATGCCATCTTGGCTGCATGCTGTAGGTTCTTTTGACGTCACAACTTTTCGCTGATTCATAAACAAACCTACCTTGCAAAGTTGTATTTCTGATTGGACGAGTGGGCTGACACACCCCAGTCTGTGCTCAGACAGACGATATTGATCAGATTGTCTCTGACGACGGTCGTATCTAGTATCAGAAACCATACCCTGCTCGAGAGGTGTGAAAACTCGCTTTGGAGAAACATGAACGGTTGTATTCTAAGGTAAGGTTGTACCCTAATTAGAATATCTCGTATAACAAACATCTTTACACAGGCTTAACTTAATGAAAATAGAACTGGTTAAGGTTAGGATAAAACGTTTGAGTCAGTCGACCAGGAAATGTAAATTTATAAGATGTTTTAACGTAGTAGAGATGGACCCGGCCTCGTCTGTTACGTATTCGTAATAGAACCTGACGATGACCGAAGAAGGTCGAAACGTTGTTCTCTCCTCTACGTAAAATATTTTCTTAACCCAAACGAGCCGTTTTTACATATGTATTTCTCTACAAGTGGGTTTTCTCGACATCACTGATGACTAATATATTGTCGTTGTTGAGTGAACATGGCTGACATTACGACTGTGTGAGTAGGTGTGTTTTCAGGAGATAATCTAATTTGTGAAGCCGGAAGTGTTAACATCAACACAAACATTATACGCATGAGTAAGTTGTATGAGACTAGTTTTCTTTGGTTATTTGTTAGTGATTTGTATGGGTCAAAGTTTCATGGGTTATGTATTAGTAATCTCTATGGTTTCAGGTTACATGGGTTATGTATTAGTAATATCTATGGTTCCAGGTTTCATAAGTTATGTATTAGTAATCTCTATGGTTCCAGGTTTCATGGATTATGTATTAGTAATCTCTATGGTTCCAGGTTTCATGGGTTATGTATTAGTAATCTCTATGGTTCCAGGTTACATGGGTTATGTATCAGTAATCTCTATGGTTCCAGGTTTCATGGGTTATGTATCAGTAATCTCTATGGTTCCAGGTTTCATGGGTTATGTATTAGTAATCTCTATGGTTCCAGGTTTCAGGGCTTATTTATTAGTAATCTCTATGGTTCCAGGTTTCATGGGTTATGTATTAGTAATCTCTATGGTTCCAGGTTTCATGGGTTATGTATTAGTAATCTCTATGGTTCCAGGTTTCAGGGCTTATTTATTAGTAATCTCTATGGTTCCAGGTTTCATGGGTTATGTATTAGTAATCTCTATGGTTCCAGGTTTCATGGGTTATGTATTAGTAATCTCTATGGTTCCAGGTTACATGGATTATGTATTAGTAATCTCTATGGTTCCAGGTTTCATGGGTTATGTATTAGTAATCTCTATGGTTCCAGGTTTCATGGGTTATGTATTAGTAATCTCTATGGTTCCAGGTTTCATGGGTTATGTATTAGTAATCTCTATGGTTCCAGGTTACATGGGTTATGTATCAGTAATCTCTATGGTTCCAGGTTACATGGGTTATGTATCAGTAATCTCTATGGTTCCAGGTTTCATGGGTTATGTATTAGTAATCTCTATGGTTCCAGGTTTCAGGGCTTATTTATTAGTAATCTCTATGGTTCCAGGTTTCATGGGTTATGTATTAGTAATCTCTATGGTTCCAGGTTTCATGGGTTATGTATTAGTAATCTCTATGGTTCCAGGTTTCAGGGCTTATTTATTAGTAATCTCTATGGTTCCAGGTTTCATGGGTTATGTATTAGTAATCTCTATGGTTCCAGGTTTCATGGGTTATGTATTAGTAATCTCTATGGTTCCAGGTTACATGGATTATGTATTAGTAATCTCTATGGTTCCAGGTTTCATGGGTTATGTATTAGTAATCTCTATGGTTCCAGGTTTCATGGGTTATGTATTAGTAATCTCTATGGTTCCAGGTTTCATGGGTTATGTATTAGTAATCTCTATGGTTCCAGGTTACATGGGTTATGTATCAGTAATCTCTATGGTTCCAGGTTACATGGGTTATGTATCAGTAATCTCTATGGTTCCAGGTTTCATGGGTTATGTATTAGTAATCTCTATGGTTCCAGGTTTCAGGGCTTATTTATTAGTAATCTCTATGGTTCCAGGTTTTATGGGATATTTATTAATAATCTGTATGGGTAGGTTTCATAGGTTATGTATTAATTAGGATTTACTTGTATTAATTGTCACGTAAATACAGTACCGAATTTGGAGGGAGAGCAACCCCATCGCATGTAAGCCTTGAAGTTCATAAAAGAGGATTCCTGTTTTAGACACTCCAGGCAGTAGACTTTCAGTACCTTAACATTACACGGGAGACTCAAAATGTCTAAATCAGCCCCATTTAACGAATGGAAGTTACTAGATGAATTACCTACGCCTCGTTTAACACCTCTTATTATGCTAACAAGTACACTGTTGTTTAACACAAGTACTATGCTAACAAGTACACTCTTGTTTAACACAATTACTATGGTAACAAAAAACTCTTGTTTAACACCTTTTACTATGCTAACAAGTACACTCTTGTTTAACACCTCTTACGCTGCTAACAAGTACACTTTTGTTTAACATTTTTGATTATGTTAACAAGTACACCCTCATTTAACACCTCTCACTATGCTAACAAATACACCCTTATTTAACACAAGAACTATATTAACAAGTACATCCTTGTTTAACACCTCTTTCTATATGCAAATAAATACACCCTTATTTAACACAAGAACTATATTAACAAATACATCCTTGTTTAACACCTCTTTCTATGCTAACAAATACACCCTTATTTAACACAAGAACTATATTAACAAGTACACTCTTGTTTAACACCTCTCACTCTGCTAACAAGTACACTCTTTTTTAATACTTTTTACTATTCTTAGAAGTACACTTTTTTAACACCTCTTATTATGATAACAAGTACACTCTTGTTTAACACCTCTTAGTATGGTAACAAATACACTCTTGTTTAACACAAGTACTTTTCCTGTAACAGATTGAGTTTTGTAGTTTAACATGTAAGGCCTCAATAAACTATAACAGAAGATTATGTTTTGTCTTGTAACAACAATTACTCGATATAGTTTTATTTTTATTGCGTATAACCGTACAAATTAAAATCGACGTAAAAACACGTTCGTAACGTTTCCAGGTAAACACTTAACAATGTTAAATAAGCATTTCTTAAATTATTTAAATAAACAGAAAACGTGAAGGTGTTTTTGAAGTAACTGTACATTTACTATTCGAAACAGAAGAGCTAAGAATATTGGTGAACCTTATGCAGTGTATTGATTTAGTTATTCGTGATTTCCAGAATAAAAAAATATCACAAACACATGTTATATACTTGTGGTGACTTCTCCACGAAAGAGAACCTACACAGGTTAACGTAATGCAGAATGTGTTGTGAAATTCTAAACATGAACAAGGTTACTTGAGTTAAGATTGCTCACGGGGACTTAACAGACCAACATGGGTTCTAAATAGTTACCTTGACCTGAACAAAGAAACATGGGTCCTAACTGGTGATCTCGACCATGAACAAAGTTACATGGGACATAGGTCCGACTGGTAATTTGGACCTGAACAAAGAACATTGGTTTCTCCAGAATGAAGATTATGTTTTTCTGTTGCTACACAACCACGCATGTTTTTCGCATTGATTTAAACACCTACATACCAAGAGTGAAATTACGTTGTATGTAAGGCACACTGGACCATGGCTATCACAGCTGACGAGGCCCTTTATTAAATATTTGATAATTATATAGTTTATTAAATAAAGAAATGGGAGTTATCTTTAGTCGCTCGACTGAGTATCTTGAAAGTTATGACCAAACAGAAGAAAAAATAAGGTAAACTTCCGAGGAAAATGTTTCTACATATTATGTAAAAAAATGTTAAAAACTTATTGGTAGAGAGTAAGTTAATAAAGGTTAACTGGGTTAATTGTGGATATAACAAATGTAGAGAAGGAAAAACCAGGAAGTGGGTAAGTTCGTACCTGGCTTTCAATGTTTCTTTTCAAATGAAATTTATAATTAACCATGTTACATCTTACCATGTCTTTCTATAACTGTGCTTAACATTACTAGCCTGACCTGTTTTCTCCTGAAATATACAGCTGTACCACTGAAGTTCACATTATGTAACAAAACAGTTTCATTGAAATATACAGGTGTACCACTGAAGTTCACATTATGTAACAAAACAGTTTCATTGAAATATACAGCTGTACCACTGAAGTTCACATTATGTAACAAAACAGTTTTATTGAAATATACAGCTGTACCACTGATCTTCACATTATGTAACAAAACAGTTTTATTGAAATATACAGCTGTACCACTGATGTTCACATTATGTAACAAAACAGTTTTATTGAAATATACAGCTGTACCTCTGATCTTCACATTATGTAACAAAACAGTTTCATTGAAATATACAGCTGTACCACCGAAGTTCACATTATGTAACAAAACAGTTTTATTGAAATATACAGCTGTACCACTGATCTTCACATTATGTAACAAAACAGTTTCATTGAAATATACAGCTGTACCACCGAAGTTCACATTATGTAACAAAACAGTTTTATTGAAATATACAGGTGTACCTCTAATCTTCACATTGTGTAACAAAACAGTTTTATTAAAATATACAGCTGTACCACTGATCTTCACATTATGTAACAAAACAGTTTTATTGAAATATACAGCTGTACCTCTGATCTTCACATTGTGTAACAAAACAGTTTTATTGAAATATACAGCTGTACCTCTGATCTTCACACTATGAAACAAACAGTTTTATTGAAATATACAGCTGTACCACTGATGTTCACATTATGTAACAAAACAGTTTTATTGAAATATAGTACTCTATCACTGTTCTTCTTATTACGAACATAACCTTGTTTTATACTAAAATATATTATCGTACCAACGTTCATCATATTACTAGCCTAACCTGTTTTATACTAAAATATAGTATTGGACCGCTCTTCTTCACATTACCTTTTAATAGTAGTTTCTAATTTGTGTGAAGTAAACATTTGTGTTGTTTTTTTTATATTAACCTTTTCATTTAAGTGACTCAGTTTAAGTTAATGAAATTATCTTTAAAAATGATTTCTATTAACTTTACATTTTGGTGTTTAAAAAGGCAGTTTAACAAATAATTGCATTCAGTTATATAATCTGTGTATACGTGTGATGAAGTTGTCACTGCTGGTCTGATTCCTGTTAATTACAATCAAGCTCTTTCGATGGAACTTCATGTTTAGTTTACTTGTTATTATTCTCTACAGATATAAGCCAATGTTCTTTTTGAGCCAATTTTCACGAATAATGTTGAAACGTTTCTTGGTACTGAGGTTTTTACACGTAAAATGGGAGATAAAAACCGCACCAGACCAGTCACTGTTTTGCAAAAATGGGTTCGTGATGATGCGCCAGGAATAGAAAAGAAACGTGTTTTGTATTGGATTTAGACGTTAGGTGTCGATGTTAGAACCTTGTTGTTGTTTTGTTGTTTTGAATTAAGCACAAAGCTACACAATGGGCTATCTGTGCTCTGCCCACCACGGGTGTCGAAACCCGGATTTTAGCGTGTAAGTCCGCAGACATACCGTTGAGCCACTTGAGGGCTAAAGCAAAGTTACATCAGACTATCTGCTAAGCTCACCGAGGGGAATCGAACCCCTGACTTTAGCGTTGTAAATCTGGAGACATACCTCTGTACCAGGGGGAGGGCGGACTAAGAACCTTGACAAATAAAAATACTTTTTAACATCGCGTCGCAACGTGTGTCGTGTTTAGGAAGTCGTACAAGATGGCGTGTTGTTACGTTACATGATAACTTTTGAAATTTCAAACAGAGCTTTGGATCAAATTAATAAAGGACTTAAAATATAATTAAAATATCTTTCTTTTCTTCAGCTGTTTTTTCAAAAAAATTAAAACCGTGTTTTTGTTTTTGTTATCAGTGATGAACCTAATGGAATGATAATTAAAAATCCTAACATCGCTTCGATGGAAGATGATGTTCTGTATCACATCTCACTGAGTAGTGGAACCCAGGACCTGAAGGAAATGTTTGGAGACATTAAAGTAAGTATGGTAAGGTCTGACGGGCATGTTCTGTATCACACCTCAATGAGTAGTGGAACCCAGGACCTGAAGGAAATGTTTGGAGACATTAAAGTAAGTATGGTAAGGTCTGACGGGCACGTTATGTTACATCTCACTGAGTAGTGGAACCCAGGACCTGAAGGAAATGTTTGGAGACATTAAAGTAAGTATGGTAAGGTCTGACGGGCACGTTGTGTCACATCTCACTGAGTAGTGGAACCCAGGACCTGAAGGAAATGTTTGGAGACATTAAAGTAAGTATGGTAAGGTCTGACGGGCATGTTCTGTATCACACCTCAATGAGTAGTGGAACCCAGGACCTGAAGGAAATGTTTGGAGACATTAAAGTAAGTATGGTAAGGTCTGACGGGCACGTTATGTTACATCTCACTGAGTAGTGGAACCCAGGACCTGAAGGAAATGTTTGGAGACATTAAAGTAAGTATGGTAAGGTCTGACGGGCACGTTGTGTCACATCTCACTGAGTAGTGGAACCCAGGACCTGAAGGAAATGTTTGGAGACATTAAAGTAAGTATGGTAAGGTTTGACGGGCACGTTGTGTCACATCTCACTGAGTAGTGGAACCCAGGACCTGAAGGAAATGTTTGGAGACATTAAAGTAAGTATGGTAAGGTCTGACGGGCACGTTGTGTCACATCTCACTGAGTAGTGGAACCCAGGACCTGAAGGAAATGTTTGGAGACATTAAAGTAAGTATGGTAAGGTCTGACGGGCATGTTCTGTATCACACCTCAATGAGTAGTGGAACCCAGGACCTGAAGGAAGTGTTTAAGGATATTAAAGTAAGTATGGTAAGGTCTGACGGGCATGTTGTGTCACATCTCACTGAGTAGTGGAACCCAGGACCTGAAGGAAGTGTTTAAGGATATTAAAGTAAGTATGGTAAGGTCTGACGGGCATGTTGTGTCACATCTCACTCTAAAATAAGAACGGTTAAATTATCATGTACCAAAGCATACATAGCAGAAGACGAGTGCATGGCTAGTTGAACCTTTTCTACTTATTTCCAGTCTACAACAGTCACGTAAATATTAAATATGCTCGTTCTTCTTACCAAAATGGTGGCTGGTGGAATCACAATCCGAGGGTTCGAACCTTCATCATCTTACCTACTCGTTCTTTCAGCAGTTATTACACGGAGATTATAGTGCGTGTGGCTGTGAATTACTTATACTTGAGACGTCTAATAACTTCTTTTATTATAAACCACTGCTTCTGTGTTAAAGATATCTTGAGTTTCTACAAGGAAACTAAAGTAAACAAATGACTGCTTTCTCTGGACAGTTTGTGTGTATGGGAGGAACACCGAAACGGATGGAGAGTTTTGCACGATTCATCCAGAAAGAATTGAACATCAAACTTCCAACTGGTACAGTCCTGGAAGACATAAGCAGACATTCCTACCGTTATTCGATGTTTAAAGTCGGCCCAGTGCTATCAATCAGTGTAAGTATTGGTTCAACATACTTGATCTACAAGTCTGTGTTATAAATAATAATTATCCCATGAATTATCTGGAAACTGACATTTATCAATCGTGATAACCAGTTCAAGACATACAACACTATTTTAAATATTACTACATAACGAACCGTTGTAAATGTCACTATAAATACCACAATCATAACGTTATTACATACAACACCATTTGAAAAAATATTACACATAGAACTGTTGTAAATATTAGTATAAACATCACAACTGTAATATTATTAAATACATGTAAGGGTTCTATCGGGTCATCTCACAAGTAATGTCCGAAAGCTTAATACACAAAGTGGATCATCACTTCTATCTTTGTAGAAGGTTTGAATGACTAAAATATGTAGTAGGACGTGTACAAAAATGTTCAGACAAATAAAGAAACTAACCCAACTCCACTTTTTCATATCATTAATCTAATAAACCCTCATGAAGATGGATGTGTCTGAGGAGCACATTAGTCATGTGATGCTTTATGAGTTTAAAAAATGCAATAGTACAGCAGAAGCTACACGAAATATTCAAGGTGTTTATGGTGTGGATTTTCTCAGTGAAGAGAAATGTCAAAAATGATTTCAGAAGTTTAGATCAGGTGACTACAGCTTAAGTGATGCACCACGTTCAGGTCGTCCTCTTGAGTTTGATGACGACTTGATGCTGGCTGCACTTGAAGATTGTGCCGTAACAGTTGAAGAACTAGTACAGAAGCTTAATTCAACCTATTCAACAATTCACCATCTGCAACAACATGGAAAGGTGGAAAAACTTGAAAAATGGGCCCCTTCATGACTTGACCGAAATTAACCTCAGAGCAAAAAGTGGGCATTTGCATTTCTCTACATTCTCGTGAAAGTAACTCATCTTTTTTAGCCAGATTAGTGACTGAAAATGAAAGAAATTGATATTTTATAAAAGTGTTAAGCACCATAGTGCGGGTAAACTGGCTAAAGCATAACCCAAAACGAACCTCCACCCTAGGAAAGTCTTGTTAAACGTTTGGTGGGATGTTGTTGGTACGATCCACTTTGAGCTGCTGCCACTCACTGTAACGATTACATCAGATCTCTATTGTCAACAGTTAGAGCACTTGAATGTTGCACTAAAAGAAAAGAGGCCTACTTTTATCAATCATAAAGGTGTTGTGTTACACCAGGATAATGTGTGACCCCATCTGCAAAGACCGAGGAGCTGTACTGTAGAAACTTCCACATCCTCCTTGTCCCATCTGATTATCATCTATTTTGAAGTTTGCAGAACTATCTTGATAGAAAAGAACTTGGAACACGTGAAGATGTCAAAACTACCCTCTCTACATTCTTTTCCTCCAAACCCTAAGAATTTTATAGAAGTGACATTCAGGAGCTTGCGAATTGTTGGCAGGAAGTAATTAACAATAATAGATCATACATTATTGATTAAATAACATTAAAAGTGTTTGAAATTCTTTTTCTTTTCCTGTATGTAAAATCTGACATTACTTGAGGGATGACCTGGTACATACAACATCGATTTACATATTACTACATACAGAACCATTGTAAACTGTACTTATGAAATAGAGTATCTGTAAATGTACTGTCTTATTGTAACAAGCTATTTTTGTTATTCATTATGTTATATACAGCTACAACAGACTTTTCATTTTTCTATTTATCTTTCCAAAGCATGGAATGGGCATCCCTTCTGTATCCATCATGCTACATGAGGTTATTAAGTTAATGTACCACGCCCAGTGTAAAGATGTAACATTTTTTCGTATCGGGACTTGTGGTGGAATAGGTAAGGCGATCTTATTAATGGTTAAGTGTTTTAATTCGGGTAAAACATGCAATTCAATTACGTTCAAACCAAGAAACTGATTTCGATTGTGGCCTAGAGTAGGCTGCGGTTAAAACTACGTTAATTACTTTACAATCTTTTACCAGATACTAAATAAGTTAAGTAATCATTATTATTATCAAACATTAAGCTAAGTAATATTTATTATTATTATTACCAACTACTAATTAAATCAAGTATGATTTTATTATTATTAGACACTAATTTTTCAAGTACTTTTTATTATTATTACCAGCTCCAAATTAAGTAGGATTTATTATTATTACCAGCTCCAAATTAAGTAGGATTTATTATTATTACAAGCTCCAAATTAAGTAGTATTTATTATTATTAATAGCTCCAAATTAAGTAGTATTTATTATTATTATCAGATCCAAATTAAGTAGTATTTATTATTATTACCAGCTCCAAATTAAGTAGTATTTATTATTACTACCAACTCCAAATTAAATAGTATTTATTATTATTACCAATTCCAAATTAAGTAGTATTTATTATTATTACCAGCTCCAAATTAAGTAGTATTTATTATTATTTCTAGCTCCAAATTAAGTAGTATTTATTGTTATTATCAGACACTAACTAAATTAAACAGTATTTATTATTATTGTTATTACCAGTTACTAATTATAAATTAGTTTATTTTTACGTGTCGAGTTTATTCTGTTACTTTGTTAGTAATGACAAATATTCAGCTCTTGGAAATAAGATGTCATTAACTTGTTAAAACGAGATTAAAGAAAGTCATCCATCAGATCATGTGAGCAATGTGTTGAAGAAAGTCATCCATCAGGTCATGTTAACAATGTGTTGAAGAAAGTCATCCATCAGGTCATGTGAACAATGTGTTGAAAAAAGTCATCCATCAGGTCATGCGAACAATGTGTTGAAGAAAGTCATCCATCAGTCATATACTTAGTAAAGTTAACTTTATGTTAAGCAATGCCACCCCTATCGTCATGCATCAATACGTTTATGCGAAACCATTCATATATTCCTACTAACATTGTTGTAAGTAAAGCCATCCACAAGTTCATGCTAGCAATGTGTTAAATAAAATTATCCACTGGATCATGTTAACAATTTGTTTAAAGAAAACCACCCATAGGGTCATGCTAACAATGTGTTAAATAAAATTATCCACTGGATCATGTTAACAATTTGTTTAAAGAAAACAACCCATAGGGTCATGCTAACAATGTGTTAAATAAAATTATCCACTGGATCATGTTAACAATTTATTTAAAGAAAACCACCCATAGGGTCATGCTAACACTGTTATAATAGTCTATCATATTGTGCTAATAATGTGTATAGTAAAGTAATGTCATCCTAAGCAGGTATTTATAGAAATCATTGCACCAAGTCACACACACTCAGTGTGTTTATGGGAAGTCATCCGTGAAGTCATACTACTGGAGTTTTAAAATAAGAAAAGCCATCACCAAAGGTCATAGTAACTATGTGTTCAGGAAAACCATCAAAACGTTATTGTTAACAATTTGTCATGCTAACACGCGTTAAGGAAGCTATATACAAGATCACAGTAACAATGTGTTAAGGAAAACAACAGATACGTTATTGTTAACAATTTGTCATGCTAACACGTGTTAAGGAAGCCATCCTCAAGGCCATGGTAACAAAAAGACAAACAGTCAAACAAGTAAAACAGCTCTAGTCAACAATTTATTTAATAAATCAATACACCGGGGAATGTTAGTGTTATTTTTATCTAATAATCAATACACCAGACAATATTAATGTTATTATCTGATAATCAATACACCAGGCCATGTTAACATTATTATAACTCGGATAATCAATATAACAGACCATATTAACATTATTAGAATCTGATAATCGATACACAAGGCCATGTTTGTATTATTACCTGATAATAAATACACCGGGCCATGTTAACATTTTTATTATCCGATAATCAATACACCTCCATGTTAGTATTATTATCTGATAATAAATACACCAGGCGATGTTAACATTATTATGTAATAATTAATACACCAAGCCGTGTTAACATTATTATGTGATAATCAATACATTAGTCGATGTTAACATTATTGTGTGATAATCAATACATTAGTCGATGTTAGTACTATTATTGCCTGATAGTCAATACAGCTGACCATGTTAGTATTATTATCTCATAATTAATGTACCATGTCATGTTAATATTATTATCTGATGATCAACACACCAATCCATGTTAGTATTATAATCTGATAATCAAAACTCCAGTCCATGTTAAGTTTATTATCTAATAATTAATATACCGGGCCGTGTTAACGTTATTATCTGAGAATCAATACCACAGAACATGTTAACTTTATTATTATTTGATAATGAATACACCAGACTATGTTAACATTATTATCTGATAATCAATACACCAGTCCATGTTAACATTATTATGTGATAATCAATACACCAGGCCGTATTAACATTATTATGTGATGATCAATACACCAGACCATGTTAACGTTATTATCTGATAATCAATACCACAGACCATGTTAACTTTATTATTATTTGATTATTAATACACCAGACCATGTTAACATTATTATGATCTGATATTTAATGTGTGAAACAATCTATTTCGACACTAGTGTTTATTTTGAGATTCAGTTCGATACGTGATTTTTAAAACGAAATATTGATTTAATAAGTAACTGAACTTCTGTAATTCTTAGTGTTTGATTTCTGTTTAAGATTCAACATGTCTAGTATTTCATTAGGACTACCAAGTGGCAGTCTTGTGATCACTGAAGAAGTGTTTGATGGGATGATGCGAACTTACCTTGAGTTAGTAAGTGATTTGTTCCTTGATAGCCACGTTTGTTTTCTTGGTTAACTATTCTCCATTGTTTATACCTCGGTAAGTTTAGACTTGGAAGGTGTAAATATTTCTTGGTATCATCCATCTTCATTATTTCGTTAATCACGCGTCGGATATTTTCCGTTTTTCATAATTTGACTAGACTGATTTCTCCGATAGGAACTTAGAACAAAGAAATAATTAAAATCACATTTTAGTGAGACAAACATCGCTGAAACACAACAGTTTTATTACTAAAATTAGCAGAAAGACCAATATTGTCGATTCTTGTTCATTAATTGTCCATCTTTCACTTGACAACAGTACGATTTTCTATTAATTACAAACTTGTTTAATAGTAATAATTAACATTAATAGAGTTAACTTGATAAAATATTCGTCAATCTATTCGTTTATCTACACACTTATCCATCAACACATTTCTATTCGTCTATCAATACATTAACCTATATGCCGACTCACCCATACAATTCTTCATTTGTACATCAATCAATGTATCTCTTCACACATCTCTAGCTTTCTAAGAATTATTGGAGTTTTGTAAAGGTACTGACACTCAAGTTGTTTTTACATCAAACAGTAAGTATTGACACACTTGTTATATTTATATTAAATAAAATCAAACAACATTAAACACGATAAGTTATCTCTATAACCACATAAATAATTGTTAATGGTTTTAATTTATTAGTCTATTCATTTGTTTTATTTCTCTTGCAGCATGTTCTTGGTAAAACCATCCAAAGACCCGCCATTTTGGACCCTCATCTTGCGCATGAGCTTAAATCAGTAGCTGACGAAAAACTCACTAAGTACAAAACTGTCTTAGGGAAAACCATGTGCACGTACGACTTTTACGAAGGTGAGATTTTGAGACGAACTTTGTTTGTTTTATTTCAGTTAATTTAAAAACTAGTAAAATAATGAAGCATACACTTTATTTTAATTTATCAAATACTGGCAACAAAATACCGCTTAGCCCATACATATACGTAAGAATACCAAATACCAAGCAAAGTTGACCACCATCTGTTGCTTTTAATATGCCCCCCAGTGGCTCAGCGGTATGTCTGCGGACTTGCACGCTAAAATCCGGGTTTTGATACCCTTGGTGGGCAGAGCACAGATAGCCCATTGTGTAGCTTTGTGCTTAATTCCAAACAAACAACATACAAGCTTTTAATATACCTGGACATCACCAGTCAACATTATTATGTCAGCATGGGTGGTTGTTTAAAACGGTTTCGAATGAACGCCAGCTACTGTTTCTATAGGTCGTTTTCAGAAGATAATAATAAACTATTTAACATGCCAATAGGCACAACGTAAAACATTCCTTTTGGATAAAATATACGGCTTGAAAACTTCTCTTATAGTTAAAAGTTAAATAAAATTAACAGTGTGTTAAAACTTGTCTTTAAAATTTATTAGTACTTGTTTTATATTAAAAAATATTCATCGCAACTTGAGAAACCCATAAAACTACTATTGACCAAAATTGGTTATTACGTATTAGCTTGTACTAAATAAAACGGCAGGTGTCGTTTCTGTAAAACGAATTTTATAAAAAAAAATATATCATACCGTCGTCATTAGAACAACGACAGTTTTGTCGACTGTATCTCAGTTTAAATAATTTATTTTTGTCTTTTATTTATGGAGAAGAAACAAATACTTCGTTTAAATAACTAAATATTTAGGATTATATCTATCTTTTTGGTATACTTACACGCATAGTTTGAATTGACCCACACTGACCCTGAAGAAGAAAGGTCCACCTTTCGATCGGATTATAAGGGTTTCTATTTCAGTTTTATCAAGGTTTTTTGAACCTACGTGTTTTTAAAAAAATCATGAATATACTGACCACAACGACGTAACTTCAGCAGTACTAAGTGAAAAACTCATTCATCTGTTTCGTTCTTCACAAAAACAATCTAATGTAGGGGGTTCCAACCAGGGTGTGAGAGATAAAAGTTGTTTTGGCCCCCTTCACCTTTATTCTTAAATAAATAGTAACTGTGAGGGGTGCGAGAACATATTAATTTTTTGGGGGGTTGCGGGGCATAAAACAGGTTGGGAACCACTGATCTAATACAAGTGATATATCAACACCGGTAGCGATAAACCCTGGTGTCAGTAACAGACACTTATACATCCAGTCCATTAACTTTAACTCTCATTAATAACTATCTCCTGATCTCGACCAATGACTATCTTGGCGAATTTCTATGGTTGCAGTTGTTATCTGATACATTCTTTAATGATAGTATGTATCATCACCGTCTTTTAGAAAGCGTTGCTAGGGTAAAGCTTTGACCTCTACCGGTCAAATCTGTCAGAGGTTTTAGTGCCTTCTTCCTGTCATCAGTCCTTCTGTTATCACATTAATAAACTAATGCTGCCGTGAGAATTAATTATGTGGAATCTGACTTGAGACCACTAGCGCCCTCTAGCCGTTACTCGGCACATATCCTTGAAAATTGAAAGAATTCGGAATTAAACTTATTACACTAAACTACAAACATAGTAGAGCCAGAGTCATTTAACAAAGCTTATTAAAACATAATCTGCATACATATTTTTGTTAACATATCTCTATAAATATAGTTTTCTTAGAGGTGTCTGTAAATATAGCTTTTTTATGATATGTCCATAAACATAGTTTTCTTAAGACAGTTTGTAAACATAATTTTCTTAAGATGTGTGTAAATGTAGTTTTCTTAAAACGTGTCTGTAAACATAGTTTTCTTAAGTCGTCTAAAGGAAAATATTACATTTATTTTCATAAATTCTTCGAGAGCCTTTAAGTTTATTAATTTAGTTTTAGTAATTTGAATAACGTTGTTAAATATGAAAAATAATTTTCCTGTGATCCTAAATATTTCACCTTCTCATTAAAAATGTGCCACTACATGCATTACAACTTCATCATGTGAGACAAAAAGGAAACGTGAAAAAGTCTTAAAATAAAGTAATAAAAAAACACTCGGGTTAAAGAGTTTTATGTGTCTGAATCTCTTTATCGGTAATACTCAAGCTTCTTGTCATTTCTTACCAATCATCAAACAACACAATTCACAACTTTCTCAAATGTGTAGAGATAGACAAGAAGAAACGGTACTGGAACTCATTATTACAAAATAACAACACCAACAAACAGCATTATAACTGGTCAAAACTAAGAAAGAATATTACATAAGGTCCACACCAAGTAACATTATTATATCTGGTTAATATCAAGTAAAAATATCATAACTCCTCAACAACAAGATACACTATTTTTATCTTATCTCGATAATCCAACAAATAACTTTATATTATGTCTAGGGATTAGTTTGAGTGCTGTACCTGGTACCCAGAGTAAACGAGACAACCACGACGAATGTTTATTGAACACAAAACAACCACATCAAACATTTCAATTATTTCTATTATTTCTACATTTTAAACATGAAAGTGACCTCTCTTTCTTTCATGCACCTGTAATTTCTTGTCTTCTCGACAGGTCAAGGCCGTCTAGATGGCGCCTTCTGTCATTTTGAGGAAGAAAACAAGATGGAATATCTTCAGCACTTAGCAGAACAAGGTATTGTAAATATGGAAATGGAATCCCTGGCTTTTGCTGCAATGTGTAACTACGCCGGCATCAAAGGTAATAGTTGACGAAAATATTAATATTTGCTCTTTATCCTCACCTGCAAATGTTATTTCAAACGTAAAGGTTTGAATGAATTATTACTAATTATTTCACAGACACACTAACAAGATATTTTTTTTCAAACGCAACAGTTTATATGAATAATCAATGTAATTATTCCTTTATTAATACCTAGTGTAATTATTCCTTTATTCGTATCTTGTGTAATTATTCCTTTATTCGTATCTTGTGTAATTATTCCTTTATTCGTATCTTGTGTAATTATTCCATTATTCTATCTTGTGTAATTATTCCTTTATTCGTATCTTGTGTAATTATTCCATTATTCTATCTTGTGTAATTATTCCTTTATTCGTATCTTGTGTAATTATTCCTTTATTCGTATCTTGTGTAATTATTCCTTTATTCGTACCTAGTGTAATTATTCCTTTATCAGTACCTAGTGTAATTATTCCTTTATTCGTACCTAGTGTAATTATTCCTTTATTCGTACCTAATGTAATTATTCCTTTATTCCTATCTAGTGTAATTATTCCTTTATCAATACGTAGTATAATTATTCCTTTATCAATACGTAGTGTAACTCTTCCTTTATTAATATCTAATGTAATTATTATTTTATTAGTGCCTTATGTAATTATTCCTTCATCAATAACTAGTGTAATTATTTCTTTACTTACTTATACATTGTGTAATTATTCCTTTATTAACACCTAGTGTAATTACTCCTTTATTTTTGCTAGTGTAATTATTTCTTTATAAATACCTAGAGTAATTATTCTTTTATTAGTACCTAGTGTAATTATTCTTGAATTAGTACCCAGTATAATTATTTCTTTATTTGTACTTAGTATAATTATTCCTTTATTATTACCTAGTGTAGTTGTTCTTTTATTAGTACCTAGTGTAATTGTTCTTTTATTAGTACCTAGTGTAATTATTCTTGAATTAGTACCCAGTATAATTATTTCTTTATTTGTACTTAGTGTAAATATTCCTTTATCATTACCTGGTGTAATTATTCTTTTATTAGTACCTAGTGTAATTATTTCTTTATCAACATCTTGAGTAGTTATTTGTTTATTAGTACCTAGAGAAATTATTCTTTTATTAGTACGTAGTGTAATAATTCCTTTATCAACAACTGGTGTATTTATTCCTTTATCTCTACCCAGTCTTGTCAATAACTAGTGTAATTATTCATTTATAAATAACTTGTGCAATTATTGTTTTCTTTGTACCTTGTGTAATTATTCCTTTATTAGTAAAACGTTAAACGTAAGTGCTATATTTGTGACGGGCGTTTTTCTACGTGATTTTTTTATATTTTCGTGTTGTTATATAATAAAACGTTAAGGAGATCATGTAAACTATGTGTAAATTAATTCTATCTTCTCAAGTGTATATCCGATAAGATGTTTCCATGGCGACCACGTGCACACGTCTAAAATGAGCTCTTTTGATTTACAGGTGCAGTAATTTGTGTGACGTTGCTAAATCGTCTCCATGGTGACCAGGTGAACGTTGCTAGAGAGACTTTGGAAGAGTGGCAGCACCGACCACAAGAACTGGTTGGAGAATTCATAAAGAAGAAACTTGGACTAGAGTAGCGTGTAACGATGTAGGCTTAACAGAGATGAAGCCAGTTTCACATGACGTATTACTTAATTTATTACTCTATGTCGTTTGTAAAGACTGCTTCCAGCCACAACACAATCAAACCGTCATGTAGAATCTCGTCTATGTTTCAGACACAGAACACCCCTATTTTACATGTTCAGGGGTGTCCCCAGCACCCTTCGTTCCTTCAAACAGTCTAGTCTCTACTCCCCACACGTACGTTATTTCACATCCATGAAGGTGCCGCTAGGTTATTCATAGAGTTCACTTTACTCCTGACTCAGCGCTTCCCTATTTCATGACAAAGTGTGTTACTGCGCTACTAGCTTATTCATATAGAGTTTGATTTAGTCCTGACAGAGGGAATAGGTAATTTAGGTGTTTTCCTAGTTAATGTTTCAATTTACGTAGTTACTGATGTGTTATATTTATATACCACTGATAAAGAGAAATTAATAGGTGTTATGTAATAACCAACAGGGTGACGATTCTTTTTGTCAACACTCATGAAACTTGGATGACCTTCGAAAATGGACCTTTCTTGTTTATACAGCCTACTTCTTAATTTTAAAAGTTCACCATAACATGAAAACAGATGAATATTTCAGATGGTTTAGCCCACTTGTGTGTTAAATGTTTTGTTTTTCCAGTGTTTTTTGAGTACCATATATTATATGTGAACCTTGTACACTTGATGTCCGTTTGTTTGAAAAACTGAAATGAACAGAAGAATTAGATTGTGATATCTTTGTTTACAAGTTTTAAGTTGTTATATCTTTGTTTACAAGTTTTAAGTTGTGATATCTTTGTTTTCAAGTTTTAAGTTGTGGTATCTTTGTTTTCAAATTTTTGGGTTGTGATATCCTTGTTTTCAAGTTTTTGGGTTGTGATATCTTTGGTTTCAAGTTTTTGGGTTGTTATATCTTTGTTTACAAGTTTTAAATTGTGATATCTTTGTTTACAAGTTTTAAGTTGTGATATCTTTGTTTTCAAGTTTTAAGTTGTGATACCTTTGTTTTCAAGTTTTAAGTTGTGGTATCTTTGTTTTCAAATTTTTGGGTTGTGATATCCTTGTTTTCAAGTTTTTGGGTTGTGATATCTTTGGTTTCAAGTTTTTGGGTTGTGATATCTTTGTTTACAAGTTTTAAGTTGTGATATCTTTGTTTTCAAGTTTTAAGTTGTGATATCTTTGTTTTCAAGTTTTAAGTTGTGACATCTTTGTTTTCAAGTTTCAAGTTGTGGTATCTTTGTTCTCAAGATTTTGAGTTGTGGTATCTTTGTTTTCAAGTTTTAAGTTGTGGTATCTCTGTTTTCAAGTTTTAAGTTGTGATATCTTTGTTTTCAAGTTTTAAGTTGTGACATCTTTGTTTTCAAGTTTCAAGTTGTGGTATCTTTGTTCTCAAGATTTTGGGTTGTGGTATCTTTGTTTTCAAGTTTTAAGTTGTGGTATCTCTGTTTTCAAGTTTTTGGGTTGTGATATCTTTGTTTTCAAGTTTTTTGGTTGTTCTCGCTGACAGTTTCAGTTTCGAAAACGTTTGACATTTAGGACAAATTTATTGACAAGTTTAAATTCAAATTTGATATCTTCCTGAGCAAGTTTGAAAAAGAATGAGTTTTATTCTACGCAGAACACAGATCGTGGACAACTTGAATGAAATATAAAATATTTCAACAGTTATCGAAAGATCAGCATGATATAACTTAAACAACGTTTCATTAACTCAATGTTTATCCATTTTACTTCGTCTCACATTTTAAGGGGCTTTCTCTCTTTTCCATTTTAGTCTTGTCCTGAAGGACTTCCTATTTTCCTTCATTGGGCTCATATCCTGAAGGATTATTTTGCCCTATTTAATGCCCTAAGAGACCCTGGTATATGGGACAATAATGTTAGTGGCCGCAGTATATGCAGATAATGTGGATAAATTAATACCTGGGATTAATCGTAATATGGCTGGAATATGGCATTCAGACTTGAAGTGAAACGTTTCTTTAGAATTATAGACGGACTTTTCTCTACGTTAAAATACTTTTATTTGCTCTAAAGGCTTCTATTTGCAAGGTAGGGAGAAGTTCGTCTATAATCCTACATATTACATATTAATATACCTACAACACATGTTACATATTAATATACCTACAACACATGTTACATATTAATATACCTACAACACATATTACATATTAATATACCTACAACACATGTTACATATTAATATACCTACAACACATATTACATATTAATATACCTACCTTAGCCTTACATAATAATGAAACGTTTCATAAACAGGTGATTAAAAACCGTTCAATTATATGTTTGCCGATCATACATTCCTTAATAAAGAACTTCGACAGTAAAACTTACCAATCTTCGTTTTGAATTTAACAAAGAACCATACCTCTATTTCTGAGTTAGTTCAATCTAGTGGACTCGAATTTGGCTTGCCAGTATGATAGGCCAGTGCTAATACGGTAATTAGGAAGGAATATTATATTTATTAATTGTTTGGTTCTTTCAAGCCCAAACCTGTGTGAGCTATCTTTGCCCTGTCCACCACGGGTATCAAACCAGAATTATAACGTTGTAAACACAACAGATTTATCACTGAGTCTTTGAGGGAAATGTTAGTGACACAGAACATGTGTGTGAAACTAGGACACGCAAGATATTGTTTAGATAATAGCTTTGCGTAGTTAGCATAAATATGATTGTGGAAAAGCTTTTATAACGATGGTATTGAAAACTGTTATTATAACATCTCTATATGATATAAATCACTCCTTCAGTTGTTATTTTGAAATCTACCACAAAAACAAATTCGCCATCATCAATTATCTGAATACAACATAAGTTATTTAACCATAATTCTTGCTTTAAGCTTGACACAAAGAGTTGAGAACAAACAAATCAAAAAGTAAATTATTAAACTAATGTTTCACCATCATACATGGTGAATCATACGGGGGAGCAGAACCCCCCCCCCGTACTTCGGTTTCTACCTCCCTCCTAGTTCCTGCGCCCCTGGATTTATGTTGGTTGAAGAGAGTGGGTGAGTGTGGTTGAGAGTTTAGTTCCGTTGTTATTGAACAGAATTTATTGTCTATTTTTAAAGTATCGTGTAAATGCCTCTGTGAATCGTATGGGAACTTAACTTGTGAGGTGGTTGTTTGGAAGGACCCTAATTTGATATTTGGTTTTTATCTTAATCTGTGTTCGCGCTGCAGTTTCTAAAAATGACGCTTGTGCCATGGAGAGTTAAACTCGTTTTTGGTGTTATAGAAAACAAAATACGACAAAAATGTTTTATTTTTAAAGACAAAATCTGAGAAAACTTTAAATATTATGGGGTGTTTAATATTTTTATACTTCCATAAAATCAATAATCTAGTAATGAAGTCAGAAGTCACGTGATAACATAGAGATTTTCACGTCTAACTTCCTGCCTCTAGTTTATAATTTTGTGAACTGGAAAACGTTTGTAAGCGAGAACAATAGACAAGCACAGAAAGGTACGGAATCTTCAAATTATGGAAATCGAGATGATTACCATGGTAATTACAAGCTATTTATTATTTTCCTAAATTCCGTTTGCTGTCGTGTGTAAAGCATTGTCTGTGATATGGATTTTTTGTTATTATTTCTTTATTTGAATTATAATAATATATGTGTCATTGTTTGTGGAAGGGATATTTGTAGAATATGAAGATTTGAATTTAGGACAAGTGAATAAAATATATTCTATTTAATCACGTTAAAGACTTCATCTTGTAATACCCGTTGATGAATTAATTCAAAATGAAGAGGTGTGATGGAATAATCGTTTATGGAAACTACTTCTGAAAATACAGATAATTGGTTTTCCATTAATAACATATTAACCTCAATAAACAAATAATGTTGACACCCAGAACTTTGAACCTTTTTGTGGTTGAAACATTATGTACATGTTATAGACTGTCAAGTTTTCTAATATTGTGTCACAAACTCTAAAAGTTCCCAATGTTGTGTCACAAACTGTTGAGGTTCTTAATGTTGTCACAGACTGTCAAAATTTCTAATGTTGTGTCACAAATCATTTTTAGCATACAAATCACCAAAACAATTGGCTGTTATAACCAATATAAATAAGTGAAGTGAAGGAAAGTCACAATTATATTTTAACATTTAAAGTTAGTTGTTTTTGTGAAGTTCATTAAATATACCTTTTCGATGCTCGTGCACGATATTCATACCTTAAGATCATAATGATGGGTTAAGGTTGGAGATTCAGAATTTTCTAGACTGTGATAACCCTTATTTCTACTTAATAACATTGGGAAACAAAGGAATATGGATCAACTTGAAAAACCAGGACCATTCAGAAAGAAACCTGTAGTAAGTCATACCCCAATGTGGCATGCAAAGCGCGGCGTTTTGTAGAAAATGAAAATCCATGAATATGAAGGTCGGTGGCTAAAGCCATAAACATGTCTTGGTTAACAGTATGCAACAAGGCCGAAGGATATAATCTTATTAAAATAGGGCTTCCAGTCATAATATCTAGATCAATTTTTGCATATCTCCAGTAATTGAAGAAAGAAACAGATATTCATGCTGTTCCGTATGAAGAAGTTAGTGTGCATTACTGGTGTATGTTTGTTTTGCTTTGAATTTTGCGCAAAGCTACACGAGGGCTATCTGCAGTGTACGAATAGAGGGAAGACAGCTACTCATCACCACCAACTGCCAACTCTTGGGCTACTCTTTTACTAACAAACAGTGAGATTGACCGTCACATTATAACGCTTCGACTGCTTAACGGGTGAGCATGTTTGGTGCGAGGGGGATTTGAACCCGTACCCTTAAATTACGAGTCGAGTGCCTTAACCACCTGGCCATGCTGGACCTATTTTTGTTTATTTAATCAAACTCTTGGAATCAGTATTGAGAAACTAGTGTTCCTTTTATGCAACATAGTTTGTGGAAAGCCTACAGAGACGGGTGGTGCGCTTGGGACTCGACATAATTACGAAGGAAGCTTTTGCAGAAAGAATTATGCTACAGGATAATTGTCAATTTGCATTGTCGTGAGACATAGCAGACCAAACGTTGAGACATGGACTGTAACTACTTTATTAGGATATAAAACCGTAAGATACAATGTGGTTAACGTCTGTCTTTTCCCAGTTTTGCTTTTATCTTGATTAACACCCTTCAATAGCTGAAATTTTATTTTAGAAAATCACAACAAATCAAACATAAAAACCACAATATTTGAGAATATTATTTTAAATGAATAAAAAATAGCTAGAGAGCAGATTTGGAATTCGAGTCCTACTTCACAGATAAACTATAAACACCGATGTGTTGTTAGGAAGCAAAGTGAAGTACTGTAACACATTAATCTCATTTTAATGTCTTTCTTTGATGGACTGTTTAGGCAGAGTATTTATACGGAAGACAAAAGACGGTAACGTCGTCCTCTAGACTTGTATCTCCACAACAAGCAATTTCCGTCCGTTCTATAAAGTTTCACATATGAATGTCTGTTATGAATCATTATTTGTAACATTTTTGGCGAAAGAAACGTTGTTAAAATACATAAGAAACGTTGATTGGTACAATATATATTGTTCATAATATTTATAGTGTGAGAAACATTGTTCATAATATTTATAGTGTAAGAAACATTGTTCATAATATTTATAGTGTAAGAAACATTGTTCATAATATTTATAGTGTAAGAAACATTGTTCATAATATTTATAGTGTGAGAAACATTGTTCATAATATTTATAGTGTAAGAAACATTGTTCATAATATTTATAGTGTGAGAAACATTGTTCATAATATTTATAGTGTAAGAAACATTGTTCATAATATTTATAGTGTAAGAAACATTGTTCATAATATTTATAGTGTGAGAAACATTGTTCATAATATTTATAGTGTAAGAAACATTGTTCATAATATTTAGTGTGAGAAACATTGTTCATAATATTTATAGTGTAAGAAACATTGTTCATAATATTTATAGTGTAAGAAACATTGTTCATAATATTTATAGTGTGAGAAACATTGTTCATAATATTTATAGTGTAAGAAACATTGTTCATGATATTTATAGTGTGAGAAACATTGTTCATAATATTTATAGTGTAAGAAACATTGTTCATAATATTTATAGTGTGAGAAACATTGTTCATAATATTTATAGTGTAAGAAACATTGTTCATAATATTTATAGTGTGAGAAACATTGTTCATAATATTTATAGTGTGAGAAACATTGTTCATAATATTTATGGTATAATATTAACTAAAGTGGTTGTCTTACCTCTAATCTTAATTTGTAACTTAAAGAAGGCTTCATCTGAATTTTGGATCTCTTTTCCATTTAGTGCAATATATATTCTTTAAAAAAAGAAACGCAAAAGGCAAAAATTGAGACAAATTATAGACAAGTTTATTCCGGGTAGTTCTGTATGACATGTCTGAATCTTTGCACATTCACTGCTGAACATCCAAAGTCTGCAAAGGCGAAGTCCACGTTCACTAGTTGAAGTTTAACGTCACTCATCGTCAATAGCGAGTATACCCCCCGTGAGCATCAATAACGGCTTGGCATCTCCTGCTCATGGAAGCGGTGAGATGACGAACAACATCCTGTGGAATGGCTGTCCACTCAGACTACAAAGCTGCTGCAAGCTGAGGTACAGTCTACGATTGAGGTTGTCGCCGTCGCAGACGTCAGTCCAACTCGTCCCAAAGATGTTCGATGTGGTTTTAATCTGGTGATCTGGAGGGCCAGGGAAGAACATTGATGTTGTGGTGTCTCAAGAAGACAGTGGTGAGTCGGGCTTTGTGAGGACGGGCGTTGTCATGTTGAAAAACGTCGTTGATGTTCACCATAATGGGTTGCACATGGGGCCTAAGAATCTCGTCGACGTATCGTTGAGCTGTAAGATTCCTTCGAATGTGCAAAAGGTCTATTCTGGCATTGTGGGCGATGGCAGCCCACATTATGACGCTGCCACCACTAAATCTGCCAACTTCCTGCACGCAGTTTGCTGCAAAACGTTCACATCGGCGACGGTAAACACGTGTCCTTCCATCCTGCCTACGAAGCATAAAACGTGATTCATCGCTGAACCAAACATGCCTCCATCGTCGATGAGGTCATACCCGATGTGTCCGAGTCCACTGCAGCCGTGCTTGATGATGTCGCTGGGTGAGAATGACACCTCTGACTGGACGTCGAGGTCGGATTCCTGCATCTCGTAGTCGGTTGCGTACAGTCTGGTCGGAAATCCTACGCAGCTCTGGTATGGTTGAGGCAGTAGACGTCGTAGTGATGGTCCTATCCCGAAGGTGACGTAACCGGATGTAGCGATCTTGTGCGGGCGTGGTCACACGAGGTCTACCTGATCGTGGACGGTCACAAGTTGATCCATGTTGTTGGTGAAAATTCCATAGCCTTTTGATGGTGCTTGGATGGACATTCACAGCTCTGGCAACATCTGATCGAGATTCGCCTGCTTCCAAGCAACCAATGGCGTTGTGCTTCAGTCATTCTTGGCATAACTGTATTGCGTGTCGGTGGCTTAACACTGAGCTATGGAAACCGAGAACCCGTCACTTTTATATGGATTTTGCACATGTTGCACTTGCAGAACATGCAGATATCTCAAACAAATTTATTGGATACGGATGCGTTTAGGCGAAAAATCCGATGTTTTCCTCCGTTTTCAAAGTGTACAACTTTTATTGTCATTTTGGTCTGACAATCAGTGCCTTAACACGTGTAGCATCACATACTCTGAGCTTGTAACGTTATTACATATATTTCTCTTTAAAATAAAACAAATATCCCTTTTGCGTTTCTTTTTTTGCAGAGTATATTTATTACTGACAGCTGAATTAAAACTGTAGTTTAAAACATGGTCTCTGATCTCTCCATCTACTAAAAATTCTTGTTTTCCGACTCTGATCAGAAGTTGTAAATTAAATAATTTCTACAGCGGAGCATTATGATAAATGACATAACAGTTTAGCTCAATGCTGCATAAGCTGACTTGTACGTTGAATATATTATTTACCTCTATTAATAAAAATATATTAAATCAGCTATTTTATTACGAGATTATTAAAAGTCCATTGATGAGATGAAGGTAAGAGATCACATGGAAAAAATCACTTGAACTGTGTAAGATCACAGCAAGAGATCTTATGGACTAGTCACTTGAAATACGTAATATCGTAATAAGAGATCTTATGGACTAGTCACTTGAAATGCGTAATATCGTAATAAGAGATCTTATGGATCAGTCACTTGAACTGTGTAAGATCACAGCAAGAAATCTCATAGAGCAGTCACTTGAACTGAGTAATATCATAAGAAGAGATCTCATGGATCAGGCACTTGAACTGTGTAAGATCATAGGAAGAGATCTCATGGATCAGTCACTTGAACTGTGTAAGATCATAGCAGGAAATATCATGTATCAGGCACTTGAACTGTGTAATATCATAGAAAGAGATTACTTGAACCAGTCACTTGAACTGTGTAAGATCATAGAAAGAGACCATATGGGTCAGTCACTTGAACTGCGTAATATCATAGCAAGAGGTCTCATGAATCAGTCACTTGAACTGTGTAATATCATAGAAAGAGATTACTTGAACCAGTCACTTGAACTGTGTAAGATCATAGAAAGAGACCATATGGGTCAGTCACTTGAACTGTGTAATATCATAGAAAGAGATTACTTGAACCAGTCACTTGAACTGTGTAAGATCATAGAAAGAGACCATATGGGTCAGTCACTTGAACTGCGTAATATCATAGCAAGAGGTCTCATGGATCAGTGACGCGATCTGTGAAGGATCATGGAAAGATGTGAGATGAAGCAATGACTTTATGTAGAAGAGACACCATAAGGATCAGTGACACGACCTAGATGTTGTTAATATATTGTGTCAGTGACTTACGTTGCTAGTTTAATAAGAATCTACTTCAGTTTTGTTATTCTATTGTCTTCATTCATTTATTGTTATTTTTCACTGTATGCTATTTGAGCCTTGATTACGTTTCACTATAAATAGTTTCGTATTTTAACAAATTTATTTACAATGTTAATTTTTACTGTATTTCAATTTTTCTCAATATATATTTTTATAATTTCATTTACAACTTTCCAGGCGACTTCATTTTCAATCATTCACTGTGATCTTGTTTTTCCTTTCTGTTGAATATTGTTTGCATTCTTATTCTTATAAAAATTCTGCCTTTTCATCCAGTCTCTCCTATTGTCACTTCTTAATGATTAAGCTGACATTTTTATCACAGTTATGAAATTATTCTGACATGTGTATATGCAGCCCAGTGACACAGTTATGAACGCAAAATAAACAAATGTTGCTTTTTTCTTAATAACAGCATCTTATTGACGAGATAAGTAAATAAAACGAACTATATGGTTTAGTGACCTAAATTATTAGAACCAAACAGAAAACTTTAAGTTAAACCAAGTTTTTGTTGATATAGAAGGTTGGTTGTACGACTCGTAATCTGAGGGTCTCGATTTCGAATCCCCATCGCATCAAACATTCTTGCTCTTTCAGCCATGGGGGTGTTATAATGGTCGGTCAATCCCACTATTTGTTGGTAAAAGAGTAGCTCAAGAGTTGGCGGTGGGTGGTGACGACTAGCTGCCTTCTCTCTCGTCTTACACTGCAAAATTAGGGACGGCTAGCGCGTTTAGTTTTGCACGAAATTCCGAAACAAGGAATTAATAAAGGTTTAGATTTAGTAATTTTACACAAAAATATGGAAAGGAAATACATTATATTATATTACATTATGTTACGTTACATTACATTACTTTATTTAATGTTATGAAATAATTTACTGAACTAAACTGTTTCACTTGGAGTAAAATTCCCACATGTGACTTTTTTTCATACGGACTTCATAGGACGAATTTTAAAAGGTTTTGGGGTGCTACAGGCGGCTTTAGGGGAAAGTAGCTTTTAAGGACCAATGGATCATCCATAAATCTCAGATTCATGAGAGAACATTCTTCCACTGTACACAAAGATCCAGCAACCCCATTAGACCATGGTTTCTACACTGTGCTTTGCACTCTCTGCAGTTCCGCCTTGATGCACTCGCTAGGATTTTTAATTGCCTAATAGTTTCACATCTTTCAGATCAATCTACACTCCATAATCATGAGGTTTTACGGGATGTATCCTTAATTTTTCTACTCTGTTGCATCCCACGCATTACCATCAGAACAGAGAGTTAGGCTACGCATCACCATCAGAACAGAGAGCTAGGCCACGCATTACCATCAGAACAGAGAGTTAGGCCACGCATTACCATCAGAACAGAGAGCTAGGCCACGCATTACCATCAGAACAGAGAGTTAGGCCACGCATTACCATCAGAACAGAGAGTTAGGCCTACTGTCACCAGGATGTCTCGAATCTTAGACTTCGTTGTGTATTTCTCTTTATATTGCAACCATCGAGTATAAACACACATGATATCAGAATATAACTAACAAATAATTAATTAGAGAACATAACATCTTTAACATAACACAAATCAACACTTGAGACTAGCAAGACCAACAATGAAGGATTTAATAAACTAATCAACTTTGTACTGTAGTCTTATCTCTTCCAATTTTAAGTTAATTTTTAAAGAATGGTAAGTGGGAAAACACACCGATTAAAGTTACAGTGTAGCTAGAGGTTTACTTTGTTTTGAATTTCGCGCAAAGCTACACGAGGGCTATATGCGCTAACCGTCCCTATTTTAGTAGTGTAAGACTAGTGAGAAGGAAGCTGGTTATCGTCATCCACCGCCAACACTTGGACTATTCTTTTATCAACCAATATTGGGATTAACCGTTACATTATAACGTCCCCACGACTGAAAGAGCGAGCGCGTTTGGTGTGAATGGGATTCGAACCCTCGACCCTCCGAATACGAATCGAATGCCTTAACTACCTTGCCATGCTTGGCCTTATAGCTAGACGAAATGTGCACCTGTAGATACTGTCTGATTTATTAAACTTAACTGGAGGATCTGTTCAGGCACAAGATGTCAGTAACTCAGTTCAGAGTCTCACTCCATTAAAAAGTACGAGAAACACCATAAATTTTAAAAATTATACTTTTTAACTGAAAACATGTAGTACAACTCTGTTTTATACATTTAATCATGTATTTATATTAAAAATAATTTTATATTTAATTACAAGATATCTTTATAAAGTATATAAAAAGGGAAATAAAAAATTAGAATAACTTTACATCATCTGCATGATGTGTCAATAAAAATATAGAATAACTTTACATCATCTGGATGATGTGTACATTAACAAATATAGAATAACTTTACATCATCTGAATCATGTGTCAATAAAAAATATAGAATAGCTTTACATCATCTGCATGATGTGTCAATAAAAATATAGAATAACTTTACATCATCTGCATGATGTGTCAATAAAAAAATATAGAATAACTTTACATCATCTGCATGATGTGTCAATAAAAAAATATAGAATAACTTTACATCATCTGCATGATGTGTCAATAAAAAAATATAGAATAACTTTACATCATTTGTATGATGTGTTAAGAAACAAATATAGAATAACTTTACATCATCTGGATGATATGTCAATAAAAATATAGAATAACTTTACATCATGGTTGGCACAGCCCAGACAGCCAACCACGTAGCAATAAAACAAATAAACAAGTCAGTGGTTAATTAAGGACACTGAAATTACTTTTAAACAAACTATCAGCTGTAAATTAGATAATTACTTCCAAGGTCCAGGAAATGTGGGCTGTATTATTATGAACATTTTAATGACAAATAAAAGTGAACTAAGAGTTCCTTTATTTCTTAACTTTAGTACTTAAATCAGTGATTTTGATGTCGAGAAGTTTGGTTTCATTTTATTTTGTTAAATTAAGTAACTATTAACTGAAGACCAACCTTGGAGGTAGCGACATCTCCTTATACGATTTATATATGTCTTTCCACAGTTTCAGTACAAGGACTGTTAATTGGGACATGGTGTCGGATATTTAACTGCGAGACGATATTTGTATAATCAGTGAAAAATACCCAAAATATGGCATTAAAATAGACTTTAAATTATAGAAACCTGATTATTTTTCGAAACTTGAATAAATTTTATACTTCACTTGCCATAAGATAAAAATATGAGGGCAAATCGCTTAAGACCACACTAGAAAACGATTCATAAGATCGGAGAAATTGCTTACTATAAATCAACTCTTTGAAATCTAATTAATTTTCTGAGATTGTAACTGCATAAAAAAGTTGATTCCTATATATAGAAACTTTAATCTTGACCAACTAGATAGAAATTGTAAGCCGTAATTACTTGGTGGTCGTAAATATTAACGTCGAATTATAATTTGCAACATTCTAGGAATTGTAAGCGACAACTCCAACGATAAGTTACTCAATATTCAGTTTAATCTCTAAAAGTAATCAGATAATAGGTTACCCAGAAAGAAATCTCATAATGACATTTAAAAGCTGAATATTGAGTAATTTATCGTTGGAGTTGTTGCTTAAAAGATGTCTTAATTGTCTCCTGTTTCAACTCTATTTAGAGTAAGTTTTGCAACCCCTAAGACAGCATGGACAAGAAGGACTTTCCTCAGATTTTCCTCTACGACTTCAAACTTGGATGAAAAGCTATCGAAACTACAAGTCATATCAACCAGACATTCGGATATGGGTCTGTTACTGAACGTACAGCTCAGCGTCGGTTTCAATGGTTTCGACATGGAGATGAAAGCCTTGAAGGCCACGAAGGTCGTGGAAGAAAGCTATCTTTAGATAAAAAAAATATTAAAGGAAGTGGTTGAAACAGACCCTCACACAACAGTAGGTGAGCTTGCAGAAAAGCTAAGCATAAGCAAATCAAGCATTGCCAATCACCTGAGTGCAATTGGAAATACGAAAAAGTTGGATATATGAATTCCGCATGAGCTGACTGAAGATCAACAAAATGGCCATTATGAGACCTGTCAAGGATGATGCTCCAAAATTGGAACGAATTTGGAATCGAGGTTCTGCCTCATTCACCTTATTCTCCATACCTTCCCCAACAGAGTTTCATTTTTTTCAAGCACATTGTTAACGTTTTGAACAATAAAATCTTTCAAAACCAGGTAGCTGTAAAAGAAGCTTCCAGGAAGTTCATTGTTCATTGAATCTCTGATTTTTACAGCAGGGGCACAAACAGCATCGGTACACGTTGGCAAAAGTGTATTGAAGCAAATGGTGCTCACCTTGACTAAAGCATGTTTTACAACACTAGTTTATACTTTTCCAAACTTCGCAGTTCAAAAACGGCATTTATTTCTGGACAGCCTAATAGCTAACAATATATTGTGTTGTAGTAGTAAACATAAAAATAAACGTGTGTGGCTTTTGGATAAATAAAAGCTAAAATCTTTTCATATATTTTACTGATAGACAGTAAAATTTACAAATCGCGCATATAAATTGTTAATTTTTTTAAATGTAAACCAATGTCAAAGTCAACAATTTTTGAATTTTTAGAAAAATATTTTTTTTTACATTTAAATCAAGGAAAGCATTGTGTAAAGCAATCAAGTAGTCGTTGCACTATTAAATTCCTGCCTACAAATAAATAAAGATGCCCTCTAGTGGTTACGTTAAAATATTTTATAACACCAAATCAGATATTAAAATACTTGTACGTGAGAATTCGTTAAACGACAAGTTACGTGAAGCGTGAGCTGTGCAGAGTGTTTGTACTTTAGGGAAGGTATTTTAATGAATAAGAATGCCCGTTATAATTTGGATGATAACAAACTTTGTCATCTGGAAGGAACAGAATATCAGTAAAAAATGTCTTTTATTTTACAGTAGACTAATTTTAAATTAAAGTCTTATTTAAATAAAAATTAAATTTAAAAGTAATTGTTTTTATTTTAGTCAACGTTTTGCCGTCGTCCCTTCATCAGGGCTAGTAATAATAAATACTGTAGATTAATATAATTATTAAGTCGTATTCCGAGCATATAATTAGTTTATTTTTGTTATGAATCTAAACTTTGAGTTTTTCACGAAAGTAAATTATTGAACTTCAACATTTTGAGATGTTATTACGATATTATTTTTTATATTAAAACTGAATGTTTTTAGATAATATCGAACACTATGAGTATATTAAAAAAGCAAAACTAAATCACGATGTGAAACTTTTTCAATGATTTGAGATATCACAACATTAACTTGTATATTTAAGTTTCCAACTTTAGTTTTTACTAGATAACAAATATTGAATTATTTGTAATTGTATATTATGTGATATAAAACAACCTTTTATCGAATTAATATTATTTAAATCGCAATGAATTATTAGGTTTTAACAGAATAGGCAGTGTAACAGTGATGCCAGTAGTAACAGCAAAGTAGTATTAGTTCAGGTTTGCGTTAATTTATGTAGAATACCAAGACTGATGTGAAACTTTTAAATAATACAGTGGTGTCTCGGTTCTCGAACTTAATCCATCCTAGGAGCTGTTCGAAAAACGAATCAATTTTTCCCATAAGAAATACTATAAATTAAATTAATCTGTTGCAGACATCCAAAAATTATGTATTATGAAGCATTTTAAGTAAAAATATTGCTTATTTATACCTTATACTAATACTTACATGTCAACCACAAAAACTATAAACGCAATAAAAACAATAAATGAAAATTAATCTGCCCTTTACCTGTGCTGAGGAGAGCTGATGGTGTAAGTGAAAGGTGGTGAGAAACGTGGAGAGTAGGAGGGTTATAATTGTTTGGAAGGGGTGTCACCTTCCATGAAAACATCAGGTAACTCTCCTTCTGGGGTTCTGTCTCTTTGCACCGCTACAACCTGCTAGAGACTCATTGTACCTATTTCTAACTAAAAACTTGTCTGATAAGGTTTGTTTCTGCCCACATTTTAAAATGTTTCTGAAATAAGACATGACATTGTCATTGAAAAGGTTTATGTTACAGTTTGCTACAGCTTTGTCATGGTGAAAGTTTTCCACAAAACTTTGTAACTCTCCCCATTTTCCACACATTTCCTTGATTAGTGAACTAGGAATATCCTCCCTTCCCTCCTCCTCATCTGAAGACACTTCCTCAGTTGTCTTCTGTTGCTGCTTCTTCTGAAAGTCTTGAAATTCTTCCGTGGTGAGCTCAGTGTTGTGGTCTTCCACCAACTCCTCCATACCATCACCACTCACATTCAAGCCTTCAAAGTTTCTGTCTGCTACTGAGTCTGGCCACAATTTCTTCCAGGCTGAGTTCATGGTCCTCAAAGACACTTCCCTCCAGGCTTTGTCTATGATCCTCAAGCAATGGAGGATATTAAAGGGATTTTTTACAGAACTCTCTGAGGGTTAACTCTGTGTCATAGATCACTTCAAAGCACCTTTAAAACAGTGCTTTGGTTTTGAGTTTCCATGGGCTGAATGAGAGGAGTCGTGTTAGGGGGCAAGAACTTCACCGTAATGCAAATGTACTCCTCCACCAACCCGTCCTCCAAGCCTTGTGGGTGAGCAGGTGCATTGTCCATCACAAGAAGGGCCTTGAGTGGCAACTGTTTTTCCATGAGGTAATTCTTTACACTTGTGGCAAACACTTCATGAAACCACTCCATAAAAAAATGCCTGGTTACCCATGCTTTACTATTAGCCCTCCAATGACATTTAGTTTAGTTTTCAGAACATTATTTTTCTTAAAAAACCCTCGGAATGGTACACAAGCAAAGGCTTAAGTTTTAAGTCCCCACTTGCATTACTACATAACAATAGAGTTAGTCTGTCCTTTATTGACTTGTGTCCTAGCAGTGATTTCCCCTCCTTGGTGATGTTGGTCCTCTTTGGCATTTTCTTCCAAAAGAGGCCTGTCTCATCACAGTTGAACACTAGTTGGGGAATAAAACCCTCAGTTTCTACATAGTTCTTAAATTCCCTAACAAATTTATCAGCAGCGTCTTTGTTAGAACTGGCACCCTCCCCATGTCTCACCACACTATGTATGACACTTTTCTTCCTAAATTTTTCAAACCACCCCTACTAGCCTTAAAGGCATCACTTATATTAGCACTCGTTTCAGGGGGTGTTTTTCAGGAGGTCAACATGCAACTGCTTTGCTTTCTCACAAATGATGGTCTCAGAAATGCTATCACCAGCTAACTGTTTTTTGTTTACCCAAATCAACAACAGTTTTTCTACCTCTTCCATTGTTTGTGATCTTTGTTTCGTAAGCACTGCCACTCCTTTTGCAACATCAGCTCCTTTGATGACCTCTTTATTTTTCACTATGGTGCAGACAATAGACTTCACCACACCAAACTGTGTAGCAAGGTAAGACACACGAACACCACTCATACTTCGCTATGAGAACTTTTTTTCACCTCTATTATAGCTCTAACAACTTTTCTTTTTGATTTGCTGCTTTCATTATCCTTTTTTGACCTCATGGTGGCTTATTAAATCAGAATGTTTAGAAAAACAAAAATAAAAACGAGAACGTTCACATCAGATTTTAGCAGGGGTGTGGACTGAGTGACAGGTGAGGGTAAAATATTTTGAGCAAGCTTGGCGCGGGCCGAAAATGGTCGAAGGGTCGTTTGGGTCATCAGTCGGGTTATTTTGGGAGTTCGGGCCCGACAACTTGGTTTGGGAACCGAGTTTATGTTCGACAACCGAGACATTTTTTTTTTCTAAACAGTATATTCGAAAACCGAATTGTTCGAGAAGGGAGTCGTTCGAAAACCGAGGTGCCACTGTATAAGGTGATGAAATTTCTGGGATTCAACGTATATACTGTTAAGTATTATAATTTATTTTCGGACGAGTCTCCGATTTATTATGTTACGTATCTTAATGTATTACTATTTCAAATAACTGGAGATTTTAAGTTCAATTTAAATAGTTAATTAAAAGCTATTATGTATTAAGGTTTATTATTTGCCAACGAGATTGATACACACAATTTCCTTTTTTGACGCAAATTTATTTTAAAATACAAACATAAAAACAACATTCAGTGATGTCGAGAAAACCCACTTGTAGAGAAATATATATGCAAAAACGGCTCGTTTGGGTTGAGAAAATATTTTACATAGAAGAGCGAACTTTATATATATAAACAACACAAATTACAATAATGGTTACTACTAATAATTATTACAAATGATGGTTTACGTATAACAGTTTTACAAACAATACCGAATCATGTATTTGGTCTGGAACTAAATATTTATTTTATCGACGATCCAAAATCTACGACAAGTAAATTATTAGTTGATGTTATTACACCTCCATTAAACTACCGACAGATATTTTTACTAGCCCTACACTAGTTAGAAGCTAATTCACTTTTTATCGAAGAAGATATTTAATGTCCTCGTAGTAAAAATAACGCCCGAAGTAAGTCGCTGAAGATGAAACGCTTTGTAATGTTGGAAAACTATAAACATTCCTGGGCCTGTAGCACACTGGATGTAGCTGTCTGATAATATTTTCCTTCTACTGTCTCTCGGCTAGCCTCTTTTTATAGGAATCAAGTAACTCTCTAGAACCTTCACCAAAGTTTGCAACAATACATTGCGGCTACGTCTGTCTGCTATATTGCTATCACGGTCGTGCTTGTCCCATACATGGACTACAGTTCTGTATTAAAGGCTTAGCTCTGCGCCAGTTGGTAGTTGACCTTGAGTGACCAATGTAATAGCAAGCTTTTCCAGATCAAACTTCCTTTTGGTCGTCTTGCTTCTGTCCTTCAGAAGGGAGGGGATTGTTCTAACCAGACTACACATTGATCACTGTTTAACTCGCTGTTTACTTTTATCTGCGACTGATGCACCAATGTGTAACACTCGAGTCACAATAAACCACATTTTACTGTCGCGCCGTCATTAACCGTGAGGCGACTTTATCTTTGACACGTTTTAGCCATGGATTCACTTTTGACATTGGACAGTGTAATTGGCGATAGTGACACTGTCCACCTCATTAGATATTTAAAAACGGCTGATATGGGTAAAGAAAGCTCTAGTAGAGGAGCGAACAACGTTTCGGTTATCGTCAGGTTCATGATGACTGAAGAAGGTCGAAACGTTGTTCGCTCCTCTATTAGAGCTTTCTTTACTCATACCAGCCGTTTTTAAATGTATAATTTTCTCTACAAGTGGGTTTTCTCGTCATCACGAACTATCCACCTAAGTTATCTTTTTAAAGTTTTAAGGTCCATTGGCCTTTTTAAGTTTTTAATCCGAAAATTGAACTTTGTTCTGTCTTAACATAATTCATTATTTCAATAATTTTACTTTTGTATTAACTTTTTATACCAGGTGTTTGGCGCAGATAGCACAGGTGCTTAGCAACCAAACAAGGCTCACCACTTCGGTTCAAACCTGTCGCATTTAATTTTGTTTTTTGTTTTTATCTGCACTGAAGATGCAATCGAAACATTAGAGTAAACGTTTGTGACACAAACACACTACCTGAAAGGTAACCATGTATTCGATAGACCCTAATATTTTACCTAAACGACACATTAAGACGCACCTACTAAACTTCACTTTTATTATCAGTAAGTATATTGAATTATCAGCTACTAATTTCTATCTTTTCGTATTTTAGTTAATGGCTACTAATTTCATATTACCTCCATCAGAGTTTGTAGCAATGCATTAGTCGTTGTAGTATACGTTGGTTACAGTAAATTTCCCAAGCTGTGTCGTCTACCGACTGGTGGTTAAAGTAAAACTAACCCGCTGTGTCGTCTACTAGACTTTCACTGATAAACTAAAGCTCGGTAAATTCGATAGAACAAATAACCTGAGATAAATTTTTGTTTAAAACTTTGTTTATTTTCGAAATATGTTTTTAATTTTTTACTTCTGTAAAAGTGCATCGAACAATATCATACAAGTAAGCGGTGATATTACACTATTAACTTATAGTGGACTTCTCAACTTCATGTGTAGAGATGAAGAAGGAAGAGTGGTCCTGAAGAACCCACACATCCACTTACTGGAGGAAGATGTCCTGTATCACCTGTCACTTAGTACACGTACCCACAATTTTCTGGAAATGTTTGGAGACGTCAAGGTGTGTGGAAGTTAAGTGTGAAAATGTGATTCATTAAAAAAAAAAAACTCATCAGTCTGCGTATAAACAAATCTTATCTTAAAGGTAAGAGTCTGGATTTGTTTTGTAATCCAGAAGATTGGCACCTCGAAGCAACCGTCTGGACTGGTTTTGTAAACCGGAAGGTTGCTTGCTTCTCGAAGAGTGTCAAAACAGGTAATATACCACAACGTCCAGTTTTAGACTGTCAAAGCATGATTCCAAACACACAGAAAAACAATAAGATAAATCATGGACATTTATACATCTGCAAAATGAAACATTCAATCAGTGGCTTATCTTTAAGTTTGGTAACTTTATGGAAAATGTTAAAACGTATCTTATAACTCATATTAAAAGTAATATGTTTATAAAAAAAACGTAAGTGTTAACACCTGATTTTGGCTTTTTTAGTTCGTCTGTGTAGGAGGGACGGCCAAGAGGATGGAAGGTCTTGCATATTTAATTGGACAGAAAATAGGAGTAAACTTGCCAACTGGGGCAGTTTTACAGGATATTAGTAGCCGAGGTCAACGTTATGCTATGTACAAGGTTGGACCAGTTCTAGCTGTCAGCGTAAGTCTTTCTTTATATTCGTCTATCTTTAAAGAATGACACGTGCAATTATCAGTGCATATCCTACTGTTTAAAGAAAGATGCTTGTAATTATCAGTGTATGTCTACCTTTACATCCTATTGGTTAAAGATGCGTCAGTAGGTGGTTTTGAGTCCTGTTTCCTGGTTTGACATCTGATTGTCGCTGATAGGTCCGTAGGTGGTTTTGAGCCCTGTTTCCTGGTTTGACATCTGACTGTCGCTGATAGGCCGGTAGGTGGTTTTGAGTCCTGTTTCCTGGTTTGACATCTGACTGTCGCTGATAGGCCGGTAGGTGGTTTTGAGTCCTGTTTCCTGGTTTGACATCTGACTGTCGCTGATAGGCCTGTATGTGGTTTTGAGTCCTGTTTCGTGATATATCTATAATCGGCAGTTGGTGGAAGTTTCTTGTAGTGCGCAGTGTTTTAAACAACCATGAAGAACGTTTCGTTGTTCAACCAAAGGACTACAGTTAGGTGAGTATGTGCGTTGGTCTGAGATGTGAACCGCCAACATTTACAGTTGGAACGTTAAAAAAAGGAATAATCTAGAACAACGTGCCCGGATATAGTGGTATTTTTTGTCGTATTTTCTAACCGTTGGTAATCTGTGTTATAGTTTAACATCTGTTTTATCTCAGGATTAATCTTCGTGCATCGCGATCTGTTTGAAACATTTGTATTGTTTCACTGACAACGTGGTGCTCATACAGTGAAAGTTTGCTCTGCACACGTGTCTCGTGCACCATAAAATACACGTACATTTAAAATGTGAAAATATCGTTGCAGTTGGGCACAATACGTTAAGAATAGGTTTGAATATATGATTTAATTTAAATGTAATGATTACTTGTAATAAAAGGGTTTTCAGTTAAACAAACTCATTATAGTGTCTTCGTCAATAAATTATGCAGGTTGGTACTTTAGAAGGTGAAAAACTACCTTTAGAGACAGTTACAGTTCACGTAATGATTTTTTTCTTATCTCATCTGAAGATGTACCTTAGAATTCACCATAACACGAGATAACAGTTCGATCAATGGCCCTGATTAGTTGATTTGGATAAGGTTGTATTTTACAAATTTATTTAGAAAGGTTTAGTGGATTAAGTCCAATTTATAACAATATTTGTATTAACTTGACGACAAATGACAAAGCATTGGAAACAGACAGACTTGATACGTGTTTGAAGGTTTCTGTAAAATGTCCGTTGCCGATCTCAAGTTGGTGGCATCATCATTTTAAACGCATGTTTTGAATCTACGCCCGAAAGACCTTTTGTTCTATTACGTGGTGGACAAAACGTTTCAGTACAACCCCTCAACTAAAGATGGTGTACTTGAAAGGCATAATTTACTATGCATTGATATATTTCCATATTGGCGTATTGATACAGGGTAAAAAGTTTCATTTAGTGATCCGAAATATCTGGATCATGACTTCTGATGATACGTCTCCACGTGCAATGTAACATCCTCCATATTAAAGTAAAACTTTTAATTGTTTCATATCGTTCCTTAATGAAAACCTAAACTGTTAACATGATATTTAAATTACAAGGGTGGCTCATAAAAGTTTTACTTTATTTTCAATTGAATGACTCCAGCAACTTCTCTTTTAGTAATTTCTTCACATATTGGTTGAGTGTTTGAGGTCACTATCTACTTGGTTGTGGAATTCTTTACGAATGATACACAAACTACTGGACATAACGCCAATATATGATGATACTTGCGCCAGTCCATTATTCCATCTATTTTTACAAATATTACCTGTTTTTTAAACATAAAAAAATATCCCCAAACCGTCACAGTGCCTATCCCATGCTTCAAGATAGATGCTATTCATCGAGGTAGGTGTTTTTCACCTTTTCTTACGCCAGATGTACAACGTACACTTTAAAATTTGAACTCATCTGTCCATAACACCCTTTCCCAATTACCAACAGTCCAGTTTTTATACATTTTAGCAAACTTCAGTCTCTTGACAATATTTGGATATTGAAGTAAATGTACTTTTAACTGTTACACAACCAGATATTCCATTCTGGTTGAGTCTTCTTAATACTGTAGATCTGGACACTTTTCTGTTATTTGGTACGTGGTTGTTTATCTCATGTTTGAGATCAGTGACAGTCTTCCTTCTCTCCTGTACGCTATATAAATAAAAATACTTAACACCAGTAACGGGGCCTGGCATGGCCTAACGCGTTAAGGCGTGCGCTTTGTGATCTGAGGGTCGCGGGTTCGCGCCCGAGCCGCGCCAAACATGCTCGCCCTCCCAGCCGTGGGGGTGTATAATGTGACGGTCAATCCCACTATTCGTTGGTAAAAGAGTAGCCCAAGAGTTGGCGGTGGGTGGTGATGACTAGCTGCTTTCCCTCTAGTCTTACACCGCTAAATTAGGGACGGCTAGCACAGATAGCCCTCGAGTAGCTTTGTGCGAAATTCCAAAACAAACAATAACACCAGTAACACTGGGTTTAGGTGTTATTTCCTTTTTCAATATTTACTTGTCTCGGTCTTGCGATCTAGGATGTATCTGTTTGTGGATCGTTTCCAGTCTGCAACAGTTTTATGAGAGAGTCGAACCAGCACCATGTAAAGCTTTTATGTAAACTCTCTGCTCTACTGATAATTCTCTGCGTTTTTTTGGGGTTCTAGCGCAACAACATAACTTAATATATTGTGTTAAACACTGTTTTTCTTTAGGTTTATTTTTGTAGTACTATTAAATTAATTCATTCTAACATATAGTGGTATCGTATGCTAGCTTCTTTCTATCTAATTAAGACACTGCATGGTGTACCGTGAGAGTTACTTCATCAGTATGTTAATTTTAAACAGAACTCTTGTAACATGCCCTTGGTTCACGTATATGGGAATTCTAAATAATGATAAATATTCCCACTCTGCCCGTTCAGTCTTTAACAGTGAAACATTACCACAATGTGGAACTTTCCACAATGCAACTTTGCATTCTGTAATGGAGTGGAACAATTAGCTCCATAGAATAATAGAATATTATTTGTCAGTACTGTGTAACAGTTACCTTTAAGTCGGTTACGATGTCTGATGGGTAAAATAGCTTTTACATAAATATAACTTAACAGATCCTCTTAAATTTTACCAAAAACGAATCTAAAGTCAAATTATTAATATGTAGCACGGAATGGGTGTTCCCTCCCTGTCAGTCATGCTTCACGAGGTCATAAAGCTACTTTACCACGCTAAGTGTAAGGATGTGACATTTATAAGGATAGGAACTTGTGGCGGAATTGGTAAGTGAAGCTCTTTAATTACCTTACGTTGTTTTAACTAATCATACGGAAATGTGTGTGCCTTTTCCATTTATGTAAACGCGCCATCTAGTGTGTATTTTTAAATCTTTCTAAAGTGCCAGAAAAGGATAATGTTGCTGGAAAAACTTTATTTATGTAGGTTCATATTAAAGGCTACATTTGTTTTTGTAAATTATACATGATTCACGTATCATTCATCGCACTTCAGGGATCGAACCTGGAACCACAGTGATCAGTGAAACAGTTGTTGATGGTTTGTTGCGGCCTTATCTGGAAATGGTAAGTTCAAACTAATCACACAACGACTACTACTGCTTCTGTTGAAACTAAACTAATTAAGTTTAAAGAACAAGTGAAGAAAAGACCTTTATGAAAAGCAATTTGTTATAAGGATGGTTCATATGAATCATCTTAAAACAACGTAAACAACAAAGTAGGGATGACATTTCAATCATCTGTATATAATTGCACTGACACACAGTACAGTAGAATGTTAACAGAATAATTTAAACTCGACTGTCATTGAATATTTCTGTACGTTAATTCTTGTGTTATATATATATAAGGATACAAATGTCATGCCTGTTCACACTGATATTAGCCGTCCCAACATTAACTTGTTTTATTTCATTGCAGTGTCTCGATAGACAAAGGAAGGATGGTAACAAATACAATGAAGATTTATTATTTATTGTTTATCTGTTATTGGCTGGTTATTCCTGTTTTATCTTGTACTTTCTTACAGATAACGTTTTACACTAGAAATGTGACTTTCAGTTACTGATAGTTATATTCATAAAAGCAGATGCTCTAATTTGAAACTATGTCAGTCAGTGAACTCGGTTGATACCAGTAGTTTTGAGTTATGTAATAAATGAAGTTTCAATAAGAAATTCAAAATTTATCTGTGATATTTACGGACATTTCTAAAACTTTTACTTAGATATTGTTAGAAAAGGAAACTCTGTAGTATTGTAGAGTTTTGATGGCCTCTTAAGATATTCAAAATACTATTTTAGTGAAATTTATCTTTCTTTCTTAAATGATAGCTTGTATGTTTTCACCAAATTATCTGCATCCGTGTTTGAACAGTGGCTCATCTACTTGGAAGTTTTAAAATTCTGTTCCAATAGGAAACAAATTACTAGTTTATGTAGTTCGCGTTCGGTGGTTAATATAATTGACACAAGTATGGACCTTTTAACTCGGCTTAGCCAGAAGTTTCTTTTACCCATCATTATTTACTTAATCTGTTTTTCTCTATCAACTGAAATGATTTCAATTAAAACGATAAATTAATTGTAACTTTTTGTTTAGTTACCACTCACGTTTTTGTTTAAATTATTACTATAATTCATTTAATTTTTATGTAACTCAGTGACGTTTGACAGTGGAACTTCTGCCATCTATCGGTAACATTTTCTAGAATATTTTGTTACTACCATTTTGAATAGACAACGAACATTAGTTAACATTAACTATTACTATACAACACGTTTAGGTCTCAAATTAAATTAAATATAAAACGCTTGGATGTAATCTTATATGATACAAGCTGTTTTAGTCACGTGATATTATATACATCCATCTTTCAAAGATATTTCTGAGTTTTCCTGACCAATACAACTTTGTATTCGTCGATTTAACGACACCATTTACCACTAATACCTCACTTCTTGGGTGGTTTTAGTGATTGATCAGACCTTAGTCATCTGAAGTCTTAAATAATAATTATATACATGTATATATTTTTTTCTGTACTAAATGTACAGTTTCTTAGATGTTATGAACATGAAAACGGTTTAAGTCCAAATGAAAGTAGCTATTAATGAACGTCGTTGTTTCATTAAGAACCATTTTGAACCCTAAAGTACATAAAGTTATTATGTTATCTTACATAACGACTCCCGGTGTTGGTGTTATGTAATCAATCTAATGGTAGTTTAATTAATGTTACCAGAAATGTCATCTCGACATTCTTTGTATTAAGTTCAAATGAAAAAAATATTTCTTACAGACTTAGTTGAGCGCATATCCTGTCTTTGTATTACTTTATTTACACATTTAGTTTAGCGCATATCCTGTCTTTGTATTACTTTATTTACACATTTAGTTGAGCGCATATCCTGTCTTTGTATTACTTTATTTACACATTTAGTTTAGCGCATATCCTGTCTTTGTATTACTTTATTTACACATTTAGAGCGCATATCCTTCTTTGTATTACTTTATTTACACATTTATTTAGCGCATATCCTGTCTTTGTATTACTTTATTACACATTTATTAGTTTAGCGCATATCCTGTCTTGTATTACTTTATTTACACATTTAGTTTAGCGCATATCCTGTCTTTGTATTACTTTATTTACACATTTAGTTTAGCGCATATCCTGTCTTTGTTACTTTATTTACACATTTAGTTAAGCGCAATCCTGTCTTTGTATTACTTTATTTACACATTAGTTGAGCGCATATCCTGTCTTTGTATTACTTTATTTACACATTTAGTTGAGCGCATATCCTGTCTTTGTATTACTTTATTTACACATTTAGTTGAGCGCATATCCTGTCTTTGTATTACTTTATTTACACATTTAGTTGAGCGCATATCCTGTCTTTGTATTACTTTATTTACACATTTAGTTGAGCGCATATCCTGTCTTTGTATTATTTACACATTTAGTTTAGCGCATATCCTGTCTTTGTATTACTTTATTTACACATTTAGTTGAGCGCATATCCTGTCTTTGTATTACTTTATTTACACATTTAGTTAAGCGCATATCCTGTCTTTGTATTACTTTATTTACACATTTAGTTAAGCGCATATCCTGTCTTTGTATTACTTTATTTACACATTTAGTTGAGCGCATATCCTGTCTTTGTATTACTTTATTTACACATTTAGTTGAGCGCATATCCTGTCTTTGCATTACTTTATTTCTTATTAATTGTTCAATTTGTTTCACTTTGCTTCTTTAGATATTTATTATTTAAAGTACTCTTCCTTATTTTAACATTTGCATGTTGAGTATTGGAAGTTGTTTAGAGGGATGTGCTACTGAAGTGCCCTCTATCTTGCTTGAGAAGGGAAACAGCGTGGAACTAATATGAAACTGTTCGGTGTTTCACGTTCGTTAGTCACGTGACCGTAAATTAACGTAGATTTAGGTCTGCTGCCTTCAGTCTTGTAACTTTGATACACAATTGTTACGTCTTTATTGAAACGATCAAATGCAAACTGGTGTTGTTGCTTATCTTCGTATCAGCCTGTACTTGGTCAACTCATCCGACGTCCAGCTAAACTCGATAAACTCCTGGTGGAAGAACTGAAATCCATAGCAGAGGAACGACTGCCTCAGTTTCCTTTGGTGGTTGGAAAGACACTTTGCACGCATGATTTTTACGAAGGTATGTTAGACATCATAATATGATGTTTCTTTTATATCTTATGAATCGATTGCAATACTTGTTATATCTTGTGATAAACCAAAATGTGAAACCATCACTGTTTTACACATTATGGTGACCCGTCGGGTAGTACCATCACTGGTTTTACATCTTATGGTGATCCTTCGTGTACTACCGTCGTTTGTCTTGTCTTGTGATGAACCATTAGATTTTTTTTTAAAATTGATAATGTTAAAATTCACCAAGTTTCACTAATATACTCTTGTAAAAGTGTTTCGTCACCAGCTGAGTCCCCTCCTATGACAGGTGTGTTGTCAGTTTAATAAAGCAGTAGGAAGGAGTCCGTTAAAAACAAGGACATCTCTGACAGGTGTGTTGTCAGTTTAATAAAGCAGTAGGAAGGAGTCCGTTAAAAACAAGAAAATTAAAGTGAGCGTCTGAGAAACGTCTGTTCATCTCAAACTAACAGCAAACATTCTAAGTGTGATTAATTAACATATAGAGAATTTTAAATTGGAGATGGGCCTTTAAAGGTTATTAGTGGTAAGGATGATGCGCAGGGTTCCCTAACTCATACTGGTTACAAGGATGACGAGTGGAGTTCCCTAACTGATACTGGTGGCAAGGATGACGAGCGGAGTTCCCTAACTGATACTGGTGGAAAGGATGACGAGCGGAGTTCCCTAACTGATACTGGTGGAAAGGATGACGAGCGGAGTTCCCTAACTGATACTGGTGGCAAGAATGACGAGTGGAGTTCCCTATCTGATACTGGTGGCAAGGATGACGAGCGGAGTTCCCTAACTGATACTGGTGGAAAGGATGACGAGCGGAGTTCCCTAACTGATACTGGTGGAAAGGATGACGAGCGGAGTTCCCTAACTGATACTGGTGGCAAGGATGACGAGCGGAGTTCCCTAACTGATACTGGTGGCAAGGATGACGAGCGGAGTTCCCTAACTGATACTGGTGGCAAGGATGACGAGCGGAGTTCCCTAACTGATACTGGTGGCAAGGATGACGAGCGGAGTTCCCTATCTGATACTGGTGGCAAGGATGGCGAGTGGAGTTCCCTGTCTGATACTGGTGGCAAGGATGGCGAGTGGAGTTCCCTGTCTGATACTGGTGGCAAGGATGGCGAGTGGAGTTCCCTGTCTGATACTGGTGGCAAGGACGGCGAGTGGAGTTCCCTGTCTGATACTGGTGGCAAGGATGGCGAGTGGAATTCCCTGTCTGATTCTGGTGGCAAGGATGGCGAGTGGAATTCCCTGTCTGATTCTGGTGGCAAGGATGGCGAGTGGAATTCCCTGTCTGATTCTTGTGGCAAGGATGGCGAGTGAAGTTCCCTATCTGATTCTGGTTGCAAGGATGGCGAGTGGAGTTCCCTATCTGATTCTGGTTGCAAGGATGGCGAGTGGAGTTCTCTATCTGATTCTGGTTGCAAGGATGGCGAGTGGAGTTCTCTATCTGATTCTGGTTGCAAGGATGGCGAGTGGAGTTCCCTATCTGATTCTGGTTGCAAGGATGGCGAGTGGAGTTCCCTATCTGATACTGGTTGCAAGGATGGCGAGTGGAGTTCCCTATCTGATACTGGTGGCAAGGATGACGAGTGGAGTTCCCTAACTGATACTGGTTACAAGGGTGACGAGTGGCGTCCCCTAACCGACACTGGTGACAAGGATTCACTTGAAGACTGTGAATTGTCTGAGGTTTTAAAAACTTTATTCATAGAAAACAAGATATTTCTGGTCCTGAGGAAATATTGAAACTTACTTGAATCATATAGATGTTAACCCTTTGTGATCAGTATAAAGATTAGACGTTAAAAATAAAGTAACAAGTTAAGTTGGTATTACTTCAGTACTGGAAGGACTCTAATCTCCGATAAAATAAGTGTTTCAAACTCTCTTGTTGAAGTACATTATAAAAATAAAACTTCGATTTACCAAAAAGAAATATTGCTTTACTAAACCGTTACTGCTTATCTGGATAATGAGAACGATGTGGCTGCTTGTAACTGAGTAGTTTCACGTAGTTTGAACAAGATGTGCCTTTTTTATTAAACTAAGTTTTATTCATATTTTGTAATTGATTAGTTTAAATTTATTTGATATTTAAATGTTTTTCGATGAGGTTTTCTCAATATTTAACATTCTGTGGCGCGTAGGTCAGGGTCGTCTGGATGGAGCTTTCTGCTGCTACACTGAGAAGCAGAAGGAAGATTACCTACATCATCTGAAGGATGTCGGTATTACCAACATCGAGATGGAATCGTTAGCTTTTGCTGCAGTTTGTAACTACTGCAACCTGAGAGGTGAGACTCTGAGAGTTCGTTAGGCGAACGTGTGTAGACACTAATAAGGTGTTGGAGGGGGTTTTACACCTGGACTTAATGTACAAGTTCTCGTTCTTAAGCTATTACTTCAAATAGCGGATATTGTCAACACCCATGCTCTATCCTTTTGTTATTTTAGACTGTTTATTGGATCATGGAGAAGATACATTCAATGATGTGTTTGACACCTGTGTATTTAAGGCCCTGCTCACTTCCATCTGTTTCCCAACATTACCACAAAGGGTTTGTCTGCATTTGAGTATTTTAATGGAAAACTGTTACGTTTTTTATGTGGACTGAACGTAACAGAAAGACACAGATAACAGCTTATATAATTTATTACAATAAACTATTATATATGTGACAGATATAAAATAAATTATATAATAGCAATGACAGATGTTCAGTTTCAACCTTCAAAATTAATTACAATACAAAATGGTATTGGCCTGTGTAAAATATAATGGTCCAGAATGAAAGTCCAAAAGTCCAGATCAGAAATCCAAAATTCCAGTCTAGGGTGTGAATTTGGTCCCACGAAGAAATTTCGAAATTTGAATGGAGAAGTCCAGAAACAATTCACAGTCCAATAAATTTGACGAAGTTCTTTTTACGATGTTTTTGATGAATGTCTCAAAGTTGTCGTTTTCCAACTTGCCCCGGTTTCCCCTAAACAGTCCTATACGTGTTGACCTTCAGTATAACCAGTAATTCGAATGAATCGTAAAGATTGACGAAATAAAATCACAGCTTTTGTAGATCTAGCTCCAGTCACAAATCCAAGTTGAATAACCACACAGCAAACGTTGAAAAATTCTCAAACGACGACATCTCTTGAATGAAAACAAATGACTGACTGACTCTCCTCGCATCGCCGTCTGTTTATATACTAGTAGGCCTACTGTATTCTCGAACAATCGCGTAACTTCCGCAGAATTTCAGAGTAATCTGGATTCGTCTCGTACAGACACCAGGCCAAAATACATTTTATTTATAGATAAATGATCGATCTACCTAATTCTAGAAATTTCTACATGAATAACAACATATTTTATTGATTTGAACTTCGAAACAATAATATAAACAACAAGAAAAAAAAATTTCGACCGATAGATATGGAAATCCAAACACAACACGACATGGCATTCCAAACGCTTTATACATAACAAAAACAAATGAGTATTGTTGATAAATTGACTAATGTCGTAACTAAACTAGGTTTGTATCCGTAAGAAAAACTGATGTTTTGTATCCTTTCAGGAAAATATGTCAACGCTAGACCTAATACATATCCCTAAAAGAATGATATATATGCTATCGCTGGGCCTAACTCTCATGTTTGTTGATGACGGTATGGTTTGGTTCTATAGCTTGTTTCTTCTTTCAGGAGCTGTAATGTGTGTGTCAATTATTGATCGACTACAGGGAGACCAGATTCAAGCAAACAAAACAACACTAGAAGAGTGGCAAAAAGGCCTCAAGAGGTCGCTGCAACTTTTATAAAGTCTCGTCTTGCTGAAAGCTGACCGGAATGTTTCATGTCGAAGGACGCCTTTTGCTTAATGTTCATACATGTTAACACGTGTCATAATGTGCTTGTATCACTCGTGACATGTTTAACCTCGTCCATAGAAAGACCAAAAACCTTATATATTCCATTGTAATTTACGTTGTACGACATTTAACGTTTTTTCATTATTTTGATTTCTCGTTTTCCTTTAATATGTTTTAGATATTTTCATGTTAATTTAAAAGGTTTGTTATATAGCCGAGTACACGTTTAAATATCGATTATAACTCACATATTTTATGACCACAGCTGTTTATTACATTATGTAGCTACACAATAAAGTTGTTGGGTTGGTTTGAACCTTACCTTTGTAACTCTCAGGTTGGTGGGTTGGTTTGAACCTTTCTTTTGTAACTGTTTGTTGTGATGTTGAGTTCTTTCAATTCTTCTTTTTAGTTTTGTATATAGGTACAATTTTGTACTTATATTTCCACTAAAGCAGTGGTTCCCAACCTGGGGTGCTCGCATCCCTTGGGGTTATGAGATAACTTTTGTTTTGGGTACCTTTATTCTTAAATAAATAATTCCTGTGAGGGGTGCGAGAATATGTTACAATTTTTATGGGTGGGAACCACTGCACTAAAGGGACAGCTAGCTATGTTTGTTAACGGAAATAAAAACATACAAGTAAGGGATTCTTTGTTTAACTTTTTCGAATACGTTTAAATCTGTCTGATAATTTAACAAACTAGAAAGCAATGATAACGTAAGCTATTTGAGGTAAATGCAACAGTGTCAAATATACTGGAAAAATACTGTTTTACAATTGCATCACGAGATGGAGCTACATGTCACATTGGTGATGAATGAATATGTATTAGAATGTCTGGTATGGTTATTAACACTAAAGCCGCAGAGAACAACGTTTCGACCTTCCTAGGTCATCCTCGGGTTAACAAAGAATGTCGACACGTTGTTCTGTGCTTTATTAGTTAGTGTTTATTCCCATACCAGTTGTTCTGAAATGCATTTTCACTTCACCTGGGTTTCTTGTCATCAAGAATTGGTTACAGACAGTCTCCATAAGAACTTAAGAATATTAGTTTCTAAATTACAGAGCTAAGTCTTAACAAGATGATTGTGGTTTGTTGTAATCTTACCATTGTTTGTTTAACTTTCCCAAATATAACAGTGTAGAAGTGGCTGAAACATCAAATTACATATTTGAACAATATCAGACACTTTGTACCTGCTCATAACAATCGTTCTGAATTTAAATTTGAACATCTGAGGTTCTGTGATTAAGAGACTGGACTCTTATTGTACACTTAGTTACTTCTCGGATCGCTTTTTGGGGAAAGTTTCTGAAAGCCTCGTGGATTGTTAGTGACAAAGGTCTTCGTGTGTCATGAGATTTATGGTATCACAGAAGATATTCAATGTTAACATATCAGATTTTATTCATTACTCATCGGGATCTTTACCAGTCTACCCCAAATTTAAAATTATTTTATTCGCGATTTAGAGGAAATTAATCTATGAAACTTTGGGTGTGATTAAATAAATGAATAGAAACGGTGTCACCTCTTCTTGAATTCAACACTGTAATTAGATTTCAGATTGAAAAAAAGATGATGGAGTTATGAGATAAAAGTTTGTACTTTGGGGAAAAAATAAAAATCAGAGTCTCCTGTACGCCGTTTGGAAATGGATTGTTAGGTTTTAGTGAAAAATCTCAAACAGCTTGTACAAAAAGTGTGGATGCTAACCACCAGATGTCACCAGAAATTTTGTTTGTTTGTTTTGGAATTTCGCACAAAGCTACTCGAGGGCTATCTGTGCTAGCCGTCCCTAATTTTGCAGTGTAAGACTAGAGGGAAGGCAGCTAGTCATCACCACCCACCGCCAACTCTTGGGCTACTCTTTTACGAATAGTGGGATTGACCGTCACATTATACACCCCCACGGCTGGGAGGGCGAGCATGTTTAGCGCGACGCGGGCGCGAACCCGCGACCCTCGGATTATGAGTGCACGCCTTAACGCGCTCGGCCATGCCAGGCCTGTCACCAGAAATACAAACTACTTTATATCATGACAGTTTTACAACATGGTGGATATACCATGCCATTCTTACTGGTGAAAGCGATATCATTATTTTTCGTCTTTCTTCTGGCTGGTTTTGTCCAATATCTTAAAATTATCATATCTTTAATATACTGTGTTTTATATCTTTTACATTACCTATTTAGTTTTATGAAGGAACCAAAAAGCTTTAATGAAAGAAGAGATGTGATCTCTAAACGGCCCGGAAATCATTGTATATCCATCCGACCACTCTTGATCACAAACTGCACAAAAATTAGAACCCATCATTCCAAAAACAATAGATTATTTTTCTAATTTTATAATTAAAATTATTTATTAAAACAAAAACTAGAACCCGCTATTCCAAGAACAATAGTTTATTTGTGTAATTTTATAATTAAAATTATTTGTTAAAACAAAGACAAGAACGCACTGTTCCAAAAACAAGTTTATTTTTCTAATATTATGATTAAAATTATTCTAAAGAGAATGGCTTATTTTTGTAATTTTATAATGAAAATTGTTTGGTAAAACGAGAACCTACTATTCCAAAATAAGTTTATTTTTGTCATTTTATTGTTAAAGTCACTTATTACGACAAAAGATGGACCCGCTATTCCAAAAACAATAGTTTATTTTTGCAATTTTATAATTAAAATTGTTTAATAAAACAAAAACTAGAACCCACTATCCCGAAAAGAATGGTTTATTTTTCCACTTTTATAACTAAAGCGGTATGTCTACCGGGTTTCGATACCCTTAGTGGACAGAGCACAGATAGCTTATTGTGTATCTTTTTGCTTAATACAAAACTTTAAAACTGTTTATTAAAACAAAAACTAGAACACACTATTCCAATAACAATAGTTTATTTTTGGTATTTTACGATTTATCAGTGGCTACTGCCCCCCAGTGGCTCAGCGGTATATCTGCGGACTTACACGCTAAAATCTGGGTTTCGATTCCCGTGGTGGGCAGAGCACAGATAGCCCATTGTGTAGCTTTGTGCTTAATTCAAAACAACAACAATAACAGTGGCTACTTCTAGCATATAGCTATACTCAATGTCCATTCTTAACATTCACTGTAATGTTACTGTCTCTCCATGGAAATTGGCAGTTGAAGAACCTGAAATGGATCGCACATATCAATTGCACCTAAAAGTGCACAGTAGTTTGTTTATGTTCTGCTCACCAAGGTATCGACAACTGGTCGTTCGGCGTTGTAAGCCCTCACTTTCCGATGAGCCACTAAGAGTTTGGGATAACATAATGTTATGGTACTGTAGTTTAGTTTTCAGTGTGACTGTAGTAATATCACCCAAGGGCTCGACTTCTAAGGTTCAGGTATATCTACCCTCGAGTTAGAACTTCTTACTAATGCAAGACCAATCAATCGGCAACAACTACCACTATGGTTGTAGCAATTTTTGATGGTGGGAATTATATAAACAGTTTTATCATAGTGCGGGATATGTTTGGTAGCATATCGATACACAACCCGGCTCTCTATTCGTCAGGCTGTGTCCAACACTATTTCATTATGCTATCCTGTAAGAATTCCAAAAATGTGATGACGATAAAACTTCTGTATTAGTGCTTTCTTTACCCATAGCAGCCGTTTTTAAATATATACTACTGTAATTAACTAGTGCGTCATGTTCGTGTATTTAATAGAACGTTAACAATCACAACGCTTTAACATGCCTGGACTTGAAGACATTAAACTTGTGAGTATACAGACAAATATTACCTCTAACAAACAGAGGATAATTAAAGCTTATTGGATAGCACTGTTAAAAACTTTAACACCTGGGGTTGTTGACCTTTACAAGTCTCTCAAAAGGTTTCCGTAACTAAATTCAAAATTAAGCTTACTTTACTTTGTATATATTATTTTATTTCCTATATATTAAGCTACATTATTACTTTCTCTATTTTTCATCGTCTTTTACCGTTATTTAATTTAAATTTTATTGTTTATTTTGATTTTACCTTCATATAAATTATTTTACAATTATTATAACCATTACGAACTTCACACAAAACTAAACCTGATACAAACAACTCTAGGTTATGATTGGCTAGTTCTCAAAGTTAACTCATGCTGAACATCGGGTTTACGTGACATCGATATCCGTGCCTGTATATTTCATCACACTCATTTCGTATACCTCTTCATTCTACTGAAGAGAAAATAGCCAGCTAGTAGAAAGCGTACGAGTTGGGGGTGTTGTTTAAAAAACATTACAACGTTGAAAACAAGGTTTAGTACAGCTAGCCTTATACGTCAAACAAAACATTCTGAAGATAACCACATTTTCTACTGCTAAACTATAAAGTACCCTTTTTGTCATTTTAACATAGTTGTTAATTTGTTACTGTGTTTTATTGTCGATTAAAACAACCAATTGTATTGGTTTAATCTACCATGCCTGTTAATTACAACAGTGGTTGTTAATATTAGTTATTTTTCTACACTCAACTGTATTAGAAACAAATCCTCGGTGTATTTGTTACGTTTATCTTATTTTTTGTCATTACTGTTTTGTATTTTTGTTTGTTTTTCATTGTTCTCGGAATAAGTTTTTGTCAACAGGTAGCGCCCCACTCGGGACCTGCCGATATTTGTAGTGTTACTACTGGCCTGTGACACGGTCATTAAGTTTGTGTTTTAAATAAGCTTCACAAGATTTTATTTAAAAGAACAATTGTGTTCAGTTCACGTTCCAACGTGGTGTCAGACTGTTGGGAAAATCATATTGGGTTTATAGATTATTTCTTCCATGATTTTTGACTGAATGTTAAATTCATACCGTTGTATTGATACACTTTTATTTGTTCTATTAATCATCAACATAGTTAGATCATGGTTCAAATAAAAACTGGACTTCAGAACTGAGACACACGCCTGCAATCTTACTTCTTGTTAGTTCTAATAAAATGTCTACCTGTGATATTAGTGAGATATTACTTTTGACTAAACTGCTCAATTAGTAGGGTTACCATCAAAGAACACGTAACTCATTGAATCCATGAGACATATATTCTTTACTTTGTTATTATTGTTGTGGAGAGAAGAGACACCTAAGCTACTATCACACGTTTTCATCCGCAAGTCTATAACTCTGATTTTTCCTTTAAGGTATAGTTAATATGCCGAAGTCCGGGGCTCCGGCCCACAATCATGTTAAGTTTGGTGAGGGTAGCAGAAAATTAATCATGGATGGTCTTCTGTTATGATTTTTTTAAAATGCCAACTAAGGATTCCAGGCACGTGCTAGTGGTGCAAACACCTCTAACTGGGAGACTACTGAGGAATACCTTTATAAAAGTATTAACAGACAGAATCATTTTGGCATAACTTTAGTTTTTCTAGTAAATACTAGAAAAACTAAAGTTATGCCAAAATGATTCTGTCTGTTAATACTTTTATAAAGGTATTCCTCAGTGAAAAATGTAAATAGAATAGTTCGTGTGAGTATGTTTCGTATCTTTAATTTCGCACGTTTATCAAATATCAATTTAACAAACTCGCGTATATTAAAATTCTAAGGTATATATAATTCTTTGTACCGGTGTATTTAATATGCTAACAATGTTCACATTATAACTGGTGCTACAGTTTTGCGTGACCGGGGCGCTTAATTGCGGAATAAAATCCTGTCCATGAGGGCGTTATAATATTCCATTGTTTGTTGTTCGTTAGCGTTTACTGACTACCTTTGTTCTAATCTATCTATCACTTTAGGGATGCTAGTAGAAATACTCCCAGAGAAACGGTACTAAGTAGGAAATACTGAAAAAACATTACTACCACCAGAGTACTACTGACTGGTACGGTCCATCCTTAGATGTGCATTGTCATACAGTTTAAAGACCAGTACACAGGTGAACCGTCTAAAAGACTTGATACAGACAATATATGTAAACATATTTAGACATTAATAACATTGGGGCCCGGCATGGCCAAGCGTGTTAAGGCGTGCGACTTGTAATCTGAGGGTCGGGAGTTCGCATCCCTGTCGCGCCAAACATGCTCGCACTTTCAGCCGTGAGGGCGTTATAATGTGACAGTCAATCCCACTATTCGTTGGTAAAAGAGTAACACAAGTGGTGGGTGGTGATGACTAGCAGCCTTCCCTCTAGTCTTACACTGCTAAATTAGGGATGGCTAGCACAGATAGCCCTCGAGTAGCTTTGCACGAAATTCAAAACAAACCAAATAATAATATTAACTGTTTGTGAAAGGACTGACTGGGTTATGTTACTCAATAACCCATTGCATTAGTTAAAATCCTATACACTGGTACATGTACCTTAATTAGTTAACATCCTTTACACTGGTACACGTACCTTACATTAGTTAATATCCTTTACACTGGCACAGATACCTTCCATTAGTTAATATCCTTTACACTGGTACACATACCTTACATTAGTTAAAATCCTTTACACTGGCACACATACCTTCCATTAGTTAATATCCTTTGCACTGGTACACATACCTTACATCAGTTAACATCCTTTACACTGATACACATACCTTCCATTAGTTAACATCCTTTACACTGGTACACATACCTTACATTAGTTAACATCCTTTACACTGGTACATGTACCTTACATTAGTTAATATCCTTTGCACTGGTACACATACCTTACATTAGTTAATATCCTTTACACTGGCACACATACCTTCCATTAGTTAACATCCTTTAGATTGGTACATGTACCTTACATTAGTTAAGATCCTTTACACTGGTACATGTACCTTACATTAGTTAACATCCTTTACACTGGTACATGTACCTTACATTAGTTAACATCCCTTAGATTGGTACATGTACCTTACATTAGTTAACATCCTTTAGATTGATACATGTACCTTACATTAGTTAACATCCTTTGCACTGGTACACATACCTTACATTAGTTAACATCCTTTACACTGGTACACACCTTACATCAGTTAATATCCTTTGCACTGGTACACATACCTTACATTAGTTAACATCCTTTGCACTGGTACACATACCTTACATCAGTTAACATCCTTTACACTGGTACACATACCTTCCATTAGTTAACATCCTTTACACTGGTACACATACCTTACATTAGTTAACATCCTTTACACTGGTACATGTACCTTACATTATTTAATATCCTTTGCACTGGTACACATACCTTACATTAGTTAATATCCTTTACACTGGCACACATACCTTCCATTAGTTAACATCCTTTAGATTGGTACATGTACCTTACATTAGTTAACATCCTTTACACTGGTACATGTACCTTACATTAGTTAACATCCTTTGCACTGGTACACATACCTTACATTAGTTAATATCCTTTGCACTGGTACAGATACCTTACATTAGTTAATATCCTTTACACTGGCACACATACCTTCCATTAGTTAATAGCCTTTACACTGGTACACATACCTTACATTAGTTAACATCCTTTAGATTGGTACATGTACCTTACATTAGTTAACATCCTTTACACTGGTACACATAACTTACATTAGTTAATATCCTTTGCACTGGTACACATACCTTCCATTAGTTAACATCCTTTACACTGGTACATGTACCTTACATTAGTTAACATCCTTTACACTGGTACACATACCTTACATTAGTTAACATCCTTTACACTGGTACATGTACCTTACATTAGTTAACATCCTTTACACTGGTACACATACCTTCCATTAGTTAACATCCTTTACACTGGTACATGTACCTTACATTAGTTAACATCCCTTAGATTGGTACATGTACCTTACATTAGTTAACATCCTTTGCACTGGTACACATACCTTACATTAGTTAATATCCTTTGCACTGGTACACATACCTTACATTAGTTAATATCCTTTAGATTGGTACATGTACCTTACATTAGTTAACATCCTTTACACTGGTACACATAACTTACATTAGTTAATATCCTTTGCACTGGTACACATACCTTACATCAGTTAACATCCTTTACACTGGTACACATACCTTCCATTAGTTAACATCCTTTACACTGGTACATGTACCTTACATTAGTTAACATCCTTTACACTGGTACACATACCTTACATTAGTTAACATCCTTTACACTGGTACATGTACCTTACATTAGTTAACATCCTTTACACTGGTACACACCTTACATCAGTTAATATCCTTTGCACTGGTACACATACCTTCCATTAGTTAACATCCTTTACACTGGTATATGTACCTTACATTAGTTAACATCCTTTACACTGGTACACATAACTTACATTAGTTAACATCCTTTAGATTGGTACATGTACCTTACATTAGTTAACATCCTTTGCACTGGTACACATACCTTACATTAGTTAACATCCTTTACACTGGTACACACCTTACATCAGTTAATATCCTTTGCACTGGTACACATACCTTACATTAGTTAACATCCTTTACACTGGTACACATACCTTACATTAGTTAACATCCTTTACACTGGTACATGTACCTTCCATTAGTTAACATCCTTTACACTGGTACACATACCTTATATTAGTTAACATCCTTTACACTGGTACACATACCTTACATTAGTTAACATCCTTTACACTGGTACATGTACCTTACATTAGTTAACATCCTTTACACTGGTACACATACCTTATATTAGTTAACATCCTTTACACTGGTACATGTACCTTACATTAGTTAACATCCTTTACACTGGTACATGTACCTTACATAAGTAATATTATTTTCATTAGCTCTTGTCCCTTGTGTCAGTTTTTGACTATGTAGGTAATATATGTGGCTCTGAGCAAACATTGTTAGATGTTAGTGAAATGTTTTCTTACTTGAAGGGTAGAAAGTAACCATTTGAACTCTCTCCTTCGCAGAGAAGTAGATCCAAGATTTTAACGTATTAAATTATGAAGTTTACTTCTGTGACACCGCTGGATGAATAAAATGTTATCATATTAGTGCATTTTATATAAATTTATATTCGTTCTTAGCAGAGTTAACCTGAATAAAAGACAAATGGGGGAACATGACCTACCCTGAAAAGGTGAGTTTTGTTCAAACCAGGTAAATAGTTTTACCAGGGTAATTTAATTATATTACTCTTCAACTACTTTGTTCTTGAATTTCTTGTTTTTGTTTTTCACATTATCTCAGCAGGGGTTTACACTCATTAATAAATAAATATGAATTTTATCTAACAAAGTTTCAAACAATCTACTCGAAGTCCTTTCCAATAAAGAACGTGAGTTTGTGCATATGTTAGCACAAATACCTTCCTGCTGTGACAGAGACATACGATCTCACTGTTTAACGACTACAGTGACTGGTAACTTCCCAAAGTTATGACAGAAATGTGTGAACCTGACGATGACCGAAGAAGGTCGAAACGTTTTTCGCTCCTCTAGATAGAGCTATTTTTATCCATACCAGTCGTTTTTACATATATATCTTTTTCTACAAGTGGGTTTTCTTGTCATCACGGGGAAATAGCATGAAGCCTTTAGCTTCATTAAGGTTTTAAGTAAACCTCTGTTTATTTACAGATTTCTAATAATCTAACCCTGTATGTTAATAACGTAAGAACAGAAACATTATCAAAGAAATAGGTAAAAAAGAAAAATAGAACGTGGTTAAATTTAATTATTTGTCTATCATTCTTACAGTAAATATAAACTTATTACTACATGTAATAAATACTATTAAATTCAACAACCTCAGCCTTTATTATAAAAAAAATACCGGAACACCACTTTCTATAACAAAATGCTACTATACCTAAATTAACGAACTTTAGGGTTAACATTTCCAGTCTTTTAATAAGGAAATATCGTTAGCCTAATAACGAAATATTAAATGTAACGCAATTAATTTTGGTTCTTGAGATTCGGTCGAAATCAGTAACCTTTTATTTTCAGTCATCCTTATTATTTTCTGTATAACTTACCACAAATTTCTATTCATGCATTGTCTGGGGCCTTGGGCTATAAATATTGTATACCTGGTGTTATTCCGGTAAGTACTGTCGTTATTTGACGGTGACATATTTGGACATATATAACTCACTACTGTTAAAATTAAGAGGAAGTTGAGTTAGTGTATATCATTGCGGTATTCATTTTTGGCTTCAGTTATTCTTATGATAAAAAATAAATTATTTTATTGAATTCTAACAAATTGTCTTACAACTGTTAAACTACAGATATTTTCAATGTAAAACTAATTCGAACAATGAAATTCTCTCACTATTTGTAAATTTGATAGCATCATACAAAATTATTCACCAGTGTTATGTGATGTAATATGGTGTGTCTTTATTAGATTTATCTTGCGATAAAAAATAACTTGCAGGACATTTCTGTAAACATAAACAAAATCACGAGCTATATTTTCAGAACATGCGCTTGACATTCAAAACCTCACAATACTATTTCAGGACATTATGGAAAACAATATGGCCAACCACAAGCAGATAACATCGGATGTCAAGATTAACTAAATGTCATACATTTTCTGGAAAGAAAAATTTAAGAATCCATTTTGATTAAGAAAAATAGACCTAAATTCAACAAATACAAAAGTTGGTATTTAGTATAGAGACTTTAATGACATTTTAATATGTTGAACTTTGACGAAATTTCCACACACTTTAAAAAAACCAACATATTTATTTTAACTGTCAATGCCTTTAAGGTATTTCGCTGTACAGTCAGTAGAGTGAATAGTCGGGTTATGTATAAGGGACATTTTCAATTTATACTATTGTTATTTCAATATAATACGAACTTCCTAAACACGTGTATCAATATTCGATTTACGAGTGAGAGTTCCAGTTCATATTAATCTGGATTAGAGAAACTGATATCGTTAGCTCCTGGCCGAGTAGTAATAGTGAAATATTGAACTAAGAGTGTTAAATTCTGGAAATATAGGTGGTGATTTTATTAACGTTTATAGAAATATCTCACAATAAACTCCAGTTTGCATTAAACAAAATTAAGAATAACAACCTGCAGGATACAGTGTATGTTATTAACAGGATACTTCACTAATTTTCTACCTTCTGTAAATCGGACTAGGATTTCCCACACTATCACATATTTTCAGTTAATGTGCTCTGATGAATCACACTTCACATACCAAACTTCAAGACAAACCATTATGAAACATCTTAGATATATCTAACTTCGATTCATTTTTATATGCAAAAACGGCTCGTTTGGGTTGAGAAAATATTTTAAATAGAAGAGCGAACAACGTTTCGACCTTCTTCGATCATTCTTTGTGAACCAGACGATGACCGAAGAAGGTCGAAACGTTGTTCGCTCTTCTATTTAAAATATTTTCTCTACCCAAACGAGCCGTTTTTGCATATAAAATTCTCAACAAGTGAGTTTCTCCACATCACTAACTTTGATTCAATTTTTTCGTGTCTTTTTTTTCTTCGCACAAAAAGTATGAAAACTTTATTTGATAAAAAAAAATATATTTTTTATGGATTCGTTTGAAATGTATTAAACTGATAGATCTTCAGCGCCTTGTTCCCCAGTGGCTCAGCGGTATGTCTGCGGACGTACACGCTAAAATCCGGGTTTCGATACCCGTGGTGGGCAGAGCACAGATAGCCCATTGTGTAGCTTTGTGCTTAATTCAAAATAACAAATAACAAATCTTCAGCGCCTACAATCAGGAGTTTCATTAAATGTACACATAAGCCATACCTGCAAAGTTATTCAACAAAACCCGCTCAATTGAAACAAAATCGTTTTGCGCATGTTTATGTCAAAATGTGACGTGAGATATTGGTATAACATTTATTGCAACTTCAAGTAAAAGTCAACAAAATTAAAGACTACTGGTTTAGAACAGCAACATTATAGGGTGGAATGGCATGCATATATGACCTGGCATGGCCAAGCGCGTAAGGCGTGCGACTCGTAATCCGAGGGTCGCGGGTTCGAGCCCGCGTCGCGCTAAACATGCTCGCCCTCCCAGCCGTGGGGGCGTATAATGTGACGGTAAATCCCACTATTTGTTGGTAAAAGAGTAGCCCAAGAGTTGGCGGTGGGTGGTGATGACTAGCTGCCTTCCCTCTAGTCTTACACTGCTAAATTAGTGACGGCTAGCACAGATAGCCCTCGAGTAGCTTTGTGCGAAATTACAAAACAAAACAAAAAAAGACATGCATATACACAAGTATTGGTTAGGCTAAGCAAACCAGATTAATAGTTTCTAGATCAAGTTTTCAAAATAATCAAGCGTGTATAAAATTGTTATTAGATATTTATTGTCATATTTTAAACGCAGATTTACTAAATATTGTAAAGTGTTTATAATTAAAGAGAATTTAGCGTTACATTATATTAGTTTAATAAGTTAACATAAATAATAATGCATGATACGGCTGTACGATTGTATGGGAGTTATGACAAGAAACTGTTAATGTAATTTACATGGCGTTCAGATAAATATATTTGTTAGCATCTTAATACCTAGTTATGACTTTTTATTATACATTACAGGCAAAATTTATTTGGAAAAGGTAGGTCTTGTAAAAGTAAATCGAATATACTACAATAAAAATCATCAATGATGCTTTGTGGACGTTAAATTTTATAAAGTACCTGAAGTTAGAGGAAAACGATGTAAAATGTTATTAACCTTTAAATAGGCCCTTGGCTTTACTAGGACTAACGAACTTGTTAAGAAATAAAATATTATAGCTTGGTTATTAGTTAATGACGAAATAATAAGAAAAAAACAATTAAAACATCAGTTGAAAACTTAAACTGAACAGTTTGTTCACTTTAACTTCCTGTAGGGGATAAAACACGTGTACTTTATATCAACTGGGCCACATGTAAGATTAAGGCCTTCTCTAATTAGAACACCAATAAACTATCTGGTGATTAGTCGAATGCTAATGCCCTACACATTGATAATATATGAAGACTGGTACACTAATTCATTCCTACAAAACCTGTCGAGCAACAATGTTTTAATTATGTGTACCTTAAATGTCAAAAGTTATCTAATTTAATAATACTAAAAAAATTAAAACTTCATTGTGCAATTTCAAAATTTTCTAGGGTATTCTGCTGTAAAATATCTATAAGATATTACTTGAAAGTTTTAGGCATTACACTTATTCTCGGCCAGCGAATAAGAAACTTTTGTATCTTCACTTAAGGAAGTTTCTTTCATAAATAAAAAAAACTACTGAGATTTTCGAATCAGTGAAGTTCTTCCATCAATGTACATTCACCACAAAGTTTTAACTTACGTTGAAGCGCTTCAATTTTACTCTGAGCTTTGAAGTACGTTACCATGGTAACCTATAATGTAGCATTCGCTTCATTTAGATAGACAAATACGTCCGAAAGGTAAGCCATCTTCTGTATCCAGCATTTGTCCCTTAATTTGTATGGAAGTTCAAAATAGCATTCAGATAAAAAGAAACCTATCTCCTCACCCAGTTCATAAATCCGAGTAAGCACTTTTCCCCGAGAAAGCCATCGGACTTCAGAATGAAACAACAAATGTTTATGCAAACTTCCCATATCCTCACAGAGTAAACTGAAGATCCTCACATTGAGTGATCTTGATTATACAAAATGAACTATTCTTATGGCATCATCCAATACCTCTTTTAAGTCTTCTGGCATTCGTTTCATTACAAGTGCATGACGATGAAGACAACAGTGGATACTCTCGATGTCAGGGTTTTTCTTTTTTATGTGTGTCACTGCACCTGAAGATTTTCTAATCATAGCTTGAGGCCTATCAGTGCAACTACTTGAGCAAAGCTGCCATTGGATCTCATGTTCTTCCATAAAGAAATTGATCAGTTTAAATATTTCTTCGTCTGTTGTTTGAGTAGGCAAAGGTTTGCAAATTAGCCTGTCTTCTTCAAAACTATCTTCGTGAATATAGCGAACAAACACAAACAACATCGCAAAACGTGCGATATCTGTTGATTCATCATCTGAAGCAAAAAAGTTGGACTCCTTTTTACTCTCCTTTTCAGGCCCGGCATGGCCAAGCGCGTAAGGCATGCGACTCGTAATCCCGCGTCGCGCTAAACATGCTCGCCCTCCTAGCCGTGGGGGCGTATAATGTGACGGTTAATCCCAATTTTCGTTGGTAAAAGAGTAGCCCAAGAGTTGGCGATGGGTGGTGATGACTAGCTGCCTTCCCTCTAGTCTTGCACTGCTAAATTAGGGACGGCTAGCACAGATAGCCCTCGAGTAGCTTTGTGCGAAATTCCAAAACAAACAAAACAAACTCTCCTTTTTAACTCCGTTAAGCAATTTGCTGACACCTTCTTGATTCTTCGAAAAACCAAGTTTTATGAAAGGGACACAGAATTAATATTTCAAAGAAATTTCTCATCAATCGTGCACTCTACCAAATGTTTAACTCATGGTTTTATAAAATTTTCTGCAATTCTATGAGCTTCACCTGCTTTTGTAATACGGGTAATTAACACGATATGAAGCAACAAGAGCACATTTGTTGTCCTGATGGATAAACGAACGAAATGTAGCTTTACTTGTATTTAATTACAAACACTTTCTTTTGAAATACTTGGAAGTTTTATTTTTTAATTGGGTGTTTGTTTTCTAGATGCCGTTTTAACTTTACTGTTACTCAACACTGTTCCACATTCAACACACAACCCACTAGGTCTATCTTCATTACCTGTCCACGTTAAACCATATTTAATAATAACTTTCATCATACTTTCTTTTCTTTCTTGTTTCAGTACTTTTTGTATCATTCTGTGTTGAAGTACTTGTACACGACGACAACGCCGATTAATTCATATTAGGCCAAGGAAGATTTTTACTCCTATCAGATTTATTACTAATATTCAGCTACTTACCCATTGTAAGGGTGACAACTATTTATTAATTTGTCTAAAAACGTATTCTTATATCTTTGATACTTCAAAAGTATTTTCATGGACACAAAATAGCTTTTTAATGAAAACTCATTCAAACACTTGAGTTTTATCATCATACAATGACATGCTGACCTAAGACCAGTGTTGCCATGACGAAGTCAGAAATAAATATTTGTGGATTTATTTTTACATTTTTTTATCTTTTTAACAGAAAATTTTAAGCCAAATAACAAAATATTAATCCAGATTTGACGTGCTTCTAAATCTCGAACGAAATGAAACATGACGTCATAGAGCTCATTAGTACCACGTTTGTCTAATTTAATTAACTACAGCGAGTTTAACAATTATCAATTGCAATTGTCATAAATTTGATTATGCTTCATATAAATGTACTTTGAGATTGAAACAATTCATACTGCATCTAACCGCATCACAATGTTTTAAATTTAGACAAATTTCAGTTATGACGTCATGTTTCATTTTGTTCGAGGTTTAGCTGCTAATCCAGATATGGATAAAAACACTTGACACCACTACCCAGGGTTAACCGATGTTTCAGGCTCTCTTGCATCTCTAGTGACGCATGCAGTCTTGAGATGGTGTCACAGCTACTAACGACCAGTGGCGCCACTGTCGAAGTTAATTGAGATTGTATTAACACTTTCACCGCAAGAACTGTCCCTAAGCTAAATAAAATCGTCTGGCGTTAGGCAAAATAAAATATTAAAATGCTTAATACGTGATAAACGTGTTATATTAAAGATATATATGTATATTTGAACAGCGTATTCTGATTCAATTTTTTAGTTTTAGGAGAAAATATTAACATTCTAAAATTTCCTTGCGAAGTCCTAGATAACTATGGTGGAGCTTACGGGCTCCGCGAAGCATAGTTTGAAAAACCATGCTTTATGTAAGTTTTAGGTATAACGTAACCTTGCAACAGAAGAAGCTAAAAGTCTTACGTTCGTTCGTTTTTAGCAAGGAACGAAATTTTGAAGTGTACGTATAACAAATTGTCATACATTATTGGTCAATAAGGAGCAAAGTGTTAGAAATGTACATATAACAAATTGTCATACATTATTGGTCAGTAAAGAGTGAAGTGTTAGAAACGTACATATAACAACCTGTCATAAATTACTTAGTTTTCAAGAAGTAACGAACTGTTGGTCGTGCGTATATAGACAGAATGGTTAAGAATTTTTATAACAATAATCAAAAGTATGTTGTCCTTCTATCCGTAACCTAAATGTCTAAGTGTGCATGCCTCAGACTAAGAATGAATCGTTATCACAGTCGAACTACCAAAGAAAACCTCAATTTCTGTTTCCTTGCGATCATTGCACACTTGGCAAAATATCAGTAAATAAGCAAACGCTCGTATCAAATTTATTTGCACAACTGCCATAGCATACATTTACTGTTATAAAAAACCTATAATCCTGAGAATAATAGAAGTAAGTTCCTTTCACTAAAGATAAGCTACGCTTTACATGGCATTGTTAATGTAGTCGTGACTTAACTCACAAAAAGTGTTAAGATATTTCTTTTGGTTCTACATCGAGTAGAGAGGCTGAAACTATATGGAAATTAGGACAAGAAATTGGTTCACGCTTTTCTGACTATTTGGGTTACAGTGGAGACTTTACTGAAATAATGTCTAGTATGCGTTAAAGTGAAAGTGTAAACCTAATTATACGAACATCAGTATATCTTGTCCACATGGATAAATCTTCGAAATTCATTTGTTTAGCACTAAATGAAATTTAAAGAATGAAACCAGTAACACACTTTACTTTCCAGGAGCTGGTCCAAGTCGTAGATAAAAATACCTACGTTGTGATATACATAACACTAAAGTAGAACACCTACGTTATTATTCACCGAACACAAAAGTAGAACACCTACGTTATTATATACAGAACACTAAAGTAGAACACCTACGTTATTATATACACAACATTAAAGTACAACACCTACGTTATTATACAGAACACTAAAGTAGAACAGATACGTTATCATATACAGAACACTAAAGTAGAACACCTACGTTATTATTTACCGAACACAAAAGTAGAACACCTACGTTATTATATACAGAACACTAAAGTAGAACACCTACGTTATCATATACAGAACACTAAAGTAGAACACCTACGTTATTATATACACAACACTAAAGTACAACACCTACGTTATTATACACAGAACACTAAAGTAGAACACCTACGTTATTATATACATAACACTAAAGTAGAACACCTACGTTATTATACAGAACACTAAAGTAGAACAGATACGTTATCATATACAGAACACTAAAGTAGAACACCTACGTTATCATATACAGAACACTAAAGTAGAACACCTACGTTATTATATACACAACACTAAAGTACAACACCTATGTTATTATACACAGAACACTAAAGTAGAACACCTACGTTATTATATACATAACACTAAAGTAGAACACCTACGTTATTATATACAGAACACTAAAGTAGAACACTTGCGTTATTATATACATAACACTAAAATAGAACACCTACATTATTATATTAATGATATATATCACACAGTATTATACTGATAGAACGTTCTGACAAAAAGCATTTTAAAAATTAAATATTCATTTCGGATATCACTTTAAAACTTGTACTATTACTTCTTAAGGCTATATATGTATTAAAATACACAAACAATTTTTATTTTTATTCTTATGCTAGTGTACGACAAAAACCTTCTGTAAAATATTAGATAATGTGAAGGCCATAAGGGGACTGCTATGTTGAATTCTTTCTTCTATATTTTACATAAGCTAAAAATAATCATAATTCTAGAATAAAACGTGTTGTCATTACCCACTGGTGTTCGTTTAGAAAGCTTAAATACAGAAATCACTAGCCAATAAGAGATGAACATCAGATGACTGTAACATGTAGATACTCAATGTTTTGTACACTGTACAATCGGTGCGTTTAGGGAGCTAACTACTATAAAAAACAAACAATATACATAATACTGTATTTTATAAGACAAATTCGTCGAACAATCATTTTAAAAGACACGAACATTTATTTTAAGCGATGGTTTAGACGTAGATGTTTTATTTCAAAAGAATTCCTTTCTACTGATATTTTTTGCGCTTAGTATGGTTGTGTTTTAGTTTATTTGTTTGTAGTGAAACACAGGGCTATATAATGGACTGTGTGTACTCTACCAACCACGGGTATCGAAACCTAATTTTTAGCATTGTAAGTCCACAGACATACCCCTGCCACTGAAGGACATTTGTCTAAGTCTCGTTTTAAACTTGACTATTACTATGCATTATATATAGAGTTACACAGAAAGTCCACTATATAACAATCTCTAGCTAGGGCTTAACACTACATCTCAAACTAATGCGATCAAATAGTAAACAGCGAAAGTAAATTATCATGAACCGCATTAATAAGGTACTATCTTATTATCATTACAATGTATAAAGTTAGCTTCCGCAAGAAATAGTCCTTTGTCAATAGTTCCGCATAAGAAACAAAATAAATAAAAATTTAGCAATTTAAAAACGTGAGTATGGATCATACAAGAAATAAGGAAACAAAACAACGTGAATGTGGATCATACAAGAAGTAAAAAAACAAAACAACGTGAGTATGGATCATACAAGAAATAAGGAAACAAAACAACGTGAGTATGGATCATACAAGAAGTAAGAAAACAAAACAACGTGAGTATGGATCATACAAGAAGTAAGGACACAAAACAACGTGAATATGGATCATACAAGAAGTAAGGACACAAAACAACGTGAGTATGGATCATACAAGAAATTAGGACACAAAACAACGTGAGTATGGATCATACAAAAGTAAGGACACAAAACAACGTGAGTATGGATCATACAAGAAATTAGGACACAAAACAACGTAAATATGGATCATACAAGAAGTAAGAAAACAAAACAACGTGAGTATGGATCATACAAGAAGTAAGGAAACAAAACAACGTGAGTATGGATCATACAAAAAGTAAGGAAACAAAACAACGTGAGTATGGATCATACAAGAAATAAGGAAACAAAACAACGTGAATGTGGATCATACAAGAAGTAAGGAAACAAAACAACATGAATATGGATCATACAAGAAGTAAGGACACAAAACAACGTGAGTATGGATCATACAAGAAATTAGGACACAAAACAACGCGAGTATGGATCATACAAAAAGTAAGGACACAAAACAACGTGAGTATGGATCATACAAGAAATAAGGAAACAAAACAACGTGAATATGGATCATACAAGAAGTAAGGACACAAAACAACGTGAGTATGGATCATACAAGAAGTAAGGACATAAAACAACGTGAATATGGATCATACAAGAAGTAAGGACACAAAACAACGTGAGTATGGATCATACAAGAAATTAGGACACAAAACAACGTGAGTATGGATCATACAAAAGTAAGGAAACAAAACAACGTGAGTATGGATCATACAAGAAATAAGGAAACAAAACAACGTGAGTATGGATCATACAAGAAGTAAGGACATAAAACAACGTGAATATGGATCATACAAGAAGTAAGGACATAAAACAACGTGAGTATGGATCATACAAGAAATTAGGACACAAAACAGGACATATTATGGACATTATTTACTCCATCTACAAATCCCTATGTCGACTCCTGCAAATGTAGTTCTAGATAACAGCATGGAACCATAATAGGGTTTTGTAGCTTGAATGTCTACAGAGTCTCAAGCCTTATTTCCTTATGATCTTCTGTTTGCAGGTTTTTAAATGAACAACTTTTGTGTTTTACTTAATTGTCTTATATGTTATACATCAGAGGCTACGTTTCCAGAAGTAACGATAACATGAAATAAAGAAAGTCTGTCATGTTCTTTTTTATCTCATGTAAACTTTAAGGTCAGTTTACCTTTTGCGAATCTTAATTAATGTACTTCCATATTAACATCTTTCGCATATAACGACTTTAGACAAATTAACAACAATATCTACTGCAGTAGTTCCGCATGCACATTAAATCCTGTTTCACGAAGACGTCAATAAGTTTTTATACGGTACTGCCCTCTACATGAAAATAATCGATTAAAAGTTTAAGCCTTAAAAGTGTTTGGTACGTGTGTGGCTAACGAGTTATTTTTACCTGTGAAGACATATAATAAAAATTGACATTAGAAAAGACGACCACTCAAGCACTAAACAACTAGGACATTTAAAATAAATATACAAAATAAATAAACAACTCTATCAAAAACTGGTGTTACTTTATAATACTAATATTTACTACTTCTACTGTTACCTTTATTGTACTACCTTGTAACTTCTAGTGTTACGTTTATTGTACTCCCTGGTAACTTCTAGTGTTAGGTTTATTGTACTACCTTGTAAATTCTAGTGTTACGTTTATTGTACTACCTGGTAACTTCTAGTGTTAGGTTTATTGTACTACCTCGTAACATCTAGTGTCAGGTTTATTGTACTACCTCGTAACTTCTAGTGTCAGGTTTATTGTGCTACCTCGTAACTTCTAGTGTCAGGTTTATTGTACTACCTGGTAACATCTAGTGTCGGGTTTATTGTACTACCTCGTAACTTTTAGTGTCAGGTTTATTATACTACCTCGTAACTTCTAGTGTTAGGTTTATTGTACTACCTCGTAACTTCTAGTGTTAGGTTTATTGTACTACCTCGTAGCTTTTAGTGTGAGGTTTATTGTACTACCTCGTAACTTCTAGTGTTAGGTTTATTGTACTACCTGGTAACTTCTAGTGTTAGGTTTATTGTACTACCTCGTAACTTCTAGTGTCAGGTTTATTGTAGTACCTTGTCACTTCTATTGTCAGGTTTATTGTATTACCTTGTTATTTCTATTCTGAGGTTTATTGTACTACATTGTCACTTCTACTGTCAGGTGTGTTCTACTACCTTTTTACTTCTACTGTCAGATTTATTGTATTACCTTGTAACTTCTATATTCAAGTTTATTGTACTACTTCGTAACTTCTAGTGTTAGGTTTATTGTACTACCTCGTAACTTCTAGTGTCAGGTTTATTGTACTACCTGGTAACTTCTAGTGTTAGGTTTATTGTACTACCTCGTAACATCTAGTGTCAGGTTTACTGTATTACCTCGTAACATCTAGTGTCAGGTTTACTGTATTACCTCGTAACTTCTAGTGTGAGGTTTATTGTACTACCTCGTAACTTCTAGTGTGAGGTTTATTGTACTACCTCGTAACTTCTAGTGTTAGGTTTATTGTACTACCTGGTAACTTCTAGTGTTAGGTTTATTGTACTACCTCGTAACTTCTAGTGTCAGGTTTATTGTAGTACCTTGTCACTTCTATTTTCAGGTTTATTGTACTACCTTCTCACTTCTACTGTCAGGTTTATTGTATTACCTTGTAACTTCTATATACAAGTTTATTGTATTACTGGTAACTTCTATATTCATGTTTATTGTATTACCTGGTAACTTCTATATTCATGTTTATTGTATTACCTGGTAACTTCTATATTCATGTTTATTGTATTACCTGGTAACTTCTATATTCAGGTATATTGTATTACCTTGTAACTTCCATATTCATGTTTATTGTATTACCTTGCTCCTTATAAATTTAAGTTTCTTACACTATTATATCATATCTGCTTGAAATAAGTAAATATTACCCTCTAAGTACAACGTACAGGATTTGTGTAGTTAATATTAAAAACATAACTTGTAAATTTGCCAAGACATAATAACGTTATCTTCTTGTTGTTAATAATGAGAAAGGTACATTAAAGCTTGAAATCCTTGAAAACATACAAATAGAATTATCTCCTTCCTTGTGTCAAGAATACTTTGTGAAGTGTGCGCATGTGTAAACTCTCACCACTAGTGAAAGAAATAATGTGAAATAACAAGAGTAAATAAATACTCCTGAATATCATTGTTAATAGTGTTCAGTAAACTTATTTAATTAACTAGAGTAAATAATTTATCCTGTGTGTCACTATTAATAATGTTCAGTAAAGATATTAAATTTGCTGGGGTAAATATATTATCCTGTGTGTCACTGTTGATACTGTCCATTAAAGTTATTTAATTGAATGGTGTAAATAATTACTCCTGTGTGTCATTTTTAATAGTGTCAAGTACAGCTATTTAATTAATTAATGTAAATAAACTCCCTTGTGTGTCTGTGTTAATAGTGTCCAGTTAAGTTATTAATTAGCTGGAGTAAATAAATATTCCTGTGTGTCACTGTTAATAGTGTCCAATTAAATTATTACTTAGCTGGAGTAAGTAAATATTCCGGTATGTCACTGTTAATAGTGTCCAGAAACGTTATTTCATTAACTAGTATAAATACTCCTAAATGTCATTGTTTATAGTGTCCTGTAAAGATATTTAATTAGCAAGAGTAAATAATTACGGTCGTATGAACGTGTACTGTTAATAGTGGTGTAAGGTGTGTTGGTTCAGACATAATGGTAACAGATAAGAACAAATACATAAAGAAAACAAAACGGAAACCTAAAAAACAATCTTACAAAAAGAGACATTAATTCCATTAAAAACCTAAAACATGACAAATGCATAAAAATTCTAAAAGCAGATAAAGGACACACTATAATCATAATGAACACAAATGAATACATCCAAAAAATGAATAACATCCTATTAGACACGAACAAATTTAAACCAATACACACAAATCCAACAAAGACACACGAAACGCAACTAAACAAAATACTACTAAAAATGAAAAAAAGCCAACACAATTTCACAAACACTTTATTCCTACCTACGTAAAACCGACTCACGCACACCACAAATATACGGCATCCCCAAACCTCATAAACCAGATTATCTATTACAACCAGTAATGTCCATATATGAATTTTTTAATTACAATCTTGGTTAATACATAGCATGGGCATTCTCCAAATATGTAACATCAGCCAGCTCATTCATCAAAGACTAATAATTTCAGGTCTAATCTAAATCAACTTAATCATAAAGCCTTAATGGCCAGTTTCAATGTTATAACCCTCTTTATAGAAGTTCCAACCAGTGAAGCCTGCAAGATAGCCTTAGAACTCTATATCCGAGACCCTAACCCATCTATAGACATTTCCAGAAACCAATTCCCACAAGCAATTAATACAGCATTACATCCACCACTATATTGGTACAGATATGTAGATGACACGGTTGCGGGATTCAAATCTACAGAACACATACTTAATTTTTCACTCACATTAACTTCACATGTGAACAGGAAGAAAGCAATCAAATATCATTTCTTAACCTCAAAATTACAAGAACCGACACACAATTCAAAACAGAAATCCACTGAAAAATCACCCATACTGGACTATACATTCCTTGGGACTCAGCACATGAAACAAAACAAAAACTCAACATACTAAGAAACCAGATAAATACAGCCATAAAACTATGTTCACCAGATAAAATTAACGATGAATTAGACAAAATAAAACAATACTTCATCAACATCAATAAGTTTCCTCCACAAACCGTACAAAACATTATACACACACACCTAGACAGAAAGCAAAATCAACCAACAAAAGTAAATATATCTCACGAATAAAAAAATCATGAAACCATATACTGCTGTATACCATATATTTCTGACATCAGCAAACAAATAACCAACATTTGGCAAAAACTAGTAACAAAATATGACATTCCAGTTAATACTAAATGTATTCAAAAACCAGGCACAAAACTAAGGTCTATACTATGTAAAAACTACACTGACAAACACCACACCAACATTATTTATAAAATACAATGTGATAACTGTCACGACTTCTATATTGGAGAAAGAAGTAGAAAAATGGAAACCAGATTCAAAGAACATAAAAAGTCACCTTCACACGTTTTCGAACACTGCAAGTCAAATAAACACAACATAACCATAGAAAACACATAAATACTAAATAAAAAAACAAACATAAACAAACGCAAAATTAAAGAAGCCTTACTTATACAACAACTCAATCCCAAAATAAACCAATACAAAGAAACACCTTTATACCTATATTAATAAATATATTCAAACATCTAAGTACGCCCTCTACATTCCTACACTTAGTCACACAACCCCCTTCAAACATGTGGTCAGCTATCAATCAGTTACTTCTTCCTTTTTTTGTGAACCTGACGATGACCGAAGAAGGTCGAAACGTTGTTCGCTTCTCTACATAAAAATATTTCCTCAACCCAAACCAGCCGTTTTTAAAAATATAGTGTCCAGTAAAGCTATCTTATTAGCTAGGGTAAATAAAGTCTCCTTGAATCACTGTTAATAGTATCCAGTAAAATTACTTAATTCAGTAGGGTAAATAATTACTCCTACATGTCATTGTTAATAGTGTTTAGTAAAGCTGTTTAATTAGCTTGGGTAAATAAATTTTCGTGTGTGAAAATAACAATAGTTTCCAGTAAAGCTATATCATTGGATGGGGTAAATAATTTCTTCTGTGTGTCGCTATTAGTAGTGTTGAGTACATTCGTTTAATATACTAGGGTAAATAATTACCCAAGCTGTGTCCAATGAATATATTTATTTCGGAAGGTTAAATAAATTCTTCTGTATTTCGCTGTTAATAGTGTCCAGTAAAGCTATTTGAGAAGCTAAACTAAATAAATTATTTTGTGTGTGACTGTTAATCGTGTCCAATAAAGTTATTTACTTGACTAGGGTTAATAATTTCTCCTCTTTGTTGTTCTCACTTGTGTCCTCTGAAGCTGTTTAATTAGCTAGTGTAAATAAATTGTTTTGTATATCACTGCTAATAGTGTCCAGTAAAGTTATTTAAGTAAATAGGGTAAATATTTACTTCTGTGTGTCATTGTTAATAGTGTGCAGTATAGCTATTGAACAAGCTAGGGTAAATAAATTCGCCTGTGTGTCACTGTTAATAGTATCTAGTAAAGTTATTTCATTAATTAATGTAAATAAACTCCCTTGTATGTCTGTGTTAATAGTGTCCAATTAAGTAATTAATTAGCTAGAGTATATAATTACTCCTGCGTGTCATTGTTACAAGTGTCCAGTAAAGTTACTGAATTAGCTAGTAAAAATAAATACTAATGTGTGTCACTGTTCAGTGACTCTGGTTTCTTAGAAATATATTAAACACTGTTTGACAATCGATTTGTCAAAATAAAGCGTAATAATTGTATTGAACTGTTTTATTTGTTTTTGTGATAAAGTCGGTGTATCATTGTCTCTGACTTTTTACAAGGGAGAAAGGAAACCATCCACGTTAAACGACCTTCTGTTACTTTTATAACGCACCGGGATCCTCCAAGTCGTGAGACCTAATTCCATCACATTTTTCCCTTCTAGCCCGAGGTCCGTTATTATGTGAAGGTTTACTCACGCAGTGAGAGATATACTGCAAGAAACCAGGTTTCGACAGCCATGGTGAGCAGAGCAGAGATATCCCTTTGTGGAGGTTTGTACATAATAAGAAACAAATTACTTCAGTGTATAAATTTTACTCTTGGGCACGAATAGTGCAAATAGCTAGGTACATGACAGCTTTGCGTGAAGCCCGGCATGGCCAAGCGTGTTAAGGCGTTCGACTCGTAATCCGAGGGTTGCGGGTTCAAATCCCGGTTGCCCCAGTATGCTCGCCTTTTCAACCGTGGGGGCGTTATAATGTTACAGTCAATCCCACTATTCGTTGGTAAAAGAGTACCCCAAAAATTGGCGGTTGGCGGTGGGTGGTGATGACTAGCTGCCTTTCCTCTGGTCTTACACAACTAAATTAGGGACAGCTAGCACAGACAGCCCTCGAGTAGCTTTGCGCGAACTTCAAAACAAGCTTTGCGTGAAATTCAATAAATAAACAAAGAGAAACATAAGTAAGGTTTCAAATATGTAACTAACAGCACTAATATTGCTAAAGTAAGAAGTTTTTTTAAGATTAGAAATTACACTAGCCTAAAATAGGTATCTTATAAAACAATAAGTTCAAAACAAATTGTTACTTTGAAATTTTCCAACGCTCTCTACATTTAAAGTAAAGTAGATGTCAAACTCATTAAGTATATTTGATGAGTTATTGAACAAAAAATTTTCATGACGTTTGCCACGCGGTCTTATTAGAAAATGGGAACTTGTGGTTTTCATTTGTCTTTTGTTTAACATTTGCACGGTCAGTCGTAGCTTTAGGCTTAATAAAACGGTGAAAGACTGATATTTTATTTCGTAAACAAAACGAAACTCATCACGACATTTCTTGTTGTTGTTTCGAATTAAGCACAAAACTACACAATGGGCTATCTGTGCTCTGCCCACCACGGGTATCGAAACCCGGATTTTAGCGTGTAAGCTGAGCCACTGGGGGGCACACGACATTTCAAATCATTTCCTCGACGTATTGAGAAGTTTGTCTGGAGCTAGATAGCACTTAACACGCTCGAATCGAAATCCATTAGAAGTTTTGAAATGTTTACATGTTATTACAATAATGTGCAGGCAGCTACTGTTTCATAACAAGAACATGGTAAGTGTCAAACTGGTTTTGGGTTTAAGATTGAAAGCTTTGGTTCAACTGGTTTTGTATGCTTTCAATATAATATATACAGACTGTTTGGTATTTGCACGTGCCAGATTTTATAACTTTACCAACATATGCAAACATATACTAATATTAATGATGACACAAGGGGAAACTGTTGAGTTTAGAAAATTCAATGAAATATGTTTTAAAAAGTCCCAAATTACATGTGTATTCACTGCACTAATTACAGCCCCCGCTAGTTCAGCGGTATGTCTCCGGATTTACAACGCTAAAATCAGGGGTCCGATTCCCCTCGGTGGACTGAGCAGATATCCTGATGTGGCTTTGCTATAAGAAAATCACACTAATTACCTCTATATTCATTTAACTAATTAAATCTGTATTCACTTCACAAGTTACATCTGTATTCACCTCATCGATTACATCTGTATTTACTTCACCAATTACATGTATATTCACTTTACAAATTACATATTTATTGACTTTACTAATTACATCTATATTTACTTCACTGATTACATCTATATTCACTTTACAAGTTACATTTTTTTCACTTAACTACTTACATCTATATTCACTTAACTACTTACATCCATATTCACTTCACTAATTACATCCATATTCACTTCACTAATTACATCTATATTCACTCCACAAATTACATCTATATTCATTTAACTAATTAAATATGTATTCACTCCACTAATTACATCTATATTCACTCCACAAATTACCTCTATATTCATTTAACTAATTAAATCTGTATTCACTTCACAAGTTACATCTGTATTCACCTCATCGATTACATCTGTATTTACTTCACCAATTACATGTATATTCACTTTACAAATTACATATTTATTGACTTTACTAATTACATCTATATTTACTTCACTGATTACATCTATATTCACTTTACAAGTTACATTTTTTTCACTTAACTACTTACATCTATATTCACTTAACTACTTACATCCATATTCACTTCACTAATTACATCCATATTCACTTCACTAATTACATCTATATTCACTCCACAAATTACATCTATATTCATTTAACTAATTAAATCTGTATTCACTTCACTAATTACATCAAAATTCACTTCACAAATTACATCTGTATTCACTTCATAAGTTACATCTATATTCACTTCACAAATTACATCTGTATTCACTTCACAAGTTACATCTGTATTCACTTTACTGATTACATGTGTATTCACTTCACTAATTACATCTATATTCACTTAACTACTTACATCTGTATTCACTTCACCAATTACGTGTATATTCACTTCATTAATTACATTGTTATTCATTTCACTAATTTCCTCTATATTCACTTAACTACTTACATCTGTATTCACTTCACTAATTACATCTATATTCACTTCACCAATTACATCTATATTCACTTCACTAATTACATCTGTATTCACTTCACAAATTACATCTATATTTACTTCATTGATTACATCTGTATTTACATTACTAATTACATTTATATTCACTCCATAAGTTACATCTGTATTCACTGCACAAGTTACATCTATATTCACTTCAATAATTATATCTATATTCACTTTACCAATTACATCTATATTCACTCCACAAATTACATCTATATTCACTTCACCAATTACATCTATATTCACTTCATAAGTTACATCTGTATTCACTTCACTAATTACATCTATATTCACCTCACAAATTACATCTGTATTCATTTCACAAATTACATCTGTATTCACTTCACCAATTATATGTACATTCATTTAACTAATTAAATCTATATTCACTTCACAACTTACATCTGTACTCACTTAACTACTTATATTTATATTCACTTCACTAATTACACCTATATTCACTTCACTGATTACATTTTTATTCACTTCACTGATTATATCTATATTCACTTCACTAAATACATCTGTATTCACTCATCAATTACATCTGTATTAACTTCAATAATTACATGTATAATCACTTCACTAATTACATCTGTATTCACTTCACAAATTACATCTATATTTACTTCATTGATTACATCTGTATTTACATTACTAATTACATTTATATTCACTCCATAAGTTACATCTGTATTCACTTAACTATTTACATCTATAATCACTTCACTAATTACATCTTTATTCACTTAACTAATTATATCTATATTCACTTCATAAGTTTCATCTGTATTCACTTAACTGCTTACATCAAAATTCACTTCACAAATTACATCTGTATTCACTTCATAAGTTACATCTATATTCACTTAACTACTTACATCTGTATTCACTTCACTAATTACACCGATATTTACTTCACTAATTACACCGATATTTACTTCACTAATTACACCTATATTCACTTCACTAATTACACCGATATTCACTTCACTAATTACACCAATATTCACTTCACTGAATGCATCTGTATTTATATCACTAATTACAACTGTATTTACTTCACAACTTACATCTGTGTTCACTTCACTAATGACATCTGTTTTCACTCAACTAATTACACATGCATTCACTTCATTAATTACCTCTGTATAACTTCACTAATTACATCTGTATTCACTTTACTAATTACATCGGCATTCATTTAACTTCAATCTCTTACATCGTTAGTGAAACTTTCTTCAAGTAAAACTGATTTGACATATTATGATCATGTTTCCATAACAACCTGGCTTTGCTAAAATCTACGTTTTTCTGTTTTCACTGAATTTCATTGTGTCCGATGTAAACTACATGGTTATATTTCCACTTCCATTCATTGTTTTATACACACTACATGGTTATTTTTCCACTTCCCTATATTGCTTGATATAAAACACTTTGTTATTTTTCCACTTTCCTTCATTGTTTTATATAAACTATATAGTTATGTTTCCATTTCCCTTCATTGTTTCATATAAACTACATGGTTATGTTTCCACTTCCTTTCATTGTTTCATATAAACTACATGGTTATGTTTCCACTTCCTTTCATTGTTGTATATATCTACTTTATTACGTTTCCACTTTGCTACCTCGTCTTATATAAACTACGTGATTACATTTCCATTTTTCCTTATTGTTTCATATAAACTACATTATTATGTTTCCACTTCGCTACCTTGTCTTATATAAACTATGCAATTACATTTCCACTTCCTTCCCTTGTTTTATATAAAATACATTTTTGTGTTTCCATTTCCCTTTATTGTTTCATATAAACTACATCGTTATATTTCCACTTCCCTTCGTTGTTTTATATTAACTACGTGATTATGTTTCCATTTCCCTTCATTATTTTCTATAAACTACATTGTTATGTTTCCACTTCCCTTCATTGTTTCATATAAACTACATGGTTATGTTTCCACTTCCCTTCATTGTTTCATACATACGACATGGTTATGTTTTCACTTCCTTTCATTGTTGTATATATCTACATTATTATGTTTCCATTTTGCTACCTCGTCTTATATAAACTACGTGATTACATTTCCACTTCCTTCCATTGTTTTATATAAAATACATTTTTGTGTTTCCACTTCCCTTCATTGTTGTATATATCTACATTATTATGTTTCCACTTCGCTACCTTGTGTTATATATACTATGTAATTACATTTCCACTTCCTTCCATTGTTTTATGTAAAATACATTTTTGTGTTTCCACTTCTTTTCGCCGTTTTATATATACTACATTCTTATATGTCCACTTCCCCTCAGTGTTTTATATAAAACAAATTCTTATATTTCCACTCCCCTTCATTGTTTCATGTAAAATGCATTGTTATGTTTTCACTTCCCCTCATTGTTTTACATAAACTACATGGTTATATTTCCACTTCCTTTCATTATTTTATATGAGCTACTTCGTTGAGTTTTAAAATGTACATGTTGGCTGGTTGCCTAGGGGGTTTTCTGAAGTCGTCACGAGCGAACTGTACACAGGAAGTCCAGGTGTTGGAGCAGGTGTACTCCGCAGACAAAACGAACATTCACGTCTGGGTTCTGTCAGTTGAGTGTTGTTTATTTAGGGTAACGGTATGGCCTCACACGACCAGTTTCCTCGTACTTTTGTGGCCAAATACCTCGGGAGACGAGACGCCCGTGGGCTGTGGGGAATCAAGCACACTCGACAACCCGTTGATGACATGGTTGCAGAAGCACGAGCCCTAAAACCAGGGGCTACATTACCTTTTCTGAAATTGCAAGTGTCTGCAGAGGGCGTGACGGTGAGCGAAATGCCTCAGAACACGAACCCTAACTTTGAGGCAGGACTGTTTCCGATCGACTCCATATCGTATGGGGTTCAGGACCTTGTGTATACCCGCGTGTTCGCTATGATATACGTGCGAGACAGCACGAACGTGTTTGAAAATCACCCTTTCGAATGTCATGCCTTCGTATGTGATAGCCGGCAAAACGCGCGTGCTCTTACCCTAGCACTAGCATCGGCCTTCCAGGAGTTCAGTAAAACAGTGAAGCAGCAAGGTTGTGACAGGAAGCCTAGAAAGTTCGCAATTGACCTACGAAGTGCGGAAGAAATCCAAGCGGATCTGGACGGTAGTCCAGCAGACCACTCCGAAGCTTAATCAGCGAATTTTAGTTTCGTCTACGGTCAGTTTCTTGGTTACATGAACCTGTAGAAGTGAAAGAAACTATTCAAGTAAAGTAAGAACGTTAATGAGTTAGTAGATAAACGGTTGAAAGTAACAAGGTTGCATTGCTGGGACTGGTGTTATCCATCTCTGAATGAATGTGCCCTTCAACTTTCTGTCAAATAGCACTACAGTCATCCAATTTTGTGACAGTAGTTTAACTAGACCCTACTGTGTTAAGCTATTACCACTGGATATGGGATATGAAGCTTTTGTCTACCTGATCAGAATCTAGTCTTGACAGACACCAAAACCATGAAGGATAAGATAATACGCGTTAGGTTTATATATAGGAACAATGTAAAACTAACGTGAATAGAACCACTTCTTATTAGCACGTGGCTGTTTTGTATTTGGTTAGAAATCATTAATAAATGTTTACACTTTCAACTAAGAGTATAACAGCTACATTGTTGTCTCTGGAGGACACTGATAACAACATTAGCTACACAAAATAATTAGTGAGTATAATTGTTACATTTCTGTTGTCTATCTATGGCACTGCTAACAATATTAGTTACATAAAGGAATTGGTATAATTCTTTCATTGTTGTCTCTTGAAGACATTGCTTATATGAAAGAATAAGTTAGTAAAAAGGTTACATTGTTGTTGTATGATCATGGCACTGCTAACAATATTAGTTACATAAAGGAATTGGTATAATTCTTTCATTGTTGTCTCTTGAAGACATTGCTTACATGAAAGAATAAGTTAGTAAAAAGGTTACATTGTTGTATGATCATGGCACTGCTAACAATAGTTATTACATAAAGGAATTAGTATAAATGTTACATTGTTGTATGATCGTAGCACTGCTAACAATAGTTATTACATAAAGTAATTACTTAGTATAATTGTTACATTGTTGTCTCTTTATGGTACTGCTAACAATATTAGATAAATGAGTTACTTAGTATAACTCTTAGATTGTGATTGTCTGATTATGGTTCTGCTGACAATATTAGCTACATAAAGAAATTAGTATAATTGTTACATTGTTTTTCTGTGAGGACACTATAACAATATTGGTTACACAAAATAATTAGTGAGTATAACTGTTACATTGTTGTTGTATCTTTATGGCACTGCTAAGAATATTACATAAAAAAGTTAGTATAATTGTTACATTTTTGTCTGATTATGACACTGCTAACAACATTAGTTACATAAAAGAATTAGTGAGTATAATTCTTACATTGTTGTTGTCTCTTTAGGGCACTATTAAGAATATTTGTTACATAAAAGAATTAGAATAATTGTTACACTGTTGTCTCTTGAGGACATTGATAACAAAATTGGTTACATCAAAGAATTATTTTTTTTACAATTGTTACATTGTTTTTGCCTCTTTATGGCACTGCTAACAATATCAGTTACATAAAGGAATAAATTAGCATAATTATTACATTGTTGTTTTATATTTATGGCACTACTAACAGTATTAGTTACATAAAGAAATTAGTTGGTAGAATTGTTACATTGTTGTCTCTTGATGAGATTGATAAAAACATTGGTTATATAAAAATTAGTGAGTATAATTGTTACATTGTTGTTGTCTATTTTTGACAGTGCTAACAATATTAGTAACATAAAGAATTACTTAGTATAATTGTTACCATTGTTGTATCTTGCAGACATTGGTTACATGAAAGAATTAGTTAATATAATTGTTGCATTGTTTTTGCCTGATTATGGCACTGCTGACAATATTAGTTACATAAATTAATTAGTATAATTGTTATATTGTTGTCTCTTGAAGATATTAGTTACATAAAGTAATTAGTTAGTATAATTGTTATATTGTTGTCTCTTGAAGACATTGGTTACATGAAGAAATAGTCAGTATAATTCTTACATTGTTGTCTGATTATGACACTGCTGACAATATTAGTATTAGTTACATAAAGTAATTAGCATGTATAATTGTTATATTGTTGTCTCTTAAGGACATTGGTTACATGAAGGAATTAGTTAGTATAATTCTTATATTCTTGTCTGATTATAGCTCTGCTGACAATATTAATTACATAAAGGAATTAGTACGTATAATTGTTTTTGATATAAACCTGGATGTAAAGTAAGTGGTTTTAGTGTATATATATATAAACTACTGTGCAGTTGGTACTGTTTGATATAAACCTAGGTGTAAAGTAAGTGGTGTGAGTGTATATATAAACCACTGTGAAGTTGGTACTGTTTGATATAAACCTAGGTGTAAAGTAAGTGGTGTGAGTGTCTATATAAACCACTGTGCAGTTGGTACTGTTTGATATAAACCTAGGTGTAAAGTAAGTGGTGTGAGTGTCTATATATAAACCACTGTGCAGTTGGTACTGTTTGATATAAACCTAGGTGTAAAGTAAGTGGTGTGAGTGTATATATAAACCACTGTGCAGTTGGTACTGTTTGATATAAACCTAGGTGTAAAGTAAGTGGTGTGAGTGTATATATATAAACCACTGTGCAGTTGGTACTGTTTGATATAAACCTAGGTGTAAAGTAAGTGGTGTGAGTGTCTATATAAACCACTGTGCAGTTGGTACTGTTTGATATAAACCTAGGTGTAAAGTAAGTGGTGTGAGTGTCTATATAAACCACTGTGCAGTTGGTACTGTTTGATATAAACCTAGGTGTAAAGTAAGTGGTGTGAGTGTATATATAAACCACTGTGCAGTTGGTACTGTTTGATATAAACCTAGGTGTAAAGTAAGTGGTGTGAGTGTCTATATAAACCATTGTGCAGTTGGTACTGTTTGATATAAACCTAGGTGCAAAGTAAGTGGTGTGAGTGTCTATATAAACCACTGTGCAGTTGCTATTGTTTAATACATAGTTATACGTTCATGTAAAGTTTATTGAAGTTGAATTTACCAGTGTGTTTCGTTTTATATAAATGTGCAGTCACAATCTGAAACCTGCTGTGTTACCTGTCAATAGTGATATTTGGATGAAAAAACGTGGCCAGTAGCTGCATGCTTCACAGGACACGTGTCTGTAATAAGGTACATTGTTTCACATCTATATGGGGTCTATCGGATATCCTGTAGGACGAGCTACGAAAAGCTCTTCGTCCCGTAATACGTGAATTGCGACTGAAATGTTATCGTCCTATGATGTTTGTCAGATACAAAGTTTATTGACATGGGAAGGGTAAACTGGTGTAAAAATGGCCCTCCAGCAACAACTTAAAGTAGAACCCTCAGTGGTTTGTGGATACCATGAAAACCGGTCAGTAACAGACAATAGTAAGAAAATAACAATATTTCACTGGAAAATAAGTTTCATTCACATTTTTAAATGTGAAATTTTTCTCAACTTCAACATGAGGTTCTATAAACACCACATTTTATTATAAACAGCAGTTTCAAACTGTGAATATTAAAGTACACTCTATACAAATTGATCTACCATCAATCAGTGATGTCGAGAAACCCACTTGTTCAGAATTGTATATGCAAAAACGGCTCGTTTGGGTTGAGAAAATATTTTAAATAGAAGAGCGAACAACGTTTCGACCTTCTTCGGTCATCGTCAGGTTCACAAAGAAAGAGGTAACTGACCGGAAGCTGACCACATGTTTGGAAGGGGTTGTGTAACTGAGTGTCGCAATGTAGAGGGCGGGGTTAGATGTTTGAATATAATTTTATCTATAATATTAATATAGGTATAATGGCGTTCCTTTATATTGGTTTATTTTGGGTTTAAGTTGTTGTATAAGTAAGGCTTCTTTAATTTTGCGTTTGTTTATGTTTGTTTCTTTATTCAATATTTTAGTGTTTTCTATGGTTATGTTGTGTTTAATTGACTTGCAGTGTTCGAAAACGTGTGAAGATGACTTTTTATGTTCTTTGAATCTGGTTTTCATTTTTCTACTCGTTTCTCCAATATAGAAGTTGTGGCAATTATCACATTGTATTTTATAAATAATGTTGGTGTGGTGTTTGTCAGTGTAGTTCTTACATAGTATAGAACTCAGTTTTGTGCCTGGTTTTTGAATAAATTTAGTATTAACTGGAATGTCATATTTTATTACTAGTTTATGCCAAATGTTGGTTATTTGTTTGCTGATGTCAGGAATATATGGTATACAGCAGTATATGGTTTCATGATTTTTTTATTCGTGAGATATATTTACTTTTGTTGGTTGATTTTGCTTTCGGTCTAGGTGTGTGCGTATAATGTTTTCTACGGTTTGTGGAGGAAACTCATTGATGTTGATGAAGTATTGTTTTATTTTCTATGATTCATTGTTAATTTTATCTGGTGAGCATAGTCTTATGGCTGTGTTTATCTGGTTTCTTAGTATGTTGAGTTTTTGTTTTGTTTCATGTGCTGAGTCCCAAGGAATGTATAGTCCAGTATGGGTGATTTTTCGGTGGATTTCTGTTTTGAATTGTGTGTCAGTTCTTGTAATTTTGAGGTTAAGAAATGATATTTGATTACTTTCTTCCTGTTCACATGTGAAGTTAATGTTGGGATGTATAGAGTTAATGTGATTGAAGATATTAAGTATGTGTTCTGTAGATTTGAATCCCGCAACCGTGTCATCTACATATTTGTACCAGTATAGTGATGGATGTAATGCTGTATTAATTGCTTGTGTTTCAATTTGTGTCATAAAAATATTGGCTAGAACTAGTGATACTGGGTTGCTCATGCTTAGGCCATTTGTTTGTATATAGTTTTGGTTGTTGAACATGAAGTTTGTCTTTATTGTAGTGAATTCTATGAGGGTTGCTAATTGGTTACTGGGAATGTCTATAATTGGGTTAGGGTCTCGGATATAGAGTTCTAAGGCTATCTTGGAGGCTTCTGTTGTTGGAACTTCTGTAAAGAGGGATATAACATCGAAACTGGCCATTAAGGCTTTATGATTAAGTTGATTTAGATTAGACTTGAATTTAAAAGAGTCTTTGATGAATGAGTTGGCTGATGTTACATATTTGGAGAATGCCCATGCTATGTATTTACCAAGATTGTAATTAAACGATTCATATGTTGACATTATTGGTCGTAATGGACAATCTGGTTTATGAGGTTTGGGGATGCCGTATATTTGCGGTGTGCGTGAGTCGGTTTTAGGCAGGTAGGAATAAAGTGTTTGTGAAATTGTGTTGGCTTTTTTCATTTGTAGTAGTAATTTGTTCAGTTGCGTCTCGTGTGTCTTTGTTGGATTTGTGTGTCTTGGTTTAAATTTGTTCGTGTCTGATAGGATGTTATTCATTTTTTGTATATATTCATTCGTGTTCATTATTACTATAGAGTTACCTTTATCTGCTTTTAGAATTTTTATGTTTCTGTCTTGTTTTAGGTTTTTAATGGAATTAATGTCTCTTTTTGTAAGGTTGTTTTTTAGTTTTCTGTTTTGTGAAATTATGTTGATGGTTTTGCAAGTCAAATAAACACAACATAACCATAGAAAACACTAAAATACTAAATAAAGAAACAAACATAAACAAACGCAAAATTAAAGAAGCCTTACTTATACAACAACTTAAACCCAAAATAAACCAATATAAAGGAACGCCATTATACCTATATTAATATTATAGATAAAATTATCTTCAAACATGCAACCCCGCCCTCTACATTGCGACACTCAGTTACACAACTCCTTCCAAACATGTGGTCAGCTTCCGGTCAGTTACCTCTTTCTTTGTGAACCTGACGATGACCGAAGAAGGTCGAAACGTTATTCGCTCTTCTATTTAAAATATTTTCTCAACCAAAACGAGCCGTTTTTGCATATAAAATGATCTACCATCAATGTTAAAGTACACTGTGTAGAAACTGATGTACCATCATTACTAAAGTACACTGTGTACAAACTGATGTACCATCATTACTAAAGTACACTGTGTACAAACTGATGTACCATCATTACTAAAGTACACTATACAAACTGATGTACCATTATTACTAAAGTACACTGTGTACAAAATGATCTACCATCAATGTTAAAGCACACTGTGTACAAACTGATGTACCATCAATGTTAAAGTACACTCTAGAGAGACTTCTGAACCGATTTGTTGGTGATTAACATATCCACTCTCATACTTGTTGTTGGTCAATTTATTCATTTTCCTACTCGTTATGTTGGTAATTAATTCATCCATCTCATATTCGTTATGTTGGTGGTTAATTTATCCCATCTGATACTCGTTATGTAGATGGTTAATGTATCCACTCTGATACTCGTTATGTTAGTGGCTAATATATCCACTCTCATACTCGTTATGTTGATGATTAATTTTTCCAATCATAGTCTTCATGTTAACGGTTAATATATCCACAATTATACTATTTATGTTGGTGGTTAATATATCAACTATCATACTCTTTATGTTGGTGGTTAATATATCCTCTCTCCGACTCTTTATGCTCGTGGCTAATATATGTCTGTCATACGTATTATGTTAGTGGTTAATATATCCACTCTCACAGTCATTATGTTAATGGTTAATATATCCACTCTCATTCTCGTTATATTAATGGTTAATATGCCCATTCTCATATTCGTGATTCTTAAAACACATTTTAATTTTGTTTCAGGTTATTTTGAGCGTGTTACAAAACAGATTTTGTTTCACTTTGATCTCTGGTTCTTAACAACATATCATACTATAATAGAATTCTTGCTTGTATGATACTGGAAAAATATTTTTATTATATGAAGTGCAACCCTCAACTTCGTAAACTTTCTCTTCTGTGTGCATGTAGATTTGCAATAGGGGTCACAATTTGCTGTTTCGCCTCAATTTCTTATCACAAAGAACTTTATTTTTCTTCATACTCAGGGTGAAGCTATGACGTCATGAATACGTCAAAAGAGGATCTGTTGTACTTTCGCCATCTATATAAATATAATTGTACTGTCTGTTGTACGTCCATCGAAATACTTCACAGGTTCTTGAAGAATCTTCACCAAGCTTGGTATGAAGGTTCATTTTGTACATGTGGAGGTACATTGGGATTTTCTATTTGGCATTTTGTGTTTTTGTAAGTGTTTTGGTTTGTTGTTTTTATGAGCACTTCGCCACTCTTCGTAAATCTTCACCAAATTGGCATGAAGGTTTGTTGGGTCCATGAGGAGATATATGCAAATTTATGGTTTCACATTTTGTGTTTTGCTGTTTTATGGGTGTTTTGGTGTTTTAAAAATTATATATAAAGGAAACAACTTGTATTGTTTCAAGATAATATTTCATTTATCATGAATTTACATAACTTACGTCCAGGGAACGGGTACTCCAGCTCGTACACTTAAGAGCATATTAGAAATCTCTTTCGATAGAGACGAACCTGCCATAGACTACATATGGGAATAAAATAACTTCATAAAGTATTCATAATTGACAATCTGGAATCTAGTGTTGTTGTTTTTTCAAACATTGTCTTCAGGGAAATATCCTCTTAGTGAAAAAACATGAATTAATATAGTTTTTTTTCCCTTTAAAAATCACTTCTTACAGAGGTTTAACTTATCCGCTAGGGAAACAACATGAAGGAAAATTGAACTAGATTTTGAACTGCACCCTAACTCTGATAAAAACTTGTTGTATATGTTCTCAAGAAGTGGGTCAGCTTTCTCTGTGTATCATGATTGGTTCTCGGAGCCTTGTGAAAGCTCGCTTTATGTAATTGTTGTTTCTTTAAGGACAATAAAAAATAAATTTGCATACGTTCATTTTTATGTACGTTTTTCTGACAGAGAATGTAACAAGGATAAGTTAACTCATTCAAAATGGTGTGATACCCAAACAATCTGTCCACTGGTACCACTGTCCCATTTTGTTGTTTATACCAAACAATCTGTTCACTGGACCACTCTCCTATTTTGTTAACTATACCCAACAATTTGTGAACTGGTACTGCTGTCCTATTTTGTTAACTATACCCAACAATTTGTGAACTGGTACTGCTGTCCTATTTTGTTACATACACCCAACAATTTGTGAACTGGTACTGCTGTCCTATTTTGTTAACTGTACCCAACAATTTGTGAACTGGTACTGCTGTCCTATTTTGTTACATACACCCAACAATTTGTGAACTGGTACTACTGTCCTATTTTGTTACATAAACCCAACAATTTGTGAACTGGTACTACTGTCCTATTTTGTTACATACACCCAACAATTTGTGAACTGGTACTACTGTCCTATTTTGTTACATACATCCAACAATTTGTGAACTGGTACTGGTGTCCTATTTTGTTAACTGTACCCAACAATTTGTGAACTGGTACTGCTGTCCTATTTTGTTACATACACCCAACAGCCTGTCGAATGTATCATTGTCTTGGTTTGTTACCAATACCCAATAATCTGTTGACTGGTGCCAGTGTCCTGTTTTGTTACATACACCCAACAGCCTGTCGACTGTATCATTGTCCTGTTTTGTTACCAATACCCAACAATCTGTTGACTGGTGCCATTGACATATTTTGCTAACTTTACCCAACAATCTGTCGACTGGTACCCCTACTGGTACCCTTTTGCATTTTATTTAAAAAAAGATTAAGTCCTTTAACCGGAACGCTCCCATTTTACTTTTATTGGAATGGTTTGTTCTTTTAAAAGCAAATGATATATATTTTTAATTTACCTTAAAAGTAAGATATACAGTATTATGTACACCGACAGTCTTTGCAAGTTTGAATATTATAATTTCAAGTTACAAATGCACTAAAAACGAAACGTTGTGTTAACAGATGTGCAAATAGTCTTGAAGATGAACCCTGTATAATTAAACTAATAAACAAACGAAAAGAAAGATCGAAACATTTGAGTTCTAGTAACCTTACTTCTTTCTGTCCTCTGTTAGCAGAATTGTTATGAAATAGAAAAGGTTTTAAAGAGATATTAATATTACGTTTAAGCCACAATGCATCTGGCCCGTATGTTTACTATAATTTGTTACACTTAATTGCATCACACTTCAGTATACGTATTACAATAATTGATAAGAACTCAGCTGCTGACGAAAGTGTTGAATATAAAGCAACCATCTTTTTCTCAGAGATTTCTCACAACAATCTTCAACATGCAGAAAATAGATGACGCCTGGGCGTCTTCGTGGCGTCAGAAAGTAGTGTCGTAGAAATAAATGTAGCGTGCAGTTCTATAAATACATCGGCAACTATGTAGCGAGTAATGTCGGTATTTACCCAAACTCTACGGTCTCGGGTCGTGTAGAAGTTTAAATAACCCTAAGAGAGAGAGTTAGGAATACTGAAAACAACAGAACCAAATGGTACCTCAGAGAAAATATCAACATTACGACAGTACCAATCAAATAATCGTGTTTAGCAAGTCTTAACGTGAAATGCAAAGTCTGTTTTAACGACTGAGTGGCACATATATTGTCGACAGTTTGGGAAAATGATAAACGCCTGCTTTTGATTGTCAATCATAGTGACTTTTCACATTTGTTTCGACCGGAAATACCTAACGTTTTGTTAGGAAATTAAAAAATACCACATACTTTAATGAGCCGAATATACGTAAAAGTACCCCATACGAGAATAAATATATACAGGAGTTTTATTTTCCATTTATTTTACTGCCTTTCTGTATTTTTAAGTGTGATATATAACTACAAACCACACAAGTTTACCCAATATTAGGAACATCATAACAACTCTAAAATACATCGCAAAATGTGTGATTATGTTTGTCCTCACACGCAGTAGACAAATATCAAGAGGACGACAACACACTCTGAAGGTCACTCAGGTACAATGGGGTCAAAAAGTAGGTGATAAGGGTCGCTGAACTCTCCCCATCATCTGACTGTGTTCGTGGTTCCACTCTGGTGCATATGTTTGAAAGTGTGTTCATACCTCCAACTAGAGGGGCCAAGACTAAGGCATGTTCTTGGGTACCCCGGATGGACATCCTAACGTTTTGTTTTTCTGGATACGAACGCCCTATAGTTGCCAACCCTACTGTTTTAATACACTTGAACACTAACCCTAACAATACGAATGTTTCACTAATTTTAACAATGTGAATGTGTATACTTACTGAAGTGAACAAACAGAACAAAGCTAAATAAAAACTTGGTAGCTTTTAATCTTTCTATTAACAGAAGTCCACCGTTGGGTCAACGGTAAAATCTGGGGCTCGATTTTCACGGTGGACACGGAAAACAGTCCAGTGTGAATACTCTAAAATAAACACACACCCTTACTGGTAATCAAAATAATATACGCAGATATATAATTTTACGAGTTTTCTTGTGCGTGATCGTCATAAGTTATCCAGTTACGGGACACCTGGACAAATCCCTCAAACCGAGACATTGGTAAGCCTAAATATATGAAATTGCGTCATCGCGTTTGTTAACTTGCATTCAAAATTTTAATGAATGAGTATATTATCTATTTATTTCTATAAATTTGGCATCAAATTGTAGATTACAATTCAAAAACTGGATCACACAGTTAAATATTATAAAAACTTAAATATTGGTTTTCATGTGTCACATGGTACTTTAAACGAAGTACGAGTTCAGATTGGATGTCTACAGCTTCGAAAGAAATAGGGACTCAAATTTTCGATATTGGCAACCTAGAATTTAAAATAAAAATATCATATATTTTCTGTTTGCTGTTTACTTAATCAAACAAAGTGGCCCCACCAACTTCTTTCCATTTTTGGAAACACTTTCTTACGTTCATCTACTACTGTCTATGACATGTGAATAACCAATCGAAAGCTCAAAATGTCGTCCGAGTGGCTTTCTCAGTCAACTTGAACAATTAAGACGTCAGTCTTGTTCTTTGATACAAGATTTGTAGCTGGTCAGGTAACGCTATAGTGATCGAAATTTCATATCTGTTTAGACCCAAATACAACTTAGTTACTGAACTTGATAAATTATAGTAAAATTCCATGCTATTGAAATAGTGATTTATGGATTATTTCAAATGTATATATAAAACATGGGCAAAATCTAACAAGGCTTAGCAACCTACTGGAAGCAACAAACGAGTACAAAGATCGTAATCAGAAGGGGTAATTGTTTGCTAAGCTTCTTTATTTACTCATCCATGTTTTAAGTTTGGTTTGGTTTTTGGGATTTCGCGCAAAGCTACACGAGGGCTATCTACGCCTAATTTAGCAGTGTAAGACGAAAGGGAAGGTAGCTGGTCATCACCACCCACCGCCAACTCTTGGGCTACTCTTTTACCAACGAATAGTGGGATTGACCATAAAATTATAATGCCCCACTACTGAAAGGGCGAGCATGTTTGGTGTAACGGGGGTTCGAACCTGCGACCCTCGGATTATGAGTCGAGTGCCTTAACCACCTCTCCATGTTTTAAGACAAATAAATTCAAGAAATTATTTGTAAATAGAAATAATGTATATATATACATATTATGTATAAAGTTGAAATGTGACTATATTACCAAATACTAGTCCACTAAAGCGCAGCCAAGACAGGTAATTTTGTGAAGGTCAATTTTAAAAAGAACAACGTATGTTAGCTGTCCATGCGTTTTTGCGTGCTGGCTCACATGCAAACCCAATATTTCTATTGGCTAATTGTACAGCAGTACTCTTATGTTCAAAAATGAATGACGTTTAACATACATTGTTCTGTGCGAATACAAAACTACGACATTTATAACACTAAGTCTAAAGACAATTACTTCAATAAGATAAACATACCACCAAGAACAAGTGTTAGTATTTACGTATCCATGGCTTATAAAGAACACAAATACCATTACAAATTAGTACAAATTCCAAAATGCCCTAAAAAATTTAAAATACGCTTCGTTATGCAAAATATAATTTAATTAAATGAGAGAAAGACAAGAAAGCAAAAACTGAAAGTGAACTAAAACAGAAAAACAACTCTTTCAACAGATGTAGGACGAGAACATAACTCAATGCTCCAGTTTCACGATACCTGTATTTGCAATGAATAAGGTGTGGCCATTAGCACAATGACAGAGGTGTGGTCAAGAAATTCAGAAATTACCAGATACAACAAATTTCACTATACACTCATTTATGTTTTCAGAAATGTTTTGAAAATATGTTTATGATGTAATTATAAAAATATCCCAAATGTCGTTGGTATCTATGTCCACTAAAAACGTTAAGATTACATAATCTTGTTTGATAAGATTTACACTAAACTGTAACTTCTCATATAATAACCAAACAAGGGTTAACAAAGGCTCCTTACTAGCTTTGTGTCAGTATTAATCTAACAAGGGTACGTCATTGGTTTTGTGTTAGTATTAAGTTCACAACAATGAAAGGATCACGTGTACACAAGTGGTCAGTTTGGTTTGAATGTGAATTCGAGGTTTCGTGATTTTCGGCTCGTTTCTTCAGAAACGTGTTACAAACAGTGCACAACAGTAACATTCGAATTCCAGTTTTCGGTCAGACAAGAGCTGGTGGGTATTGTTGACTGTTTTCACTTGCGTAGTTTCGCCCCTTATATTAATTAGTTCTACACGAATGAAATAAAACTGCAACAACAGTATCATACAATAACTAAGCAAGGTTAACAAACATATAAACAAACAACTGCGTATCATGGCTAGGCCTCATCGTGACAACGTAATTAACAAACGTATAAATAGTGATTTATGATAACTAAGCCTAATCGTGACAACGTAATACAATTGTTCACAACCGAAACATTACCTCTGTTTCTCATACGAGGATATTCTCTTTTCGTCATGCAATCGTGATGTTAAACTTTCTTTTCAACATAAAGTAAAAAAAGCTATATTTTAAACTTGTAGAAATTCGACTTAATTATCGTAACAAAATATCATTACAATGTTATAGTTTTCCTTGTTCTGTAAACGTAAAATAGATGATGAAAACAATAGGTCTTCGACACCATTTATTTGAAATTCGTTCGAGGTCATATCACCACATCACCAATCCACGCTACAACTATCTATCTAATCATAGTTACTAAGGTAAAGGTTACCACACAGTCATTTTCCTTCTTACAGAACTTGGCATGACCCCACTCGTGTTACGTTTCCTTGTAGTGACAATATAAAAGGTGTGTACTTAATCTCCTAAATCTTCAAGTAGTTTTATTTTTGAAAGAGATAAGCCTTAATTACCTAACTGACTATAATGCTGAAATTCAGTCTTCTAAAATTACTGGGCTGACAAAACTAGTAACACAACTACCCACTGTTCCAAGCGTGACACATCTAGTAACACAAATATACAATGTTCCAGGAATGACACATCTAGTAACACAAATATACAATGTTCCAGGAATGACACATCTAGCAACAACCAATTCACTGTTCCAAGAGTGACACAACTATGAACTGTTCTAAAAGTATCATAACTACTCATAAAACTATTCACTGTTCCAGGAGTGACGTAACTATAATTACAACTATCCATTGTTCCAGGAGTGACGTAACTATAATTACAACTATACACTGTTCCAGGAGTGACGTAACTATAATTACAACTATCCACTATTCCAGGAGAGACATAAATATTAACCCAACTACCTATTGTTCCAGGAGTAATATTATTAGTAACACAACTACCCAATGTTCCACAAGTGACATAACTAGTAACAATACTACCCACTCTTCAAGGAGTGACACAACTGGGAACAAGACTATCCACTGTTCAAGGAGTAACATAACTACCCAATGTTCTACAAGGGACATATCTAGTAACAAAACTATCCACTCTTCAAGGAGTGACACAACTGGGAACAAAACTATCCATTGTTCAAAGAGTAACATAACTAGTAGCACAACTATACACAGATTAAGGAATGACAAAACTAGTAATACAACTATCCACAGTCCCAGGAATAACATAACTAGTAATACAGTTATCCACTGTTCCAGGAGTAACATAACTAGTAATACAACTATCCACTGTTCCTACTAGTGACATAACTAGTAATACAACTATTCACTGCTCTAGGAGTGACATAACTATCAACTTTTCCAGGAGTAACATAACTAATATTACAACTATTCATTCTTCCAAGAATAACTTATCTAATAATACAAGTATCAACTCTTCCAGAAGTGACATAACTAGTAATAACACTATCCACTGTTATGTAAATGTTTTGTAAAGGACAACATGTCGTGTTGTGTTTCAATTTTCATTTCTATTATTTCCATTTCCATATTTATATTATTGTTTCAAAGCTTAAACCAATAAAATATGTTGTTATTCATTTAAAATAACATTTAGAAATTTCTAGAATTAGGTAGATCAAATATATGACTATAAACGGAAATGTATGGCGGCCTAGTGTCTAGACGTTGAGTCTCGTGCAAGAACAGTCATACGCGGATTGCTCTGGAGTTCTGTAGAAGTTACGCGATTGTTCGAGAAGAGGCCTACTAATATATGAACAAACGGAGACGCGAGAAATAGGAAGAGTCATTAGTTTTTATTCGAAGAAAAGAAGAGTCAGTCATTCGTTTGAGAAAGTTTAAGTGTTTGCTGTGAATTTATTCAACTTGGATTTGTGACCAGAGCTAGATCTACAGAAACTGTGATTTTGTTTCGTCAATCTTTGAGATTCATTTGAATTACTGGTTGTGCTGAGAGTCAACACGTAAAGAACAGTTTAGGGGAGACCGAAGCGGAAACGAGAAGTTGAAACATTCATCGAAAACACCGTAAAAAGAACTTCGTCATTCTCCATTCAAACTTCGGAATTTCTTCGTGGGACCAAATTCACACCCTAGACTGGAATTTTGGATTTCTAATCTGGACTTTTGGACTTTCATTTTAGATCATATTATTAGATACAGGCCAGTACCATTTTGTATTGTAATTAATTTTGAAGGTTTAAACTGAATATCTGTCATTATTGTTATCTGTTAGCTGTTAGCTGTGTCTTTCTGTTGCGTTTAGTCTACGAAAAACATAAAACATAAAAAAAACGTAACAGAAAATTGGGGGCTCGTCCGGGATATCTGAACAAACAATTTAATTCTAAAATTAGATTTATATTTTATATAGATAGACAACTTATATATTCAAAATGGCATTCCAACTTGAAAATTTTATAGACAAATTTAATCAGAATCCCTCTTTCGAATTGATCAATGAATTAAAAAAATCTGAATTGCTTGATGTTGGAAACATTTTAATTTGGAAGTGAAGCAAGCAATGAAGAAAGCAGATATCAAACTAATTGTTGTTGAACATTTGGTCAGCCAAAAAGTTGCACAACAATTGCCTGCCGCTCATTTTGACCCAGATTTCGAATTAAAAAGAATGGAAATGGAAATGAAATTTCGTTTAGAAATTGAAAGCAAACGTATTGAGGCAGAACTGGAAAACAAACGCCTTGATGCCGAAATACAAATAGAACGCATTAAAGCTGATAAAGAAATCAGTATGAGAAAGGCACAGACAGAAGAAAAGGCTGTCCAAATGCGGTTGGATAATTTTGATGCTTCCAAACAAATTCGTTTAGTACCTCCATTCAATGAAAAAGCTGTAGAAAAATATTTTCAGCAATTTGAAAAATTGGCCCTTAGGCTAAAATGGCCTACCGAATATTGGACAGTATTACTTCAGAGTGTTCTCAAGGGTAAAGCTCAGGAAGTATTTTCCAAACTCACGGCCGAGCAAAGTTATGATTACGAGCACGTCAAAAAATGCATTTTGAATGCTTATGAATTGGTGCCAGAGGCATACAGACAAAAATTGCGTGGTTACAAAAAGTTTGACAGCCAAACTTATGTCGAATTTGCTCGTGAAAAAGAAACTCTATTCGACAGGTGGTGTGATTCCAAAGAAATCAAAGATGATCACACAAAACTCAGAGAACTCATGTTAGTTGAAGAATTTAAAAGATGTATTCCTGTAGAGCGCAAAACCTACATTGATGAACAAAAGCTTCCAAAATTCATGATGCTGCTGTCTTGGCAGACGAGTATGCTTTGCCTCACAAAAATTTCTCGTACAAAAGCAAAACAAATCACAAAGCAAAGAAACCCAATGACTCATTCAAACATTATGCAAAAGTCGACAAAGACAAAAAAGAGAAAACTTCTGATTCTCAAACAAAGACTTCATTTTATTCTCAAAGCTCGTCATCTACCAAAAACGTGTTATTCCCATCCAAAACATGTGCTTATTGTAAGAAACCTGGCCATCTAATTTCTGAGTGCTATAAGCTCAAAAACAAGCCATCACCCCATAGTTTCATTTTACCCTCGTTGGAAACATCAATGGTTCCCAATGATTTTGACCCTGTCCAGTCCACTGTGGATTCCAAGTCCAATATTCTTGATGTACCTGAAGATCTTGTTGAGGACAAATTTAAGCCTTTCATGACTGAAGGTTTTGTTTCTTTTGTTGGTGATTCACATCTACAACCAATTAAAATCCTACGGGATACTGGAGCTTTTCAGAGTTTGATTTTGGAAAGTGTACTTCCATTTTCTGAAAAGTCATCCGTTGGGGCCAATGTGCTCATTTCTGGTGTAGAAGGTGGCGTCGTTTCTATTCCTCTTCATAGAGTAGATTTACATTCGGACTTAGTTTCAGGCCCAGTGACTGTGGGTATTAAAGCTTCATTGCCTGTTGAAGGTTTGTCTATGCTTTTGGGGAATGATTTGGCTGGTAGTAACGTGGTACCAGAGGTTCGTGTTGTTGAAGCACCTGTTGTTAGTCCCAGTACAGAGCAACTCGTTGAAGAGTTTCCTTATGTTTTCCCCGCCTGTGCTGTTACTCGTTCTCAAACACGTTCTCAGGAGTCCAAAAAAGATTTCTCTTTATCTGATACGTTCATGTCTCGCATCGATGATATTTCTGACTCGACTTTAAGTTCTACTTATGACTCCAAGTCTTTTTTCAACTCTTTTCATCGAAACAAACTTGTTGAGGAACAGGACAATGATCCTGAAACTCGTTCTCTTCTACAACTGGCCGTTGATGAAAATGAAATAGGAACTGTCCCTATTTGTTACTACCAGAAGTCAGGTGCGTTAATGAGAAAATACAGACCTCCTGACGTTGCTGCTGATGAAGAGTGGAATGTTATTCATCAAATCGTCATTCCAAAATGCTATCGGAATGATATTCTTAGTTTTGCTCATGATCATGTGTTGTCAGGACACTTAGGTGTAAGAAAGACCCTAGATCGTATCCGACGACATTTCTATTGGCCAAAGATGCGCCAAGATGTTGTTGACTATTGTAAGACATGCCATTCTTCTCAAATGACTGGAAAATCAAATCAGGGGATTTCCAAAGCACCACTGCAACCTATTCCTGCCTTTGAAGAACCGTTCTCAAGTCTCATTATCGACTGTGTTGGCCCAATGCCAAAAAGCAAAGCAGGAAATGAATACCTCTTGACAATCATGTGTGCTTCTACACGTTTCCCTGAGGCTATCCCTTTGAGAAAAATCACTGCTCCCAACATTGTCAAGACTCTTATCAAATTCTTTACCATGTTCGGGATTCCAAAAGTTGTGCAATCAGATCAAGGCTCAAATTTTATGTACAAGCTATTTCAACAAGCCATGCATGAACTAAACATCCATCAAATTTCATCCAGTGCCTACCATCCTGAGTCACAAGGTGTCCATGGGCGTTTCCACCAAATTACTGCCACGAACGCTCAAAGAACTGGGATGAGGGTGTTCCATTGTTATTGTTTGAAGTTCGTGAGGTTATTTCAGAATTTATTGGATTTAACCCTTTTGAGTTGGTTTAAAAAAACAAAAAAGTTTTCACAAGTTCAATTTTTTTTTTTACTTTTAAGGGGGAGAGTGTTATGTAAATGTCATGTAAATGTTTTGTAAAGGACAACATGTCGTGTTGTGTTTCAATTTTCATTTCTATTATTTACATTTCCATATTGATATTATTGTTTCAAAGCTTAAACCAATAAAATATGTTGTTATTCATTTAAAATAACATTTAGAAATTTCTAGAATTAGGTAGATCAAATATATGACTATAAACGGAAATGTATGGCGGCCTAGTGTCTAGACGTTGAGTCTCGTGCAAGAACGGTCATACGCGGATTGCTCTGGAGTTCTGTAGAAGTTACGCGATTGTTCGAGAAGAGGCCTACTAATATATGAACAAACGGAGACGCGAGAAATAGGAAGAGTCATTAGTTTTTATTCGAAGAAAAGAAGAGTCAGTCATTCGTTTGAGAAAGTTTAAGTGTTTGCTGTGAGTTTATTCAACTTGGATTTGTGACCAGAGCTAGATCTACAGAAGCTGTGATTTTGTTTCGTCAATCTTTGCGATTCATTTGAATTACTGGTTATGCTGAGAGTCAACACGTACAGGACCGTTTAGGGGAGACCGAAGCGGAAAACGAGAAGTTGAAACATTCATCGAAAACACCGTAAAAAGAACTTCGTCATTCTCCATTCAAACTTCGGAATTTCTTCGTGGGACCAAATTCACACCCTAGACTGGAATTTTGGATTTCTAATCTGGACTTTTGGACTTTCATTTTAGATCATATTATTAGATACAGGCCAGTACCATTTTGTATTGTAATTAATTTTGAAGGTTTAAACTGAATATCTGTCATTATTGTTATGTAATTTATGTAAAATCTGTTACATATATAATAGTTTAGTGTAATAAATTATACAAGCTGTTATCTGTGTCTTTCTGTTGCGTTTAGTCTACGAAAAACATAAAACATAAAAAAAACGTAACACCACTTATCCAGTTGTAACACAACTATCCAGTGTTCTAGTAATGACATAACTCGTAATACAACTATCCTGTGTTCTGGGAGTGACTTAACTAGCAACACAACTATCCACTGTTCTGGCAGAGACATTTATAGTAATTCAACTATACACTGTTCCAGTTGTGACATACATAATGTTACGTACACTTCTGGAAAACACAGGATTGCTATCATAATATGTAAACAGTAGAAATTTTTTTACGTTCTGTGGTACTAACAACACAAGGTGTCTTTCATAATATTTTAACATTAGAGAAATGTTACATTCACTGATAGTAACAACACAACATTTGTATCATAGTATATCAACATCAGACTAATATATGTTAACTACTAATAAAAACACAATTTCTAAATCGTAGCATACCAACATTAGTCAGATATTACGTTCACTATTTCTAAAAATACGAGTTCTGTTCCGTAGTATATAACGTTAGACAAATATTACGTTCAGTACTGCTATCAACACAGGTTATCTATCATAATCTATCAACATGAGAGAAATGTGACATTCACTACTCTTAACAAAACAGATAAATATCAGACAAATGTTACGTTTACTATTGTTAACAATACATTCTCTCGTAATATATCAGTATTAGAGAAATGTTACATTAACTGTAGCTAACAACAAAGATTAGTTATCATAATATATGAACATTAGACATGTGTTACGATTACGAGTGTTAACAACAAATATTATCAATCATAATGTATGAACATTAGAAAAATGTTACCTTCACTACTGCTAACAACTCGAGTTCTGTAACGTCGTATATCAACATTGAGCAAATGTTACGTTCACTATAGGTAACAACACAGGTTATCTGTAATAATATTTCAACCAAAGAGAAGTGTGATGTTAACTACTGCTTACAACACAGGTTATCTAAATTAGTATATCAACAGCAGGCAAATGTTACGTTAACTGCTGCTAACAATGCAAGTTCTTTATCATAGGATATAAACACTGAAAAATGTTTTGTTCATTGCAGTAGACATATTATTCGATAGATGACGCAACCTATGACGCTAATATTTACGAAACAAAATACAGTGTTCCCTCGTGTATCACGGTAGATGCGTTCCAAACCCCCCCGCGAAAGGAGATTTTCCCCGAAATGGGATCGCCGATTTTTACGTATATATTTATGTGCATTTAGACTTTTAAAACCCTCCCTGTAAAACTATTTAACCCTCCCATTACAATACTGTTCATTATTGCTGAAATAATAAGAACAATTATTAAGATATTAAGCCTTAAAATTAAAAATTACATATCTTCAGCAGGTGGTGTCTTTTCGGGGGACACCACTTCCTCTTCTATGGAAGGTGATTCGGCAATTTCTTCGTCGGTCGTTACAACTTCAGGAACAGTACTTGCCACCGGTACCCTTTCTTTCTTGCTCGGCTGGAAAAACATTGTTATTGGCAGTTGTTTTCTCTGCCTCTTTAGCCTATCGAAAATCATTTGATAAGGAGTCATCAGTTCTTCTATTTTATTGCAAAATTGTACTGATCGAACCATATCGTTGTCCCATTCCTGTGAGCACTCCTTCACTTCGTTAATTAGTTTATTAGTTTACCTAACCGCTCTAACGACCATCCACTTTGCTCGATTGTTTCCTTGGCTTCTTTCGGTGTTTCCTCTTCGTCGTCTTCCTCGGCAGCAGACTTCGTCAATGCTTCTAAGTCTTGATCGGCGAGTGGTTCGGATTCTAAGTCAATCAGTTCATCTACGTCTTCCTTCGTCATATCGGCAAATCCTTCACCTTTGATTAACGAAGCTAATTGCACAGCTTTTTGAACAGCCGAGTGTTGGATTTCTTCAGGCGTGAATCCCTTGTCGTCGTGTACAACCTCAGGCCACAACTTCTTCCAGCTTGCATTAACGGTGCAGGGCTTCATCTCTTGCAATGCCTTATGAACATTTTGAAGACATCTAGCACTGGTGAAAGAAAATCAAAATGGGTAGCTGTCATTGGCCGTCTTTCATTTCTGCACCAATCATAGCCCGTCTTGCACATTGCTACGCCATGAAGCTGATCTTGCGTAGCCTTTGCAGACGCACAATGCGTACAGCAATAGCCTTTCCAGTTGGTTCTGTTTCCATTTTTACGCTGTTATAAACTCAAATATATGTTTATATTTCAAAATATACCTGTTTTTTTTCTTTACACTATTAATTATATTTATTTTTAATATTTTAATGGTATTTAATGCTATATTTTAGATTTAATGTTTATTATTATATATATATATATGGGGGGGGGGTCGGCCGAGCCCGCGAAGTGGCGAGGGAACACTGTACTGCTATATTTCAACTTATCAACTGCGATAGTCAATTTGTTCTTCGAAATACATTTATAAAGTTTAGAGTGTCACATAATCCGAAATGCAAACCTTTTACATTTTCATCATCTTTATGTCGGATTCTCGTGTTTTTTTAATGTTAGAAGATCACCGTAAACTTGCAAGGCTCTCATGAACTAGGTCAATGTTGTGGTGCTTGGCCTTCATTCTGCATGTGGAGCAACCAATGGATGCCGTTTGTTTATAACTCAAGGTAGGAGAGACGAAACGCCCTTTTAAAATAAGAGAATGTTGCGTGTAACAGGACAAACACTTGAAACTCTCTTCCAGCAAGAGCGAAATATATCCAGGTCTAAAATCACCCAAAGAAGAGATTCGCCAGCCGAGACGTGCATTGGAAGAACTTTTAAACATTTTATCGATTTTTAATGTTTTTCTCTTGTACTCAGTTTACTTACATAACTGAATACGTCCAAATGGAGCTAGTGTCTTTACTTGGCTAATATATGCCCAGGCCGGTATGATATGATTAAGTGTATTAATGTGTGCAGTTATCCCTAATATCGTTACATGTCTAATGTGTTCAGTTATCCCTAATATCGTTACATGTCTAATGTGTTCAGTTAGGCCTAATATCGTTACATGTCTAATGTGTTCAGTTAGGCCTAATATCGTTACATATCAAATGTGTCAAAGTTGGGCTATTATGTTACACGGCTTGCTAGTTTCAGATAAATTGAAACTATTCTTCTGCTTGATCAGTTTTATATAGCGTACAAGTTATTACATTATATTAATTAATGTAACTTCGTCAAGCAGGAATGTGTCATTAGCACCTCATGTCGTGTCCTATTGGAAAAGTGTTTTTTTTTTTATTCTTTAAAACTACTTTAATATCTTAATAATCTGTTCCAAAGTAAAATTTCACAATACCTGAAAGACAGGTTATCTAGTAAGACGTTTATTGGCTTGTTCTTTTACAGTTTAGTAATTAACAACAAACGAACACATTTTATTTCTTGTTTGAGTTTAACTACAACATTTAACAAAGTCATGCGTACTGGTTCATCCGATTATTTAAGACACGATATTTTCAAAACCAATTCTGAACTGAAAGATATAAATAAGATAGAGGCAATGAACCAAGCAACAATCTCGTTGTTTAAAAATATATAAACTCCAGAAAGGAAAAATAAAAAAAGTGTTAAGACTAGACTAGAATAGTTATTAGAATGAAGTATAATTTTAAAAACCAACCTTGGTAATGAAGAATGGTATTCTTATTTACATTATAATGTTTAATTAATTGTGTACTTTGTTGATATCGACATTTTAAATCCAATATTATCTTCTTAATTTCATTCAGCTTAAGCCACAATATCATGAAATTATACCATTACAGAGATCGCTAATGTGTAGAAAAATTCCGGGTTGATTACTAGCTCGCCCCGCACCAATCCGACGTTCGCGGTAATCTATGGAATACCAAGACACTTTATCTTTCCAAGGTTGTTGAAATTCATTCTACGGAATAAACCAAACATATCCATCGAAGCATCCAAGATGAGTTTACTACGCAGAGGAGTGATTCTTGTCTAACCCCTTTCAATCGACCACTTTCACCACCTCTGTTTTCCATGGAACTCATTTCTACTAGTGACATGTCAACAACCAAAAAGTAATACATAAAACCAGTAGACAGAGCTACAGCTGAAACAAGGCAGGAAAGGAACCAGAATACGGAGTTCCAACTGAAATAAAGTATTGAAGGAACCAGAATAAGGAGTTACAACTAAAACAAAAAGTATTGAAGGAACCAGAATAAGGAGTTACAACTAAAACAAAAAGTATTGAAGGAACCAGAAGACAGAGCTTCAGCTGAAACGAAGTTGGAAAGCTGTTGAGACTGGGCCACTGACAACAGGTAACTCAGCAGACTATGATATAAGTGAAGAATAATTCGGTGCATATTTTTAGTGTTTCTTGTGATCTTGATAAATTCTACATTAATTTTTCTTTATAAAGGAGATTACTTAGAATAAAATGAAACCACTGTGAAGTCTGGTGGTAAGAATGAATTCTAGAACAAAATATCTTAATTTTACAACACAATGCAAAACATAGCCAAGAGTAATCTAAAAGTTGAATTTGAAATAAACCAAATAGTAAACGGCAAGTGGGTCTAGACAGAGTGGCACGGCTTGGTGGTTCAGGCACTTGACTCGTAATCTGAGGGTCACGGTTTCAAATCCCTGTCACACAAACTAAAGTATAACAGGTGACTTATAATGCTACAACGAATAGTTACAACAAGTTTTAGTAAGAAAGACCTTGAAGTCAAAGGTTTATGAGGTATGAGTGGTCGTTTATGAATTTTGTGAAAAGCTATACGAGAGCTATCTGCGCTAGCAGTCCCACATTTGGTAGGCTACAGGGAAAGCAGCTATTTATCACTACCCAACGTCAATTCTTAAGTTAGTGTTTTAACAACGAATAGTGGAATTGACTGTCACATTATAATGTCCCCACTGCAGAGAGATTAAGCATGTTTGGTGTGAGCGGGATTCGAACCTGCGCCCCTACACACGTGGCCATGTCGGGTCATTTAGATATCTAGTAGCAAGGCAGGTTTCATAATTCTGTATGTTGTTCTGATGTAAAAGTACCTACATCCAGGAGCGTAGATCTTGGGGGGATGGGGGATACATACCCCTTCATTTTAGGTGGGGGTATGGCGCATAAAATCATTCCCCACTACAGTTTGGTCTGTTGAATTGTTTTATTGCATCACAGACCTACAAATGGTGTGTTTATATTTGTGATTCTCGTCTTCTTACCAATCGAATTACATAATTAGGCCTAGATGTAGGCTTTTTCAGTTGCAAAAATGTACATCTGTAATATAAGCGTATTTCGATCTAAGTGATAGTTCGTAAGTATCAGTCAGTAGGCCTAAGTATACATGCAAGGCTTACAAGCACTGTCATAAAATCTACCAACGTCTTGTACGTAGAGTAAGATTAAGTAAAATTTTCATCACAACAGATTGAATAGAGCATGAAATTCGAAAATATTACTTTCAAGCGTAAACTCCTGTGACCTAGATCTGACAGGCCATTTGTAGCTTTTAGCTGCATCAATCTTATGTGTATATTGTGCTGTTTTCCTACGCCATTTGTTCTTATGCAAGTCTAGCCGGTTTTATTGTCGAACGCCTTACTCTCCTCAGCTGCCGAAGTCGCTGACCATAATGTACGTTTAGTACAGTTAACGACAGGTTTGGGTCGCTGGGATTCATACACGCCCTGCATCACCCCCTCCGCTCCCTTTAGTTTGAACCTCAAATTTACAACAGGGCTCATTAGACCTGTGTTTGTGGTCCTCATTAGTTCATGAAATTTCAGATTATTACCGCCCTTTAATAAAGTGCTTGTGCTTGCTTTATGGTGAAAGAACAATATAATTTTCTTGTAAAATTGGAACACAAAAGGAGCGATTTCATCGGCCTGAAGCCTCTACTCGAATTGTATTGCCAGTTTTTGTTTACGTGTTTTTATTTAATAGATGTGCTTATAGACATTATATCACAGTGTGTTTACCTTTTGATGAGCTTTAACAGGAATATAATATATTTGTGATTGTTTAAGTATTTTTCGATAAATTTGCAAAAACTTGTGTTGTAACTAGCACACATTATTATTACAGCGATACCCAGGTGGTCAGTCGGCTCGGTGGTCACTGTGAGGTTCGCTCGTTCGACTTAAATACACTGTACAGTTCAGACCCACTTCTATTCTGTTCTATCTTCGTTCGTTACTCGTTAGAGTTTTTCAATAAAGACTATTTTAACCTGTTGAGCCATCTGGGAAACAGATTCCAATTATGGCAAGCAAACGTCTGAAACTTTCCGATATTAGACAGTTCTACAAGCCAGTTACTAGTACTACAAGTGACAGTGTAGATGTACATAATCCAACAACCTCAAGAAAAGGAATAGAAACTTGTCATATAGAGGAAATACCATGTTCATCAGAGGACGAGTCTGAAAATGCTTGTGCAACCATTGCACATCATGAACCACCAGATAGTTGTGAAACAAGTTTCTGCAGTAATGAAAAATCTGACACTCCACAGATACAGTGTGGAAAGCCATATCATCCAGATGCACAATTAATACCATGACAGAAAGCAAAATCTCAAAATATCAACTTCCAGGGCACGTGGTTTGATGAATTCTCATGGATGCACTTCGACAATCATACTCAAAAAGTTATATGCTTTTATTGTGCCAAGGTGGAAAGTAGAGGCCTTTTTACAGGGAAATTGGAGAGGCAAATGAAGTATACCTTCGTATTCACTGCTTTTTGCATCTGGAAAAAGGCAAAACAGGAATTCAACGAACACCAATCCTCCTCTCAGCACAGATTCGCTATATCTCTAGAAGGTTTACTTCATGTAACTCCAGTGACATGATGGAAAAAAGAAGCAACAGAAAGAATGCAAAAAGAAGTCCAGCCAAAATATTCTGAAGTTTACGTTTCTTACTGTGTCAAGGTTTAGCATTACGTGGACATACTGATACGGAGGGGAACTTCCTGCAGTTAATGAAGCTTCTGGAAGAGGAAGATCCTGAGTGGACGGCCTACTTGTTAAAGAAAACCACATTCACATCACCCCAGACTCAGAATGAAATAATAGAGATGTTCAGCCATCAAATACTGAGGAACAAAACACACGAAGTGCAGCGAAGTAAAATGTTTGCAGTAATGGCACTCAAGATCTTACAGGTGCTGAACAGGATGTTTGTTTGTTTGTTTTTTGAATTTCGCACAAAGCTACTCGAGGACTATCTGTGCTAGCCGTCCCTAATTTAGCAGTGTAAGACTAGAGGGAAGGCAGCTAGTCATCACCATCCACCGCCAACTCTTGGGCTACTCTTTTACCAGCGAATAGTGGGATTTACCGTCACATTATAACGCCCCCACGGCTGGGAGGGCGAGCATGTTTGGCGCGACTCTCAGATTACGAAGCGCATGCCTTAACGCGCTAGGCCATCCCGGGCCACTGAACAGGAAAAAATTTGTGTACGATACGTAGATAAGAACCTTGACATCCATGAGACATTTCTTGGTTTGTACAGTGTTTCCAATACAACTGGTGAAACAATATCCTCGACTGTACTTGATGTACTGACTAGACTCAATTTACCACTGTTAGGATGAAGAGCACAAGCTTATGATGGAGCCGCTAACATGAGTGGTACGTATAGTGGATGCCAGGCAAAAATGAAAGAGAAGCAGCCTTCAGCTTTGTTTATTCACTGCGGAGCACACAAGGCTAATTTAATAGTGCAACATGCAGTTGAAGCTTGTGAATGTGTTCGAGATTTTATCCAGTGGGTACATGAACTTGGTGTCTTGCTTCAGAGGTCATGCAAATACAAGACAATATTTGAAAATATTGTATCGTCAGACACCCACAATGGTCCAGTTAAATACATCTGCCCACTGTGTCCAACACGCTGGTTGTGCCGATTATCTGTAATTACATATGCTAATGATCACTACAGTGACGTTATTGATTCTTTGTCTAAATTATCAAATTAAAAATCAGATGTAGCAGTGAAAGCACGAGGTCTGCTGGACAGATTTGACAAATGAAAGACAGTTTTCGGATTGTTGATGGCTCAGCATCCATTAGCTACATTAGAGGAACTAAACCGTGCATTCCAAGCAAAATCAGCAACAGTATCTGGCATGATTGAAGCATCTGCAATGACTTTTGAACAATTGCGGGTATTGCGAACAGAGGAAAATTACAACAAGATATTTGATGAATCTGAGAAAAAGGTAACTTCCCTGGATCTGGTGCCTATTGAACTACCACGCATTCGCAGACCCCCAAGAAGGATCACAGGTGATGGGTCAGCACACCATTCAGCAACAGCTAGAGATTACTACAGAAGCCAATATTTTGAACCTGTGGACACAGTCATAGAACATCTGACCACTAGATTCTATACAGACAACAATGACTTGAGGCAATATCTGGCACTTGACAACATGATCACATCTGGCAAGATTGACAACTCGGTTATAAACTCCTATCCAGAAATCACTGAACAACGGCTCGAGTTTCAGTTGTCCATGTTCAAAGGAACAACAAAAGCAGTATCTCTGAAAGGTGCGAAGGATGCTTACTGTAAAATGCATGAAACAAGCCAGCAGATGTTTAGTGAAGAGTTTCTTCTCATGAAAACTTTGCTTGTATGTCCAGTATCCAGCTGCGAATGTGAACGCAGCTTTTCTGCATTTAGATGGTTGAAGACGTGGCTAAGGTCAACTATGTCTCAGTGCCGCCTCAACCATGTGGCAGTTTGTCACGCTCACAAAGATGAGGTCGACAAAGTAAATATAGAAGAGCTTATGAAAGAATTCATAAACAAATCATCACAAAGGAGGTCTACATTTGGGAACATGTAGACTAGAGGACTAAATGAATCTTACTTCAATGAAAACTATGAATAATTATGTGTTACATTGTATTGATGTGTAATTTTCAAGAGTTCGTAAATACATTTAAATTATTTTTATCTAATAACATTAACAGTTTTTCAGTAGATATAAACTTATCAAGGGTAATTACTAATTTTATTAATATTTGAAAACGTAATTCATACAATGAAAGTTATTAGTTGTTGTTGTTGTTGTTTTGAATTAAGCACAAAGCTACACAATGGGCTATCTGTGCTCTGCCCACCACGGGTATCGAAACCCGGATTTTAGCGTGCAAGTCCGCAGACATACCGCTGAGCCACTGGGGGGCAAGTTATTAGTAACCTTGTCAAGTATAATAGCCATCTTTTATACTGTGCAGTGTGCAGGAATAAATCCATGTGGCAGTTTATTTGTGACACATTTGTCTTTATTCTATTAACATTTTGAAAACTGTTCACAACACCTCACTTATACAAACCTACATGGAAACCTTGAAGTATCGTGGTTATAAGATTACTCTGTGACTGCATGTTTACAACTTTCAGGTTCACGTAATCAGAGATTACCAATTTGTAAATTGAACAGTCCACATAAGTGGTTGCAAATACCATCCCCCCATAGGGTGTAAAAAATCTATGCCCCAGTTTACATCAAATATCTTATGTAACATGCCAATTTCCTAAAATAAGAGTTTCGGTTATTTACTTTAATATTTTTTTATTTAATAAAAACTTTTTTTTCTTAGTTATCTTGAACGCAAAGGGTAGACAAATAAAGTAAACCTTAAATATTACAAAATGTTTCATAAAATAAAATAGTTTTGTTTTCGCCCTTTTTCTGAGAATTTTTACCTGCTTCTTTAATTTTTGTGTTATCGTGTCACAGTCACACCCTATGTCTAAGAAACTTCAGCTGTTTTGTGTTATCGTGTCACAGTCACACCCTATGTCTGAGAAACTTCAGCTGTTTTGTGTTATGGTATCACCCTCACGTTCTATTTATAAGAAGATTCAATCATTCCTTTCTTTCACGTATTTTTTACAAAAGTAAACAGTTCAGTTAAGTCCTTCATGTAAAAGAATCACTCGTTCTACCCTATTTGGTTTGATCTGTAAACTTTGTAAAATCGTCAGTTTAGTCCCATTCTACCTCTATAAACATTCTACTTTCAGTTTGTTTGAGAACGACTTGAATAGTTAATTAAAAATAATCATATTACAAGTTTAACTCACGTAACAAATGTACAATGTTTTGTCATCATCAGGACCACACTGAAAGAGACTTGCAAAACATTATACTAAGAAATACAGCATGGTGAACACAGAGGTCAGTGGCAAAAGCTGGCCACATGCACTAGCAACAGCACGCAACATAATTAAGCATCTACATCTGAAAAAAAAAGTGGCTCGTGTCACATGTACGCGAGTTGCTTCCATGAAATAACCATTTAACCATCGCCTACCACAACCAACTGCATAATGTAACCGGTGTCCATGCTATTCCGCAGGAAAACACACTGTTAAAGTTGTCGGACTTCGGCCAGACTGTTGAACCAGTAACTCATAAACCATCGTTTACGTATATTAGATGCCTTATGGAAAGCTTGGAAAGAGGAGTTGGTTTACTTTAGATATAAGCATCTTACGATGAAGCCAGTCTCAACGAAATTTGCGCTGTAAGGTTATTGTCAAGATGCTGTATGATTGGGCGTGGCAACATGAACTGTAACAGAATTGTTGTAACTTAACCCTTTGTGTATGCAGTATCAATGTTTCACATACTTCAAGTCACTGTGGTAATTAAAAAAAGGAAAGAAATCGAAACACCGTAATAATATACATTTCACAACTTTAATTATTCTGGGCTAGCGCTTTCGATTTACTCTTGTTTAGGGCATTAATAAGGGGTAGATTTTCCTAAACATGTTTAAATCAGTAACAAGGGGTGAATCGAATGATAGCTTTGGTCTTACATGTAGGTTTAATACTTTAAGTAGTAAATTATTCAAAGCGTGTGTGATTAGCACACAATATAAACAATGAAAAACTAGATACGTCTACACCCCACCATTATATTAAGCCTTGTCTCATTATTTTTATTTACCCTTGCTTATGATACTGATAAGTGAAGGAAATTCCCTGAATCTATTATAACTTAATGTTAGGTGGTGAATTAATGACAGATTGGGTTTAATATGTTTGTTTTTTATCTGTTGGAACTTTAACAGTAGTTTCTTGAATAATTCAGAAAGATGTATTACTAACACCAATGCTATGTGTTATTTAAATTATTTATAAAAGTAAAAGACTGCATACAATGTAAGATACATAATACCGTGTATATTATTTAAATGAAAGTGTGTGTTGTTAAGACGTGATTTCTTTCCACCCATGAGGCTGCATGTTAGCAAAAAGTTACGTTCTCTCATCGGATAAGAGATGTGCTTAGGTGAAAGTTTATTACTGTTCTTAATTGGTGACTAGGAGACCAAATTAGATATGGAAAGAGTGAATACGAAATATTTTATTTCAATGTAAGTATAGGAGCGTATTATTATTCGTTTTTAATTCATCTTTGTAATTACACTTTTCCGTGGGTATTTGTTTTTGTTTCTGTTTATCTGTTGGGTCACATAACAAATGAAACATAAATGATGAGATAATCAGTAGCTACACATGATTTGGTAGGTTCTTCATGAGCCGAATTATTTGGACAGGACATAAAGGTTTAACAAACATTATATAAGTTGTGGGAGTATTTTTGTTATATAAACCGGAAGAGAGAGAAGAAGAAGGTCCTAAAGATGGCAGAACATTTCTGAAACAACAATGAACATACCGAAGTCAAAGATCCCCAGACTCTGTGGGAGAGGCAAACCGTAAAATGTTACTTAGTTGTATTTTGAAAGTCGTGCGGATGGTATGACGCTTCAGTTAAATTAGGTAGTTGTATCTTTAAACTGTAATTGTATTCAATACCATGGTCTGTTTTCTTTTGATACATGCAGTACTAAACAAAATTACAATAAATATTTTTCTTGTGCAATTTTAATCGTTGTTTTCTCACACTACGATATTAATAATTATTTTACTTAGAAATTACAGAGACATCTTTTGAGTGAAAACTACAGATCAAATGGTTAAGATGGCAACGTGTGGAAAGGGAGGCGAAACAGAAACTGCCTCTCTCGGATCATTTGCCAAGAGACAAATAAAATATGGAAGCACTTCGAATCGTGTTGTTCGAAGAGAAAAATGCATTAAACATGTAGTAAAGCCAACTGATACTTTACAAGGTCTGGCTCTTCATTATGGAGTTACTGTGAGTCAACGATGTTTACTTCTAAGCCTAGTTTATAATTTTATGAGATTATGACAAATTAACACTTGGGTTTTGTATTTTTTTTTATCACTGGCACATTCAGTTTTTTATATTATTATTATTACTTGAGATTCAAAGTAACCTATTTTCAGTATAAAGCGTTCTTTTAATTTTTATTATTCACGTTCATCACATGAAGTTAAAGCGTACACTGAGCTAGGTACTGGTTTTACAGTTTGACACCGTTGTGGTATAAACTAAATGTTAAATTGGGCGCCAAATCATAGCTACAATTATAGGGAAATAAATGCAGGGGCCTAGTTATTTTTTATACTGTGGGGTCCTACCTTTTGTAGTTACGAAGCCTGATACTGGTAATGTTAATATTGCACTGGGAATTGAGCAGCATCTGATATATACTAATTCTAGCGTGAATGTTGTGTAATGGTTATATTCTAGTTAAACGATTGGAGACCACCTCATATCCATTTGTGGGTGTTGATGAAAAATTTTACTTCATAAAGTCAAATTCAAAGCAGCTTACTGAAGTTATAGTGCTTTCATAAGATGGTCTAGTCTTCTAAAGAGATATAATTTATAAAGACTGTACAAAAAGTAATTTGAACTTAATACTTCATAGTAATATTAGAATATTTACAGTTTGTTTTTTTATTTCTTTATTCTGATACATGTGTATTTAACATACTGTAATGGAATGAAATGTTAAAGGATAAACAATTTTTCATGGCAAGCCATAACGTCTGAGCAGGTTGCCATTTTGATCAGACATAATTTGAATTTCATTAGACATAAAATATAAGTTTAGTAAATATTGTCTGACATAATACTTTTTATTATTTAAGATAAAATTACAGTTTTTTTTGTTTTACCTATATGTATATATATGAAAACTGTTGTGATAAGTACACATTGAACAAAGCTGTAATTATATAAATTATTTTTGAACTGAGAAGGTAAAAATACAACATAATGCCATCCTGACATTACTATCTTAAAACTTTTGGATATTTGTCTGGTGTATATCAGATCTCAACTAAATATAAACAGCACTTTAAGCCCCATTTTAATACTTTTAACTGGCATATATGTTAGAATTGATATTTTATTACATCTGTTTCATGTAAATCATAAAAACAAACAAACAAATGTTTCATATTTCACTTTTGTACAGCTCTGTGGAAACTTATTTCTAAATAACAGTTTTATTGATTTGTTTAAATTTCCTTCCCATCTCATGCTAAAAAACTGTCGTGTCTTAAGATTATAAAATCCATGTCTTGTTTTTCACATAATTTTCCTTCCCTTAACTGAATTTTTTCTAAAAGTCTTAGTTGCCACCTTTTTATGATGTCACAGCATGTGGTTTGAACACCCAATAATAAAGTACAGTTTTGAGAATAACTAGGCAGTGTTTAGATATGATTTAGTAGAACAGTATAAACTAGTTATATGAGTATAACATATATTTGTGGTTCTGTAGAAGAGTGATCTGGTGAAACTTCTGTCAAGAAGAACGAAAGTATTTAATGGAAATTTTAAAAGACTTTGGAACAAATGCCAGATCTGTAAATATAGTTTCTTTAGACATTCATTCAGCATATATAGCACCAAAAAAACTTTTACTTGTGTGCACGTTTATTTCTAACTTTTTAAGTTTTCAGATTATTTGTTCAGGTAGACATTATATATGATAAAACATAATTTCATTGGACACTCAGAATTTCACCAGACCATTATTTATAGCACAACTTGTTCAGTTAGTATCATAAATATATTTGAAACCATTACCAGTATACAACATGAGGTGGAGTGTCTGCTTCCTAGAACAGTCTGCGAAAATTTCATTTAGTTACTGGTTAAATATAAAAGAGCACAAATAAAGGTGTAGGAAAATACCCTGGTTTACAATCTTTCAATCCAACTGTCCAGTTAGCTGTTTATCATTGTTGGAACATTCATTGGTAAACTTGATTTGTTGTGCATGTGAACTGTAACCATGTGAGATCATGTAAACATTTTAAAGTGAATCAATACTTTGATATTTATACCTTTGTTTCTCGTGTTTTCAACTTTTTTGGCATGCCACCCAAAAAATGGAAAACCTGGTAACAAAAATCAACATTTTTTATTAACATCTGTTAATTAATTAAAAGTGAAATTATTTTTTTTCTGGGAGATAAACAATATACAGGCTTGTTGATGGGGGGGGGGGGAAACCTGCACCTTGTTATTTTATAAAACGCCTTTAGGCTATTCTTCACAGGTTTGGGTTTTCTTTGCATATAGATGTTTGATACATTAAGAATGATTGATACAATAATCTGAGTAATAACATATATTTTTTGTTACTTTATTAACTTATACTGTATCTAATAGTGGCTGGTGCTGTCATTTTCCTTTGTTTATGAGCATTTTGCTCTTCTGATTTAGGATCTGATGTACACATCCTGTACGCATGTTACATTGGGATGGTGTTTCAAATTGGGCTAAACTGTGTTTTGATGAAATTTACTAAACCAACTATTATATTGTTTATACTTTACTTTATTTCACAGTAAGGTAGTAACGAACAAAGAAGTTTATAATTTTCTACTCAAGACTTTACTAATATTATTGTTTTGTACCAAATCTGTTCAGATGGAACACATTAAGAGAATCAACAAACTGTGGACGACAGATAGTTTGTTTTTGAGGACCACTTTAGACATTCCAGTTCCTGCTGAATCATCTCCTTCCAGCTCTGACATTGAAACACCGGGTGCTAGCCCATCAGAAGAAAGTTTTAACCCTTTAACTCCGGCAGAAGAGTCTGTGTCCGAGGGAGCACTTGGGTCACCAGTGAAAGACTGCTTCCAAAGCCTAGAAAACATTTCTGATCAGACAAATTCTCTTTTAGAAGAAAGTACAGCAGATTTTCTAATACGTATTGATAGTTCCATAGCTAAATCTAAGGACAAAGCAAGAACCTTGGAGAAAAGTATTCTGTAGGTAGAACTGTATGATAACCAATATTATGTGGATAAAGAGTTTGCACCTTGGCTATGGTTACACAAATCATCCATTACTGTTTGCATGTTTGTGTTATGACTACATTTATGTAAATGTAAACTGTGTGTAATTACACTTTATCTGAAAGCACATGCTTGAAAGGAGGGCTCCTATGGGCATGTATCTGGATGCCTATTATGAAATAACATTTTTACATGCTTTCTATTATATGTTAATTTAAAGGCAAGTCAGAGAATTGAACACAGTAACATTTTATGATATATATCTTGTGATACACTCTAAATAAAAACAGATAAATTGGTAGTGTTTTTGAAGTTTTACTCAGAACAACTGTAAAGTAACATTTTTATTGTTTATAATATAAATGATTCCCCTTTGGTATTAATGTACTCTCTGTATAGGTTTTCTTTTCTATATATACTTAACATTTTCAGTAGTAAAATTGAGTTTAGTCTATCTGTAGTGTGACATGTCAAAAGGTAGTAATGCTTTGATGGTTTAATGTTAGTGTATAGTAACATACTGACAAAAGGTAGTGATATGGAGACTTAGCATATCTGTAGAGTGTAACATATCGTAAACAGGTAGTAATGGTTTGGTACTTTATTGTATCTGTAGAGTGTTATTCTTTAATAATGTGTCAGTTTAGTGCCTTTATAGAGTGTAACGTACTGTCCTAGTGTAATAATTTGTTTTGTGCCTCTATAGAGTGTAACGTACTGTCATGAGGTACTAATTTGTTAGTTTAGGGCCTATATAGATTATAATATACTTTTATTCTGTAATAATGTGCAAGTTTAATGCCCAAATAGAATGTAACATAATGTTATGAGGTACTAATTTGTTAGCTTAGTGCCTCTATATAATGTAACATACTGTCATGAGATGATAATTTGTTGATTTATTACCACAACAGATTGTAACATACAGTCATGAGATGATTATTTGTTAGTTTAGTGTCTCAAGAGATTGTAACATACAGTCATGAGATGATTACCGTAAATCCTCTTGTATAAGCCGCCACCATGTATAGACCGCATCCCAAACTTTGAAGGTTGTTTTTTGGGTTACAGGTATACAGCATATATAAGCCACACCCGCCATGCCACACTAATTTTATCCATCCCCACATACGTTTTTCCATTCATTTAACACATTTAATTTAAACTAGTCATGTGCGTCATTGTTGAATAAATTATTTTTAGCATTTGCACATTCTAAAAGGTATCTTAATCCTGGATGTAGAGAGAAGTTTACAGATATAATTTTTAGACTGCGTGTATAAGCCGCACCCCAAACTTTTGAACAAAATTTTAGGTTCACAGGTGCGGCTTATACATGAGGATTTACGGTATTAGTTAGTTTAGTGCCTCAACATATTGTAACATACAGTCATGAGATGATTATTTGTTAGTTTAGTGTCTCAAGAGATTGTAGCATACTGTAATGGGGTAATAATTTGTTAGTTGAGAGAATGAAGGATTGTTTAAATGTCTTAAACATATTTACAGAATATCATATTTTGAAATTATCAGGACATAATTTTCATCTCAGGAAGTTTAAGGAAATGTGTAGTGGAAACAAACTTTTGTTTTATTGGTTACTTTAGTTTGAATCTTTTCAATAAAGCTACCATTCTGTGGTTTCTGAGGAAATTTAAAGCAAGACGTATAGTGATTACTGTCTAGAGAAGTTTTGGAATAAGTGTAGGGCATATAGTGCTTACTGTCTGGAAACGCTTTTGAGTAAGTGAAGGGCATATAGTGCTTACTGTCTGGAGAAGCTTTTGAGTAAGTGAAGGGCATATAGTGCTTACTGTCTGGAGAAGCTTTTGAGTAAGTGAAGGGCAAATAGTGCTTACTGTCTAGAGAAGTTTTGGAGTAAGTGAAGGGCATATAGTGATTACTGTCTGGAGAAGTTTTGAAGTAAGTGGTGTTTGGAGAATGTGTACTTCCAGTTTAAGTATTTAGCACTTGTGCTGTTTGTATATGTTTAAGTCAGCACTTGGAGTAAAGAAATAAAGCAGGACCACACAGTTCAACAAAGTACACTTGGCATTTGAAGTAGATAATTATATGTTCATAGTTCTTGTGAAATTGCTATTCATGTAGGAATAATTGACTATTGTATTTTGCGCAGCTATCCTTATGATGAAGTTTCTCATTTGAGGTTGCGGCATCAACAGTATCCGTACAACAATATACAAGAACACATTTCTTCTAGTGATCCATCAGTGCCACCTCAGCCATTGGTTATGACCCAAGGCCGCAAAGTCCGATCATCACTGAGAAGGCTTGAAAAGGTTCAAGATGAAATATTTGAACTGTAGTGAAATGATAGGAACTTTAATTTAGGTAGTGTATGTCTGTATGTCTCTCAGTGTTAATATAACTCCAGTCATTTATGATATTGGATTTCCTCATACTTGCAAAGTTTGGAAGTGCCTAACAAGTCAGCAATATGCAATTTAAGTTGACACTTAAACAGGCTTGTTTTGAAAAGTTGTAAACATTCAGGTCATGTCATAACTTGAAAAGTAGGGCATGTATGTTGTGGACATAACTGATCTTATTGTTATAATCTGAGTAGTACTTACATATGGTTAACAGTGCTTTCCAATTAGTCATCCTTTTTCTACAAATATTGTGTTTAATGTTTTGTTGAAATTTGTGGAAGCTAAAACTGTCGATAAAAGCAGGTGGCTGGAAGTGACATTCGTGTTACTGTTAACAGTTCTTTGTAAAGAAACAATAATATATTGAAAACAAAGTTGTACATTTGAACTCAAATTATTAACTTGTTATTTTTATAAAATCACTCAGAGTGACAAAGCATCTTTTTGTTTGAACAGTTTTAAAAAAAGGTGTTTAAGTTTTCTTTAACCCTCTAGTTACAAACCTTTACTACAACTCGGATTTACATTATTTATCGTATCTTTGTTACAACACTCCGTGTGGAGAAATGACAATAAAACGGGGGTGTGGCCATTTGTTTTCTAACAAACATGTGCGTGACACCATGGTAACAATTGTTTTAACTAACAGGGACTCTTTAGCCAACAAATATGTGTGATTGGGTATGATTCAGTTATCAGTTCTAGGGTTAGCATATGAAGTTTGAAACTCTAAACACAATAACTGTCATAGTGGAACTGAACTGTTTAATGTTACATCAGAACCACTGGGCTGGTTATGTGTTAGGCATATTCATAGTTTATGAATACAAGTATTTAAATTCAGACATAGCAGTGATAAAAAAAACTTACCAAATGTCATAGAATAAACCTGAAAGTTGTTTTTGTTTCTTTTTTACAATAATCCATTTCAATGAAATGTTTTATATTTGTTATGTATTAGTTGTAACAACCCTATTCTAATACAGGAGACATTCTATCAGAAATACTATTTGTTATCTCTCATTATAGGTTTAAATTCTACATTTCAGTGAGAATGATCCATTTGTTAATAAATTATCAGTATAGTGGATATATAAAATAAGCCTGACAGATTCCTATTGGTTATATTGTAATCATAGTAACTTATCTTTCAATGTTTTCACTATGACTTGACCCTAAGAAACTGTTTAATTGTTTATGATTTTTAATCAATTAGTCTTTAACAGTCTATTAGTAAGATATGTAATATTAAACTATTTGTAACACATAGACATAATACAAATTTCTCAAAAGTGTCTCTTTTTCATAGTATGAATATATATTCCATGATTATGAGAAACCCACTCGAAGTAAAAATGTTTTATAAAGATGGTTGGTATGGATATTAAAACTTTAAAATAAAGAACAATGTTTCAACCTTCTCAGGTCATCTTCAAGTTCAGATTAACCTGCAGATGACCTAGAAAGGCTGAAACGTTTTTCTGTACTGTAATTAAAGTTTTAATACGTGTACCAGCCATCTCTAGATACATGGATATGTATGTTTGACTATCAGACATACACATAAATGTGTATGTAAAGTCACAGTATTGTCAAACTGTATATATTGAGGCTTATGTTGCTTGTCCATTGTATTGTCAAAGTATTAATAATCGATAACTTGAAAAAGTGTTATTTTTGTCCCATTTTACTAGAAAGATAGGTCTCTTAACACTTCATATGTAAGGAGATTTTAAAGTCTGTTTCTTAAGTTCATGCTGTCTTAACACAGCAGTAGTCTTACCAACATGAAAAGTTACCAAACCAATGAAAACAAGTTCAGAAAGTTACACATGCTGCTCTCCCCACATGTGAAGACAAACTCTCCAACCAAAGTATACAACGAATGTTAAGATTTTGTGATAAGTTTACATTTTGATTCATCCTAATTTCACTGTCCAGTACACAGTGGAGGCCAAATTTTTGTATTCACAGCTATGGTCAATGCACTGTGGGCTGAAACCTCTGTTAAATCCACATGTAGAAATTTTCAACATATTGAATGTCCTGACTGGCATTTTTAACTCTTGATTATATATGCCAGATATACGGTTGTGTTCATGATACATTTCAGACCAAGGAATGACTGATTTTTAGCTTTCAGTAGGTTTTCCACATTTCCAAAGCAAATGGTCTATGTCTTTCGAGAATACACCACAGTGACTTTGAAAAATAAACATTTTCTTGAGGATGAATACCACCAAAAATGCAGTTATCAAATGTACTTGTTTGATAACCTTAAACGACCATACAAGGGGATTCATGGTAAACTTTCAGTGATGATGGGTCAGCCGACTAAATTAAAGGAACACAAATACATGTCGTTCTGTGTAAGACTTGCCTACTACAAGGGTAGAGCCATTCATGATTATCCTTTAAACATTTGGATGTGGGTATGTTGGGTAACGTGTACAGATAGAGCTATTCTTGGTTGTATATCCACTTCTCTATGTTGAGTAATGTAACAGAAAAATTGGCATATAAAAAAGTGTATTTTCTTTTCAAGTCTCAAAATGTCCATAAATGTTTATTTGCAACAATAAGTGTTTTACTTAAAACCTGTGTAACTATGGAGTAAAATTTTCAACTTAATTGTTTATCTTGCTGAAAAAAATGTGCATCATACTGTTAGCTTCTCCCTTGGTGTGGATTCCTGTATATGGTAAGGGGACCCCCCATGGAAGGTTCTGTTCTTTCAGTTTACCACTTCTGGAATATAAACATCCACTCATGTGTGATGACCTGTGAAGGGGAGGAGAGGATCCTGGTGGTTGAGGGGTACAACCCTAACACACCACTTTGGTCTTAAATTCCTGTAGATGGGCAGCCTTGGGGTGTACCCCCTTGGGTCAGTCAGTTAGTCCACTCGGGCTAGGATTAACCAAGTACCAGTGTTGAATGTTCTCAACAGTTGTTGTGGACATTGTATCTGATGTTGCTGTTTGGGTATAGTGCTCAAGAAACCCTGGCATTGCTGCAGTCTCCTTGTTTGACATTGTAGTGCATCTCCTCATAGGGCTCCATGGTAGGTGGGGTTAGTGGGCACCGAAATATTCCTTTTTTTAGTTTGGATTCTCCAAATAAAAACTTAAATAAAATAGTGAAAAAAACACTTCATAGGTAAATGATCATGTCTTAAAGGTTCTGAGAAGTGATCTTCAACATCTGTTGTATCTCATTTTCTTATGCTACATTCTCTTTCAGACAAACTTAAGTCATATGTTTCCCTTTTTCATTCAGAAGGAACTAGAGGGGCTTGCTGGCTCTTCAAAGTCAGTAAAGAAGCTTCAATCTGGTGACATGTTGTAAACATCCACATCTCAACACAGTGAACTCCTCTTGCATTCAAAGGAAATTGGGGATATAGCTATTGAGGTTACACCTCATGCTACTTTGAATTCATCATTATGAGTTGATGTTCAGAGGGATTTGAAGAACATCCCAGAGTCAGAGATTCTTGCTGGTTTCTCCACCCAAGGAGTTTCTGCAGTGAGGCATATATCTACTCACAAAGATGGAAAGATGGTGCTGATCAGTGTTCTCATCTCACATTTATGTCACCACATCCTCCTGCCACAATCAAGGCAGGTTATCTAAATTGCAGAGTACAGCCATACATTCCAAACCCTCTCCCATGTTTCCAGTGTCAGAATTTCAGTCACTTGAAAACGTTATGTCATGGTTCCTTGATGTGTACTCATTGTAATGGCAAGGACCATGATGCCTGCGAGTGGGAAACGGACCCTCATTGCATCAATTGCAATGGCTCTCATCCATTCTACTTTCATTATTGCTGTAAATGGTTGGAAGAATAAGAGGTCCAATGTTTGAAATGATTCATAACATTACTTACCCTGAGGCTCAAAAATTCTATCCACCACCTTATCTCGGATGTATGCTGCTGCTCTTCATTCCAGAGCTACTGTGGGAGTGCAGACAGATATCTCTGTACCTCCAAAAGAATTGTTCTCCAAACAGATGAAAAGTCTTTTGACCTCCATGATAAAAAAGTTGATGAATTAACTTCAACATCTATCTCTGTCCCTTACATACATTTCAACAAATCCCAAGATCCACGTCCTTTGGTTCCAGGTACAGGCATTTCCTCGGATACATCTTCTCCCACTCCAAGATGAAACACAATCATTTGTTCACATCTTCAATTACTGGAATACCCTTCCAACAGCAAAGACCTGCCAAATCGACCCAAGGAAGGATCCATGGAGGCCAGTAAATCTCCCTTGAGTAAGGACAGTAAAAAAAAAAGATGTAGTCATAAACAGAAGGGTTCTCCACCCAGTTTGCCTACATGTAAATAAAAATGGCCACACTGATACAATGGAACTGTCAAGGTTTATGTTCTAATCTGTATGACATCAAAACACTGATTGCTTCCTAACATTCTGTATATCTTTTCTTACAAGAAACATTTCTAAAACTTGCCAATACAGTCACCTTTTGGCAGTTTTCTTTGTATAGAAATGACACTGTGTGATATATACGAGTGCCTGGAGGGTGGAACTGTTGGTTAATTAGCATGTGTTCACTCTGTCACTTGACACAACCTTAGAGCCATAGACATCCGTGTTTCCTCAGGTTGTACCATCACTGTTTGTTCTCTCTGTCACAAAGAGAGACATATGATCAATCAGACCTTGATACTCTTATTGAAAAGTTGGTGTCTCCTATTTTAATCCTGAGGGATTTGAATGGACATCATCCCCTTTGGGGAAGTACTGATGTTGATAGGAGGTGTTGCTCTGTAGAGCATATGCTCTCTGATCACAATCTTTCTCTTTTCACTACTGGTTCTTCTACTTATTTTCACACACCTAGTCAGCCCCTTACTACTATTGATCTCTTAGTTTGCTCCCCTTCACTGGTCTCCCATTTTTCATGGAGGGTTGACAGTAATCCATGAGGCACTGATCAGTTTTTTTTATCATTTTGAGAGAGACTGGCCATGGTCATTGTCACCTGACCCATGTGCCCCGGTGAAAGCTGGATCAGGCAAATTGGCCCTCTTTCACTGCTCTCACATAACTTGATCCTGCCATTGTCTGTCAGCCATCAATAGACGACTGTGTGGCAGCAGGAACTGACTGTATTATACAAGCAGCTGCTCAATGTATTCCTAAAACCTCGACATGTTTTCCACTATATCCACGTCCATGATGAAATCCTACCTGCCACATGGCATGGAAGGCTTAAAAATAAATCTTTAAATTTTCTGTAGATATCCCACACTCTCAAACCTCATCGCTTTCTAGCAGGCTCATGCATATGCTCAGTGGGTAAGACATCAAAGCCAGAAGGAATCTTGGATTAAGTTCACAACTTGCATATCTTCTACCACCAGTTCCAAAGTCATATGGGACAAGATTCAAAAGGTCATTGGGTAGTATAATTCTGTCCCCCTCTCGATCTTTCTCTCTGATGGCAAGGAAGTAGCTGGTACTCTAGATGGAAACTTCTTCCTCCACCATATTAGCCATCAAGACTCAGGCAGAGCAGTCACCGCTTTATTGTCTCAGTGACTGTATTCGACCCTTTACACTGGTGGTACTCAAACTAGCCCTTCATTAGTCTTGAGGTACATAAGTTGGACCTGATGATGTACACTATGAAATTCTGCATCATCTATCTCCTGCTTCTCTTGCCAGTCTTCTGATTGTTCTTAACCAGATCTGGCAGGAGAATGTTTTTCCTGATGCCTGGCGCCAGGCTATTGTTTTACATTTCTCTAAGCCTGGGAAGGATTCCAAGATTCCTTTAAACTACTGTCCAATTACTTTGATGAGTTGTCTCTGTTAGAACTCAGAGATTATGATCATCATCAGGTTCACAAGGAAAGAAAGAGGTAACTGACCAATAGCTGGCCACATACGTGAAGGGGGTTGTGTAATTGAGTGTAGGAATGTAGAGGACATGAGTAGATGTTAGATTATATTTATTGATATTGGTATAATAGTGTTCCATGGTATTGGTTTATTTTGGGCTTGAGTTGCATAAGTAAGGCCTATTTAAATTTTGATTTGTTTGTGTTTCTGTATTTTGTATTTGGGTGTTTTTTTGTTTGATTTACAGTGTTTAAAAAGGTGTGAAGGTGACTTTATGTTCTTTGAATCTGGTTCCCATTTTCTTTCGTGTTTCTCCAATATTGAAGTTATGGCAGTTATCACATTGTATTTTATAAATAATGTTGGTGTTGTCTTTGTCACTGTTCTTTTTACCTGGTATAGACCTTTGTTTTGTGCCTGGTTTTTGAGTGAATTTGGTATTAACTGGAATGTCATATTTTGTTGCTAGTTTTTGCCAAATGTTGGTTATTTGTTTGCTGATGTTAGGAATATATGGTATACAGCAGTATATGGTTTCATGGTTTTTTAATTCATTTCCTTTTTTAAAATGGTTATGACGTCAAATAACTTGGAACCAGGACTAGAAAGGTCAACTTCAGGTGAATGACAGTGGTTTTTGTACTTATCTGTAAGTCTTCCTGGCGAGTTGTGATAATTACAATGATGCTACAGAAAGTCCTTTACGATTTGTATTACTGTAGTTTTCTCTTACGCTGTAGACAAGATGTAAACATTGGTTTCATGCTGTGTTTTTTAAAACTTTTTGTTTTACCTTAATTTCCTTTCATGAATTTTATTAAATTTACTTTTAACTTTTTACCAGATGTTTTGGTCCAGATAGCCTAGCTACTTTGTACTGTAAAACACTAAATCAACCAACGAACTGTCTTCATCTTATACTGTGATAGAACCATGTGGTTATAAAATATTTACTGTATCTTGTACTGTGGTGGGAACATGTGGTTATAAAACATTTACTGTGTCTTGTGCTGTGGGACAACAATTTTGTAACAAGACATTTACTGTATGTTGTGCTGTGGGACAAGTATGTGGTTATAAACCATTTACTGTATGTTGTGCTGTGGGACAACAATGTGGTTATAAAACATTTAGTGTATGTTGTGCTGTGGGACAACAATGTGGTTATAAAACATTTAGTGTATGTTGTGCTGTGGGACAACAATGTGGTTATAAAACATTTACTGTATGTTGTGCTGTGGGACAACAATGTGGTTATAAAACATTTACTGTATCTGGTCGTGTGTAAGGACCATGTGGTTATAAAACATTTTCTGTATCTGGTATTGTGTAAGGACCATGTGGTTGTAAAACATTTTCTGTATCTGGTATTGTGTAAGGACCATGTGGTTGTAAATATTTACTCTATCTTATTGCTGTTTTATTTAAAAATATAATACTGACAACACACTTCTGTTGTGTGACTATTTATTTTGACAAATATTTTCTCATTAACCAGAATTTCACCACTGATCTTACTTTTGACATCATCAATTTATTTTAAGGTTCACTTAATAATTTTCATTTGACAACAGATTATTTTAGATCAGAATCACTGTTACTAGACAGAGAAGTAATGTTTCAGGAAATTATGTATATAAAAACAGCTGGTATGGGTAGAGAAAGGATCATGTAGAGGGCGTGCTTAGATGTTGGATATATTTATTAATATCGGTATGAAGATGTTCCTTTGTATTGGTTTGTTTTTGGGCTAGAGTTGTATAAGGAAGGCCTCTTTAATTTTGCATTTATGTTTGTTTCTTTATTTAGTATTCAAGTGTTTTCTATAATTGTTGTGTTTATTTGATTTGCAGTGTTTGAAAACGTGTGAAGGTAACTTTTTGTGTTCTTTGAATCTGGTTTCTGTTTTTCTACTTGTTTCTCCAATTTTGAAGTTGTAACAGTTATCACATTGTATTTTATAAATAATGTTGGTGTTGTGTAGTTTTTACATTGCATAGACCTCAGTTTTGTGCTTGGTTTTTGAATGAATTTGGTATTAACTGGAATGTCATATTTTGTTACTAGTTTTTGCCAAATGTTGGTTATTTGTCTGCTGATGTCAGGAATATATGGTATACAGCAGTATATGGTTTCGTGATTTTTTGATGTGCAAGATATATTTACTTTTGTTGGTTGATTTTGCTTTTTGTTTAGGTGTGTGCATATAACGTTTTCTACGGTTTGTGGAGGAAACTTATTGATGTTGATGAAGTATTGTTTTATTTTGTCTAATTCATCATTAATTTTATGTGGTGAGCATAGTTTTATGGCTGTGTTTATTTGGTTTCTTAGTATGTTGAGTTTTTGTTTTGTTTCATGTGCTGTGTCCCAAGGAATGTACAGTCTAGTATGGGTGATTTTTCAGTGGATTTGTTTTAAATTGTGTATCGGTTCTTGTAATTTTGAGGTTAAGAAATATTTGATTGCTTTCTTGTAGTGAAGATGTTTGGATGTGTAGAGTTAATGTGATTGAAAATATTGTGTTCTGTAGATTTGAATCCTACACTCGTGTCGTCTACATATTTTTACCAGTATAGTGGTGGATATAATGCTGTGTTAATTGCTTGTGTCATTAAAAATATTGGCTAGAACTAGTGATGCTGGGTTGCCCATGCTCAGACCGTTTGTTTGTATATAGTTGTTAAACATGAAGTTTGTTTTCATTGTGTTGAATTCTATGAGGGTTGCTGGGAATGTGTATGGATAGGTTAAGGTCTCGGATATAGAGTTATCAGATTATCTTGCAGGCTTCAGCGCTTGGGACTTTTGTAAAGAGGGATTTGACATCGAAAGTGGCCATTAAGGCTTTATGATTAAATTGAGATTAGATTTGAAATTAAGTTTTTAATGAATGAGCTGGCTGTTGTTACATCTTTTAAGAATGTTCATGCAAGGCATTTAACAAGATTGGAATTAAACAATTCATGTGTGGACGCTATTGGTCGTAGTGGACAATGAGGTTTAAGGATGCCGTATATCTGTGGTGTGCGTGACTCAGTCGTCAGTAAGTAGGAATAGTTTTTGATGTTGTGTTGGCTTTCTTCATTGTTAATTGCATTTTGTGTGTACTGGTTTTATTTGGTGTCTGAGAGGATGTTTTTCATTTTTTGGATGTATTCATTCGTGTTCTTTATGGCTGTGGTGTTTCCTTTATCTGCTTTTAGAATTTTAATGGACTTAATGTGTTTTTGTAATGTTGGTTTTTAATTTTCTGTTTTGTGAGAAAATACTCTGAAAAAAATCATTTAATATGTTTTAGGTGTTTCTACAATTTGATGTTATATCTCTTCTAAATCAATTTTAAAGCATGTTTTTTTTAACTTTATTATTGAAACGATAAAATTATGTCAATGTCACAAGTTTATTTTTTATGATAGCAAAACAGTTTTTTTGAGACATAAAGTGGCTTTTGTAGGTTTTGTAATGGTTGGTACATTTTGGACCACACAAAGCAAGTCAGTTTCTTCCAGTAAGTCATCGTTGAAGATTCATGGATTGCATATTTATTATTTGGATCACTGTAAAGAAACTTGGTAAATTTACAAGTTCTGTCTGTACATATTTTTCAACAAAACCATCTTCTGTGCAGTTTTGTACCGCCTACAACAATTTCATATTCAAAAGTGGAGTTTAAATTCTTCCCCAGTCTGGAAACTGGATTTGTAACTGAAGTACACTGGTATGTTACATGATGGTGGTGTTGGTACAGTGTAGTGTGGTTTAGTTCTGGGGGTCAGGGTACCATTACATGTACTGATAAGATGCAACCTTCTCAAGTTTCCTTGTTGATCCAGATCGTTAAGGCACATAACTCATAATTAGAGGGTCGCAGGTTTTAATCACATGCTCACCCTCTCAGTCATGGGGACATTATATAATGATGGTCAATCCCACTATTCACTGGTAAAAGAATTGGGAGTAGGTGGTGATGACTAGTTGGCTCTTCCTAATCTTAAACTGCTAAATTAGGGACAATTCGTGTGAGAGCCCTCCTGTAGCTTTGTGCAAAACCCAAGAACCTAGTACACCTTCTAGATTTGCTGATCCTCAAAGCGAGTGGTGCAACATTATCTTGTAACTAATAGTAACTTTTTTATGAAGTTTCAATAACTACCTGGGCCTGATGTTTGTGTATACTCATTAAATAATGAATCGTGGAGGGAAAACACCACATAATTGGGCTTCAAAACTACTTTACAGTCTTCACTATTACATAATTATTATTCATGATTTTTAGGTTTACTGTGGTAGCCATTAACTTGTAATACTGTGGTAACAGTAAGTATACACAACATATTTATTGTACTTAGTTTTCACAGAGAATCCTGGTTCTGTGAAGTGAAATGCTATCCTCCATTATCAACACAGTTCTACCTAATTTATGTATTGAGGGATGTTTCTTGGAACATCCATCTACATGATGAATGGTGTATATGTAATAACTACAATGTATAGTGTTGTACTGACTATTGATTATAATTTTTCTGTAAAAAAATACGTGTACTGGACAACAATATACATACACTTTTATTTTCAGGGAATATACAATTCACACTACCCTACATAAAACTACACTGAAATAGGTTTGGTGTAGTTTAGTCACTGTTAACTCTTAAAAACTGTACAGAAGACAAAAGTTTTAACTGCTGTGAAGATGTCATTTATTTCAGTTTCTTGACATTCTGTATAAAAATATCAATTTTTGGCATTCGAGTCTGAAAATAGATTTTAAAACAAAGTCAGCTACAACGCTTGCCTTACTGTTATATTCACATACACACAAACGTTTTTGTTGTATTGTAGAAATAACACTGTCACAGAAGTCTTGCATGTTTCAAAATGTGCTTAAAACATGTACCTCATTATGGTCACTAAAAACATTTAACTCAAAGATGTTTTAAATATGGACCATATTCTTAACCCATGAGGATTCCAGGTTTCTGAATATTTTTCGTGCCTTCAATAAACAATTGAAGTTACCTTAAAAATCATTTTTATGCCCAACTCGGTTACAAAATCCACACAACAACTAATAAACTCAAAACAGACTGCAGGTACTGGGCCTTCCTTCAATCAACTGAATTTTAACTGTGACATCACGCTTGATGCACATGTCAGTACACTCTGCAATTGTGATACAGTCCCCCAAATCTCGACATGTACAAGGTTCTTATATGGTACTACCTTACACAACAATATAGTTTATTGTTACAATAATACTTGAATTTAAGTTTTAACCAACTAAAATAATACCATACCATAACATCACAAGATGAACTCCATAGTATCCTAAAAACATACCTTAAATTCTTTAGGTTTAGCACACACAAAAGGTACAATTAATTTGAAAACAACAGACCAAAACCTCAAGCACTCTGAGTGGTTCTTCAAAAATAGACAGTTCATCATGTCAGTGAACCTTCTGATCAAAGGAAACTATCTACATGGAACGAAGCACAATCAACCTGATAATGACTGGTGCTGGTTAAATACCCATCTCTTGATACAACTTGTAGCAATGAAAATGCATTATTTCATCACTTGGATAACCATGCTGTTTATGATATTTTGGTCTGCAAACTCAATAGTATCAAACAAATTTAGTCTTAAGTCCATAAAAATAATAAGTCTTAAAAATAATAAAATTTGACACCTTAAGTTTCTATCCAATAGTGATTGAAAAACCTAACAAACGAGTTACTTACAGAACACACAAACACCAGCTATGGCTCTAGATATAACTAACTAGGTAATAAAAAAAAAATGTCTTCTAGAATATGTTGTGATGGTGCAGTACCTTCCAGTAAAGGATCAACACAAGTTAATGGTAAATGAATAAAATACACCGACATTTCTAGATACAAGTGTACTTTTTTCATGTTTAAAATAATGTAACAAGACACCTGACAGTGACACTGTTATATCTACAACATACTGTCATATAACTAGTCTCACTGGTTTTCTCGAGTCCCAAATAACACCCAAATCACCACACTATCATAAGGCTTACCTTAGAAGCTGCAAGATTTTCTAACCATAATGAAGCTTATGTCAGAAAATAAAAACATATTTTTGCCCATCACTGTTTTCATGGTTACGGAGCTCACCACAACATTCAATATCTTGTCAATTTCCATCATCATTAGACTCTGATGCATTGCTTCACCTTCCCTATCATAACCAACGTCTTTCATAGTGTTGTCATCTCTATTATAAAACTAAGGTTTCCAACACAACTCTTTCACCATGGCTGATTTAGTTCCAAATTCTAGAACCTTCTGAAACTAGTTTGTTTCCTTTAAAATAATAAATGGCTGACATTAAAAATAACCCCAACCAAAATTATACAAATTTGAAACCTACTTTAATTGAACATGTGAAAGAATTTCAGATTAATTCACCTTTGTTAGAATCACGAGATCTAAACTTGAGAAACACGTGCACATTTAAAGATAAAAAGAAAGATTTTTTCTGCTTGTTTACATTGACTTCAATTTAATGTGTTTATTCACATATACTGTTGACATCTTGTGTTTCTTAAACAACTGATTACTCTAAGTAAAATTTCAGAGACTAGATCCTTAATTTTATTAATGTTTGTTTTTATACATAGTTGTAATTCTAATAAAACTATGATGTATGTTAATAATAAGAGTTATGAACAACAAGTTTTTAACAGTAAGTATTCAGTTTCAATGCAAAATAACTTTTTCTACAATAATACAAATTCAGATGGAGCTGTTTATGGTAACATCACAAAAATAAGACATGAAAGATGAACAAAAACTGGTCTAATAGAAGACAAGTTGAAAATTTGTTACCCAATCAAAAGACTTCACACAGTAATGTTCAGTTGACTGAAATAAGAAGACAAGACCTTCTGTTAAAGATCCACACAGATGTTCGAAAACTTGCAAAGTTAACAAAATAACGGTAACCATATATTAGAAAGGAGGATGAAAAACACTAGCCATAGAATAAAACAAATCTATCCTCTAAATATTGGAGAAACTTAATTTTTTTTTAATCCAACTTATTATGGATTCTTTACCATTCCAAACCTCATTAGTAGGATACACTTCTGCTATATCCACACTGAAAACAAGCTAATATATGAATATAAATAGCATTATGGACTTTGCATACCCTGGAAGGATAACTATGCAAAAATGAACCATGAAACAAACCAAGCTGAAAGTTTCAGTAATATAACCATTCTTGTGTTCCCTTTACTATAATGATCCAGAAAGATGCAATGAATGAACATACTGAAAATTATATTCATTAATTAGCAATATCAATGATAACCATGGTTTGTTCCCAAAGGAAGAATATACAGTATGTTGCAGAGCATTAGCAGTCACACAACTTAAAAAATGTGTGCCCAGTATTGGATAAAGTATGCAAAATAGAGTGGACGTACCAACTGGACATACATAGATTTATATCTTCACATCTCAAAGAGAAATTCCAATTAAAGCCTCAGTTTTTGTAACTCTGTAAAAATATTTTTATTTCTCCAAATATCCAAACAACCAGTACAACGTTTAAAATAATTAGTCACATACACAACCACAGCTGTGTCACGTGTGGGTTAATCCTATTAACATGGTTGTCAAATGAGTTTAGTGTTTGGACCTCCCACTTCCAGTCAATATATATCCCTTCTTTTTCAATTCAACAGTATTCAGAAATAAATTTCTCTGAGTCCACTATTTACTGATCTGAACAACTTACATATAACAAATCAATGTTACACTATTTATTATGTGAAAACAAAATAAATTACATGGCTGTTTCATAATTTATGATACATATCTACTAAAATTGTAATGGATCGTTAATACACCAGTAATTCACTATGAAACTGATAAAAAAACAACAAAATAATTACTGACGTTGCTTATCAAACCATTCACGTTTCAGAACTGTTTTCTTCTAGAACCCTCCAACACTTAAGATACAACTACGTTTGAACAAAAATGAAGTTATTTTATCCATTAAATTCTGAATGCAGTTCGACTTCATTAAACTTAGGTTTATATTAGCTAACCTGAGGATACTTTCACACACACACACACAACCTTCACACTACAGCTTACACTTTATTTACACCATTCACAGCAATCACTTATTCAATCTTACGAATTAAATAAGAAGCTTTGCCATGACTCTCTAGGACAAGATAATAAAGAATTTAAAAAACACATGCTCAATACATTTTTATTCATAAACAATTTCATACAGATACCACAAGGGGTAGGTTTTATATTGCTAATGTCCATTTGGAAAAAGTAGTCTAAACCATGGTCAAACAGTTATTAAAATATTACCATTTACAGTCCTCAGAATTTACCTTCCTTTTTGTTAAATAATCCATGATTGACTTTTTATACACATTAATCTTAAGTGAACTGAAAGACATCAAGCCAAAACTTACTTGACACAAAACCTTTAAATGAAGGTTTTGAAACTAAATTGTTGGAACAGCACATCTCTCCACATTTTTCAGTTCATACATTTGGTACAAACATCTTCTTACATCACAGAGCTGAGTTTAATGTTTCTTTACTAATAATTGGAATTAATTATCATTCTATCTAAACTTAAAAAAAAATACCAGAACAAGACTTAACATTTCATAGACACTACCATAATTATCAGTTCTGCCTGAATTATGACTGTGTTATTACCTGCTTAATGTTAGTACTCATATTATTCTATCAGTAGTAAAGTACCTACTATCTTGGCCACCACAGTGCACATATTAAAGTCTCTCATCTAAACTGACAAGAAAAACTTGAAATACAACTCTATTTAATGTTAAGGTAATTTACTGTTATCCTGCAAGTACTGAAGATCCATACAACTCATAGGCCAGGACTGGAGATGTCAGCAGTTCACCAGTAAGAACTATTGATGTCTTACACTTCTCAGACCAGGGCTGGAGATGTCAGCAGTTCACCAGTAAGAACTATTGATGTCTTACACTTCTCAGACCAGGGCTGGAGATGTCAGTAGTTCACCAGTAAAAACTGTTGATGTCTTACACTTCTCAGACCAGGGCTGGAGATGTCAGTAGTTCACCAGTAAAAACTGTTGATGTCTTACAGTTTTCAGACCAGGACTGGAGATGTCAGTAGTTCACCAGTAAAAACTGTTGATGTCTTACAGTTTTCAGACCAGGGCTGGAGATGTCAGTAGTTCACCAGTAAGAACTATTGATGTCTTACACTTCTCAGACCAGGACTGGAGATGTCAGTAGTTCACCAGTAAAAACTGTTGATGTCTTACAGTTTTCAGACCAGGGCTGGAGATGTCAGTAGTTCACCAGTAAAAACTGTTGATGTCTTACAGTTTTCAGACCAGGGCTGGAGATGTCAGTAGTTCACCAGTAAGAACTATTGATGTCTTACACTTCTCAGACCAGGGCTGGAGATGTCAGTAGTTCACCAGTAAGAACTATTGATGTCTTACACTTCTCAGACCAGAGCTGGAGATGTCAGCAGTTTGCAAGCCTGAGCTACATTTGTCTGTATTTTGCAAGTCAAGACAGGAAGTATTGGTGTCTCAAAAGTATGGGCTGTACAATATTAAAGTCTGTGTTAAACGTTTAAGGAAAATTGAAAATTTCTTTATAAGAGCCCAGAAAGCAAAACAGTTGCATTCCGTGCACCAGGGCTCTTAAATATTATTCGTTTGTAAAAGTGGCAAAATGTTAAAATTCATGGGTCGTCATTGAAAGTCATTTTGTCAACAAGTTAGACCCAACATAAAAGCGTAGCCTACACAGTATGATCAGTTATCATTTCAGTGCACATTAAATATAAAATAAAAAACTGTTTTGAGGCCAACACAAATGTAATTTTAATCCCCACTCAGTCTTCATGCTACTTGTGTTTCAGATTGGCTTGGTCGTTTTTTTTTTCAAAGGCTGTTTTATCACTGGCACTTTTGAAACAAACTTGAGTTTTTCTAGCTGACCAACATCCTCAGACCTAGCATTCTCTGCATGTTGATTTCTACAAGAAAGTTAAAAAAATCCAAAATAACATCAAGGGAATAGAAGTATAAATTATTGTAAATAGAATATAATGAAGGATATGAATTATTATAGAACAATTTATTTGTACGTCATACACATATATATCCCACATTGTAGCTTGTACCCTGGGATCCTTTTTAAAAATATGCAGCATATTTTGTTTCATGTTAATGTGTTTTGTTAATGGTTTAAAAAGCAGTTAAGAACTTAGAAAACTATATTAGTAAACACAACATACATCACTAATATAAAAAAAATTCTACCACATGTACGTCACCTGTAAACGATTCCACATAATGTTTATTACCAGTATTTACACTTTAGTAGGTGTGACGAACATAAACCACATTGGTAGCTGTAAGATACTACAATAAAAGAAACAAACTTTACCTTGTGCACAGGGCAAAGCACACAGAATGTTTCTTGATTCATTTCACAACCTGCACAAAGAAATACTTTATAAATTTACACACTTAGAAAAAATATAAACACAAAACCACTTTATTTATTCATATCACAACCTGCAGAAAGAAATACTTTATAAATTTACACACTTAGAAAAAATATAAACACAAAACCACTTTATTTATTCATATCACAACCTGAAGAAAGAAATACTTTATAAATTTACACACTTAGAAAAAATATAAACACAAAACCACTTTATTTATTCATATCACAACCTGCAGAAAGAAATACTTTATAAATTTACACACTTAGAAAAAATATAAACACAAAACCACTTTATTTATTCATATCACAACCTGAAGAGAACATGTTATAAATACAGAAACACTAAAAAATAACACACAACCAATTTTTTCATTCACACCAAAACTTGAAGAGAAACCACACACACAATTAGAAACTGTACAACACATAGCCAGTTTCTTCATTCATACCACAACCTGAAAAACTTACTATAAACAAAAACCCACAATTAACACACACACACACACATATATATATATAAACATCCAAGCTGCACTGGCTTCCAAGAGCAAGAGATTGAAGACATAATTCAACAAAGAAACTCAGAGATTGTAATATTAAGTGAAACATTACTATACAAAAATAACAGATTCAAAATATCTTACTACACAACCATCATGAAAGATAAATTAGACACACAGGATAAAAACAGAGGTATGTTGCTACTACACAAAACTAATCTGTCAGTAAAAGAAACTCAAATGAGAAACAATAATGGACGAGAAACTGCCGATATCCTGCTAAATAATCATTCAAACATCATGATAGCAGGAATATATTGCTCACCCACAAAACAAATAGACTTAAATTTACTTAACATCTATTCCCACAATCAAAAGACTATTTTACTAGAAAATTTAAACAGTCAACATATCAACTTCAGATGCAAGTACACAAATACAAATGGAAGACACCTACTACAATTCATCGATGAAAATAACAACATACCCACGCATATCAGTGACACACCAGACACGTCTAAGGTTGTACAATACGAGTCAAAAATTAGTAAACTTTAATGTGAGAAAAGATGTAGACAGTGTTCACTTACTTATATCATGTGTCTTCGATTTCACCCCCTATAAAAATACAACCTACAGAAAAGAATTATTCACCTGCAAAGGTACAAACTGGAAGGAATACTAAACACAACTGGACCATCGGCTACCAAACCAAATTATAAAAGCAGCTAAAAATAAAACATATTGATAAATACTGTCAAATAATCACAGAGTGCTTTCAAACAACAACCAAAACAACAACATAAAACCACAAATAACGCTTGGAAACTGCATAAGCATCTAAAACATCAATTAAGCAAAGAAAATGATTCATGGAAACAAGAGTCAGAGAAATAAAAACACAAATAAATAAAGAAACCAAATCAGAGTAGAAGTCAAATTATTTAAACAAAAAAAGGGACATTTTCTGCTCCCAACTAAATGAAAAAAACAAAAACAGATCCAAAACAATTTGGAATAAACTTAAAAAGAATGACAAATGGAGACACAACAACAAGAAAATACCAACACTAGAACACAATAATACCACAACACATACAAATAAAGAAAAAGACTTACAGATGGAGACACAGCAACAAGAAAATACCCACCACTAGAACACAATAATACCACAACACATACAAATAAAGAAAAAGACTTACAGATGGAGACACAGCAACAAGAAAATACCCACCACTAGAACACAATAATACCACAACACATACAAATAAAGAGAAAGACTACCAGATGGAGACACAGCAACAAGAAAATACCAACACTAGAACACAATAATACCACAACACATACAAATAAAGAGAAAGACTTACAGATGGAGACACAGCAACAAGAAAATACCCACCACTAGAACACAATAATACCACAACACATACAAATAAAGAAAAAGACTTACAGATGGAGACACAGCAACAAGAAAATACCCACCACTAGAACACAATAATACCACAACACATACATATAAAGAGAAAGACTACCAGATGGAGACACAGCAACAAGAAAATACCCACCACTAGAAACAATAATACCACAACATACAAATAAAGAGAAAGACTACCAGATGGAGACACAGCAACAAGAAAATACCCACCACTAGAACACATAATACCACAACACATACAAATAAAGAAAAAGACTTACAGATGGAGACGCAGCAACAAGAAAATACCCACCACTAGAACACAATACCACAACACATACAAATAAAGAAAAAGACTTACAGATGGAGACACAGCAACAAGAAAATACCCACCACTAGAACACAATAATACCACAACACATACAAATAAAGAGAAAGACTACCAGATGGAGACACAGCAACAACAAGAAATATCTACCACTAGAACACAATAATACCACAACACATACAAATAAAGAGAAAGACTACCAGATGGAGACACAGCAACAAGAAAATACCCACCACTAGAACACAATAATACCACAACACATACAAATAAAGAGAAAGACTTACAGATGGAGACACAGCAACAAGAAAATACCCACCACTAGAACACAATACCACAACACATACAAATAAAGAGAAAGACTTACAGATGGAGACACAGCAACAAGAAAATACCCACCACTAGAACACAATAATACCACAACACATACAATAAGAGAAAGACTACCAGATGGAGACACAGCAACAAGAAAATATCTACCACTAGAACACAATAATACCACAACACATACAAATAAGAAAGACTACCAGATGGAGACACAGCAACAAGAAAATACCCACCACTAGAACACAATAATACCACAACACATACAAATAAAGAGAAAGACTTACAGATGGAGACACAGCAACAAGAAAATACCCACCACTAGAACACTAATACCACAACACATACAAATAAAGAAAAAGACTTACAGATGGAGACACAGCAACAAGAAAATACCCACCACTAGAACACAATAATACCACAACACATACATATAAAGAGAAAGACTACCAGATGGAGACACAGCAACAAGAAAATACCCACCACTAGAACACAATAATACCACAACACATACAAATAAAGAGAAAGACTACCAGATGGAGACACAGCAACAAGAAAATACCCACCACTAGAACACAATAATACCACAACACATACAAATAAGAGAAAGACTTACAGATGGAGACACGCAACAAGAAAATACCCACCACTAGAACACAATACCACAACACATACAAATAAAGAAAAGACTTACAGATGGAGACACAGCAACAAGAAAATACCCACCACTAGAACAATAATACCACAACACATACAAATAAAGAAAAAGACTACCAGATGGAGACACAGCAACAAGAAAATATCTACCACTAGAACACAATAATACCACAACACATACAAATAAAGAGAAAGACTACCAGATGGAGACACAGCAACAAGAAAATACCCACCACTAGAACACAATAATACCACAACACATACAAATAAAGAGAAAGACTTACAGATGGAGACACAGCAACAAGAAAATACCCACCACTAGAACACAATACCACAACACATACAAATAAAGAGAAAGACTTACAGATGGAGACACAGCAACAAGAAAATACCCACCACTAGAACACAATAATACCACAACACATACAAATAAAGAGAAAGACTACCAGATGGAGACACAGCAACAAGAAAATATCTACCACTAGAACACAATAATACCACAACACATACAAATAAAGAGAAAGACTACCAGATGGAGACACAGCAACAAGAAAATACCCACCACTAGAACACAATAATACCACAACACATACAAATAAAGAGAAAGACTTACAGATGGAGACACAGCAACAAGAAAATACCCACCACTAGAACACAATAATACCACAACACATACAAATAAAGAGAAAGACTACCAGATGGAGACACAGCAACAAGAAAATATCTACCACTAGAACACAATAATACCACAACACATACAAATAAAGAGAAAGACTACCAGATGGAGACACAGCAACAAGAAAATATCTACCACTAGAACACAATACCACAACACATACAAATAAAGAAAAAGCAGAATTATTCAAACAACTTGAAAACCACATCGACCCACACATGAACACATTTTTTATAACAAAGTAAACAACTTTATAATGAATAACATTGAATTGTTCTTCCCAGTTAAATGACTGTAACATGAACAACACAAATGAATGCACACACACAGTTCCCATACAAGAACTCGTAGAAGCAATAACAAAGACTAACAAAAAATCTACAGAAGACAGCATACAAACCATCCTCCTTAAAATAATAAACACAATAGTAGTATTCACACAGTTAACTAAACACAAAAAAGTACAACCAAAGATATATATGCATGAAGCACTCCTTCAGGCTGCTACATCTGCAAAATTTTTAGAACTAACATTCAACTCTAAATTGATATGGATAAACCACTTAAATAATATTAAAACAAAAATTTGGCAAAGGATAAACTATGCTAGGAGTCTAACTGGTAAAAACAATGGAGAAATAGCAGACAATATTTTAAAAACATAAAACATAGATTACACTCATAATCGACTATCCCATCCCTGCATGATTTAATGCAAGTTAGAAACTAGTACAAGCCAAATTACAAACAACAGAAAATACACCACTCTCAATAACTTACAAAGTATCCAGAACTACTTCATCAAAATTCATGCATAAATATGCACACAAAGCAGATACACACAGTACAATAAATTATTTTGGCAAAAATTGGAGAAAAAAACAAACTAGTAAGTGAACTAAACAGATACCGCATACATGATGAGGACATATATATATTTAAATAAAATAAAGACATCACCCATAAACTAGTGCATACATGGTGAGAATATATACATATATTTAAATAAAACACAAACATCACCCAAAAAATTGTGCATACATGACGAGGATATATATATTTAAATAAAACAAAAAGGTCACCTATAAACTAGTTTAGAGATTAACTAATAAACATTGAAAGAGATTTATGTAAATGTTTTATGGTTAATACATGTCTAGTGATAGTGCAAACTGTTATGGAACTTTTGAGAGAAATGTTTCATTTGCACCAAGTGTATATGTAGATGGTGCATGGACATCGCCCTGAAAGGGGCTTGAATAAGTGTGGGTTACTCTGGCCCTCATGTATCATTTATAAATACGCTTGAAAGTTGCTAATACCAATGCAAAAGAAGAGGTTGACAAAACCTGACCCTCCCAGGTATACAAATACAAATACCAAAATAATGGGAAGAGAGAGAGAGTTACTGGTCTATAGAAAGTTAAATTTAAGGCAACAAGTGGTACATCATTAAACTGTGGTTATAGAAAAGTGCAGAACAAGACTGGTAATAAACACAATGTTTACTAGTGTTGTATTATTATTGTTACCAATGAACACTTGGTACAACACACGTCTAGAAGATTTCCTGCTTTCCTAAACTTGTTTAAAATTACTCTCTTATGTGCTTACTTCATTAGTACAGTTCACAATCTTTAAAGCATCACAGTGTGTGCCCTTGGTCTTTCAACATGATCTCAAGATTAATATTAAGCCTAAAATACTATAGTAACCAAGGCAGCAAGTAAATTTGATTTAAAAATTCATTCTAAGTCTATATTAAACAGTTGCATACTTCAAAGGACAGTTTTAAATGCATATAAACTATAGCTATTTAAACAAGTCCCAGAACTTGCAAGGAAGTACAGTAATACACTTCTTTTGTTTAAGACATTTTACAAAGAAGAGACACAAAACTTCTGGTTCATACACACATTTACAGAGTTACCTTTTCGTTTAGCACAAATGTAGTGGAACTGTTTAGGACAATGTTTCGTTCGACAACCAATTACTGCTCCTGTTAGCTGGCATTCTGAACAGAGCTAAAAGATAGTGTTTAGGAAAGTTTAATGTTGTGTGAGCTAAAACTTGTAATTCTTTTGTATTTCACAACAATGGGATTAAATTATAATTGAAACATTTATCATTTTTACCACGAAAAATTAACTACTTAACGATTTACAATACTAGAAGAAATATATTGAAAACACTTATTGTTTTACAAAGAATAAAAACTGTCAACCGTTTGATGTTTCACAATAATGAAAAAAAACTAAAAGTCAAAACATTACGTGTTTGAAATATATAAAACTTGTAAACTGTTAATAGAAATGAAAATAAATGTTAAAACCATTACCAGTTAAATAATTTAGCCCTTTCAATGCAGCTTGGAAGTATACATTACATATCCCACCATCAGTGAATGAGGTAAAAAAAAAAATTTACAAGTAAACTCTTACTTTATATAGAATAAACAACTTGTAATTATTAACCACTACCTTCAAAAGTCATTGTTTGGTACCTAAACTGAAACCTAAAAAATATATTTCATTTTAGTAACAACTTCCCCAGTTCCTGTTAAACTTTACTTGAAGTTGTCAAATGAACCAGGCAGACCTGGTTGACTTGTCAAATGAACCAGATGTCCTGGTCAACATGTTGAAGGAGGAGCAATACCCAGCAACTTGTGGTCAGAATAAGAAGTCACCAAGATGACAATTATGGTAAAGAAACCAAAATATAAACCCTGGTTATTTTAAAAGCAGTCTGTGTTCCAGAATGAATGACAAAAATATATATTTATTAAAACGTATTAAAAAAAAGAGAACTCTCAGATTTTTCACTTAAACCTTTGATGACAAAAAGATAAAATAGTTATCTTCAAGGTTCGGTTGTTCCAAGTAACAACAATAAAATTACAAATTTAAAATGCTTCTCCATACAGGAAGACTTAAGTTGGAGAAATAGTGTTCAAAGATAAAACAGCCACTAAAATCATAAACAATACACTATCTTAAACAGAAATCCCTGGGGCTGGCTGGCAAACATGTTACAACAACAACAAAAAGGATTTAAAGACATTTTGATACACAGTAAGAATGGAAAATTCTTGTGATAATCATTTTTTTTTTCCCACATTTAATGCGTGATAGCCATTGGGTGGGTAACTCATTTGTGTAAATCACTTGATATGTTCACAAAAATCCTTTGAGAAAGCACAAATTCTCAGTGATATCTAATTCTAAATTCAAACAGTGCAGATAAACTTCTCTAATTAATAGAACAATTATATACAACTGACCATGTCTGTGGCATCCTTCACGGCCTGAGCCAATCCATGAACTTGCTGGTCTACACCTGCAAGGTAAACACCGTGAGCCCAAGAAGCACAATGCTCATGAACCCAAAATTCAGTTAAGTGAACATTTGACATTTCTTTAGAATTATTTAAAACCATATCTTGAGGTCCATTTGGCTGTGAATCAATGCTCTGGGATCCATTGATTTGTGTTGGCTGTATCTGAGAGTTGGAAGCTTGTGTCGATAAAGCAGGGAATGTACTGTTCTTCCTACCCTAAATGAGAGAAAAAGTTCAAAGTTTTCACTTCTTTACTTTATTTCTCAACGTGAACTTCAATAAAACAACACATCCAATGGTAGAGCTGAGAGATTAACTTCATTAATGTCACGTAAACTAATATCATAATGAACTAGTGTTTTCAGTAATCTAAATATTCCTATTATGACTTTTCACAAACCTATTTGGAAGGAGTCATTCCTTTGGACTGGCCCTGTTTCTGTTAAGCTGTACACTGGAATGTTTACTGGAAATCTAAAATTGCTAAATTATCTTCATGAAATTTTCAAAATTTTAATAAATATTACAACATGTTTGTGTATACAAAAAATAAAAAAATTTGAAGTATTTCAATGAAAGATTTGTCTGAATCTGATGTCCATAGTAAATCAGTCTGAGAGAAAGGGAGCTTTCATGAAAATAATTAAAACACTCATTACTATCTTTCACTTTCATTCACATGACTTATATAACCTTCAACCCCAATATTAACTGTAGAGAAATTTTAATATACAGTACAATACAACAATACTATCTTTTACTAGAAAGACTACAGATGGTATCAAACAATTACAACAACTAATCTAACACACTTCTGACTTTATGACCTTGTTTCATTATTGTACAAAAATAGATCTGACCTTCAAATGAGGCTCTATCACAGGTTAAAAGCCATAAAATAGTGCAAGAGATCAGGGTAAACAGTCACTCGTCATACATCAACATATATTCAGGGTAAACAGTCACTCACCATACATCAACATATATTCAGGGTACACAGTCACTCACCATACATCAACATATATTCAGGGTACACAGTCACTCACCATACATCAACATATATTCAGGGTAAACAGTCACTCACCATACATCAACATATATTCAGGGTAAACAGTCACTCACCATACATCAACATATATTCAGGGTACACAGTCACTCACCATACATCAACATATATTCATGGTAAACAGTCACTCATTATACATCAACATACATTCTATTTTTATTTAAATTCTAACCAAAACATCCCTTCACCTACATCTTTAACACAGACTCCTTCGCTTACAACTCTAACATAGACATGAAATCTTTTTCTTAACTTCTATCAGTACAGTATGAAGTAATTATGTCATTTATTTTTACAAACACAGCATGAAGCAATTGTGTCATTTATTTTTACAAGCACAGTATCAAGCAATTATTTCAGTTTCAGACATGAATGATGCAAAACTAAAAACTAGATTTTCATTCCAACCATTCTATTGTGGCTATTAAATGTTTTTAAAATCAATCCCCAAATAATTAATTGCTAATACAAACAAAAATTTCTATTCTATGGAAACATGTTAAAAGTATTTTTCAGCTAAAACAGAACATTATTTCTATCATCCAAAACATTTCAGAGAAAACTGTTAAAAGTCTTTCCTAGTCAATACAGTACATTCAGTGTTCAATAAAGCAATGTAAGACATACACATTAAGCCTTGTTTTAATTTGACTGACAAGCCATTCTGTTAGAATAGCATTTACAGAAGTTGCTAAAAATACAAATGATTTATTATTCCATACCTTTCTCATTTCTAAATACTAATATGTAGTAACACAAGATTTTCCTCACTTTTAAATGGATTTTAACAGATACCTCTTAACACAGATTAGCCATTTTCCTCATGTATCTGCCCAAGAAATTTGTATGCTACTAGCCACAATGCCCCTTCTAATTTTAGGTCTTTTAATGTGAACTGCATTGGTGCAAGATGTCATCATATGATAAAAGGTCTTCCCCAATAAGAGGACAACACAGACTCCATGCTTAGTAACTCCCCCTATGCACTGTCACTTGTAACAGCTTCCTTCTTTAATGAATTTCAGAAACAAAAATGTCCACCAAAAGTGTGGAGAATAAGTATGACTATATTTATGGGAAATAGATTTTAGAAAAATATTAACTGTCATGGTTCACAGTAGTTACCTCAACTCCACTTTCACTGAACAGACTCTGACCACAAGAAGAGGTTGTATCTGTGTTATATTGTGGTTATGCATAATGTGTACTCAACTCAATTCTACAACTCCAGCTACAGAAGAATGGTATGAATGATTATTTACCTACACTAAAGTGACAGTATCACCACTGCTACAACAAATTAAGATTCTTCATGGACCACTTGGTATGTGAATTTGGTGAGGAAATAGAGAAGCATAAGAGAGTGTGGAGTATGGTGAAGAAATGTATTGTTTTACCAAGTATAGAGATATGTCACAAATAAGGCCATCCAAAAACCAGCATGAACAGAGACTAACAGACCATGAAAAGACAGCCAGGTAAAATAACAGAAACGTAGTTATCAATAGTAAGGCCAGGAGTAAAGACATAGTTGGAAGTCCTATTATGAAAGACTCGCCACATTTGAAGACAAAAACACTGTGACAGAACAGGAATATGAAAAGAGGAATGTAAAACAAAACCCAAGTGAGGAATGGCACAGAAATGGAATGTCAAACAAACAAAACCCAAGTAAGGAATGGCACAGAAATGGAATGTCAAACAAAACCCATGTGAAGAATGAAGGAAGAAATACCACAATAAAAAGGCATATGTGAAGAGAGGAAAACTCATACGACAAACATGAAACAGAAGATTTCAAGAATAAGCTGGAAAAGGAGGTGTGAGCCATACAATCCAACAAGGAATGACACATACCAAAGTGAGGACCTGAAGGTTGGTTGATTTACTGTTTTGTGGCACAAAGCAGCTACGCTATCTGTGCCAAACATCTGGTAAAAAGGTTAAATTAAACTAAATGTAGTAAAATTAATAAAAGGAAAGTAAGGTAAAACAAAACAGTTTAAAAAACAAACAAAAAACGTTTACATCTAGTCTACAATGTTAAGAGAAAAACTACAATAAGAAATTGTAAAGGACTTTCTGTAGCATAATGGTAATTATCATAACTCACCAGGACTAACAGGTAAGTACATAAACCACCATCAGTCACCTTTCCAGTCCTGGTTCCGAGTTATGTGACATTATGGCCATTTTCAAAAGGTAATAAAAGTTTCAAAAGATGTGTAGCAAAATTTTAATAATAACTTGCAGGATGACCAATGTGTAGTTCAAACAGCAGCATTAGTCACCTGAAGTTGGTTTTTCCAATCTTGGTGTCAAGTTATTTAATGCTACAGCCATTTTCTAATTTCAAATCAAACTGGAGAGACTGTGATTCCTAATAGGACACCACATTAAAAAAGGTCGAATGAATAAATTAAAAAACTTAAATGGTATTAAAAAGATTAATGGCCTTTAAAAAATTAAAAACTTTACCAAGGTGGACAGTGTCACCACCACCAAGAACACTGTCTAACGTTATTGAGAAACCTTGGTACAGAACATGTTTAAAATAGTGCCGTTGATACGACTCTCAACGATGGCAAGAAAGTAAAATGCGGCTTATTACGACTTGAGTGTTACACAAAATACACACTGGTGCATCAGCTCCAGATAATAGAAAATGACAAGTTAAAGAACTGTGACCAATGAAGAGTTCAGTTAGAACAACTTTTACCTTCCGATCCAGAAGCAAGATGGCCAAAGTCCAATATAGGGTTTTATTTGGAAAAGCTTGTTTTCATGTTGCTCACTCCAAGTTGACTGCCAGCTGACACAGAGCCAAGACTTGAATACAGGACTATAGTCCATGCATGGAACAGGCACAGCAATTATAGTGCCAGAGCAGACAGATTTAGCTGCCATGTCTGTGAGCTTGTTCACACAAATACTAACATGATCCAATATCCAGAAAAACTGAATAGAAGTAGATGTTAATGAGAAATGGGTCAGTCAGTTTTGAATATCGGCGAGAGCAGGGTGTGAACAGATGTGAAGTAATTCCAGGGTCAGTAGAGAACTAAGCAAGTCAGTATAAATAGTGCAATTTGAGTACTGCTTAGCTTCTATGCAATCCAGGGCAAGAGAAATGGCATACAATTCAGCAGTAAATACAGAAGAGGAGATTTTGCTCGTAATTGTCGAACCACTACAAACCATGGCAGAGCCCATATAATCACCTGATTTAGAACCATCCGTATGAATAGGAATGGAAATATTGTTTAAAAGATGTTCAGAAAATAAAAGATGGTACGACCAATCTGGAGTATCTAATTTTGTCAAATAACTTAAAGAAAGGTCACATCTAGGGACTGTAATAAGCCATGATGGGATGGACTGACCGGTGGATACAGCAATGTTATCCAAAGACAGACCCAATTCATCTAACTACACCTGGATACAAAGGCCAAAAGGAGCAATGGGAGATCCTCTTTTCTGAAAAAGTATGGCCCACCAAGGAATAAAAACATAACCTTGGGTAGGATGCTTTGGTAAGGAACAAGGTTTTGAAGCATGCAGTAAAGACAGTTGGTAGAGGTGCAAAAAAGGTTCACAAGACTCTGAACTGGAGAGGTGTGGAAAGCCCCAGTGCAGAGCTGAAGTCCTTGATGATGAATGGGGTCCAGCATCTTTAAGGCCGAGGGTATGGCAAAGCCATAGACCAGTGATCCATAGTCTAGTTTCCGTCAAATAAGACCATGATATATCTTTAGCATAGAACATTGATCTGCTCTCCACAGCTGCTTAAGGTGTCAAATATAGGTCAGCTTACAGTCAAAAATAAGCCCCAAGAACTTAGTATCGGGGATCACAGGCAGAACAACTTCACCGATAGGAGTTCAGGATCAGGGTGAATACGCCATTGGTGGCAAAAGTGCATGCAAATTGTTTTAGTGAGAGAGAGGGTAAAGCAGTTTGCTGCAGTCCACTTTATAAAAAGACTGAGGGCAATTTGTAGCTGCTGCTCAATATACCTCATGCTCGATGACTGACATGAGATGTAAAATTAGCATCATAGAGCCAATTTGCAACAGTAAGAGGGAGTTGTTTAGTGATGGCATTAATCTTTATACTGAAAAGTGTGACACTTAAAACCCAGCCCTGAGGGAATTCAAGTTCCTGCAAAAAAGAACAGGAAAGTGTCGAACACACACACACACAAACTTGGAATCTCCTGTCCATTGAAACATTTTTAATAAAAATGGGCAAATTGCCATGTAATCCATATATATGGAGGTTATGCAAAATGCCATACCTCTACATTGTGTCAAAGAATATTGATACAAGATATTGTTGTTTGAGAAAAGCTTCTCTGACTGACATTTCAAGTCGAATCAGGTGGTCTATGGTGGAACGTTATCATCGGTACTGACAATGGGTGAGTGAGGGGAGTTTGTTTGATTCGAGGAACCAAACATGACAAGCATTAACCATCCTCTCTAAGGTCTTACAGAAAGAGCTCATTAAAGCAATTGGACAATAGTTTGAAGGAATTTTGGGATCATTCCCAGGCTTAGAGAAAGGTAGGACAATACCCTGGCACCAAGCATCAGGAAAATCATTCTCCTGCCAGATCCAGTTAAAAACAATAAGAATAGCAAGAGAAGCAGGAAATAGATGGTGCAGCATATCATAGTGTACATCACCTGGTCCAACTGATCTGCAAAATCGAGTTCCATCAGCAGAAAGGCACGTCATCGAGACTATCAGCTCAAAAGGAAAAGGGTGATTGCTCTGCCTGAGTCTTGATGGCTAAGAAGGTGGAAGAAGAAGCAAAAGTGCTAGATACCCAGCAAAAGCTTTCATCTAGAGTATCGGAAATTCCCTTGGTATCAGCTGTTTCCTGGCCATCAGAGAGCAAAATCAAGAGGGGGACAGAATATATGTTGTCCACCGACTTTTCAAATCCTGTCCCATATGACCTCGGAACTGGTGGTAGAAGATATGCCAGTTGTGAACTTAATCCAAGATTCCATCTGGCTTTGATGTCTTACCCACCAAGCATGTGTATGGGCCTGCTGGAAAGTGATGCAGTTTGAGAGTGTGGGATATCTACAGAAAGTATCCCAGGCCCATTTTAGAGCCTTTCGTGCCATGTGGCAGGTAGGATTCCATCATGGACGAGGATATAGCAGTAAATGTGTCAAATTTTTAGGAATACATTGAGCAGCTGCTTGTATAATACAATCAATTACTGCTGCCACACAGTCGTCTATTGATGGCCGAGAGACAATGGCAGGATTAAGTTTTGGGAGAGCAGTGAAAGAGGGCCAGTTTCCTTATCCAGCTTCCACCTGGGCATGCTGGTTGGGTGGCATCAACCACGGCCAGTCTCTCTCAAAATTATAAGAATATGATCACTACTATTGTCAACCTTCCATGAAAAATGGGAGAATAATGAAGGGTAGCAAACTGAGAAATCAATAGTAGTAAGGGACAGACTAGGTGCATGAAAATAAGTATTTAAAAAAGAAAGGTTGTGATCAGAGAGCATATACTCTACAGAGCAATCCATCCTATAAATATCAGCACTTCCCCAGAAGAGATGACGACCATTAAAGTCCTTCAAGATTAAAAAGGCAGACGGCAACTGTTCAATGAGAGTATCAAGGTCTGATTGATCATGTCTCTCCAGGCAACAGGAAGAGAGAACAAACAGTGATGGTGCGACCCTCGGAAACATGGATGTCTATGGCCTCTAAGGTTGTGTCAAGTGGCAAAGACAGAGTAGACACATGCTGATAAACCAGTGCCACACCTCCATGCACTCATCCATCACACCTGTCATTTATGTACAATGAAAACTGCCAAAATGTAACTGTAATGGCAGGTTTCAGAAATTTTCCTGCAAGGAAAGACATACAGGATGGTTGGAAGCAATCAGTGTTTTGATGTCATCCAGATTAGAATGTAAACCTGGACAGTTCCACCTTATCAACGTGGCCATTTTTAATGACATGTAGGCGAATTGGGTGGAAACCCTTCTGTTTACGACCATGTCTTTTTTCCTTACTGTCCTTATTCGATGGAGGTTTACCGACCTCCATGAATCCTGTCGTGGGTCAACTGGGCAGGTCTTTGTTGTTGGAATGGGATTCCAGTGACTGAGGACATGAACAAATGATTGTTTTGCATCTTGAGGTGGGAGAAGAAGCTGTATCTGAGGAAATGCCTGTATCCAGAACCAAAAGATGTGAATCTTGGAGTTTGTTAGAATGTATAGAAGGTACAGAGATGGATGTAGAAGTTGATTCTTCAAATTTTTTAACCATGGAGGTCAAAAGTCATTTGTTTTGAAAATGATTCTCTTGGAGGTACAGAGGGATTTGTCTGCACTCCCACTGTAGTTATGGAATGAAGTGCAGCAGCATATGTCTGAGATGAAGAGGTAGACAGCAATTTTCGAGCCTCAGGATAACTAATGTTATGAATCATTTTCAAATGCTGCACCTCTTTTCCTTACAACTATTTAGAGCAAGAACAAAAGCAGGACAGGTGAGAGTCATTGCAATACATAATGAGGGTCTATTTCACACTCATAAGCATCGTGGTCCTTGCCATCACAATAAGCACGTCAGGGAACAACGACATGTCATCTTTGAGAGACCAAACCGCTGACACTGGAAACACCAGAGAGGGTTTGGAATGTATGGTCATACCCTGCAATTAAGATAACCTGCTTTGATGGTAACAGGAGCACATGGTGATGTAAATGTCAGAATGAGGATACTGGTCGGCAGTGTAACTCCATCTTTGCGAATGGAGAAACCAGCAAGAATCTCTGACTTTGGGACGTTCTTCAAATTTTTCTCAACAATAACTCCTCATGATGAATTCAAAGTAGCACGAGGTGTAACCTCAATAGGTATATCCCAATTGCCTTTGAATGCAAGAGGAGTTCACTGTGCTGAGATATGGATGTTTCCACCAATATTTCACCAGATCAAAGCTTTTTTATTGACTTTGAAAAGCTAGCAAGTCCCTCCACTTCCTTCTGAATAAAAAAGGGGGACATCTGCCCTAAAGGTTTCTCTGAAAGAAAATGTAGGATAAGAAAATGAGATATAACAGGTGGTACAAACATTAAAGATGTGGTCATTTACCTATTGACTGTTTTTTTCACTATTTTATTTAAATTTTTATTTGGAGGATCCATTAGAAAAAAAAAAATTTCAGTGCCCACTGATCCCCATCCACCATGGGATGTTTTGTGAGCACTATACCCAAACACTAGCATCAGACACAATGTCCACAACACCTGTTGAGAACTTCTAACACTGGTACTTGGTTGACCCTAGCCCAAGTAAACCAGCCAACTGACCCAAAAGGGGCTACCCCAAGGCTGTCCATCTACAAGAATTCAAGGCCAAAGAGGTGTGTTAGGATTAGACCCTTGAACCACCAGTATCCTCTTCTCCCCTTCACAGGTTGCCACACACGACAAACTAGTGGATAGATGTTTAGATCCCAGAGGAGGTAAACTGAAAGAATAGAACCTTCCCTGGGAGGTCCCCTCATCATATAGAGGAACCCACACCAAGGGGTCCTGAAGGAAGAGATAAATAAAGAAACAGGCATACATAAAGTTGTTGTTGTTGTTTTGAATTAAGCACAAAGCTACACAATGGGTTATCTGTGCTCTGCCCACCACGGGTATCAAAACCCAGATTTTAGCGTGTAAGTCCTCAGACATACTGCTAAGCCACTGGAGGGCCATACATAAAGAGGTGAGACAAAATCTGGATCAGTAAATCGTCAGAGCCAATGGATGAAAAACAGACCAGAAGAGCAAAAGCTCAAAGCAGAGAAGAACATTAAAGGCATCCAAAAGTAAAGCCCCAAACAAGAGGGAAAAAAACTTGCAAGTGATCCCCCTGTGACAGCAAGAATGGGAATATGCTTAACAAAAAGCAAGAAGGCTGAACATCTTGATCTGGAATGGAGAGAGATATTGTTGAAGAATGGGAATATGCTTAACAAAAAGCAAGAAGGCTGAACATCTTGATCTGGAATGGAGAGAGATATTGTTGAAGAATGGGAATATGCTTAACAAAAAGCGAAGGCTGAACACCTTGATCTGGAATGGAGAGAGATATTGTTGAAGAATGGGAATATGCTTAACAAAAAGCAAGAAGGCTGAACACCTTGATCTGGAATGGAGAGAGATATTGTTGAAGAATGGGAATATGCTTAACAAAAAGCAAGAAGGCTGAACACCTTGATCTGGAATGGAGAGAGATATTGTTGAAGAATGGGAATATGCTTAACAAAAAGCAAGAAGGCTGAACACCTTGATCTGGAATGGAGAGAGATATTGTTGAAGAATGGGAATATGCTTAACAAAAAGCAAGAAGGCTGAACATCTTGATCTGGAATGGAGAGAGATATTGTTGAAGAATGGGAATATGCTTAACAAAAAGCAAGAAGGCTGAACATCTTGATCTGGAATGGAGAGAGATATTGTTGAAGAATGGGAATATGCTTAACAAAAAGCAAGAAGGCTGAACACCTTGATCTGGAATGGAGAGAGATATTGTTGAAGAATGGGAATATGCTTAACAAAAAGCAAGAAGGCTGAACATCTTGATCTGGAATGGAGAGAGATGTTGAAGAATGGGAATATGCTTAACAAAAAGCAAGAAGGCTGAACATCTTGATCTGGAATGGAGAGAGATATTGTTGAAGAGTCAGTGAGGAAATGTTAAAAGTAGTATAGGCATGGTTCAGTCACTATTACAAGTCTCAAGGAGAGACTCACAAATGAGGACAACAGAATTCAAGAGAAAAAACCTTGGATCCACAAGGTCTTACATAGGAGGTAGATGTGCAAATACCCTGAAGCAATGATAGGTTTCAGGAAGCCAGACTTCCCAAAAATATAAGAACCTCATGTGCAGGAAGAAAATAAGAAATGCAACACCTGATGACCATATACACCATAGATCACAGATGAAGAGAAGAAAGCTAAACTCAGTGGGTTTGAGAAGGAACTTAGATCTCAAGAAAAGTCCTCCCTCCCTGAGTAGCTTCCTGTCAGAGAAGAGAGGTGTGAGAAGTCATCTGAGAAATGGTCAACAACTGTAAATCATTCAAGAAAAAGAAAACCAGCTGTGGACTATGAATAAGGTAAGTGAAGGCCCTTAAAACACCAAAAGTGACCAATGGCAAGTTGAAAGAAAGAGAAAGGAATAAGAAGTTTGAAATTAATGGGCAAAACACAGAACATGTCTCAAAGACAGATAATAGATAATATATACGAAAATCGCCGATACATTGACAATGTCCAAGGAGAAAAAGAAATGAGAAGTGAAGAGAGATCGAGGTGAGAAAATGTCAGCAGAAAATGAGACCAGCAGTAAAATAAGAGACGAGTACCCACAGGGTTTTGTGTCCAATTGTCACTGACAAGGACCATGAAGTAGACTTTTGGTAGAAAGAGAACGAGAAAAAGAGGAAGGCCTGAAACCTAGAATTGGAAGGTTAGGGGTAGATTGACATGGAAGAGAAACAGAAGAACAGAGTTGAAAAAGAAGAAAAACCTGGGTAGCTTATGAAAACAAAAGCCATATAATGGCAGTCCAGGTCACCATTGAGAAATTAATATAATAGAAGGTGCCTAGATGAAGAAAGAAATCCCACCTACAAAATGAGTAAAGTAAAAAGGAATGTAACCCAAACCAACAAGTCCTGACACCTCAGGAACAAAATAAGAGATAAAGCAGAAGTGGGATAGGCTTAAGCTGGCAAATAAGGAGTGAATGCCTACTAAAACACAATGTGCCTCAGAGAAAAGATAGTTAGGAAAGTGAATACAGTAAGATAATAAAAAAAGATGAAAATAGGAAAAAGAAAGTGAAATAGAAGGTAAGGGGCCTGATACCTAAGCTAGCCAAATACAGGAAAACCTAAGCTGGAAATAGGAGGTAAGGGGCCTGATACCCAAGCTAGCCAAATAAAGGAAAACCTAAGCTGGAAATAGGAGGTAAGGGGCCTGATACCTAAGCTAGCCAAATACAGGAAAACCTAAGCTGGAAATAGGAGGTAAGGGGCCTGATACCTAAGCTAGCCAAATACAGGAAAACCTAAGTTGGAAACTGCATAGGGTGAAAACCTGTACACGCTGGAATTTTCAATATTTTGCAGAATTTCCTTAAAATTTCCCTTAAACAGACAGAAAACTATCTTCCATCTATCTTATCTCTCAACATGTAGGAGTAGATTCTGAGTGAGGCAGAAAAAATGTTTTTGATTAAATATTAATTTATTATTTAATAATTTCTTGTTTAATTAATAATTTGTTTAAAGTTTTAAATGTTCATTTAGTCTTTCTACCTCCATGTACAACATCAGTTCTACAGCCACTAGATAATGGAATTATACAGAATACAAAACTGAAATACAGAAAATTGATGCTTCAGTATGTTATTACAAACATGGACGACTGTAAGGAAACATCTGAAATAACCATGAAAATTGACAATGTTAGATGCAATTTCATTTTTAAATCATTCAATCAAAAGCGTAAAAAATGAATGCGTAATAAAGTGCTTTCAAAACTGCAGATTTATTCTTGATAATGGCAGAGTCTGTGGGGAATTTTGTTTGTTATGAGGATTTTGTGAGCGTCAACAAGGATGTTTTAACAGAAACTGATGAAATTAATTGAAAATCTATAATAGAATTGCAAGATAGTTACAGTGTGAGAGATTTAGAAGATGAACAAAATGGAAAAGGTAGTGAAGCAATAGAAATTTCTACTTCATCGCAAGTGTTAAGTTATATTAACACAATCAAATTGTGTGCAAAAATGAAGGGAGAAAATGAACTTCATAAAAAGGCTGTAAAATTGGCGTTCTCTTTTAACCTCATGAGGAAGATCATTTAAAAATGAAATAGTTGAAATTGGACACTTTCTTCAAATAACTTTGATAAAGATTTTGTGTACTTGTGTATATTTTGAATGTCTGTTTGTTCTTATTCTTAAATATAGCATAAACAGTACAATAACTTTATTCACAAACATCTTACTTCCCTTGAGCCAAACAAGTATCACGTTCCACTCAAAAATTATATATAATTAAGAAAATGCAAGTTCACTGTGTCTAAGTCGGAAAACCTGCTTAAGCTGGAAATTTTACTGTCTCGTGCAATTCTGCCTTAGACAGGTTTTATTGTATTAATAAAGAAAAGTAAGAAAGTCTACAAGTTAAGAGACATGACTTCAAGCATGACTAAGAATTAGGGTATGAGAGAGAGAGAAGCTAGTAGGTGAAAGTAAAGTATAAAACTTGAGAATAAGTAAGGAAGAAAGAAAGAATTATAGATCCTGGAGCAATAAAAACAAAAAATAATAAAGAACATAAAGAAAGGAACACAACCAAGAACGAATATCAGAAACAGACTAGAAGGTTAAAGTAACTTCCCAATAAATCATTCTCTCATTGAGGAGACAGACTTTCAACCCACAAGTCAAAAGCAGAATGCCAATTAGGCATGTGATAATTCATAACATGCATAACAATGGTTAACATACCTCCAGAAGCCATACTAGAAGTGAGAGAAATGTCTGTAACACAGGACTAACTAAAACCCAAAGAAAACTAAAATCAAAGTTTTGTTAATAATTCAAATCTCAACAAACTGAACTTAAAAAATTTAAAAACATGAATTCAATACAATATCAAAAAAGAGAATGAAGACAAAGTGAATTGTGCAAGAGAATTATGTATAATAAAGGTTATGTCACTGTACTAGTGGTGAAAGGATTTTGTTGTGTGCAGGAGAATTATGTATAATGCAAGTTGTGTCACTGTACTAGTGGTGGTTTTATTTTGTGTGCAGGAGAATTATGTATGACACAAGTTGTGTCACTGGACTAGTGGTGGAAGGCTTTTGTCGTGTGCAGGAGAATTATGTATAATAAAGGTTATGTCACTGTACTAGTGGTGAAAGGATTTCATTGTGTACAGGAGAATTATGTATAATGAATATTGTGTCATTGTACTATTGGTGGAATGCTTTTGTTGTGTACAGGAGAATTATGTTTGATGCAAGTTGTGTCACTGTACTATTGATGGAATGCTTTTGTTGTGTACAGGAGAATTATGTATGATGCAAGTTGTGTCATTGTACTATTGATGGAATGCTTTTGTTGTGTACAGGAGAATTATGTATGATGCAAGTTGTGTCATTGTACTATTGATGGAATGCTTTTGTTGCCTCAAGTCTAATGGCACGTAAATCTCTTACACAGAAGCAAGAAGGTAACTAATGTGTGTGAGAGGTGAGTCATCATCTTGGAGTATGAAAATGTACATATTAAAGAATTACATGCATGTATGTACAAACAAATACAGACTACAAAAATGAAACTCCAGTGAAATGTAAAGTTTATCAGTTGAGGAACCTAAGAGTCAACATTTAGTTCTGGTAACAAAACCTTGAATCCTGAAACATATTTTAAACCAGTACTTAAAAATAGAATCTCAATTGTGTTTCAGTAATTATTGCTTACATGAATGATCTTCTGTATATATATATTAAAATTTTCCAATACTAAAACTAAAAGCCCAAAATAAAATTGACACACACCTTTGCACACGAACCCTTATTGTTCCCCTTATTAACTAATCCACTCCATGTATCAGCATCTGATGTTATGTGCAGTTCATCTTCTTCTTTTGGATTGTCATCATGAATATAGTAGGGTCCAAAAAGATCCCCGAGACCATCTTCGTGGCTGCCTCTGTGACAGAAGGCACATATCCAGGTCTTATCTTTTGTAAGTGCATCATAGGCTGGGGATAGAGTACACAAATGTCCTACATGTCTTAACCTCCCATTAGGATTTCTGTTGATAACATGAGGTCTCTGTTTGACTACTTCCTCTCCAGTTGAACCCAAATTGATGACATGGACAGAAAGAGGTTTTTCCTTGGTACCTACAATGTGAACATACGGTCCTAGAGGTAACTTAATTCTTTTTGGTTTTTGTGAAGAAATATTTATTGTCACCTTTTCTTCTTCTGTTTCTTCATATTTCCTCTTTGTTTTTGCACGACTTCTATTTTTACGCTTCACTGATTTAGACTGGGGTCTTTTTTTTCTTACATTTCTTCTTGTTTTTTGAGCAGCATTCAAAACCACTGGCTTTTGATCAGGATAACAAATCTGTTGATCTTCAAATACACAGTTTGTAACTGGTTGTCTTTGTGCTTCACACACAGTGCTTAACCTCTGGTCTGTACTCCTTATTACATCTAAAGTCTTAACAGTTTTATTACATTTTTGTAGTTGTTTTGCCTTGTCAGCAGATGGCGAGTTTGGTGAAGAAGATTTTGATATTTCTGGACTTAATGCTTTGGAAAATTGAACAGGTGTGTCTGACTCAGCTTTAGACCAATTGGAAAAGCACTGTTTATTAGTTTGTCTTGGACTATACTTACGTGGTGACTTACACACAGTAATACTTTTATTATCTAGCTGTGATAATTCTAGCACAGGCAGTTGCTTTAAATTTTTTCTCTGTTTCTTAGAGGTTTCACATAGCTTCCGATGGGGACTAAGTGAATCATGATTCTTGCTAAGTTCCCCATTCACATAATAAGCCTCTGGTGTACCTTTTTTCTTTCCACCACTTTTTGATAAAGATGCACTAGGGTTAGTTAACATACAACTAACACTACTTCTTTGTTTCTTGTAAGACAATTCACCTAAAGAACAGTTGTTTGACAGTTTCCCATCATGGGTTACTTTGTCTTGATGTATGTTTTGACTATCTTCACTACTGTTGGATAACACCATACTAGTATGTCTTGTGGGTTCACCTTCCTGTTTGATATTTTGTGATACGTTAAACCTATCCAATTTCAGAGAACAACTGCTTTCAGTGTTTGGAAAATGGTTCAAACCTTTACTCTTATAGCTCTGAACTTCATCCATAACCCCATCTCCATTCATGGTGTCAGTTAAAGAGAGATGTATAATAGTAGGTGGTTGGTTTGATGGTTCTATATCAATGTTCACTTGGCTACATGGACCTGTTGAAAGAGTTTGTTCTATTTTTATGCTTACACCATTAGGCACAGCTGAATTTGGTGGTGAATGACCATCAACCTTAGATAATGGTGATGATAAAGTTGAGATCATTGTTTGACAGTCCTGTGTCACCATACCCGGCTGTGCATGTCCAAGAGGCAATGTACTAGCACAATCTTTCTTGAAAACATCACTTGATGAAGTGTTAAAGTTGTGCATCTGAAAAGGAAGCTTAACAGGCTGGTTTTGTTGAAGGCCACTAGCCACATTTCCTTTAAAAAGTACAGATGGAGAGTCAAGAAACTCTAATTTAATTGGAGAACTAAGGTTCCCATAACTGGCTTTTTTCTTGGATTGTAGACGTGTACCATACACACACGTACTAACACTTTGGTCCATTGACAGTGCAACTCAATCTGAAGAAAAAAAAAAACTTTACAAGTCAAGACAGCATTATTAGAAACAAAAAAATGTACAAGCCAAGACAGCATTATTAGAAACAAAAAAAATGTACAAGCCAAGACAGTATTATTAGAAACAAAAAAAATGTACAAGCCAAGATAGTATTATTAGAAACAAAAAAAATGTACAAGCCAAGACAGCATTATTAGAAACAAAAAAAATATACAAGCCAAGACAGTATTATTAGAAGCAAATAAAAATACAAGCCAAGACAGTATTATTACAAGCAAATAAAAATACAAGCCAAGACAGTATTATTAGAAACAAAAAAATACAAGCCAAGACAGTATTATTAGAAACAAAAAAATACAAGCCAATACAGTATTATTAGAAACAAAAAAATACAAGCCAAGACAGTATTATTAGAAGCAAAAAAATACAAGCCAAGACAGTATTATTAGAAACAAAAAAATACAAGCCAAGACAGTATTATTAGAAACAAAAAAATACAAGCCAAGACAGTATTATTAGAAACAAAAAAATACAAGCCAAGACAGTATTATAACAAACAAAAAAAATACAAGCCAAGACAGAATTATTAGAAACAAAAAAAATACAAGCCAAGACAGAATTATCAGAAACAAAAAAAATATAAGCCAAGACAGTATTATTAGAAACAAAAAAAATACAAGCCAAGACAGTATTATTAGAAACAAAAAAAAATACAAGCCAAGACAGTATTATTAGAAACAAAAACAAATACAAGCCAAGACAGTATTATTAGAAACAAAAACAAATACAAGCCAAGACAGTATTATTAGAAACAAAAACAAATACAAGCCAAGACAGTATTATTAGAAAAAAAATAAAAATACAAGCCAAGACAGTATTATTAGAAAATAAATACAAGACAGTTTTATTAAAAACAAAAAAAGTACAAGCCAAGACAGTATTATTAAAAACAAAAAAGTACAAGTCAAAACAGTATTATTTCACTGACAAACGAAACATCACAATATATCCACCATTTTATTGATTCAGCCTGTATCACCAGTATAAACATATACCCATAGCCGATTAATATAAATCCAAGGGATACTGGACACAATTTTTATAACAGATGCACAAGGAATCATCAAAGGTGGGGCACTATAGCCTAAGTGAATATAGAAACCCTAAATATATTTTTATTTGATACACAAGACAATTGGTCCAATCAAAACATCTCATATCTATAAAATTATCAAACAAACAAAAAAGATTTTAAACTTATCAGCACACTACACATTATCAGAAAAAGTATTCCACATTTACAATGAAAACTCAGCAATTACTGGAATATGATGATCAGTTTACTGCTCGGCTCATTAACTGAAAAGCAACTTCACCTAGCAGTCTGATATCATCAGAAAAATTATAACAAAATATTACTCCCTTTAGAGAAATCCATGTCATCAAGACAAAAAAATAAACAGTATGGTTCTAGGACAAACCACTGAGTTCCCATTTACCATATATCCTGAATGGTAATGGTGCCCATTTACCATAACTTTGTTTTCTATCTTTCATGTTTCTTTCCTGATTACATGAGAATCAAAACTGACTTATCTACTTACTGTTAGAATCTTTATTAAAAGTTTCTTGTTGAAGTCAAGATACAAGACCCCAAGAGACCCTTATATGAACAAGTAAAACCCTATGAAACAAGTCAATAAATCAGCAAGATAAAAACTATTCTTGGAAGCTACACTAAGATTTTATTAAGTAACAAAGATGTTTTTCCAAGTGATCCCTAATAGGAGATTTTAACAGTTTATCATTAACTGAATCAAGGTGACTGGTCTGCAATATCCTATTTCTTGTCATGACCCCTTTATTTTAGTATTAATTAATGTACTTGACAACCTTCCTTACTTGCCCCGATTCTGTCTACATAAATAACCAACATAAAATATCACTTACTATAGACATTTTAACATTGAAAATTATAAGAATTTACAACACCTAATTCTAGTTGTTTTTAGCTTAATTTAGAAGTTTGTTACCAAAGCCAAAAAATTAACCATTATAAGTACTGATAATGGTAAATTCATTACAAATCCTAGACTATGCTAAAAACACTAAAACTTTCACATATTCATAAAAGTAGAAGCTTACTGAAATTTTGATTTGAAATTCACTTCCAGTCCCTCTTCTAAATAAAAATTGGATATTCATTACTCATGAACCAGTTTGGGCTTTTTACTATAATTTAAAATATTAAGTGTAGCTCTGTTCACTTCACAATATCTTGGACATTTGTAAATATTACTTAAAACTTTGTCCACAAAACAGCATTATTCTAATGGCAAAAACATTAATCACACGTAACTATTTCAAAATCAGTTCATAAAATAGTGGAGAGATTTAGGTTCTTGTACAGAACTTCCCCTGTATCATATCAAATGTCAGAGACACATCCATTTGTAGTTTCATTGATAACTCAGAATTTTACTCTAATTTTTTATTTATTCGATCCATAAACAAGTGCAACTATAATGACATTGAAGATATTCTAATTGACATTATGATCAACAATTATCCTCGAGTTATTGATTAAACTACTACAAATGGATGCATCTCTTATCACTCAATATGTTACGGTGAAAATTCTGTACAAGTACCATGACTCACATTACTTGAGTGAAATATGAAAATATTTTATTTTCCCACAAACTCTCTAGCTTTTCTTGAAATTAAAATATCAGTTGATTTAAAGTTTAATGAATGTGAAATGTCCGTTTACTTTATAATTTTTACAATAAAGATTTTTATCTTTGAATTCTACACTAAATCATAATAATTAATATAAACCAAATGTTGACCTAAGTTACAATAATACCAGACACCAAACGAGACTTATTAATCTGTAAGATAATATAAATTTAATTAAAATCGCCATATTAGCTTATCTATAGAATTCCTATTATTATAAGACATAACAAGTTACGATTTCTCTACTTAGGTCCATGAAAAGAGGGCTTTATAAATAGAAGTTTAATTGCATTAGGCCTGTTATAGTAAAGTTTAAGGCTTAACTCATTAACCTCAACTGTATTTTAAATACAACTAATGTAGCACGAGTTCATTTTCACATTATTGGGCGTCAAGCAACAAATGTCATTAAAAACACACAAACAAAAGTAATTACACTTACCGTATTTTATATATTGTATTTTTAAATATGTATCTAATGTTTTCACCATATTACGAAACAAAACATTTCCACATAGATTTTAAATCCCATACAAAACATCTCACTTTCCAACATTTTCGTCTAAGTAAACCTACGCCCTCTTTGTCACGTATTGGAATAAAAGTTACTAAGAAACAAAGCAAATATACATACATATATCACCGTGCGATGATACGTAAAATATCAATAACTTATAGTGAAAATAAATATCACATATTATACAGTATGAAACAATTATTTTTACAGCTTCTTAAAAAGTTTAGGCATATGCAAGTTTAAAAAAGCTTTTAGTCTCAAGTTATAATACTTAAGTTATATTTACTTTTGTTGAATTTGAACCTTAGTTTGTGTTTGATATTTTGTATATTATTGATACTTTCCCTAAGCACAATATGTTTAAAACATATTGTAAAATTTACTGTTATATACATATATAATAAATTTATATATATTAGCACAGGGAAATAGTGGAAAAGATATTTATAAATTAGGCCTACTTTTTTTAAGCTATATTACGTAAGCATACTAGTTGAGAAAGAGGACAGTCACACACAAACAAACAGATACGTCAACTATTACAGTGTCAATGAAAGATCGTGCACAAAATAACGTAAATAACAAAAAATAGAAAAATATAACGCAGGAAAGCTAGGTCACCACATAACTTAAGTATTGTTATCAACTGTATTATAATGATGCAGTTTAAATATTAAATAAAGATGACTGTAGATTTAAATTTTGTCATGAAAAACAGAAGAATCGATAATAGAACATTTAGAAACCACTATACGTACGACAAAACGTGTTCCAGCGAATTTCGAACTAGACTAGAAATATGAGAATGTTGTGAATAATGAAGAATTATTTCAAGATAGAAATGAACCAGTGAACTTGCTTATTTTACGTTAATTAAAGTCATTTAGAACGCAGGCCTACAGCAATTTACAAAGGTGTACAACTTACAAGTGTTGAAGTTTATAGAAATATTAAAGAAAGAAATAGTCATTTACTGTCATTATGTGGACTGCAGTCTGAATTATTTTTACTGGGTAATTTATTTAACCAACCAACAAAATAATTATTTTGCCAAAACTTGTTTATTTTGTATAGAAATGGGCTTCCTTTGTTATACTCGATCTAACTCCAACTCAACTTTTACTGCCAATCGAAAAATATATCAAGAAACATGAATGTAAGGTATCAGTAAACTTCTGTAGTCATTTCATCTCTACTTAAGCTATCTGCTGCAGTCGCTAATAATGAAGGGAAAACAGACACTCATCAGTGCTCTACTGTCAACAGTAAGGGATTGACTGTTACACTTGTAACCTACCCACAACTGAAATCATGGGAGATATGTGATAATGAGGTGGAAACAGCAGATAGCCGAAGTGACTTTGTTGTAAAGTAAATAAACAAACAATACATATATAAGGAGATATGAGAAGAAAAAAAACTAACAGAAATAAGGTTTTAATTTCGCGCAAAGCTACATGAGGGCTATATGTGATAGCCGTTCCTAATTCAGCAGTGTAAGACTAGAGGTAAAGCAGCTAGTCATCACCACCCACCGCGAACTCTTAGGTTATTCCTTTACCAACGAATAGTGGGATTGACCCTAACATTATAACGCTCCGACGGCTGAAAGAGTGAGCATGTTTGGTGCGACAGGGATTCGGATCTGCAACTCTGGGTTAAGAATCGAGTGTCTTAACCATCTGGTCATGTCGGGCTGAAATGAGTTGTAACAATTCTAGAAAAAATCAGATTAAAAAGTAATTTCTTACTAATTATGGTCGAGGTTTTTAAAATTTCTAAAGCCCTTTTATATTGACTTTACTTTATTTCATAAAGGAGATAAGGTAAATACAACAACACTTTACAACTGTTAAGTTATGTTAAATAGTGAAATTGATTTCTTATAAGGCAATTGTGTTTAATTAATTAGATAAACAGAGCACTCCCCACCATTCTAAGTGAAATTAAATCTTATGAGGTAATTGTGTTTAATTATTTAGGATCTTTTAGTTGAACCTGTGATGGGACTTCTTTCATCCAAATCGCATGTCTTATATCGTTTGTCAGAAAGCTGTCACATCACATCTCACTTGAGGAAAATTCTTTCTCGTATGTGCACATGACTACTGGTACCTTCTTATTCAGAATTTCATCCTCTGTGTTAAGACAGACTGTCTTTCCCCATCCAAATAGTATAACCCTGAGAATAAAGATTTATAACATTAAAACTAGGTTTTGATACTCATAGTGAACAAACCATATGTAGCTTTGCACTTAACAACAATCCAAACAAACAGTCTGACCTAGTGAATTAGAAGATTAAATATATATTCAATGAAACTAAATATACAAAGAAGATATCTTACAACAGCTTTACTTTACGAAACTATAATAGTCATTCTTGCCTTTCATTAATATAGGATGTTGGTACACAATTTAAATGTATCCAACTAGGAACAACTTACTCCTCGTCATATCCAATCAGAAACAGTTTTCTACCATCTGTGAACTATTTTGATAAAATAATATATATATTTTTTTGCTTTACCTCCTTTGACGATATTTCTACTATGAACATGTGTTTTTAAAATATGTTTATATTTATATAATCCCACAGAGAATCGTGGTTTGACCACTTCTATTTGTAACTTACGTCAGTGATTTACCAGAACATTGTACAGTATTTTAAGAATTTATTGCTACCTGGCACAAATATAAAGAGAGGACTAACATCAGAAATGATTCTGATGTTGCACAACAAAACTTGAATCAATTATAAATTTTGTCAGTAATCTGGTAATTAAGAAGTTACTAAGATAAGTTTATAGAAGAAAGAATTATGAACTCGAAGCACTAGTCCTTTGGTAACTCAGCGGTAGACTTGAGGGCTTATGACACTAAAATCAAAATGTTTTATTATCCTAGGAAGGCACAGAGTAAGTAGCCCATCGTTTAGCTTTACAAACAACAGAGCACACAAACAAAAGTAGTAGAGAGAGACAAAAAGAGACTGGTGTTATAATCGGTAGTCGTTGTTGTGGTTGTTTTGAATTAAGCACAAAGCTACACAATAAGCTATCTGTGCTCTGCCCACCACGGGTATCGAAACCCGGATTTTAGCGTGTAAGTCCGCCGACATACCGCTGAGCCACTGGGGGGCGATCGGTAGTCTTCTTATTTATTGAAGAAATGTATATGAACCAAGGTGGAGACACCTGGCAGTATTACGCGTCCAGTAAAAAATTATACACGTGTCTAAATCAGAACAGTTATCTGCATGAACTTTGGTGTATCCACAACTGAAGTGTGCGAAAATAGTATCGAAACTCATATTATTCACATGAAGAAGAACTACCTGTGTCCATAGGAGCTCTAACATTCGGGAAGACCTGAATATGGTATCACGTGACGGGGTCGTGGGTTGATTGACAAGGTTGAATCAGTTTAGCCGTTGGAGTTTCGACTAACACTACCCGCTGTTACGTGCAAAATTTATTTTTGAGTGAGGACGTCGCGGCGAATGGAACTCATGGGCACTAACTCAAGGATCTATAGTTTAAACAAAAGAGACCCGAACCTGAGACGTTAAATAAAACACTTTATTTATATTTATACTTTCAAACATCTAACACTACATACATATATGCAGCATAACTTGCTAACATTTATTATAGACAGTTAGTTATTTCTATTATCATAGTGACTGATGTTAAGGTTTGTTTGTTTTTGAAATTTCGCACAAAGCTGCTCGAGGGCTATCTATGCTAGCCGTCCCTAATTTAGCAGTGTAAGACTAGAGGGAAGGCAGCTAGTCATCACCACCCACCGCCAACTCTTGGGCTACTCCTTTACCAACGAATAGTGGGATTGACCGTCACATTATACACCCCCACGGCTAGGAGGGCGAGCATGTTTAGCGCGACGCGGGCGCGAACCCGCGACCCTCGGATTACGAGCGCACGCCTTAACGCGCTCGGCCATGCCAAGCCTGATGTTAAGGAATAATAACATTAAAAATAATTACAAAGAGCTCAGATATGAAGACATCTTAAGTTAAGATTCTGACTGAGATAGTGAGCTGTCTGAATTATTTAGCTAACTCGCTCACTGGACTTATTTTCCAAGTCATTTCACATTGACTCAGCGGTATGTCTGCGGACTTACACGCTAAAATCCGAGTTTCGATACCCGTGGTGGGCAGAGCACAGATAGCCCATTGTGTAGCTTTGTGCTTAATTCAAAACAACCTTTTACATTAGTAGAAGGGTGATTATTGGCCTAATAATCAGTGATGTCGAGAAAACCCACTTGTAGAGAAAAATATAAATGTAAAAATGGCTCGTTTGGGTTGAGAAATTTTTTACGTAAAGGAGCGAACAATGTTTCGACCTTCTTCGGTCATCGTCAGGTTCATAAAGCAAGGAAGAGGTAACTGACCGGAAGCTGACCACATGTTTGAAAGGGGTTGTGTAACTAAGTGTCGGGATGTAGAGTGTGTGCTTAGATGTTTAAATATATAATTTTATATTATTTATTATATGATTTTTAATATAGGTATAAAGGTGTTCCTTTGTATTGGTTTATTTTGGGCTTGAGTTGTTGTATAAGTAAGCTTCTTTAATTTTGTTTATGTTTGTTTCTTTATCTAGTATTCGAGTGTTTTCTCTGATTATGTTGTGTTTATTTGACTTGCAGTGTTCGAAAATGTGTGAAAGTGACTTTTTATGTTCTTTGAATATGGTTTCCATTTTTCTACAAATAAACACAACATACCATAGAAACACCCAAATACTAAATAAATAAATAAACATAGACAAAATTAAAGAAGCCTTACTTATACAACAACTCAAGCCCAAAATAAACCAATACAAAGGAACACCTTTATACCTATATTAAAAATAATATAATTAATAATAATAAAATAAATAATATAAAATTATATATTCAAACACCTAAGCACGTCCTCTACATTCCTACATTCAGTTACACAAATCCCTTCAAACATGTGTTCAGTTACTGTTTGTTTGTTTGTTTTTTGGAATTTCGCACAAAGCTACTCGAGGGCTATCTGTGCTAGCCGTCCCTAATTTAGCAGTGTAAGACTAGAGGGAAGGCAGCTAGTCATCACCACCAACCGCCAACTCTTGGGCTACTCTTTTACCAACGAATAGTGGGATTGACCATCACATTATACACCCCCACGGCTGGGAGGGCGAGCACATTTTAGCGCGAACCCACGACCCTCAGATTACGAGACACACGCCTTACGCGCTCGGCCATGCCAGGCCCGGTCAGTTACTTCTTCCTTTCTTTGTGAACCTGACGATGACCGAAGAAGGTCGAAACGTTATTCGCTCCTCTACGTAAAAAGTGTTCTCAACCCAAACGAGCCGTTTTTATATACATATGATTATTGGCCTGCTCAAACAAACAGCTGGTTTCCTGTTTACTATCGCTCTGAGTTTGTTTCGTGAAAGAACTCTTACCGACACACCATTAAAGGCCCGGCATGCGCAAGTGGGTACGTCATTCGACTCGTAATCTGAAGGTCGCGCCAAACATGCTCGCCCTTTTAGTCGTGGAAGCGTTATAATGTTCAGCCAATCCCACTATTCGTTGATAAAAGACTAGCTCAAGAGATGGCGGTTGGTGGTGATGACTAGCTGCTTTCCCTCTAGTCTTACACTGCTAAATTAGGGAAGGCTAGCCCAGATAGCACTCGAGTAGCTTTACGCAAAATAAAAAACAAGAACAAAACAACATTAAACTGTCAAACTTTCTTTACGAACTCCCACGTTCTCCAATTAATTACTAATCCTCTTTTTAACACGGGCTTGGTTGATTTAACCCACCACATGACTTCTTCTCAATACATGTAAAGTATTTTCTCCACCATCCGAGAACAATGGTCCGATTATACCGTTGTCTGTCTAATCGAGGTCTTCAGACTCAATATCTAAGTTCGTATATCTCCTTAAAAGCTCGTTGACGTCTGCTTATTCAGTTCAACATTCGTGAGACATTTCCTCGATTTTAGTTTATAGCTTTGGTAACCTCCTATAACTGCAAGAGCGCCTATTTGTTCAATCTAAACACATAACTGAAGTCCCTAGGTGTGTTTCTCTGAAGTAATGTCCTAAGCAATGCTTCTGAATGTATTTGACCTTTGGTAGCGTCAGTTATTCAACAACAGATTAATTGTACTGTGACACATTTCTCAGTGTTTGCTTAAGATATCATTGTTCTGTCTATAAACATTATTACTTAAAAAATGTTCACTTATACTGTAATTTCAGATTACTTGCAGGGCAACACATTTCTCGACGCGTTTCCTTCGAATTTTATTTTCTAAACAAGATTACTTTGAACAAATATGTTTACTTATACAGCATCTTTCTCTGTTTATTGCTACAATAAATTATGTGTAGCATCCACATACTTAGCGATGCATGAATGGGGTTAGTATTTGTACAAACTTGTAAATTCTTTGTTACAAGATTAGACAAACGTTTGCACAATAAGGAAGTGAAATAAACTTTGGATTATATTTATGACAAAGCTACTATGCAGCTATCCCTAGTTTTGAGCTACTGATGGAAGACTACCACCGACCATCCATGCTAAGGGAAGTGATTGTTACTCCTATAAGGAACTCACAGTTTTAATTGCTGAAAATACTTTGTGATATTGTAAGGATTCGAAACCTGTTCGCTACTTAAAATATAGAGCTCTGCGACAGAGCCATTAAGCCCACTAGTTTGAAACAAACTACACGTCTATTCTCAGAAGTGGTAACAATAGTTTAATCCTGAAAGCATTTACACTAAAAAATCGGATTCACAGGATACCGCAGTCCTATTTACTATTGAGGTAAGGTAAACTTTCTGAATCCTGCAGTCCTATTTACTATTGAGGTAAGGTAAACTTTCTGAATCCTGCAGTCCTATTTACTATTGTGGTAAGGTAAACTTTCTGAATCCTGCAGTCCTATTTACTATTGAGGTAAGGTAAACTTTCTGAATCCTGCAGTCCTATTTACTATTGAGGTAAGGTAAACTTTCTGAATCCCGCAGTCCTATTTACTATTGTGGTAAGGTAAACTTTCTCTGAATCCTGCAGTCCTATTTACTATTTAGGTAAGGTAAACTCTCTGAATCCTGCAGTCCTATTTACTATTGAGGTAAGGTAAACTTTCTCTGAATCCTGCAGTCCTATTTACTATTGTGGTAAGGTAAACTTTCTGAATCATGCAGTCCTATTTACTATTGAGGTAAGGTAAACTTTCTGAATCCCGCAGTCCTATTTACTATTGTGGTAAGGTAAACTTTCTCTGAATCCTGCAGTCCTATTTACTATTTAGGTAAGGTAAACTCTCTCTGAATCCCGCAGTCCTATTTACTATTGAGGTAAGGTAAACTCTCTCTGAATCCCGCAGTCCTATTTACTATTGAGGTAAGGTAACTTTCTGAATCCTGCAGTCCTATTTACTATTGAGGTAAGGTAAACTCTCTCTGAATCCCGCAGTCCTATTTACTATTGTGGTAAGGTAAACTTTCTGAATCCTGCAGTCCTATTTACTATTGAGATGAGGTAAACTCTCTGAATCCCGCAGTCCTATTTACTATTGAGGTAAGGTATACTCTGTCTGAATCCCGCAGTCCTATTTACTATTGAGGTAAGGTAAACTCTGTCTGAATCCCGCAATCCTATTTACTATTGAGGTAAGGTAAACTCTGTCTGAATCCCGCAATCCTATTTACTATTGAGGTAAGGTAAACTTTCTCTGAATCCCACAGTCCTATCTCCTATTTAGGTAAGGTAAACTCTCTCTGAATACCGCAGTCCTATTTCCTATTAAGGTAAGAAAACTTTCTCTGAGTCCCGCAGTCCTATTTACTATTGAGATAAGGTAAACTTTCTGAATCCCGCAGTCCTATTTACTATTGAGGTAAGGTAAACTTTTTGAACCCTGCAGTCCTATTTACTATTGAGGTAAGGTAAACTCTCTCTGAATCCCGCAGTCCTATTTACTATTGTGGTAAGGTAAACTCTGTCTGAATCCTGCAATCCTATTTACTATTGAGGTAATGTAAACTCTCTCTGAATACCGCAATCCTATTTACTATTGAGGTAAGGTAAACTCTCTCTGAATCCCGCAGTCCTATTTACTATTGTGGTAAGGTAAACTCTGTCTGAATCCTGCAATCCTATTTACTATTGAGGTAATGTAAACTCTCTTTGAATCCCGCAGTCCTATTTACTATTGAGGTAAGGTAAACTCTGTCTGAATCCCGCAGTCCTATTTACTATTGAGGTAAGGTAAACTCTCTCTGAATACCGCAATCCTATTTACTATTGAGGTAAGGTAAACTCTCTGAATCCCGCAGTCCTATTTACTATTGAGGTAAGGTAAACTTTCTCTGAATCCCACAGTCCTATCTCCTATTTAGGTAAGGTAAACTTTCTCTGAATACCGCAGTCCTATTTCCTATTAAGGTAAGAAAACTCTCTCTGAATCCCGCAGTCCTATTTCTTATTCAGGTAAACTCTAGTAAAGGGTTTTTGATTTCCACTATTTCCTTCTTAACCCTTTTTGGATAAAATGTGCCAGACGTTTGTCAATAACGCTAAAAATTGGTTTCGATAGCCACAGTGGACTAATGTAGTTTTATATTTAATAACAAAAAAACACAAAATATCTTCATAAACCATTTTAAATATGTACTAACAATAAAATAATATTATAAGTTGTTTAGATGGGAAGATGGAAAAAGATCAAAATTTGGAGAGCATTCAGGACGAAAGGAAAATCTATATTACCCTTTCCTGCATTTAACCACCCACAGGGTGGATACATAAATAAGTTAGGTGGTAGAATGCAGGACTTCCTCTCATACCAAAGGCTTTCTAGTTTCTTATATTTTTCCATCCGTACATCCCAACAATTCCAGATTAAACACTTTTATTCCTACGTCATGGACCATTTTAAAATGATTATCATAATTAGTAGCGCCAACAATTGTGAGCTCATCCAAGTCCGTGGCAATTGCTTGCTTCCGTTCTCCGGATACAGAAATGTCTCCGATTTCAGACACATCTTCGATCTTACTTACACAGTCGTCCAGCAGGGGAAGTTTGCGAAGTTATCATTCTCTGCTCGTCGTTTCCATAACGGTAGGTTTTTGAAAAGCCTTCAGGTGTTCTTCTGCTTCAGTGATGTTGACTCCATTGTCCTGCATCTGTTTATTGAGAGCATTGAAGATATCGGCCATGTACACCAAAATGAGAATGAACTCAAATTTTTCGAAGCAATCTGCATGACAGTGTTGGTGCTCTAGCAAAAACAGGGCTAATTCCACGCATGGCAAAAACACGATTCAGCATCTTTCCCCGGGATAACCATTGAACGTTAGAATGATATAGAAGTATCTCTAATTCAGAGCCCATTTCATTACACAGCTCTTTGAAAATGTGGTTTTTCAAGGCACTATTTCGCACAAAGTTCGCACATTCCACTACAATATTTAATACTTCTGCCAGTTTTGAAGGCAAGGTTTTTGTTGCCAATGCATGCCTGTGTAAGACACAGTGTGTTACAATGATGTGCAGTGCATCAGCTTTCACCAAAACCAGAGTTTCGTCCAATATGACTTAAGCTCCGTCCAAACAAACTGTAGAAACACCATATCTTACGAAAGTTCGTTGTCTCTAAAGAAGTCATCCACAAGTTTATTTACGTCGTCTGCCTTAGTTGTTGTTGTAAGAGGCTTGAAAAATAAAAAAATCTTTTTTTTATCTCGTCACTCTTCACATAACGCACCAATACAAGCTGGCTTAGACTGGAAACGTCGGTGGTCTCGTCGAATTGAAGGCTAAATTTTGCTGGGCTTGAAATCAGTTCTGCAACTACTTGAGCCAAGATATTATCGCTCATGTCATCTATTCTGCTGCTGATGGTGTCATTTGAAAGAGGAATTTGGGATAACTTATTTTGAGGAGCTTTTCCCAGCATGATATTCGCCATCTTCAACGCAGCTGGTTTTACGAGTGCTTCGCCAATGATGTGTGGTTTGTCCTGCTTTGTGATCAAGTACACAACTTTGTACGATGCTGTGAGGACCGGTTTGTCGATGGATACAAAACCGAGAACAGGCAAAGTAGTCTTTTCATCGAATTTCATTGAATTCAGCAAGCATTGTGTTCTTGTATTTCCCTTCTCCATTCAGCTTTAGGGAGTGTTCTCTTAGATTTGCCGATGCTAGACTAGAATTGCTCAATTTGGCATTGCAAATCACGTACTGAAGACGCTGACTCCCATTATATTTCATCATACACGTGAATTCATATTGTACGTATTCGTCCGATCACTTTCTGTTTTTGCTCGACATAGTTAGTATGAAGGGATTGAAATATTAGGGGAAAAAGCACAACTGACGCACGATTACTACAGTCACAAGTCGACTGCTAAGCGCACGAAATACTCTGCAGCAAAAATATTAAGACCAAGTGATGTGACGTCATTAACTGCAGACAATGATGGCAGAGTGAAACATGACGTCACGAATCATACAAGTGGGGTGAACGGAACGGACACACACACAGTGTGTGTGTCTTGACCTCCACCGAACCCCTGGGGTTTGATTGCACCCAGGTTAAGAATCACTGATCGTAGGGGTTCGTTAGATTGTAATTTAGCTCAAAGCCGGATAATTATTTATACTTCTCTACTATGTCTATATGATTCATACAGTATTTTTTACACATACCTACACATTTTATGTTACAAAAAGTTTTCATAAATATTTCGTTTGAAATATATTAAAAATGGTTGAAAGGAGTGAAGTGACTTGTACATTAGTAATTTGTACATCAAATTTGATTTTAAATTCTTCTTTTCAAAATGTCAAAGTTTTGCCAGTAGGGAACGTATATACATATAAGTCAGCTGAGCCAATACATTCAACCCGTTCGTAGCTTAAGTACGATTGGGTTGAGTATCGCCATAGTTGTTGTCCAGCTGTTATTTTAGAATAGTGTTTTTATTTGTATCTTTGGTAGTGATTTCATCTGCTGTGTAATCCAGAAGTTAAATAACAAATAAGCTATTATGTTACTGAGAAATGTAGTAGTTATAGTAGTTAAATTTCGAAAGTGTACTCACTGACTCTTTATTAACACTTTACAGTTAGATACAATGAATAGTGATTAATGTTTTTAATAGTATTACTGATTGTGTTTAAATACGCTAAATCATTTAAATGAGAAAATACAATACTGTAAACTGTGTACATGCGAGTTTCCTTGGGTAGTATATTTTCGTCTATTTGACGCTGGTAAGTAATACTAAAATTAAGAGTTCGACGGTTAAACACCGAAATAGCACTACAGAATATTGTTGGTGATAATAATTATTAAATTATATTTGTTGCGGTTAAACTTTAATCATGTTAAACTAGCTTAGAATTATCTGCAGTAAAGGTATTTAATCGTACTAATAATGACTCAAGTTAGCCTAGATATTTTGTTATACCACTGTCATGTGTCATAGGTTAGTAACAATTCTGTAATTTGTTGTATATCACAAATATATATATATATATATATATATTAATATATTATTATTGTATATTTACAAACAGAATAAATACAAATTAACCCCAAGAATAAAAGAAAAAGATAAAATGTTATTTGAGTCTTTGATTTATTAAATTTGCAGACAGTTAACAAAAATGAACATAGAAAACATCAAATTTAATTATGGTCCACCATTATAATTATATTGATATTGAAGACAAAAATTTAAACTAACTGAAAATAATGACTGAACAAATGCTTGGAAGTTTACTACTGACTGTTAATGCATTTGCCATTGGATGGGTTCACTTGGATTATTTGAAAATAAGTCCATTCCTTATAACTATTGTAATTTATTTTGTCAATGTTTTCTCTGGGCTGCATTCGTTTTTGACTTAACTTGTAGGTTTAAGTTCACAAATTAACTTTCAAAATAAATTTTATGTGCACTGGGTTGCTTCACTCCTGTCAAAACTTTCCTGGTAGTCCATTTTCCTTCTATTTTATTTCCTGGCACCAGAATAAGAGATTTCTGTTGCTGTTACCTGCTGATTTGTAGTCAGACTAAAGGATGCCTACTGTTGTTACATACTAAATGAGTCATTATCTTGCCAACCTTCCTATCAGGGTTAAATATATACTTAGAATGACACTGGAAAGTTCATTAGCATCAGTGTAGCTATTTAAACATGCTCTTCATACACTTTTACTTGTGAAGATTAGAACTGGTATAACCTCGTTAAAAGTGTTTATACTCGTAATTTAGCATCCAAGAGTTTTTCACTCCTAGTTCTGAAATCCTGCCATTAACATGGCTAGCATACATTAAGTTGTAGAGTCTATCACTGTGGTGTGAGGACCATGAACATGGCTAGCATACATTAAGTTGTAGAGTCTATCACTGTGGTGTGAGGACCATGAACGTGGCTAGCATACATTAAGTTGTAGGATCCATCAATGTGATTTGAGTTTCACTCGGAATATTTGTCAGAGAAGTGCGTGATTTCAGTGTCATCAGAAATATTGTCAATGATCAGAATTTTATTTACTTTATTTAAAATTGTGTTTTTAGTAACTGAGTTTTGTATTTCTGATTTCAGAAAGACTGATATTCAACACGAACTAGCTTGATTAAATAAACACACTAAACAACGACTGGGATTTAGCTTGTATTGTTATTTCAGGTTTAATGATTTTTATGGAATTCCTCCATGATTTTTTTTCTTTGTTGAAAAAAATATTGGACCTTTTAAAGAAATCACGAGAATCTAATTGTTGATTGATTATTGAATGTGTTTACTAATGATAATGAAATACCTACACTGTTTAATATGTAAAGTTCTTAAATAATTTACGAAGGGAAATCATATTGTAAATGTGACAGGATGTTCGAGAAGAGGCTGCATCATTACTTGTTGGAAAGGTTAGCTTAAAATGTTATAGAGACCTTAATAAACAGGAGAAATTCCTAATGATTGGAAAATGACAAATATGATACCTGTTTTTAGAAAGAAATATCTTTTGTAGCTTATGATACAGCTTTTGCTCGTATCAATATGTTTCCTGTTTTTGAAGAGACAGAAGTGTATTTAAGGTTCTGATACAATGTTTGTCTAAATGAGGGCACCTCTGTTGTACATCTGTATGTTTGAAAGGTTTTTGGAAGTTATGATTCTGATGTGTTTTGTATTTTAATATTGACAAATGTAAGGTGAGGCATTTATGTTATGGAATGAGAGATTAAGAGCTTTGAACTGTTTTGTTTTTTTGTTCAAAACATCAGTAATGAGAGATGACCTTGTTGAAGAGTTCAAAAATCTAACTTCTAATGGAAAGTTGAGGATGAAGGAGAAAAACGTGGTATCAGGGCTGAAGTTCATGTTGGATATTAGGACAACTTATTTTCCTTGTTATATCCTGAAGTTGTGGAAGGTTTGATGACTTATTACAATATATATTTGTTATATCCTTAAGTTGTGGAAGGTTTGATGACTTATTACAATATATATTTGTTATATCCTTAAGTTGTGGAAGGTTTGATGACTTATTACAATATATATTTGTTATATCCTTAAGTTGTGGAAGGTTTGATGACTTATTACAATATATATTTGAATTGCTTAAGCTTTCGTTGGATAATTTTATTTAAGTGAAGGGTAATTTTTGACTTGGGATGGATGGGCTAAATAGATATCTGATGTCTAATCTTACCTTTAGCTTTTAAATAAATGACCAGTACAAAGTCTGAGAGGGCCTACATTAATGTGTGATATCAAACACTATGACTACAGTACGTACTAAATGTGAACAGCAAGTATGTGTTTTGCATTAAGTAATTAAAGTAACACTTGTTTTAGTCCTTTGAACTTAACTACTTTAACTTTTTTATGTACTCAGTACACTCAATCACTGATGGCTTTCAGTTGCGTATGCCCACAGAAGTCTTCATCGTTTGTAAACTTACATTTTGAATGACAGGTTTTATTGTGTTGTCTGTTACAGCTGAGTTTTGAAAATCCCTTGGATTGAACATGGGAGAGAAAAAAGGACTCCGAGGACTGCAGGCCTGGTGTCGAAAGCTGACTGAAGGGTACAGAGATGTAGACGTCAGAGATTTGAGCTCCTCATTCAGAGATGGTCTAGCCTTTTGTGCTATTATTCATCACTTTCGACCGGACCTCATGTACGCATTTACGATAAGTGCTTGACTTTTGACTGATATTAAATTGTATACACATTTTAGAGTGTATTGCTGCCATAAGTAGATAAGTTCTGTGATATCAGTACTGAACTCGACAGTTCCTTACTGTGAGGTTTTCTATACTTGTTAGTATTTGTTACTACCAGCAGTTGAATGTGTCTTTTTCTGTATTTCACGTGGTTGTCTTTGACAGAAATTGACATATTAGATACTTATTAATGAAGTTACAATGACATGTTATCTGCAGTGTGTGGTCAGGTACATAGACAAATTTTTTAAAATGTTAAGAGTTGAACTATGAATTATTAAGTAACATCTCTGTCGGTACTTTCAACAACAAGTTATCTAACTTGTGAAAATTAAAACCTCATCAGTGACTACAAGTTACACCAGTGGATCTGTGGATTCTGCTTGGTGATTATGTGGATATTGTTTCACTAAAAGAAAATTTTTCTTGTTCCTTTAGAGATTATGATTCACTCTTCAAGGAAAACATTCTTGAAAACAATAGTCTGGTAAGTGATATAGAAACTAACTTACAACACTGTAATATAGTTTTTAACTGTGACATGTAGTACACCATCACTTGTTAGTTATAAGGTAAAGAATAGAAAAATGTGGACATATAAGTAATATAGGACAGCCAATGATGATGAGAGACCCACTTGAAGTAAAAATGTATCTCGGGATGGCTGGTATTGGTATTGACTTTTTAACCAAAATGAAGCAGAGAACAACATTTTGACCTTCTTAGGTCATCTTCAGGTTAACAAAGAGTTTGTAACTGACCGTTGCTGGGCACATATTTTAGGGAAGAGAATTTAAATTGGTAGTTGATTGGTAGAATTAGATTGTAGGGGGCATTGTAGTTGGATGTTAGGATATTAATTTGTATAGGTATAAAGGTGTTCTTTTATTTTGCTTCAATTTCGGTTTTAGTTGTTGTATAAGTAGGGCTTCTTTGATTTTACGTTTGTTTATATTTGTTTTCCCACTTAACATCTAGTTGTTTTCTATGGTTATGTTGTGTTTATTTGATTTGCAGTGTTCAAAAACACGTATTTTTTTTTTGTGTTCTTTGAATCTGGTTTCTATTTTTCTGCCTGCTTCTTCAATGCAGTTCTTCCATTGTTTTTTAGAAATAATGTTGGTGTTGTGTTTGTCAGTGTAGTTTTTATATAGTATGGACTTCAGTTTTGTACCTGGATTTTGAATACATTTGGTGTTTACTGGAATGTTGTGTTTTGTTGAGTTTTTTTCCAAATGCTTGTTATTTGTTTTTTATTATTTTTGGTTAGTGTTAATACCCACACCAGGCATCTTGTGATACAATATAGAATAGTATTTGTTCTCCAACATGGAATGTGTATCTTCTGTGTGAAGTGTGAACTTGTAAATGATTCAGGAAAGAGTACATTCCCAACAAGTATTGTGTGTATGTATACTGTATATTGAACTCTGAACCTGAACATTTGATATTCAGGCTTTCAGAATTGCAGAGAAACAACTGGGTATTCCTGCTCTGTTGGATGCTGAAGATATGGTCATGGATAAGCAACCAGACAAACTGAGCATTGCAACCTACCTGTCTCAATTTTACCAGTACTTTGAAGGTGGCCAGCAACGTAAGTTGTGTTTCTTTAGGTGAACAGAGACTGTCCTATCACAAGTAACATGTTATGTAGTATACACTGTGCAGTGTTAAACATATTTGTGAAATGTATACAATTAACTTATAATAGTTGTTTTTAGTGCTGCAATTATGCTTCGAAAAGTTCTAGAAGTCTCATGAACTGTAATGAAATAAGATGTCAAACATTGCTACAAGTGTAAATTAAAATGGGGGAAAAATATTGGTGTTATACATGAAGGATATCAAGTGTTATGCCACACAAATTTTCTCTCCAGAAGAGCAACAGTGCTCCAAGAGGTGACATTTTGTATCATTCTGGTCAATAACTGTAGTGTTGAGTCAACAAAGATATAGGTTTGTTACTTAATTTGTGTAAAATTGTGAATTGACAAGTTTATCAAATATGAAAAGTGGACAATCTAAATTGTCCACTGTTTGGCTTTGACTATCTAAACTGTCTTTAGAAAGTGATTAAACTGTATGCTGTCTATGGACATTAACTAAGTAAACTATAATCTGTCTGTGTTAGGTAAAATATTTACTGTATGTGGAAACTGTGTGTTGTCTATGGAAATTAACTTAGTAAACTATGATCTGTCTGTTGTTGTCTAGGAAAATTGATATGGTACTTATTTCTTGTCACTATTTTCATCCAGTGCTGTCTTTTTTATGAAAACTTTTTTCTTTATGCATGCCACAAGTTGTAATATATTCCAACATGTCTCTTGGGGTGCATGTGACTTCCTGTGCACTCCTATACTGAACCTTCACTCTAGCTTTCAGCTAGAGACATTTTGTTTTTTGTTCAGTGCTTTCCATGTGACACATCAATGTTTGCTGAAAATGTTTTTTTTCACTTTATATTTTTTTCACAGTTTATTATAGTTCTCATATCTCTGAACTTCATCATTTTGTGCATAATTTTTTAGTTCTGAATTCCAAAATCAATGTTACCACTTCAGGGGTCACACTAAGGACTGTTGTTGTATTTCAGACCTCAGGTATGGGCAGTCTCATGGTGGATTTCCTGATTTTTGTACTTCTGGAGAAAGAATGGTATATGGGTCAACTTTTGTCCCCTGACATCACTCATGTTCTTCACAAAATTATTCAGAATGATGATGTTTTGATTGTCTTTGCCTCCCTCCAAAGTTTGCCGTTCTTTTCTGATTTCATCTTGAGGATTCATCAAAGTCTAACTTAGCCTCCATGGAACTTGTGTTGGGTTTGTGAGGTTTTGTCAGTTTCCATATCTCTTACTCCTTTTGTTACATAAACATTCTTCTTGACTGCTTTTGATAATTCCTCCTTTTTGTGATGTTTGGATTCTTTCTTTAGCAGTTAAGTGAAGGGACCAACATGCTGTGACCCTGAGGACATGATCAGTATGCCATTTCTTACCAATGGGTGGACTATTTGTTTTTAGTTAAATAGTTCTTTGGTTCTTTGCATGCCAACTCCTGAACTTGATGCAAGTCTCTTGCATGTCCAATGTTTTTGTCTTCATCTGACACTAACTACCCTTCTCATGTGTCAGTTTTCTTACATCTGTTCTCGGAGAGTCGCCATGGGAAATTTTGAAGGGTTTTCTGCTGATGTTTTTTACCTTCTCTCCTCCACATTAGCTCATATTTTGTCCTTGGTGATGGTATTATGTGCATAGTTTCTTTGTTGTTAGTATCTTAGGGACTCAGGTTTGGCTTGAGTCACTTTAGTCTCCAGTTGTCTAACATCTTGCTGCTTTTCTGATACTTTGTGTCTACAACACGTTCCCTGACAATTTCGAGCCATGGGTAACATTAGCCTGCCAGCAAGTCTACTCTTTCAACTTTTGAAGAACTTTTAACTCACTCAGAGCCTTGCTGTATCCACTGGTCAGCCCATCCAACCATGGCTTATTACAATCCCCAATTGCGACCTTTCTTTAAGACGTCTGAGAAAAGCCGATACTCCCAATTGGAAATACTGTCTGTTATTTCCTGAAAGAAATAGGAGTGAAAGGATGGTTCAGAATCAGTTGACTCTGTGGACTCTGCCATGGTTTGTTGTGGTCTGGTGGTTCTGTACAGAATCCCCCTCTACAGTTTGTGTTCATTGCTGAACTGTATGCCATTTCTCTTGCCCTGGATCACATAGAAATTAAGCAGTACTCAAATTGCACTACTTTTTTAACATCTACTTTTATCCAGCTTTTATGGATACCAGACCATGTTGGCATTTGCAGGAAAGGGCTTGCCAACACTGCAGCTAAATCTGTCTGTTCTATCACTGTCACTGCTGTGCCTGTTCCATATATGGATTATTGTTCTGTATTCAAGGCTTGGCTCTTGCCAGTTGGCAATCAACTTGGAGTGAGCAATGTGAAAACAAGCTTTTCCAAATAAAACCCTCTATTGGACTTTGGTCATCTTGCTTCTGTAAGGATCGGAAAGAGGAGGATGTTCTAACTAGTCTATGCATTGGTCACATTTTTTTAATTTATCGTTTTCTCTTATCTGGGACTGATGCACCATTGTGTTGTCATGTTACAATAAGCCACATTTTACTTTCTTGCCATCATTGCAACTCTCGATGACAGCACCATTTTAAACATATTTTGTCCCAAAATTTATTCGTAACGTTAGACAATGTTATTGGCAATGGTGACACTGTCCACCTTACAAATATTTTTAGTATTTTTAAAGGCCATTAATCTTTTTCTTGCTATTTAAGTTTTTAATTTATAACTTAGACCTTTTTTAATGTCATTCCTTTTTAAAAATTAATATACATATAGTTTGATATGAAATTAGAAATCAGCCATGATGTCAAATAACTCAAACCTAGGACTGGAAAGGCCAACTTCAGGTGACCAACGTTGATGTTTGAACTTGCCCGTTAGTCATCTTGGTGAATTATAATAATTAAAATTATGCTACAGAAAGTTCTTTACAACTTTTATTACTGTAGTTTCTGTCTTACTGCTGTAAACAAGATATAAAAATTGGATTTAACACTATTTATGTTTTTAATTCAAAAATTAAACTTTGTTTTCTTTTACCTTCATTTCTCTTTATGAATTTTAATTTTAACTGTTTTACCAGATGTTTGGCAGAAATAGTCTAGTTGTTTTGTGCCGTAAAATGCCAAACCAATCAACCGATCCCTTCCTTCTTTGTCAGCCTTGATCTCCTGTTCTAGATCCCAGTCCTTTATTTTCATGCCTGTCTTTTGTCCGATCCTCAGTGAGGAGATCCAACATGTGTAGTTTTTTCTTATTAGCTACTTCCACATGACTTGTCTTCCATGGAAGTGTACCAGTGTAAACAGGAAAGTCTTTCACCATTGGTCTGCTAACAGGAGATTTTTTTGTTGCTAAGCCGTCCGTAGTTCAGGTGGTAGAATATCTCACTTGGCTCTTCAACTGTAGATCTTCACTCTCTTCACATTCCAGATATCGGGTGGCTCTCTCTCCCATTCATTTTGTTTTCCCAGATACTTCAGGGTTTTTGCTTTCCCTGTTCTTCTTTGAATGCTCATGCATTCCTTCTGGATTCAGAGGCATCTCAGGTTTCCTGCCCTTCCAGATATTACTGCCCTTAGATGATGCTGGTCTGTACCATGGTTGGGAGTTGATCCAAGTGATAGACATCTTTGCAATACCAGATGACAATTTCTGGATCAATAAATAGATGATCCATATGAAATACCCAGTAATTGGTGTTGGTCTGATTCTTGGGTTTGAGGTGAAGACAGTATGATTCTTATTCTATCCTATTTCTTTCATGTCTGGGGTATCCTTTGGATGCTTTCAGGGTTACCTCTATCAGTCCATTGTACTAGTTCTTCCTTCTCATTGTGAAATTCTTTCTAATTGTGAGAGAAAGTAACTGCCATATTAGAAGCTTCATATACTGAAATTGTTTTTCTGTGAGTACTTCTCTGGTGCTTATCCATGCTTTGATTCATTAGAGGATTGTAGAGGGAGTTATGTGAGTATGTTATGCAACTGTTTATTAACAGATGATGCATGATAATTTATGAGACACACATTGGAATATACTCATTCTAACAATGGAGGGGGAGAAGTGCAAAGCTTGTCTCATGTAAAGAAAAGTTTACATATAGAGGGTAGCACTGAACAAGAACAGCTGTGAGTGGGGGTAAGTACAACCTGGAAATTTCACTATCTAAACTGTCCACACTCTGTGGAAAATGTTAAAACTTCTGAAGATCTGTGATCTTTGACAAAGGTTTTATTGTGAATGAAATGCGTTGTAGTTATTGTTGTATAAAGGATAATAATACTCGGATGGAAGTTCTTGTATTTTCTTATGATTAATGTGTGTTTATTAAAACATCTTTGTTTATTCTTGTTTGTATAGTAATACAGATATTTGTAATAATGTATATGTTTGTAAGTTTATATCAGTTTTACTCGCAAAACTGGTATGGTTAGTTGGTTTGAGATAGCTAGCATGTTAACTTGGTTTGAGTATTTTGAGCTTCAAGTCTTTGTTAATTACAGATTCACGTGTTAAAACATCAATAAATAAACGACCACTCAGTGAAAGGAACAGTGACATTTTTCCTAATAAGGTATGTTGTGGTTATTAAGGAACTAATTGTGAATATTATTTTGTTAAAAAGATACTTGTGATATAACAATCAGTTGGATTAACCGAGTTATTTGTTGTTCAGTATGTTGATAAAGCCAGTATCAGATCTTTAAGAATATAGTACCAGCATGAGATAATTGAGAATATGGTACCAGTATTGGAATGTCAAGGCGTCACCAGTATCCACTGCTGGAAATTTAGTGGTATTTGCTGATCAGCAGACTCTGTAGTGGGTTTTTACCTTTAGCCAGTGTCCTCACAATCAGTAAGAGTGGCCGTAACAAAAACAGGGCAAGCAAGTTTGGTGGTAATGTGAAATGAACCCAAGACTCTCAAATTGTGAGCAAATTCCCACCCCCAAACTATGTTGGCCTAGAAATGAACTTGAAGTAAATAAATTACAATGATAAAATTGGGTTTCAATACCTGCTGTGGGGTATACCTTAGACAGCTCAATACTTCAGTCACTTGAACAGTTGTAATAATAAAAATGTTTAATTTTAATTAGTTGGTTAATTTCATGACTACAGATGTAATTTAATTTTGATTAACCAGTTAATGTATTTGACATTAATAAACATAATATGTGCCCATAGTAATAGATAAATTGATTAAATTAGCCAACTTTACCTTTGTATCATGGTAAAATTACCATCAATTTTTTGTGACACAGAAGTAATTTCATTATGGTTTGAAAGTAATTTTATTGTGGCATTGAAGTCATGGAAAAACTTGCAATATGTTTTTCACATTAGATACCAGCAGTAGTTTCACAACAAAAGTTTGAAGTTTGCCAAGCATGTCGACAAAGAGTGTTTATTCTGGAGAGGCTGATTGTGGATGGAAAACTGTACCATAGAACTTGCTTCAAATGCACTAAATGTGGGGCTCTCCTGAAACCTGGAGCATATGTAGAAGGAGATAACACTGGGACATATGAATGTGCCATCTGCCCAGAAGAGGAGGTTTTACAATCCCAGTCTGAGCACAAACCAAACAACGAAACAATTTCACTTATAACAGAAGAGAAAGTTCTACCTGTAAAACCAGAACGGGAAAAGTACAAAATATCAACTCGTTCAGCAGTTGTCCGCCAACAATATTTGACCTCTAATCTTAAAGATGAAGAGAAAGACGATTATCTCTGTTGGTCCTCAGAAGAAAAAGATACAAAAAATAGTATTTTTAAAGAAGGTAATGAAGTAGTAAACAGTGTAAGTAGGAGTCTGAGTGAACTAACCTCAGTCACTACAGAAAACATTTCATCGACTGCAGAAAGTGACATAATTGTGTCTGAATTGCCTGCAGCTGAAGATAAAATATGTACTGAGACATCTCTGGTTTGTGTAGTTGGTGACCAGGAAACAAGTACTGTGTCGGAAGAAAGCAACAAGAATGAAAATAGTAAATCAGAAACGTCAAATGGAAACAATCAGAGTAATGAAAGCGACTTAAAAAAACCTCAAAGAGATGTATTGACAAACCTTTGTATGTCCTCAAGTAAAACAGTAGCAGATGATACAGTTAATGAGTCCACTGATGTTTTAGCAGTAGGTAGTACAAATAAAGTTGGTGATGTAAAACCTGAAGATAGTGTGTCAGAGGAAGATGCTGGTGAGTCATCTGTACTAAGTAATGATATCATGGCATCAGTGAGTGCAGGTAGTGATATAGTAACATCAAACAGAGTTTACAATGAAAGTTACTTGAAGAGATCCAAAGGAGAAGATTCTGTTACAAAGGAAGATCAAAGGAGTGTTGACTCACAGGAGCAGGTAGTTAGGAGCAAATCAGAACCATTTGTTTACAGATCCCCTTTTGCAAAACGACAGTTCTACTCATCAATTGGTATTGAACTACCAGTTATTCGCTCCTCGGTTTATGGTTTGTCAAAAAAAAATGGTTCCCTGTCTGTAGATACTTCCAAAAGCCCCTTAACATTTTCTTCCCAGCTGAATTTGAATCTAAACCAGTTGGTCACAAGTTCTGGTACCACAAATCAAGACATTGGTGACGCTTCTACTGTTGATGACAATACCAACAGTCCAAAAGTTGTCGAAACTGGAGCTGAGAAGCATGCAGTTTCCTGTGAATTTGATTCAATGGATGAACAAAAAGGTGACATAACTTCTAGTAGTTTGGATACATCTCTTTTACATTCCTGTAAGGAAGGATCAACATATCAAATTTCCAGTGAGTTGGATGTGAAAACGAAACCTCTAGAGGAGACGAATATGACAGATCAATCTTCAATTGTGATGGAAGTAGGAAAATCACCACATGATGAAGTTGAGATTGTAACATCTCAGAGTGTGAGTAGTGTTTTGAATATAGAAGACGTACCTTCTGATGAGATAAAAACATTAAATCTAACTACTGATGTGTCAATAACAGCAAAATCACCTACTGGTGAAGCAGATACCTCAGTGAATCAAACATCCAGTGTTTTTGATGTAACACAATTACCATCTGGTGAGGTGTGTATGAACAGAAACGAAATTAATGATGAGCTGAGAGAAGGAGAAATAAGTTATAAAGAAGTAAAATTATTAAGAGATGATGTTGCAGAATATCCTGATGAGTTGAACCCATTTGGTGATGATGAAGAGACTTCAGAAGATGAGAGTGAAGAGTACCCAGAATCTTTAAACCCATTTGAAAGTTCTGAAGATGAAGATGACGAATATCACAAAGCACAGACACTCCCCCTTCAGAGAACAGAAGCTTATCATGAAGATTATGATCATAGTCTTAATCCATTTGGAAGTACAGATGAAAGTGAAACGGAGGAAACCATTGAGCCCATAACCTCGTCACCCGAGACCTATTGGCAAATGATCAAGAAGCAGCAGAACCTAAGAGAAAGAGACAAAGGTTCCACTCTTGCAGGTCCTGTGAAGGCCACAACAATAACTCATAAGAAGAGAAAGGCACCGAGCCCACCAGTAAATAAAGATGCCAGTAAATATAGTGGAGTTTCTGGCTTCCAGTGCTCAACACAAAACTCGTCTGTAAAGGTGGATGGTACCGAAAACTCGGCTCTAAGTCCTGTTGAACTGGCTGAAAATTCAGATTCAAATACCAGTCTTATTATTAAAACTACACAGATTCCAGAAATTACTCAAATTAAACCAGCTACACCTTCACCTCTCTCCAAGAAAAGAGCTGCTCCAAAGCCTCCTGCCAGTCCTCAGTCTCCTAGTAAGTCAGAAGGCATACATCCTAACAAAGTGGAAGGTCCTACCACAAGTGAAGCACAGAAGGAGAAAGACAATGGAGTAATTAAGTTACAGCCAGAAGAAACACAAAACGAGAAAGAAAATAAAACTAGTCCATCAGCAGAAAACAAGACTGTGGGTTATTTGAAGAAGAAGAAGCGTCCTGCCCCACCTGTACCAATTCCTCCAAGAAGACAGGTATTGTTACATTTTTTTTATTCATTCCAAGCATGCAGATTAATATTCAGGGGTTCCTGAAAAAGAAAGGTCTACTTGAGTTGCAGGGTATCACATTTTTTTGTCTGGTTGATTTGCATCATTCATAATACTTATTTTTATGAGATAAATATATTGAGCCAGAACTGTTGCATGTATAAGTTTGTAAAATTTGTTGGGTTAGTGGTTGGAAGTCATAGTTCAAGATACTGCAGGCTTAGCTTTGATTTGTCTACTTCTGAAACTAAAATCGTCTTGTTTAGATTCGCAAGATTCCACTGGAAGAGATTCAGTCAGAAATGAAAAACATAGAGCAACAGCAAGAGGAGTTGGAAGAGATTGGACGCGAGCTCGAGATGAAAATCAGGGATCTGAACACAGGTTTGTACATCATACACTTTTCATAGTTATCAATTAATACTTTTCAAAACATTTTTTTATTTAACATGCTTCCCAAGCAGGAAGAAAGTCACAACCATATAAACCATGAAAACATACAAGCCTTACTGTTTGAATTCAAACAAGGAATTGGATAATTTTGTATTTTTTAACCCTGATAAAGGCAATGGTATGTTAATAATGAATGAGGAAGGACGTATCGAAAAAAAATTTAATAACTACTATTGAAAATATTAAATTTACGAAAGTAAAAACTGATTATACAGCTTTATGAGAAAGGAGCATCTACAATATCGTATTAAAAAATATTAATATAGGGTTAATATCTGTAATGATTGATAATGGAATGAAATCAGAAGGTTTCTATAATTGATTATTCTATGAATATGTAATATACATAAAACAAATTAACTTTTTTACTCATGACCTGTCATCTTTTCAGTTGGTTTGTTTTAGAGGTGTTTATAACCTTGAGTTTTCCAAAGGTGTTTGACAAGCCAGTCTACACTGCTATATTTGACAGTGTTATTAAATATAAATATAATTTAAAGTGAAGTGACTGAATAATCTAATTTGTCAATGTGCCGAATGTTATTTGCAGTATAAAACATTTTTATAAACTACTGGAATTTGCCACTGTGTATTCTAATTCCTTTTTTAGTGGTTGTTGTTATGAAGAAATATATGGACTATCTGTGGTAGTAAAAGGGTTTATCTGTGTTTATTAAATCTGTTTTTAAGTTAACATCAGAAATTTTGTTAGATAAGCATCTTGAACAGTTTAAACCTCCACAGTACAGAAGACGACAAGTGTCTTGAACAGTTTAAACCTGCACAGTACAGAAGACGACAAGTGTCTTAAACAGTTTAAACCTGCACAGTACAGAAGACGACAAGTGTCTTGAACAGTTAAAACCTGCACAGTACAGAAGACGACAAGTGTCTTGAACAGTTAAAACCTGCACAGTACAGAAGACGACAAGTGTCTTGAACAGTTTAAACCTGCACAGTACAGAAGATGACAAGTGTCTTGAACAGTTTAAACCTCCACAGTACAGAAGACGACAAGCAACCTGTACAGTTCAAAACCTTATTATAATTTTTAAAATATGTTAACCGTAGGTTTAAATTCAAAGAACAAGCTGCATCCATGTTACAGTTCTTGGATGCTAAAATAGCTTGCTTAGAAAAATATTTATCTTCCACATGTAAATTGTTAAGACTTAGCAACTTATTTATAATAATCAAACTGAGTTCAAAGACTAACTAGAAGAGGTAATTGTTTGACTCTCTTCTTTATTTAGTGTTCTATGTTTTTAAAAATTGTTTGTAAAAGTAATTAGTGTATCTAAATATATAATGTAGTATAGTTGAAATATGACTTAGTCTGCTAAAATAATCCAAAACAGGTCAATTTTATACTCTTGAATATTGTAGTAAGTGCATGTGTGCTTTGTCATTGTAACTTTTGTGATGTGATCTAGCAATGAGTGAAAGGTCATTATGATAAAACTAATAACTGTATAATATTATAACTTTAGTCTATGTAGACTGAACATTTGTGTTGTAATATGTAGTTATTCTAGAAAAAAAAGCATAATTTATATTTCCTAATTTTTTATGGTGTTTACGAGGTTGGTCAAATCTACCCAACACGTACAGAGATTCCAATGCAATAGTGAAAATAAGTTAATTCTTAAAAAAAACATTTAACAATTATATGATGGTTATAAAGATTTCACATGTGAGATTTTAAATTTTTCTGATACATAAAAGTATTTTTAAGTTTAAAAGTTACTCTTCATGCTGGATAGTGAATATTGATATAGAAAAGTTTGAAAATATCTTTATACTTGATTGAGAAACCTGATATTTTCTATACGAAAGCTTTATAATGTTTACCAATAACCTGCAAAATGTTATAAAGAGTTGCTTACATCATCAAAAATTATAGTGTAATTACTATTGTAGATACTTTGTAGGATATGAGCCTGGTGTGTTTCACTTGCTCTCTAATGAAAGGATTAAAGACATAACAATACACATAATCAGTCAGCCACGATTTACAAGACTGTTATATTCTTTGTACTGGCGAAAATTTCGGCTTTCTGGAAAATATGCATTCCAAACTTTTGTATAGAGAGACATGGTTTATTGTGTGTTGATGTCAATTATTAACCCTAAATTGTTGATTATAATAAAGGAGTATGGGCAACACTTACAGATGGAGGTCAACTGAAGATGTGGATTTTTATAACATATACAAACTCTTCATGGACAGCAGTGTTTTTATTCTTCACATAGTATTAACGTATTATAATTATTAATCCAAGTCAGACTAATGTCATTAGTTATTGATCTGAGTCAGACTAATGCTGTTGATTTACAGATATCTTGAATAAAAATACTTGTCATACATTTGATTTTTTGTATTCAATGGACTTGTATATTTTACTAAAAGCTACATTTCAGTGAAGATACACTTAGTGAATTTTGAGCTATAGTTAATGTTCCATTTTTAATACATGAAATTCTGGTTTATAAATTAGATACAAAAGAGATGTGGGTTGAATGTTGATGAGAAATTTAAGTATTAGTATAAAATTCTATCTGGAAATGAAAGCTAAATGTTAAGTGGTTCTAATTCTACTCTGACAGAAGCTGAGCCAACCTTGGAGGAAGAAGAAAGTATCTTGGAACTGTTTGATCTGGTTAATCAGAAGAATTCTCTCTTCCGTCGTCAAGCTGAACTCATGTATCTGTATGTTTCCTTGTCTGTTGTAATAATGCTATCATTTATGCTAAATTCAGGTTACAAAGACATTTTATGTTAGGTAAATAGCAACACAGTAACTGTTGATACATTGTGTTTGTGACACTTTCATTCACTGATTTATAGGGTTTCTGTTTTAACTTTATAATCTTGTTCAGTTACGTGTATGTTGATTTCAAATTAATGCTGTTCTCAGCTTTGATTTTATTATGTTTTTAATGCTTATTGTGTTAAGTCACTTTATTCATCAGCATTGTATTTATCAATTTGTAAAATAAAAGTTAAAACCAGTTAAAGTACAAACATTATGTAAAAACTACAAAGTACTTCAGATAAAATGTTTAATTACTTATACCCAAATGTTTCAGCTTACCCCTTTATCAAGGGGCTACGAATGCTACAAGTTACCAAACTAAGTTTAAGTGACTGTAAACAAAATACAGCTTTAACAATAACAGAAAAATAATGTAATCCAAGTATAGAGAAACAGTTTTGAGTGTTGAGCAGTAAAGTGATAACAATACGCACAATGTTAAAGGGACCAGACAACAGTACCTGTTAATAAATTTGAATCAAAAGTGATTTCTTGTATTTTCTGTTGAGAAAATTGTCACAAGTTTTGAAAATTTGAATGTTCCAAGTTCTTTTAATGAAACAGTCCTGTGTTTGATGACTGGATTCATCCATATATATACGTGGCTGAATGCTTATTACATGTAATGCCACAGACAGTATTTTTTAGTGTGCACTACTTTTCTCAGCCATTTGTCTTTACAAAATACTTTTTGTTATTTACTTGTATTGTTATTAAAGGCTGAACAAGTGAGTATATCCTTCAGACTTCTACCAGGATTGTTGTATTTAAACCAAATCTTCTGATTACTTGACAAAGGTAAAGAGTTAAAGGTTCAAATACGAAATATGGAAAGTGTCTTGATGAGGTAGCTTCTTAATTTGATATCTTGTGAGTCAAAACTATGGAATGTGTTATCATTGGACAACAATAGCTTTGGAAGTTTGATTGTGGCTTGTAAGGACAAATTGTCAAAAACATTGTTTGTGAACACAACCAAATTTGTAAGTGAATCCAGTCCTCCAATACAAACTGTTTCAAAGAACACATTCGTGCAACTGGAAATCTTGACAACAAATAAGTTGCTTGAACACAGCACTGTTGATGAAACACCTTGTACAATCGAAATTTTGGAAACTTGACAATTCTCATGATAGAAAATACAAGAAACCACTTTTGATTCAAGTTTATTAACAGATACAGTGTATAAAGGGGTAAGCTGAAACATTGGGTATAAGTAATTAAACATTTTTTCATACAGATTGTTATTTTTATAGTGTTTTCTCTTCTTCAACCAGCACTGAAAATTTCTTAAATATTAATAAACTCATCTTGATAAATTCTAATATTGGTGTAGTATTGAAGTTCATTATACTAACTTGAACATGTGGAGGTCTTTTCACATATCGGTTTTATAACAAATATCTAACACATGTTATATAATTTACCTTTCACACTGTGTTACCATTAATTAGAAAAACATTATATTTCTTGGCCATATTTCTAATTTTGATAAATCTTCTCCAGTAAACGTTCCCAGAGACTAGAAGAAGAACAAGTGGAGCTGGAGTTCCAGATTCGCTGTCTGATGAGCAAGCCAAGTAAGTCTGTCGTGTGTGAGCAAGTCCGTCATGTGTGAGTAAGTCTGTCATGTGTGAGCACAGTAACTGGTAAGAAAACTGTTTTTAGATAACACGAATTAAAGATTCAAATCAAAGAAGGAAAAATTGGATTGCACTGTTTTGGCTAACACAATGATGACGGATTGGATACCAGAACCTATAGAATAAATGTATTTGGTTATTTAATCATTTACAGATAAACCCTGTAAAAACTAGCTTGGTTTGTAGATTCTAACTGTGAAACTAGTATTTGTAAATATTTTCACTCCCAGGTAGTTTAAAGAATGAAGCTGACCATAAGCAAGAAGAAGAACTGATACAAAGGTTACTTGATGTCGTGGAACAAAGAAATGATATAGTAGACAGTATTGAAACAAACAGACGGAGGTAAGTGTTGTCACACGCAGCACCTGAATGTTACATATTCTTTACCTTGATTTGTGTAGTGTAGCATGGTATCTGTGACATATTGACCTACTTTCATGTTACTTTGGTTTCAGGGAAGTCCTGGAGGATCACAGTATACAAGAAGAGATGACTCAGAAGAAGTGTAAGTTATGTAATGGATCTGTTGCTTGACCTAATTGTAGTAAAGACATTAGTCAAATATAGAGGCTTTACTTTTAACCACATTTTTAAGCAATAGAGAAAACACACTAAAATTAACCAAAATATGCTGCATGTTTACAATGTGGGATTATAAAATGTATCCTTAGTTTTGAAGGTGATTGTTGAAGTAGGACCCACATTGTGGTGGGGATAAACTGTCTATTAGTCTCAACTTCCAATTTGCTAGTCTTACACAAGAAAATTAGAAATTAAGGAGAGTAAGATGTGGGTGTTCAAGCCCACAACATTACACGTATATATATCACCTTTCACTGCCTGCAGACAGTTGTTCTAACTCTCAGGTACAGATTATATTTATGTTTATGAATGGTGAAAAGAATAAGGAGGTACGAGCTTTCTCTCAGGTACTTGTATCATCCACCTGGTGACAAGCAGAGCTAATGAAATAACATGAGAACAGGTCTAGCTAAATATTCTCAATTGATGTTTTAATGTAACGGTTGTTTCCGGTAATTAACTTGCACATTTGAAGTTTTGTTTTATAGGTAATCCAGATTATATTTCTCTAAATAATGTTCTTGCACTTTATTTATGAACCTTTGTTCCTTTAAATAAACAGTTATATAATAATGTTTTAGAGATATGGTATATAAATGTTACATGGTGTATTTATTCTGTGTCCTAGTGGTACAACACATTAGACCCACAGAACGTGTGTTTATTATCTGTTTAGGTATTTCTTAATGTACCAGAATTTACCATCTTCATCATGATGATTGGATTTAAGTTTGTTTTATATTCTGACACTTCAGGAATCCATTCATCACACACATTATCAGGTGAATACAATTACCAGCAGCTTACACATCAGTATAGGCCTGGCATGGCCGAACGCGTTCAGGCGTGCACTTGTAATCCGAGGGTCGCGCTAAACGTGCTCACCCTCCCAGCCATGGGGGTGTATAATGTGACGGTCAATCCCACTATTCGTTAGTAAAAGAGTAGCCCAAGAGTTGGCGGTGGGTGGTGATGACTAGCTGCCTTCCCTCTAGTCTTACACTGCTGAATTAGGGACGGCTAGCACAGATAGCCCTCGAGTAGCTTTGTGCGAAATTCCAAAAAAACAAAACAAACAAAGACATCAGTACTGGTATTGGGTGAAAGGCTGTGTTGATTCTAGATCACATCTTGTAATTCTAAGTTGTTTTATTACAAATAAGGCTATCAGAACTGTTATGTGTACATACAATTTCATAGATGTTGTCATAGAAAAGCACTTGGTTACTATTACATTTTAGGAAAAGTTACAGACTGAAAGGTCTTTGTACAAACATACAGGGAAAACATAACTGTCACTTTAACCTTTACAGCAGTGATGAAGATGGTAGAGTGACTGTATTCTAAAAAATAATACTTGGCTTCATTAAGTGCTTAAATACTGTAATCTTCATGTAAGTTGAGAACACTTGAACTTCTGGTCTACATTTGTTTTATTTTCATTGTTGTAGCTGATATTAGTGAAAAAGGAAAAACAAAGAAAAAGAAAAATAAACAAAAAAAGTTGAAAATCAAAGATAAAAAACACAAGTTTGAAGAGAAGAACAAAGAAGATAAAACATTAACAAAACCAAAGAAAAAAGGATGGTTACTGACAGCCTAGGAAAACAACCAATACTCATCATGGAAGCTGGTGTGATCGTTCAAATGGCTGATTTTCATCGAGATAAAATTAAGGGTTTTCAATGTCTGGAGGGATTTCAATTTGTATCAACATAAAAGTTAAGTGGCAGCATGCTGTGTACTTAACATTTTAGTGTATGTATATGAGATACTACTCATGTTTGAACAAGGTCCCAAGTTCTTTATACATTTTATATAAGTACAAAAGTCTATCTCTCTTGTTTTTCTTTTGTACTCTATTTGTTTAACTCTATAAAACAGAATTCTATTTTTATAAAAATTATGGGCTGAATCTTTCATCACTTGTAGAAAGTTGATTTATTCCGTTACTGTAATTAACCAGGAAAAAGGCCCACCCGGTGACAAGTCTGAGGGCTTATCACACTAAAACTCTGAGCCTGTAGTAGGCACAGCTTTGTGCTTAATAAATAATTTACTATTAATTGTTAGTGGAATTTGGTCCGGTTTTTTTTATAAAGCATATTTATGATGCTTAGGTAATTGTTGTCCATTTTAATTAAAATTCATATTTTTACAAAGCTGTGAATGTCTGTTTGTCTAGATATAGTTGCTTCATCATTACGCAGTGCTGCTTACTTGTAACTGCTATTGATGTTAACATGATTTGTATCGCAAATGTTGAACATGTTGGTTGTCAGTTTATGTTCAGAGAAGATTTCTTTTACAGAAGTAGACTATATTAGTAAACTACACTAATCTAAAGAAAACATCTTAAATATATCTACAGAAGTGACCCAACTAGTTTGTTTAAAAACATTTCACACCATGAAAAATTGTTTATGTTGAAGATACTTTGAGAACTTTCGGTGATAGCAATTAAGTGACTGTAACAAGTAACTCTGCTGTTTTATATTGTGGCAGTATGTGGACTACCCATTCTTGGTTTTCACAAGACTTTCTATGGTACTTACTTTTAATTTTGTTTTAACACCCAGTTTGAAAGTTGGAGACATGTTTTATGAATGTATTTCCAAACAAAACATTTTTTTTTGTAGAGATTTGAACTGCCTGAAATATTTGTAATCTCATTGTATAGCTGAATTTTCACTTGTTTCTTGGCTCTGAAGACTCCTTCAGAACAAGGTTTTCTCCACAGTTTTTGTGATTTTGATTGACAGACATGACCAGTACATCTTACTTGCTACTGGAGTATTTGTTTCAATATTTCTACTGGCTAACTCCTAAACCTTACACCGTTGCTTGGGCACACAGTTCTTGTGATAGTTTGTTGAAGTTAGAAAATTGAGCCCATTGGTGAAGTACATTTTGTTTGGTTCTTACTTAAATACCCAAAATTGGTGTCTCATAAACTTGCATACTGGGCATCAGGGATATTTTTAAGGTGACCATAGGAACCTTTGATGTAATCCATTGCTCGTCACTATATTCATTTTTTAAATTTTCCAATAGATAAGAACAATAAAGATATGATGTTGTCAATGTTTTTGATGAATTTCATTACATACAATTGTGAAAGGTACTATAACGTACAATAGCTTGTCACATTTTAAACACCACATATATCTGTCTGAACCTTAGAGTAAATATAAATTACAGTGGACAACTTTGTTAGGCTAAATTTAAACAAAAACTTCAGACATGCTAAACAAATAGTTTATTCTGGAAGATAATATATAAGCTTTCAACTGAAGAGATAAATTGTTTTAAAACAACTCTTAGGAGGAAGAATGTGATGGTAAGTATATAAGAACATTTCATATCGAACTAACATAAAACCATTCATTTAAGAGCGCCAGGCTAGTGCTTGTCCCTCAATCACCCAGAAGTATGTCCATTGATTTATTCCTACTTCCTGGATAAGGATGCCTACGGTGTATGAATTATTACACAATATTTCTACAAGACATTATATGATATCGGTTGGCAGGAGTGTGCCAGTAACATGCATGACAACTGGTCAATTATATTTGGGTAGATTAGAATCTGACAATGTTCAAATGTTTTAACATGCAGCCACGTACCACCTTCAACAGATAAATACATATCCTACAGGGCATCTGGTACAGGCAAGCCCCTGCATCATCAAAACATCGTGAAATAATATTGCATCTTTAAAGTACAAATTAGGATTGAATAATACTATTTACAAACTATTGTAAGAGTGGCAAATTAATTTAGCTTGGGTATATTACTCGACATCTTATTCACTCCTTTTGTATAATAAAAGTAAGCAGAATTAGTTTCATATGCACTAAGACTTCATCCATATAAAATTTATTGCAGACACCACTGACTTACAGAAAGCTAAATAACTTGGTCAGAATTATATTTACAGTATACGTTGTATGTGTATTTCATGTTACGTAAAGTGACTAGATATGCTTAAACTTATGACACTTATCCATGAAAACCAGCAAAATTAAGAAACATCTTTATAAATAATACAGACAACATTGGGATGTCAGGCCTAAAATTTAAGATGTTGAAAGAAAAATCAGCAAACTGTCTATACATAACATGTAAGTATTATTAAAAGCAAAATTTGGGCTTAATTGCTAATGAGGGTAAAGAAAAAGCAGTGTTTTTTAAAACATGTATGAACATAAAGATTTACTTATTTGGATAACATTTAAATCTTTTCCATTAAAACACCTATAATGTATAAATGTGACAGTATTATACTGGAATGTTTGAAACAACAATAATACTAAACTCTATCAAAACCATTTCTTCAACTGGACTCTTCAGTAGTGTAGCAGATTTTACACCTTCCTGATTAGCAAAGCTTCACTACATTTTCAAACTTTATCTGTAAGGAATCTGTCATGATTGGGAGATTCAGGACTCTGGAGAAATGTTCCTTTTCAACTGGATGGTTAATTGTCCAAGGAATAACCTGCACTCCCCGAGCACTCCACATTCTTAAATATTCCCTGAAGTCAAAAAGAAAGAGCAGTGTTCAGGATAGGGGACTTTACATAACTGAACTTTTTGATAAAATAATGGTGAAATCAAGAGAGACTGAATAAATATTGAAACAAATTATATGGCTCACTATTACTTTTAAAGACTTGCAATGCTAAAAATTCAGGGTTTGATACACTGTCATAAACACAGTGCAGATAATGTACTTGAAATCTGTTTATTTTACATAGTTTCTTATGAGATAAGCTAGAGCGGTGTGGAAACATTGTATGATAGTAGTTGTGAAAGATTAACATCTTTCGAGAACAACTCGCATTGAATTAAACATCGTTTGGAGATCAATGAAAGGATCTTCACGAAGGTGATTCTAGCAAGAGAGTTATGGAAGTCGAGACAAACGTGCCAACAAATGTAATCAGGTTGGAAATATGTTCATAGGAGACAGGATGAGAAATTATGTACACAGATAACCTTTTGTGACGCATGATGTCCTGTCCAATATCACGGGGCACCAATAACTAAAATGACGAGACCACTAATTGCTGAACCAATCTCAAATTCTACCCCCCCCCACCATGTGTTTGAATGTATTATGCTCCAACACCATATAAAAATTTATGTCTCTGGACCATAAGTAGTTGGTTGTCCCCAACATCAGGGTGTCCTGGTCTCCAGATGGTTCTTTTCTTCAGTTGAGCTAAGACTTCCACTACAATAACTCCAAGTATGATTTAACTGTTAAGCTGCCAGGAGAATCCAATGTTTAATATAAAAGTTATTAAAGCTAACTCGGTAATGCAGATAAGGCTAGAAATGCTATAGAACCAAGTTACAATATTAACAATGAAGTGTATAAACCTCCTGTGTAGCACAGAACTCGGTGTCATTTATACTTGTCACCCCAAACAGCACTCTCTCATTCTCAGGACAGACCAGACAACAACATAAAAACTATTTCATATTACCTAAATAACAAACACATCTATCCAGAAAATATACAGGGCTCATTATAAACTTCCTTAACTTTTTTAACAGCATTTATATTTTATTGAAGATTTCTCATGGGTAGGAAATAAGATAATAAAAAAAAATTAACCAGAGAATAAGGGTTTCATTAAATATAATGACCAGTAACATATCAAATTGTGTTTAATTAGATGGGTTCAATAAAGAAGAAACCTGATAATAGGGAAGATTTATTAAACGTTTCACTCATCATAATTCCATCATCAGTAAACGACAGCTACAAAACACACACGCAATATTTGTAATTACAACAGTAAACAGTTTGAATATACAAATGTAAGTCAAGAAAATGAAATGACAGATAAAATATGTTTCAACCTATTGAACGCTGCGTCTTTTACAGATGGAAGAAGAGTTTATACATACGTTTCTTTTATTACATGTTTAGCTGTCAAGATAATTTTAAAGTTAGATACAGAAACTGGATGTCATGTTTGTGCCGAGAGATAGTGGAGTTTGTAACCTTCCTTCTAGTTGTTATTGATTACGCCCTTGAGTTCACATATACTTACTTACACTTCATGTTTGGTTTACTAATATAGGAGGCCTATTTGATTTCCTAATCGTGCATATGCAGAGACTGTCAAGCCTCCTATACTGGTGAAACCAAAGTTTGATTATTAGTTCATATGCTCATATCTGTGTGTATAACAGTTTTCATATAATGTTCTCATTGAGACAAAGACAAATAGAATACTTACTGAGAAATAGAATCTTTGTGGACAAGAACCACAGACACGCCAGTAACATACCATAGCCAATTGTGGAAAGACCAGTCTAGCAAACAGTCACCAATCTTGGCGAGAGTCATCTTCCAAGGACCTCTAAATCGTGGACGCCCTTTCACGAGGTCATCATGGGACACAAACTTTGGCCGCCAAATTAGTCCACATATTATGTTTGGATTGGTTTTCCTCAACTGTACATGTTTTAACGATACCAGAGATCATTCAAAGAACCAAACAAGAAATGGAAAAACAGCAGATGTACTAGAATACACAGATATTTCATTACGTGATATCACACTTTATTGTTATTAAAAACACACGGCACATGTGTCTATTTTCTAAAAACAAGTAACACTCAACATACAGAACTTTTCTCACCTGATATATATAAAAAGGAGAGAATGAAGCCACCATGGCCACTTTGTACAGTTCATGGTGTTTTTCAAATATTCCCAACATTGCTGTCAGTGCCTGGAAACAAAATGTCTACACTTGTATAATACCATTCAAATATCCAACACTACTGTTGTTCATAACAGGACTTCATTATTATTACATTATCAACTGATTATTATCATACTGTTAAAATAAAACAATGTAAGCAGGTTATTACATCCAACAAGACTACAGTCATTCTAATGTTTCAAATAAAACAATGTAAGCAGGTTATTAAGCTCAACAAGACTACAGTCATTCTAATGTTTCAGATAAAACAATGTAAGCAGGTTATTAAGTTCAACAAGACTTCAGTCATTCTAATGTTTCAGATAAAACAATGTAAGCAGGTTATTAAGTTCAACAAGACTTCAGTCATTCTAATGTTTCAGATAAAACAATGTAAGCAGGTTATTAAGTTCAACAAGACTTCAGTCATTCTAATGTTTCAGATAAAACAATGTAAGCAGGTTATTAAGCTCAACAAGACTACAGTCATTCTAATGTTTCAGATAAAACAATGTAAGCAGGTTAAGTTCAACATGACTACAGTCATTTTAATGTTTCAGATAAAACAATGTAAGCAGGTTATTAAGTTCAACAAGACTACAGTCATTCTAATGTAAGCAGGTTATTAAGTTCAACAAGACTACAGTCATTCTGATGTTTCAAATAAAACAATGTAAGCAGGTTATTAAGTTCAACAAGACTACAGTCATTCTGATGTTTCAAATAAAACAATGTAAGCAGGTTATTAAGTTCAACAAGACTACAGTCATTCTAATGTTTCAGATAAAACAATGTAAGCAGGTTATTAAGTTCAACAAGACTACAGTCATTCTAATGTTTCAAATAAAACAATGTAAACAGGTTATTAAGCTCAACAAGACTACAGTCATTCTGATATTTCATATAAAACAATGTAAACAGGTTATTAAGTTCAACAAGACGACAGTCATTCTGATATTTCAGATAAATCCAAAAACATTATTTTTAAGATAGTAATGAATATTAAAATTTTAATGAGCCATGATTTTAAATTGTTTATTTCTTACGCAATATAAACATATCAGTGAGGTTACTTCATGGCCAGGAACCATTAGTAACAATGTATCTGTTTCTTATATATTCTTTTTTTAATATTGTGTTAATTCTTTGCAATTTTATATAAAAAATGGAGGACTTGTTTAAAAGAAATCCTAAATAATTTATTTACAATGTGAATAGAGATTATGTTTTGTAAATGTAATTTTCAATTTACATAAAAATTATTTTACTTTCATCCTCAGCTAACTTCTCATGTTTCAGTACCTACCTTGTTGTCAGATTCTTTGACATCCAAGATCATTCTTAGGTTAAGTTTTAGGCCCTCACGAATGCCTTCTTCCAGAGTCGGGATTTTCTCACCTTTGTAGAGTGAACTGGTTGAAACAACATCTAATGTTAAATCATTTAAAAGTAGCTTCTATTTCTTCACATTGAAAACAGGAAGTATATGTTTAATATTTGCTTGAACTTGCTGAGATAACTGGCCATAAAATTTGTCAAAGTTTAAATAATTATCAACTTTTTCTTTACATCTGTTATTGTCACTTAACCTGTAATATATGTATACACACACAAAGATTCGTTCTTCCTATAATCACAATGATAATGTTACAGTTAGCACTTCATAGAAAACTACTATCCTCCATTACCACCATATGGAAAAAAATTCTAAAACAAATTTCACTATTCCTAGACTAGAATGTTCATTCCAGTACTTGTTGATTTCACCAAATTGTAACTTCAGTCATGTATAACCAACCAAGAAACTTCATAACTATTTGACAATAACATGACACATGTGTAACCAACCTCAAAACTTTTTAACTTTATTTGACCACAATTTGACACATATACAGCCAATATTGAAACTTTCTAACTTCATTTAACAACAATTTGACACATATACAGCCAACACTAAAACTTTTAACTTTATTTAACAACAATTTGACACATATACAGCCAACACTAAAACTTTTAACTTTATTTAACAACAATTTGACACATATACAGCCAACACTGAAACTTTCTAACTTTATTTGACCACAATTTGACACATATACAGCCAACATTGAAACTTTCTTACTTTATTTGACCACAATTTGACACATATTCAGCCAACACTGAAACTTTCTTACTTTATTTAACAACAATTTCACAAATATACAGCCAACATTGAAACTTTCTTACTTTATTTAACAACAATTTGACACATATTCAGCCAACATTGAAACTTTTTAGCTTTATTTGACCACAATTTCATACATACAAGGTCTGTTCAAAAAATATGCGGACTGTTTGAATTACATGGCTCCAGTTGTTTCTAGGGGAATCCGCTTTGTGTCGCTGGGTTCGCACAGGTCAGCTGATTACGACGCCATTATACGACGATGTATTAGCTATGCAGTTTTAGGTGAAATGTAATTTTTTTCATTTGGCGGATTTCAGAATGAATGACCTGAAGGTGCAACGACTTGCTGTGAAATTTTGTGTTAAACTTGGAAAATCTGCAACTGAAACTTTTGCTATGCTTAACATGGCTTACGGTGATGTTGCTATGAAGCGTACGGCATGTTTCAAGTGGCATGAACGTTTTAAGGATGGTCGACAGTCCATTGAAGATGATGAGCATCCTGGACATCCTTCCACATCAACAAAATCAAAACCCTGGTGCGGGCAAATCGAAGTCTGACTGTCAGGGAGCTTGCTGAAGAGTGTGGGATATCAGTTGGATCTTGTTACGAGATTTTGACTGAAAAATTGAAGATGCACTGCGTTGCTACGAAATTTGCGAGTTTTTGGCCAAACACTCAATCACTGTTCTTACCCACCCACCCCTACTCACCTGACCTCGCTCCTTGCGATTTTCTTTGTTCCCCAAACTCAAAAAGACCCTTGAAAGGAAGAAGATTTGAAATGATTCCTGAGATTAAGGCAAATGCAATGAAGGAGCAGGAGGACATTACAAAAGAAGGGTACCAGGACTGTTTCAACAAGTGAAAACACCGTTGGGGAGGAGAGTACTTTGAAGGGGTCCCAGACCTGTAGCTTCTAAATAATGTACATTTTCTTTTATGACGTCAGTCCGCGCATTTTTTAAACAGCCCTCGTATACAGCCAACACTGAAACTTTCTTACTTCATTTAACAACAGTTTGACACATATACCGCCAACACTGAAACTTTTTAACTTTATTTGACCACAATTTGACACACATACAGCCAACACTGAAACTTTCTTACTTCATTTAACAACAGTTTGACACATATACAGCCAACACTGAAACTGTTTAACTTTATTTGACCACAATTTGACACATATACAGCCAACATTGAAACTTTTTTACTTCATTTAACAACAATTTGACACACATACAGCCAACACTGAAACTTTCTTACTTTATTTAACAACAATTTGACACATATGCAACCAATACTGAAACTTTTCAATTTTATTTGACAACATGACACTTACAGCCAACACTGAAACTTTCTAACTTTATTTGACAACAATTTGACACACATACAGCCAGCATTGAAACTTTCTAACTGTATTTGACAACAACTTGAAACATGTATAACCAACTTTCTAACTTTATATGACAACAACTTGACACATGTATAACCAACTTTGTAACTTTATATTCTGCTTATCCACATCAATGATTCTTTAAATACAAGATAAAAGTTTTGTAACACATTTCCAGTACTCGCACTTAGAAACAAACAGTCCATACACAGTTACTCTACTCAAATTCTACATACATAGAATATTTTATTTTTATACTATTAATGTCATTTGTTGATTGCAAAAAAACAATGAAACACATAAACACACATAATAAAACTAATAAAAACATTAATAAATATGTGCAAGAGATTATTTTTTTGAAAAGTTATTCTGTCTTATCATTGGTTGATGACAATATATTATGAGGCAAATGTACCTGTGAGGGTGATATTTAGAAGCACTGAGTTCCCTAACTTCGTGGAATGTCATATTCCCAATATATCCAGAACCATTTGTTGTTCTGTCAACAGTTTCGTCATTTAAAAGTACGGCAATTCCATCTTTAGTAAAAGAAATATCAAATTCTACACCAGTTGCTCCATTGTCTTTTGCCTGAAACAAGTGGGAAAACAATGTACGTTTAATTGTAGAAATTATCTTCCAATTAATGTAACTTGCACATTTTAAAACAGTAAAAACTGTAATAAAACTATTTCCTTTATCAATGGGTAAAACCAATCGACAATAATTTTTGTTACTCTAACTTCTCTTTACTTAAGTAAACAATAATTTTTAAATGCATTCTTGTTTTTAAGTTCTACTTGTTAACCAATTTGACACTTCTGAAACTTCCAACTTGAGATCAAGATGACATTACAAAATTAAAATCGCCTAAAACCACACTTATATTTTAAAACACTATTTTACATGCTACAATGCGAAATAAGCAGCAGGGCTTACTTTTCGAAAAGCTGCTAAAGTATTCTCTGGAACGTCATATCCCCCACCCCTATGAGCATAAACAGGTGGGTGTTTATCACTTCGGTCAGCGGATAAGCCTAACACTTTCAGCACAGTTTGATTTTCCACTGGTGGTATTACAACATAGTATAAAACAATGTTTAATAGTAATAGTACAATAACGCTAAAATAGAAAGATCCCATCAAAAAATATTGAAAAATGAAAAAGCAAAAAATGACAAACCAAACTTGTACGCATGCCCACGTAACGCCACAGGGAGGTATGATATTCGAAGCCATCCCGCTCAGCTATTAACAAAACAATATTAGGCCTAGTTCGAACTGTCAGTGTTACAACTGGAAACAAAAAAGTTTAAAAGATCGAAAAACCGTGCACTTTTAAATTTATAAAAAAAAAGCTTTAGCATGATTCGTAACAATTTTATTTTCGTTCTAGTTTCAATGTTTTGTTTTTCATTACAAAATCGTGGACATTTTTCATAATAATTACAAATTTATTTGCACAATATATTGTCATAAATGTTACCTTAGGTGTGTAATTATTACTCTTTTAACTGGTTACAAAATAATTTGTATCCTGCGTTGGAATTTTTTGTTTCATTTTTAATGTGGAATGATTCTCAATAACTAGTGTACTTTAAATTCAAAGATAAAAAGTTTTCATAATCATGTATGTAAGTTTGGTATTTTTTTCTAATAATTCTCATCCCTAAGACGTGCTCAGCACCGGCCAGTTTCAAGGTATCTTTGTTAACCTGTATATGATCTAAGAATGTTGAAACACCATCCTCTGCTTTATATCAATAAAAGTATTAGTACCCATACCAGCCGTCTTGAAATACATTTTTTTCTAGCAACATATTTACTTTAATTATTTTTTTCTTTGTAGTCGCTACATAAAAGTTTATACAAAATTGTGATGTTAGTTGGAATTGGTAAATTTATTGTATAAGCTAGCTACAGTATTATATGTTTAAATGTCAAATTAACTACTTCACCAAGTACCAATGGATCTTCACCAAAACTAGTATGCAAGTTCATTAGGTATGTACGAGTATACACATACATTTTTAGTTTTGCGTATTGAATTTTTTTTTACCACAATTTCGACCTTGTGGATGGAGCTTTGTGAAATTTGGTTTGAAGGTTCGTTAGGTCCATGGGGAGATGTATACGAATTTTCAATTTTGTGATTTATTTTAGGCATTCTTGCCTTTTTTATAATTATATAAAAGGAAGCAACTTTTTTATGTCCTAAGATAACTTTTCATTATTCATGAATTTACATTCAAAGGGAATAGAACTACTGCTAGTATTTTAATATATCTTTGCAGCCAACTTACTATACAGGTTAACTGTGCTGATTACCTTTGAACGTTAGACTGTATAAAATAAAATAAAATCGTTGAAAAACAGAAACCTTATTTTGTTAGCTTTGGATATAAGACTTTTTCACACACACTAACAGGCCTCTGTGCGGAATATTTGAAAGGGAGAGACTAATTTGTGAGATTGCAAGCTGACAAATAATATGAAGCACATTCAACATGCAAAGCATATTAATACTATGGTGATCCTATGCTGTTGGTTTATTGGTGTATTTTATCGCCAACAAATCACAGGTACTTACTGCAACGAACCCGACCTACAAAACCTAACAATAGCAATGCGGTTTCAGAATTCCAATTACAAAGCATCATCAGAAGTCACTGCATGCAACTATTTCAAACCAAAAAACGCTAATGTTTCATCAGAAAAATATATAAAACGTTAATTGCCATAAGTAACTGAGCTATTTTTTTCTTGCAACACAAAAAAGGAGGGTGTATGGCTAAATCCTGCTTACGCACATGGCTTATATATGTATATATGAGGGATCGGTTATGAGTGTGATTAAGTTGAGTTAGAGGTGTAAAGATACTAACAATAAAGAATGTTCATTTTTATTTTGTGAAAAGGCGCACATGCATGTTTGATACCTTCCTTTCTTTTCTTACCAAAGTAAGGTTTGTACCTGGTCATGAAAAGTAAAGTTTGTATCTGGTCATGATGATTTTTATCATGAACGGCTACTTATTAGAAAACAGAATGTGTTCTCTCTTTTTATTAAGTGTAAGATCTTTAGAGGTGTTTGTGTTGAGAGATCACACAAAAGCAATAGCGGACCTAACAATAATTCGCTGTTACTGACAAAACGCAGTTTTTAAGAAATCGTTAAAATTTGGATTCGATGTAACAAATATATGAAACAGGATAAGATAATTCGACAGACTATAATTCTCCGTTCTTATATTTGCTTGCCATCGTGATACTTTCAATATTGCGTTGTTCCCTTGGTGGGTAAACAGTAAGTTAACAGACTTATAATGCTAAAACCTGAGGCTCATTTCTCGCGGCGACAAAGTGCAGATAGCATACTTTACGTTCACATACACAAACTAAAATAAATAAGAGACTGTTTCGGTAAGTTTAAATATATTTTTTTTTAAATATCCGAACCATAAAGGGTTAAGTTCAGTATATTTTCAGGCTCATCGTTTTATGCTCACATTTGATTCCATTGTAATTATAAAAAAGTCAGAGCTTTTACTGTGACAAAGTTTAGTTTTGATACATTTTTGGTGCAAAATATCTAACTAGTCCGTATAATATTGTGCTATTCTGTACTATTTAAAACGATTTTAATGCAAATAATATTTTTCGTGAAAACATTGAAGATGTTCTTTTGTCTTAGGGAAATGGTCGCTAGACTACCTTATTGAAATTTCCCAAAGCAGGATTATTTTTTATCATTAAAATTTGCTCGATTGTAAATAAACACGTTGACTTATCTCTCCTATGTTTAAAACTATCCTTGACTCGAAGGTGGCGCAATACACGTAGGTAACGTCAACTTCTTTCCTTCTTGGTGTTGTGCTCTGGTAAATGAACTTCAGTTTGTTATCGTCCCATCATTTTTTATTATTATCACCAACATTGTAAATCTCGTCGAGAAAAATGAGGCCCAGTTGATCATTCGATTCCATGTTTGACATCCAGTTAGACCGGTTTGGAGAATTTGTAGTAACCTCAGACAAGGGCAAATCGATGAAGAGTAAAATTCCTCGAAGGAGGCTTAACTCAGTGACGAGCATCGAATAGAATAACAGATTGGACTTTACATTTCTCTCTCGCCGAAGTTTGCAGTTCTGGTGATGAGAAAAAGTATTAAGTTATCATAAACAATTTGTTTAGTTAATTAATTCATCATAATGTCTTTCTAAATATTGGTTCAGTGTAGCAAAGTGAAAGCCACTTCTACAAAATACATGTAATCAATTCGCTAACGTTGAAACATATTAATTTTTGCCTTGGCTGTTTTTAAGTACGAAGCTATACAATGGACTGTTTTGTTTTTTGAATTTTGCACAAAGCTACACGAGGGCTATCTGTACTAGACGTCCTTAATTTAGCAGTGTATGACTAGAGAGAAGACAGTTAGTCGTCACCACCCACTGCCAACTCTTGGGCTACTTTTTTACCAACGAATAGTGGGATTGACCATCACATTATAACGCTCCCTCGGCTGATAGGGCGACCATGTTTGGTGCGACGAGGATTCGAACCTGCAACCCTCTGATTACGGGTTGAATGCCTTAACCCACCTGGCCATGCTGGGCCTGAATGTGGGTATCAAAACCAGCTTTCTAGTGTCTACTGACTTATCACTTAGCCACAATAGTAGGGGGCAGCTCCAAGTAGAATTGCATGACAAACTACAGCTGTGATAACTTTGTGTGTATTCTTGTCCTACTTTAATTCATCCATGTTTATTCATTGTTTCTTGTTTGTTTTTCCTACTCTTTGTTTCAGAGTAGTTCTAATATCAAAGCTTCAACACCAATTCAGCATCATTTTATTTATTTATGTTTCTTGTTATAATTTTTCGAATTGTTAGTTTTACTGATTCATCGCTTGTTTCTGGGGGTTCTTTGTGTCCGAATTTTGTCCTTACGACGTGTGCACTTTATGGTGAATCAAATGACCATTTTCTTTCCTTCTCTTTCCCTGCTGCAAAGTAACTTGCCGAATAACCACAAGAAATCAAATATACTGCCATGTGCCATAACTTCTGTTGGAGAACACGTTTATCTGATAGATTTACTTGGATAAACAGCAAAGTTTTAGTTGTTTATTTCTTTTTTCTGTTTGGATAAACCATTGACTAATCCAAAATTACCAGTTCCATTGTGTAGGTGTTTCTTTCACCTGGTTCTTGTCCTTGAAAATAAATATTTTGTTTCTTAGTCTGGTATTTTTAATACCTGGCAATTGAACTATTTCAGACCTTTAGTTTTTTTTCTTCCTGTGTTTCCCCATATTCATCAGTATCTTAGCTGATGTCTTTGGGAATGGTTTGAAAGGGACTCATACTGTTACTTTATGAATAACCAGATTTTCTTTACCAGCTGTCTTTAATGACTGGCAAGCTTCTCATTTTCACATTTCTTTATATACTAGCTTTGCTGTTTTCTCTATCAGATAATTTTCTTTCCAAACTTTCCTTGTATAATTTTCATTGTCATTGATGCTGGTGATTAGACTTTTCACTTATACAGCCTATTAATATTTATTGTGTTTGATCGATGAGAGAACTTTATTTTACTATTGTTTCTCAGTTGACCCTCATTAGTTATTATGAAACGTTTTGTTCCTAGGATTTGATGATACAGGAAGTTTTGATGGTTAGTTTGTTCCCACTTCGAAGATTGATTGTTTCTTTCAGTGTTTGCTGTATTCTGTTCGTGTTCTATCTTCTAAGATCGACTTTTTCCAACATTTTTTTCCATACATTTAGTTCAACTAACTATTGGGTTAATTTGAGGTTCATTTTACTCTAAAATCCTTTTACTCATGAAAAATGAATTTTTGGGGTGAACATTGAGAACATTGTTAAATAAACAATTTCTTCAAAGCTGGTAAAAAGTATTTGTTAATATCAACAAACTCTCTGAGCATGGCAGCATTATGACGGTTTAGCTTCTTTGCATTATACATCTTAAAAACAACATGTAAACATGAACTTTAAGAATCAAAACTGCGTTCATAACATGCAGCAGACATTACACTTCAGCACTTATTCATGTAACTCTTTTGTACAGAGTTTAGAGTATTCAATGTAAATTATGTAAACCACCTCTCATATTGGTGCCTTTAGTGCACGCAAACTTATACATATTAATAACAGGCTTATAGAAATCTCCACTCAATAAAAGTAGTCAAATAACCACCAGTTATTTCGGTTGAAATAAAATTCAACATTTAAACAATGTACACATCAGATGTTATTAGTCAGAAATTACCAGAGTTTAAGAATGTATATACATTAGGTGTTATCAGTCAGAATTTACCACAGAGTTCAGCAGTGTTTACATCAGATGTTATTAGTCAGAATTTAACAAAGAATTCAACCATGTATATATCAAATGTTATATATTCAAACGTCTAACACCGCCCTCTACATTCCGACACTCAGTTACACAACCTCTTCCAAACATGTGGTCAGTTACCTCTTTCTTTCTTTGTGAACCTGACGATGACCGAAGAAGGTTGACAGTTGTTTGCTCTTCAACGTAAAATATTTTCTCAACCCAAACGAGCCGTTTTTGCATACAGAGTTCAACAATGTATACATCAGATGTTATTTGTCAGAATTTACCAAGTTCAATCATGTATACATCAGATGTTATTTGTCAGAATTTACCAAAGAGTTCAACAATGTTTACCTCAAATGTTATTTGTCAGAATTTACCAAGTTCAATCATGTATACATCAGATATTATTAGCCAGAATTTGCCAAAGAGTTCAACAATATATATTCATCAGATATTATTAATCAGAATTTACCAAAGAGTTCAACAATGTATACATCAGATATTATCAGTAAGAATCTGCCTAAGAGTTAACATATGTCATTAATCAAAATTTAGCAAAACGTTCAACAATTTATACATCGGATATGAGTAATCAGTATTTGACAAAAAGTTGAAAAATGTATAAGCAGATGTTATTAGTCAGAATTTACCAAAGAGTTCAACAATGTATCAATCAGATGTTATTAATCAGAATTTAATAAACAATTTAACAATGCATACATCAGATAATCAGAATCTACCAAAGTATTCAACAGATGTTATTAGTCAGACTTTAACAAAGAGTTCTATAATGTATACATAAGATGTTATTAGTCAGAATTTACCAGAGTTTAACAATGTATGGATCAGATATTATTAGTCAGAATCTATCCAAGAGTTCGACAGATGTTATTAATCAGAATTTAACAAAGCATTCAACAATGTAATCATCAGATATTGTTATCAGGATTTAACAAAGAGTTCAACAATGTATTTATGAGATGCTATTTGTCAGAATTTTCCAAAAAGTTAAAAATGTATACATCAGGTATTATTAATCAGAATCTACCACACAGTTCAACAGATATTATTAGCGAAAATTTACCAAAGAGTTCAATAATGTGTACGTCATATATTGTTAATTAAAATCTTTGAAAGAGTTCAACAGATGTTATTAGTCAGAATTTACAAATAGTATACATTAGATAGTATTAGTCAGAATTTAACAGAGTTTAACAATGTATACGTTAGATATTATTGGTCAGAATTTACTAAAGAGAACAACAATGTATGTATCAGATGTTATTAATCAGAATTTAACAAAGGATTCAACAATGTAAACGTCAGATAAAATTATAAGAATTTCGGAAACAATTCGATAATCTATATATCAGATGTTATTTGTCAGAATTTACCAAGGAGTTAAAAATGTATGCGTCAGATATTATTAGTCAGAATCTACCAAAAAGATCAACAGACGTTGTTAATCAGAACTTAACAAAGGGTTGAACAATGTATATATCAGGTATTATTAAGCAGAATCTACCAAATAGTTTAACACATGTGATTAGTCAGAATTTAACAAAGTCTTCAACAATATTTACATCAGATATTATTAGTCAAACTTTTACAAAGAGCTCGATAATGTACACATCAGATATTATTGGTCATAATTTATCAAATAGTTCAATTGTTCATATGTGCAAAACTGTTTGTTAAAATCGACCATATATTTATGGTAATGTAAGCAGAGAATATCAAAGCACTGTTGTGTTTTCGGTAGAGAATTTAGTTCCTGTAGGTTCAAGCTTCTGTACTTGTATATATCTTTATTTGCTCAAATGACTATAAATTTGAATTCTCGGTAGAAATGTTGTAAGAAATGTAGGTTACTATATGCGCTTGACTAGTTAGATACAGATAAAACTGTTTGTGTATTGTAGTTAGAAATTCTTTGAACTAAACCTACTAAACCACTTCCCTTAGTTAACTGGACGTCAGTTTCTTAAACCACTCAACCATAGTTAACAATTTAATTTCCTGTAAGGAAATATCTGGTCAGATTTACCTCGTGATTTGCACGTGACCCGGAATCATCTGAGAAGACGACAAGTTATAAAGGTAACTTAGGTAACTGTACTTGTTACGATTAGATTGTAAACACGCACGCGTAGTATTATAGACATACAGAGACACGTATAAATAAGTTTTTGCATCACATATCTGATACGTCATAAGTTCATTCGCGAATACGAATGAAACATAAACAAACGCAAAATTAAAGAAGCCTTACTTATTCAACAACTTAAACCCAAAATAAACCAATATAAAGGAACGCCATTATACCTATATTAATATTATAGATAAAATTATATATTCAAACATCTAACCCCGCCCTCTACATTGTGACACACAGCTACACAACCCCTTTCAAACATGTGGTCAGCTTCCGGTCAGTTACCTCTTTCTTTGTGAACCTGACGATGACCGAAGAAGGTCGAAACGTTGTTCGCTCTTCTATTTAAAATAACAGTTGCGTAAAATATATTTTTGTTCCGTGCTTCACTGTAATCACCAAGCAGCTCAGCTCATGACGCTAAAAACCGGGTTTCGATACCCATGAAAGATAGAGCTCCGGGTTTCATCATAAATAAGTAAAAGTAAACGGTTGATATTTACTGATCATTCAATAATAATTCATAAATAATTGAACAAATATTAATATAATTACTTGATTCTTGATGACGAGAAACCCACTTGAAATAAAAATATATCTCAGAACGACCGGTATGGGTATTATCACTTTCAATTCTCATACCAGCCTCTCTAAGATACATTAATATGATTACTAAATACACTTCAGTGAAACACGTTTAGAATTCCAAAACAGATTAAGGAAGTGTGGAGAGGAAGGTTCAGGGTTCGAGACGTGATTCCGGCATAATGAATCTTGTGATTCAGTATAAAAAGCTGGAGGGTTATGCTACTCTCCTCTGGTTAAAAACCTAGCTGGAGGGTTATGCTACTTTCCTCTGGTTTAAAGCCCAGCTGGAGGGTTATGCTACTCTCCCCTGGTTAAAAGCCTTAAAATGTGGACAGCTGTAGACCTGCAGGTGCGCGTAGCGTTTTACACGTGTGTACATTGTGTATCTAATTCAGTTGCTAACCCTACCGTTACTTGTCTCTATAAAAATATCCTATTGGTTATTTAGTTCTCAATCATAACTGTAATCTAAATATCATAAAGCTTACAAAGAAATTACCAAAGTAAAATTATTTGAAATGAAAGGTAGAAGGGAGTGTATCGTAGAGCTATATAAGTATACGAGTGTTATTTAGTTAATTAAAATGGATGGTACAATACGGGTGTTATTTAAAATGGATGGTACCATATCAGTGTCATGGTGTTATTTTAAGGACTTTGTAACCTATTGAAAGTTCCCACATTGAAATATTTCTTTCATAACCTGCGTTACAAAACTATATGTACAAGTATACAGGGTTTCTTTAATAACCTGCGTTACGAAACTTTATGTACAAGTATACAGGGTTTCTTTAATAACCTGCGTTACGAAACTTTATGTACAAGTATACAGGGTTTCTTTAATAACCTGCGTTACAAAACTATATGTACAAGTATATAGGGTTTCTTTAATAATCTGCGTTACAAAGCTATATGTACAAGTACACAGGGTTTCTTTAATAACCTGCGTTACAAAACTATATGTACAAGTATATAGGGTTTCTTTAATAACCTGCGTTACAAAACTATATGTACAAGTATATAGGGTTTCTTTAATAACCTGCGTTACAAAACTATATGTACAAGTATACAAGGTTTCATTAATAACCTGCGTTACAAATCTATATGTACAAGTATACAGGGTTTCTTTAATAACCTGCGTTACAAAACTATATGTACAAGTATATAGGGTTTCTTTAATAACCTGCGTTACAAATCTATATGTACAAGTATACAGGGTTTCTTTAATAACCTGCGTTACAAAACTATATGTACAAGTATACAGGGTTTCTTTAATAACCTACGTTACAAAACTATATGTACAAGTATATAGGGTTTCTTTAATAACCTGCGTTACGAAACTTTATGTACAAGTATACAGGGTTTCTTTAATAACCTGCGTTACAAAACTATATGTACAAGTATACAAGGTTTATTTAATAACTTTAGTTACAAAACTATGTAACTTCAAGTATGTATGGTTTTTTAATAACATGTATTACGAAACTACGTGTCCAAGTACATATGAGTTTCTTAATCACTTGTTTTATCCACGTGTTTTGTCTAGAACAAATAAAACCCGCAGAATACCTCATTTTTTAATTACACGAGCTTTATGAGAACCTACATAATTACCAATATGTCTTTATAGCTTCTCTATAAAAGTGTTAAAATTGTGTTACGAGTTAACAGTTTTCTACAGAATGTTAATGAGGTGTCACAACTTATCTCCTCTATACAAAAATGTTAACATGTCATAGTTTAATAATTTAAAAGCGTTAACAAGGTTTTGATATGTTACCACAAGAGTGTTAACAAGGTGTTAAAATGTCACTTCGAAAGTGACTTTACCAAGATATTAAACCATCACCACAAGTGCATTAAATAAATGTTGAGCTTTGGTACAAGAATGGTTGTTATATAGATGTTAAAACTTCGCTATAAGATTGTTAATAAGGTGTCGAAGTTTATAACAATTGTTGTTTTGAATTAAGCACAAAGCTACACAATGGGCTATCTGTGCTCTGCCCACCACGGGTATCGAAACCCGGATTTTAGCGTGTAAGTCCGCAGACATACCGCCGAGCCATTGGTGGGCATTATAACAAGAAAAGGGTGTTATGCAAATATTGAAACGTCAATAGAAGAGTGTTAATAATGTGTTGAAGTTTAGAAAAAGAATGGGTGTTATCCAGATGTCAAAATGTCAATACAAGAGTATTAATAAGGTGTTGAACTTTAGATCAAAAATGATTGTTATCCAGATGTTAATATTGGACAACAAAGGTGTTATGTTAAAACCTAGTGGGTTTGAAAAAAGACAACTTTTCACATACAGGAAAGCCGAACGCAAAATAGATATAATTAAAATATTACAAAGCATCAAAATATTTTGAACGGAATAAAACAGGAAACCACTTGTTGAGCATTCCATGTCATCCAAAGTGCCATCCACGTGTCCCAAAAACAGGAAGGGTTACACTAATGTGGATAACAGTACCCTCCTACCCTATATTTAGCTTGTGTAAGAGATGATAGATTATTCGTGATCGGTGACATGCATAAAAAAAACAACAACAATAAAACGGTACAGTACCAGACTGTCCTAGTTCACTGCCAATAAAATACGTTTTATTCATCTTATTGTGGACTGAATTTTCAAGACTGGAAGCGTCAATCAGCGTTTCTGTAGACTTGGCTATCTTAGCAGTTGACAAACTAGTCAAGGAGTAGCTTATCTCGTGAGTAAAGTATAGTTTATTTATTTATTTACACTCTCAACTAACGGCGCATCTTCTAACACTTGAGTTAAAATCGAGTGGAAAGTCTTAACACTAAAAATCTGGTTTTGATTGTTGTCATTGTCACAGTTAGCCATCTGTGTAGCTTTTTGACTCACAACAAGTGAACCAACAAAACTATTAATATCAGATTGTGTAACATGTGTTTATTGATTCTAGTAATTCACCACTACTATATACGTGGACAGATTAAGTCATATTAGTGTTACATGTGTTATAAATAATATTTTAAAGGTTAATTGGTAGAACAACAACGTAACACCAATCTACGCTAACCTTGTTATTATAACAACGTAAAACCAATTCATATCAACCTTGTTATTATAACAACGTAACACCAATTTATGCTAAGCTTGTTATTATAACAACGTAACACCAATTTATATCAATCTTCTTATGATAACAACGTAACACCAATTTATGCTAACCTTGTTATTATAACAACATAACACCAATTTATGTCAACCTTGTTATTATAACAACGTAAAACCAATTCATATCAACCTTGTTATTATAACAACGTAAAACCAATTCATATCAACCTTGTTATTATAACAACGTAACACCAATTTATGTCAACCTTGTTATTATAACAACGTAACATCAATTCATGTCAACCTTGTTATTATAACAACGTAACATCAATTGATGTCAACCTTGTTATTATAACAACGTAAAACCAATTCATATCAACCTTGTTATTATAACAACGTAAAACCAATTGATGTCAACCTTGTTATTATAACAACGTAAAACCAATTCATATCAACCTTGTTATTATAACAACGTAAAACCAATTCATATCAACCTTGTTATTATAACAACGTAACATCAATTGATGTCAACCTTGTTATTATAACAACGTAAAACCAATTCATATCAACCTTGTTATTATAACAACGTAACACCAATTCATATCAACCTTGTTATTATAACAACGTAACACCAATTTATGTCAACCTTGTTATTATAACAACGTAACACCAATTTATGTCAACCTTGTTATTATAACAACGTAACACCAATTTATGTCAACCTTGTTATTATAACAACGTAAAACCAATTCATATCAACCTTGTTATTATAACAACGTAAAACCAATTCATATCAACCTTGTTATTATAACAACGTAACACCAATTTATGCCAACCTTGTTATTATAATAACGTAACACCAATTTAACACCCATAAATTGGTGTTACGTTGTTATAATAACAAGTTGACATAAATTGGTGTTACGTTTTATAATAACAAGGTTGATATGAATTGGTTTTACGTTGTTATAATAACAAGGTTGATATGAATTGGTTTTACGTTAACTTATCAACCTTGTTATTATAACAACGTAAAACCAATTCATATCAACCTTGTTATTATAACAACGTAACACCAATTTCTGTCAACCTTGTTATTATAACAACGTAACACCAATTTATGCTAACCTTGTTATTATAACAACGTAACATCAATTTATGTCAACCTTGTTATTATAACAACGTAAAACCAATTCATATCAACCTTGTTATTATAACAACGTAAAACCAATTCATATCAACCTTGTTATTATAACAACGTAAAACCAATTCATATCAACCTTGTTATTATAACAACATAACACCAATTGATATCAACCTTGTTATTATAACAACGTAACACCAATTTATGTCAACCTTGTTATTATAACAACGTAACACCAATTTATGTCAACCTTGTTATTATAACAACGTAACATCAATTGATGTCAACCTTGTTATTATAACAACATAACACCAATTTATGTCAACCTTGTTATTATAACAACGTAACATCAATTGATGTCAACCTTGTTATTATAACAACGTAACATCAATTGATGTCAACCTTGTTATTATAACAACGTAAAACCAATTCATATCAACCTTGTTATTATAACAACGTAAAACCAATTCATATCAACCTTGTTATTATAACAACGTAACATCAATTGATGTCAACCTTGTTATTATAACAACGTAAAACCAATTCATATCAACCTTGTTATTATAACAACGTAACACCAATTCATATCAACCTTGTTATTATAACAACGTAACACCAATTTATGTCAACCTTGTTATTATAACAACATAACACCAATTTATGTCAACCTTGTTATTATAACAACGTAACATCAATTTATGTCAACCTTGTTATTATAACAACGTAAAACCAATTCATATCAACCTTGTTATTATAACAACGTAAAACCAATTCATATCAACCTTGTTATTATAACAACGTAACACCAATTTATGTCAACTTTGTTATTATAACAACGTAACACCAATTTAACACCATAAATTGGTGTTACGTTGTTATAATAACAAAGTTGACATAAATTGGTGTTACGTTGTTATAATAACAAGGTTGATATGAATTGGTTTTACGTTGTTATAATAACAAGGTTGATATGAATTGGTTTTACGTTAACATATCAACCTTGTTATTATAACAACGTAAAACCAATTCATATCAACCTTGTTATTATAACAACGTAACACCAATTTCTGTCAACCTTGTTATTATAACAACGTAACATCAATTTATGTCAACCTTGTTATTATAACAACGTAAAACCAATTCATATCAACCTTGTTATTATAACAACGTAAAACCAATTCATATCAACCTTGTTATTATAACAACGTAACACCAATTTAGGTCAACCTTGTTATTATAACAACGTAACACCAATTTATGTCAACCTTGTTATTATAACAACGTAACATCAATTTATGTCAACCTTGTTATTATAACAACGTAAAACCAATTCATATCAACCTTGTTATTATAACAACATAACACCAATTTATGTCAACCTTGTTATTATAACAACGTAACATCAATTTATGTCAACCTTGTTATTATAACAACGTAAAACCAATTCATATCAACCTTGTTATTATAACAACAACGTAAAACCAATTCATATCAACCTTGTTATTATAACAACGTAACACCAATTTAGGACAACCTTGTTATTATAACAACGTAACACCAATTTATGTCAACCTTGTTATTATAACAACGTAACATCAATTTATGTCAACCTTGTTATTATAACAACGTAAAACCAATTCATATCAACCTTGTTATTATAACAACGTAACATCAATTTATGTCAACCTTGTTATTATAACAACGTAAAACCAATTCATATCAACCTTGTTATTATAACAACGTAAAACCAATTCATGTCAACCTTGTTATTATAACAACGTAACACCAATTTATATCAATCTTGTTATGATAACAACGTAACACCAATTTATGCTAACCTTGTTATTATAACAACATGACACCAATTTATCTCAACCTTGTTATTATAACAACGTAACATCAATTTATGTCAACCTTGTTATTATAACAACGTAAAACCAATTCATATCAACCTTGTTATTATAACAACGTAAAACCAATTCATATCAACCTTGTTATTATAACAACGTAACACCAATTTAGGACAACCTTGTTATTATAACAACGTAACACCAATTTATGTCAACCTTGTTATTATAACAACGTAACATCAATTTATGTCAACCTTGTTATTATAACAACGTAAAACCAATTCATATCAACCTTGTTATTATAACAACGTAAAACCAATTCATATCAACATTGTTATTATAACAACGTAACATCAATTTATGTCAACCTTGTTATTATAACAACGTAAAACCAATTCATATCAACTTTGTTATTATAACAACGTAAAACCAATTCATATCAACCTTGTTATTATAACAACGTAAAACCAATTCATATCAACATTGTTATTATAACAACATAACACCAATTTATGTCAACCTTGTTATTATAACAACGTAACACCAATTTATGCTAACCTTGTTATTATAACAACATAACACCAATTTATGTCAACCTTGTTATTATAACAACGTAAAACCAATTCATATCAACTTTGTTATTATAACAACGTAAAACCAATTCATATCAACCTTGTTATTATAACAACGTAAAACCAATTCATATCAACCTTGTTATTATAACAACGTAACACCAATTTATGTCAACCTTGTTATTATAATAACGTAACACCAATTTATGCTAACCTTGTTATTATAACAACATAACACCAATTTATGTCAACCTTGTTATTATAACAACGTAACATCAATTTATGTCAACCTTGTTATTATAACAACGTAAAACCAATTCATATCAACCTTGTTATTATAACAACGTAAAACCAATTCATATCAACCTTGTTATTATAACAACGTAACACCAATTTATGTCAACCTTGTTATTATAACAACGTAACACCAATTTATGCTAACCTTGTTATTATAACAACATAACACCAATTTATGTCAACCTTGTTATTATAACAACGTAACACCAATTTATGTCAACCTTCTTATTATAACAACGTAAAACCAATTCATATCAACTTTGTTATTATAACAACGTAAAACCAATTCATATCAACCTTGTTATTATAACAACGTAAAACCAATTCATATCAACCTTGTTATTATAACAACGTAACACCAATTTATGTCAACCTTGTTATTATAACAACGTAACACCAATTTATGCTAACCTTGTTATTATAACAACATAACACCAATTTATGTCAACCTTGTTATTATAACAACGTAAAACCAATTCATATCAACTTTGTTATTATAACAACGTAAAACCAATTCATATCAACCTTGTTATTATAACAACGTAAAACCAATTCATATCAACCTTGTTATTATAACAACGTAACACCAATTTATGTCAACCTTGTTATTATAATAACGTAACACCAATTTATGCTAACCTTGTTATTATAACAACATAACACCAATTTATGTCAACCTTGTTATTATAACAACGTAACATCAATTCATGTCAACCTTGTTATTATAACAACGTAACATCAATTGATGTCAACCTTGTTATTATAACAACGTAAAACCAATTCATATCAACCTTGTTATTATAACAACGTAAAACCAATTCATATCAACCTTGTTATTATAACAACGTAACATCAATTGATGTCAACCTTGTTATTATAACAACGTAAAACCAATTCATATCAACCTTGTTATTATAACAACGTAACACCAATTCATATCAACCTTGTTATTATAACAACGTAACACCAATTTATGTCAACCTTGTTATTATAACAACATAACACCAATTTATGTCAACCTTGTTATTATAACAACGTAACATCAATTTATGTCAACCTTGTTATTATAACAACGTAAAACCAATTCATATCAACCTTGTTATTATAACAACGTAAAACCAATTCATATCAACCTTGTTATTATAACAACGTAAAACCAATTCATATCAACCTTGTTATTATAACAACGTAACACCAATTTATGTCAACTTTGTTATTATAACAACGTAACACCAATTTATGTCAACCTTGTTATTATAACAACGTAACACCAATTTATGCTAACCTTGTTATTATAACAACGTAACATCAATTTATGTCAACCTTGTTATTATAACAACGTAACACCAATTTATGCTAACCTTGTTATTATAACAACGTAACATCAATTTATGCTAACCTTGTTATTATAACAACGTAACACCAATTTATGTTAACCTTGTTATTATAACAACGTAACACTAATTTATGTCAACCTTGTTATTATAACAACGTAACACCAATTTATGTCAACCTTGTTATTATAACAACGTAACACCAATTTATGCTAACCTTGTTATTATAACAACGTAACATCAATTTATGTCAACCTTGTTATTATAATAACGTAAAACCAATTTATGCTAACCTTGTTATTATAACAACGTAACACCAATTTATGTCAACCTTGTTATTATAACAACGTAACACCAATTTATGCTAACCTTGTTATTATAACAACATAACACCAATTTATGTCAACCTTGTTATTATAACAACGTAACACCAATTCTTATCAACCTTGTTATTATAACAACGTAAAACCAATTCATATCAACCTTGTTATTATAACAACGTAAAACCAATTCATATCAACCTTGTTATTATAACAACGTAAAACCAATTCATATCAACCTTGTTATTATAACAACGTAACACCAATTTATGTCAACTTTGTTATTATAACAACGTAACACCAATTTATGTCAACCTTGTTATTATAACAACGTAAAACCAATTCATATCAACCTTGTTATTATAACAACGTAAAACCAATTCATATCAACCTTGTTATTATAACAACGTAAAACCAATTCATATCAACCTTGTTATTATAACAACGTAACACCAATTTATGTCAACTTTGTTATTATAACAACGTAACACCTATTTATGTCAACCTTGTTATTATAACAACGTAACACTTTGTTGCTGCTATATCTTCTAAAGTCATCAACATATCTTATCAACAACTGTTCCAACATGTGTTCATATAAAAGTGTATGCAACAATAACTTCCAGCTCACAATATTAAACACGAACATAATACACAGAAAATACGAACCTGTCACTCAGTACTGAGGGAAGGCACCTGACCAGTAACGTCTGCTTAATGTTTTCATGCGTTATGTTACACTCCATCTTGAAGAAATGAAAACTAACAACCCTTTAATTTGTTAAATCTTCTTTAAGCGTACAGTTCAAAAATATATTTCTTATTCTGGAGGATAATAGACTTCTTCTTCTGGAGGATAATCTACCTCTTATTCTGGAGAATAATATACTTCTTATTCTGGAGGATAATCTACCTCTTATTCTGGAGGACAATAGACTTCTTATTCTGGAGGATAATCTACCTCTTATTTTGGAGGATAATCTACCTCTTATTCTAGAGGATAATAGAATTCTTATTTTGGAGGATAATCTACCTCTTATTCTAGAGGATAATAGACTTCTTATTCTGGAGGATAATCTATCTGAAATTCTTGAGGATAATAGACTTCTTATTTTGGAGGATAATCTACCTCTTATTCTGGAAGATAATAGACTTCTTATTCTGGAGGATAATATACTTCTGATTCTAGAGGATAATAGACTTCTTATTCTGGAGGATAATAGACTTCTTATTTTGGAGGATAATCTACCTCTTATTCTGGAGGATAATCTACCTCTTATTTTGGAGGATAATAGACTTCTTATTCTGGAGAATAATCTACCTCTTATTCTGGAGGTAATAGACTTCTTATTCTGGAGGATAATAGACTTCTTATTCTAGAGGATAATATACTTCTTATTCTGGAGGATAATCTATCTTATATTCTTGAGGATAATAGACTTCTTCTTCTGGAGGATAATCTACCTGTTATTCTGGAGAATAATATACTTCTTAATCTGGAGGATGATCTACCTCTTATTCTGGAGGATAATAGACTTCTTATTATGGAGGATAATGTACCTCTTATTCTGGAGGATAATAGAATTCTTATTTTGGAGGATAATCTACCTCTTATTCTAGAGGATAATAGACTTCTTATTCTGGAGGGTAATCTACCTCTTATTTTGGAGGATAATCTACCTCTTATTCTGGAGGATAATAGACTTCTTATTCTGGAGGGTAATCTACTTCTTATTCTGGAGGATAATCTACCTCTTATTCTGGAGGATAATAGACTTCTTATTCTAGAGGATAATCTACCTCTTATTCTGGAGGATAATCCTTTGTAACAAATAACTCAGCCCGGCATAGCCGGGTGGGTTAAAACGTTCGATTTCCCGTCGTATCTAATATGCTTAATTTTATAGTCAATCCCACTATTAGTTGTTAATAAAAGAGTAGCCCATGAGTTGGCGGTCGGTGGTGATGACTAGCTGTCTTCCCTCTAGTGTTACACTGCTAAATTATGGATGGCTAATGCAGATAGCCCTTGAGTAGCTTTACGCGAAACAACAAACAAATAACTAGTGAAGACAAAAATTGTCGTTAGGGTTAGCAATTTTTACTAAATTCAACACTGTCGAGTTCTAAAAGTTCTGCTCTCTGTTTATTTCGTATTTTAATTTGATTAGGAGAGGAAATTGCATTATTTATTATTCACTGGTAATGTTTAATATTGATATATGTTTGTGTCTTAAAAAGAGCGACAAAATAGCTTATTACAGAAAACGTCTTCTTGTCGTAACAAGATGTTGTTTAGATACGTCTTCCTGTCGTAACAGGATGTTGTTTAAATACGTCTTTTTGTCGTAAAAAGATGTTGTTAAATACGTCTTCCCGTCGTAACAACATGTTGTTTAATACGTCTTCCTGTCGTAACAGGATGTTGTTTAATACGTCTTCCTGTCGTAACAAGATGTTGTTTAATACGTCTTCCCGTCGTAACAAGATGTTGTTTAATACGTCTTCCTGTCGTAACAGGATGTTGTTTAGATACGTCTTCCTGTCGTAACAGGATGTTGTTTAATACGTCTTCCCGTCGTAACAAGATGTTGTTTAATACGTCTTCCTGTCGTAACAGGATGTTGTTTAGATACGTCTTCCTGTCGTAACAGGATGTTGTTTATACGTCTTCCTGTCGTAACAGGATGTTGTTTATACGTCTTCCCGTCGTAACAGATGTTGTTTAATACGTCTTCCTGTCGTAACAGGATGTTGTTTAGATACGTCTTCTTCTGTCGTAACAGGATGTTTTTTAATACGTCTTCCTGTCGTAACAGGATGTTGTTTAATACGTCTTCCTGTCGTAACAGGATGTTGTTTAATACGTCTTCCTGTCGTAACAGGATGTTGTTTAATACGTCTTCCTGTCGTAACAGGATGTTGTTTAATACGTCTTCCCGTCGTAACAAGATGTTGTTTAATACGTCTTCCCGTCGTAACAGGATGTTGTTTAATATGTCTTCCTGTCGTAACAGGATGTTGTTTAATACGTCTTCCCGTCGTAACAGGATGTTGTTTAATACGTCTTCCCGTCGTAACAAGATGTTGTTTAATACGTCTTCCCGTCGTAACAGGATGTTGTTTAATACGTCTTTTTGTCGTAACAGGATGTTGTTTAATACGTCTTCCTGTCGTAACAGGATGTTGTTTAATACGTCTTCCTGTCGTAACAGGATGTTGTTTAATACGTCTTCCTGTCGTAACAAGATGTTGTTTAATACGTCTTCCCGTCGTAACAAGATGTTGTTTAATACGTCTTCCCGTCGTAACAGGATGTTGTTTAATACGTCTTCCTGTCGTAACAAGATGTTGTTTAATACGTCTTCCCGTCGTAACAAGATGTTGTTTAATACGTCTTCCTGTCGTAACAGGATGTTGTTTAATACGTCTTCCTGTCGTAACAGGATGTTGTTTAATACGTCTTGCTGTCGTAACAAGATGTTGTTTAATACGTCTTCCGTCGTAACAAGATGTTGTTTAATACGTCTTCCTGTCGTAACAGGATGTTGTTTAGATACGTCTTCTCTGTCGTAACAGGATGTTGTTAATACGTCTTCCTGTCGTAACAGGATGTTGTTTACGTCTTCCTGTCGTAACAGGATGTTGTTTAATACGTCTTCCTGTCGTAACAAGATGTTGTTTAATACGTCTTCCCGTCGTAACAGGATGTTGTTTAATACGTCTTCCCGTCGTAACAGGATGTTGTTTAATACGTCTTCCCGTCGTAACAGGATGTTGTTTAATACGTCTTCCTGTCGTAACAAGATGTTGTTTAATACGTCTTTCCCGTCGTAACAAGATGTTGTTTAATACGTCTTCCTATCGTAACAGGATGTTGTTTAATACGTCTTCCCGTCGTAACAAGATGTTGTTTAATACGTCTTCCCGTCGTAACAGGATGTTGTTTAATACGTCTTCCCGTCGTAACAGGATGTTGTTTAATACGTCTTCCCGTCGTAACAGGATGTTGTTTAATACGTCTTCCCGTCGTAACAGGATGTTGTTTAATACGTCTTCCCGTCGTAACAGGATGTTGTTTAATACGTCTTCCCGTCGTAACAGGATGTTGTTTAATACGTCTTCCTGTCGTAACAAGATGTTGTTTAATACGTCTTCCCGTCGTAACAGGATGTTGTTTAATACGTCTTCCTGTCGTAACAGGATGTTGTTTAATACGTCTTCCTGTCGTAACAGGATGTTGTTTAATACGTCTTCCTGTCGTAACAGGATGTTGTTTAATACGTCTTCCCGTCGTAACAGGATGTTGTTTAATACGTCTTTCTTTTTATAATTTCCTTTTCTTGTAGTGATGTCGCTCACCACAGTTGCACATTAAATATTTTTTCACACACACTGTTGTGATAACTAGAAATGTTGTCGTAAGCCTACTTTCTCTCTAGCTTCTATAATTCAATATCTTATGTGTCAGGTCAAGGTGAGCCTCGTCCTTCAGGGTTTAAAACAGCAGACAACTCTTTATCAATAGGTACGACTATGAAAGCTCTTTCTGTTAAGTAACTATACAGTCGGGTAAAAAAAAAGTATTGTTTTGATAACAGAAGGAACACAAAGTGACTGTTTAAACTATCCCCGACAAATGTTTCAATAAAGTACAGAAGTGAGAAATAACGTTATCCATTTTAGTTTCAGTGTAACTGCTCTGTAGTTACCACAAATAAAGTACGTAATGACTGTATGTAGTTACCACAAATAAAGTACGTAATGACTGTATGTAATTACCACAAATAAAGTACGTAATGACTGTATGTAGTTACCACAAATAAAGTACGTAATGACTGTATGTAGTTACCACAAATAAAGTACGTAATGACTGTATGTAGTTACCACAAATAAAGTACGTAATGACTGTATGTAGTTACCACAAATAAAGTACGTAATGACTGTATGTAGTTAAGAGAACTAAATTGATTAGAATGTACACAGAGTATCTTTTAAACAGCTGAGTGTCTGGGAGTAAGACGATAATTTCAGTTTTCTAAAGTTGTGACGACAGTTTTATGTAAACGCTAGTAAGCTTTTGTAAAATATAAACATTCTAGCAGTTAAACTGTGTTTTATACTAAAGTTAAACTGAGGAATGTGTAACTAGCCAAGTATCCAGGTAATGCTCTTTGATAAAAAAGGAAAAGAAAAAATCATGAGAAGAAACCAGTATGACCGAACCAAGTCTCATCTGGTTTGACCGTTTACCAATACCTGCTGATGAACTGTGGGTTACCTAGCTGGTTTTTAGCGTCACCACAACCCTCAGAGACGGAAGCGGGCGGCAAGCTCGGGGCGTAACATGTAGGTTAACGTGTTGCCTGGAGGACCACTGGCGTTCCTCCTTCGTGAGTGACTCCTTTCATTCAGCATTACGACTGCGAGTTGAAGGCTACAGGTAGTAGTGTACTGGGTATAGAGACCATGGACCTAGCTGTCGTATCAGTGTAGGTACAATCAAATGAGGTTTGGAATGCTCAGAGAGTAGCATCTTATTCCACGTGAATTACGCTATGTGATACGTGATTTGAGTTTTGTAATATATATTTCGTTTTGGATGACTATTTCGTTTAAATATCAGATTCGTTTTGCAAAACACGTGAATGAGGCCTCCCAGCACAGGTTGGTTTCTCTCTTGTTTTCCATTAGTACGAGTTCAATGTTATTTTAAAATGTCTTTTCGGCTGTTCGATGTGATAAAAAGAAATCGAAAAGTTTTGTTTATTTGAACAAAATAAAATAAGCTACAGTTCAATGTATACAAACATTAAAATATAGATATTTTACTAAAATAAATAAAAACAATTAATTTAATCTCTTACTTCTAGAGATTGTTCAGTATGCTTAAAAATAACCAAACCTGGAAAATCTGAATATTGTAACGGTGTGGACTACAAGCTGTTGTAAATATCAAAGTTACTGTAAACCCATTATTATATTAAAATACAGAAACAACGCAAACAGTTTGTTGCCAAACTGATAACAACTGTAAAATACATGAATATGTGTTTTCTGTTTCAGAAAGACATCTTGGACACAGCAGTCCAACAGACGTAAGGAGAGAGCCGTCACCCAAGTCCAAACGAAAAATGAAATGCCTTATTTGTTTAGGAATCCTTCTGCCCATATTAGCGGGACTAATCGGTAAGTCTTTGAAACTTATTAACCTGATCTAGTAATAAGAACACTACAATGAGACAGTAGTGGCAGATATGTGATTTGTGAAATAAAGGTTTGTAAACAGTGCTTTGTAAACAATGCTTTAAAATTGTCTCATAAATAATGCTTTATAAACACAGTTTGATAAATAACGGTTTGTAAACAATGCTTTAAAATTGTCTCATAAATAATGCTTTATAAACACAGTTTGATAAATAACGGTTCGTAAAAAATGCTTTAAAATTGTCTTATAAATAATGCCTTATAAACAGAGTTTGATAAATAACGGTTCGTAAAAAATGCTTTAAATTTGTCTCATAAATAATGCTTTATAAACAGAGTTTGATAAATAACGGTTTGTAAACAATGCTTTAAAATTGTCTCATAAATAATGCTTTATAAACAGAGTTTGATAAATAACGGTTTGTAAACAATGCTTTAAAATTGTCTCATAAATAATGCTTTATAAACAGAGTTTGATAAATAACGGTTTGTAAACAATGCTTTAAAATTGTCTCATAAATAATGCTTTATAAACAGAGTTTGATAAATAACGGTTTGTAAAACAGTGCTTTGCAAACAATGCTCTAAAGTGGCCTCGTAATTAGTATTCTATCACCAGTGCCTAACACTAAGCTGTATGTTGAAGAAAGTGAACAGTTTCTTAATAAAATTATAGTAGCTTCAAAACTTCCTATTATTTACCAACGTAAGCTGCATTAGACATATTTTAGGTAAATAAGAATGATATCCGTCTAACTGACACGGGGTTTTCAATACGGATAAAAAATGAGGCCAGTAAATAAATAGCTTACCTTGAGGACCGCAAGCGCGTGTTTTCCCAAAATAATACTCTGGTGTTTGCGACTCAGTAAAGAATATCCGGGTTCGTGAAACCTGAAGTTCGAACCGAAGGCCGTAGTGAGCCAGTTTAGATTCTTTATGTTTGAAATCAAGGTCAAGTCACGCAGCGCGAATCTGATATGTTGTCCGCTTGAAAAGTTCAGATGATTTTGAAGGAAAACTAGGCTTAGCTTTAGTTAGTTACTGTGTCAAGTGTGAGTCGCTACTTTTGAAGATACTGGCTTTATTCCATCTGTGGGGCAGGGTTTGAAGATGAGAAAAAAAATGTAAAAATAGAAAACAAACAAACAGTATATTTCTAAATAAATGTTACATCAGCTTTTTTGTAAAAACATTACATATTATTTACAATAAACATGAACAGAACATTAATCACGTGACATTATTCAGATTATAACATTTAGTACGTGACTATAATATTATTCACGTCACCAGAACATTCTTCACATAACACTACACATATTAACAGCACATTAGTCACATATCAGGTTTATTAATCCTAGTACATGGCTGTACACCATACAGACATGTCAGTTTTAATAACTCCAGTACGTGTCTATACACCGTACAATCATGTCAGCTTTAGTAACTCTAGTACGTGGTTATACACCGTACAAACATGTGCGTCTGTTAACCAGTTCTTGAAGGTACCTCTGAACTTTAAGCAAATGGTCATTTTGACTAATCTGGATTGTTCACACAGCGGGTCCGACAAGATCGCCAACCAATAACCAAAAATTACAATTAAAAATAATGGATAGCTTATTTTACTGTTTTCTAACCTTGAAAGTTATTTAGTTATCCTTTGTTATAAATATAACTGTGGTCCGTTACATTTTTCAACCGATAACTAGAAACCAATCCTTAAGACTGCGTGACCAGCCTTTTCTTTGCCAAAGATAATAAGAAGTGGTCAATCTCGCCTGACTTGCACGCGATGTGTAACTACTTACTGATTCTTAATATAAATACATCAAACTGAGACTGTTTATTGTGAAATAACACAAAGAATAAGCTGTGTTGTGTAACGAAAAACTCACAGAACCACTATAATACAAAAATATCGAGTACGCATCAATTGAGGGTGTATGAATATAACCATATGTAATTATCGTAATCGGTCAACATTCTTAAAATAAAAAAATATATTCCTTTATCTTAGTTCCCGGGATTGAGAAAAAACAACAACAAAGATCTCCATGGTTTATGCTGAAAATTTACCATTTTAATTTCTCATATAAAACGGTTACATCTAATTTTCTCAAGTTGGTTAACCCTGGTTTCATATGCGTGTATATATTTAAGCGTTTCAAATGATTACTCAAATGGCAGAATTAGTTTAACCCGTGTGAAAACGTTATAAAAATGTCAGAATTATCGTAAGTGTGACGTCAATATTAAAATAATTTTGTTTAACCAATCATAAAATATAGGAGCTGGATTATTTACGAAATTAACAATATTAACGTCAAATAAGTTTGCTACGTCCAATTACGTCTGACCTCATTACTTTTTTTTTAAAACTGAATACTACATGGCCACATTCTAAACTTTTAATGATAAAGTAAGAGTAGGAGAAGGACATTGTCTGAATGAAAGAGTAGATGAAGAGCATTGTATGGATGGAAGGGTAGGAGAAGGACATTATCTGAATGGTAGGGCAGATGAAGGACATTGTCTGAATAGAAGGGTAGGAGAAGTACATTGTATGAATGGAAGGGTAGGAGAAAGACATTGTCTGAATGGTATACCAGATGAAGGACATTGTCTGAACGGAAGAGCAGATGAAGGACATTGTCTAAATGAAAGAGTGGATGAAGAGCATTGTATGAATGGAAGGGTAGGAGAAAGACATTGTCTGAATGGAAGAGCAGATGAAGGACATCGTATGAATGGAAGAATAGGAGAAGGACATTGTTTGAATAGAAGAGTAAGAGAAGGACATTGTCTGAATGGAAGAATAGGAGAAGGGCATTGTCTGAATGGAAGAATAGGAGAAGGACATTGTTTGAATAGAAGAGTAGGAGAAGGACATTGTCTGAATGAAAGGGTAGGAAAAGGAGATTATCTGAATAAAAGAATAGATAAAGGACATTGTTTAAATTGGTGTAGTGTACTGTTATCTCAGTGTGCAAATGGAAAAAATGTTCATTTGGTGGCATAATTATACTGTGTGAAAGAACTATTTATGAAAATATGATCAGCGGTTAAACTTGGATGTTGAAAGAAGTTGAACTCCTTTTTATGATCCAATTTAGCATTCCAACCAGAAGACGAGAAACGCTAATGGCTAGAAACCCCAAGGAAGAGGAATACAATTATTTCTCTCTATAAGGCCAGTTATTTATGTAACTATTCCTTATACGAAATAGAAAAGTAAAATCTTTCTAATTAACGCATGCGCTGTCATGTCAATCATCCTGTGGCACTTAGAGCTTTCAAACCACGTGCATTGTATAATTGATAAAAGTATACTTTTCAGTTTTTTATACTTCTCGAATTAGATGAGTGACTTCACAGAAGAAGGAGTGTGAAGTCACATTTCTGGTGATATTAAACCCTGAACTTTATAAATAACTTCAAATGACACACTGTAAGGAGTACTCTTTTACTCATTTAGTGTTTGATATTCCTACTCCAAACATGATGTATTATAGTTTACTCAAAACTGAGTACTTCTGTTACAAGGTAAAAACAGCATACATTAAAAAATTAAAATAACTTATTTTAAACTCACAATTTATTTCTATTATCCTACTTCTTAAGTGTGTTTAGATTCTCTTTGATTAAACTCCATCCATCTGAAGAGTTGCTTTCATGAAAATCTCGGAAATGTAATTTCTTTGTAACCATGGTACAATTTATGATGTTTTTTACGGGGTTTAATGAATATGAGATTATGTTAGGTCTAACACAACGTTTGTGTTACTTGTAGGTGTGGCAGCGTGGGCGGTTAATGCAGAGACTGTGATGGGCAGAGGAAGAAGTGAGTCAGTACAGGTGAGTTTGTTTTCCTTCCACTGATGAGACTGTGATGGGCAGAGGAAAAAGTGAGTCAGTACAGGTGAGTTTGTTTTCCTTCCACTGATGAGACTGTGATGGGCAGAGGAAAAAGTGAGTCAGTACAGGTGAGTTTGTTTTCCTTCCACTGATGAGACTGTGATGGGCAGAGGAAGAAGTGAGTCAGTACAGGTGAGTTTGTGATGGGCAGAGGAAGAAGTGAGTCAGTACAGGTGAGTTTGTTTTCCTTCCACTGATGAGACTGTGATGGGCAGAGGAAGAAGTGAGTCAATACAGGTGAGTTTGTTTTCTTTCCACTGATGAGTCAATTGTATCTCCAAGACAGTGACTCAAAGCTATGAATTACAAAATAGAATCACTTTGGTTAAACAGTGAGATACTGAAGACAACAGAAACAAAAGCTTTAGAGTGAGTTGATTTAAGGATCACAAACTTTGTTTTATTAATCAGTAATCATGTAACTGTATACATGTCTTATGGAAATGTATACATGTCTTATGAAACTTTGAGAAGTAAATGTATGCATGTCTTATGGAACTTTGAGAAGTAAATGTATGCATGTCTTATGTAACTGTATACGTCTTGTGAAACTTGAAGAAGTCAGTATACTTTTGTTTACAGGAAAGGACTTTCCAGGTAACTGAGAAGTTTCAGGGTCGTTTCGATCCAGGCTTTCAGCCTTCATCCATCGTGACGGTTGCTGTAACCGGTAAACCTAAAGATGACATTCTTGTACCAGCAGACAACATTTCCAACTCAGTTAGTCCAAGTCCCAAAGACAAAGATGATTTGTATTTCGTGCATTTTGTTGTCGGCGACAAAGAAAAGACACAGTCTGAACCCGACGATGTACCAGATGGTGAGGACAATGGTGACACAGAGATATCGGCCTTGCTGTCTAAGGTCATAGCGGCTTCAAGAAACGCTAGCAATGGCGCTCCTCAATTTGTGGTCTTCGCGCCACCAAGAGATGAGTCGAATGTTGATATTCCCTCATCCTCGCTAGATGGAGAACTAAAGGGTCCTCAGTTACTTGATGACGCGCTTGCTTCAAACTTGAAAATCCCTGGAGGATGGGTTCCTCCTTATTCGACCCCTATAGAACGTCACAAAAACGTCCAGAGCTTGGGCCCCCACAGATCCGGTGAGCAACCTTTCGTTCCTATCATAAAGTCTGACGTCATTGATAACGTTAATTTGGAGGAGAGCAGCTCTGATTACAGCCCTCGTGTGGTTCCGCATCCCGGCCCTCAACGTTCTAATTATCCACTTCCAGCTCCAAATTATCCCAAGGCTCAGACGTCTTATACCCTCCAGAATCCGGTCCACCAGCCCCCACTACGTGAGAGGTCCTATAATAGTAACAGATGGGGAACGAGCGGAGGTTATGGCGAAGGATACAGTAGCGGAGGTTATGGTGGAGGCTACAGCAGTGGAGGTTATGGTGGAGGATACAACAGTGGAGGATATGGTGGAGGTTATAGCAGCAGTGGTTATGGTGGAGGCTATGATGGCAGCAGTGGTTATGGCGGAGGCTACGGTCCAAGCAAGGGAATCAATATCCAGCTAAGTGGTGGAAACAGTCCCCTTGGTTCGCTCTCAAGTCTTCTGTTGCCAAGCCTTGGTAAGCCCAAGGTGAACCTCAATGGAAGGGTGGTGTTTGGTGTGGTTCTAGATAAAGGAATAGGGCTTGGTGGTGGTGGAAAAGGGTATGGTGGTTATAGCGGATGATAAATAAAATAGAAGTGATCGCTTGTAAGTAGCTTGTACACAATTTAGTTACCACAGGTCTTTCCATGGTGAAGAAGTCAGCTTTAATTTATCTATATGTATTGTTCGGATCAGTTGTGTAAAGAACTTTTGTATCTAGTTAATGTGGTATTCTCACGTGAAATACATGTGATATGGCGTCGTATTTCTAGAAGGTTAATCGAAGATAAAAATGTTTCTGAACCAAAATTAAATATAAAAATCAAGGTACCACTCAATTCCACTCAAAAAGATAATACATGATCAAAAGACGATTAATACTTGACTAAAAGCCCCCTCACCGAGAAGATTAATACTTGATTAAAAGTTCCCTCATTAAAATGATTAATACTTAACTAAAAGCCCCCACTGAGAAGATTAGTATTTGACTAAATCCCCCTCACCAAGAAGATTAACACTTGACTAAAAGTCCTCTCACCGAGAAGATTAATACATGATTAAAAGTCCTTTCATTGAAATGATTAATATTTAAATAAAAGCCCCCACTAAGAAGATTAGTATTTGATTTAAAGTTCCCTCACCAAGAAAATTAATACTGAACTAAAAGTCCCCTCAATGAAAAGATTAATACTTATCTAAAAGCCCCCTGACTGAGAAGATTATTACTTGACTAAATCCCCCTCACCAAGAAGATTAATACATGATTAAAATCCCTCTCTTCCCATCCACAACTCTTATAACGGGACAAGCAGATGAGATGTGTTGAGGTAAACTTGAGGTTATTGTTTAAGGCGATAACAGTTTAAACATGAAATATACATTTCCTTGTTAAACCTTTGTTCAACTATCGTTAGAATGAATTTCTAAAACTCTTCTAAAATTGGAGAGAAGAGAAAAAAAAATCCAACAGAAAACTATTAGAATCCAACGTGGATGATTGAAATGTTTCGAAAATGTTGGTTACAAGACCTAGATTAATGATGTTATTAATTTTGTACGATGTATACAATCGCATTTTTGTATAAACCATGCCTGCAACAAGTAATAAAATTATTTGTATTCTGTCAGTTTAGATACATTTTTATCGTTTCTTAAACAGTTTAGATACATTTTTATCGTTTCTTAAACAGTTTAGATACATTTTTATCGTTTCTTAAACAGTTTAGATACATTTTTATCGTTTCTTAAACAGTTTAGAATATAGAAACGTATTACCAAGATATGTAAAGAATGTAAGTTTTATCAAAACATACAGAGACACTGAGTCTGAGGTTTCATCATATTTCGCTCCCAAAAAATACGAAAATGTGTTATTATCAACGGACACGGACCACTTTTGACGGGACTTGAGAAAAAATATTCCATATATGTCCACCAGTTTCATCAAGATATTCTGTAAAAAGTCAGCACACAAATCAATCCATAGAAACTTTATGCGATCTTACGACAACTAATAATCTCTAAGTTGGATCATAGTCCAATTCTTTACCACCCAACCTTCGTCCAAATACGTTAAGACCTTCTCAAGAACTCTTGCTGATAAACAAAAACGCAGGGTGAGAAATATAATCTCCGTTATAACTTGTGTTCTAACAAAAATATAAGACATACAACACAAGTGGTGATCGTTATCATAACTTCTGGCCCGGCATGGCCAGGTGGGGTAAAACGTTTGACTCGTAATCTGAGAAGCGCGAGTTCGAATCCTGGTCGCATAAAATACGCTCGACAATTCAGCTGTGGGGGCGTTATAATATGACGCTCAATCCCACTATTTGTTGGTAAAAGAGTAGCCCAAGAGTTGGCGGTGGGTGGTGATGACTAGCTGCCTTCCCTCTAGTCTTAAACTTCTAAATTAGGGACAGCTAGCGCAGATATCCCTCGAGTAACTTTGTTCGAAAGTCAAAACAACCAAACAAAACATAACTTCTGTTCTAACAACAATATAACACATATAACAAAAGTAGTGAATGTGTTATAACTTCAATTCTAAAAACAATATAACACATACAGCATGGTGATTGTTATCATGACTTCAGTTCTACAAGCAATATAACACATACAATAAAAGTGCTGATTGTTCTCATGACTTCAAACAGTAATATAATACATACAACGAAAATTACTGATTGTGATCGTAACTTTTGTTCTAACAACAATATAACACATACAACAAAATTTAGTGAATGTGATCATAACTTGTGTGCTCACAACAATATTGCACATACAACAAAAGTAACGATTGTTATCATAACTTTTGTCCTAACAGCAATATAATACATACATAAAAGTGGTGATGAGATCATAACTTCTGTCCTAACAACAATATAACATACAAAAATAATGATTGTTATCATAACTTCCAACAGAATATAACACATACACCAAAAATGGTGATTATGATCATAACTTCTGTTCTAACAACAATGTAACACATACAACAAAAGTGGTGATTGTTATCATAACTGCCAACAACAATATAACACACACAATAAAAATTGTGATTGTTATTATGACTTCAAACGACAATGTAACACATACAACAAAAATGGTGATTGTTATCATAATTTCCAACAAGAATATGACACATACAACACAAGTTAGTGATTGTGATCATAACCTTTGTTCTAACAACAATGTAACACATACAACACAAGTTAGTGATTGTTATCACAACTTCTGTTCTAACAGTAACATAGCACATGCAACACAAGTTAGTGATTGTTATCACAACTTCTGTTCTAACAGTAACATAGCACATGCAACAAAATTTGATGATTGTGATCATAGCTTCTGTTCTAACAACAATAACACGAATGAAAAAGTTGGGATTGTTATCATCACTTCCAACAACAATATAACACATAAACAAAAGTCGTGATTATCATCATGACTTCCAACAACAATATAACACGTAACAAAAGTTGTGATTATCATCATGACTTCCAACAATAATATAACACATAAGTAAAATTTGTGATTATCATCATGACTTCCAACAATAATATAACACAAAAGTAAAAGTTGTGATTATCATCATGACTTCCAACAACAATATAACACAAAAGTAAAAGTTGTGATTATCATCATGACTTCCAACAACAATATAACACATAAGCAAAAGTTGAGATCATCATCATGACTTCAAACAACAATATAACACATAAGTAAAAGTGGTGTAGTGTGACCATAACTTCTAACAACAATATAACACACATCACAAAAGTGGTGATTGTGATCATAAATTCTAACAATAATATAACACATACCACAAAAGTGGTTACTGTGATCTTAACTTCTAACAATAATGTAACAAGTACAACAAAAGTGGTGAGTGTGATCATAATAATAATACAACACATATCACAAAAGTGGTGATTGTGATCATAACTTCTAACAACAATATAATACATACAACAAAAGTGAAGATCTATCAAGTAAAAGTTTAATCTACTCTTACTATAATATATATGATAAGTAAAAGTTTAATCCACTCTTACTGTAATATATATGATAAGTAAAAGTTTAATCCACTCTTACTGTAATATATATGTCAAGTAAAAGTTTAATCTTCTCTTATTGTAATATATATGTCAAGTAAAAGTGTAATCTACTCTTACTGTAGTATAAATGTGAAGTAAAAGTGTAATCTACTCTTATTGTAGTACATTTGTCAAGTTTAGTAAACACTTACTAACATATAATTGTGAAATAAAAGTTCAGTCTGCTGTTTATGAATAATTATTTCCAACTTACACTTTAATCTACTCTTATTGTAATATTTCTGTCAAGAAAAAGTTTAATCTACGATTATTAAACAATTATTTTTAGTTAAAAGTTAATCCACTATTGTTAAAGAACTATTCTCAGTATCTTATGAGTGAAACACGACCACAGTACTGATTTCCTACTATTTTCAGTATCTTATGAGTGAAACACGACCACAGTATTGATTTCCTACTATTCTCAGTATCTAATGAGAAAACACGACCACAGTACTAATTTCATACTATTCTCAGTATCTTATGAGTGAAACACGACCACAGTATTGATTTCCTACTATTCTCAGTATCTTATGAGTGAAACACGACCACAGTATTGATTTCCTACTATTCTCAGTGTTTTATGAGTGAAACACGACCACACTATTGATTTCCTACTATTCTCAGTGTTTTATGAGTGAAACGGGACTACAGTATTGCTTTCCTACTATTCTCAGTGTCTTATGAGTGAAACACGACAACAGTATTGATTTCCTACTATTCTCAGTGTTTAATGAGTGAAACACGACCACAGTATTGATTTCCTACTCTTTTCAGTATCTTATGAGTGAAACACGACCACAGTTCTGATTTCCTACTATTCTCAGTATCTTATGAGTGAAACACGACCACAGTATTGATTTCCTACTATTCTCAGTATCTTATGAGTAAAAGACGACCACAGTATTGATTTCCTACTATTCTCAGTATCTTATGAGTAAAAGACGACCACAGTATTGATTTCCTACTATTCTTAGTGTTTTATGAGTGAAACACGACCACAGTATTGATTTCCTTCCATTCTACTGAATTCTCTTGTGATATTTTATCTACCATCAAAACATGTTAATAAATCAACCTGTAAGCATGGTATTTAAACAAGTTATTCTAAATGTAGTTTAATATCTTTCAACAAAACTGTTTGTCTTTTTTATTTTATACCCATATCACGGGCGTCTTGTAGAAATATGAGAAACTTTTATATGTGGCATTATAATAAACATTAGTTGTATCATAAACATAAAGAAGGTAATAAATGTGTTAAGAAATGACCACCAGATGGCTTATATAATTCAGTAAAAATGTAAACTATAACCTCCAAAGTGGTGACGTCACATATTAGTTCATGTTCTGTAACCGATCATTCTGGGAGTTTGAAAGTATAACACGTGATGTTATTGTTTCAATAGTTAAAGATGCACCTAAAAGTAGAAACATTCATGTTTCTGTCATATTCTACTTACAATTTTAACTTTTTAATCTTTTATGATGATGATTAATAGTTTTCCTTCTTGAACTATAACTCAACTTTCTAACGAAACATTTCTGAGATTTACCTCAAACTTGAATAGTTTGTGAGGGAATAGAACAAGAGTGACACCTTGTAGTCATGAGAAACATTTATTCAAAATGCACGTTACATACACAGTTTTATTTTGTATGAGAAGAGAGACTGAACAGATACACTCATGTGTGTACCCCACCAGACATATTTAACAAAAGAAAAATAAATAACCCCAGTTAACATTTCAAACATTTGGGATCACTGAGGTCTCTACACAACTATAACTGAAATGTTTACAAATCATCCCTTGAGCAGTCTTAGGAGTAGCTGTCATCTACATAGAGAGGCAAGCAAAGAAAACCTGTAAAAAATAAGTTTTTCTTAATCATGGAGAAAGGAAAATAAATCATAATAAATTAACGTTCTGTAACTCGTCACTACCTTGGTACTTTTTATCGATATTTATTCCTGTTTTATCTTGTTTTTAAAAAACAAACCACTGTAGATATATAGAGTTCTAGATGTGACAGTTTTGTGTTACATGCCAGTTGTTTAACAATAAATTATATTTCTCTAAACACAAAAAAGTATCATTTCCAAATAGTAGTTGAAATTAGATGAAGTAAAACTTTACTAGCACAGTGGCTCAAACAACATCTGCAATGCTTGGTTTTGTTACAAAGATTCGGTCAGTTAATAGTCACTACGTAGAAAAGTGGGTGTATACACGAGGAACACATACATTATATATGTACCTAATTCTTACAGAGGTCTTTCACATCTGTTACACTGATATGTACTTGTGATAAAAATTACCTGGAATAGTTACATAACTAGCAGAGACTGAGCTATATATTATGTTCTACACACGTTTAGTTACCAAAGGATCTGGTTAACTTACTCCTGGACTAATTCCATCACTAGCAGAGACTGAGCTATATATTATCTTCTACACATGTTCAGTTACCACAGGATCTCATTAACTTACTCCTGGACTAATTACATAACTAGCAGAGACTGAGCTATATATTATCTTCTACACATGTTCAGTTACCACAGGATCTGGTCAACTTACTCCTGGACTAATTCCATCACTAGCAGAGACTGAGCTATATATTATGTTCTACACATTTCAGTTACCAAAGGATCTGGTTAACTTACTCCTGGACTAATTACATAACTAGCAGAGACTGAGCTATATATTATGTTCTACACACGTTTAGTTACCAAAGGATCTCATTAACTTACTCCTGGACTAATTACATCACTAGCAGAGACTGAGCTACATATTATGTTCTACACACGTTTAGTTACCACAGGATCTGGTTAACTTACTCCTGGACTAATTACATCACTAGCAGAGACTGAGCTATATATTATGTTCTACACACGTTTAGTTACCACAGGGTCTGGTTAACTTACTCCTGGACTAATTACATCACTAGCAGAGACTGAGCTATATATTATGTTCTACACACGTTTAGTTACCACAGGGTCTGGTTAACTTACTCCTGGACTAATTACATATGTTCTTGTGACAGAGGTCTCAACATGTACTTATGTCTACATTGATGAAATATACACTTTTTACATTTACACAATGGTTCATGAAATAAAACTGACTTACCGTTTAGAGAAAAGATGATCATTTATTCTTCATCCCCACCAACTTTAGTTCTAGGACGACTTGATCTCATGACGGGCTATTGAGAAAAAGAAAGGGGTTTAAACAAAATGTTGTGGTTCATATATTTATGGAAATCTTCTCATAAGTTTAGTTGTTACAGGATCTCATTAACTTACTCCTGGACTAGTTACAGCACTAGTTGAGACTGAGCTATATATTACGTTGTACATGTGTTTAGTTACCACAACATCTGGTTAACTTACTCCTGGACAAGTTACATCACTAGTTGAGACTGATCTACATATGTTTAGTTACCACATGATCTGGATAACTTACCACTGGACTAGTTACCTTACCAGTTGAGACTGATCTACATGTGTTTAGTTACCACATGATCTGGATAACTTACCACTGGATTAGTTCCCCGACCAGCTGAGGCTGAGCTACATGTGTTTAGTTACCACAGGATCTGGATAACTTACCACTGGACTAGTTACCCAACCAGCTGAGGCTGAGCTACATGTGTTTAGTTACCACAGGATCTGGATAACTTACCACTGGACTAGTTCCTCGACCAGCTGAGGCTGAGCTACATGTGTTTAGTTACCACAGGATCTGGATAACTTACCACTGGACTAGTTACCCAACCAGCTGAGGCTGAGCTACATGTGTTTAGTTACCACAGGATCTGGATAACTTACCACTGGACTAGTTACCCAACCAGCTGAGGCTGAGCTACATGTGTTTAGTTACCACAGGATCTCGATAACTTACCACTGGACTAGTTCCTCGACCAGCTGAGGCTGAGCTACATGTGTTTAGTTACCACAGGATCTGGATAACTTACCACTGGACTAGTTACCTTACCAGTTAAGACTGATCTACACATATTTAGTTACCACAACATCTGGTTAACTTACCACTGCACTAGTTACCTTACCAGTTGAGACTGAGCTACATGTGTTTAGTTACCACAGGATCTGGATAACTTACCACTGGACTAGTTCCTCGACCAGCTGAGGCTGAGCTACATGTGTTTAGTTACCACAGGATCTCGATAACTTACCACTGGACTAGTTACCTTACCAGTTAAGACTGATCTACACATATTTAGTTACCACAACATCTGGTTAACTTACCACTGCACTAGTTACCTTACCAGTTGAGACTGAGCTACTTGTGTTTAGTTACCACAGGATCTGGATAACTTACCACTGGACTAGTTCCTCGACCAGCTGAGGCTGAGCTACATGTGTTTAGTTACCACAGGATCTGGATAACTTACCACTGGACTAGTTCCTCGACCAGCTGAGGCTGAGCTACGGTTCCTGGCTCGGAGTTTTGCTAGAGCGTTTTCTGACATGTCTGCCCTCTCCTCGGCATCTTCCAGCTCTTGCTGAACTTTACGGAATTTTGCCAAGTTCAAAGCAGCAATCTCTTCCTGTAAAGTACAATAAAACACATGAATTACATCTTTCAGATGTTTTTAGTACGACACCAACAAAACGCATCATAGTATTCTAGGTTATCCTTTATGGTTGAAGTTAACCATTCATACCGTTTCACGAGAACCTCACTATTTACTGTGTCTGAAGACAGACTTTCCAAATTTAATGTTTTTCGTTATAGTTGCCAGTGAAAAATATACCACTATTAGTCTAGTCAAGGTACTTCACCACAGTTTACATGACAGTCTTACTAACAATATACTTCACCACAGTTTACATGACAGTCTTACTAACAATGTACTTCACCACAGTTTACATGACAGTCTTACTTACAATGTACTTCACCACAGTTTACATGACAGTCTTACTTATAATGTACTTCACCACACTTTACATGACAGTCTTACTTACAATGTACTTCACCACAGTTTACATGACAGTCTTACTTATAATGTACTTCACCACAGTTTACATGACAGTCTTACTAACAATGTACTTCACCACAGTTTACATGATAGTCTTACTAACAATGTACTTCACCACACTTTACATGACAGTCTCACTTACAATGTACTTCACCAGTTTACATGAGTCTTACTTACAATGTACTTCACCACACTTTACATGACAGTCTTACTTATAATGTACTTCACCACACTTTACATGACAGTCTTACTTACAATGTACTTCACCACAGTTTACATGACAGTCTTACTTATAATGTACTTCACCACAGTTTACATGATAGTCTTACTTACAATGTACTTCACTACAGTTTACATGATAGTCTTACTTATAATGTACTTCACTACAGTTTACATGACAGTCTTACTTATAATGTACTTCACCACAGTTTACATGACAGTCTTACTTACAATGTACTTCACCACAGTTTACAAGACAGTCTTTCTTATAATGTACTTCACTACAGTTTACATGACAGTCTTACTTATAATGTACTTCACCACAGTTTACATGACAGTCTTACTTACAATGTACTTCACCACAGTTTACATGACAGTCTTTCTTATAATGTACTTCACTACAGTTTACATGACAGTCTTACTTATAATGTACTTCACTACAGTTTACATGACAGTCTTACTTATAATGTACTTCACCACAGTTTACATGATAGTCTTTCTTATAATGTACTTCACTATAGTTTACATGACAGTCTTACTTATAATGTACTTCACTATAGTTTACATGACAGTCTTACTTATAATGTACTTCACTACAGTTTACATGATAGTCTTACTTACAATGTACTTCACCACACTTTACATGACAGTCTCACTTACAATGTACTTCACCACAGTTTACATGACAGTCTTACTTACAGCTTCCTCGATCTGTCTCTTGTATGTCTTGATCTTCTGCTGTAGTTTATCCACCAAGTCTTGCATACGTTCATGGTTTTTACGATCTTCCTCTGCTTGGAACTGAAGCTCTTTGTTTCTACGTTCTGCCTTTCTGGAATTTTTTGCAGCGTCCGCGTGGCGGCGCTGTTCACCTTCAAGCTCATTTTCAACTTCACGTACCTATAAATATTTTTACAGATATACTCATTAAACAATGAAAATAGAAATATGTTTAACTAATTTTAAGGTGTGGTAATCCAGACGGTAACATTTTATTTACGACTTCATATTTTCCATTGAATACTCAAAGAACACAAAGTAAATCTTTACAAATTATTCAGAAACGAAATAATTTCATTAACAAACACTCTACAGGTCATCGACACGTTTTTAAAACGGAGAAGTTCGGACCTTCTGTTCCAGTTTTTGAATTATCTTCTTCCCGCCCTTAAGAGCCGCAGCTTCTGCCTCGTCCAGACGGACCTGGAGGTCCTTCATCTGAGCTTCCATTGCTTTGCGCATCTTCTCTTGCTGCTGTCCGTGTTCTTGTTCGGCCCTCAGTTCGTCCGCAAGACGAGCAGCGTCCACCATGGCCTTCTTGGCCTTTTCCTCAGACTGCTTGGCCTCGTTCAGCATTTCGTCCAGGTCAGACTGATGAAAATAAACATGATATGTTTACGTCACTATATATATCTACGTCAGTAACAATACGATGTACAATAACAGTGTAAGTTTCACTAAGAATGACAACATACGTGTATATATTTGTGGAGGTGTTGTCTGTGCTAATTACAAACGAGCTGCTGTGACAATCCTAGTTTCTAAAGTCTATATCGTAGATTTTTGCAAAAGAGATAAGTTACCTGTAAGGCCTGCATTTCACCTTCCAGTTTTCTTTTGGCCATCGACAGAGACGCTGAATTAGCAGATAGTTCATTCATTTGCTCGTGAACATCGGCCAGCTCTGTTTCTGCCGAGCGTCGACCCCGATCAGCCTGGGCGAGAAACATGTTCAGTTTTTAATTCGCAGCTTAACCCTCATTCTCAAAAACACCAAAACCAGTTAGAACCAGAAAGTGTAACATACTAAATCTTAGTATGATCGGCTACGTTACGAATGTAGGTTTCATGATGTCTCACCTGTTCCAGAAGTTGTCTGCTTTCCTCCAGTTCACCTTGAAGGGCGTGGCTGCGCCTTTCTGCCATGGCGTACTGCTCTCTAGCTTCGTCCCGTCCCCTCTGTTCCTCTTCAACGGCTTGTTGAAGTTCCTTTATCTGCTGCTGGTATCTCTTGATGTTCTTCTGGGCCTCGGAGTTGGCCTTGTTGGCGTGGTCCAGGGCAATCTCCAGTTCATTGATGTCACTCTCCAACTTCTTCTTCATTCGCAGAGCCTCGGCCTTGCCTCTGGACTCGGCTTCCAGGCTAGCTTGCATGGAGTCGATGGCTCGCTGGTGGTTCTTCCTGTGGTTGTAGAGACATTCATCATCTCTAGCTTACTGACAAAAGATAAAACATAACTTCGTACAAAATGAAGGACACAAACCTCGTGTTCTCAAACTCCTCTTCTTTGTCCTGAATCCTCCGGTCAATCTCCTGGCGGACCTGAGAAAGTTCAAGCTGAGCACGGAGCACCTTGTTCTCTTCCTGCTCGAGCGCTGCTTCTGCCTCTTCCAGAGCTGCCTGGAGTTCTTCCTTTTCCATTTCCAGCCTCTTCCTGGACTTTTCCAGTTCATGAACATTTCTTCCTCCTTCACCAAGTTGGTCAACAAGGTCCTTGATTTCGTCTGTAGGTGGAACCAGTAATTCATTAATATCGCTATAAAAACCCAGTGTCAAGAGTTACAAGTCCATTAGCAAGATGTAATATTAGTGTTACAGCAATACTTCTCATGGGTTACAAGTTTGATATCAACATATGATGCTGGTGTTACAAAAGTTTATATCATGTGTCAAAAGTTCGTTATACGAATAAGGTGCGGGTGTTACAGTAGTCTTCATCATGGGTTACAAGTTAGCATACGGATGTTACAGCAGTCTTCATCATGGGTTACAAGTTAGGATACGGATGTTACAGTAGTCTTCATCATGGTTTACAAGTTAGTAAGGTATGGATGTTACAGCAGTCTTCATCATGGTTTACAAGTTAGTAAGGTATGGGTGTTACAGCAGTCTTCATCATGGTTTACAAGTTAGTAAGGTATGGGTGTTACAGCAGTCTTCACCTTGTAAGTTTTTGTTTTCTCTCTTCACAGCCTCGCACTGCTCCTGACTCTCTTCGTAAGAAGCTCTAATCTTGAAGAGCTCCGTAGAGTAATCTCTACACTCTCTCTGTGAAGCGTCCAGCTCTGCCGAGAGATCGTCCACCTTCTGCTTCCACTCTGATATCGTCTTGTCGAAGGATTTCTGTTTCTTCTCCAATGTAGCGGCGAGACTGTTAGCCTGGTAAGAAATGTTTTGTTTTAATATGGATTAGTTTCGACGCGTTTCTTTGCACGTGCATCACCAAATTCCTAAGACAAACATCAATAAAAGTAACAAAATAATAAATAAACTTCCACACAATGAAAACAGCACTTTTTTAAAATAACGTTTAACGTAACAAGTTCTTGGAAAGTTGGAAGAATGTGTTGAAGGAAATCTCGCAAAAACTTTGGTTCAAATTCCGTTCATGACTGTACGAAACATAGGAGAAGAAATGATCTAGTCATCACAAGTGACCAACCTTGTGAAATATCTACGTAAATAACACGAATCAATATCACATGAAAACATATAACTACAGTCTGTTTTCCAATAACTATCACAAAAACAATTCGACCATATAAGCTTCACAAGAAAGGAAAGTTAATTATTATAAGATGATTCGACTTACCCGATCCACCTCAATAGACATGTCCTCGATTTCTCCCTGAAGCCTTGATTTGGCCTTTTCCAACCCACTACATTTTACATTGACCTGTTGGATATGTTCGTCGGCTTCTTGTAGTTTAGTCTGAAGTTTATTTCTGGGAAACAAGATAAGACATTTATAACTCAACACTGTTCCCGTTAATACAAGATAAGACATTTATAACTCAACACTGTTCCCGTTAATACAAAATAAGACATTTATAACTCAACACTGTTCCCGTTACGTAACGTATTCCCAATAAGTTCGTTTTATCTACCTTTAATTAAGAGCTTGAAGTCATTTTCTCAAAGATAACTTACAGTCACTTAGTTTTACTTTACGATATCCAGTGACTCACTTGGCGTCTTCCAATTCTTCCACCCTAGCTAGACCTTCACTTTCAAACTTGTTTCTCCACTGTTGAATCTCGGTGTTGGCCTTGCTCAGCTGTCTCTGGAGGTCGTTCTTAGACTCCTGTTCTTCCTCCAACTGCTCCTTCAGGCCGTCCAGCTCATGTTCCAGATTCCGGAATTTGCCCATAACTGCAGCACGCTCCTGAAAGGATAGGAGAGAATGTAACTTATACATCACGTGGGTGGATCTCTTGTTCTTGGAAAGTTCAACCTATCATTTAAATCTTCTGACAACTTGACACCTTCCATGAGGAAGGTATTTCAATCAAACTATACAATTACCAAAAATGACTCTTTTTAAAGATCAAAACGTCACCTGTTGGCGCACTCAGTATTCACTTTCTATTTTTAACGTATATAAACGGAGGCTATTAGTTAAAGCTTTGTTGTAAATCAGTAAACAAACGACTTGTTTGTGTTATCTTCAGTTTAAATAAATGTTTGTAGGTTGTGTTTATTTCTCTTAATCAAATAAAACACTGACCTCTTAGACTAAGTTAAGAGAAATGTAGCCATCGATATGATAATTTCACGTATTACTACTGTGGCCTGTGGTTTACATGATACACAATGATAATGCCCTGTATTACTACAGAGACATCTGGTTTACATTATACACTACGATAATGTCCTGTATTACTACACTGACCTGTGGTTTACATTATACACTATAATAATGTCCTGTATTACTACAGTGACCTCTGGTTTACATTATATACTAACCCTACTCTCTTCATCAGCTGATCTTTTGGTATCTTCCAGTTGTGTCTGGAGGGACATCTTAATCTTGCCTAGCTGCATGATCTGTGATTCTAATTCCTCAACTTGCCTCTGGAGGTCGCCACACTCAGTAGATAATTTCTTTTTAACAGAATCGAAATCTCCTAGAGAACGATTAGCTTCGTCCAGTTTATATTGGGCGTCTTGGAATTGGACTTCCATCTGTTTCAGGTTTTTATCAGAATTTGCCTGCAACAAACACACTAAGTATAAATCTCAATTTTATCTACAACTGGAAACTGACAAACTACATAATCTGTTAACCGTTGTTTTCTTACTAATTAAACATTCAGAATGGTTTTAGTGAAGTTTCATCCGATGTTAGATGCAAAATATTCGACTAAAGACACGGATATCTTGGATTAATAATGTTGATAGAAAATACCCTAAATTTATATGAATTGGCTATTTTAGTAAATGCACCAAACAGTGTAGATTTAGCCACAGGCTTTAGCAAATCAAAGCACAACATTTATATTAACTAGGATTTCCAATTTTGTTGAGACTGATTAATATTTGGTAAGAATTTAAATGTTCAAGGTGTAACCATAGCTACGTGGACTCTACAATTCCTTTTTGAGTTCAAGTATTAAAGAGCATGCGCAGAATATAACCGGTCGGCCATTCTTCAACATGAATTTCAAGATCAATGTTTTTCCCACAGCCCGCGATATCAGTGTTTTGATAATGAAGAGAACAAAATGCTAAGAGCCAACAAGACGTTGTAGATGTGGATGTTTCGTCTTGAATTGTGCTCTAGTTAAACCAACAACAGCGACATGACTTCGGTGTGCTCTAGTTAAACCAACAACAGCGACATGACTTCGGTGTGCTCTAGTTAAACCAACAACAGCGACATGACTTCGGTGTGCTCTAGTTAAACCAACAACAGCGACATGACTTCGGTGTGCTCTAGTTAAACCAACGACAGCAACATGACTTCGGTGTGCTCTAGTTAAACCAACGACAGCAACATGACTTCGGTGTGCTCTAGTTAAACCAACAATAGTGACATAACTTCGGTGTGCTCCAGTTAAACCAACAACAACGACATGACTTCGGTGTGCTCCAGTTAAACCAACAACAGCGACATGACTTCGGTGTGCTCCAGTTAAACCAACAACAGTGACATGGCTTCGGTGTGCTCTAGTTAAACCAACAGTGACATGACTTCGGTGTGCTCTAGTTAAACCAACAACAGTGACATGACTTCGGTGTGCTCTAGTTAAACCATTAACAGCGACATGACTTCAGGTTTCACATATAACACTTATTTATTACCTTTTCTTTGTTCACGTGGTCGACGCTGGCCCGCAAGTCGTCCAGTTCACCCTTCATCTGCGCCTTCTCTTTCTCCACCCTAAGCAAAAAAGAAAGTGTTTATTACAACTAATTAACAACATTATGATTACAAAATACCAGATAGACATTCAATAATTTACTAATAAGAAACGTTACTTTCTGATATAATGGATTGAGTTACTCTTTCACTGGCAGAGATACTCAGAATATCAACTTGTTAAACTTCTTACTTGACTTACTGTTTGGTAAGGTGGTCAATTTGTTAAAACATCTTACTTGACTTTCTGTTTGGTCAAGTGGTCAATTTGTTCACTGAGCTCGGCTATTGTATCGTTATTTTTCTTCCTGAGGTTAGACAGTACTTGTTCATGTTGAATACTGGACTCCTCCAGGTCACGCTTCAGTTTGGCCAGCTCAACTTCCCGCTTTTTGTTCATTTCGATCTGTTAATAGACCAGTAACTTTGCAATCTTCCAATGTCGCTGTTACTAAGTGTTTGATTCTTAAAAGCAGTTATTCATTAAAGTTACTCTGTGCTCACCTCTACCATAAACAATAAAACGAGACATCTTTAATTATACAGTGTTATGATTAAAGACTCTGATTTCAGTAAAAATAATTTAATAATACATAACATTAAAAATAAAAATATTCACACTGTACCTGAGCAGAGGTGGCGCCACCAGCTTCGTCCAACCGCTCACTAAGTTCCTCAAGTTCCCGACCGAGGTCAGCTCTCTGTTTTTCAGCCTATATAAATAAATATATATCTATATATATACCTAGCAGTGAATAAACTGCGCATTTTGATGTATAAGTTTGAAAACTTGTATCATGTCAAACCTGGATGTTTAATATTTACCTTAGCCCTGGCTTGTCTCTCGGCTTCAAGTTCTTCTTCCAACTCTTCGATCCTTGCCTGTTAAAAAAATGTAATAACATTTAAAAAACATAAACGGTGTTGATGGTTCTCTAAAAGATGTTTAATGTGTTCTTAGAATGGTTATTTTTGATGTTAAAATGTACTTTCATGTTAATGGCTTCTGAATTTGAGAAACTTTCACACAGTTATAAGCTCTAATCTCGTCTCAAAAAAACAACAAAATCTTTACCCGGAATTGCACAGTTTTCAATTATCACAGTCTTCATGTTGTTCGCTATTTGGAATTCTTTTAGTGTTAGCAGTAAGATAAACTGTTTAATTACCGATTTAGTCAGAAGTCCTAAATTACATGAAACGTTAAAGCATACTACAAAAATATGTTCTGGGTTATTTTCACTAGAAATGGACAAAATACTAGGAGAAAAACGGCTGTTAGCTTTTTGTCTACGATAAATATTTCTTTAACTTAAAAAACCTCTTGGTTTGAACATTCTTTTAGGATTTTGATTTTTAGATTTTATTTCTACTACAAAAAATTACCTTTGGTTCTCGATAACCCATGTTTTTGTTTTTTATTTAATTCTATGACAGTCTCAGCGAATTCTATGAATATTAACACTGCTTCATCTCTCCATAATATCACAGTGTTGTTTGAAACCCACCTTCTAGGTTTAACAAACTAAAAATTAAAATCGTTTCTTTAATTAACTAATGAAATTTTCTTTGGTGACACCAGCAGGTACTGGCTGTTGGCCAACATATCCGGAATTGATATGTCTCCTTATAAGAGCATACTAGCACGTTTCACGTTCTAGAGTGATGGAACGTGAGTCTCTCCTCATACATCACCAGTGCACGTTTACCGTCTGTTGCCACGTTGAAAGGAACAGCACCACGTATCAGTTACTAGATAAGTACACGTAGGCGGTAAACTCGGTCGGAAATGTCACTAAAATAGTTGTTCGTGTGGGTACATTTTATATGTTGCTCGGTTTGACAAACTTTTACACTAGAAAAACTTACACACAGATAAAGTTTTTATCGATGGCACTAAGACTTAGGAGTTCAAATACGGGCATGATGGAGACACGTGCACCAACAACACGGTACAGACATGATGGAGACACGTGTACCAACAAGGTGCACAGTTTCACTCACCTGAAGTTCTTTGATCTGTTTCTGGAGTTTGGCAACCAAATTTTGCTCGTCTTCCAGTTTTGCAGCAATACTGGCTGTTTCCTTCTCTTTCCTTCAGAACAAAATGACAATGATGATTAGTATTTTGAAATAACGATTTTCAAAACATATATTTTGTTAAAGGATAAAATCGTATTTGTTTCAAAGGAAGGTAATTCTTATGTTAAAATCGTACTTGTTTCAAAGGAAGATAATTCTTATGTTAAAATCGTACTTATTTCAAAGGAAGATAATTCTTATGTTAAAATCGTACTTGTTTCAAAGGAAGGTAATTCTTATGTTAAAATCGTACTTATTCCGAAGGAAGATAATTCTTATGTTAAAATCGTATTTGTTTCAAATGAAGGTAATTCTTATGTTAAAATTGTACTTATTCCGAAGGAAGATAATTCTTATGTTAAAATCGTACTTATTCCGAAGGAAGATAATTCTTATGTTAAAATCGTATTTGTTTCAAAGGAAGATAATTCTTATGTTAAAATCGTATTTGTTTCAAAGGAAGATAATTCTTATGTTAAAATCGTACTTGTTCCTAAGGAAGATGATCCTTACCTTTGAAGAGCTTGTTCCATTTCTTTCTTGTTCTTCTCCAAATCCATTATAGCTTCCTGGGCAAGCTTCAGGTCCCCCTCTATCTTTCTCTTCATCTTCTCTACGTCTCCCCTCAGTTTCTTTTCTCTCTCCAAGTTGTCTTCCAACTATTGTGGTCAACAAGAATACATTACCTACACTAGCTTGTCTTCCAACTATTGTGGTCAACAAGAATACATTACCTACACGAGCTTGTCTTCCAACTATTGTGGTCAACAAGAATACATTACCTACACTAGCTTGTCTTCCAACTATTGTGGTCAACAAGAATACATTACCTATACTAGCTTGTCTTCCAACTATTGTGGTCAACAAGAATACATTACTTACACTAGCTTGTCTTCCAACTATTGTGGTCAACAAGAATACATTACCTACACTAGCTTGGTACTGTTCTTTTCAGTAAAAGCTATTTCTGTTTACTGTGGATATTCTTACGTTGTCGTCAAACAAACAAACATACCTCATCCAGGGTCTGTTCCAGTTTAGCTTTCACTTTGTTCAGATGATTCACTTTATCTTCAGAACCCTGAAGATCTTCTGATGTTTTCTACATCAAAATAAACAACATTTCATTCTTCAGGTTATATTCCGTCTTCAGTAGTTTGGTAGATCTCAGATCAATTTTAAATACATGTATGTGGTTCTTAGCCTTAAAAACTAGTTTCGACAATTTCAATAATTTTAACGTAATAAATAAACTAACTGTTTGCGAAACGTCAATCTTAAATTAGTATAATTATTTAGTGGAAGTAAGTAACTGTTTGTAAACGTACCTGGTTAACTTCCTGTAAATGTTTCTGTTTAAAATGAGAGTAACTGTTTATAAACGTACCTGGTTAACTTCCTGTAAGTGTTTCTGTTTAAAGTGGAAGTAACTGTTTATAAACGTACCTGGTTAACTTCCTGTAAGTGTTTCTGTTTAAAGTGAGAGTAACTGTTTATAAACGTACCTGGTTAACTTCCTGTAAATGTTTCTGTTTAAAATGAGAGTAACTGTTTATAAACGTACCTGGTTAACTTCCTGTAAGTGTTTCTGTTTAAAGTGAGAGTAACTGTTTATAAACGTACCTGGTTAACTTCCTGTAAGTGTTTCTGTTTAAAGTGGAAGTAACTGTTTATAAACGTACCTGGTTAACTTCCTGTAAGTGTTTCTGTTTAAAGTGAGAGTAACTGTTTATAAACGTACCTGGTTAACTTCCTGTAAGTGTTTCTGTTTAAAGTGAGAGTAACTGTTTATAAACGTACCTGGTTAACTTCCTGTAAGTGTTTCTGTTTAAAGTGGAAGTAACTGTTTATAAACGTACCTGGTTAACTTCCTGTAAGTGTTTCTGTTTAAAGTGGAAGTAACTGTTTATAAACGTACCTGGTTAACTTCCTGTAAGTGTTTCTGTTTAAAGTGGAAGTAACTGTTTATAAACGCACCTGGTTAACTTCCTGTAAGTGTTTCTGTTTAAATGGAAGTAACTGTTTATAAACGTACCTGGTTAACTTCCTGTAAGTGTTTCTTTTCTTTATTTAGTTTGTTGATTAATTCGTCTTGATGGGCGATCTCATCATTCAGGTTTCTGATCTGGTGGTCTTTGGTTGACTTATCTTGTTCAGCCTATAAATACATGTTACAGTTTACTAAATCTACAAACAACGTGACAAACATTGTAAGAAGGAACACTTCAAAGAAACTCAACCATTAAAACCTCATTAAAAGTACACGTTTTCTTAATGTTTTGTAGTGTAAACTAATCACACATCACTGATTAATTTATAAGATAACCTAATATGAAATACTAATGATAATTAACATCACGTAACTGTCTTAGCTGGTTTCAACTAACATCACGTAACTGTCTAAGCTGGTTTCAACTAACATCACGTAACTGTCTAAAGCTGGTTTCAACTAACATCATGTAACTGTCTAAGCTGGTTTCAACTAACATCACGTAACTGTCTAAGCTGGTTTCAACTAACATCACGTAAACGTCTGAGCTGGTTTCAACTAACATCACGTAACCGTCTAAGCTGGTTTCAACTAACATCACGTAAACGTCTGAGCTGGTTTCAACTAACATCACGTAACTGTCTAAAGCTGGTTTCAACTAACATCACGTAACTGTCTAAGCTGGTTTCAACTAACATCACGTAACTGTCTAAGCTGGTTTCAACTAACATCACGTAACTGTCTAAGCTGGTTTCAACTAACATCACGTAACCTTCTGAGCTGGTTTCAACTAACATCACGTAACCGTCTAAGCTGGTTTCAACTAACATCACGTAACTGTCTATGCTGGTTTCAACTAATATCAAAATAAATCAACTACCTTCTGCAGGGCGAGTTGCAGATCTTCTATCTCCTTCTTCAGGGAGCTGATGTCCCCCTCGAGTTTCTTCTTGCTCTGGTTTAACTGGGATGCAGACATCTCATACTGGGAGAGTCTCTCGTTCAACTCCTGCACACGACCAAAGTTTGAATCGTCTTTATTTGTATTAGTTATTCCTGACATTCTACACTAAGCGTGGTTTACTTGAATAAGCCATTCGTTTCACTCGTTATCGGTTGTCACAAAGAAGGTTTAATTTTACACAAAAGAAAGAAATATTCTAGCTAATGAAAACAGAAAAAAGATTTAAAAATCGAACGCGTTATCTGTCGACAGTAATATAATTAGAGAAAATAAAGATTCAGGTATCTTCTCTTTCAGTGAACCAAGGTCTCCCTCGACACCTATATCGTAAGAACACCTGACAGTTGGTGAAGCGCAGACTGTCGTGTGAAGAAAACAACCCCTTCTGGTCGTTTGTTGCCAGCGCCAACATACCTATCTGGCTAGGTCGTGGCATTTCTGGGAAAACATTCAAAAAGCCCAGTCGCCGATTTGCTGAGTATAGGTTGGTGGGCGGGTCTTGCTAAGATTCACCGATAACTTATAGAAGATCAATAGCTCATCAAATATCGTAAATTATGTTTCATTACTATTGGAGCAAAGTCGGACGAAATGTATTTCGAAACTCCCCATTACCGAGCTAAGCAGGTATTAACAAATTAAAGTCGATGTATACGACAAAGAAATGAATTATTTAGGTGATATAAACAAACTGTGGATCCACTAAGTAGGTAAAATAATAAAACTGGATTAACAGACGGGTAAAACATGCTCTACCAAAAACGCACCTGTACTTGGGATTCCAAGTCTCCCTTCTGTGTCAGAGCCTTGGCCAGTCGCTCTTCGACGTCTCCAGACGAGCTCCTTTCAGCTTCCAGTTGCATGTACAAGTCATTTTTCTCCTGAAGAACCTTCACGTTCTGAGTCTCCAGATCCTTTCGCAGCTTCTCTTCCTTCTCTAAGGCCTCAGTCGCCGCTTTCAGCTTCTCTTCTAAAGCCCGAAGTTCGTCCTCCACCCTGGCGATACTCAACAAAGGCTTGACCTACACAGGAGTGACCACAACACAACACTGAAGCACACTGTTATCATGAACGTAACACACTTTTTGTATGAGTTTAAACTGTAATGAACAATACATTTAGTTCAAGAGTTTCGGCACTCTTTAGTAAGTTTTATATGATTAGAAAAACACCTTTTAATTCTCTAACACTGGAGGTTTTACAGCACCAATTCAAAAATCTCTTAATAACATTTCTACACAATTACATTTTGCTAAAATACAGAGTAAGATGATTTATTTCAAGTTAAATAAATATTTATTACTGGAACCCTTTTTGGCTCATTCAATTCTGAATGTCACGAATTACACAGTAATGAACATTTGTCATCTGAACCCACCTTTGAATACAGTTTCCACCATAACCAGTTTCTAAGCTGCAGAAACTTTCGAAGATTCCTCTGGATAATAAGTAAAGCAACTCTGAAAATTCAAATGAATTATCTTTAGTATCAGGAGTAACCTTACTGTTCAAATGAATTATCTTTAGTACCAGGAGTAATCCTACTGCTACCAATGGACATATTTATCATTTCTTCATGATGAAAAAATATAAAGATTTTCCTCATTACTTTAAAGACATTCTACGATTGTGAAAAGAAGACAATAAAAGTTACCTTTGTTCTTGTGAAATAAAGACAACAAAAGTTACCTCTGTTCTTGTGAAATAAAGACAACAAAAGTTACCTCTGTTCTTGTGAAATAAAGACAACAAAAGTTACCTCTGTTCTTGTGAAATAAAGACAACAAAAGTTACCTCTGTTCTTGTGAAATAAAAACAACAAAAGTTACCTCTGTTCTTGTGAAATAAAGACAACAAAAGTTACCTCTGTTCTTGTGAAATAAAGACAACAAAAGTTACCTTTGTTCTTGAAGTTTCTTGAATTCCTTCTTACACATGTACCATCTGATCCAACTTTGAAGCCAAGATATGATCTTACTCAGACGTTCATCTCGCATTTCTTCAAGTCTACCCAAAACACCGGCGCGGAAAAACACCTAACATTGTAAAAACCAGGAAAACTTCAAACTGAGGTGAACAGGGAATCATTGTTTGTACAAGGTAACTCTTTATTCAAGATTAGAATATATAGTGTTGTAACTCTTTATACACGATTAGAATCTACAGTGTTGTAACTCTTTATACACGATTAGAATCTACAATGTTGTAACTCTTTATACACGACTAGAATCTATAGTTTTGTAACTCTTTATTCACGATTATGATCTACAGTGTTTCACTTGTTGATACAAGATTGAGATAGAACACTTTATGATCGAATAAACACGATAACCACTTGATAAAGCAATCAATGAAACAGTGTTACAAAACACTGAGATAACAGAATAACATTGAAAGTTGGCTATGACCAGTTAAAAACAGTAGCATCCAAAACAGGAAAGAAAAGACACTTTTAAACTTAAAATTACTCAGAAGTAACATAAATAAATATTAATTCTAAAAGAAACGATATTTATTCGTGTGTATGTGTTGTTTTTTTGTTCTACAATTAGGAAGAACTATACACCAGTACCTACTTTACGTTCTAGGAGACGAGTTTCACCTTGACCACAAACCTACCTTCGTATGGCCATAACGAAATTCAGTGACGTCCAGCTGAATTGCTTCTAACACTTTTTCTGTGGCCACTTTAGCGTCCACGAATCCTTTAGGAACAGCATTAGGAGCTAGGATGGCATATCTGGGGGGATCATTGGGAAACAGAGGGATTTATATGATGAAACATAGGAGTTTGAAAATACATGCGAGGAAACAGAAAAGGATTTCATCCTAATTTCACCCAAAGCTATAAATCAGCTTTCTCTAACATTTTCACATGTGATAACTTTTGATAACTACTCTGAAGCAAGTTTTAACAAACGAACAACTACGTGGTGGGGACGGAGGCTAGTTTAGTTCTAAAGAGGAAACACAAAACTTTCTATGTCTAAACCGTGGTAGGAGTATACAGATATTTCAACCAACTGTCACAAGTTGACCTAAATGATAATTAATATTAAAACAGTAAATATTTATCGTACAACAAACTTATGTTGTTATGAAAATTAAACGTTACTATGACACCTTCATGTTATTTTCGGTGTAAGATCTAACATTTGCATTTATTGTAATTTTGATTTGCTTTCTTTAATCATTTTATTACACTCTGAAGTAAGTCGCAACGTAGGCTTTAATTAATAGTTTAAAAATCGTGCCAGTGGTTTTAACCTGAGAAAACAAGTGTATTACAAGGACCATGACCGAGGTCTTTAGGACAATATTTCTATAAAGAATGCAGAGGATAAGTGAAACTATAGTACACTAATGTGGTTAAAACGTAGCACGTTTTGTGTAACACATTCTCTCTATTTATTGTTCATACTAAGAAAAAGACATGTTTCTTTTGTCCATTCAATTATTAACAAATCTGTAAAGAACAGAAGCGAACGTGCTGAGCCACGATTTCTCCAGAATATTACAGTAAGGAAAGGAAGGAAGCCGTTTTGATGGTACTTTGGTATCACACATAGTTTTGACATAGATTTGATTCTTTCCAGTATACTACAGGAAGGAAAGGGAGGAAGCTGTTTTGATGGTAGTTTGGTATCAGACACAGCTCTGATTTAGATTTGATTCTTTCCAGTACACTGCAGGAAGGAATGGAAGGAAGCTGTTTTGATGGCAGTTTGGTATCACACAGAGCTTTGACTTAGATTTGATTCTTTCCAGTATACTACAGGAAGGAAAGGGAGGAAGCTGTTTTGATGGTAGTTTGGTATCACACACAGCTCTGATTTAGATTTGATTCTTTCCAGTATACTACAGGAAGGAAAGGGAGAAAGCTGTTTCGAAGGCAGTTTGGTATCAGACACAGTTTTGACTTAGATTTGATTCTTTCCAGTATACTACAGGAAGGAAAGGGAGGAAGCTGTTTTGATGGTAGTTTGGTATCAGACACAGCTCTGATTTAGATTTGATTCTTTCCAGTATACTACAGGAAGGAAAGGGAGGAAGCTGTTTTGAAGGCAGTTTGGTATCAGACACAGTTTTGACTTAGATTTGATTCTTTCCAGTACACTGCAGGAAGGAATGGAAGGAAGCTGTTTTGATGGCAGTTTGGTATCACACAGAGCTTTGACTTAGATTTGATTCTTTCCAGTATACTACAGGAAGGAAAGGGAAGAAGCTGTTTTGATGGTACTTTGGTATCAGACACAGTTTTGACTTAGATTTGATTCTTTCCAGTATACTACAGGAAGGAAAGGGAGGAAGCTGTTTTGATGGTAGTTTGGTATCAGACACAGCTTTTTAGATTTGATTCTTTCCAGTACACTGCAGGAAGGAATGGAAGGAAGCTGTTTTGATGGCAGTTTGGTATCACACAGAGCTTTGACTTAGATTTGATTCTTTCCAGTATACTACAGGAAGGAAAGGGAGGAAGCTGTTTTGATGGTAGTTTGGTATCACACACAGCTCTGATTTAGATTTGATTCTTTCCAGTATACTACAGGAAGGAAAGGGAGGAAGCTGTTTTGAAGGCAGTTTGGTATCACACAGAGCTTTGACTTAGATTTGATTCTTTCCAGTATACTACAGGAAGGAAAGGGAAAAAGCTGTTTTGACGGTAGTTTGGTATCACACACAGCTCTGATTTAGATTTGATTCTTTCCAGTATACTACAGGAAGGAAAGGGAGGAAGCTGTTTCGACGGCAGTTTGGTATCAGACACAGTTTTGACTTAGATTTGATTCTTTCCAGTATACTACAGGAAGGAAAGGGAGGAAGCTGTTTCGATGGTAGTTTGGTATCAGACACAGCTCTGATTTAGATTTGATTCTTTCCAGTACACTGCAGGAAGGAATGGAAGGAAGCTGTTTTGATGGCAGTTTGGTATCACACAGAGCTTTGACTTAGATTTGATTCTTTCCAGTATACTACAGGAAGGAAAGGGAGGAAGCTGTTTTGATGGTAGTTTGGTATCAGACACAGCTCTGATTTAGATTTGATTCTTTCCAGTATACTACAGGAAGGAAAGGGAGAAAGCTGTTTCGAAGGCAGTTTGGTATCAGACACAGTTTTGACTTAGATTTGATTCTTTCCAGTATACTACAGGAAGGAAAGGGAGGAAGCTGTTTTGATGGTAGTTTGGTATCAGACACAGCTCTGATTTAGATTTGATTCTTTCCAGTATACTACAGGAAGAAAAGGGAGGAAGCTGTTTTGAAGGCAGTTTGGTATCAGACACAGTTTTGACTTAGATTTGATTCTTTCCAGTACACTGCAGGAAGGAATGGAAGGAAGCTGTTTTGATGGCAGTTTGGTATCACACAGAGCTTTGACTTAGATTTGATTCTTTCCAGTATACTACAGGAAGGAAAGGGAAGAAGCTGTTTTGATGGTACTTTGGTATCACACACAGTTTTGACTTAGATTTGATTCTTTCCAGTATACTACAGGAAGGAAAGGGAGGAAGCTGTTTTGATGGTAGTTTGGTATCAGACACAGCTCTGATTTAGATTTGATTCTTTCCAGTACACTGCAGGAAGGAATGGAAGGAAGCTGTTTTGATGGCAGTTTGGTATCACACAGAGCTTTGACTTAGATTTGATTCTTTCCAGTATACTACAGGAAGGAAAGGGAGGAAGCTGTTTTGATGGTAGTTTGGTATCACACACAGCTCTGATTTAGATTTGATTCTTTCCAGTATACTACAGGAAGGAAAGGGAGGAAGCTGTTTTGAAGGCAGTTTGGTATCACACAGAGCTTTGACTTAGATTTGATTCTTTCCAGTATACTACAGGAAGGAAAGGGAAAAAGCTGTTTTGACGGTAGTTTGGTATCACACACAGCTCTGATTTAGATTTGATTCTTTCCAGTATACTACAGGAAGGAAAGGGAGGAAGCTGTTTCGACGGCAGTTTGGTATCAGACACAGTTTTGACTTAGATTTGATTCTTTCCAGTATACTACAGGAAGGAAAGGGAGGAAGCTGTTTCGATGGTAGTTTGGTATCAGACACAGCTCTGATTTAGATTTGATTCTTTCCAGTACACTGCAGGAAGGAATGGAAGGAAGCTGTTTTGATGGCAGTTTGGTATCACACAGAGCTTTGACTTAGATTTGATTCTTTCCAGTATACTACGGAAGGAAAGGGAGGAAGCTGTTTTGATGGTAGTTTGGTATCAGACACAGCTCTGATTTACATTTGATTCTTTCCAGTATACTACAGGAAGGAAAGGGAGAAAGCTGTTTCGAAGGCAGTTTGGTATCAGACACAGTTTCACTTAGATTTGATTCTTTCCAGTATACTACAGGAAGGAAAGGGAGGAAGCTGTTTTGATGGTAGTTTGGTATCAGACACAGCTCTGATTAGATTTGATTCTTTCCAGTATACTACAGGAAGAAAGGGAGGAAGCTGTTTTGAAGGCAGTTTGGTATCAGACACAGTTTTGACTTAGATTTGATTCTTTCCAGTACACTGCAGGAAGGAATGGAAGGAAGCTGTTTTGATGGCAGTTTGGTATCACACGAGTTTGACTTAGATTTGATTCTTTCCAGTATACTACGGAAGGAAAGGGAAGAAGCTGTTTTGATGGTACTTTGGTATCACACACAGTTTGACTTAGATTTGATTCTTTCCAGTATACTACAGGAAGGAAAGGGAGGAAGCTGTTTTGATGGTAGTTTGGTATCAGACACAGCTCTGATTTAGATTTGATTCTTTCCAGTACACTGCAGGAAGGAATGGAAGGAAGCTGTTTTGATGGCAGTTTGGTATCACACAGAGCTTTGACTTAGATTTGATTCTTTCCAGTATACTACAGGAAGGAAAGGGAGGAGCTGTTTTGATGGTAGTTTGGTATCACACAGCTCTGATTAGATTTGATTCTTTCCAGCATACTACAGGAAGGAAAGGGAGGAAGCTGTTTTGAAGGCAGTTTGGTATCACACAGAGCTTTGACTTACATTTGATTCTTTCCAGTATACTACAGGAAGGAAAGGGAAAAAGCTGTTTTGACGGTAGTTTGGTATCACACACAGCTCTGATTTAGATTTGATTCTTTCCAGTATACTACAGGAAGGAAAGGGAGGAAGCTGTTTCGAAGGCAGTTTGGTATCAGACACAGTTTTGACTTAGATTTGATTCTTTCCAGTATACTACAGGAAGGAAAGGGAGGAAGCTGTTTTGATGGTAGTTTGGTATCAGACACAGCTCTGATTTAGATTTGATTCTTTCCAGTACACTGCACGAAGGAATGGAAGGAAGCTGTTTTGATGGCAGTTTGGTACAACACAGAGCTTTGACTTAGATTTGATTCTTTCCAGTATACTACAGGAAGGAAAGGGAAGAAGCTGTTTTGATGGTACTTTGGTATCACACACAGTTTTGACTTAGATTTGATTCTTTCCAGTATACTACAGGAAGGAAAGGGAGGAGGCTGTTTTGATGGTAGTTTGGTATCACACACAGCTCTGATTTAGATTTGATTCTTTCCAGTACACTGCAGGAAGGAATGGAAGGAAGCTGTTTTGATGGCAGTTTGGTATCACACAGAGCTTTGACTTAGATTTGATTCTTTCCAGTATACTACAGGAAGGAAAGGGAGGAAGCTGTTTTGATGGTAGTTTGGTATCACACACAGCTCTGATTTAGATTTGATTCTTTCCAGTATACTACAGGAAGGAAAGGGAGGAAGCTGTTTCGAAGGCAGTTTGGTATCAGACACAGTTTTGACTTAGATTTGATTCTTTCCAGTATACTACAGGAAGGAAAGGGAGGAAGCTGTTTTGATGGTAGTTTGGTATCAGACACAGCTCTGATTTAGATTTGATTCTTTCCAGTATACTACAGGAAGGAAAGGGAGGAAGGTGTTTTGAAGGCAGTTTGGTATCAGACACAGTTTTGACTTAGATTTGATTCTTTCCAGTACACTGCAGGAAGGAATGGAAGGAAGCTGTTTTGATGGCAGTTTGGTATCACACAGAGCTTTGACTTAGATTTGATTCTTTCCAGTATACTACAGGAAGGAAAGGGAGGAAGCTGTTTTGAAGGCAGTTTGGTATCACACAGAGCTTTGACTTAGATTTGATTCTTTCCAGTATACTACAGGAAGGAAAGGGAAAAAGCTGTTTTGATGGTAGTTTGGTATCACACACAGCTCTGATTTACATTTGATTCTTTCCAGTATACTACAGGAAGGAAAGGGAGGAAGCTGTTTCGAAGGCAGTTTGGTATCAGACACAGTTTTGACTTAGATTTGATTCTTTCCAGTATACTACAGGAAGGAAAGGGAGGAAGCTGTTTTGATGGTAGTTTGGTATCAGACACAGCTCTGATTTAGATTTGATTCTTTCCAGTACACTGCACGAAGGAATGGAAGGAAGCTGTTTTGATGGCAGTTTGGTATCACACAGAGCTTTGACTTAGATTTGATTCTTTCCAGTATACTACAGGAAGGAAAGGGAAGAAGCTGTTTTGATGGTACTTTGGTATCACACACAGTTTTGACTTAGATTTGATTCTTTCCAGTATACTACAGGAAGGAAAGGGAGGAAGCTGTTTTGATGGTAGTTTGGTATCACACACAGCTCTGATTTAGATTTGATTCTTTCCAGTATACTACAGGAAGGAAAGGGAGGAAGCTGTTTTGAAGGCAGTTTGGTATCAGACACAGTTTTGACTTAGATTTGATTCTTTCCAGTATACTACAGGAAGGAAAGGGAGGAAGCTGTTTTGATGGTAGTTTGGTATCAGACACAGCTCTGATTTGGATTTGATTCTTTCCAGTATACTACAGGAAGGAAAGGAAGGAAGCTGTTTTGAAGGCAGTTTGGTATCAGACACAGTTTTGACTTAGATTTGATTCTTTCCAGCATACTACAGGAAGGAAAGGGAGGAAGCTGTTTTGATGGTAGTTTGGTATCACACACAGCTCTGATTTAGATTTGATTCTTTCCAGTACACTGCAGGAAGGAATGGAAGGAAGCTGTTTTGATGGCAGTTTGGTATCACACAGAGCTTTGACTTAGATTTGATTCTTTCCAGTATACTACAGGAAGGAAAGGGAAAAAGCTGTTTTGATGGTAGTTTGGTATCACACACAGCTCTGATTTAGATTTGATTCTTTCCAGTATACTACAGGAAGGAAAGGGAGGAAGCTGTTTCGACGGCAGTTTGGTATAAGACACAGTTTTGACTTAGATTTGATTCTTTCCAGTATACTACAGGAAGGAAAGGGAGGAAGCTGTTTTGATGGTAGTTTGGTATCAGACACAGCTCTGATTTAGATTTGATTCTTTCCAGTACACTGCAGGAAGGAATGGAAGGAAGCTGTTTTGATGGCAGTTTGGTATCACCCAGAGCTTTGACTTAGATTTGATTCTTTCCAGTATACTACAGGAAGGAAAGGGAGGAAGCTGTTTTGAAGGCAGTTTGGTATCACATACAGTTTTGACTTAGATTTGATTCTTTCCAGTATACTATAGGAAGGAAAGGGAGGAAGCTATTTTGATATCAGACACAGTTCTGACTTAGATTTGATTCTTTCCAGTATACTACAGGAAGGAATGGAAGGAAGCTGTTTTGATGGCAGTTTGGTATCACACAGAGCTTTGACTTAGATTTGATTCTTTCCAGTATACTACAGGAAGAAAAGGGAGAAAACTGTTTTGATGGTAGTTTGGTATCAGATACAGCTCTAACTTAGATTTAATTCTTTCCAGTATACTACAGGAAAAAAAGGGAGAAAACTGTTTTGATGGTAGTTTGGTATCAGATACAGCTCTAACTTAGATTTAATTCTTTCCAGTATACTACAGGAAAAAAAGGGAGAAAACTGTTTTGATGGTAGTTTGGTATCAGACACAGTTCTGACTTAGATTTGATTCTTTCCAGTACACTGCAGGAAGGAATGGAAGAAAGCTGTTTTGATGGTAGTTGGTATCAGATACAGTTCTGACTAGATTTGATTCTTTCCAGTACACTACAGGAAGAAAAGGGAGAAAACTGTTTTGATGGTAGTTTGTTATCAGATACAGCTCTAACTTAGATTTAATTCTTTCCAGTATACTACAGGAAAAAAAGGGAGAAAACTGTTTTGATGGTAGTTTGGTATCAGATACAGCTCTAACTTAGATTTGATTCTTTCCAGTATACTACAGGAAGAAAAGGGAGAAAACTGTTTTGATGGTAGTTTGGTATCAGACACAGTTCTGAATTAGATTTGATTCTTTCCAGTATACTACAGGAAGAAAAGGGAGAAAACTGTTTTGATGGTAGTTTGGTATCAGACACAGCTCTAACTTAGATTTAATTCTTTCCAGTATACTACAGGAAAAAAAGGGCGAAAACTGTTTTGATGGTAGTTTGGTATCAGACACAGTTCTGACTTAGATTTGATTCTTTCCAGTATACTACAGGAAGGAAAGGGAGGAAGCTGTTTTGATGGTAGTTTGGTATCAGACACAGTTCTGACTTAGATTTGATTCTTTCCAGTATACTACAGGAAGAAAAGGGAGAAAACTGTTTTGATGGTAGTTTGGTGTCAGACACAGTTCTGATTTTGATTTGATACTTTCCAGTATACTATGGGAAGGAAAGGGAGAAAACTGTTTTGATGGTAGTTTGGTATCAGACTCAGTTCTCACTTAGATTTGATTCTTTCCAGTATACTACAGGAAGAAAAGGGAGGAAGCTGTTTTGAAGGTAGTTTGGTATCAGACACAGTTCTCACTTAGATTTGATTCTTTCCAGTATACTACAGGAAGGAAAGGGAGGAAGCTGTTTTGAAGGTAGTTTGGTATCAGACACAGTTCTCACTTAGATTTGATTCTTTCCAGTATACTACAGGAAGGAAAGGGAGGAAGCTGTTTTGATGGTAGTTTGGTATCAGACACAGTTCTGACTTAGATTTAATTCTTTCCAGTATACTACAGGAAGGAAAGGGAGGAAGCTGTTTTGATGGTAGTTTGGTGTCAGACACAGTTCTGATTTTGATTTGATACTTTCCAGTATACTATGGGAAGGAAAGGGAGAAAACTGTTTTGATGGTAGTTTGGTATCAGACACAGTTCTGACTTAGATTTGATTCTTTCCAGTATACTACAGAAAGGAAAGGGAGGAAGCTGTTTTGAAGGTAGTTTGGTATCAGACACAGTTCTGAATTAGATTTGATTCTTTCCAGTATACTACAGGAAGGAAAGGGAGGAAGCTGTTTTGAAGGTAGTTTGGTATCAGACACAGTTCTGACTTCGATTTGTTTCTTTCCAGTATACTACAGGAAGGAAAGGGAGGAAGCTGTTTTGAAGGTAGTTTGGTATCAGACACAGTTCTGACTTAGATTTGATTCTTTCCAGTATACTACAGGAAGGAAAGGGAGGAAGCTGTTTTGAAGGTAGTTTGGTATCAGACACAGTTCTGACTTAGATTTGATTCTTTCCAGTATACTACAGGAAGGAAAGGGAGGAAGCTGTTTTGAAGGTAGTTTGGTATCAGACACAGTTCTGACTTAGATTTGATTCTTTCCAGTATACTACAGGAAGGAAAGGGAGGAAGCTGTTTTGATGGTAGTTTGGTATCAGACACAGTTCTGACTTAGATTTGATTCTTTCCAGTATACTACAGGAAGGAAAGGGAGGAAGCTGTTTTGAAGGTAGTTTGGTATCAGACACAGTTCTGATTTAGATTTGATTTTTTCCAGTATACTACAGGAAGGAAAGGGAGGAAGCTGTTTTGAAGGTAGTTTGATATCAGACACAGTTCTGACTTAGATTTGATTCTTTCCAGTATACTACAGGAAGGAATGGAAGGAAGCTGTTTTGATGGCAGTTTGGTATCACACAGAGCTTTGACTTAGATTTGATTCTTTCCAGTATACTACAGGAAGAAAAGGGAGAAAACTGTTTTGATGGTAGTTTGGTATCAGATACAGCTCTAACTTAGATTTAATTCTTTCCAGTATACTACAGGAAAAAAAGGGAGAAAACTGTTTTGATGGTAGTTTGGTATCAGATACAGCTCTAACTTAGATTTAATTCTTTCCAGTATACTACAGGAAAAAAAGGGAGAAAACTGTTTTGATGGTAGTTTGGTATCAGACACAGTTCTGACTTAGATTTGATTCTTTCCAGTACACTGCAGGAAGGAATGGAAGAAAGCTGTTTTGATGGTAGTTTGGTATCAGATACAGTTCTGACTTAGATTTGATTCTTTCCAGTACACTACAGGAAGAAAAGGGAGAAAACTGTTTTGATGGTAGTTTGTTATCAGATACAGCTCTAACTTAGATTTAATTCTTTCCAGTATACTACAGGAAAAAAAGGGAGAAAACTGTTTTGATGGTAGTTTGGTATCAGATACAGCTCTAACTTAGATTTGATTCTTTCCAGTATACTACAGGAAGAAAAGGGAGAAAACTGTTTTGATGGTAGTTTGGTATCAGACACAGTTCTAAATTAGATTTGATTCTTTCCAGTATACTACAGGAAGAAAAGGGAGAAAACTGTTTTGATGGTAGTTTGGTATCAGACACAGCTCTAACTTAGATTTAATTCTTTCCAGTATACTACAGGAAAAAAAGGGCGAAAACTGTTTTGATGGTAGTTTGGTATCAGACACAGTTCTGACTTAGATTTGATTCTTTCCAGTATACTACAGGAAGGAAAGGGAGGAAGCTGTTTTGATGGTAGTTTGGTATCAGACACAGTTCTGACTTAGATTTGATTCTTTCCAGTATACTACAGGAAGAAAAGGGAGAAAACTGTTTTGATGGTAGTTTGGTGTCAGACACAGTTCTGATTTTGATTTGATACTTTCCAGTATACTATGGGAAGGAAAGGGAGAAAACTGTTTTGATGGTAGTTTGGTATCAGACTCAGTTCTCACTTAGATTTGATTCTTTCCAGTATACTACAGGAAGAAAAGGGAGGAAGCTGTTTTGAAGGTAGTTTGGTATCAGACACAGTTCTCACTTAGATTTGATTCTTTCCAGTATACTACAGGAAGGAAAGGGAGGAAGCTGTTTTGAAGGTAGTTTGGTATCAGACACAGTTCTCACTTAGATTTGATTCTTTCCAGTATACTACAGGAAGGAAAGGGAGAAAGCTGTTTTGATGGTAGTTTGGTATCAGACACAGTTCTGATTTTGATTTGATACTTTCCAGTATACTATGGGAAGGAAAGGGAGAAAACTGTTTTGATGGTAGTTTGGTATCAGACACAGTTCTGACTTAGATTTGATTCTTTCCAGTATACTACAGAAAGGAAAGGGAGGAAGCTGTTTTGAAGGTAGTTTGGTATCAGACACAGTTCTGAATTAGATTTGATTCTTTCCAGTATACTACAGGAAGGAAAGGGAGGAAGCTGTTTTGAAGGTAGTTTGGTATCAGACACAGTTCTGACTTAGATTTGATTCTTTCCAGTATACTACAGGAAGGAAAGGGAGGAAGCTGTTTTGAAGGTAGTTTGGTATCAGACACAGTTCTGACTTAGATTTAATTCTTTCCAGTATACTACAGGAAGGAAAGGGAGGAAGCTGTTTTGAAGGTAGTTTGGTATCAGACACAGTTCTGACTTAGATTTGATTCTTTCCAGTATACTACAGGAAGGAAAGGGAGGAAGCTGTTTTGAAGGTAGTTTGGTATCAGACACAGTTCTGACTTAGATTTGATTCTTTTCAGTATACTACAGGAAGGAAAGGGAGGAAGCTGTTTTGATGGTAGTTTGGTATCAGACACAGTTCTGACTTAGATTTGATTCTTTCCAGTATACTACAGGAAGGAAAGGGAGGAAGCTGTTTTGAAGGTAGTTTGGTATCAGACACAGTTCTGATTTAGATTTGATTCTTTCCAGTATACTACAGGAAGGAAAGGGAGGAAGCTGTTTTGAAGGTAGTTTGGTATCAGACACAGTTCTGATTTAGATTTGATTCTTTCCAGTATACTACAGGAAGGAAAGGGAGGAATCTGTTTTGAAGGTAGTTTGGTATCAGACACAGCTCTGGTTTAGATTTGATTCTTTCCAGTATACTACAGGAAGGAAAGGGAGGAAGCTGTTTTGAAGGTAGTTTGGTATCAGGCCCAGATCTGATATATTTTTTCTTTGAAGTACACTTCTAGAAGTAAGCTATTTATTATTCTGGTTTTTCTTTTTATTGTTATAGGAAGGAATGAAACTGTTTTGAGGACCTCCTGGTGTCAAAAAGTGTATTTGGCTTTCTACAAATTTTGTACATCTTGGAAGATATTCTATTTCAGTGAAAGGTAGTACAAGTAGGAGAAACAGAGGTTTTGAAGGAATCTTGATTTATCAGAGAGTCTGACAAAACATAATACTAATATTCCAACAAAAAATATCACCATTTTTCTGTCAGCAAGCCTTTGGTTTCCAGGACTTCGGAAAATGAGCTTTTAACAATAGGGATTACAGTAAGAATAAGAGAATTCCATGTCAGAATATTATAGAACTTGTACGTGCCTTAGTGTGGCCCAACCGGTAGTCGTTGGCTTCGAGTTGGATACTTTCTAGAACTTTCTCTGTTGCATTTTTAGCGTCTACAAATGCTCCTTTGGGTACTGCATTTGGAGCCAAGATAGTGTACCTGGAACAGGTATTGGTAAAGGGTCACCATTACTACATCAATGAGTTACTTAAATATCTCCCAACTTCTGTGGACAACCTTTTAACTGCTAAGGTTTGTGGTATGAAGATATATTCGCAGTAAATACTTTACATTGTGGCTGGAGAAATACTACATAAGTAAATTTCACTGTCTAGAATCTTGATAACATCCCACAGATATCGTGATGGTTTGACATTTAAACATCAATATAATATTGAAGTTAACATATATCGGAAACTAACATAACTACAATTATGCTTTTAAAGAAATCTTCATTTTCGACACTATAAAAAACATATTTTATAAACATGTCTAAATATATGTTTATATTACTTCAAATACTTATAAACATTCATTAATAATTCATTATGCATTTCAGATATAAAATATTTTCATAAGTTAAATATTTAGTGTATTCATAAATCATATAATTTAGATAGATACTTACATAGTATATCATTATTTCATACCTTTTAATATGGAATATACACTTCACTGTTAAAACAGTCAATGTTGCGATACATAATTACATTAGAAACTGTATTTCAACACAATGGTAAATAACTCAGCCCACGTTACCTCAGACGTTGACAAGGAACACTACCCACATTACCTCAGACGTTGATAAGGAACACTACCCACATTACCTGAGACGTTGATAAGGAACACTACCCACATTACCTGAGACGTTGATAAGGAACACTACCCACATTACCTGAGACGTTGATAAGGAACCCTGCCCACGTTACCTGAGACGTTGATAAGAAACACTACCAACATTACCTGAGACGTTGATAAGGAACCCTGCCCACGTTACCTGAGACGTTGATAAGAAACACTACCCACATTACCTGAGACGTTGATAAGAAACACTACCCACATTACCTGAGACGTTGATAAGGAACCCTGCCCACATTACCTGAGACGTTGATAAGAAACACTACCAACATTACCTGAGACGTTGATAAGAAACACTACCCACATTACCTGAGACGTTGATAAGGAACCCTGCCCACATTACCTGAGACGTTGATAAGAAACACTACCAACATTACCTGAGACGTTGATAAGGAACCCTGCCCACATTACCTGAGACGTTGATAAGAAACACTACCAACATTACCTGAGACGTTGATAAGGAACCCTGCCCACGTTACCTGAGACGTTGATAAGAAACACTACCAACATTACCTGAGACGTTGATAAGGAACCCTGCCCACGTTACCTGAGACGTTGATAAGAAACACTACCCACATTACCTGAGACGTTGATAAGAAACACTACCAACATTACCTGAGACGTTGATAAGAAACACTACCCACATTACCTGAGACGTTGATAAGGAACCCTGCCCACATTACCTGAGACGTTGATAAGAAACACTACCAACATTACCTGAGACGTTGATAAGAAACACTACCCACATTACCTGAGACGTTGATAAGGAACCCTGCCCACATTACCTGAGACGTTGATAAGAAACACTACCAACATTACCTGAGACGTTGATAAGGAACCCTGCCCACATTACCTGAGACGTTGATAAGAAACACTACCAACATTACCTGAGACGTTGATAAGGAACCCTGCCCACATTACCTGAGACGTTGATAAGAAACACTACCAACATTACCTGAGACGTTGATAAGGAACCCTGCCCACATTACCTGAGACGTTGATAAGAAACACTACCCACATTACCTGAGACGTTGATAAGGAACCCTGCCCACATTACCTGAGACGTTGATAAGAAACACTACCCACATTACCTGAGACGTTGATAAGGAACCCTGCCCACATTACCTGAGACGTTGATAAGAAACACTACCCACATTACCTGAGACGTTGATAAGGAACCCTGCCCACGTTACCTCAGACGTTGATAAGGAACCCTGCCCACGTTACCTCAGACGTTGATAAGGAACACTACCCACATTACCTCAGACGTTGATAAGGAACACTACCCACATTACCTGAGACGTTGATAAGGAACCCTGCCCACGTTACCTCAGACGTTGATAAGGAACACTACCCACATTACCCGAAACGTTGATAAGGAACACTACCCACATTACCTGAGACGTTGATAAGGAACACTACCCACATTATCTGAGACGTTGATAAGGAACCCTGCCCACATTACCTGAGACGTTGATAAGAAACACTACCCACATTACCTCAGACGTTGATAAGGAACACTACCCACATTACCTCAGACGTTGATAAGGAACACTACCCACATTACCTCAGACGTTGATAAGGAACACTACCCACATTACCTCAGACGTTGATAAGAAACACTACCCACATTACCTCAGACGTTGATAAGGAACACTACCCACATTACCCGAAACGTTGAAAAAGAACCCTGCTCACGTTACCTGTGCTTGAAGTCAGGATAAATCATTCTGTTTGGAAAACCTTTTCTGCAAATACGGATACCTTCCAGTACTCCGTTACAGGTAAGCTGATGCATCACCAAGTGAGAGTCGATTACTCCTAGAGGGCGACACCAGTTAATGTATGTCAGAGAGAGTATTAAAAATTTGAAGTGAAGTTGATAACAAAGTTTTCATGCAATTATAAAATCACTTCTAACACCCTATCACTAATTGTCTTACATCTCATCACGAATTATTGTCTCTTCGCCTTTACACTAATAATCATTTCTTACTCCAGTTATTACCTTTCATCGTATTTAACTGAAACATTTTAAAAATGAATCTAGCGATAAATGGCAAACAAAACTTACCTGCCTTTATTAGAAAGACGAGCTATATTCTTACATGTTAACAGCTGGGCCACTTTACTCTCTGCCTACTTACCATATCATTAAGGCAACGTACAAAGTGTGGCGCTCTATTCCTCAAAGTGGTCAATAACTTGCTCAGTTGCTGACGTAGTAAAATGAACGTCCATCTGCAGTACAGAACAGTTAGTTGAGCACTGAAAGCAACACACTAAATGAAGCAAAACATGAAAAGTCAGAGCATGAAAGACTGTTAGCATCATACAACTGGTTACATTGCTAGGTATTGCTTCTTTTAGCTCAAAGCGTTATGTTTGTTGGCGTTACTGGAAACAACAGTTCAGTGATTAAATGAATTACTTAGTGTTGTTAGTTCTACGTCTACAAAAATAGCTAGTAGTTAACAGTTAAATCTAGTCAGGCAGTAGAATTGAGTTACATTTCGAGGGAACCTGCTATGGGTGAGGTGAAATTTACCTGTAGGATTTTCAATGCAAGGTTCAAGTCTGGTGGTCCTGGTGATCTGAACATGAAGAACTTACAGCAGAAGCCAGGGAATGACAAAAAAAATGGTGTATTGTTATATAGCACCAGCTTGGTGGCCTCCTCTGGTGTCACGCAGCACCAGTTTCGAGGCCTCCTCTGCCGTGACACAGCACCAGCTTGGTGGCTTCCTCTGCTGTCACACAGCACCAATTTGGTGGTTTCCTCTGCTGTGACATAACACCAATTTGGAGGCCTCCTCTGCTGTTACACAGCACCAATTTGGAAGCCTCCTCTGCTGTAACACAGCACCAGCTTGGTGGTCTCCTCTGGTGTCACACAGCACCAATTTGGTGGCCTCCTCTGCTGTAAGTTCTCATCACACATGCTTAGTATGGATCTCTAAACAAAGAAAGGTTGGGGTTCTACCTGGAGATTTAGTTTCATTTGGAATGATACATCGGACAAAGTGGGGCTGGGTGGCTCGGAGGGTGGTCATCAGCTTGTTCAACTGTTCCTGTAGGAGGGAGTAAACTAAAGAGTTTCGCTATCATTGAAATAAATATTATGAAAGAATAGAACTAATCTTAAAGTACACAATAAATTCTTTACTCCAAAATAAAACGTTTTACTTCTATTCAATTACAGCTCCTTATCCAAGAGAGTATTGTATTACTTTGTATTACTATTATCTGCAAACTTCTGTCATCACTAATAACATTATATTTAATTCCTCACTATATCCATAAATTTTAAGAAAGAACTTTAATTTTCTATCATTATTTTTTGTGTTATAACACGATTAACTGTCATATTACTATGACTCACCCTGTATAGGCCGGACACGGTCTGGAAACCTGAACCTTTCTTACGACCTGAACAAAAGAACCAAAATAATAAATGTAAACAATCAAGTTACTAATTTATCAGACCAAGCGTTCAAACAGTAGATGTAAACAACCGAGTTACTAATTCATCAGGCCAAGCATTCAAACAGTAGATGTAAACAACCAAGTTACTAATTCATCTGGTCAAGCGTTCAAACAGTAGATGTAAACAACCGAGTTACTAATTCATCAGGCCAAGCGTTGAAACAGTAGATGTAAACAATCAAGTTACTAATTCATCTGGTCAAGCGTTCAAACAGTAGATGTAAACAACCGAGTTACTAATTCATCTGGTCAAGCGTTCAAACAGTAGATGTAAACAACCGAGTTACTAATTCATCAGGCCAAGCGTTGAAACAGTAGATGTAAACAATCAAGTTACTAATTCATCTGGTCAAGCGTTGAAACAGTAGATGTAAACAACCGAGTTACTAATTCATCTGGCCAAGCGTTCAAACAGTAGATGTAAACAACCGAGTTACTAATTCATCAGGCCAAGCGTTGAAACAGTAGATGTAAACAATCAAGTTATTAATTCATCTGGTCAAGCATTCAAACAGTAGATGTAAACAACCGAGTTACTAATTCATCTGGTCAAGTGTACGAACAGTAGATATAGTGTGAACAACCAAGTTAAGTTACTAATTTATCTGACCAAGTGTGCAAATAGTTGATGTAAACAACCAAGCTAGTAATTCATCTGGTTAAACATACAAACAGCAAATGTAGCATAAACAACCAATTTAGTAATTCATCTGGTCAAGGGTTCAAACAGTAGATAATGTAAACTTCATTTCGCTACCCCTGGTGGGCACATTACATAAATTTATTGTTATTACAAACAAACAGATAATTTGTGTGAACTTCATCTAATACTGTATTTATTTCAAACGATTACTGTTTAAAATTTGCTTTATTTCGTGGATAATGTTTTTGTTTTCAAGCCCAAGACTGCACAATGGGCTCTTGCCAAAATAGAAATCGAGCTCGAGATCATTGGACCGTCCAAAAGACATCATTAATTTTTACCCTTAAAATTTGAACAATAACTGGAGTTTATAATTAGATAAATTATCAACATAAATAAAATAATCACGTCTTACACCAGAACATATCTCTTACTTCTTAATATTCAATCTTACACACATTACTAGGAGCACTTTAAAACTTTAATGTAAAGTGATGAAGTGTATTAAAAGTGGGCAATTTCAAGATTGGTTCTATTTCGAACCTTAAATTAAGTCATTACGTAAAGCGAATTTTTAGTAATTAGATCAGATTATAGGGTACGTGTAGCAGAACTTATCAAACAAATCTTACCTTTACCGCCGCCACCTTGGTCGCCACCACCAAGTCCAGGATGATCCTCAAAAATATCAATCAGCAGCTGGTTCTGCCCGTGCTTGAACTGGTCAACAACAGTGTCGTTTAGAGGGTCCTTGTTCTTCTCAAGCCAATGGTTTAGGTTGTATGGCACCTGAAAAACAGCAAATATTTCAAGAAAAGGCATAATAAAGTCAGTTACTGCCATAGGAACCTCTTAGTGAACCATTTGAATTTTCCAGAACTTAAGTGTTGACTATTTTATGTATTATATCGAACTTCCTGCCTTTTCTAATATTATTTTCAAATGAAGTCCGAATACATTATATCGCAAGTTGTTTACATATTAGGATACATAAAATTTAGCCTAATACAAACAGACCTAACACTTACTGTGCCAGCGTAATGCACAATTGCGAAGTGAGCTTCTTGTTGGCCAGGCTTAGGAGGTTTAGGCTTAATAAAGTTGGGAGATTTACCCAGGTGATTGTTCTTCAGTTTTTCCTCGAAGGTCCTATCGGTAGCCTTGGGGAACATGGATTCTTCTTCAAGGATGGAGAGGACACCCATGGGCTAGAAGTCAGAGTTGTGGTCATTATCGACACAAGGTAGAATGAACTCTATTCTATATTGTTTCTTTTCACTCAAACTCGTGTTCATGACACCGTGTACAGAAAAGTATGTAACTGATTACATATTCACCATTTCGCGTGTAATAAAGCTTAAAACAGCTATAAATCAGGTGAAGGTCTTTTGTTATAGACATAATCATCTGTGTCAGTGCGTTTTGTAATTTTCAAGCTGTGGTTACGAACTGTGATTATCGTAGTGTTACCGTGAAAGAGAACGAAATAAATTTTTCATTTAATTTTTGTGGATAATAACACAACACCTTAATTTTAAATTAAAACAATTAAAAAGTAACGCTCACTGTATAACCAGTGTAGAACTTTATGCCATAACAGCTAGAAAGGGAACAATTATAATATAACTAGTGTTTAACTTCAAGTGAGAACAATAGAAAATGGAACAGTGACTAGCCAGCTAGTTCTTAACTAAAACAATCAAAAAGAAAGCAATAGCTATACAATAAGTCATTTACGTTAAACGAGAAAGTGAGTAATTACTACAAGTCCTTACCTTCTCGATGAGTTCAATACAAGCTTGTAAATCCAGACCAAAATCAATAAATTCCCAATCAATACCTTCTCTTTTGTACTCTTCCTGCTCCAACACGAACATGTGGTGGTTAAAAAACTGCTGTAGTTTCTCGTTCGTGAAGTTTATACACAGTTGTTCAAATCCATTGAACTAGAAAACAATACGATACGTTGTGCATAACGCATGAACTGTAAAACTTGTAAAACTATCAAATGTTTTAGTTCAAAACGTTCATTGTAAAAATATTGTATTAATAAGAACACGAAATTCAAACACCAACATTTAACAAGTAAAATTTTAATTTCTTTCAAAACGGTTTCCAGTGATGTTTATCAGACTTACGTCAAAGATCTCGAAACCAGCAATGTCCAGTACGCCAATAAAGTGTTGTCTCTTCTGTTTTGTGTCCAGAGTTTCGTTGACTTTCTTGACCAACCACTTGAAAAGCTTGTCGTACATACCCTTTGCTATAGCGCCCACAGAATATACGCACTATAAGAAACCATAAGAATTCAAAAACATTACAATTCCATTTCATTTCGTTTTTAATAATACCACTTCATGTCATTTGTTAATAATACCACTTCATGTCGTTTGTTAATAATACCACTTCATGTCATTTGTTAACAATACCACTTCATGTCGTTTGTTAATAATACCACTTCATGTCGTTTGTTAACAATTCCATTTCATTTCGTTTTTTAATAATACCACTTCATGTCGTTTGTTAATAATACCACTTCATGTCGTTTGTTAATAATACCACTTCATGTCGTTTGTTAATAATACCACTTCATGTCGTTTGTTAACAATACCACTTCATGTCGTTTGTTAATAATACCACTTCATGTCATTTGTTAACAATACCACTTCATGTCATTTGTTAACAATACCACTTCATGTCGTTTGTTAATAATACCACTTCATGTCATTTGTTAACAATACCACTTCATGTCATTTGTTAACAATACCACTTCATGTCATTTGTTAACAATACCACTTCATGTCATTTATTAATAATACCACTTCATGTCATTTATTAATAATACCATTTAATGTAATTTGTTCGTGGTATTTTCCAGTTTCAATTTAGATAAGCAAGGTGAAAGTGTCCTTTCTATGTTTACGTCGTATATAGTTGTGGAAAATCCTTTGATAATCCCTCATTAGATGGTCTGACTTTGAAATAATCCTCACGATGTAGAATTGTTAAACAGTACACTTCATCAAACTGTATGTCCAACAGTAAAACTTGTTCTTGAATCAGTTTGTTAATAAAAATAATGTTTCAACCAGTGCTACATCTGTCAGAAAACAGCCGGCCGCAAAAATCCCTGATATGGGCGAAAGGCCTCGTTGGCCGCGAATAAAACAGATATGATTTGGTTCACATATTATTCTACTTTCATTTGTAAGTCCGTTTTCCTAACAGTTTCCTTACCTGGTCCTTATTTCTTCCTTGAGTAACAAGCTCGTTGCCGACTTTGATCTTGGGTTTGAGAAAGTTTTTGTACAGGTCAGCAGGGTTCACACCCAGCAGGTGACCCACTCGCTCACCTTCCGCTGTCCCGTCAGCTTCGGCCTGTTCCTCTCTGGGTCGTTGTTTGAACTTCATTTCACCCAAGTGCATGACAGCACCGACAATCTTGTAGATGTTGGATTTGTCATCGTCAGTAAAGCCCAACACATCAAAAGCGTGCTACGTAGAAAACAAAACCATGCACATCACAACAGATATAGCACGTTCTGGGTAACATTCACGCTGCTGTACACAATACTTCTGTTATATTTCCTTTACTTCAACACTGAATATATATACAATTTCCGACCATTAACTAGTCCTGTGTTCAGAATATTTTAAAGTGGTTCACACTTCCGGTTTAGAACCTGTGTCAAATTGTTAGTAATCTCTGTAATATCCCATCACAACAGTGTTTGTAATATTTGTCATATAATAATTACAATGTTTATATCTTACTGTTACCACGACAGTGTTTGTATTATTTTTCATACAATAATTAAAACAATGTTTATATCTCACTGTTACCACGACAATGTTTGTATTATTTATTATACAATAATTACAACAATGTTTATATCTTATTGTTACCACGACAGTGTTTGTATTATCTATCACACAATAGTGTAAACAATATTTATATCTTACTGTTACCACGACAATGTGTGTATTATCTGTCACATAATAGTTTCAACAATGTTTATATCTTATTGTTACCACGATAATGTTTGTATTATTTATCACACAATAGTTACAACAATGTTTATATCTTACTGTTACCACAGCAATGTTCGTATTCTTACCCTACATTTATTACAGTTGTGTCTCGGTTTTTAATTATTAGATGCTTATTACAGCCCTTAAAAAACAATGTCACCTCTCACTCCCGTATATATAATGTTTGAGGAGGGTTCTACTTTGTGAAAACAACACATATGGTGTGATGCACAATCAGTATACAAAGCATGTTAACATTACCTGAGTCTAGACGCATGACACTAACCTATCAAAAAATTTGTAAAGAATATGTGTTATAACATTGAATCTGGAAGTGAAATGTGGCTTAGACACTGCATGGTTCTTGAAATAAAATTCGCTAAGTGTGTGGAATATGCAGAAAATGTATAAACTATATGCTGCTGCACTAAAATAAGGAAAACTGCTTTACATCAGAAAAATAAGATTCCGTCGAACCCGCAGAATAAAAGTGTAATAATAAACCTTGTCATTATGAGCTATTTATTATACTCACGTCTGTCAGGCGCATTTCTTCACCGTCATCGACACCAGGAATGTCTGTCTTTCCTTGAGACACGAAATGGTAATCATAGATGTTGTCAGACAGAACGAGCTTATCTGTAAATAAATGTACAAGATCTCATCAGTTACACACACGAATACACACATTCTATTAGAATTGTTTAGTGAAAGGTTGATATCTATACATTACGTCTAACGCCATAGCAAGTATGCAAAAATTAAGATATAATAGTGTAATTTTACATATCCTTCGTAAAATAAGAGCTTCAAAAACGGATTAAGACAGATCACTAGTCCTAATCTAAGGACTGCATACTGATTAACCTCTAATCTTAGAAATACCTTCAGACATAAGGTGATAAAAATACGGAAAAACAAAATTATGTAAACATCAGGTTTTGAGAAATACACACAGAAGATGAACTTTATTCCCATTGTGAAAACCTCATATACGAGATGACATGCGAAATACTACGATAATAAGTAAGTAAAACTTTAATTATACTTAATTTAAGAATCTTATAGGAGCCTCTAATTCCAGGGATACTCTCAAACAGGTATGATACAACATAAGGCTTTACTTAAAGCAACTACACACATATTTTAGTCCTAGTGACAACTTCAAACAAGAGGACAATAGATATATCATACAGTATACACTTCTTAGTTAAATATTGGACCTAACTTAAAGAACCTACATTCATGTGTAACTTAGTACTAGTGATAACTTCAAACATGAGTGAACAATAGACGTAATACAATACTCATTTTAGTAAAATATTAAGCCTAACTTACCTCTTGTCCCAGGGATACCCTCAGATGAGAGTTGGTAGAAGATATGGTAGGACCGTTCTGCAGGTTGCTGTGAAATCACACGAGCTTTTTCTAGAAGATCTAAAGAAAATGATTTCAGTCACTTCTAACACAGTGAATTTCACAGTCTGAACAATTAAATATAACTGTTTTAATTTCTACTCATTAGTATTCCTCATACAAGAGACTGAATGTATCTTTTACCAGCGGTTTTAAAACATGTATAACATTACTATTCAGAAAAAAATATATTATTTACGTTATTGGCTTATTTTTTATAACATAATTACTGATTGTTACACTGATATCAGATTGTAGGCCTAAAATAAACGAAAATATCTCATAACTGGTTGATACGTAAGGAAACACTACATATATTAATTAATTAATTAATTACTACCTTCTTATCAAAGCAAACTATCTATACCGATCACAGCTAAAATTTATCCTGGTAAATAACGTAGCACAGTTATTCTAATTACCATCTAACTATGATTGTAAAATGTTACAAAATAAAAACATGTATTGAGTGTTTAACATATAAAAAAGTTTTTAACAGTTTCTAATTTTCACAGATACATCACCTCTAATTCTTAGAATAACAGTGAGTTTTAAACACTTAAACACACAGTATTAGTCACATAGAGGCCTAAACTTGGTCACTGATTGTTGTGTCCTGCTTTAGTCATTGTTTGTTGTCTTTCAAATCTGCAGTGATAACTGAAGAGATTTACATATTTTGATAACAAAGTTTTAAAAAATATTATCTTACACTCCAGATATTTATCAGCGAATTAATATTACAGTATTCGTTAAATTATTTAATATGTTTGTAAATCCTCTACTCTTCCAGTCTACCTTAACATGCTTTTAACAACGTATAGAATATTATTACTGTTTCAAATTTATTCTGATATTACAGTATTGCTATACTAATATGTAACATATATTGCTTACGTAAAGTAGAAAAATAAATATAATCTTAAAATATTAGTTGATTAGCGACAAAACAGAAGCTGTTGAGAAACAAATAATTTAAATTAAAAGGACACATAGTTTACCAGCAGTGACAGACTAAAAAAAAATCAAAACTCCAGCTGGTTATTTTGCTGTTGCGAATATGAAATTGCTAAACTATGTAATACACTATCTACTTTGTAACATCATAAAACATTTTCTAATTTTATTTATCTATGTGAAACACAAGTAATATATGTCAAATGTCACCCAATACTGCAATATTAAAATAAATGTGAGACAGTAATAATATTTTATATATTGTTACGAGCACGTTAGGTAGACCCGAGAAGAAGTGCATTTGCACGCAGTTTTAATAATTTAACAAATAATCTAATATCAAAAACTTTATGTACTAGCCATGAAGAAAACGCAAAGACGAAACCTTACTATGATCAACTATTTTATTCGCAGAACATAAATACTGTAGAACAAATTCCAAACCCTATTTTCATTGTTGCGTCAACAGTGCATGATTAGATGTCAAAATAAAGTTTGTAAATTGTGATAGTTAATAATTTATAAAATGTATGATGAAGATAAATACATTTAATTTGATATACTATCGATTTGCTTTTAAAGGCTTAATCAAATATTTGATTTATTGAGTATTATATTATTCATCACATTCTGTGCGTCAATACGGACGACACCAGCGGGAGAAAACCTGTTCATCAAGAAAATAAATATAATAATTCGAAGATTATGACAAAATTATTATCGAAAATTAAAATTAAATGGAAATATATTTATCTCAATAACTTTTGTGACCAAATACTAATTCTATCTTCAAAAACTGCTGAAAACTAAAAAAAAGAAAAATGTTAACTTACATGTTTCAATATCTGCACCTGCCAGTTTACCCATGCCACCAAAGTGGATTCGAATGAATTTACCCTAAAACACCAAAAGGCGAAGCATGAGTTAAAAAATAAGGAGAGTTCAAACTCAAAATGGAAGTCGACACATACAGAAACACTTGATGAAGTTTAAATGGATGAAATAATAAAATCATTAAAAAACATTTTCATATTACGAAATACATTAAACTTTTACTGCTATTCTGTTTATTGTCAGTAATTTTGATAGATGCATAAAAAGTTTATTTTGATACTGTTATTTCAGTGTTAATGATTCATGTAGCTGCAATCAAAGTTTATTGTATTCTTTTTGTTAAACTTGTTTTACCCTTACAGTGCTAAGTATACAGAGCAGACATTTCTTGTATAATGTATTCGTGACAAAGTAATTAGGAAAAGGAACTACTTACGAATCGAGAAGAGTTGTCGTTACGTACAGTTTTGGCATTACCAAAAGCCTCCAGAACAGGATTGGTTTGGACGACCTGGTCTTCTAAGTTACCCTACGTACATTTAAAAACACCAGAAAAATGACAAAACTTTACAAATCTCTTCTGTAAACGTTATTTGTAGTGAAGATTGATCAAGTGGAGTTATGGATGTAAAACACTGTTCAAGCACTAAGATTCTATTAACCATTTAGTTATCGACTGACGAATACACACAAATGAATGTAAACTTTATGCTGAAGCTAAAATGCCAATTGAATTTTTCAAAAGACATTTTTGTCGTGAGAGTTTGCGTGAGCTATAAAGTTTAAAGACTAGCCAATGCCACATGTCTACAATTCAATTCCATGCGTATATTAGTGTGATGTTTAGGTTCATACAATAAACAGTTATTACCCGAATAAAAGTATACTGCTTCTATATTCTTTATGTTTGCCTTATTATTGAATATTATGTTATTATTAAATAAACTACTGTGGCATATAACAACTAAACTACTGTGGTATATGATAAAATTTAAAAGTTATAATTACTTTAGTCGATTTTCTTCACAACTAACTAAGGACGGAAACTACTTATATCTCTACTATTAACCACAAAATACAGACAAAAAAAGCATCTTGGGTACGAGTCTAGCAATTGGTGCAAAGCAGCTGGGTGCAGGACTAGCAACCATTGTAAAGTGAAGTTCTGACGTCAGTTTGATAATTAGAAAATTCTGCCAGGTTTATTAGGTTAGTAGCGTGTTGTTAGTTTCAGACGTAGCTTATGGTGTTGTGTAATTACACTGATATAAACAACAATAAAACAGGATGTGTCACAACAGGATCGTCAAAAGACGATCTGCGAGGTAGTAGTTCAATTTAAAATGGAAAACAAAATCATTGAGGGAAACTTGTATTTTGTTACGTGTTACTGAAGAGCTCTTCAGAAAGTTAGGGGTGAACCAGGCTGGTTGTGCAACAGGAGCCCCTAACCCTTAGAGGTTGTATTACCTTCTTAGATATTTTCTCCTTGTCTTCCTTTTTAGTACTGGCACCGACGTTTGCAAAGTACGCAATAACTTTCTTGGTGTTCTCGGTCTTACCGGCACCGGACTCGCCACTGTGTTTGAAAGGTAAATATTGATGTTAAGATGATAAGAATCCCAGTGGCAGAGAAGGACGAGGGTTTATGAAGGGATGGGGAGGTTGAGTCAAATTTTTGGACTTCTTTGTTCGTCCAGACGTCAAATAACATTCAAACTGATGCAACTCTTTCAGACTAGGTTTCGGTGGGAATTGGACAAACCAAATTTATAAAATAAAATGGCACATAGGGGAAGGACAAGTTGGACATTTTAATTTAAAAAAGGTGGTTTTACTGAGAAAACATAGACATCCAGATATTTGAAGGACGGTTTTGAGGAGAGAGGTTTAGGTAAATCCGTCATTTTTATGTTCGTAAGCGTATGCTTAACATAAATAATTCAAACAAGTATTTCTATATAAATAAATTTTCTCCATTCTAAGAGAGAGTTCCCACTCTTTTAATAAGATTTCACTATAACATATAACAACAAGTCGGTTAATGTATTGTTCTTAGGCTTATGTAGGACATAGTTGTTAAAAATAAAAACAGTAATCACTGCCCAGATGTGTAATATTGAGGATGATAAATCATGTATTGGAAAACAGTTACATACTCCAAACATGATGATTTATTTTACACTTTGAAAATTACACAAAGTAAGATACTTACGTAATCAGCATGGACTGGTCCTCACGGTCTGAAAAAAACACACAAAAATAATCAAGGATTACATTTCAGAATATAATTCACACATGCAAAACTTAACAATATGAATAATTTACTTCGCAAAACAGCTCTCACACTTTTGTGCATCAAGTAACTTTTTAGATAATCCAGGAAAATAAATTTTACTGCAACTTCTAGTTGGATTCATTAAACCCAATGAACATGTAACTTACTCTGCAACATGTCATTGTAAGCTCCATCAGAAACGGCAAACAAGTGAGGAGCCATCTCAGTCCTCCTCTTACCCTTGTACATCTGGACAACTCGGTTCGTGTAGATAGGGAAACGCTTGTACGGGTTGATCACTACACAGAACAAGCCAGAGTAGGTCTGTGGACAGAACAAAGAATTTGTAAAGAACAAGAACATGTAAGGAACGCTAGTATTTCGATTCTTTTACAGCTATTCGAATTAACCTAATCCTCGAAGTATGCATGCCACTTTTATATAATTTACAAACTATTTTCATCTAGATTTTGTAAGGAAATGCTGTGATTGAAAATTATAAACTCATTAATTCTGTTGTTACTGATAAACTCACAGAAAAGGTTTGGTTTGTTTTGAATTTCGCGCAAAGCTACACGAAGACTACCTGCGATAGCAGTCCCTAATTTAGCAGTGTAAGACTAGGGGGAAAGCAACTAGTCATCATCGCCCACCGCCAACCTTTGGGCTACTCTTCTACCAACGAATAGCGGGATTGATCATCTCATTATAAAGCCTCCACTGCTGAAAGGGTGAGTATATTTGATGTGACGGAGATTCGAACCCTCAACCCTCAGATTACGAGTCGAGTGCTTTAATCACCTGGGCATGCCGGTCCAAACAAAATGCTTTGGGTATGGCCTGGTGGTTAGAATGGTGATGAGATTCTAATAACACTAATTCTTCTAATTCTAATTATTCTATCAGAGCTGACCAAAAGTTGGCGGTAGGTGGCAGTCTGTCACTAGCATAGGAACCGTGAGTAAAATTAAAATAGTAGTTTACAAGATAATACTCACATAGATCATCTTGTTGTAATACCGTTGTTTTAGGTTATGTAAAACACTGGCGTCGTTCAGGTAGGTTAAGTTAGACATGTCTTCGGTCTTTTCGAACTTTGGTGGGTTAACCTGTTGCAGCAGGTCTTTCTTCATGACGCGCTACAATCATGTCACGAATAAAAATGAAAAAGATTTTGCTTAGAAAAACAGAAGTTTAACAAATTTTATCTTCTAACACAAGAATACCATCAAAGACCATTAAATCACACTTTCAGTTTTCCGTGGTTGTGAGTATGGAACCCAATACAATGTTTCCGATATTTTATTTTTTTAAATGCAATAAATAGTAAGTAGATGGCAGCAGTGAAATATATGCAAAGTATTCTTTTTTAGAAACTGCGATACAATTCTTTGATCTACTAACCACAACACAATGTGTTCAACTTGAGTCATCATTATAATCAACTATACATAAAACAGCACTATTACGTTCATTTTTAAACAATAATTTGGTAAAACGGAATGATGAAAAACGTTTTTATTGTCCTAAAGTTGAATGGTGAACTATTAGAAAGCCCTCGTTTTTATGTTTCGTTTGAAACCACTATAACTTTTGTAGGTGATCCTGTGTGCTATTTTTTAACTAAAAAGTTTTTAGTTGTTTGATCTGTTACAATATTTTTTGTTTATTACATTTTTAGTTGTTTGATCCGTTACAATGGTTTATTTTTTGTTACATTTTCAGTCGTTTGATCTATAACAATGGTTTATTAATGATTAAAATTTTAATTGTTTCACTTGTCACAATGGTTAATTGTTTATTACGCTTTTAGTTGTGTTATCTATTATAACTGTTTATTATTTATTATGGTTTTTCTGTTTCCGTAATTTTATGTTTCAACGAAAAAATATAAGTACAATAAGTACTGTTGATACAAGAAATAAGTAATTGTTTATCGTTATTTGTGAAGTAAGACGTATCTAATAACAATAATTTTCAAGTGTTTAACCTGTAATTCACAAAACGTTTTCATCATTAAATGGAATGGACAATGTTTTTCTATTTATATTTTTTTTCTTAAAATTATTCCAAAACTAAGCCACAACAGTAGAGGCCGTTACAAAAATACTATCGACTTACGTCACCACCGGGACAGTCCACTGTTACTTGGTCTCCCTTCGTGCTTACGATATTGCCGATAATAAATCCCTCCTTCTCATCCGGGACCCACACCATCTTCTTGCCATCATAGGGCATAGTTTGGTCTTTACGTTTCTGTTCGAGGGATACGAACAGGTACTCGCTTGGATCGGGATCTTCTGTTGGTGGTGGAGCCATTTTTGTTTTGTAAAGGTAAAATCAAAGACGAAGGCCTAACAAGGCTTAAGAACCTCTGGAGGACGCAGAAGAACAGAAGCGGCAGCGAATACTAAAGGAAAAAAGAAGGAACAAGACGCATAAATCTACGTATTTTAGAATTATTATAAATATAATTTTTCAATTAACGTAAATGATGTTTTCATTTTTATGTGTTATTTTAATGTGAGCTAATTTAATTTTGATGTAACTTTCAATGTTTTGAAAGTGTTAGTAATTATTACCAAATATGAATAATAATTATTTTTAAGAACTTCTAAAGGTAACGCTAACGGATTATATTTTCTTGGTTTAGTTAGTTAAGATGTCAGTATGGTAAACTGGATTGATTTTCAAAAGAGCAAATGGAACCAAAACAGTTACAAATTTTCGTTATTTTCTGTTTAAATAAACTTCACAATGATATTAAAAATTGAACGTTAAAATATTAAAGATTTTAATAGGAACCATTTATGTTTTTATTCAAGATCCCAGTAAACTAAATAATTAATTCAGAAAGCTTTAATTTTTAGCGGTGTAAGTCCATGGGCGGCATAGATAAGTATCAAATCACCATTAGCTAGGAGTTACATTTAATTACTACTAAGTTAATAACTTGTCTACTTGCTACTATAAGAGCTCCTTTATTATATTTTAAATTAATTAATTATATTTTTATTGTGTCCATTACTGATAGCGAAACCCGGATTTTAGCACTGAGCCACCAGGGAGCTAACGAACTAGTGTTCGACTCTCTTCAAGAATTGTCTACAAGATAACGTTCAGTATTATACAAAAATTTACAAGTAAAATATTCTATGCACGTTTCAGTATTGTTGGTTTACCCCTTTAAATTTAAATGTCTATATTTTATTTGTTTGAAGTTGAGCGTAGAGTTATTGAATGGGGTATCTGTGTTCTGCCCACCATGTATATCGAAAACCGGTTTCTAGCTCCTAAAAGAAGGGTTAATATTTCAAGTTGAGTATGCCCGTTTTTTAACATTAGTAGTCATATGAAATAGGATGATAATTCTTAGGTGTATCGTTGAGTGTTAACAGTACGGTGTTAATACGGAGACCCCGATACCAATTTCCGGCATTGTTTTTAAAGAACAACATTCACTACCATTTGGTTTGTCGTTTTTTTATGACTGAAGTAAAATTCTGTGATTTATTAATTGTCAACTTCGTGTATGGTTGTTGGTTTTGTAATGTTGTTTTTAAAAGTACGTTAACTTTTACGAGGTTACTTTTATATGTAGGCCTGGCATGGCCAAGCGCATAAGGCGTGCGACTCGTAATCCGAGGGTTGCGGGTTCGCGCTCGCGTCGCGCTGAACATGCTCGCCCTCCCAGCCGTGGGGGTGTATAATGTGACGGTCAATCCCACTTTTCGTTGGTAAAAGAGTAGCCCAAGAGTTGGCGGTGGGTGGTGATGACTAGCTGCTTTCCCTCTAGTCTTACACCGCTAAATTAGGGACGGCTAGCACAGATAGCCCTCGAGTAGCTTTGTGCGAAATTCCAAAAAACAAACAAACAAACTTTTATATGTTTCATTAATATGATACAGATTTTAAATATGCCCCCACTGGTAAATTTGCGGACTTGTATCCCAAGAAACCGGGTTTCGATACTCGCCGTTGGCAGCGCACAAACAGCGTTTGGTGTTGTTTTGTGTTTAACTATAAAGAAACAAACATTGCAAAGTGAAATATTTTCCTAAAACTACACGAAATGATTTTCTTTTGTAACAAATTGTAAAGAATTTACAGACAAGATTTTTTGTTATTACTTAAATTGGTTATAAACGATATAATCGGGAAAACATTTATCCTCACAACTTTTTGTTTTGGATAAAAACATTGTGTGCAACTTTGATTACACTCCACACCTAAATCATAGTTTAATTCAAAACTGTGCAGTTAATAACACGCTAAGGATTTTAACACTAAATATGCTTAAACAACAGTTATGTGTTCGGTTGACTACAGATATCAGATCTGAATAAATAGGCTGGTACCGCCAACTGAACAAGGAAAGCTGCTGTTATCAGTTGGACCAAAGTCGGTAAATAAGCCTACATAAACCTATCTAATACAAAATATTAAAATAATAAATTTAAGATACTCAGGGAGAATTGAGTTGAGGCTTAGTTATTTAATCAAAAATAATTCACGATAACAGGACAGGGAAGGGTTAAGTAATTCTAATAAAAATATTAAAAAAACAACTACATTTCTTCATTCATAAACTGACTGTAAGACGTATGAATAAGTTCTTAACTCCATGTTAGGGTTAGGTCTTAAGAAGTACAACAGTTAAACTGCTAATCCAATCAGAAACAGAATAGACATTTGGGAACATCATGCCGTATGAAAGGTGTAGCTGGTTGGAAAAATATGACTGAAAGTTTAACAATGTGTAAACGTACATCATCTAACTTTCATGAGAAGGTAAGTCTTATGTGTGAGACTTGTTAGATAAGACCAAACACTTTAACACAATAGTTCACATGGTAGAAGTGTTTACTGGGTATTAGAGGAAGGATTCATAATATGGCCTGGGTTTTCAGAATCAAACATTTCACTAAACTCTAAAGGGCACGGTACAATAATTAGTGTGAAAAAATATTTGTTGGTTGTTACAAGAGGGTTTTAAAATAAGACATTAACTCGTAAAGGACAAGGCCAGTGATGGATATAGAAGGAGTCTTAGCTGTGTGTTAGAAGAAGGGTTTAGAATATGACCTGGAACACTTCACTAAGTCTTAAAGGACAAGACCAGTGATGGATATGGAAGGAGTCTTAGCTGTGTGTTAGAGGAAGGGTTTAAAATATGACCTGGAACACTTCACTAAGTCTTAAAGGACAAGACCAGTGATGGATATGGAAGGAGTCTTAGCTGGGTGTTAGAAGAAGGATTTAAAATGTGACCTGGATCACTTCACTAACTCTTAAAGGACAAGACCAGTGATGGTATGGAAGGAGTCTTAGCTGGGTGTTAGAAGAAGGATTTAAAATGTGACCAGGAACCCTTCACTAATTTTTAAAGGACAAGACCAGTGATGGTATGGAAGGAGTCTTAGCTTGATGTTAGGGGAATGGTTTAAAATATGACCAGTGTTTTTTTTTCAGTTCAAACATTTCATGATACAATAAAGAACAGAGTATAACGACTAGATGGGTGTTTGAGGAAGGAGCAAAGGTAATGGTTTTGGTTACTACCCAGAAATCGGGTAAAACAGTTAGCAATCCGTTAGCCTTTGAATACCAGTTGCATGTTGGTCACTCACTCAGTCTCTGGTTAAACAGAATATTTCATTAAAACACACACTGTCTGATAAACCCTTGTAAATAGGCAGGACACCATTACCAAAGACAAAGGTAAAAGCCACCACTTACGTTCGAAAGCTGCTCTGTGCCACAAAATGGAACGCTTTCCTTTTAAATCGGAACAAACTAACGCCATTGTTTCGCAGATCTAGAGTGTAATACAACCCTTTTTCTGATTGGACCAGTAGTGTGACCAGACAATCCCACCAACACTGTGATTCAATAAGATTTCCCCAAACAAAGTCATGACGTCTCTGTTGGAGTGTGTGGAGCAACAAACTATTTTAGTTCCATTTTTGGATCAACGGTTTCGTCCGTGTTACAAGAACCCACATCCACTTTCTTTTCAGCCTATTCTAATCGGACTCGTTCGGTTGTCAGTTCCATACGACAACAGTATATCTAAAAATAAGCATTCCCTTCAGCAGAACATTCAGTATACGGTCAAAATGAAACTAGAACAAATAACTGATCACTTCTTATTACATTTCAAGATCATTTATCAAGAGTTACGTGTAACACACGTGGTGTTAAGTTACTTTTCGGTGAATTACAAGTGGCTTAATAAACAATGAGTTAAATAATAACTGGAAAGGATATGAATAGTGTTATGTAAGTACGAACCCCCTCTGCTTTAAAGACATAAGTAAAACCGTATCAGGTGATAAAACTTTCATTACAAGCGGAGGGTGACTTCATTGTTCATAAAGTGTTTGTATTTACTCTGTAATATATGTTTATTTGTCCAGTATTTCTCAGGTCATACTGCATGTTGTGCTACATTATCAGTAAACATATATCATAAACTCTATGTAAAAGTGTATTGTTTAATTTAGAAATATTGTTTAGTGACATTGTTTATTATAGTAAAGTATTATACCAGTGACGTACCGTATATTATAATAAAGTATTATACCAGTGACGTACCGTATATTATACTAAAGTATTATACCAGTGACGTATCGTATATTATACTAAAGTATTATACCAGTGACGTATCGTATATTGTACTAAAGTACAATACTAGTGACGTGTCTTGCATAATAGTAAAGTACTATACCAGTGACGTGTCGGACATAATAGTAAAGTACTATACCAGTGACGTGTCGTACATAATAGTAAACTACTATACCAGTGACGTGTCGTACATAATAGTAAAGTACTATACCAGTGACGTGTCGTACATAATAGTAAAGTACTATACCAGTGACGTGTCGTACATAATAGTAAAGTACTATACCAGTGACGTGTCGTACATAATAGTAAAGTACTATACCAGTGACGTGTCGTACATAATAGTAAAGTACTATACCAGTGACGTGTCTTACATAATAGTAAAGTACTATACCAGTGACGTGTTACATAATAGTAAAGTACTATACCAGTGACGTGTCGTACATAATAGTAAAGTACTATACCAGTGACGTGTCGTACATAATAGTAAAGTACTATACCAGTGACGTGTCGTACATAATAGTAAAGTACTATACCAGTGACGTGTCGGACATAATAGTAAAGTACTATACCAGTGACGTGTCGTACATAATAGTAAAGTACTATACCAGTGACGTGTCGTACATAATAGTAAAGTACTATACCAGTGACGTGTCGTACATAATAGTAAAGTACTATACCAGTGACGTGTCGTACATAATAGTAAAGTACTATACCAGTGACGTGTCGTACATAATAGTAAAGTACTATACCAGTGACGTGTCGTACATAATAGTAAAGTACTATACCAGTGACGTGTTGTACATAATAGTAAAGTACTATACCAGTGACGTGTCGGACATAATAGTAAAGTACTATACCAGTGACGTGTGGACATAATAGTAAAGTACTATACCAGTGACGTGTTGTACATAATAGTAAAGTACTATACCAGTGACGTGTCGTACATAATAGTAAAGTACTATACCAGTGACGTGTCGGACATAATAGTAAAGTACTATACCAGTGACGTGTCGGACATAATAGTAAAGTACTATACCAGTGACGTGTTGTACATAATAGTAAAGTACTATACCAGTGACGTGTCGGACATAATAGTAAAGTACTATACCAGTGACGTGTTGTACATAATAGTAAAGTACTATACCAGTGACGTGTCGTACATAATAGTAAAGTACTATACCAGTGACGTGTTGTACATAATAGTAAAGTACTATACCAGTGACGTGTGACATAATAGTAAAGTACTATACCAGTGACGTGTCTTACATAATAGTAAAGTACTATACCAGTGACGTGTCGTACATAATAGTAAAGTACACTACCAGTGACGTGTCGACATAATAGTAAAGTACTATACCAGTGACGTGTCGTACATAATAGTAACGTACTATACCAGTGACGTGTCGTACATAATAGTAAAGTACTATACCAGTGACGTGTCGTACATAATAGTAAAGTACTATACCAGTGACGTGTCGGACATAATAGTAAAGTACTATACCAGTGACGTGGTACATAATAGTAAAGTACTATACCAGTGACGTGTCGTACATAATAGTAAAGTACTATACCAGTGACGTGTCGTACATAATAGTAAAGTACTATACCAGTGACGTGTCGTACATAATAGTAAAGTACTATACCAGTGACGTGTCGTACATAATAGTAAAGTACTATACCAGTGACGTGTCGGACATAATAGTAAAGTACTATACCAGTGACGTCGGACATAATAGTAAAGTACTATACCAGTGACGTGTCGGACATAATAGTAAAGTACTATACCAGTGACGTGTTGTACATAATAGTAAAGTACTATACCAGTGACGTGTCGTACATAATAGTAAAGTACTATACCAGTGACGTGTCGGACATAATAGTAAAGTACTATACCAGTGACGTGTCGGACATAATAGTAAAGTACTATACCAGTGACGTGTTGTACATAATAGTAAAGTACTATACCAGTGACGTGTCGGACATAATAGTAAAGTACTATACCAGTGACGTGTTGTACATAATAGTAAAGTACTATACCAGTGACGTGTCGTACATAATAGTAAAGTACTATACCAGTGACGTGTCGTACATAATAGTAAAGTACTATACCAGTGACGTGTTGTACATAATAGTAAAGTACTATACCAGTGACGTGTCGTACATAATAGTAAAGTACTATACCAGTGACGTGTTGTACATAATAGTAAAGTACTATACCAGTGACGTGTCGGACATAATAGTAAAGTACTATACCAGTGACGTGTCGGACATAATAGTAAAGTACTATACCAGTGACGTGTCGGACATAATAGTAAAGTACTATACCAGTGACGTGTTGTACATAATAGTAAAGTACTATACCAGTGACGTGTCGGACATAATAGTAAAGTACTATACCAGTGACGTGTCGGACATAATAGTAAAGTACTATACCAGTGACGTGTTGTACATAATAGTAAAGTACTATACCAGTGACGTGTCGGACATAATAGTAAAGTACTATACCAGTGACGTGTCGTACATAATAGTAAAGTACTATACCAGTGACGTGTTGTACATAATAGTAAAGTACTATACCAGTGACGTGTCGTACATAATAGTAAAGTACTATACCAGTGACGTGTTGTACATAATAGTAAAGTACTATACCAGTGACGTGTCGGACATAATAGTAAAGTACTATACCAGTGACGTGTCGGACATAATAGTAAAGTACTATACCAGTGACGTGTCGGACATAATAGTAAAGTACTATACCAGTGACGTGTTGTACATAATAGTAAAGTACTATACCAGTGACGTGTCGGACATAATAGTAAAGTACTATACCAGTGACGTGTCGGACATAATAGTAAAGTACTATACCAGTGACGTGTCGTACATAATAGTAAAGTACTATACCAGTGACGTGTTGTACATAATAGTAAAGTACTATACCAGTGACGTGTCGGACATAATAGTAAAGTACTATACCAGTGACGTGTTGTACATAATAGTAAAGTACTATACCAGTGACGTGTCGGACATAATAGTAAAGTACTATACCAGTGACGTGTCTTACATAATAGTAAAGTACTATACCAGTGACGTGTCGGACATATAGTAAAGTACTATACCAGTGACGTGTTGTACATATAGTAAGTACTATACCAGTGACGTGTCGGACATAATAGTAAAGTACTATACCAGTGACGTGTTGTACATAATAGTAAAGTACTATACCAGTGACGTGTCGGACATAATAGTAAAGTACTATACCAGTGACGTGTCTTACATAATAGTAAAGTACTATACCAGTGACGTGTCGGACATAATAGTAAAGTACTATACCAGTGACGTGTCTTACATAATAGTAAAGTACTATACCAGTGACGTGTCGGACATAATAGTAAAGTACTATACCAGTGACGTGTTGTACATAATAGTAAAGTACTATACCAGTGACGTGTCGGACATAATAGTAAAGTACTATACCAGTGACGTGTCTTACATAATAGTAAAGTACTATACCAGTGACGTGTCGTACATAATAGTAAAGTACTATACCAGTGACGTGTCTTACATAATAGTAAAGTACTATACCAGTGACGTGTCTTACATAATAGTGAAGTACTATACCAGTGACGTGTCGGACATAATAGTAAAGTACTATACCAGTGACGTGTCTTACATAATAGTAAAGTACTATACCAGTGACGTGTTGTACATAATAGTAAAGTACTATACCAGTGACGTGTCGGACATAATAGTAAAGTACTATACCATGACGTGTCTTACATAATAGTAAAGTACTATACCAGTGACGTGTCGGACATAATAGTAAAGTACTATACCAGTGACGTGTCTTACATAATAGTAAAGTACTATACCAGTGACGTGTCGGACATAATAGTAAAGTACTATACCAGTGACGTGTTGTACATAATAGTAAAGTACTATACCAGTGACGTGTCGGACATAATAGTAAAGTACTATACCAGTGACGTGTCTTACATAATAGTAAAGTACTATACCAGTGACGTGTCGTACATAATAGTAAAGTACTATACCAGTGACGTGTCTTACATAATAGTAAAGTACTATACCAGTGACGTGTCTTACATAATAGTAAAGTACTATACCAGTGACGTGTCGTACATAATAGTAAAGTACTATACCAGTGACGTGTCTTACATAATAGTAAAGTACTATACCAGTGACGTGTCGTACATAATAGTAAAGTACTATACCAGTGACGTGTCGGACATAATAGTAAAGTACTATACCAGTGACGTGTCGTACATAATAGTAACGTACTATACCAGTGACGTGTCGTACATAATAGTAACGTACTATAATGACTTGTATTATTATATATTGTTTATCATGGTAAAGTCTTATATTCGTTGTGTATTGTAATCCATGGAACATATATTGATGGTATCATATGAAGTTAAAATCCATTTTTTCGTGTTGTATGATATTTCAAATTTTGTCATTCACAGAATGAATGTATTTTTACCTTTTTTGTTTTGAACAATAAATAAAATCTAGAGATGGGTATTTTAAAAGAGGAAGCATTGTTTAGAACACAGACACATTTTCTGTTGTTATTGTGAATTCAGAAACATTTTATTTATTAATAACACATCAACACACGTGTAGTACAAATAAAGTTTCAAGTTTACCACTGTAGAGGTTAAAATGATAAATTTTCAAGACATAACTCTTTATTTATCAGAATTGTGCTATGACATATCTCAAAGCAAATATAATGATTTTGATAATTGGAACAGAGTTTACCTAGAACTTCTAACATCTGCTTCAAAGTAAGAAAAAAGTATTTCCTTAAAGAAAATATCACGACTGTCGGCACGCTTAACTCTACCCGCTTTACTACGAGCAATAGAACAAGTTTATTTTAGTTTCTTAAAAACAGGAGAAAGTAAGTTGTGCGTAAGCTACATCCAAAGGGAGAACAGCATTGTTCAAAGATGACTTGGCATTCCAAGTTTTGCATTGCGAGGTCTACTAGCTGTTTACTTGTTTTTGGCTTTGAGAATTTCGAGTCGTTTTCGGATTTTGTTTCAACAACGCAAGTTTCTTAATGAGAAAGTTTTTCAATTCATTCTCCAAAGAAATAATTGGTTTACACTTCTAACTCATAACAATGTGTAGTGTTAAACTTTCGGTGGATAAAGATGATGCTAATAAAAATTATTCTCAATAAATTTGTGACTTCAATTCGTAAAGCAATGAGAATTACTTGTAAATTACTCGCATGAGAAAATAAACTTTACTTTTAAACAATCGATGATTTTAGGTTACAAAAATAATATACAACCAAAAATTAAGAATAAGTTTATTCTCATGAATAATAATTCAGAACAATTTGACGGAATTTAAATTATTTATATGTTGCTAGCTGTTAAAAATTAGTCCTGAAATGAAACCGTACAAATTCTATTGAATTATAACTATAGTTCGGGGTTCCATTCCTAGTTGTCGATATAGCAGGTGGCTCGTTGTGGCTGTGTTCTTGAAAACAAAGAAATATTTTAAAATATCTTGGAATGTTCTTATTTGTTGACTAACATAATGATGTAGGTGCGCATTGTTTAGCAAACAGAAACACCGAATTTTAACATTGTATATTCCTAACCGTTACTGCTTACTTATCTTGGAATCCATTGGCTTTAGCATTCATGTGGACAACAAAGTGACAGTTATTCACATAACTCATGTGGACAATAAAGTGACACGGGTTTTCATTTAACATTCACGTGGACAACAAAGTAACACGGGTTTTCATCTAACAATCATGTGGACAACAAAGTGACAGTTATTCACATAACTCATGTGGACAATAAAGTGACACGGGTTTTCATTTAACATTCACGTGGACAACAAAGTAACACGGGTTTTCATCTAACAATCATGTGGACAACAAAGTGACAGCTATTCATCTGGCGTTCATGTGGATAATAAAGAGACGCCGTTATTCATCTAACAATCATGTGGACAACAAAGTGACGGCTATTCATTTGGCGTTCATGTGGACAATAAAGAGACGCCGTTATTCATCTAACAATCATGTGGACAACAAAGTGACAGTTATTCATCTGGCGTTTATGTGGATAATCAAGTGATGTAGTTACTGTCTTGGTACTTGAAGTGTACAATTAGTGCTTCTTACCCTCTACTGGTAACTACTAAGTGAACTATAACTGTGGAAAAGCAAAAGTTATTTTTCCTCTGTATGCCTTACTGTTTACAAACAATACAATATAAGAATATTCTGACAAAAAGATAGCAATCGAGACAATGTTCTCTAAATGCTTTTATGATATTTCAAAATGTTCAGATGTTATACACGTGAGAATGTTGACATATCTGTGTATTATATAAAGTTGTATTGGTTACTATTGAATATTGATAACATGCTTTCTTCAGGAACTTATTCTGAATAGTTGTCAAGATAATCTTTTTTCTTTATGGGACGGGTATTTTAATGAAGAGTCATCACAGTTGGAAAAGTATGAAAACTATTGAGAACGAGTTATACAAGGTTAAATTATTTATGTTAAAACAATTGTGGAGCTTCACCACGTCGTGACAGTACAGACTATCACGTCTGATCATGTTCTGTCTGACTAACTTGCAACGTAATTTCCATTGCAAGAGACGTCGTCGAAGGTTTGTCATTTCTGAAGCTCATTACTGCTACGTGCATGCATTCTCTGATCCATCTAGCCCCCAGTGGCTCAGCGGTATGTCTGCGGACTTACATGCTAAAATCCGGGTTTCGATACCCGTGGTGGGCAGAGCACAGATAGCCCATTGTGTAGCTTTGAGCTTAATTCAAAACAACAACTGATCATCTAATATTCGTCCCCGTTTCAAAATCCTAATAACGCTCAATTTGGTAGTCTTGTGAATTGACCAGTATGCATTTGTTTCATTCCCCAACTGAGGCATACGTTTGTCGAATGGAAGGAATGACTGGAAGTGTCTAGCTTCATGACACCATACACTGTTTACCTTGTTTATAGATAAACGTTATCCTTTTTTTCACTTCGTTTCTGTTTAGAAAATGACGAGTGGGTCTGGTACAACCTCTGGTAAATACAAAATTACCAGCCGACCCCAAACCAGTTGAGGTTAAAGTAGTTACGAGGAAGGGAATTTCGATTTCTTTAAATTACCGATAATATAGCATAATAACTATATAACGAGCAAAATTAAGTATTTTCGATATTCAAAGTTTGTCTATTTTTTAACTGTACACTGTTATACTCTGTTGCTTGGAGTACATGGATTAATTTGTCTCTGGCATTTCACTGTTGCTTGGAGTACATGGACTAATTTGTTTCTGTGACCTTTCATTCCTAGATTCTCACTTATTGCAAGACACTGAATTTTGCTTACCGAAGCTACTGGCGTATAACTTGTTGCTCTAAACTAATTCACATTCGTTTGTTTTCTCATCCCATTAAGTACAAGGAGCATTCACATCTTGGATCTGAACACATTTTTGTAATATTAATATGGAAACGTTTTGTGCCGAAAACAACTGTTTGATACCCTTCCCCGAGAAAGGCAATCTTTTGTGACATCACACTACCTGCAAAACGTGAATCAACTACAGTGATCCAAAATAAACTAGTGTGAAAGTAGTATTGTTACCTTTGCTCATGGTTAACTAGTGTGAAACTAATATTGTTCTATTTGTTCATGATTAACTAGTGTGAAAATAATGCTGTTGTATCTGTTCACGATTAACCAGTGTGAAAGATGTATTTTGTATTTGTTCATATTGTATTGTTGTATTTGTTCATGATTAGTGTGAAATTAATATTGTTATCTCTGTTCATGATTAACTAGTGTGAAAGTAGTATTGTTATTATAGTTCATTATTAACTAGTGTGAAAGTAATGGTGTTGTATTTGCTCATTATTAACTAGTGTGAAAGTAATGCTGTTGTATTTGCTCATTATTAACTAGCTTGAAAGTAGTATTTTTTAGGTGTTCATGATAAACTAGTGTGAAAGTAATATCGTTTATTTGTTCATTATTAACGAGTGTGAAAGTAATATTGTTATCTTTTTTCATTATTAGCTATTGTGAAACTAGTATTGTTATCCTTGTTCATTATCAACTACTGTGAAAGTAGTATTGTTGTATTTTTTATGATTAATTAGTGTGAAAATAATATTTCTCTATTTCTTCATGATTAACTAGTGTCAAAGTAGTACTGTTTTCTTTGTTCATGATTAACTAGTGCAAAAGTAATATTGTTCTATTTCTTTATGATTAACTAGTGTGAAAGTAGTATTGTTATCTTTGTTCAGGATCAACTTGTGTGAAAGTATTGTTGTATTTTCTCATTATTAGCTAGTGTGAAAGTAGTATTGTTATCATTGTTCATTATTAACTAGTGTGAAAGTAGCATTGTTGTATTTGTTCATGATTAACGTGTGAAATTAATATTGTATTTCTTCAATATTAACTAGTGTGAAAGTAATGTTGTTATCTTTGTTCATTATTAACTGGTGTGAAAGTAATATTTTTGAATATGTTTATAACTGCTTGTATTTAAAGTATGTTTAGGAGAAACATACAATAAATATATATTTCCAGGATCTTATTTGCATATATATATATATGCACTAAGTCAATATATCTAACATCATATAATACATTTATTGCTTGTAGGTGATTAAAATTACCGCCATAAAACAATAACGAACTTAAAACAAAGCCACTCTCTTCCCGAGACTAAAATTCAAACAAATTCTTTCATCACCATTCGTTGTTGTCACAATGTATGTGATCATAGCAACTAAACGTGTTTGAGATTTAATAGTCGCCGATGTAAAACTAGAGAACAACAATTGTATATTCAGTTAGGAGTTGATTGATTGCCAATCTTATCCGATTCTCCTTTGTTGCCGGTTGGTTCGACATCAACGTCTCATAATGAGCTCAATAAAGAATGATAAGTATATGTAATTTTAGTTTTGTTATAACGGTATTGCTATTATATATTGATTCAGTTATAGAAAACAGGATGGTGGAATTAGCCTGTTACAGTATGACTGAGGTTCACCCTAGATATGGTTGAATTACGTCATTTATATTACAGTCTCAAAATGTCCTGCTTCAGGGGTCAGTTTGGATAATTTGATATTTTCGGTGAGTTTTCTGGACAACGTTAGTCCACTGAAAGTTTGAACACTCGTGATTTCCTAAACACCGATTTCAGAAACTTATAGTGGACACAACTTGAAACGTTCTTCATCGCTTATTTCCTTTAGTAACTTGTACTTTCGAAGTAACAAAATAGAGAGAAATCAGCCACTTAACACCACCCATTGCCAACTGTTTTTAGACCGAATACTGAGAGTCGACCGTTATTCTTATAACATTCTCAAGAACCAAAGTACGTAGTGCATTTTTAGAGAAAAGATGCAGGAAAAGGCACAAGATGAAGAAACTGAGATTCACAGACTGAAAAAAAACAAACTAGCCTATACTTGGGTCACGTACACACTGTTTAGTAATGAAAACCAAGACTGTATGTTTTGGAAATTCAACATTCAGTAATGAGGGCCAACATTACTATTCTCAAATATTTGGTATTAAGTAATGAAGACCAACACTACTATCCTTGAATATCAAGTATTCAGTGATAAAGACCAACAGTATTATCCTCAAAGATCTAATATTCAGTAATGAGGACTAACACTACTATCCTTAAACATCACTGAGTACCAAGACAACTATCATAGAACATCTGATATTCACTAATGAGGACCAACACTACTATCCTAAAACATCTGATATTCACTAATGAGGACCAACAATACTATCCTAGAACATCTGGTATTCACTAATGAGGACCAACACTACTATCCTAAAACATCTGATATTCACTAATGAGGACCAACAATACTATCCTAGAACATCTGGTGTTAATGAGGACCAACACTACTATCCTCAAACGTCTGGTATTCTGAAATGAAAGCCAACAATATTATCCTCAAACATCAGGTATTCATGAGGACCAACACTAATATCCTTGCACATCTGGTATTCAGTACATAAATGTGGACCAACACTAATATCCTTGCACATCTGGTATTCTATAATGAGGACCAATATTACAATCCTCAAATAACTTATATTCAGTAATAAGGACCACCACTATCATTCTCGGACATTCGGTATTCAGTAGTATGCTTAGATATTATTTTATTTCTTATTAAAGTTAACCTGGAATAATAATTTTCTAGTTCAAAACAATCTCACTAAATGTAAATTGTTGTCTGGTAGTCAAGAGCTGTCAGCGAGTCACTGGATGTAACTTACTGTTTGTTAGCCAACACTTGTCTTGCCGCTAAGTTAGAGTCAAGTGATGTAACTTACTGTTACATAGCCAATACTTATCAGTGAGTTAAAATCACTGGACGTAACCTATTGTTTGTTAGCCAACACTTGTCTTGCCACTAAGTTAGGGTCAAGTGACGTAACTTACCGTTTGTTAGCCAACACGTATCAGTAAGTTAGAATCACTGGACGAAAATTACTGTTTGGAAACCAACATTTGTCTTGCTACTAAGTTAGAGTCAAGTGATGTAAGTTATTGTTTGGAAACTATCAGTTGTCTTGCTACAAAGTTAGAGTCCTGTGATGTAACTTAAAGTTTAGTAGCCAACACGATTCAGTGAGTCACCGGATGTAATGCACTTTGTATAATTCTATGTTTTCAATCAGCTTGTCTTTCAGTTTTAATATATACTTAAAAAAAAAAGAAACGCAAAAAGGATATTTTTGTTATTTTAAAGATAAATATATGTATTAACGTTACAAGTTCAGAGTATGTGATGTTACACGTGTTAAGGCACTGATTGTCAGACCAAAATGACAATAAAAGTTGTGCACTTTGAAAACGGAGGACAATATCGAATTTTTCGCCTAAACGCATTCGTGTCCAATAAATTTGTTTGAGAGATCTGCATGTTCTGCAAGTGCAACATGTGCAAAATCCATATAAAAGTGACGGGTTTTCGATTTCCATAGCTCAGTGTTAAGCCACCGACACGCAATACAGTTATGCCAAGAATGACTGAAGCACAACGCCATTGGTTGCTTGGAAGCAAGCAAATCTCGATCAGATGTTGTCAGAGCTGTGAATGTCCACCCAAGCACCATCACAAGGCTATGGAATCGTCACCAACAACATGGATCAACTCGTGACCGTTTACGATCTGGCAGACCTCGTATTACTACGTCCGCACAAGATCGCTACATCCGGTTACGTTACCTTCGGGATAGGACCACCACTACGACGTCTATTGCCTCAACCATACCAGGGCTGTGTAGGATTTTCGATCAGACCGTACGCAACCGTCATCGAGATTCTTAGGCCCCATGTGCAACCCATCATGGTGAACATCAACGAAGATTTTCAACATGACAACGCCCGTCCTCACACAGCTCGACTCACTGTCTTCTTGAGACACCACAACATCAATGTTATTCGCTGGCCCACCAAATTCAAACCCCATCGAACATCTTTGGGACGAGTTAGACCGACGTCTGTGACGGCGACAACCTCAACCGCAAACTCTACCTCAGCTTGCAGCAGCTTTGCAGGCTGAGTGGACAGCCATTCCACAGGATGTAATTCGTCATCTCATCGCTTCCATGGGCAGGAGTTGCCAAGCAATTATTGATACTCACGGGGGGCATACTCGTTATTGACGTTGAGTGACGTTAAACTTCAACTAGTGAACGTGGACTTCGCCTTTGCAGACTTTGGATGTTCAGCAGTGAATGTGCAAAGTTTCACACATGTCATACAGAACTATCCGGAATAAACTTGTTAACAATTTGTCTCATATTTTGCCTTTTGCGTTTCTTTTTTTGAAGAGTATATAATCAACTAGTAGAGCACTCTCAGTTCGTCTTTCAATATTAACATATAATCACCTTCAAACAGTAGAGCACTCTCAGTTTGTGTTTTGGTTTTAATATATAATCAAACAGTAGAGCACTCTCAGATTGTCGTTCGGTTTTAATATGTAATCAACTAGTAGAGCACTCTCAGTTTGTGTTTTGGTTTTAATATATAATCAAATAGTAGAGCACTCTCAGATTGTCGTTCGGTTTTAATATATAATCAAATAGTAGAGCACTCTCAGATTGTCGTTCGGTTTTAATATGTAATCAACTAGTAGAGCACTCTCAGTTTGTCTTTTGGTTTTAATATATAATCAAATAGTAGAGCACTCTCAGATTTTCGTTCGGTTTTAATATATAATCAAATAGTAGAGCACTCTCAGATTGTCGTTCGGTTTTAATATATAATCAACTAGTAGAGCACTCTCAGTTAGTCTTTCAATATTAACATATAATCACCTTCAAATAGTAGAACACTCTCAGTTTGTGTTTTGGTTTTAATATATAATCAAATAGTAGAGCACTCTCAGTTTGTCGTTCGGTTTTAATATATAATCAAATAGTAGAGCACTCTCAATTTGTGTTTTGGTTTTAATATGTAATCAAATAGTAGAGCACTCTCAGTTTGTCTCTCGGTTTTAATATGTAATCAAATAGTAGAGCACTTTTAGTTTGTCTTTCAGTTTTAATATATAATCAACTAGTAGAGCACTTTCAGTTTGTCTTTCGTTTTTAATATGTAATCAAATAGTAGAGCACTTTAGTTGTCTTTCAGTTTTAATATATAATCAACAGTAGAGCACTTTCAGTTTGTCTTTCGTTTTTAATATGTAATCAAATAGTAGAGCACTTTTAGTTTGTCTTTCAGTTTTAATATATAATCAACTAGTAGAGCACTTTCAGTTTGTCTTTCGTTTTTAATATGTAATCAAATAGTAGAGCACTTTTAGTTTGTCTTTCAGTTTTAATATATAATCAACTAGTAGAGCACTTTCAGTTTGTCTTTCGTTTTTAATATGTAATCAAATAGTAGAGCACTTTTAGTTTGTCTTTCGGTTTTAATATATAATCAACTAGTAGAGCACTTTCAGTTTGTCTTTCGTTTTTAATATGTAATCAAATAGTAGAGCACTCTCAGTTTGTCGTTCGGTTTTAATATATAATCAACTAGTAGAGCACTTTTAGTTTGTCTTTCGGTTTTAATATATAATCAAATAGTAGAGCACTCTCAGTTTGTCTTTCGGTTTTAATATAGTAATCAGATAGTAGAGCACTCTTAAACCTTTGTTTTCTTCTTTTCGATTATTGTTTCTTTGTTATTTAGCGCAAAGTTTCAAAATGAGCCGTCTGTCCATCGTGAGTATCGAAACCCGGGTTTTAATGTTATAAATTCATAGACTCACCGCTGTACAACAGTAAAAACTGATTCCGAGTCTTCGAGGCTTCAACATTAGTTTAAAAACTAATTTTGTTTAATTATTTATTCCTAAGTGCTAACTCAGTTTATTCAAGTTTTTTTCTTTTTGCTCCCAAGTGTTTCAGAGTTTTGTTCTCATCATCTGTATTATTTGAAACTGGTTTTCCTTACTCTCGAATCTTTCAAACTTTTGAAGTAACTTATTATATTTCTTATTCTCTCTTCCTTTTACTCGAACAGTTTCAAAAATGTTCAAAGTTAGGCTCGATAAAACAACTAAAAAATATTGTGCCATCATAACAAAAAATTTGTTCACAATTTCACTTTTATGATATCCTGACGTCACAGAATATTTTCCTTTATCATAGCAACAAATGGTTTCACTTCTGTGATATCCTGACGTCACAGAATATTTTCCTTTATCATAGCAACAAATGGTTTCACTTCTGTGATATCCTGAGGTTACAGGTCATATTGTTTCATCACAGCAACAAATTATTTCACTTCTGTGATATCCTGAGGTCACAGAATATTTTCCTTTATCATAGCAACAAATGGTTTCACTTCTGTGATATCCCGAGGTCGCAAAACACATTGTTTCATCATAGCAACAAATTATTTCACTTCTGTGATATCCTGAGGCCACAGAATATTTTCCTTCATTATAGCAACAAATGGTTTCACTTCTGTGATATCCTGAGGTCACAGGTCATATTGTTTCATCATAGCAACAAATTATTTCACATCTGTGATATCCCGAGGTCACAAAACACATTGTTTCATCATAGCAACAAATTATTTCACTTCTGTGATATCCTGAGGTCACAGAATATTTTCCTTCATTACAGCAACAAATGGTTTCACTTCTGTGATATCCTGAGGTCACAAAACACATTGTTTCATCATAGCAACAAATTATTTCACTTCTGTGATATCCTGAGGTCACAGAATATTTTCCTTCATTACAGCAACAAATGGTTTCACTTCTGTGATATCCTGAGGTCACAGGTCATATTGTTTCATCATAGCAACAAATGATTTCACATCTGTGATATCCCGAGGTCACAAAACACATTGTTTCATCATAGCAACAAATTATTTCACTTCTGTGATATCCTGAGGTCACAGAATATTTTCCTTCATTATAGCAACAAATGGTTTCACTTCTGTGATATCCTGAGGTTACAGGTCATATTGTTTCATCACAGCAACAAATGGTTTCACATCTATTACATTACGAGGTCTCAGAACATTTTCATTTATCATAGCAAGAAATGATTTCACTTCTGTGATATCCTGACATCACACAACATATTGTTTCACTTCTATGATTCCCTGAGGTCACAGTTTTGTATATTTATCCCAGTAAAAGCTCATGTTCTGAGTGTTTAATTAGTTCGTGATGTTTTAGACCATGGTTTTGTAATTACCTTTCTATAACTTACTGATTGGTATTCTGTAACTAGCTTATTTGGTTTATTCAGTATTATTTTACTTAGAGCTTCCTTTATCTAAAGATTGTGACTTCTTCAGTTTATGTGGATAGGGACCACTACCAGACGTTCTTTCGCAGAGCCCCCGAAAGTGTTCTGTATCAAGGATAAATGGAAAATCAAAAATAAAAGTAAATAAAATATTTTTACTTTTTTGATTTTGAAGTTAATGTTTTATGCTGTGTTTTAACCAAGTGCATAATTATTCTCGTGATTCATGACTTGCACACGACACTACAAATTGCAACGTTAACCGTTCGTTATGGGATATCATATTATTGTCTACTGACTGACTGACAGACAACATACTAATGTACTGTGGTGCGAATGGTTAAAACAGATGACTCCTGCAAGTGGCTTTCGATTCCCTTTCCCGAAATTATATTTCCAGTCTCTCTCAACTGTTAACTTTTCCGAATAACTAACGTTTTCGTTGGTACGTTATTTTTACTGGTCATTTTAATACTGTGATAAACTGGTACAAATTGCGGTGTTTAAAGCATTGGCGTATTTACTTTCTCTCAAAGAGGAAAAATATTTTCTCGATAGATAGAATGTTGAGCATGACACTAGTTGAGGCTATTTCATTCTGTTATTCTGCAAGTTTCTTCGAATATGTGAAACCCCGCGTTACATACATTAAATTAATGCAAAGATGTTGAATAAAGTGCACTAAATCAACGTAAAACTTTTATATATAGTGCACTAGTTACACGTAAAATTCTTGAATAAAGTGGACGAGATACGGTTAAAACTCTTGAATGAAGTGCACTAGATCCACGTGAAACTGTTAAATAAAGTGCACTAAATCCACGAAAAATGTTAAGTAAAGTGCATGAAATCAATATAAAATTGTTAAATAAAGTGTACTAAATCCACGTGAAACTCTTGAATAAAGTGCACTAGATCTACGTGTAACACTCGAATAAAGTGCACTAGATACTGAAACTCTCAAATGAAGTGCACTAGATACTGAAACTCTTAAATGAAGTGCACTAGATACACTTGAAACTCTTGAATAAAGTGCACTAGATTCACGTGAGACTATTGAATAAAGTCCGCTAGATCCATGTCAAACTGTTAAATAAGGTACATTAGATCCACATGAAACTGTTAAATAAAGTCCACTAGATCCACGTGAAGCTCCAGTATTATTCAGCTGAAAACGTTAGCAATGTAAAGTGTTATAAATTATTATTATTATACATTATTAATATTATAAATTATTATTATTATACATTATTAATATTATAAATTATTATTATTATACATTATTAATATTATAAATTATTATTATTATACATTATTAATATTATAGATTATTATTATTATACATTATTAATATTATAGATTATTATTATTATACATTATTAATATTATAAATTATTATTATTATACATTATTAATATTATAAATTATTATTATTATACATTATTAATATTATAAATTATTATTATTATACATTATTAATATTATAGATTATTATTATTATACATTATTAATATTATAGATTATTATTATTATACATTATTAATATTGTAAATTATTATTATACATTATTAATATTATAAATTATTATTATTATACATTATTAGTATTATAAATTATTATTATTATACATTATTAATATTATAAATTATTATTATTATTATACATTATTAATATTGTAAATTATTATTACAATAAATTATTAGTATTATAAATTATTATTATTGGGTTTGAAGAAACTTGTTTATCAAATATAAAACACGAGGGATGTTTCCTCTATGAACATTCGAAACTCTTTCTATATTTGTAATACACTTTGTAACACAAATAGCACAATGTAACACAAATTTTGTTCCTGGATAGTAAGTGTTATTTATTAATTGCTTATGTTGTAAAAGTACAGAAAATGGCCATTATTAACTTCAAACTTTGCTTTTGTGACCTGGATAATTAAATTTAGAAATTAACCTATTTTATATGTAAAAACAGGCAAATCTGCAAATTTTCATTTACATAAGATCTAAATGAAACAACATATGAATCAAGATTTACATGTATTTATACTCAAGTTATACAAAAATGTATAAAGTGAGTAGTTTTTCGAGATTTGCGACTGTAATGTAAATCACTTTCACTTATCAGCCCCCAAATATAGTCTGCCGTCATGTTTTCGTTATACGCTCCCAGGTCACAAAATCTAAGTTTGAAGAGAAAAATAGGTCTTTTCCATTTACTTTAGCCATAAGCCACTGGGAAATAACACTTTCTGCCCAGAAACAAGAAAAAGTAAACATTTTGTTGTATAATGTTGTTGTACTTCCAGTAAAATTGTGCATAGTAATATGATGTCTAATAATGGCACGTAACGGATAAAGTCTCACTTATAGTTGTTAAATAAATTATTTTTGTGTATCACAAACGTTTCAGTAGAAAAAATGTATACAATATCACCCCCCCACACACACACAGTGACTAAACGGTAAATATGAAAACTTGTAACGCTAAAAATCAAATTTCGATAATCACTCTGGGAATAACACAGATAGCCCATTATGTAGCCGTTAAGAGTAAATAAAGTACAAAATAGATTTTCAATTACGTATTTTGTTAAACTTCAGTTGTGTTAACAGTTACATATTTTCTTCGTCGTAATTTTCCAGCAGAAAATTATAGTCAATTATACATTATTTGTTGGTTATTCCAAGTGTGCATGAAAACCATATTTTGTTGTTTCGTAAATAAAAATGTTCATATTGTTTTCCTTGACTGAAGAATGAGGGTTGAATGTTACGCTTTCAAACTCTTCGTTCGAGAATATTTTGAACAATGTCTAAAAACACAAAGGTGTTTTAATTATCTGATTTGATATTTATTTCGAATCAAACCTATGAACACAGAGAAAAATACTCGCTTTAGATAAAGTCTACGAATTCAAGATAAACGTTCTACCATCACAAAACGTAAAGCTGCGGTTGTTTCACTGTGTTATCGATATGGTTATAACTGTATGGTAACATCTTTATTTTGTTTACCCTGCAAAACAACTCGTGTTTGTAAGAAACAGAGCGCTAAACCAAAAGAGTATTTATTTCTTTAAGCTTATTTGTTTGTTCCTGATTTTTGGGGAATGTATGTCACTCTATTTTTTTTCCTCAACAATGCTCGTGTATTTTAACATTGGTTTGTGGACAGAACATAGGTTTTTATCAACAATGTTCGTATTATAAACATTGTTTTTCGACAGATATAACTGGTTGAAAAACGTTGAACGACAAATACAATTTTTTCTCAACTACACTCGACGGTTAATTAAAAAAATATTTATTCTCTGTATTTTTGAGTCATGAATGTGTTATAAGAGCGATAATTAAATCCTATAAGTTATCAGTGATTGATTTTGAATATCTGCTTTCCCTCTAGTTTATTACTTCAAGACTAAAGATATCCTATCATAGGCAGCTCTCGTGTAGCTCAGCGCGAAATTCGGTGTTTTCTGGTGTTGTTGTTACCACATAGAAAATGGCCGTAAAACAAAACAACGTAGAAAGTAAGGTAACTGTATATATATTTTTAGTTTTAATATGAATTGTTAAGTAATACTGTTACATAAATACGCTTGTTAGCTTGTTGGTGAGTTCAAAGCTACACAATAATCTATCTCTACTGTTCCAACCACGAGTATCTAAACCTGATTTTTAGGGTAATAATCCCCCAGACTTACCGCTGAATCAGTAGGAGTCGACATGTAATAAATCAAAGTTAGCACTGACAGTAGCCAGTGATTTCTATATATATGCATTTGTTATCAGAAAATCAAACAACTATTTCTTTGGCAGGCTAACATTCTTAAAGTAAAACAGTTTTACTGTCACAGTCGAGTAATTGTCAAAAAAGACATTGATATTAAAATTCTAAGCGATACCCAAAAAAGGCAGAGTTTCTCGGATCGCACGTGGCCAGAGTCGACCAAGTTACTGGTAGCACCTTCCCAAAATACTCACGAGCAGCTAAGCTACTTTCGTTGAAATTTTTTAAGAAACACGTGAACATCCGAGATTCTGGAGAAACGGCGAGGAACGTCTATTTTTGGTTCTAAAAGTAATTTCTGTACCATATCACGTTACTCCAGCAAATAGGAAATGATATACGTAGCGAACTTTCCTCTGACGCACGTGCGTAATGTCGAAGTGTAACGTAAGTAGAGTAAACAAAATTGGTGAAACAATAGGACAGTCTTAACAATGATTTAGTTGGTGTAAAGCGTATATGTTAATTGGTGCGAAAAACAATTTCTCGAAGGTCCACTTCACTTCGCTCCACAGAGCTTTACGTATCCGTAAAGTACATAAAACACTAAAATATTGAAAGTGTGTAGAATTATTGGTTACATAAAGAAAAGTTTTTTCCACTATAGTTCAACGCAGGTGTAGAAGCAATTTAAAAGCACTTTTTTTAAATCAAAACTCGCTAACAATATATAACATTCTAACGAATAACTACTTTAAACCGTTTCGTATAACACCAAAAATGTGAGCGTAAACACAAATTGAGGTTTGACATTAAGAGAAAAATAAAAATTAAACACCAAGATGTTTCAATAGCAGGGTGCATTTAGGTGCTATTATTATATTATCAAGGCGTATTTGGGTGTTATTATTGTATTATCAAAGTATATCTTGGTGTCATTGTATTATCAAGGTATATCTTGGTATTATTATTGTATTATCAAGGTGTATTTACGTGTTATTATTGTATTAGCAGGGGATATCCCGGTGTTATTATATTTAGCAGGGTGTTTCCTGTTGTAATTATTGTATTATCAGGATGTATTCTGCTGCTATTATTGTATTATTAGGGTATATCTTGGTGTTATTATTGTGTTTTATTATGAAGTTCTATGTAATATATATACACACTCTACACGGCCAAACTGTGTGGACACCCGACCATCACACCCATATGTACTTGTTGAACATCTCATTTCAAAACATGGGTGTTAATATGGAGTTGGTACCAACCTCCTCTGCTGGGAAAGCCCGGCATGGTCAGGTGGGTTAAAGCGTTCTACTCGTAATCTGAGGGTCGCAGGTTCGAATCCCCGTCGCACCAAACATACTCGCCCTTTCAGCCGTGAGTACGTTATAATGTGACGTTCAATCCCACTATTTGTTGATAAAAGAGTAGCCTAGGAGTTGGCGGAGAGTGGTGATGAGTAGCCGCCCTCCCTCTAGTCTTACATTGCTAAATTAGGGACGGCTTGCGCAGATAGTTCTTGAGTAACTTTTGGGGAAATCCAAAATAAATAAACAATCTTCTGGCAAGGCTTTTCACTAGATTTTAGAACGTGGCTGTGGGGATTAGCTTCTTTTCAGCCACAAGAGCATCAGTGAGGTCGGGCACTGATGTCAGGCGAGAAGGCCCGGCTCGCAGTCAGCGTTCCAATTCATCCCCAAAGTGTTTGATGGGGTTGAGGTCAGCCAAATTCTTCCACGCCATCCTCAGCAAATTATGTCTTTATGGACCTCGCTCTGTGCAAGAGGACATTGTAATGCTGAAACAAAAAAGGGTCTTTCCCAAACTGTTACCACAAAGTTGGAAGCACACATTTCTCTAGAATGTCATTACATGCTGTAGCATTAAGAGTTCCATTTCACTGTAACTAAAAAGCCTAGCCCAAACCATGAAAAACAGCCCCACAAAACTTTACAGTTGGCACTGTGCATTCAGGCAGGGAATGTTCTCCTAGCAACCGCCAAACCCACATTCGTCCGTCAGACTTCAAGATAGTGAAGAGTGATTCATTACTCCAGAGAACGCGTTTCCACTGTTCCAGAGTCCAACGTCAGTGTGCTTTACAACACCTCAGCCGACGCTTGGCACTGTGCATAATAATCTCAGGCTTGTGTGCGGCTGCTCGGCCATGGAAACCTATTTCACGAAGCTCCCGATGAGCAGTTCTTGTGCTGACGTTGATTCTAGAGGCAGTTTGGAACTCGGTAATGAGCGTTGCAACTGTGGACAGACGATTTATATGCGCTACGCACTTAAGCATTCGGCGGTCCAGTTCTGTGAGCTTGTATGGCCTACCGCTTCGTGGCTGAGTTGTTGTTTCTTCTAGACATTTCCACTTCACAATAACAGCACTTACAGTTGACTGGGCAGCTCTAGCAGGGCAAAAATTTGACAAACTGACTTGTTGGAAAGGTAGAATCCTATGACAGCGCCATTTTGAATGTCACTGAGCTATTCAGTATGACCCATTCCATTGTCATTGTTTGTCTATGGAGATTGCGTAGCTGTGTGCTTGATTTTATGATGTACTTATTAAAATAGCTGAAATAGCCGAACCCGCTAATTACTCTTGGTGATGTAGTGTATGTATATATGTGGACTTGTTATGTAGTTCTATGTAATACGGATGTAGACTTATGATATAATATTTAAAGGACTAAACATATTTGATTTCAGAATATCTACAGTAGGTGTTAATTATACACGTTTTTCTTTATTGTAGCCCCCCAGTGGCTCAGCGGTATGTCTGCGGACTTAAACGCTAAAATTCGGGTTTCGATACCCGTGGTGGGCAGAGCACAGATAGCCCATTGTGTAGCTTTGTGCTTAATTCAAAACAACAATTCTTTATTGTTTTCTGTAGGCTTTCAGAACGGGACCTTAAAATTATTAATAAAAATTACGGAAACCATCAATCATTGTATTTGTTATATTTCTCAAGGTTCCTTAAAAATATTGACACATAAATAAAATGTTAGTGAGAAACTACAAGAAAATTAAACCTGGCAGCATGTTTTTAGACACATTGAAAAATGGTTTACCTTTACTGTTTGTTTGTTTTTGAATTTTGCGCAAAGCTACTCGAGGGCTATCTGCGCTAGCCGTCCCTAATGTAGCAGTGTAAGACTAAAGGGAAGGCAGCTAGTCATCACCACCCACCACCAACTCTTGGGCTACTCTTCTACCAACGAATAGTGGAACTGACCGTCACATTATAACGCCCCCACGGATGAAAGGGCGATCATGTTTGTTGCGAGCGGGATTCGAACCCGCGACTCTCAGATTATGTGTCGAACGCCTTAACACACCTGACCATATCTTTACTCCCTAAAACGATATACAAATAATAATTAAATACTCCTCTGAGTGATCTTTTCCGGATATGAACTGAAAAATCACTCCGAAGTTTCTTGTGATAACAATAATGTATGGATGGACGTTAGATGAATCCACAAAACGTCCTTCATGAAATCTAAATTGTCTCCGATGTCCTCATAGTTGAAATACTTCAAGTCAGTAGTTTCTAAGATGGCTGTAATTTCTGAAGTCCATATTAATAGTTCCTCCAATCTTCTCTTTATACCTGAACAATCTCTAATACCCTATTAGACAACACTAATTTAATAAACTTTAAGAAATTCACTTCATGATATGTCTCAAATTTAGACATTTGATATAATTCAATGTTTTACCAAAAATCTAACATGATATAATTCAACTAAAGTTTCACCAGAAATCCAAGGTTATTATAATATTCAACTTATGTTTTACCAGAAATCTGAGGCTATGATACGAACCATTCTAAAGAACCACAATAAACAGAGACAATCTCATGAAACCAAATGTATTTTGCACTGAAATTCGTTCAGTAAGCAAGTTAAAAATTCGCCGAGAAGGTAACGAACTCTGTTTTGTTTACTCACTATAAGTTTGTTAAGAAAGAACAAAGCATTTCATTTGACTTCAAATACCCATTGTTTTACATTTCATTGATAAAAACAAAGTGTGTCACTATTTTATTTTACTTGTCAAGGTCACGAGGTTAGAATCCTCTCCCATTCATAAAAACCAAATAGCTAATGTGTTTGTTTGCCGCCATGTGTAACAATGAGCGTGGCCACTAATATCAGATCTTGTGACGTAGGATCTATTGTTTAGCTGTAACAATCAGATGCAGACAAGGATTTAAAGGCTAGGGAAGAACGGGTTGACAGTTTTATAAGAAAGCTCGTGAAATACTGTGATAGCTCGTGTAACAGTAGAAAGTTCAAAAACTGTACGCAGACAGATCGAACGTTTTACATAAAACAGAAAAACACAGGGCGTATTTCAGTGTCTATGTATATAATCAAAACTCTTGCGCCATCTAGTTTATGGTGCCAAAAAACAGATTCCATAAAAATATCACAATTGGGTATTGAAGATTCAGACAATTATGTATTGTTGTCACAGAACTTAGATTTATATAACAGTACTGTCTTCAGAACAACAAGAGCACGACATTCACCAAGATACAACATGCATGTTGTTGTCATTTGTAAATATATTAATGAAAAGAGAGTTTTTTTAATAATAACAAAAAACTATTATTTTGTCAATCAGTGGAATTAGTTTTAATATATATTTATATATATATTAACATTAGAGTCAGTAAAATAATGGATATTTGTACATTGGATCATTATGCTACAATCCGCCACATATCACTAAACAAGACACTCCAAACACTTTGCGCCACTTCTCAGATAAAACACTAACTGTTTCTTTCTTTGTTTTCCAAAGAAGTATGAATACTACGATTAATAAATACCAGCAAAAGTAACCAGCTGTAAGGCGGTGATTTGGAACTAAATATTATTGTCAGAGTTGTCCAACTGTACCATATAATAATAATAAAAACATTAAAACTATACCTTATAGTGTGAAAAGTAACCGCATGAGGGTGTTTTATAAAAGCTGAAACATACTAAAGATGCTGTTTGTGTTAGAAGGGTGAGGTTGATTATAGATTAGCACAAGATCACCGGTATCGAAATTTCGCAAATGTATACTGGATTTTATTTGGCGGGGAGGTATACATAAAGTGGCAAATGGTATTCTGATACGGAGTTATGATTGTGGCGGTATCAACTTGGTTCATGTTTATTCCCGTAAACTTGCATTCCGTTTAAAATTGTTGCAGCGTTGTTTGGATGATTCTTGTCCATCCACCTTGCGACAACTACTTTCTGGATTTTTTTCTTGTTATGGGAATTTAGATTTGGGCTTTCGGGTTCTTCAGTGCCGAATTTTTCCACGTTTTGTGAAATTGTTGCCATTGTTTGTTCAGGAAATATTTCAAGCTTGGAAGATTCTTCTTGGGGATAAAGAACTACTCCCAGCTCCTCTTTCCCCACAAATTTTTGATGAGCCTTTGTTTCACAATCCGGCTATTGTTGATGTTCTGAACCGACCTTTTAATTTTCCTGAATTTATTACCGCAGGTATAGTCCAGGTCCGACATTTATTGTATGAGGTGCTCCCAGGTTTTCTCCCCGTGAAGGCCGTGATCGAATTGTGTACAGATGCTGACCCATTGGCCAATGTCCGCACAATTGCTTCACACTTCACTATGCTGAAGAAGGCGTTGCCTGTGGGCTGGATGCAGTTTTTGTCCACCCAGCCCGCTCCTCTACCATCGACCATACATGTCGTTCACCTGTACTTCCTGGACCACTTCGATAACCGTGTCCATTTTCAGGGGTTAACCTTCAAGCAGTTGGTGTCTTACTTACAGTGTTCACTTGCTGTTCATGTTCCTGCTCCATTCTACTGGGGGGATATTGTTCCTCCTGGAGATTGGAAACTCTTACGACAAAGCACCTATTCTTCTTTTGTAGGTTTTAATGTTTGTGATGTCGATTATTTATTGTGGTTGCGGGCGTTAACCACTAATGTTAAGCTGATTCATATGGACAGACATCCCACGGGGTTGTGCACTTTGTGTTCACAGACGCGGGAAACAATTGACCATCTCTTTTTCCACTGTTCATTGGTACAGCCTTTGTGGGCATATGTATATCAGTTATTGGCATATTATTTTGGTTGCCCTATTTCTAACTGGGTATGGAGGAGATGCCAATTGGTGGGATCTCATCCTATGTTACCCAGAAGATGCTGCAATGTTTTTCGTTTGTTTACCAGCTTGACGCGAGAGGTTATAGTTTCTGCTCGTTCATTTTGTTTGGCACGTAATCGGGACATTCATTTACTTTCTATGTTTAAAGTTCACGTACGAAAACATATTTACCTCCATTACAATAGATGTTTGTTAAATAACTCTTTAAATGTTTTTTATTACATGTATTCTTATGTTGGTACCTTGGTGACCCAAGGTGCCCAAGGTTATTACTTATGTTCTTTATTAAGATAAGTTATAATTTCTTTATTTGCATTGTTTTTTATTTTTGTCGCCAATGGCAGATCCGTTGGTTTCTTGTTTTGTGAGTGTAAATTGTAATTTTTAGTGGATTACATGCTGATCATAATTACCACTTTTAATTTTTTACCGAATTTTATTAACCTTGTGGTCAAGTTCAGCATGATAATCTGTCTAATTTTCATTCCATATTAATCCCTGCATTTCTGTTTTATTTGTTGTATTTTTGTTCATACCCCCTCATTGAGGTGGGATAAATAAAGAGAAAAAAAAACGGGTATCGAAATGTAGTTTCTAAGGTTGTAAGTCCACCTACATACCGCTGTACCAGCGAGAGTAGAAAGTTTAGACAAAGAGGTAATGTAGTTTATTTTGTAAAAACTGTTTAAATGTTATTTAGCGTATTAAATTATCTTAAAGAATACCATAACAAAACCAAAAAAAATACATAGCTATTATGTTCAGGGCAACCAAAGTTGTAACCTTCATAGCTATTACGTTCAGGGCAACTAAAGCTGTAACCTTCATAGCTATTATGTTCAGGGCAACCACAGCTGTAACCTTCATAGCTATTATGTTCAGGGCAACCACAGCTGTAACCTTCATAGCTATTATGTTCAGGGCAACTAAAGATGTAACCTTCATAGCTATTATGTTCAAAGCTGTAAAAAGAGCAACAAGAGATCCAGAACAGTTTTATCCAACAGACAGTTGCCAAGGCCTTCCGTGCGTTACAGGTGTAATAATGTTTGTTTTTGAGTTAAACACAAAGCTACACGATGAGGTATCTGTGTTCTGCCCATCACTGGTGTCGAAACCTGATTTTAAGAGTTGGAAGTCGACAGACATACCGCTGTGCCGTTAGGGGTCAAAATAATAGATAATAACAATAAGCCAGTCTTTTTAATTTTTTAGTTTCTTAATTTTTTTATTACTAGTAAATTCATTTTATCAAATTGCGAGGTATTCTATTAAAACCAAGTGTAACCAGAGAGGTGATGAATTTTAGTTTATGCTTCACTCAGTTTTCACCAGGGCCTAACGAAGTGATAACGAGATCTGAGACGTTATTCTTATATAATTCAATCAATGCTCAAACTTTTCCTAATTTTTAGAGCAGTGAGGTAATTTTATACTTTATTTATTTAAAAATATAATTTCATATTGCCTATACCCGATTATTTTGATGCTGTTATTACTTTAATGGCCAGTTTTGAACGCAAAGCGCCAAAGAAGATATATCATCGATTATATTTTAATATCCTAATTTTCAGTGCGTTTTTCCTTTACGTAACTTAATCAAATATTTAAAAATTTCAAATACAAAAACAGCGTAAAACTTGTTTCAGTTCGCAGTTGTAACAAGTTGCAATTAAAACGTTTTCTGCAGCAACCAGACAATTGTACACGTTTTTCAATCATGGACGAGCGCATCTATATTTAGTCATGCTCAAGTGTGTCCTTGAAAACTGCATATTCTTGAAAACACGTGCACAGACAAACACATGTAGTTACTACCCCATCTTTACTCTGGGAGACATTATATTGTAAGCATGCAGTAAATAAGTAACGTCAGCACTAAACCAGGAAAATGTTAAACATTGTCCCTAGTCCTAACGTTCAATTACTATGTGATTGATGCTTTCTGTTGCTAGCCTTATATTAACACTGGAAAAAAAAATTGTTGGAAACAATTACTAGCCTTATATTAACACTGGAAAAAAAATTGTTGGAAACAATTACTATCCTTATATTAACACTGGAAAAAAAAAATGTTGGAAACAATTACTAGCCTCACAATTAAAGTGGGAGATAGTAGATGTAATGTACTTGTAGTTAAAAGCCATATTTTAGAAACAAAAAGTGTTATAAAGTTAATGTTGAAAGCCGTTTGTTTATTCAGTTATAGTTAATTTTAAATCAACCCGCCAACATATTCCTACCGTAGGTCAAGGTCTGGCTCACTTCACTTATGCCACTATCGTCCAGTTCTCCCGTCTTTCGTATTACTCTCAAATACCCCATTCCACCTTAAAAATATCAAAATAAAACCACATGAAAATTCAAACAATTTCTCACGTGAGGGAACCAAGAAGAACTACAACGTGCCTGAACCCCCCAGTTGGAGAGAGAATTTTTCAGATTTCTCTCTCTAAACTAAACCCCTGCCACGTTCGTTTTGTTTAAGTTAGTTGATAGCCTAAACTACGAACTAGGAAACTTTAAACAGTGTAAAGTTACGTTAATTTGAGAAAAACTTGACACAGCTTTCATTAAGCCCAATAAAATGGTGGATAGCATAAATACTGCTATTTATAAGTCTAATGTACTAACTAGTAAACCTAACAGACTAGCGGATAGTGCAAATACTGTTATTAATAAGTCTAACATGCTGTTAGATAACACAAATACAATTTTTAGCCTAACAGACAAGTGGAAAACACAAATACTTATTATAACGCCTGACGAAAAACGTTTGGGACAGCTGACATGCCAGATTTAAATAGAATTAAGTACATATTTCAATTATTCTTAAATATTATACGTTCCTTAAAATAGTGAAATAATAAATCTGCCCTTTGTTTGGTAAATGAAAGTAATATGATATGTATATAATTTATTTTTATATTAAATAGCTGTTTTATATAAAAGCGTAGCCTATACTAGTTGGTGTAACATTAATAAATACAAAGTCTAGCAGATAAGAGCACATATTACACAAAACCAGCACATAAAGAAAATTATGATGCATAAATATAATGCAGTGTTAAAAATATAACAGTCCAACATTAATGTTCTATGATAATTATAGTTCATTAAAATGATAATGAACTGCACATGAAAGGGAACATATTTATAGTGCTGTTGTATGTATATAAATTGTCATATATCTGTGTGTTGAGTAATATTTAAAGAATGATATTATACATATTTAAAATTCATTCTACCTCTGGTCAAACCTCAATCATATATCTTTAATAAATTGGAGCATTAAACTCTTATATAATCTGAATCATAATATAAGTGCGTAACTGAAAAAAAGTATATACATGAGAAAAGTCCATAGCAGTATTTATTTCAACTAAGATTTAATCTTATTATAAGTCTGCAACTGGAATTATGGCCTTGTTGGATTTAACTATCTTTTACTTATGAAAAGTTTTAACCCTTATTTTCTGCTACTCACGATATACATTTGCTATAAAATGTCTACTAAACGAAAATATGAAAGTTTGTGACGTTTAGGCAATCGTTCTTCGTCAAGAAGCCTCCGTTGTGTTTCAAAAATATTCAGAAAGGTTCAGAGAGGAATTGAACCTTAACACATACCTTCTCTAACAGGTGTTATCAGGATACGAAATACTGTTTAGTACAAATATTATTAATTAGTTTATTTTGTGAATTAATATTTTATTATTTTTGTTGTTGTCGTCATTTTGTTATTATAAGGGAGTTAAAATAGATGATTGATGGAAGTTGAGCTTGTAATTCATTGAGTCGAAAATATAGCGAGCAGAAGATTTAGTGATAAACATATAAGTAGTATGAGATGAGCGGTAAATAGCACACAGACTAACAGAGCAGAAGAAAATTAACAGTGTTAAAAAAGACAAAAAGTATAGTTTATTCCATCCTCCGCTTGGGCAGCGGTAAGTCTACGAATTTAAACTCTAAAATCGGGGGTTAGATTTCTATCGGTGGACACAGCAAATAGCTCGATTTTGCGTTGCTATAAGAAAAACTCAAAACACACATCCATGAAAGCGAGTTATAAAGTAATTAAAACAATCTGAGTACACTTTGACAAAACGAACAGACAATATGTCAAATACGAGTACCAAACGATTCTCGGTAGACTCAGCAGACAGATAGCTCGATGTGGCTTTCCTATATTCGAGACAATTACTGGAATAGCATTATACGAGTGCGGTGAGTCAATGACAGTGTAAGTGAAATATACACGGAGTACTACTGCGATACGACTAGAGAAAGGTGGTTCGGCTTATCAACTGAAATTATGAAGTAACTGATAGGCCTAAGCGGACTTTTAACAAGAACAAGAGAACTATATATACAGTATTTATGATATACCTGTGATCTCTATAGTGTAAATAATTTGTTGAACATACGTTTAACTAGTTTGAATATACATTATTTTCAAAAGAAGTGGAAAGCGTGCTGTTCATTTATCATTGAATTTATCACCAACAAGCCACAGACACCTACTGTAGAATAATTCTAATCCTAACAATAACACAGTATATATTTATACTATTAAGAAGTATAAGCAAAAACTTTTAGTTGGCCATTGGCGGACCCGCCCTTAACACCTGACAAACATGCTGCGTGAAGACAAAGATATTGTTTAAAAGCAATATCGCTAAAACTGTTTTTGTGAATATTAGGAATTAGTATTCAAAGTTATAAGTGACTTCTGGAAGACTTGAACAAAACCTGGATAAAAGGGCCAGCAGCTTACATTGACCCGTCCGAGAATACAAACCATCTTTGGCAATGTTACAAATTTAGCCAACAGAGGTCATTCGAGGAAAGAAAACAAAAACTTTCTGTGAAAATTGAGCATAATATCTGTATTTAAATATCAGTAACATAAATCAGTCATTCGTGTTCAAAGTTTTTAATAAAACTTCTACTTTCTACTCTGCAGTTATAAAGTTTCCATTTCTAAATACGAATATTATTAAACATTGATTTTCTAATTGTTGAAAATAGCAAGATAAAGAATGATAATAGACCTAAATAATAGATCTTGTGACATGAGAAATTAATCGTATAACTACTGTTGAATTATCTCGAAATTCGTCGTGTTTAAATTTAGTCTTTAATAGGAGATGGCTCCCCAATAGTACAGCGGTATATCTGCGAACTCACATCGCTAAAAATCGAGTGTCGATACTCGTGGTAGGCAGAGCGTAGGTTGCCTATTGTGCAGACCAAAGTACAGGAAATTTAACTGAATTATAACTGAGTTCAAAATTACCTTTAAAAGTATATAAATTTGTGACAGAAACTTGGAGTAGAAAAAGTAACAAACGAAACAACGCCAAAGGTAAGTGAGACATGGTTATAAAACTCAACTTTTCCGTAGTAAAGACACTGAATTAAGGAGTTAATATGTGCTAACTTATTAGGTTAAGTGAATGAAGACTTTACTCAAATGTTGTTGTATCATTAATTGAAAGTAAGATACGCGTATGACTTCCAGATGCCGTATTGTACGTATGAGATAATTTGACCAGCACTAAGCTCTACGAAGTCACAGTATAATCGACTATCGGTGAAGACTGTAGGACAGGAATGGAAAGAAACCAGAGTAAGAACCTTCATTTATGAGCGAAGATTCAGGCTGATGCAGACACTTGGCACGAGGGCTGAGTGTGTGTGTAGCAATGAACTACCCCACTATTTCTTTGTAGCTACTTTATGAACAGTATTGATTAGAATGTTTATTACTTTTCAACCTTATTTTTATTATGATACTTTCATTTCAAAGACTGTTTTGAATTGTCATTTAAGCTTAATCTAAACCTTCGGCTTGTAAGACTTAAATTATGTCTAAATACGTGTACATACCAAGCTAAGACCTAGGCCTAACTTAAGTCTCATTACCTTGAGTAATACTATTATTGGGAGTATATCGCCAACAACAAATGTGCCTAACTGAATAGCTGATATATTGTAATATTTGTAAATACGCTGCTTGCAATACTATACGAAGTTAGTATTAATTGAGTTATAAAAGTAACTTCGATGGTCACACCTCAGGATGTAATCTTACAACCTAGTAAAACGTTCAGGTAAAATGTTTAAAATAAGTAACTGAAGATACTTTTCAGATATATACATACATAAAATAAAATCCTTATATAAATTATCTACAGTAAAATATATGTAAAGTAAAATTAGTTCAATGTTATATAGTATACTTCACTCATTTTTTGTTCTTTTATCGTGTTATTGTAACTACTTCAGTAGTACGTTGCTCTCTTATTATATAAAAAAGCTCATTTCCATGGCTTTAACAGTTCAATAAAATACATGTTACTTTAACATCACGCTGTGATTTTTATTAAAGTCTGTGTTATAACTGTTGTACAATTCCAAATAACTTTATTCGGTCACTGTTATTTTTGCTTTCTTGCCTATTTCGAGAGGCGCCAAAAAAACTGTACATATCTTTATATATGTATATAATTCAGTAAGAAACTATATAAAACTTAGCTAGTAAAATTGTCAAAATATTGGTCTTAAGAGCATAAAAGTCTTATTTTTGAGTCAGTTCTTAAGGTAATGTGTTCTTTGTTTCATAAGAATGGAAGCTTAAATAAGTATCGTTGTTAGACTTGTCGTTTAGTTTAAATGAGTCGCCTGGTACATGAGTACTGATGTCGAAAAATGTTGTTATTTCTTTAGCTATGGCAGCTTTATTTTGCTAATAGGGTGGTTGGTCTCTGGAATAGGTTATCTTTAAATGCGGTGGAGGCAGTTAATTTAAATTATAAAGGATAGCATTAAGTTTTTAATTTAATTTAATGGATAGAATGGCCTAGGTTGACCAAAATATCCTTTACTGTGATGTTATTTTGAATAAGCATTAAAAGGCTGTGTGAAGACGTTGAGTGAAGTCGATGAATTTCTCACCTTTTACTCTTGTACATGTAACAGAATCTAAAATGTCGTCAGTGTGACGAGCGAAGAAGTCAGAGAAAATGCTACCAAAGGTGCTATAAAGCATTTTTAAGGATGTCAACAAACACATTACCAAAAGATACACTTTGTTTCTACGTAACATTTTTAGTTACACTATTGCCCATACAGATCTGCAAATCTCTGCAAGTTAGACATAACATATATAATATTGTTTTCACTGGTAATATTATTAAAAAAAATCCATTGGGCGACGTTCTCAGTCATTGGCCTACATAGGATGATAAGACATATCACTAGCCGAGCTGCAAGTTACAACAATTCGTGATAATTATTGGTTTGCAGCTTCGCGTACAAAAGATGTTTCTTCACGGAGAGTGTGATGTCATCGAAGATGACGACTTCGTGATTTTACATATCGTTACTAGATGGCGCCACATACGTACATGGTCTTGATACAACATTTTGCCACCAGGTTACGCGTCGGTAGGAGCGCGTGAATAGGTTGCCATGATGTCAAAGGTGGCCAGAAAGATGTGCACGTTAGAAACGCGATGCTAGGCCGACATCACAAGCAGCCATGATGGATGATTACGTAATAATATCACAAAGTAGACAATGTGTTTCTGTGTGATGTCGTACTGTCATATTTTGTCATCAGGAGCGTATTGCTTCTCGCCATATTCAGTGATTATGTAATATTACTACATTTAGAGATCAAAACATATCTCAGCAAGCATTTATAACACTATGTAACACAAATTTTGTTCCTGGATAGTATGTGTTATTTCTTCATTGCTTATGTTGTAAAAGTACAGAAAATGGCCATTTTGTGACCTGGATAACGAAATTTAGAAATTAACCTATTTTCTATGTAAAAACCGGTAAATTTGCACATTTTATTTCACATAAGGTCTGAATAAAACAACATTTATCAAGATTTACATGTATTTATACTAAAGTTATACAAAAATGAAAAAAAATGTTTAGAGGTGAGTAGTCTTTCGAGATTTGCGATTGTGATGTAAATTACTTTCACGAGTCAGCCCCAAAGTTTCGTCTACCATCATGTTTTTGTTATACGCACCTTGGTAGCGGCGTTCAAAGTCCAGCATATCTTGGTGGAAGCGCTCGCCTTGCTCCTCTGAGTGAACTCCCATGTTCTCCTTGAATTTATGACGATGAGCGTCAATGATATGGACTTTCAGGAACATCCTGCAGCCAACTTTTCCGTAGTTATTCACCAGAGCCTCAACCAGCTCCACATAATTTGCGGCTTTGTGATTGCCGAGAAACCGCGAATCACTGCGACAAAGCTGCCCATGGTTCTCCTTCCTACTGAACTTCTTGGGGAATTCTGTGCACTACAGAATCTTCTTTATTTGTGGTCCGACGAAAACACCAGTTTGACCTATGCCTCTGACAGCCTAGGGAAGATGTCTCGAAGGCTGCAGACTCCTTAACTAAAGCTGTGATAAATTGTTCCATAAGACCAAATTTCATGTGCAATGGTGGGAACAACAGCTTTTTTTGTGCCTCCCCACAGATAATTCGGTCATTTGTGGCCAGTGCTTCCTGTTGTAGTGCGCTGCAGTGTCCCTGGTGTCCTAGAGACAAAGATAACAGGGAAACTTGGTAAAGCCTCCTTGGAGACCCATCAAAAATGCTACCATTTTGAAGTCTACAATAACCTCCCAGCCATACTCATCATACTTCAAGGCTTCTAGCAAGGTCTTAACGCTGTTGTATTCCTCTTTTGAGGTGCACCGAATTTTAAAAGCTCTAAAATTTGTATAATATAAAATCTCACTATTCAAGCAAGCAAAAATTGCTTGTCTCACCTTTTAGAGTTTTTTGCAGTGTTCGCAGGTAAAATGAGATGCTCAGGGTTTGTCTTGATCCTCGACAGCCATGTCGAAATATGCCTTGTAGGCTTCACACAATTTAGCAGATGTTGTCACAGAGTACTGTTTCGTTCTTGTCTTGATAAGTTGTCAACATACATAACAGCATATGTCTGGAGAATGCTTGCAGCTTCCTGATGCCATCTCTGATAAAATCAGATAGATTTATGTGTTCACTCAGGCAGCTAGAACTAAATTGAAGTGGTGAGCCCTTATATATATATATATTACTGTGGAAGTTCTAGGAAATTCTAAGAGGTTCTTGAAAATTCTCTTATGTTCTAGAACATTCTAGAAAGTTCTTGAAAATTCTCCCATGTTCTAGAACATTCTAGAAAGTTCTTGAAAATTCTCTATCAGCTACTCAGCACTGAATCTACCTGCATTGTTCTGGAAAATGGGTAAATTTGAAAATTTCATTACCCAGGTCACAAAAGAAAAGTTTGGAGAGAAAAATAGGTCTTTTCCATTTTCTTTAGGCATAAGCAATTGGTACATAACTCTTTCTGCCTAGGAACAAGAAAAAGTAAAAATTTTATTACATAGTGTAATTAAATTGTTTTCAAGAGGACGATCGATTATCACTAATTAATTAAATCATTTATAATTATTAAATTACGTCGTTCATGATTAATTCATCCTAAAAATGAAAAATAACTGGTTAATCATATCGTTTATAATTACTTACTTAAATCGTTTATCATTACTTCATCCTAAAAAGGTAAATTAGCACTAATTAATCACATAATTTATAATTAAATCGTCATAAAATAAAAAGAAAAATAACATTAAATAATCAAATGATTTATAATCAGTCATAAAAAAGGACATTTAATACTAGTTCATAAGCTAATTATTTATTCTATAAATGGATATTACATTTTTTATCATTAATTAGTCCTACAAAGACAATACAATAATGAAAAGTTATTCAATCATGTGATTAAAGATTTTTCGTAAAAAATTATTAAATTTCCCATCTTAAAAACGACATCTTGTTAAGTCTCCCACATACAATACATTACCATGGGTTTATATTAACCTAAAAATCGTTATATTGTATAATAGTTCCAACTTGTATTTTTACTGGTTTGACTTTATACAACAATTTATACCGTTAATAAATGTTTGATTATGCAATAACATTTACTAATTTGTGACAAAATAATTTATCCATACTACTTTATCTCATGTTTTAGAAAGACAAACTTTCACATATGTATATATTTAATCATTCTTATTTTAACAACTGTCCATAGGATTTTAACAAATATATACAAGGATCCCCAATTTCAGTATGTCTGCAGACCTACACCACTAGATATTGGTTTTCAATAATCATAACTGGCAGAGCAGAGATAGCTCATTGTATAGCTTTGTGTTTTATTCCAAACAAACAAAAATTACAGACGAAAAACCTTTTGTCAATGGTTAGAGAGGTTCTACGTAATAAAAAAAGAAGAAACAGAAAGGTTAAGTGTTCAGAATAACTCGCTAATTAATCATATATCTCCGACTACAGTCCTGTCAGTGTGCAAAGTCTGAGGTAGACTTATTTTCTCTTCCGCCTACACAAACAGTAATTAAGGTCAATAGACTGAATAGTATCCCCAGTATCCAACAGAAGGCCCATAGAATTTTCGATATCAGGGTTAGGGGGTGAATATCTAGGTCCAGCTCAATCGTATCTTTACGATTGTATAGCCTGATGGTTCTGATATAAAAAAGTTGAATACACTTCTGCACCTGTAAACGTGAATAAAAAATTCACAAACGTTGTTACCTAACGAATAGCACTTGTTGCATGATAAATTGAATGTGTTTTTGGTTTGTTACTTTTTTGGTTAAACGATATAATTGAAAAATCGACTGTTTTTATTTTATTAATTCGAGAATGTCTTGGTTTGTTTTGAATTTCGCGCAAAGCTACACGAGGGCTATCTGCATTAACCGTCCCTTATTTAGCAGTGTAAGACTAGAGGGAAGGCACCTAGTTATCACCACCCACCGCCAACTCTTGGACTACTTTTTTTACCAACGGATAATGGGATTCACCATTACATTATAACGCTCCTACTGCTGAAAGGGCGAGCATATTTGGTGTGACGGGGAGTCGAACACGCAACTCTCGGATTAAGAGTCGAGTGCTTTAACCATCTGGCCATGCCGGGCATCGAAAATGTCATCGTCTCAAAATAAAAACAAAATATATATAAATCTTGAAAATCTTTTTTTTTATTTCTGATTCCATTACGGTCACCTGTAATACTTTTCTCCTTTTGTTTTATTGTGTATTTTTACATCATTTCTATGACGTAGGCTGCACTGGCCGTTTGCGATGACACTGTTGGGATGTGACTAGATAGCTTTAGTGGAAAATCGTGTGTCCCACGAGCTTCGATGTTCGACTTACTTGGAGATAACGTCTACCATTCGTGAACAGTTGGTTACGGTTGGAGCTAAAGCAACGGTAATATGTCTGTAACATTAATAATGTAAATAATGTGATGATTACATGTTATTGGGTAATATTCGAACTTTCACTGTGGTTGTTTTTATTTCTGACGTTATATTAATAAATTAAAACCCCCAAAAAAGATTGAAATATACCAAAGTGATGGAATTTATACAGTTTTCTTTTTAGTGTTATCGCTGTTATCAGTGTATCTCTAATGTATTTAAAATTACACGACGTACAAGATTTCTTTAAAACGTTTTTAGGGTTAGCACAACAAGACTATCATTTTGCTTGCGGTGTAGTATAACGGTCAAAATTTGCGATGCTAAAGCACTGATTTACTCTTATCTTTGCAGTTGACCCTAATAGTAAGAGGAATTGGTTATTAATTGTAAAGGCTGAAGTAAATGGTTAATTTGATTTTTTAGTCTTAGATCAAGAACAATTTGGTTTTGAATCGTAATCCAAGTGACCAATACTCTAGGTTTATTTTTAGTACTGTTAGTATTACTTAATAGCAGTACGTGTGTGGAGAAATATATATATAAACTAGTAGAATAGAAATATCAGTGATGTCGAGAAACCCAATTAAAATATTTTCTCAACCCAAACGAGCCGTCTTTGCATATAAAAGAATAGAAATATGCTGTCATCAAAATTAAAAAACGCCTAGCATTAGTTTAATCACCAAGTTAACGTAGTTATTTTTATGGTTTTACTATTTCTAAATTATTAATACTAATACCAATAGTGGTATTATGAAAGATTTTTGTGATTTCTGTTATATTTACAGTTATAGGATGGTGTGACTTGTTATAGTAATTAGTAATAAGAGACCTGTTGGTCCATTTGGGTTTTCCCATCCTTTAAATTAAAGTAAAGCTATTACAAAATAGTAACATGCTCAAAGCCAGCATTAATCATTTATTTAGTTATCAAGCTTTTTCATAAACTCGCATTTACTGCCTTTACAACATCCAAATGCCACCATCCACCTTGTTAGAAAAGCAAAACTGTCTTAGTTGAAGATGACACTTGTTTTGCCAACATTTATATTTGTGTTTCCTAGTCTAGTTATTCTCAGTTAATTTTGAAAAAAGAATTAACATTAATGATTCCTTTACTCATCACGTCTAACTCTTCTTTTTTAAGAAGTAATCAACTTAAGAGATCTTAAACTCTCCTCATATGACAATCTCACCATTATAGTAACTCTGAACTCTTTCCAATAATACAATGTTTTTACTTAAGTAAGGGGTCTATCATTTTCTCAATTTTCCAAAATTCTCTTAACCATCTCATAATTAAAATGATCATCTTGTTTCCATCTATCAACTATTCAAGATGTGAAATATTAAGTCTTTATAAGTAAAAAATGAAATAACAGCCATTTATAGTCATCAGTAACAAGTCCGTATTTATTATCACTTAAGGGTTCTTCCCCATCAGTTACAACTCTTCATTTATCATCTCTTAAGGGTCCTACTTCACTTTATCATTTTCTTCACCCTTAATGAATATAAGAAATCCTTACTGTTAATAGTTACATTTTCAGCCAACGTTTTCTCACACATCCTTTAGGATCTCGTAATTTTCTGTTTCACAAACGTTTCCTCACACATCCTTTAGGATCTCGTAATTTTCTGTTTCACCAACGTTTTTGATGTTCAGCAATCTTCTAAATCTACTGCCGTACCAGTAAACTTAAATTTCTTATGCTTTTCTTTGTCTCTTAAAACCGTTACCAAACTGGATTTTAGTTGTAGCTGTATTTTTCACTTGTAGCTATATTTTTCTTTCTGTAAAGAATATGTCTATCTTGAATATTTAATTATTTATTTTAAAATTGCCCACATTTGATCACTGTCTAATTAATAAATGTTTAACACTTGGGTACTGTTGAATTCAGGGTGTTCTAATAAACAAATGTTTAACACTTTGGTACTGTTGAGTTCATGGTGTTCTAATTTATAAATGTTTAACACTTGGGTATTTTTGAATTCAGGGTGTTCTGATATATTTGTCTTTAAAACACTTTGTTTGGCCATTATCTTAAGTAGACATGGGTTTATGACATCAAAACTTTGTGGGTTTGTGTTCAGTGATAGGGTTGTCTTTAGTAGTTTGTTTTCTAATTAGTAATGGTTTAGTTTAATGGATGTGACTACTAAAATGGACCAGTAGGTCTCTTGTTGTTTGTAAACATTGTTATGTTTCGTTTAGTGGATGTGACGGCTGTAATGACCAGTTGGCCTCTTGTCGTTTGTAAACATTGTTATGTTTAGTTCAGTGGATGTGACAACTGTAATGGACCAGTTGGTCTCTTGTTGTTTGTAAACTTTATGTTGCTGTTTAATTCATTAGGGTTTTAAGTATTAAATGTTAAATGACATCATATCAGTTATTAAAGTTGTTGGAAGAGTTAATTTCAGTTGTTTAAGTTAGTTGATTTAATTGTAATTTTGATAAAACAATTATTTTCTATGATACTAATGTAATCATAATTCTTAGGTAATCAGTTGACTGCACTAATTTTCCAGAGTGAACCAGTCAAATGTTTCACTTCTGTTACTGTAGTCATGTTTTCCTTCCTTGTCTTGATAAGATCTGTTACATTATTTACTGGTTTTCTTCTAGTGTGTATCAACTAGAAGATGGTTCATATGAAAAAATCTTCTTGTTGTCTGTTGGTTTATTGTGTCATTATGTAGTGATGGAAAGAGAGACAAAACCTCACTGAACCTCTATGGTTTGTTATAGTAATATTTTGTTATTATCTCTCACACAGGATTATAGAGTAACGATACAGTAGTTTATTTTACTTTAAGTGTATTTCTTCCTTCCAGGTACTGTCAAAGATGAACAGTATAAAAGATAATATATTCCAGGACATTCTGACCCATACAGATTTTCACGTCAATGTGAATGCTTCGAACAATGAACTAGTAAAGAGGGCTATTCCTTGGCCTTGCTGGGGAAGAGGATTACATTGTCCGACCAAGGAAGAATTTTTGTCCCAGTGGTCCCATTTAATACCAGGAGTAAGCATGAGACAGAAGTTTGATTTTCAACTTTCTTAATTAATCTGTTTTCAACATGTACATGTGAGATGTGCTCTGCTCTCTTGTAACATGATACATGTCCAGTTCTACTGAGTGTACATCTCTAAGACTAAAACAGTAATTTCAGAATTAGAAACTGTAATTATATTTATTTATACTTGTACATATCGTAAAGCTATACGACTTACCATCACTATTGGTACCAACATTAAGTAAACTGTATACCTTAATCTGAGGAATAAATTATACTAGTAATTAAAATTAATAGTTCAAGGTGTCCAAACATTTTGAAAAACTTGTGAAAAATTATACCATTAAGATGTTTGACACAGAGGTGCTGGGTTTGTTGCATGTGAAAGATAATTATTCAAAGTTTTCTATGGAAGATCTGTGTGACAAAACGTCAAATGTCTGGTATGTATGTGACCTCATAAATTTCTGGAATACATTAATGTAATTCATCTTTTTAGCAGCGTGGAAAGACACAGTGTGCACATGCAGGCGTATGTGCTGTAAATAAACTTTTAACTGTTGCACGTGAAACAGACTTTTTGATTCTGTGTTAAATGGTTTTTTGGCATGAAAATTCTTGTACACCTATTATTATTACTAATAGTAATATTTGAAATACATAATTATAGATGGAGCCACTGTTGTGTTGTAAATTTGCAAGCGTATATGCTAAGATTATGAATTCATATGGGGTATTGTTCTATTGAATGGTAGTGATTGTTTTGTTAGCTGAAAACAGTTTGAAATGTTTCAAATCATTCCACTGTTATGCTTTGCATTCCTCTGACATTTATAAATAAAAGTTTTCACTATCATGTTGAATTGTTATGTTCACAATGAGATATTAAAATCCAAATATGTTACTTTTACGTGGTGAGAAAAGTTATTGTGCATAAATAGTAACCTCAACATACTTTCTTCATTCTTAAACCAGTAATTCATGTATTTTGATACTAAAAGGTGTGATATTTTGAAATAAGTTTGTTTAGCTGTACAAACATCAATATTTATATGTAGCAGGTATCCAGGAAAGGAAGAGGTCGAGGCAGAGCACTGGCTGCTGTGGTAAGTGTAGTCCCTCTGCGATCGTTACATCTCTTTGTTAGTCTTGTTACTGCACTTAGTATGTATCTGAACACATTTCACATTAATTCTGTTTTTCCCGACAACTGTAAGGTGTGATAATTTCTGACAAACGTATCTCAAAGCACTTTGTGGATACCACGTATTTTGTGTGTGGAGTACAGTATAATTAATTTCTTTGTTTTGAAGGTCTGAATCTTTAACTGTTTTATTAAATTTATTATTTTAATGGTAATGAACATTTTAAATCCATAAACTTGTATTTATTGGATTCAAAGATCAAAACATTGGCTGTATTGATAACACTGGTTTACAAAAAATAGTTTTTGTCTGAGGCAAGAATGTGAATCGGTGTTTTTTACTAATTTGGGTGTGCTGAATTCAAATTTATAAACAGTTTTGCTCTATCACCTCTAGTTTTCTGGCTTTTAAATAGTCTCATTTTAGTATATACGTGCTTATTTCAACAGTTGCAGCAGCTTATTACAGATAAAACAGGATAGATAAAGAACACTGACGGAATAAATATACTTGGATGACACAATGTACACAATTAATAGTACCGCAGACAGTTAGAAGTGTGTTTTCTTAGATGATCTGGTGTATTTTGCCTCCGGAATGTCACGCAAGAGCATCCAGCAGAAGTCTCCCATCATGCTGGGGTTCCACTTGCCTTGGTTGTTGCTCTCCATCTTCGTAATGTCTTGGTGGAATCTTTCTCCGTGCTCATCACTCACTGCTCCAAGGTTTGGAGGGAAGACATTGAGGTGGGAATGGAGAAAATGAATTTTGAGTGACATTCGGCATCCTATATCCTCATAAGCCTTTAGCAACTTCTCAATACAGGCTTGGTAATTTGGTACGCGTGTGTTACCAAGGAAGCCACTACAGACTGACTTAAATGCTTCCCATGCTCTCAGTTCCTTTAAGGTAAGAAGTTCCTCAAAATCAGTATCTTTCAGCACTTCTCGGATTTGAGGTCCGAAAAAGATATGCCCTCTTTGAGCTTAGCAGCACTGAGACCTGGGAACACAGTAGACAAGTGTTGGAAGGCAGCACCATTCTTGTCCATGGCCTTCACAAAATTCTTCATCAATTTCTTTGTAAACCAGTGCTATTGGCAGTTTTATAAACTGTTGATTTTACTGTTGGCTGTTAAGGAATTTCACTTTAATAAAAGACTGATGAGCATTTTAAACATTGTGTAATGGTCCATGATATGTCAATGTCTGGGTTGTAAGGACATTTTGGTCACCTAAAGACTATGTGAAGAAATGTGTTTCAATAACTATCATTTGTTAACTTCAACAAAGTATGAAGTAAACATGTGAGTGAAAAACAACTGATAAAAAGGTAGTTGTATAAGCCAGACCCACATTTTAAGAACTGACCAGGTAAGTCAGACCCAAAATATAACTAACTGGAAGCATCTGCTGTTATAAATAAATTTACCAGAAAGTTAAAACCTATAAAGATTTGAATACATTACATTATCATTTGAGTATTCTAATTTTAAATGTTATTCTGAAAGGTAGGCTCATTGGTTATGCTGATGATCTAGCATTGATTTACTCAAATTTTGATTCTGAAAATGCAAGTGATGCTGAGTCTGATTTGGGAATCCTTCGGAAGTGGTTTGATGCAAATTTGCTTATTGTTAATGCAAAGAAAACTTTCTGTATGAGATTTGGATTTACCAAACCATATTTTAATTTGAATTATCTTAAATATCATGAGTTTAATTGTTCCAAAAGAAATTGTAACTGCCCATGTTTTCATTTTGTTAATTCTTTTAAGTATCTCGGTGTAATTTTAGATTCTCGGTTAGCCTGGGCCGAGCATATTTTGAGTATTACTAAGAAGCTGCAGTTCATTAGTTTATACTTACGAGAGTTGAAACATTATTTACCTATACATTTTTTAAGTATTGTTTTTAATAGTTTATTCCAATCTGTGTTACAATATTGTTTGATTGTTTGGGGTGGTGCATACAAATCTCACCTGCTTCGGATAAAAAATTGCATTCTAAAGTTATTTATAATATTTTCCGTGATAAAAATTGTATAATTAATTTTAAAATTTTGTCTTTTCAACAATTGTATATGTATAAACTTGGTTGTTTTTGTTTAAAAAATTTAAATAATTTTCCTAAAAAACAAATTGATTACACTACGCGATCTTCTCTTTGCTCAAGTTTTGAAATTCCTAATACAAAATATACGTTTATGTATCATCAATTTCCTTTAATTTCTAAACACTTAATTAATTTTTTACCCTCCTATATAATTTGTGAACCAAATTTGGTTAAAAATAAGAAACAATTGAAAAAATGGCTTTTGTTTTCAGATATGTACAAAGATTTTTCTTTCTTACTTTAAGTATTTTTATATTTTCTGTTATTTGTTTCCTCATGCTTTTGGATTTTTGAATTTTTGAATCTTTCTTATTACGAGCAATTTGCTCCTTAGAAAGATTTTTCTAAATTTATTGTACAGAGTTGGAAAATAAATTATTATTATTATTATTATTATTATTCTTGGCCATAATCCCAATAGTATTCCACAAAGCTTAACCAGCTTGAGAGATTAATGTAAATCCACACTTTTAGCTACAGATAATCTATTAGCATAAAAATCAATTAAAAATATTCAAGGCTATATTAAAATACAAATTAGCATTCTGACAAATAATCTATATATTAAACCACCAAAACCATAGCAGATCGTCATTTGTAAAACATGAAGAAACTTAATAAATATTAAGCTTTTGAGATCTTCTTAACTTGCCAATAAAACATTTTATAAATATAGTTATAATACAGCTGTTCAGATATTTTGTGTACTCAATAACAACATAAAGCAAGACAAAAGATAGTAAACAAAGTACATTGCTTGCCTAGTTGGGGAATTCTTTTTCAGACTTCAGAGAAACATAGTAACATTAAGGAAGCTACAATATAGTTCTCAACAGTGGAGAGTTACTAGGAAAAATATATTTATATACGTGTGTAGGAACAATTTGTATGCTCAGTAAGTTCTAAGTGAATCTATTAGTTAAATTAACTAAATCAGTGTGACATCAGTTGTTAGAAGTAGCATGTTATAAGTTCTCTACAGTGTGTTGCAAGGTAGCATAAAGTAATGAATGGCAAGTCCAGTTTTCAATAACCAGTTTAAAACAATAAGGGATATTACTAATAAGATGACCAAGTAAACATCCATTATTAAGTGGAAGGTTTTACATTAGTCAGTAGAAAGATTACCCATCATTCAGTGGAAGGTTTTACATTAGTCAGTAGAAAGATTACCCATCATTCAGTGGAAGGTTTTTACATTAGTCAGTAGAAAGATTACCCATCATTCAGTGGAAGGTTTTTACATTAGTCAGTAGAAAGATTACCCATCATTCAGTGGAAGGTCATACGTCAGTCAGTGGAATGAATACCCATCATTCAGTGGAAGGTCGTGCGTCGGTCAGTAGAAAGATTATTAGTTGAGAAGGACATGTATGAATATATTTAAACTAGAGAACACAAAACATTTCTAAAGTTAGTTGCCAAAGTAAGATACAACATTGAAAAACCATAGAAAGATATCTACTATTTATCCCATCTTAGTTTACAAGGAATAGGTCTTTTGTTATACTTAGAATACAGAGTCTGTTTTTACACAGTTTAGTGGCATAAGTACATTGAGTGATGGGTGATTTATGTTTTCCTGAAAAGGAAAATGCATTTGGTGAAGCTATCAACTTGCACTGGTTTAAAACAGTGGATGAAATAAGCTGTGAATAGTTTATATTAAGAAGGACTTTACAAAAACGTGTTTTGAGAATAGAAAGTGATTATTCTTTTTTTACCAATAAAAAGTTTTACAGATAAACTCAGATTGGATAAACAGTAAATGTGGTGTCATTAAGAATTTGGAGACTGTACAAAGGTAGACATCGTTATGTCTAAACGTTATCTATGTTTACATGTTTAGATGACACATAACCATGAGCAGTCACATCGTCACTGAAGCACCACTCGTGTTGGTGAGTAGTGTAACATAGTTTATTGTTCATGTACATTTAATGATGTGGGTAAATTAAGAAACAGAGGTGTAAAAATGGCCTCCAGTGAACTTTAAGGTATGTATAAAGCAAACGAGTTAGGTTTTTGTATAACTACAAAGAGGAAAGAAAACAGCTGAATAGACACTGTTTAACTATTCTATACACCAGATATCTAATCAATGAAATTGTTGTATTTAGGTGTCACATCGGCAATCCTCTGTAATATTTACCTAATGTTAATAATGGGAGATATTCTGTGTGACACCGGTTGGCCAAGATATAATCTGGAGTTCCATGGGATATTTTTGTTTGACCCAACACTATCTCTAATGAGTTGGTTTTACAACTGTCACAGGGGTAGATAGAGATTTTAATTATCCTGATTTAAGAACAATCAGTAGCAGAGAGAATGTGAATCAGGATGTCAGTTCTTTTAGTATGTGTATTTATGTAACATGTATGTAGTCTGTGTTTTACTCAGTAAAATTATTGTTGTTAAGTATGTGCGTGTACCATGCATTTGTTGTGTATATCTGTCCTTGAAGAAGTTATCCCTTCTGTTGACTGTGTGTGACAATGTGTAGTTTTAGAGTATTGTAAACATTCTTAAGTGAAGTTAGTGGTTGTTGTTTGCTTCTTTATACAAACTTTGCCACATGCATACTATATTAATGTATTAAGTATATCTTCATGAACTTTGAACAAATGTAACAAGTATTTTGTGTACAATAACATATTGTTTAGCTAATTATTCTATGAAATAATTTGGTGTTAAGTTATAAACTGATCTGACCAGTTGGTTTTCATGATTTGTTCAATAAGATTTTGCATCTTACATTTTAAAGATTTTATTTTCATGATGTTTTGAACCTCTTATATGAAAATCATAAGTGTTATTTACAACACTGTTATATTTGATCTGTTATCTCTCTACCTTAACACTGTGCAAGCTCTGTCCATTTTACTGACCTTATAAGCACAATGATAAAATATTGAATAAACTTAAGTTATGGGTTTTTTTGTAGAATGATTGCTGATTACTACATAAGATGATAATTATTGTAAACACCCTGAGACTTGACAATTTACGTCATTTTATTTATCAATTTAGTGCTGCTTTTAATTACTTCTTAAGGTTCAAACATTCAGTAGGTTATGGTAAAACAAATTACTCAGTTTGTGTGTATGCATCATTGAGAAATATGTTTACTTTTTTATATTTACGTATTTTACCTAAGTTAACAGGTCTCTCATTTTTACATTTTTATAAACAAATGAAACTTATGTAAAATAACAAGTTTACTACTTATGTGCGAGTCTCATGCATTTTCTTTTTGTAGTCAGACTCAGTGTTTAAAGAAGTTAACCATAATTTTGGTAGGATTATTTTTTAGTATTTATTGAATATTTGTTTAAGATATTCATTTTGAAACACGAATAATATATTTAAAGAATACAGTACTTGGGATTGTCCTGAAAGTATTATAATTGCACTGGAGTGCTAATTAACATGCAAGTACATGACATATTGCACTGGAGTGCTAATTAACACACAAGTACATGACATAATTGCACTGGAGTGCTAATTAACACGCAAGTGCATGACATAATTGCACTGGAGTGCTAATTAACACGCAAGTGCATGACATAATTGCACTGGAGTGCTAATTAACACGCAAGTGCATGACATAATTGCACTGGAGTGCTAATTAACACGCAAGTGCATGACATAATTGCACTGGAGTGCTAATTAACACGCAAGTGCATGACATAATTGCACTGGAGTGCTAATTAACACGCAAGTGCATGACATAATTGCACTGGAGTGCTAATTAACACGCAAGTGCATGACATAATTGCACTGGAGTGCTAATTAACACGCAAGTGCATGACATAATTGCACTGGAGTGCTAATTAACACGCAAGTGCATGACATAATTGCACTGGAGTGCTAATTAACACGCAAGTGCATGACATAATTGCACTGGAGTGCTAATTAACACGCAAGTGCATGACATAATTGCACTGAAGTGCTAATTAACACGCAAGTGCATGACATAATTGCACTGGAGTGCTAATTAACACGCAAGTACATGACAGTATCTCCCTTGATTGTGTTGATCTTCAAGATAAAACAAAATTTGAATCTAATTGTAAATTTTTAAAGCTCGTGAGAAAGAGCTTCCATGGTGTAAATTTTTTTTTTGTTATAATTTGTTGCAAAAACAGATCAGAAAGAATTTTTGACATCTTTTGAAAGGTGGTTGTGGGTTTGACTTTGTAGTTTATATTCCTGTAAATCAAGACAGTTATGGGCTGTAAGATTAAACTGTATATCAGTGATGTCTGTACTATAAGTCTGTAATTTGTCATATAAAGCAGACAAGTGAAGACAGGCCTTTTGTAAATACATGGTGGTTTTAATTTATCTTTTCTATTTTAAAGTTTAGTAATTAAATAACTAAAGAAATACAAGCATAATGTTTTGCAAACATCTTGTAGCCCAACTCAGACAATTTCTGTTGATATGTTTGTTTTCCACTCCTGTGAGTAAAGTTACTTTGTAAGGTGACAGTTGTGAAAGAAAAAACTCAATCCATTGTTTGGCTTGCAAGGTAGGCCAATTCCATGGCCTCTGCATTTTCCAGATATTACTACGTTAAACTCTGATGTTTGGGGGTATGTTAAGGATATTGTGTGTGTACTTAGCCTTCAACCAAAGTCTTGTGTACATTTGTACTTAGTATTTATCTTAGTGATTGTGGGTTTAGCCTTCGACCAAAGTCTTGTGTACATTTCTCTTTGATCAAATTAGGATTTCTTTTGTTGACTTTGTGTGATATCTTTAACCATAAGTGCCAATGTACAAATTGATATAATTTTCTCGATTATATATCTGTAAAACAGTATGATTGGAAACTATAAGGTAAGAATATTTTGTTCAACTGAGAGTCTCATTACAGGGAAGTAAGAATATATAAAAGGGATAATTCAGAACAAACAGCTTAATAGAAAAAAGTGGATATTAATAATCTGTCTAAATTATTTTTAATTAATAAATTATAACTTTGATGTTATTGTTATGGATAATATGCATCTGGTTGATGTACATACACATAAACAACCTTGCAATTAGATAAAACCATAATTTCACACAGAACCATGGTGCAGAAGGTACCAGTGAAAATAGGACTTGGATAAGGAAAACATTCATTCTCTATCATCCTCTTCATCTTGTACACCAAGGAACCTGGAACAATAAAACATCCTGTGTTGTGTAAACTTAGCAACAGTATGAAGCTAGGAACAATAAAACATCCTGTGTTATGTAAACTTAGCAACAGTATGAAGTTAGGAACAATAAAACATCCTGTGTTATGTAAACTTAGCAACAGTATGAAGCTTGGTACAATAAAACATCCTGTGTTAGGTAAACTTAGCAACAGTATGAAGCTAGGAACAGTAAAACATCCTGTGTTAGGTAAACTTAGCAACAGTATGAAGCTAGGAACAGTAAAACATCCTGTGTTAGGTAAACTTAGCAACAGTATGAAGCTAGGAACAGTAAAACATCCTGTGTTATATAAACCTGACAACTGTAAGAAGCCAGGAACAATAAAACATCCTGTGTTATGTAAACCTGACAACTGTATGAAGCTAGGAACAATAAAACATCCTGTGTTATATAAATCTGACAACTGTATGAAGCTAGGAACAATAAAACATTCTTTGTTGTGTAATTCTGACAATTGTATGAAGCTAGGAACAATAAAACATTGTGAGGTGTAAACTGGACAGCTGTATGAAGCTAGGAACAATAAAACATTCTGTGTTGCATGAACCAGATAACTGTATTAAGCTAGGAGCAGTAAAACATCCTGTGTTGTGCAACCTTGAATGGATTTGGTGTTGTAGTGGGTATGAGGACTTATTTCAAATTTTTCATCAGTTTATATAACCTCAATAAAATACAAATATAATTTTTTACAAGTAGCAGTTCTAAACACACTTTACTAAAGTCAACAAAGTCCTTTTGAAACGTTTTAGTAGCTTATCAGAAGGTATGGTCAGTTGTGTTTTATAATTTGTGGCTTATTATTAAGAAATATATGCATGCTTGACAATATCCATATGTGAAAGTAGGTTTGTTAATTTGTATCAACATCTCTGATGGTCAGAATTATTGGTACATTTTGCAACAATCATTTTTCTTCAGAACATCTGTAGAGTAGAAGTTAACCAGTATGTATTTAAAACAGCATCAGGGAAATTGGGATGTATTAAAGTTTTGGTACTTGTATGTTTTAGAATAAAGTTACACTCTGAGCATTAAGTACAGTCTTGAAACCAAGAGCTTTGTAAAACACGAGTCTTCAGATTTACAATCAGGGGTTCAGATCCCCTCAGTGGACTTAGCATATAGCCCTTTGTGGCTTTGTTGTAAGGAAACACACACACACACACATTTATATGCTTTGTAAAACTGTGGAAACACATTTTGATATACCTTCAATAATTAATAGATGGTTTAGAAAGAAGATTGAAATTTGTTTATCAATAAGGAAATACACTGGGTTTTATTTGAACGTTTTAAGTAACCACAAAATATCTTATATTTATGCACTTTTAAAGTAATGGGAATATAAATCAGTGATAATTAGTTCAGTAATTGGTAATTAACTGTTGTCTTGATTTTCACATCTGTAATAATGTTTTGTTTTCAGAATGAAGGTAACTGTAATGACACCCCACATCTAAATGCACCATATGACAGTGAATCAGATAATGACAAAATCTTGACCACCATTAACTATGAGCTTAGTTGCTTGAAAGACAAAAGGTACAGATCTGTTAAACATGACCCAGTTGACAGTAGAATCTCTCCACGAGCAGAAATAGTACAGGCAAGTTTCAACGGCAACCCAGGTTATCAAACAGGTCCATCATGTTTCTCGGATTTTGATTTGAAAAGTGATCCATCTTTAAACAATATGTGTAAAATAAGTGATAACGATAAGTTTTCTAGCTCTTCATCAGTTTCATTCCAGCCTAATACCAAAGGAGTACAATTATTTAATGAAAGTATCGAGGAAATTTGTTCTTCAAGTAAAGTGAAGTATCCATCGGACAACCAAACTTGTGCAAAGAGTACCAGCACAAGAAAGTCGAACACAAGAGCATCAGATATATTTCTTCCTCTACCAGCTCACTTAAGGGACAGTAGAAATGTAACTTGGGAACTTGAAAGTGATTTCCCTCTTTTAACTTCAGATAATCCCTCAGTTAAAGTCACAGAAAAAAAGCCAAGCAGTCTTGTGTCAGTAGCCAAGTCTCTCTTGTCAGAAGTACCTGTCACATTAAATGCTGACAGTAGTTTTAAATCTCAAAAGTCACCCAATGCATCAGATATCCAGAGGTTATATACAGATAAAGATGGATATAGTGCGAATAGAACATTAGTCATTGAAAACCTACCAGCTAACATAGATGAAATTGGCTTGAAAGATTTCCTTCTTACCTTTGGCAGCATTGAAGATCTGACCTTACAAAGGATTGGCAACACAGGAAGTGTTGCATATGTTATGTAAGCAGTTTTTTGTGTTAATACTATTATTTTATTTTGGGAATGGAATATTTTACTTTTTATAGACAAGGCATTAAGACAACAAAACTAAAGCCATGTTTTTTCACTCTGTTTTTCTCATACAGTTGTACTGAAGAAAATGATCATATAATTTGTTTTAGGTACTTGAAGTTTTCAATCTATAGAGAATTATTTCAAAAATAAATTTTGAATAATCAGAACAATAGAAGTTACTAAACTTTGGTTCATTATTTTCCTGAGAACAGGATGTCACCAGAAGTAGATATGCAGTGGATCATAGAGTGTTTAAATGGAAGTTACCCTTTTGGAGGTGAGGTTAACTCTTTTGGTACTTGGTTGTTAAAATATACACAAGTTGTTCTGCATATTTGCACGTCTTAAGTATTTGCATTACAACTTTTGATAAAACGCATATATTCACAAAATATGATCGACTTTTAGTGAAGATTACAAGTTATTTGTATACAATAAATCAGTTTTTAATGAAATATTTTTACTAAAGATTTGTTTGTGAAAATAGAGTTTGTTTTGTTACTACTGTGTGTGTGTGTGTTATGATTAAAAGCTATTTTTCATCACAAAAATCTTGGATATTATTTATGTAATGTCTAGAATTTTCTAAATATGTTTTAAACAATTATTTTCTGTAGGACTTTATATTTTGTTATATTCTATACTCTGTGTAGGGTCTATCACTTAATGAATCATAACAATAAATATAAATTATGCTTTATTGTATTAGAATGACTACATATTATAACACAAATGTTTAGTGTATGTAGCTTTAGTCTTGTAACTCTATATATTTACATATATATTTATTATTTTTTATTATACTGATTTTTCAGTCATGCCCACGTAGCATTACATACCTTGTATTGATGCTGTACTTGTAGGCTTATTTTATGTATCCAGTGATATAAAACTGATCTTTAGTCTTGGCTGTGTTTTAGTGGACTAATAGTTTGTAATATACAGTCACATTTAAAATATTATACACTACATGTATATATATATATATATATGTGTGTGTGTGTGTGTGTGTAGTATTACTATTTAGAAATAAATTATGAAACTTATTTTTTCTCAAAATATAGAACAATAAATCAAAGTAAAGCAAACAGTTGTCTCTTCTCACTATGACCTTTATGACCTTTGTACTTGGTTGTTGCTAGACTTAGGTTGCTGATCCTATTAAAGTTTCACACATGGAGGATGTAAAACCAAATTTTTAAGTTTTATAGTTCAATAACCACTGATATCAGAATTCTACTATAATTTGTTAAACTTGGTAACTAAGATTTAGAATTTAAATAAATATGAAACTTCAAGCAGACTAAAGACACAATCTATCTCCTTGAAAGTTTGGATTGAAAGAATGTGACATCCTTTTCAAATATTAAAATACCTGAGAAAACCACTCTGAGCAGTTGATTGGTTATTTATGTGTCTTAATCTGTGGTAAGATGTCCATCTTTTGAAACAGGGTCACCATGTTTGATTCAGTACACAAGCAATTTCTCAGCAAAATAAAAAAATGAGGTTCTTGCTTTATATTCTAGTTTGTTAATATTATTAGTAATTTGTATATTATATACTATTTTAACATCACAACCATTAATTTTAAACAGTGCTGCATTCAGTATACCACATGACTAACTAAACTATATATTTAGATGCGTTCATTTAATATTCACTTTTGAATTAAGATATTAACTGATATATAATATTAATGTTTGAATTATAATCTACAATTGGATACCAAACTTACTGATATAAAATATATAAAAGAGTAGTTCAATCAAATTTTGAATGCAAGTCAACAAACACAATGATGTGGCCTTTGACCCCTGACCCATCACCAAAGGGTTAATACACACTTTTAGGTATTGTGGATATGTAAGATTTGACACACTATCCATACTGGCTTTTTTTCCTGTTTAGATTTAATATGCATGCATATGAATCACTATATGGTTGATCATCATTTTCCTTTCTGTGCAAACATAACGTTTCTTCTTACATTTGGACAGATGTTCTTTATGTTTCCTACCCATATGATGGACTTCCTTTGTGGTCCAAATAATCAGTTAAAACACACTACTATGGGTTTGTAGGATTTACTGTGTGACTTGTGGCAATCCTATTGAGGATTCCAGATTACCAACTAACGTATGACCGAACACCCACTGGGTGATTTAACATGACTTGTGAGGAGTTCCCAAGTATTCCTAATAATCGCCTGACCTATGACATTAACACCCAGTGATTCATTTATGATGTCACACATGAGGAATTTCTCAAGGATTCCACATAACTGTCTGATCTATAACATTAATACCCACTGGGTGATTTAACATTTTAGTGAGTTATATCCATTTCCAATGATTAGGTCCATTTAATAGTAATTTTATTTTCATCACTGTTCTAGTGTGAATAGGATATGTACATAAATAATGTATATCAAATATACCACAAGTAAAACATCTAAAATATTAATTTGTTTGATACATTAACATATGACAAAATAACTTCTATTCATCAGACTGTCAACAAACATGTCTTGTTTCTTTATCATAAACCTTAGGGAACTGTGCATTAATAGAATATTGTTTGTAACACAAAACCAATACTGTGTATGAACCCAGCCTTGTATGTATTTCAGCATCTTTGTATGAATGATCTTTGTTAAAGATACAGAAAAGTATAACAAAGTATTTAGTACAACCAGTCCCACTGTATAAGGAGAAATGTTGAACCAGAATTTTAGGAAACACAACTAAAGTATTTAGTATGACCAGTCCTACTGTATAAGGAGAAATATCTGACATAAATTTATAAAACAGTTGTTAAATTTTGAATGCAAGTCAACAAATGAGATGATATGCCTTTGACTTGTCATGTGAGGGTTAGTTTTTTAAACAAATTTTTGGCACAAACAGACATGCTGTGGATTAAATAAAAGGTTCACCTTTCAGAGGTAAATTCAATTTCTTAATACCATCAAACAGGGCTGCAAAAAGTTTAAAACTTTCACAATAAAGCATAATGTCAAATGTTTGTATTTTAAAAACTTTGTACAAGTTACTTTATTACAAGGTTTCATTTAAATATGTTAGAAATGGTGATTGTAATTCACAGAAATTAGATTTGTTTGACCCCAGATTTTACAGGTGTGTCATAGTTACTATATCAGATGACTACAATGTCTTTATTATCTGGCCGTTTAGAAACCTCAATGATTTTAAACACACACTGACAACAAACTTATAAAGTTAGGTTCATCTTCAGTGTCCACACTTTCTACTCATTACATGACTTAAGACTGGTACTTGGTCTAACATCATTATATTTATCACTATACCTGGGCTATATGTGTCTCGGTAATTTGTATCCAGTGTTAAGTGTTGGTAGCTGTAAGGCTCTGCATGTTAAAGTAAAAACCAGTAATATCATTATTAGACCAGAAACTTGACAGTGACCAATTATTGCTGGCAGTCTGTCTTGTCAGTTGGTAATTAGGTATGGAGTTCTTATACAGGGTTTATGTTAATTTATGGCTTTCTTTCCTTCTAGATTTATCTAGTGGTGAGATTGTGTGTCGATTGGCTGATAGACAGGGAAAGTGAAAACGTTGGATAGAGTAAGGAGAAACTTGCACAGAAACTTCTGTAAACAAATCAAGTTACTGGCGAAGTATTTTAGATTTCATGGTACAAGTAGAGTGAGAAGCCTAGTTGTTTATTCTATAGATATTCACTAGCTTTACAAATATTATTTAGAGTCCATTAACACTTCTGTTATTTTCATTACATTGTTTAATCAAATTGTACAGATAAATAATTCACAAATTATCAGTATGGAAGATGTTTTGAGGTATTGTTGTATAGAAACACTAAATATTTGAATTTTGAGTGTTATCTTTTATAGACAAATATCTACTGACATCATTAAAAGTAATAAATTATATAATTAACAAAATTTAAATTAACCATATTTGATTATAAAAGTTAATTGGACTAGGAAGGTAATTTGGTTGAAGTATTGGAATTGTATAAAATTATATTAAAACCTATGAAGGCATCAAGTGGAAATTTTTAAAATGTTAGTTTTCTATAATTTCTTATCTTTGTGGACTAAATTACTCATTGTATTGATGTATAAATGTTTTACATGAGTTAAGAATTCCAATTCAATCCTGGAAACGGAGTTCAGACAATAATTATTTTAAAATATCTGTCTCTTGTCTCCAAACACAATAGGACAATTACTGAATGGAATGAAATATTTTATGTATTTCATATAAGTCCCAGTTTCACTGATTTTATCTTTCAATAGTAAATTATTCAGTAATTGTTTTGTTGTATTTGATACAATGTGCAATCTCATTTTAAAATGTTCTTGTTTTTCCACCAAATGTTTTAACAACTGTATTATTTGAAATGCCATATTTAATTTTTGCATGTTATCTTTTTATAGCCTTAACATGAATTAAAATTTTGATGATTTGAGTAAAACCCTGCACACTTACCTCATCTTAGTTCAATGGTATGTGTAGTGGATATTTCACAGCAAATATACATAAGTAAACTTGAAGAAGTCTAGTTGGTTTGACATGTAAAGTTATCGGGTAGTCATCTTTCTTAACTTATTGTTAATGTTGGATGCTGCTTAACATTCCCGAAATATTGCGACACTGGTAATGACGTACAGTTTACCCAAGAGTTTTATTTATATTTATATACTGTTTCCTTCTTTTTGTGAATGTAAATAAATATGCTTTACTTATTTCTTCTCAGGTTCTTTGATTTATACAACATTAATAATGTCTATTTCAAACACTATACATTTCAGATAATGAGTTTAAGTAAAGACAGTTTATATATAAAGGTTTGCTACAAACAAGATAAAAGTGCACTGTTGATTTACAGATATGAAAATTAAATGTCACCCCTCAAAAATCGACCAAATCATAGTCACATCATTTACAGTGAAATAGTATTTAAAAATGTACATACACAACAGTTTTAAGGAAACTATTTTTGTGACTGTTGTAATTAAAACTAAGTCTGTTTCACTTTCACCTATGTACAAAAGGTGTGTATATGTGATGAATTTATATGCACAATATACAAAACAAAGTGACAAGACAGTGTTTAGGAGAAAATTTTCAATTGAGTTTGTATTAATATTGTTCTTTATCGTGCATCTGACAGACATGTGAAACTAGCACTTTAAGTATTGTTTTAATAAACTGCAGGTCAGGTATCAGTTCACCATAATAATTAAATTGGGTTGGTTGGAGACCAAGTGTGTACAGTTGTCCTCTTGGAAACAAAACAAGCATGACTGATTCCTGAGCCAGGTAGATGCTATCACAGAACAGGTCCATAAGTCTGGGATATGACCTTAATACTTTGAAAGCTGCTTCACATTATGTATTGTTTCAATGGTACACAAGTGAAACAGCCCATCAATGTACTCACTTTAATGTCTGTACAAAACTAGCTTTACAGATAAGTTAATTTTAAACTTATTTCTTTAGTTTATTTTTCTTCTTCATTCTGTCCTTAACACCAAATGATTCTTCTGTGTCATCAGCTTCTGGTTTTCTTCTCTTTTTGCCCTTCTTATCCTGGACTTCTTTCATTTCCTGTGCAAGATGACAAAAATTAAATACTAGGTTGGACAACTCAAACACTAAAGCACATTGTACGGCTGGCTAGTGCCTTATAAAGATATATTCAGAATGTGTTTTGTTATAACAAAACCAGATCAGCCTATCTGCTGTGTTTACCGAGGGGAATCAAACCCCAGGTTTTGATGTAATTTTAAAGACTTACTGTTATCCCACTTGAGGACAATATAAAAGGTAGGAACAGAAAATATACACACCAATATTTAATACATAAAATAATGGTTGGTTTTAAAATCTTTACACTTGATAAAGTTAAAAACATGTTTACTCGTACCATTTTGGCATATCGTTGGGCCTCTGCTACTCTCTCCATCAAGACCATGACTTCCTGTTCTTCTGTCTCATATAACGGTAACTTTTTACCAATCAAGTGTTCGATTCTCTGATACAACTCCACATCATACCTAAGAAAATAAGCAAGAACAGAAAACACTTGCAGTTGTTACAAAAAACTTTTGAAAATCCCTGAATCAACTTAAATGTTAAGTAATTCACAGGAACATTGTTGTTGAATGTTTACACTGTTATCATTACACGGACATTAATGTTTGAAACTCAACATCCATTAGTTCACAATGAAATAGTATAAATTTTGGTATGCAAGTAGTAATCCATAATTTACAGGAAAGGAAAACGAACATTTCTTAAAATCTTTTTCACACATATATGAAACACATTTCTTATAAGTTTCACAAAGAAACGTCATGGACAAGACAACTTTACTGCTAGTTATAAATAGTGACATAGATGACAGAATCTTCAATATAGTACTTGTATTTGCTGATGATATTAAAGTCTTAGATGTTGTTACTGTGAAGAGGATGTTTCTGATTTAGAAACAGATTTAGATCAGTTAATGAGTTGGACAAAGAAATGAGTGTTATAATAACTAAGATAATGGATGTGGGTTATCAGAATTTGGATGAGAATAACCTTAACATTGTTAAAATAAAAAATGGATCTTGGCATAGTGCTGTGTTGTTACTAGGGGTAGGGCAAATAGAATTCAGGTTAAATCTACAGATATAAACCTAAAAATAACACTAACCACGTATTATTTGTCACACAACACCAGTCTAAGCTCGACAAGTTTCAATTTCTGACTTAAGATAAAAATCAAACTACGTACAAACATCCTACCCTTGCTGATGGTTTCAAATATTAAGTCAACAATCTAACTTTAGGACTAAAGACACTCATAAGCTTACATTTTACAAGAAAATAACTACAATATTTCACCTTCAGTTATTGAAATTTAGTGTCAGTGTGATACTAATTTTATATATAGAGAACAAAGTAACAAAAATTAACTGTTCGATACTTACTGAGTGACAAAGGTAATGGCTCTTCCAGACCTTCCTGCTCGAGCTGTCCTACCAACTCTGTGAATGTAGTCCTTGGAGTGTGTAGGAATATCAAAGTTAACCACTACATCCACATGGGGGATGTCGAGACCCCTGACATTAATATGAATAACATGATACTGAACACTACATGCAACCAATATAGTATCAAATATACGCTTCATACATGTATGAGAAAATAAAACCTTTTCCAAGATTAAAAAATAGACAAGGACTTTGATAATTTCTGTTACTGGACTGTAACAACACTGAAGTTGCACACAGTCATTACTGTACAACATGCTGGTGTTTAGATGCTACACAATAAAAGGTATAGTTGTGCAGCATGTCATGTTAATATACTGGCATATAATACAACTTGTACCAGTAGAAATTCTATTTTACTGATTTTCAGAACAATTTTTTTTTTAAATGAGGTGATTTTTTGTGTGTTCTCAGAAATAAAAAGTACAAGGAAACAAAAAGAATTATGAAACATGAACTTACTTAATGAAAGTCAGATAATTAATTCATGTCTCCTGGTTTTAAAACATTAATTTTATGTTCCTGAATTTATAACAATACAAACACTTTATACCTCTACTATAGGTGAGTTCTGAAAAACCCCTTGTGGATTTGTTTAATGACAAATTGAGATTTGTTACTTTTAAGATACATAGGACTTGCAAAGTTCGTTCACTTCTGTTTAAAGATACTTTAAAATTAAGCTCTGATGACTATGAGTGAAGATGTAAAACCTCACACATCAATATATGAAGAGATTACAAAATCAGAAATCTTATGATGGTTGTTGTATTCCTCCCTTAAAATTTATGTAGAAAACCAAACTTACCAAAAAAATTTGTAATGATGTAATCAGTGTGTACCAAACACTTTCATATCTCAAGTTGAAAAGGTTAGAAACTATTACTGGGTCACATACCTGCTAGCTACGTCAGTTGCTATGAGGATTGATCGATCTTTACTTTTGAACTTGTTTAGTGATCCAAGACGTCGAGCCTGACGAGAAATTAGAAACCACAGGATATGATCACGACTAACCAAACAAGACACACTTCCTACTCTTTAAACTAACCACACAGACATCTTCAGTATTATTGTGACAATGATGAAACAGTCAAATACCACTTAAAGATCTTTATTCTGAATCTGTTAGAGATACAAATAACAATACATGAATGGTGGTAGTTAGACTAAATCTGTATTTAACCCATTACAATATTACAGAATATAACTATTATAACAGATACATGTTATTATTTGTACTACGTCGGTTTTTACCACCCTTGATGGTATAATCTAAAACAACTACATCACAACGTCTGTCCCAAACTTCTAGATGTACTGAACATCTAACTTTGGAATCTGTCAGTAAGTGATTGTGAACAACCACACAGTAGAGTTCAGAGGTCGTGCCAAAATTCCATCTTTATCAATTAATAAAGAGAAAGATGACACTTGTGACTTTTAACAGTAGCTTAGCTGACTAAAGCATCTAACTGTTGTAAATCATGGGTTTGAATCTGGTTTGGGCATGTTTGACTTTTTACACAAACTTTAACAAAAGGTATGTTTCGATATTAAAGGTTTAAAAGAAAAAATTGGTCATAGCTTGACAATAATCAACTTCTATCAGATAAAACTAAAAACTTTTTAATAATTATAAAATGATATAAATATATGGTTCCTGTCAAGCATCAAAGATGGTAGACACTATTAATAATGTAACACAATTACAACTTCACCAAACTAAAAAATAAGGTTACAAGCATTTTTGTAGAGAAACCATAAACTGTAACTGATAAACGTTGCAAAGATGAAAACAAGCAGGTTTAAAGGATGATAAAAGGTTTAAATGGAGTAAAACACAAGAAAGATGTAACTCACCTGGCTCAGTTGACCATGTAATGGAATAGCTGTAAATCCCAAGTTTCTGAGCATAAGGGCAGTTCTTTGAGTGTTATTACAAGTACTACAAAACACCATGAATGAGTTGCCTGCTAGTTCGTTAAGAATGTGAACCAAATAGACATCCTAAAAAGGAAAAACTTTATTTTTTAACATCTTTTGCTAGAGACCATTTGAATGGTATTACAATATTTTAAAAAATAAACTTACCATCAGAATGTAATTAATAATTCAAATTTTAATAATACATATGTTTTACTTTCATAATTAACAAGAAAATATTAAAAACAAGGTGCTAAATATTATTATTGGTGTGTTACATTGTATGTCCTTTTTATCAGTTTATATTGTATTATGTCTACCATACAATGTCTGCAGGATTATAAACTCAAATTTCAGACAAATACGAACCTTCTCCATTTGCAGATATATCAACATATATTATAAAACCTACCAGAGCAGCTCCACTAACTGAAACCTCTTGTCTATTCACTTGTGTTTACTTATGTGTGTTCATAACCAATAGAAAAGAAACATTCCAAACTACTTAAACATGAGAGACATTTGTAACTGAGTGATTGTTCTCAACAGAAATGGGATATTTTAAAACCCACATAAAGTTGAGTTAGAAAGCCAGATAAATTACAGTGGTAAGAATATCTTTCTTTCTTTCCCCTGGAGTGAATAGTCATAATATATCTACATGTTCACAAGAACTGTAACATCTATACTTCTAAATTCTGACTGTTATTGGAGGATACAATCCAAATACCCACAAGTTTATTAGATCAGTCCAGACTACGTATGGAGCCATATCACAAAATGTTTCTCTAAATATAGATAATTCTTTCTTGCACCCACTGAAAAAAGCCAATAAATCCCTTTCTATTGTATTCTTGGAACCAAGGCTACAATAATCCCTGTGGGAATCAAGAGGTATTTGCACCACACACACTTATTTTCTATCAACAGCATCAAGTGTCTAGTAAACAGTGTAATGGCATGAAAGGTGATCTGTGCTTTATGTTTAGAAGCTTTCTACTTCAATCATTAGAAGTCTGTTTGAATTTTGCACAGAGCTACACGAGGAAAGGCGCTAGACATCACCACCCACCTCCAACTCTTGGGATACTCTTTTTATGAATGAATAGTGGGATTGACTGTCACATTATAATGCTTTCATGATTAAAAGGGAGAATACATTTAGTGTGGCAGGGGTTCAAACCCATGACCCTCAGATAACAAGTTGAGCACCCTAACGAAATAACCATGGCAGGCCTTAAAAGTAAAATAAATATATATGTGAAGAGGTTAGAATTAGAAACTTTCAGGAAAAGTACCTTTGAACTCTATGTTCAATACTAAACAAGACAGATCATTTGTTGTTTTTTTTGTTGTTACAAATTTGATGAAACTGACCAAATGTGTATAAAATTAGGGTAAAGGAAAATACTGTTTGAAATAAGTTTTACTGAAAAAAGAATGTTTATTAGTCTTACATTATTAATCAATGAAAAAACAGTAGTATATAATTAAATTTGTTAATACAACAGAATTATATTTGTACAGAAGAATAAGATGAAAAACTGGTTCAGCAGTGTTGATTAACGTCACCTAGAAATAATTCTATCAATTTTAATATGACTTAAGTTTGTTTTGAATTTCATGCAAAGTCACACACGGGATATTTATACTGGTTGTCCCGAATTTAACAGTGATAAACTAGAGGGAAGGCAGTTAAGAAACACCACCTACCATCAAATCTTGGGCCACTCTTTAACCAGAGAACAGTGGGATTGATCATCACATTACAATGCCCCCACTTCTAAAAGAACAAACTCGTTTGGTAATGGGAATGACTATAGAAGCATAGAGGTTATATGTGAACATACACATTTTAAAACCACCACACAAATATTAAGTAATATAGCAACAGCAATTAATATGGGAAAATGACATATACAAAAAGGTTATCCTGAGGATGAAACAAAATGTTCAGAAATGTTCATCACTAAAGTTTGTAAAATAATGGTTTAAAGCACTAACAAATAAACCAGTTTCAAATTATTTTTATTTTTACAATGTTTTTCTACACTTAAGACTGCATGAAATGTAAATAAACTTTCCACTACACTGTGTAACCTTCAGTAGGTTTAACAAATATGGTAGGTCACTACAAAATTTACTAATAAGCCATCATTCTTAATCTATCTTTATTAACCCTCACACAAAAGTTTAAAATGGCTGAGAAAGTGAGCAGGGGAACATTGTGAGCTTTTGTTCTGGTTATTGGCATGTTATAGACAGACTGTGTATATAAGGGACCATTTCAAAAACAGAAAGAGGTGAGGTGGGCCACTGTGTTCGATCAAGTAAATAAGTGATATTTCAACAACTAGAAGAAACATAGGAAGTTATCAAGCTTGTCAATATTGGCAATTTGAGTATCTATTTTGAGCAAAACTATAGCCTTTATATTTTGACATCTGAACCGAATCAGTGCTGCATTCAACATACCAAGTGACACACAGAAATCAATACTTGTAATTTCTTTAATATTTACTTCTAAATTATATAATGTATAATACTGACATTTTAATTATAATCTCTAACAATACTAAACGTTTTAGCATACATTCATAAAACAGTAGTTCCATAGAATTTTAAATGTGAGCCTACAAAAATGATGACGTGCCCTTTGACCTCTGGCCACAGGAATACCCATATTAGTAGGGTTAAACAGTAATTGACATTAGCAAAGAATACTGTATAGAAACATTATGATGGGCATCGAAATGAAAGGTCTTAAGCACCAACAGGTTCTGTGGTGTTTCTGGCATACAAACAGAAGTGATGACTGCTACATTATTAAGTAGTATTATACAAATTTCATGACCACTAATCAATTATAAACTGTGTTTATTGTCCTCTCATAACAGACCTGGAAAATTTCACAATATAAAAATATGAATTAAAATAAAATGAGTGACAGATTACCTAAATATTACTTTGGTAAAACATTTTCACTCTGTGAAAGATAAGAAAACAAAAGGCTCATTAACACAGCTTGGGTCAGGAAGCCAAATAAATACATCAGGGCAAATCACCATGGTGATGTGTATGGAGCATTAATATGGATTTCAAGACCTTCTTAACTTGCCATATAATATCTTAATCAATTCAAGTATTTGAATAATATTATGACACTGTGTCTTACATTATATTTTTAATTTAACTTTTGGAGAGAGAAATCTGTAGTGTAAACAAACTGTTCTCTACCCAGTCAGGAAGAGAGGTTGAGGTGTGTCCAAACAACAAAAAAACCCTAGAGAGAGATCTGTTACCCTTTCTTCTTAAAATATGACCAAAACAAAAGATATCTGAATTTATTGATAGTTAATACAAGTGAATTAAATATTCTCCAAACAATGTTTAATAAGATTGAAAAATACCTTGTACTTCAGTGGAATGAATAAATAATACTGTTGGAGTTTCTCCACTGTCTGGTACTTTGTGGAAACTTCAATTTTCACAGGGTCTCGCACAGAGGCTCTTTGTAACTTTTGAACCTGGATTCAATGATATTATTAGCACGTATGCAGTTTATGTAAACTAGTTCACAGTATCAAGTATTTTTTAATGTACATAATTTATGTAAACAAGTTCACAGTGTCAAACATTTGTTAATGTACGTAGTTTACGTAAACAAGTTAACAGTGTCAAATATTTGTTAATGTACGTAGTTTACGTAAACAAGTTAACAGTGTCAAATATTTGTTAATGTACGTAGTTTACGTAAACAAGTTAACAGTGTCAAACATTTATTAATGTATGTACTCTATGTAAACAAGTTAACAGTGTCAAACATTTGTTAATGTATGTACTCTATGTAAACAAGTTAACAGTGTCAAACATTTGTTAATGTATGTACTCTATGTAAACAAGTTAACAGTGTCAAACATTTGTTAATGTATGTACTCTATGTAAACAAGTTAACAGTGTCAAACATTTGTTAATGTATGTACTCTATGTAAACAAGTTAACAGTGTCAAACATTTATTAATGTATGTACTCTATGTAAACAAGTTAACAGTGTCAAACATTTGTTAATGTATGTACTCTATGTAAACAAGTTAACAGTGTCAAACATTTGTTAATGTATGTACTCTATGTAAACAAGTTAACAGTGTCAAACATTTGTTAATGTATGTACTCTATGTAAACAAGTTAACAGTGTCAAATATTTGTTAATGTACGTAGTTTACGTAAACAAGTTAACAGTGTCAAACATTTATTAATGTATGTACTCTATGTAAACAAGTTAACAGTGTCAAACATTTGTTAATGTATGTACTCTATGTAAACAAGTTAACAGTGTCAAACATTTGTTAATGTATGTACTCTATGTAAACAAGTTAACAGTGTCAAACATTTGTTAATGTATGTACTCTACGTAAACAAGTTAACAGTGTCAAATATTTGTTAATGTACGTAGTTTACGTAAACAAGTTAACAGTGTCAAACATTTATTAATGTATGTACTCTATGTAAACAAGTTAACAGTGTCAAACATTTATTAATGTATGTACTCTATGTAAACAAGTTAACAGTGTCAAACATTTGTTAATGTATGTACTCTATGTAAACAAGTTAACAGTGTCAAACATTTGTTAATGTATGTACTCTATGTAAACAAGTTAACAGTGTCAAACATTTGTTAATGTATGTACTCTATGTAAACAAGTTAAGAGTGTCAAACATTTGTTAATGTATGTAGTTTACGTAAACAAGTTAACATGTGCCAAACATTTGTTAATGTATGTAGTTTACGTAAACAAGTTAACATGTGCCAAACATTTGTTAATGTGTAATATTAAAAAAATGCAGGATCACATAAACATAAAAAACGAATGAAATATACAAAAAGTAACTTTAAGAACCAACTTTTCCAGTTCCACAACCTACGTGATCGACTGAAGATAAAAATATACTGACAGTCATCATTATCTGAACGGTAACAAGACAGAACAATACGAAAACCTCATGCACAACACAATAAAAAGTGAGCTAACAATAACACTTTCCATCCTCAACTTGTATAATTAATAACATTTCTTGATGTATGAAAGCATCACACCTACTTCACACAGTTTTAACTTTCTATTAGAAGACAAATAATATGTCATCGAAACTCGTATCTTTTATCTTCAAATTTTGACTACAAGACTTCTTCAAGAGTATGGGACCTTACACTAGTAGTTATACAAGTTTTCTAAAATTAAATTCTTTATCGCTTTGCTATGTCACATTTTGATTGGCCCACTTAATTGGGGTACTGCCGATGGTTTATATTATAGGTTGCACAGGGAACCTTGGTTTGTGTATCTTTGGCATCACCTCATTTACGAAGGTTCTATTCTGAGAGATGCATTAATTTCTTTCTACTCTCTGTCTTTCCTAGGATCTTCCTTCCTTATCTTTTTCTTTTTGTATTTCAGCCAACAGAGCATCCATTTCTTCCATCATCAGCAACAGAAGAAAACAACAGAGACTGTATAAAATTTATAACACCATAGTCTACGTGAGTGGAATTGGCAGCAAGCCAGCTGGAACAAAAGAAGAATGCAGACTGGTCGAGTGGTGGTTGAAAGATGACTGACCAATCACAGTACAGAAATGCACAGCAACCAGAAATGTACGAAATCAGAGACACATTGTATAAACTACCTTATAAGGCACCACATTATGTCTCGTGAAGAACATTGGAGTTCAAACACTGAGAATAAAAAAATTCTGAAATAGAATTCATGGTTTAACTGCTACATCATTATCCATTTCTCAGCATGAGTAATACTGTTATGTCACATAGAGGCTTCTAAAGTCGTTAAACAATGATATAACTGTCTTTTTAGAAATAAATGATAAAAACATGGTTACATTACAGACTCTCTCATGAACAAGTGCTAGAAGAAGAAATACTTTCAAGTTGTTAACTCACCTTTTTTGTCATTGTTGCTGAATACAGAAAAGTTCTTCTTTCTCGTGGAATCACTTTTAATATTTTATCAATTTCCTGTTCAAAATCCATGTTTAGTATTCTGTCAGCTTCATCCATCACCTGAAAAATATCAGGATATCTTACATACAGAGCATTAATTACCATCAGTAGCAACAAGATAGTCTTAGTACATCATATATAGAACATTAATTACTGTTAGTAGTCACAACAGTCTTAGTACATCATATATAGAACATTAATTACTGTTAGTAGTCACAACAGTCTTAGTACATCATATATACAACATTAATTACTGTTAGTAGTCACAACAGTCTTAGTACATCATATATACAACATTAATTACTGTTAGTAGTCACAACAGTCTATGTACATCATATACAGAGCATTAATTACTGTTAGTAGTCACAACAGTCTTAGTACATCATATACAGAGCATTAATTACCATCAGTAGCAACAAAAGAGTCTTAGTACATCATATATAGAACATTAATTACTGTTAGTAGTCACAACAGTCTTAGTACATCATATACAGAGCATTAATTACCATCAGTAGCAACAAAAGAGTCTTAGTACATCATATATAGAACATTAATTACTGTTAGTAGTCACAACAGTCTTAGTACATCATATACAGAGCATTAATTACCATCAGTAGCAACAAAAGAGTCTTAGTACATCATATATAGAACATTAATTACTGTTAGTAGTCACAACAGTCTTAGTACATCATATACAGAGCATTAATTACCATCAGTAGCAACAAAAGTCTTAGTACATCATATATAGAACATTAATTACTGTTAGTAGTCACAACAGTCTTAGTACATCACATATGGAACATTAATTACTGTTAGTTGTCACAATAGTCTTAGTACATCATATATAGAACATTAATTACTGTTAATAGTCACAACAGTCTTAGTACATCATATATAGAACATTAATTACTGTTAGAAGTCACAACAGTCTTAGTACATCATATACAGAACATTAATTACTGTTAGTAGTCACAACAGTCTTAGTACATCATATATAGAACATTAATTACTGTTAGTAGTCACAACAGTCTTAGTACATCATATAGAGAACATTAATTACTGTTAGTAGTCACAACAGTCTTAGTACAACATATATAGAACATTAATTACTGTTAGTAGTCACAACAGTCTTAGTACATCATATACAGAGCATTAATTACCATCAGTAGCAACAAAAGAGACTTAGTACATCATATATACAACATTAATTACTGTTAGTTGTCACAAGTCTTAGTACATCATATATACAACATTAATTACTGTTAGTAGTCACAACAGTCTTAGTACATCATATATAGAACATTAATTACTGTTAGTAGTCACAACAGTCTAAGTACATCATATACAGAACATTAATTACTGTTAGTAGTCATAACAGTCTTAGTACATCATATAGAACATTAATTACTGTTAGTAGTCACAACAGTCTTAGTACATTATATAGAACATTAATTACTGTTAGTAGTCACAACAGTCTTAGTACATCATATATAGAACATTAATTACTGTTAGTAGTCACAACAGTCTATGTACATCATATACAGAGCATTAATTACCATCAGTAGCAACAAAAGAGTCTTAGCACATCATATATACAACATTAATTACTGTTAGTAGTCACAACAGTCTTAGTACATCATATATAGAACATTAATTACTGTTAGTAGTCACAACAGTCTAAGTACATCATATACAGAACATTAATTACTGTTAGTAGTCACAACAGTCTTAGTACATCATATACAGAACATTAATTACTGTTAGTAGTCACAACAGTCTTAGTACATCATATATAGAACATTAATTACTGTTAGTAGTCACAATACTCTTAGTACATCATATATAGAACATTAATTACTGTTAGTAGTCACAACAGTCTTAGTATATCATATATAGAACATTAATTACTGTTAGTAGTCACAACAGTCTTAGTACATCATATACAGAGCATTAATTACCATCAGTAGCAACAAAAGAGTCTTAGTACATCATATATAGAACATTAATTACTGTTAGTAGTCACAACAGTCTTAGTACATCATATACAGAGCATTAATTACCATCAGTAGCAACAAAAGGTCTTAGTACATCATATATAGAACATTAATTACTGTGTAGTCACAACAGTCTTAGTACATCATATACAGAGCATTAATTACCATCAGTAGCAACAAAAGAGTCTTAGTACATCATATATAGAACATTAATTACTGTTAGTAGTCACAACAGTCTTAGTACATCACATATGGAACATTAATTACTGTTAGTTGTCACAATAGTCTTAGTACATCATATATAGAACATTAATTACTGTTAATAGTCACAACAGTCTTAGTACATCATATATAGAACATTAATTACTGTTAGAAGTCACAACAGTCTTAGTACATCATATACAGAACATTAATTACTGTTAGTAGTCACAACAGTCTTAGTACATCATATATAGAACATTAATTACTGTTAGTAGTCACAACAGTCTTACATCATATAGAGAACATTAATTACTGTTAGTAGTCACAACAGTCTTAGTACATCATATATAGAACATTAATTACTGTTAGTAGTCACAACAGTCTTAGTACATCATATACAGAGCATTAATTACCATCAGTAGCAACAAAAGAGACTTAGTACATCATATATACAACATTAATTACTGTTAGTTGTCACAAGTCTTAGTACATCATATATACAACATTAATTACTGTTAGTAGTCACAACAGTCTTAGTACATCATATATAGAACATTAATTACTGTTAGTAGTCACAACAGTCTAAGTACATCATATACAGAACATTAATTACTGTTAGTAGTCATAACAGTCTTAGTACATCATATATAGAACATTAATTACTGTTAGTAGTCACAACAGTCTTAGTACATTATATAGAACATTAATTACTGTTAGTAGTCACAACAGTCTTAGTACATCATATATAGAACATTAATTACTGTTAGTAGTCACAACAGTCTATGTACATCATATACAGAGCATTAATTACCATCAGTAGCAACAAAAGAGTCTTAGCACATCATATATACAACATTAATTACTGTTAGTAGTCACAACAGTCTTAGTACATCATATATAGAACATTAATTACTGTTAGTAGTCACAACAGTCTAAGTACATCATATACAGAACATTAATTACTGTTAGTAGTCACAACAGTCTTAGTACATCATATACAGAACATTAATTACTGTTAGTAGTCACAACAGTCTTAGTACATCATATATAGAACATTAATTACTGTTAGTAGTCACAATACTCTTAGTACATCATATATAGAACATTAATTACTGTTAGTAGTCACAACAGTCTTAGTATATCATATATAGAACATTAATTACTGTTAGTAGTCACAACAGTCTTAGTACATCATATACAGAGCATTAATTACCATCAGTAGCAACAAAAGAGTCTTAGTACATCATATATACAACATTAATTACTGTTAGTAGTCACAACAGTCTTAGTACATCATATACAGAGCATTAATTACCATCAGTAGCAACAAAAGAGTCTTAGTACATCATATATACAACATTAATTATTGTTAGTAGTCACAACAGTCTTAGTACATCATATAAAGAGCACTAATTACCATCAGTAGCAACAAAAGAGTCTTAGTACATCATATATACAACATTAATTACTGTTAGTAGTCACAACAGTCTTAGTACATCATATATAGAACATTAATTACTGTTAGTAGTCACAACAGTCTAAGTACATCATATACAGAACATTAATTACTGTTAGTAGTCACAACAGTCTTAGTACATCATATAGAGAACATTAATTACTGTTAGTAGTCACAACAGTCTTAGTACATCATATATAGAACATTAATTACTGTGAGTAGTCACAACAGTCTTAGTACATCATATACAGAGCATTAATTACCATCAGTAGCAACAAAAGAGTCTTAGTACATCATATATAGAACATTAATTACTGTTAGTAGTCACAACAGTCTTAGTACATCATATACAGAGCATTAATTACTGTTAGCAGACACAACAGTCTTAGTACATCATATATAGAACATTAATTACTGTTAGTAGTCACAACAGTCTTAGTATATCATATACAGAGCATTAATTACCATCAGTAGCAACAAAAGAGTCTTAGTACATCATATATAGAACATTAATTACTGTTAGTCACAACAGTCTTAGTACATCATATACAGAGCATTAATTACCATCAGTAGCAACAAAAGTTTTAGTACATCATATATAGAACATTAATTACTGTTGTGTCACAACAGTCTTAGTACATCATATACAGAGCATTAATTACCATCAGTAGCAACAAAAGAGTCTTAGTACATCATATATACAACATTAATTACCGTTAGTAGTCACAACAGTCTTAGTACATCATATATACAACATTAATTACCGTTAGTAGTCACAACAGTCTTAGTACATCATATATACAACATTAATTACTGTTAGTAGTCACAATAGTCTTAGTACATCATATATACAACATTTTAACTGTTAGTAGTCACAACAGTCTAGTACATCATATATACAACATTAATTACTGTTAGTAGTCACAACAGTCTTAGTACATCATATATACAACATTAATTACTGTTAGTAGTCACAACAGTCTTTACATCATATATAGAACATTAATTACTGTTAGTAGTCACAACAGTCTTAGTACATCATATACAGAACATTAATTACTGTTAGTAGTCACAACAGTCTTAGTACATCATATATAGAACATTAATTACTGTTAGTAGTCACAACAGTCGTAGTACATCATATATACAACATTAATTACTGTTAGTAGTCACAACAGTCTTAGTACATCATATATACAACATTAATTACTGTTAGTAGTCACAACAGTCTTAGTACATCATATATACAACATTAACTACTGTTAGTAGTCACAACAGTCTTAGTACATCATATATACAACATTAATTACTGTTAGTAGTCACAACAGTCTCAGTACATCATATATACAACATTAATTACTGTTAGTAGTCACAATAGTCTTAGTACATCATATATACAACATTAATTACTGTTAGTAGTCACAACAGTCTTAGTACATCATATATACAACATTAATTACTGTTAGTAGTCACAACAGTCGTAGTACATCATATGTACAACATTAATTACTGTTAGTTGTCACAAGTCTTAGTACATCATATATACAACATTAATTACTGTTAGTAGTCACAACAGTCTTAGTACATCATATATAGAACATTAATTACTGTTAGTAGTCACAACAGTCTAAGTACATCATATACAGAACATTAATTACTGTTAGTAGTCATAACAGTCTTAGTACATCATATATAGAACATTAATTACTGTTAGTAGTCACAACAGTCTTAGTACATCATATATAGAACATTAATTACTGTTAGTAGTCACAACAGTCTTAGTACATCATATATAGAACATTAATTACTGTTAGTAGTCACAACAGTCTATGTACATCATATACAGAGCATTAATTACCATCAGTAGCAACAAAAGAGTCTTAGCACATCATATATACAACATTAATTACTGTTAGTAGTCACAACAGTCTTAGTACATCATATATAGAACATTAATTACTGTTAGTAGTCACAACAGTCTAAGTACATCATATACAGAACATTAATTACTGTTAGTAGTCACAACAGTCTTAGTACATCATATACAGAACATTAATTACTGTTAGTAGTCACAACAGTCTTAGTACATCATATACAGAACATTAATTACTGTTAGTAGTCACAACAGTCTTAGTACATCATATACAGAACATTAATTACTGTTAGTAGTCACAACAGTCTTAGTACATCATATATAGAACATTAATTACTGTTAGTAGTCACAACAGTCTTAGTACATCATATATAGAACATTAATTACTGTTAGTAGTCACAACAGTCTAAGTACATCATATACAGAACATTAATTACTGTTAGTAGTCACAACAGTCTTAGTACATCATATAGAGAACATTAATTACTGTTAGTAGTCACAACAGTCTTAGTACATCATATATAGAACATTAATTACTGTGAGTAGTCACAACAGTCTTAGTACATCATATACAGAGCATTAATTACCATCAGTAGCAACAAAGAGTCTTAGTACATCATATATAGAACATTAATTACTGTTAGTAGTCACAACAGTCTTAGTACATCATATACAGAGCATTAATTACTGTTAGCAGACACAACAGTCTTAGTACATCATATATAGAACATTAATTACTGTTAGTAGTCACAACAGTCTTAGTATATCATATACAGAGCATTAATTACCATCAGTAGCAACAAAAGAGTCTTAGTACATCATATATAGAACATTAATTACTGTTAGTAGTCACAACAGTCTTAGTACATCATATACAGAGCATTAATTACCATCAGTAGCAACAAAAGTTTTAGTACATCATATATAGAACATTAATTACTGTTAGTAGTCACAACAGTCTTAGTACATCATATACAGAGCATTAATTACCATCAGTAGCAACAAAAGAGTCTTAGTACATCATATATACAACATTAATTACTGTTAGTAGTCAGAACAGTCTTAGTACATCATATATAGAACATTAATTACTGTTAGTAGTCACAACAGTCTATGTACATCATATATACAACATTAATTACTGTTAGTAGTCACAACAGTCTATGTACATCATATATACAACATTAATTACTGTTAGTAGTCACAACAGTCTTAGTACATCATATATACAACATTAATTACTGTTAGTAGTCACAATAGTCTTAGTACATCATATATACAACATTAATTACTGTTAGTAGTCACAACAGTCTTAGTACATCATATATAGAACATTAATTACTGTTAGTAGTCACAACAGTCTTAGTACATCATATATACAACATTAATTACTGTTAGTAGTCACAACAGTCTTAGTACATCATATATAGAACATTAATTACTGTTAGTAGTCACAACAGTCTTAGTACATCATATACAGAACATTAATTACTGTTAGTAGTCACAACAGTCTTAGTACATCATATATAGAACATTAATTACTGTTAGTAGTCACAACAGTCTTAGTACATCATATATAGAACATTAATTACTGTTAGTAGTCACAACAGTCTTAGTACATCATATATACAACATTAATTACTGTTAGTAGTCACAACAGTCTTAGTACATCATATATACAACATTAATTACTGTTAGTAGTCACAACAGTCTTAGTACATCATATATACAACATTAATTACTGTTAGTAGTCACAACAGTCTTAGTACATCATATATACAACATTAATTACTGTTAGTAGTCACAACAGTCTTAGTACATCATATATACAACATTAATTACTGTTAGTAGTCACAACAGTCTTAGTACATCATATACAACATTAATTACTGTTAGTAGTCACAACAGTCTTAGTACATCATATATACAACATTAATTACTGTTAGTAGTCACAACAGTCTTAGTACATCATATATACAACATTAATTACTGTTAGTAGTCACAATAGTCTTAGTACATCATATATGCAACATTAATTACTGTTAGTAGTCACAACAGTCTTAGTACATCATATATACAACATTAATTACTGTTAGTAGTCACAACAGTCGTAGTACATCATATATAGAACATTAATTACTGTTAGTAGTCACAATAGTCTTAGTACATCATATACACAACATTAATTACTGTTAGTAAAAGGTACAAAAACTGTATGTAATAGAAAACCTTTTCAGCTGTCATAAGCAGGCTGATGTGTCATACTAGAAACACAAATAAAACAAGTACTTGAATTGTATGTTTGTACTTCCTCTCCAGATAAACTTACCAAATATTTTATAGCTTTGAGGTTAAAGCCTTTTGTGTTCTCTAAGTGATCGACCAACCTTCCAGGAGTCGCTAAAAATATAACAGAAGAATAAATTAGAAATATGCTTTCAATGTGTACAGCTTTAAACTGAAGTCGTGACTTTATAATGAATAAACTTAACATTTAAATAATTCTTTTATAACTTTCTGTTTCAGTTTTTTCTTGATATCTAAATTTGTGTTGTCTTTTAAAACCTGTAGTAATTACTGGAGAGATTTACACATTTTGATCAAAACTTTAGAAAAATATTATCTTTATTCTGCACATAAATAATTTCTTTTCATTTTGACCAAAGTTTCACCTTTGTGGTTTCCTCAGGGTTAATATACACAATTATTTGATATTAGAATAGTTGTTTTTTATTGTGTTTTTATTATGTTGTTTATACCACCTTTGAGGAATCTGCAAGGTGAAATTTGGTCATTATAATGATATGTATCTGTAGTGTAAAAATATTTTGTTTTCTGAACAAAATGTAAACCTAAATTAGTTGACAAATGATAAGACTGAAGTATTTATGAAATGAATAGTTTGTAATATTTTGTTGAAAATTCTCCACTACTTACCAATTATAATATGTGGCTTCTTAGCTAACATTAAGGACTGGGTCATCATATCAATACCTCCAACAATAACAGCTGCAAAGTATAAAATTTTGTATATAACAATATAAATTATCTAGCCTTGATTTTCAGGCAATGGACCACAATGCAACTATATATAGGTAGGTTTAAACAATGGGCCACAATACATCTAGATATTTAAAACAATGAACCTCAGTATATCTACATATATGAACAAGTACATTCAAGACATCCTGTCTTCTCATGCCAGTGACATGTTTGTTTCAGGTTAGCACATGATGGACAGTCTTCAATGTGCTCATGACACGTATCATAAACTGACTTCTACCATTATAAGACTCCAGACTTATTGGTATCTGATGATGTGTATCCTAGAACTTGAAAGAAACCAAATAATGAGACTCTAACTGTTACCCTTCACTAGAAGTCATTTTAGTTAACCAGGCACCAACTTCAAGAGTACAAAACCAATTAAAACCAACTGCTTCTATCCACACTTCAAAAGTCATGTTGCACTTCATGAAATTAACTGCTGCTACCCACAGTTCACAGTCAGGTAGTCATTTCGTGAAATTAACTGTTTCTACCCACAGTTCAGAATCACATAGGCATTCTTTGAAACCAACTACTACTACCCAGAGTTCAGAGTCAGGTCGTCATCTCATGAAACTAACTACCACTACCCACAGTTCAGAGTCAGGTCGTCATCTCATGAAACTAACTACTACTACCCACAGTTTAGAGTCAGGTAGTCATCTCATGAAACTAACTACTACTATTCACAGTTCAGAGTCAGGTTGTCATTTCATGAAACCAACTACCACTACCCACAGTTCAGAGTCAGGTTGTCATTTCATGAAATTGCTTCTAGTGTTCAAAACTTTGTGTCTGGAAAATCAATGTTTTTATTTTTGATAACTAATGCAAGGATACATATATGAACAATATATAACACACACATATGTATATATGAACAATATCAGAGATAATAAAACATATACAGTTTGGACTCCAGAAGAAACACAAAAAAGATTTTATATCACACACTTATCTTTACAAACTCAGAACTGTATTTCACACTTCTCTTATTTTTCTCACAGTTACACTGAATGCTAATTACCTCAATACAATATGTTTATGATTTGTAAACAGTTAAAATGTGATGCTACTCACACAAATGATGCACACCATGTAATGTATACAATCTCATTATGAGCATTGAAGAACGTGAACCAATAAAACATTCACAACATGAAGTACACCAAGTATTCTGTCAAAACATATTCTTAATAAAGACCAGCAACAAACATTCCAAAAAATAACACTATTTTATATAGCTGTAAGGTGAAACTAAGCATTCCAGAAATGATATTTCTGATCACCAGTTGACAGGAGAATTTCATGAAATCCACATAATGGGTGAGAAAGGTTTATGTTTTAAAATACAGCTACTCAAGCACCTAATTTGATAATGCAATTTAAAAGTACTTGGCTGGAAAATACTGAGAACCTGTCATGTAAATAATGTTATTACTGTCAGTTCCATGACGTTGACATACTGATACATTAATCAGTGATGTCGAGAAAACCCACTTGTAAAAAAATATATTTGTAGAAACGGCTCATTTGGGTTGAGAATTTTTTTTTAACGTAGAGGAACGAACAACGTTTCGACCTTCTTCGGTCATCGTCAGGTTCACAGAGAAAGTGGTAAGTGACCGGAAGCTGACCACAAGTTTGGAAGGGGTTGTGTCACTGAGTCTCGGAATGCAGAGGGAGGTGTTAGATGTTTGAATATACAATTTTATTCATTTTGTTACATTAATACAGGTATAAAGGCATTCCTTTATATTGGTTTATTTTGAGTTTAAGTTGTTGTATAAGTAAGGCTTCTTTAATTTTGCATTTATGTTTGTTTCTTTATTTAGTATTTGAGTGATTTCTATGGTTATGTTGTGTATATTTGACTTACAGTGTTCGAAAACGTGTGAAGGTGACGTTTTATGTTCTTTGAATCTGGTTTCCATTTTTCTACTTCTTTCTCCAATATAGAAGTCGTGGCAGTTATCACATTGTATTTTATAAATAATGTTGGTGTGGTGTTTGTCAGTGTAGTTTTTACACAGTATAGACCTCAGTTTTGTGCCTGTTTTTTGAATAAATTTGGTATTAACTGGAATCTCATATTTTGTTATAGTTTTTGCCAAATGTTGGTTATTTGTCTGCTGATGTCAGGAATATACGGTACACAGCAGTATATGGTTTTGTGATTTTTTTATTCGTGAGAAATATTTATTTTTGTTGGTTGATTTTGCTTTCTGTCTAAGTGTGTACGTATAATGTTTTCTGCAGTTGGTGGAGGAAACTTATTGATGTTGATGAAGTATTGTTTTATTTTGTCTGATTCATTGTTAATTTTATCTGGTAAGCATAGTTTTATGGCTGTGTTTATTTGGTTTCTTAGTATGTTGAGTTTTTGTTTTGTTTCATGTGCTGAGTCCCAAGGAATGTATAGTCCTGTATGGGTGATTTTTCAGTGGATTTCTGTTTTGAATTGTGTGTCGGTTCTTGTAATTTTGAGGTTAAGAAATGATATTTGATTGCTTTCTTCCTGTTCACATGTGAAGTTAATGTTGGGATGTATAGAGTTAATGTGAGTGAAAAAATTAAGTATGTGTTCTATAGATTTGAATCCCGCAACCGTGTCATCTACATATCTGTACCACTATAGTGGTGGATGTAATACTGTGTTAATTGCCTGTGTTTCAACTTGTGTCATAAAAATATTGACTAGAACTGGTGATACTGGGTTGTCCATGCTTAGGCCATTTGTTTGTATGTAGTTGTGGTCGTTGAACAATATTGATGTTAGGATCTCGGATATAGAGCTCTAAGGCTATCTTGCAGGCTTCTGTTGTTGGAACTTCTGTAAAGAAGGATATAACATCGAAACTGGCCATTAAGGCTTTATGATTAAGTTGATTATGATTAGAACTGAAATTATTAGTCTTTGATTAATGAGCTGATGTTACATATTTGGATAATGCCCATACTACGTATTTACCAAGATTTTAATTGAACGATTCATACGTGGACATTATTGGTCGTAGTGGACAATCTGGTTTATGAGGTTTGGGGATGCCGTATATTTGTGGTGTGCGTGAGTCGGTTTTATGTAGGTAGGAATCAAGGGTTTGTGAAATTGTGTTGACTTTTTTTCATTTTTAGTAGTATTTTGTTTAGTTGCGTTTCGTGTGTCTTTGTTAGATTTCAACATTCTTTGGTCATTGTCAGGTTCACAAAGAAAGAAAGAGGTAACTGACCCGAAGCTGACCACATGTTTGAAAGGGGTTGTGTAAGTGAGTGTCGGAATGAGGGCAGTGTTAGATGTTTGAATATATAATATAATATAATATATAATACTAATATTGTATAAAGAATTGATTGATTTAGTGTTTTATGGCACAAAGCAGCTAAGCTATCTGTGCCAAACGTCCAGTAAAAAGGTAAAAATAAATTAAATGTAGTAAAATACATAAAAGGAAATGAAGGTAAAACAAAACATCATTGAAAAACAGAAAAAGCATAAAACCAATGTTGACACCTAGTCTACAATGTTAAGAGAGAAAGCAGAGTAAGAGAAGTTGTAAAAGACTTTCTGTAGCATAATGGTAATGATCATAACTTGCCAGAAGAGTAACAGGTAAGTACAAGAACCACCATCAGTCACCTGAAGTTGGTCTTTCCAGTCCTGTTCCTGGTGGTTTGTCATTACGGCCAGTACCAAAAGGTAAAGTAATAAAAGTGTTAAAACATGCAGCAAAATTGTAATAACTACTCGCCAGGACGACTAACAGATAGTTCAAACAGCAGAGCTAGACACCTGAAGTTGACCTTTCCAGTCATGGTATCGAGTTATTTAATGTTCTGGCCATTTTCCAATGTCAAATTGAACAAAAGAGATTGAGACTCTAAAAATGGAACCACAATTAAAAAGGTACAATAAATAAATATCAAACACTTATATGAGATTAAAAAGATTAATGGCCATTAAAAAACTAAAAAATTCATCAAGGTGACAGTGTCACCATCACCAATAACACTGTCCAATGTTACAGATAGACCTTGGGACAGAACATGTTTAAAATAGTGCCGTCATTGAGAGTCGTAACAATGGCAAGAAAGTAAAATGTAGCTTATTGTGACCCAAGTGTTACACAAACTACACACTGGTGCATCAGTTCCAGATAAAAGAAAACAACAAGTTAAAAAACTGTGACCAATGTGCCATCTAGTTAGAACAACTTCCTCCTTCCAAACCTTACAGAAGCTAGATGGCCAAGGCTCAATGTGGTGTTTAATCTGGAAAAGCTTGTTGTCATGCTGGTCACTCCAAGTGGAGTGCCAGCTGGCACAGAGCTGAGCCTTGAATACAGGACCATAGTCCATGTATCGACCAGGCACAGCAGTGATAGTGCCAGAGTAGACAGATTTAACTGCAGTGTCAGAGAGCTCATTCCCACAAATACCAACAGAAATATCCAGAAAAACTGGATAGAAGTAGATGAGAAATAGGCTAGTCAGTTTTCAGTATCAGCGAGAACAGAATGTGAGCCAACGTGTAGTGATGCCAGGGCCAGTATGGAACTAAGCGAGTCAGTATAAATAGCACATTTGGAGTACTGCTCAGCTTCAATATGATCCAGGGCAAAATGTACTGCATACAGTTTAGCAGTGAACACGGAAGCTGTAGAGGGGATTCTTCACCCAACCACTGAACCCCAACAAACCATGGCAGAGCCCACAGAATTACCTGATTTGGAACCATCCGTATAAATTTTGGAACGGAATGATTGTTTGAAACATGTTCAGTAAATAAAAAACAGTATTTCCAATTGGGAGTATCTGCCTTTTTCAGATGACTTAAAGAAAGGTCACATTTGGGGGTTGTAATAAGCCATGGTGGGATGGGCTGAAAAGTGGATTCTGCAATCTTATCGAAGGACAAACCTAATTCATCCAATTGTACCTGGATTCGAAGGCCAAAAGGACCAATGGCAGATTGTCTGTTCTGAAAAAGTAAGCCTACTGAGGAAGGAAAACACATCTCCAGGTGGGATGCTTTTGTAAGGAATGAAGTTTCAAAGTATATAGTAAAGACAGTTGCAAATGGTGAAGGTGCAGAGAAGGTTCATGAGATTCTACAAATGAGCTTTGAACTGGGGAGGAGCAGAAAGTGCCAGTGCAGAGTCAAAGTCCTTGATGATGAATGGGGTCCAGCATCTTTAAGGCCGAGGGTCTGGCAGAGCCATAGACCAATGATCCATAGTTGATATGAAGTTCAGGATCAGAGTGAATACCCCGTTGGTGGCAAAAGTGCATGCAAACAGTTTTAGAGAGAGTAAAATTAAAGCCGTTCGCTGTAGTCCACTTCAGTACACGATTGAGGTCAGTTTGTGGTTGCCACTCAATATATTTCATGTTCGACGACTGACACGAAGTCATTAACATAGAGCCTGTTTGCAACAGTGAAAGGGAGTTGTTCAGTGACGGCATTTATCTTTTTACTGAAAAGTATGACACTCAAAACACAGCCCTGAAGGACCCCAAGTTCCTGTACAAAAGAACGTGAAAGTGTTAAATCCACACAAACTTGGAATCTCCTGTCCATTAAAAATATTTTAATAAACATGGGTAAATGGTCACGTAACCCATTTGAATGGAGGTCTCGCAAAATGCCATACCTCCATGTTGTGTCATAAGCCTTCTAAATGTCAAAGAATATTGATACAAGATGTTGGCATTTGAGAAGGGCTTCTCTGATTGATGTTTCAAATCGAATTAGGTGGTCTGTGGTGGAGTGTTGTTGTTAGAAAACACACTGGATGGGCAAGTGGTGGTTGTTTGATTCGAGGAACTAAATAAGATGAACATTAACCATCCTCTTTAAGGTCTTACAGAGACAGCTCGTCAAAGAAATTAGATGGTAGTTTGAAGGAAACTTGGGATCTTTCCCAGGCTCAGAGAAAGGTAAGATAATAGCCTGGCACCAAGCATCAGGAAAACCATTCTACTGCCAGATATGGTTAAAAACAATTAGAAGAATATCAAGAGAAGCAGGAGAGAGATAGCACAGCATGTCATAGTGAACATCATCAGGTCTAACAGCTGTACTGCCAAAATGATGAAAGGCCATTTTCAGTTCCACCAGTGTAAAGGGACAATCAGTTCGAAAGGAAAGAGGTGATTGCTCTGCCCAAGTCTTGATGGCCAAGAAGGTGGAGGAACAAGCAGAAGTGCTAGATACCCAGCAAAAGCTTTCACCTAAAGTATTGGTGATGCTTCAGACATCAATTACCTCTTGGCCATCACAGAGTAAGATAAAGAGGGGGACAGAATTGTAGTACCCATTGACCCTTCTAATCCTGTCCCATATGACCTTGGAACTGGTGGTAGAAGATATGCTAGTTGTGAACTTAATCCAAGATTCCTTCTGACTTTGACGTCTTATCCACCTAGCATGTGCACGGGCCCGTTAGAAAGTGATGCGTTTCGAAAGTGTGGGATATCTATGGAAAGTATTCCAGGCCCATTTTTGAGCCTTCCATGCCAAGTGGCAAGCAGGATTCCACCACGGATGAGGATATCATGGAAAATGTGTTGAGGTTTGAAGAATACACTGAGCAGTTGCTTGTATAATACAGCCAGTTACCACTGCCACACAGTCGTCTATTGATGGCTGACTCACGATGACAGGATCAAGTTCTGCAAGAGCGGTGAAAGTGGACCAGTTTGTCTGATCCAGCTTCCACCGAGGCAAGTGGGTAGGGTGGCATCGACCACAGCCAGTCTCTCTCAAAATTATAGGAAAATTATCACTACCTTGTGTATTAATCTCAACCTTCCAAGAAAAATGGGAGAAGAGTGAAGGGGAGCAAACTGAGAGATCAGTAGCAGTAAAGGACTGACTGGGTGCATGAAAATAAGTACTGAAAAGAGAAAGGTTGTGATCAGAGAGCATATGCTCTATGGAATGACCCCTTCTATCAATAACAGCACTGTATAAAGAAATATGATGTGCTCTACTGAAGTACTGTGTACATGATATAATACAATTCAACAACACAGTTTTGATCAACTTACATACCTCATTAAACCAACAAATAAAACAAATCTTGTAGCTTTCTTTTCTGTTCTTCTAAATCCATTAAGCCTTAATGGTTTTTAACACAATTCAACTGGAATTTCAAAATTGCCAAACTTGAAATAAATGGTAGTTAATACATACACTTAAAATAGTTAAAAGTTCCAATAAATGCACATGTTCAGACAGACTTTCTATGAAGACTATACTGTAATTACCACACTTCACTCCTATGGAAGCTCCTAGTGCTTCAAACTGTTCAGAAATCTGAAAGGCCAGTTCTCTGGTCGGAGTGAGAACTAAAGCAAACAGACGTTGAGGGTTCTGGAGAAGAGCCTGAAGAATAGGAAGAGCAAAAGCTCCAGTTTTTCCTGATCCTGTTTCAGCCAAACCAATGATGTCTTTTCCTTCATGAAAAAAATTTCAAAACTTGATGTTACACAACTATAAACTTGTCACTTTTTTTCTACATAAATCATTTAGCTTCATCAGAAACTAACAAGTGATACTGAGGCAGAATAATTTAAAATGTATTAGGTTCCAAGTAAATGTGAAAGTAAAATGTTGTTCTCAAAGGATTTTTCTTCCTCTTTCAATAATATAAATTTGTTCAAAAGTAATTAATCACTATTACTGACACATAATGACAACTTTTACTAAAGACACGATTCCAAAAATATCCTAAAAACAACAACAACATGGAATAATAAGTGAAAGTTTTACATTCAAATGATTACATGGGTAGAAATAAATTATTTTGTTGCACAAAATCAGATAATTTAGTGGATAATATATCAATGGCAAATACTTCAACATTAATAAAACCCAAATCAGTACCATTTAAAAACATTTCTCGGAAGAATGTCACTGTTTTCTGTAATACACTATGCTGTCTACATCTCTGTAATATAATCATAACGTGTGATACAAAACAGTTCATAACAGTTAAAGAACAATCAGTTTTGATATCTTTTCTTGCTACACACAACAAAACTAACATGACAATGGAATTCTATCACAGTTTTACCGTACTTCCAATTTATGTGATGCTTGCTTGCTGATGGCACATGATAAAGACTGTAGAATTAGAAAACATTCTCAACATTGACAAATACAAGTTTATAACATACATATCACATGACGTACACACTATAGAATTTGTAAGAACACATTCTGAAAATTGACAAACATTTCCCATGATATACATAATATAGAATTTGTAAGAACACATTCTAAACATTGATCAACACTCGTTTATAACAAAAATTTCAAACGATGGAATGTGTAAAAACAGATTCTCGACATTGACAAACATTTCATGAGATGTACACACTACAGAATTTGTAAGAACACATTCTGAACATTGACCAACACAAGCTTGTAACAAACATTTCACACGATGTACACACAGTAGAATTTATAAGAACACATTCTGAACAATGGCAAACACAAGTTAATAACAAACATTTTACATGATGCATACACAAATGAATTTGCAAGAACACATTCTGAATATTGACAAAAAAGATTCTCCACTAGTACAGCGGTAAGTCTATGGATTTCCAATGCTAAAATCAGGGGTTTGATTCCACTCAGTGGACTTGGCAGATAGCCCAATGTGGCTTTGCAAAATAAAACACACAAACAAGTTTATAACAAATATTTCACATGATGTAAACACAAAGGAATTTGCAAGAACACATTCTGAACATTGATACGCACTGCTTGCCTACTTGTGATATACAATTCTGCTTAGGTATACAGTAAACTTTGAATTCTCCTAGAATACACTGGAAATAAAAATATTAACCCTAAAAATAAACATGGTAGAAGAAATCTACAACAAGTTCAACACGTGCTTTATGATTTTTATAAACGTTATTTAGATCAGTATAAACAATCAGAACATATTCCATTTTCTACCATTTTATGTCTCTATTAACTACAAACCCAATATCACAAAATAACACTTTGTATTCCAACATTCAACATCATTAATTATAAGAATTTATGTGCAAAACAAAAATTATTTAATAATAAGACAAATGCACCATGTGTTATACACAGTGCAGATGAGGTCTCTCTTCAAATATTAGACCTGTTAGACTGTCTGGAGTATGACAGTGCTGGATACCCAAGACTGTTTACTTTTAAGAATTATTTAATATTGATAGCAAGTGTTAAAAGTAATTATATTAATGTAGATAGTTGTCACCAGTTTCCTTACTTAATTAAGTACAAGACATATATTGTGTATGTAGATTGATTACTGTACTCAGTTTTTGTAATATTCTTGTTGTCACCTTACTAAGATCATCCAGGTATTGTTGTACTCCGTTTTTGTAATATTCTTGTTGTCATCTTACTAACATCATCCAGGTATTGTTGTTGTCATCCTACTAAGATCATCCAGGTATTGTTGTTGTCATCTTACAAAGATCATCCAAGTATTCTTGTACTCAGTTCTTGTAATTTTATTGACGCCATCTTACTAATAGGCATCCAGGTATTGTTGTACTCAGTTTTTGTAATATTGTTGATGTCATCTTACTAAGCACATCCAGGTATTGTTGTACTCAGTTTTTGTAATGTTGTTGATGTCATCTGGCATCATCCAGGTATTGTTGTACTCAGTTTTTGTAATATTGTTGATGTCATCTTACTAAGCACATCCAGGTATTGTTGTACTCAGTTTTTGTAATGTTGTTGATGTCATCTGGCATCATCCAGGTATTGTTGTACTCAGTTTTTGTAATATTGTTGATGTCATCTGACTAAGATCATCCAGTTATTGTTGTACTCAGTTCTTGTAATTTTATTAATGTCATCTTACTGTGGGCATCCAGGTATTCTTGTTCTCATATTTTGTAATATTGTTGACTTCCAAAGACAACCATGTTAACTACTTTCTTGGGTTTGTTTTTTTTAATGATACATTTGTCTTTGAGAAGTTAAAAACTATCAACTATGCAAGAATATAATGCGAGGCAGTTTTTATTTAAAAATTAGTTATAGAAATATATGCAAAAGAAAAATTGTAATTGTGTGTGTGTGTGAGAGAGATATCAATATGGTTTTGTTAAAATTTTTAATATTTTTCAAAAGAAATTAAACATCAAATATGAAAAGTTGTATGAAACACTCAATCTCTGGATTATGAACATATGTATAACATTAGATAAAAATGATTCTTTAGAAAATAATAAATGCCTGTTAAACTGTAAGCTTTGACTTCCAGCAAACATTAGTAAATATAAGAGTTTATCCTCATGTAGAACACTGTATCCTTCAGTTTATTTTACTAAAACACAAAACTATATATCAACTTTATTACCTCTGAGAGCTGGTGGGATAGCCTCTTGTTGAATCTTTGTTGGTGAATTCCATTTCAGTTCTTCACAGGCTTTACAGAGAACATCGATTACACCCTGACATTAATACAAGAATATCAAGTTCTGTGATGCACATACACCTTAACACCCTAACATTAATACAAGAATATCGAGTTCTGTGATGCACAGACACCTTAACACTCTAACATTAATATAATCACATCAAGTTTTATATACATTTATATGTATTTATCTTAACACCATACAATTGATACCGTACCAAGCTTTACACACAATTACATGTACATATCTAAACAACATGATATAAATATAAAGTTTGATACAGAACTATACACAATAAAGTGCATATAGAAATGTGTGGAGCTGTTAATACATGAATAACCACAACAAATAGCTTTAATATGGTAAAACAATAATAGAATGACAAATAACAATGACTGTTTTTACATTTTACAATTCTACAAAGGTTTTACTTAACTTCTGTTAGTTGAACAACTCCTGGAACAAAGTAGCTGTTATCACTGAGAACAAAGAAACTAAAATGGACACTATAATTAGTGAAAACTTAAAATACAAATAATAATTAATTTAGAAGTTCACAAACACAATATGATACACTAACAACACTATCTTCTTTAAAATAGAACTTTAAGAGCAACTTGTCATAACCTGTGCATTGGTTATACACCCTAATACTGAGATTTAACCTTACTTAAATACACATTAAAAACATCATACCACATACTAATTTATGCTTTTACAATACTAATAAAGGAGGCCAGCACTGAAATATCATGCTTTTATCATAAAAAACTGCAGACTAGAGCTTAACCCTACCAAAGGGTGCTGCCTTTCTTGCAAGATATAAACAGAATCACAGGTGAAATATAGCTTGCAGTGTGTAAGTGAACCTTACCAGTTATAAAATTGTTTCTGTGAATTTTTATATAATTAACTACAGAGTAGGCATTAAAAAAGAGAAATATAATGCACCAACCCACAGAGCTATAAGTAACTGGGAAATAATTAGGTTACAACAGCACCAACTTCAAATGACCAACACCAATCATGTCATCTGACCAACCATTCCATAAGTTAATAACTTTTATGTTATATATTTTAAGAAAAATAAGTTCAGTAATTTCTTTTTAAACAGTAATAATCTATATACATATATATTTAATATATAATATTTTAAATGTGACTGTATATTACAAACTACTAGTCCATTAAAACACAGCCAAGGGTCAGTTTTATATCACTGGATACATAACATAAACCCACAAGTACAGCATCAATACAAGTTATGTAATGTTACGTAGACGTGACTGAAAGGTCAGTATAATAAAAAATAATAAATATATATGTAAATATATAGAGTTACAAGACTTAAACTACTTAAAATAAACATTTGTATTTGTGCTATAATATGTAGTCATTCTAGTACAATAAAGCAAAATTTATATTTATGGTTTTAAGATTCATTAAGTGATAGACCCTACATAGCATATAGAAAACAACAAAATATAAAGTCATACTGAAAACAGTTGTTTGAAATGTATTTGGAAGGTTCAAGAGATTACATAAATATCTGGGATTTTTGTGATGAAGAATAGCTTTTAATCATAACATGAAATCACTTCACACTCAAGACTAGTAACAAAAACTATTTTTACAAACAAATCTTTAATAAAAATATTTCATTAAAAACTTGGATATTACAAGCATTCAAAATACTTGTAATCTTTACTAATAATCCACCATATTTTGTAAAGATAGATACACATACTGTATCAAAAGCTTTGGTGCAAATACTTAATGCGTGCAAATGTGTAGAGCAGCTTGTGTATAATAACAAGGAGTAAAAGGGTTAATCAACATTAAACTTAAATTGATTAGTATCACCAAAATAATCAACTAATTAAAATCAGTATTTCTAATCATTATTTTAGATTATTTCAACCGTCCAACTCTCATCCATAAATAACTAATAAAAGTAATTACTCAGTTACAAAATTCTACCAAACACTCAATACTAGTAGTGACAATTTTAGTGAATTTCATGCATGTGAGACTTAGTGTGTAAAACAACCTAAAACATTTAATAAACAACCACGTTACAGTCTTGATATGTTTTGTGTACTTACATCGTGTTTAAAAAGTCAATAATAACTACCTATTAAGAAGCAAATACACTTATGGTTTATGTTAGGCTTTAAAATTTCGTTTTTAATAACTTAATCTAGTAAAACTTTACCAAACAGTGTTACTAACAGAAAATAGTTATATACAATTAATATGTTCAAAGAGGTGGTATATGCATAAAAATATTGTGCGTGTATATATACCTTCAAATATCTAAATAATAAAGAAACCTAGCTTATCATAAATTAAAATAAAATGATTAATGTAAATATAGATGACATGATAAATGATTATTTTTACTGTTACGCAAAAATATCATCCATTAATATTTCCATACTTTGTCAAAAAACAAAACTTCCACACAAGGTTTTATCATTACGGAGCAAACTTGGCAATTATCGACGACCCTGATGTTGTGCCTTTTAATTTACTTCTAAGTTTTCTTATCATCATGGGGCCCCATTTGCTAAGTTCTGTCCAGGGCTCCAGAATATCAAATACCATTCCTTGGTTTATCTCAAAACCAAAGTACACAAAGAAAAGATTATTCTTGCAAAAAACTCAGTCAACATAGGTTAGATATGAATGCTTGACTCTGGGATCTTGGAATAAATGTCTTTGGATATTACATCAACAAACAATACTACATGATGTGAAATACACATATCTGAAATCATACAACCATGACGTAGTCTGGAAAACATATTTACATTGAATGTGTGTGTATATACGTCAACAGATACTAGATTCCTGCTGTATATATCTATGCCATATTAACTACCAAACAACCATAGTTTATAAATGTAAAAGCTGTGTAATTTGAAAACGTTTGGTTAAAAAATTGTGGAAAGTTACTGGCTTTGAGCAACTCAACCAGAAAGGCTAACAAAGTGCTTTGAAATAATGTACAACAAATACTGTAATATTAAACCCAATCCTATATACCACTAAACTGGACCTTACAGTAACATATAATGTTAAATGGCAACATTAGACCTTTAGGTCCATATAGGCTGCTTTATCCTTTAAATAAAATTATTCAAATACTTATAAAGTTTTTCCTTAAAATCCTCTAACTTAAATTAGCTGCATCTACCACACCTGAATGCAACCCCTTCCATAGACCAACCATCCTGTTAGAAAAACAATGCTGTCTTAGATTCATGCAGCAAAATTTGTTAACACTCGCACCCTCATAACAACATTACTAAGCGACCAGGCCTGAAAATATACCTACTTTAGTTTAAGCACGTGAACCTACAAATAAAAAAGTTATATTACATTCCTACCAGTGAGCTAAATGTCACATCTTCTTCCTGCTCATTTTCTTTAGAGATGGATGCATTGTCGCATTTAAAATTTGTTGACAAATTTGTATTATCAGAACCGCAGTTGTCCTCCATTTTTAACGGTGAAGTACCTATTGACAGGTTGGCCAGAAAATAGGCATGATATAAGGGCTTACCACCACAATTAAATAAGTAAATAGTTTTAGGTTTTCATAAAATACAGGAAATATCGAACAAGACAAAAAATGACGATAAAGTTATTTATATTAATGACATAATTATTAACAAATTATTTTCATTTCAACTTAAAAAAGTATCTAATTTGCAAATCTCTCAATGTCCCCAATAAACCTTTGAACTGTCTGCTCTTAACTCTCCTGCTCCCATAGTTACATCAGTCAAAAGCAATAACCTTGTCTATCTTTATGCTTAAAAAAGCATAGGTGGGTCATTTGAAAGTAGACTAACCTTCCAAGAGCAAAACAAATGCTTCATGCTTCTCTTCCTTAAAAATTCTAGCAGAGATATTAGCAGCATATAAACCAATGAAGGGTTAGAATACTTCTGAATGACCAGGATGTGTGGATGGTCGACCCTTAGCTGGGCTTTAACTAGATAATGTGCCAAGAATTGAGGACGTTATGTCAAAGTGCCATGAAATACTCGAACCAAAAAGTCATGTAACAACCACAAGTATATATACAGTCATGTTTCAATAGATTGTGTTAGAACTACATTTTGACACAGCTTTGCGTGTTGTGTTTGTGGTACGCTACTGAAATTTATTACTTTTAAGGATCATATGCAACAGTCAAATGCCAATTTCGATCAAAAATAAATATTCATACATACAGATCAGAGATTTAGAATTTTCAAGACGAGAATATTCATTGTACTTTAATGCATGTTGTTCGACTCGTGATCTACGATTGCGGGTTCGAATCCCTGTTGCACCAAGCATGCGCGCCTTTTTTGCCATGGGGGTTATAATATGACGGTCAATCCCACTATTCGTTGGTAAAAGAGTAGGGTGGTGATGTCTAACTGCCTTCCTTCCAGTTTTACACTGCTAAATTAGGGACGGCTAGATAGTCCTTGAGTAGGTTCGCGCGTAGTTAAAAAACATACAGAATGATAAATGCACCAAGTCGAACCCCAGCTAAAAAAGAAAGTTGGAGTATTATATAAAATATAAGAATCTACGACCACCTATAACAACAATAATAGTACAAGAAGGATTTCTTTCTGGAAAAACGACACAAGTTATGTATACAAAAGGTGCTTCCACAACATATCTATTCCATCTTTGCGAACATCAAGCACATGGAGAATATAAATGGATATTCAGACTATTGTATACGAAAAAATGCTTATCTTGTTACCAGCTGCAGTGTTTAGGATTTTTTACGTTACTTAACTGTTGAAATGAACGATGAGAAATCACTGTAGTTATATTCTAGATGGATTATGGTAGACATACATAAAAAATAAAGTTTTCTTACATGACAGTCATAGGACGGGACCTTTGAAAATGTATAGAATACGGTAACTTGAATTGTGACAACGTAGCATGGCTATAAAGCATTTTAATATAATTTGCTTAATTTCTGTGTAATTTTGATGACTATAATCTCAGATAAATTTGTAATGATTTAAAATTGGGCAAATAGATAATGTGAATTCATAATTTATGATGCTTGTTGATACTTATTTGCAATTCTTATTGAGAAAGTTTTGTTTGTTTGTAATTAAGCACACAGTTACAATGAGCTCTTCTTGCTCTGCCCACCATGGGTATCGAAACCTGGTTTCTTGTGTTATAAGTCTGTAGACATTTTGTTGTGCCATGGAGGAGGACTATGTAAGTAAGTTGCAGATCAAATCTAGCTTCGTCTGATGTAAGTTAACTCATTTTTTGTTAAGCATAAAACACGGATATGTAACCCTGTTAAGCAAGCGTCGTGCTTGTAGTGTTAGTGCCTTTGAAAGAGGCCTGGCATGGGCGAGCGCGTTAAGGCGTGCACTCGTAATCCGAGGGTCGCAGGTTCGCGCCCGCGTCGCGCTAAACATGCTCGCCCTCCCAGCTGTAGGGGTGTATAATGTGACGGTCAATCCCACTATTCGTTGGTAAAAGAGTAGCCCAAGAGTTGGCGGTGGATGGTGATGATTAGCTGCCTTCCCTCTAGTCTTACACTGCAAAATTAGGGACGGCTAGCACAGATAGCCCTCGAGTAGCTTTGTGCGAAATTCCAAAACAAACAAACAAACAAAGCCTTTGAAAGTTTGAATAATATTTTTTACGAAATCTTTCCAATTAATCGGCTTTAGAACCCCGTTTTATTAAAATATAAGTAAGTTTTTGTTTGTAGTTAAACGCAAAGTTATACAAAGGACTATAGTTGCTCTGTCTACGTCGAATCGAAGGGGCCTGGCATGGCCTAGCGCGTTAAGGTGTGGCTTCGTAATCTGAGGGTCGCGGGTTCGCGCCCAAATCACACCAAACATGCTCGCCCTCCCAGCCGTGGGGGCGTTATAATGTGACGGTTAATCCCACTTTTCGTTGGTAAAAGAGTAGCCCAAGAGTTGGCGGTGGGTAGTGATGACTAGCTGCCTTCCCTCTAGTCTTACACTGCAAACAAAAAAAAAACATGTCGTATCAAAACCCACTTTCTAGAGGTGTAAGTCCCCAGACATGCCTCTGTGCTACTGGAGTGGGTGAATAATTAAGATATTATGAGTCAAATATGGGACATTTTATTCCAAAACCGTATAAAATATCAATACTGTGACAATTTTAAAATCGTACTGAAATGTGCTAAAGGTGCAACAAGTGTATATCAAAATTTGGTGTAATCTTGTTCTGATGAAAATATATATACATAAAATATAAATATCTGCTGTTGTATAAGATGGTTATGTAATAACAAAATGCTAATATTAGCTCAGGATAACTTAAAGTAATATGACCGCTAGAGGGCAGAAATGTTGAGTACTATTTTTGAATTGTATGACTTGGACATGTAACGACGTTTCGATTTTGGTTTGGTTCGAAATACGAGTGTTGAAAACAAATGTCTTCGGAGTCTGAATATTTGAAAGGTTCTGATTATTATATGAATCTAGAGAAGAATAGATTAGAATCTTTCAAAAATTGGCCTTTTGAGTTAGATTGTAATTGCACCCCAGAAAAGGTGAGATTTATAGTATATTGTACAGTTAATGTTTTTGCAACTGAAACTCGAGTCAAGTTTCATTCGACGTTAGTTGTGCATTTACAATCCGTCGCTATCACTGTCATTGTGAATATGAATATATGATTACGTTAGTTATTGTTTACACATTCATTTTGTATCTTTAACTTGTTATGCAGTACGAGTAATTTTTAAACATATTTTGAAGTTAGGTTAATTTGAATTTCTTTCCACAATTCACTTAAATATGCACCAATTTAAACAAAATTTATTATTTCAGATGTATATAGTCTAAAATATGTGCGAGTCTATGTTATTATAATATGATAAACCACGTTTCCGATAACTTTGGTTTGAAGTCTGCCCAACGACGTTTTCTCATATCCGCCTGCAGAGAAAGTATAAACTTTAACAAAGTATTTAAATAATGTATAATAAATTCTTTTACACTTTTAATTGCGTTTAGATTCCGTAATCTATGACCAAAATGGTATATTCAATATAAGTTTAGGTTAATTGTGTTACCACAGTCTTAGCAAAGTTATTTTAAAATTACAGTATGACTATAAGTTCAGGTTGCCCTAATTCTATTGTGCCAATAGTATTAGCTCTGAATATTACACTTGTTTGTCTGAAGTTTATTATTCATTTCAAATTAATAATTTTTTATTGTTATATTTGTAAAGGCCTAGAATTTAAAAAAACAACTTAAGTTATTAATATAACATTATTGTTATTATTAAACCTTAAAATTGGAATTTTTAATGTACTTTTCTCATTGAATTGTATCCAAATGACAACATCATTGAAATGTAACCACAATTACAGTATAATATTTAAATATGGGTAGCAAGGGACCATTCTGATGTTTCAGTGTAATTCACCCTGGAGCAAAGTAAAAAAACTGAAATACATTCTAGATTTATAATGAGATTATTTATTCACTTTTTCACATCCTTGAAATGCTAGTCTTCATTACTACCCTTAGCATCTCTACACAAATCACTTGCCCAATATTTATAGTCACGTTGGAGCTTATGCTGTTTTTTCCTTATCATAAACTTCTGTTTTTCTATCCTATTAACTTCAAAATATGACAAAAATTCAAGGCTTTTTATATCAAGTTTAGTAAGATAGCTTTGCAATTACTGGGATTATCATAGTAGTTCTCCTCTGTGTTTAAACCATTTAAGAAAACCAATATTTTTTCTTATCCTACTGATAATCTTCCACTGAACCCTTTCTAAGAAATGAATATCCTTTTTTATCCTATTAATATAGTCTTCCACTGAAGCCTTTTTAAAAAATAAAGATCCTTTCTTATCCTATTAATATAGTCTTCCACCGAACCCTTTCTAAGAAATGAATATCCTTTTTTATCCTATTAATATAGTCATCCACTGAACCCTTTCTAAGAAATCAATATAATTTCTTATCCTATTAATATAGTCTTCCATTGAACCCTTTTTAAGAAATCAATATCATTTCTTGTTCTACTAATTGTGCTCCACTGAACCCTTTATCAAATGAACATATCAAAACTGTGTATGGTATCCAAGTGAGGGCTAACTCGTGACTTGTACCAAATGATAAGTATTCTTACTTGTGTTCAGTATGTTTACAAGTAAATCCAAATATTCTGTTAGCTGTACTACTAACAACTCAACATTACTTTAATGACCTGATAGTCTTGTTACATCAGTCATGCCTTAGAGGTGGTTCCAAACAGGTGATCAAATGGATAATTTATAATTCATAGTAGAGCCACTATAAAAGTTAAATATTTTTACCAAATATTTTAGAATTAAATATATTTCATCTTCAAATCTGTAAAACATCTAATTTACCTGTTTTATATATAATTACTGTGAAAAAAGTACAATAAAAATCAAACTAATTTTCCAGATAGTTCTTTGTTTAAATGAATGTTGTATAATTTCATAACATTATTTATTTTATTTTTCATTGTTAATTATACATAAAATTGTTGAGTTTGTTATTTTATAGATTTGCCAAAAATTTATTGTTTGGTTATTAGTATTTGTCAAAAATAACTTATTTATATGTTAATGTTTACAATAACTTGAATATATTCTATAGATGAAAATTCCATATTTCAATACAGTTTAATTAGTTCTTGAATATAACAAGTTTGTGAAACAATTTTTATTTTTATATTGATATTGAAGTATTACTGTTGGTTTTAAACTCTTGAAGTCGACTGAACTTGGGCCCTGAAAAATTAAAACCCTAGATTTCTGAAATTTCTTTGAAAATCACTTACAGCTGGCTGGTTCAGGTTTCTACTACTGTCCAACAGATCGTGAGCCTGATTTAGTGAGATGTTATGTCTGTTTTAAGGAACTGGATGGATGGGAACCGGAAGATGATCCATGGTAGGGAAACTTGAGTTGGATCTGCACATGACCTATTGATGTTTTTATATTAACTATATAGATTATATTGGGTAATGGCTTTTTATTTTCCATCATTATGTAAGTTCACAAGATGAAAGTGGTTTTTTAGGGTTAAGTACCGAACATCGTGAAGTATTATAACATAAAAGTTGGTGCGAAGATTCTTTTCCTTTTATAGATACATACGTTAGCTTTGTTTTATGCTGTTGAAATATTAAACTGTAATGACTGTTTGTGTCTCTAGGAAAGAACATTGTTCTCATTCCAAAAAATGTTTGTTTGTCAAACTTAATAAGAGAGAGGTTGATTTGACAGTTGAAGAATTTTTGAAACTGGAGTGTCAGAGACAAATCAATAGAATTGTAAGTATTTCACCAAGTTGAACACAGTTACTGAACAAGGTATATTTGTATGTTCAAACAAGGTATATTTGTATGTTCATGGATTATTGTTTTAATTCAGTTTATGACTGACCAACATAATTAATAATTTTGCTCATTTCAACTCTGTCACTATATAAGATACAATATGTTTGAAAATAATGTTTATTGATGTTAGGAAAAACTGAAATAACACGTGAATGTCTTATAGATCATAAGGAAAATTGTAAAAACAAAAGGCTTTTGTCACAATACTGCATGACAAGTCAGTTGTAGTTTAAAAATGAATCCTTTCCCATTAATACATTCTGTTTTAATTTGTTAGAAGCCATTTCTCTAGAGGTGGTTGGACAGGTGATACGTTACTATACAGTGTAGTTGTATTCAATAAACTACACAGACTTGTTTACAAACTGTTATTCTTGATGAGGAGAAACCCACTTGAAATAAAAATGTATCTCAGAACAGCTGGTATGGGTACTAACACTTTTACTGATAAGGAGAGAACAACAGTCCTAAATGTATCTCAGAATGGATGGTGTGAGTATTAACACTTTTACTGATAAGGAGAGAACAATGTATCTGAACCTGAAGATGACCTAGGACTGATCGCAACATTGTTCTCTCCTTATCAGTAAAAGTGTTAATACTCACACCATCCATTCTGAGATACATTTAGGACTGTTGTTTTCTCCTTATCAGTAAAAGTGTTAGTACTCACACCATCCATTCTGAGATACATTTAGGACTGTTGTTTTCTCCTTATCAGTAAAAGTGTTAACACTCACACCATCCATTCTCAGATACATTTAAACTTTGTTATTGTTGGTTATATAGCTCTTATAGCAATTGAGTTAAATGATATTAAAATTTACTTTCAATTGTTTGTGTAGATATAAGAGATAAATTTTGCACAATTAAAAACAAGTTTAGGTTCTGCCAAAGAAGCCTGTTCTTTAGTTGCTCTGAGACACTAGCTGCTTGATCTTTATTAACTGATCATCTAAATATATGGGTGATATGAAACAGAGAGAGATGAGACCCAAATTAAAATATATATATATATATATATCTAGTTCACAAACTTCTAAGTGCACTTTTTAGTGAATTTGTTCTTGTGTAAATTACCAGAAGCTAAGAGCACAGAATTCCTAACTATTGTTTAATACTGGTTACTAGTCATAAAACAATATTAAAACTTTTTTTTCAGTTTTCTTTTGGGCCAAATTATCAAGACTTGCTAATACACACTGTGTGTGTTTATTGGCCAAACTTTTAGCCAAATAATTACTGTATAATAAAAAAAATAGCACTAATTAGAAATGCTAATTTTATATTTTATGAATATTATTGTGAGTTATGACGCTTAACATTAAGTTGAACAATGTTTAAAATAATATAAATAATTATGATGACAATATTACAATGACTTGTATTTATGGAATAATCAACAACTATAATTGGTTCTTTGTTAACAGTTACATTTCTTTTTGTTTCTTTTGTTAAAAGAAAAAAATAATGTGTGAAAAATGTGAAGAATTCAAGAGTGAGGCTGAAAAGTGTCGACAGAAGATACAGGATCTTGTTTGATGTCACCAGTTTCTTATAAACTAGAAGATTCCTCTGTGATGTTAAAGGGTTACATCTTTCATTGTTAGGAGAATTTAAACATATTTTAATCATGTTTATTTTACCAGTTGAACGTAATTTGTATTCCACACAAGCCTAATTCCCAATAAACAAACTTTGTATTTCCTGCTTATGATACAAATGTTGGATCCATGTATACAGATTGACTTTAGAGGAAGTCAAAATATCTAATTATTACTTAAACATCAGTCACTTGTATGTCATGAAAGATGTGTGTTTGACAGCTTTTATTGATGAAATATAATTCTTATGTTAACTAAACATTGTGCTTACGTCAGCCTTATGTTGACTAAACTTTGTGCTTACGTCAGCCTTATGTTGACTAAACATTGTGCTTACGTCAGCCTTATGTTGACTAAACATTGTGCTTACGTCAGCCTTATGTTAACTAAACATTGTGCTTACGTCAGCCTTATGTTGACTAAATTTAAGCTCATGTCATTTAGTATTCAGTCATCATTAAAGATTTACAACTATTCATGATCTATGTTGACCATCCATCTACATATAACTGAAGTTTTTTAATTCCTAACTCGGAGTTAGACAACCAGTGCTGTCATCTTTAATTTTAATCTGAAGTGTAAAGTTATAATTATATGATTTTTAATAAAACAGTGCATCACTTTGTGGAAAAATTAGTCACTAGCTTGGACATTTGAATTTTGATATTTGTTTTGTGGCCATTGTGTGAATTTTTTTTTTTACGTGTAATAATTTTAATATGAGTCTGATTAGCTGTGAGGGGCTCAGCCATTTTGATGCTAACTGAAAGTTTGTATGCTATGGTTAAACACTGGAACAGGTGTAAATTAAGCAATATACATTAATAAACACATGAATCCCCATTCTGTTTGATAATATATATCAAGATGCTTTTCACCTCTTCTTTCTACATGATTATTATCAGGGTCCTACTGTTGGTGCTTCTTTGGTTTATTTGATGTTCAGACTACTTTCATCTCTCTACAATATCCCTCTCTCTCTCTCTCTTGCTTGCACATATATATACACATCCTTTCTTCATTCTCTACACATTTAAATTTTCTTCACCAAAGAATATCTTCCCTCCATGTTACTTTTTCCTTCACCAAAGAATATCTTCCCTCCATGTTACTTTTTCCTTCACCAAAGAATATCTTCCCTCCATGTTACTTTTTCCTTCACCAAAGAATATCTTCCCTCCATGTTACTTTTTCCTTCACCAAAGAATATCTTCCCTCCATGTTACTTTTTCCTTCACCAAAGAATATCTTCCCTCCATGTAACTTTTTTCCTTCACCAAAGAATATCTTCCCTCCATGTTACTTTTCCCTTCACCAAAGAATATCTTCCCTTCATGTTACTTTTCTCTTCACCAAAGAATATCTTCCATTTATGTTACTTTTTCTTCACCAAAGAATATCTTCCCTCCATGTTACTTTTTTCATTCACCAAAGAATATCTTCCCTCCATGTTACTTCTCCCTTCAAAGAATATCTTCCCTTCATGTCACTTTTTTTCCTTCACCAAAGAATATCTGCCCTCCATGTTACTGCGGGACTTGCCCATTATAATGTATGGATTTCTTAACCCTAATATATTAATTTCGTACTTCAGCCTGTAAGTTTCTTTGTTGCATTCACTTAGTTTAATTTATGAAGAAAACTCAGTTAATTTGCATAATTAGTAAAAGTAAAAACCTAGTATTTTGGAAATTCTACATCAATGTCAATCACAATATGCCACTCAGTGGTATGCCTGTGCACTTGGAATACTTAACTCACGGGGCAGCGAGTCAATCCAAAAGCATGAATAGTGTATCAACCTGTTTTATGTCTGATATACTTGTGGGGGCCAAGGGCTTCAAAATGATGAAGAGGCAAAATAAGTTAAAAACCAAAACAACCCTAACCCTATAGAAAATATAAATTTGTTTTATGTTATTGCAGGACAGATTTTGTTTATGCTTTCAAGCACTTGTACCACAATTACATATATTAAAATTAATTTACTGCCTTACTTATTACGGTGTTTGTCAGCTGGTGAAGTTATTCCCGTTGTAGGACATTATGTTAAGCCTATCATAGTTTATAACATTACAATCTTAATATTGGAGATTTTGTCACAAGAGGCCTATAAAAACAGTATCATGTTTGTTGTATCCTAGCCAGTTTTAAAAAATGTGGATTAAACAAATCACTTTATCAGTAATGATATCTAAACCATATTTATTCATGAAATGTTAAGGGGCTAGATTAGAAGCATAGTGTTAAAAACATAGCCCTAATGCAGTGTATAAGTGTCATTCTTCAACAACGAACTTGAAAGACATTTTCATTGTAGTTGTTATGCTAAATGTAACGTGTTCGGTGTTTCATATGAATATCATTTTTAACTAAAACAACATATATTTTGATAAAACAAACAGGTATGTTTATTTTCTGTGACCAGTACATAGGTTTTTCTTTTACTTTTGGAACAAACTTGTATGAAACAATACAACACTTGCTACTAATGGTGCCTTCTCCTGTCACCTTAACATCAATGGAACTGAAATTATTCAGTTTGTTTTTATTCATCAGCATTATCTTTATCTAAACACGTTTTTGTTTTGTTTTTTTGTATTTTTAGCACAATGCTACATATTACATTTCTAAAGGACTTGCATTTGAATTACAAGAGAATCACAAATGTTGATCAAAAGATATTTATTTCACAATATGGATAAGGATCAAACTCCAACTTTTGATCATGTATTTTCAACATAATTTTTTAAATAACTTACAAAATGAAAAATGCATCAACCTTACAATTTCTAATGGTAATAAAAATTTTGAGGCCTAACTGTCTTAAAATCAACATTAATGTGTGATGACACTATTATGTCGAAGTAGGTAAATTTCAGTGTCCAATTTTATGATCTGTATATGTTATAATAAAGTTGATAATCACTTGTAAATTATTAAATATATTAATATAACATTTCTTTATAAATCTATGATAGTTTCCTTTTAATCACAAATATTTAAACCATGGCTTGGAACTCGGTTTTTAACACACACACATACTTTAAACTTGTAGTTATATCTTCTGGATGTGTCACATCCATTAAATTTATTAGTTCAGTTGTCACTAATTTCAGTTAAATTATTGTAAATAACTTATATTTTCTTTGTACTAATGTACTTTACACAAATATACAAAACTTCCAACATCAGGTCAAGACAAAACCACAATTTATAAACTTGTAATTTCTCTGCATTAAATTATAAATTTTCATAATTTTAACAGCACCTTGAACTAAGACAGTTATTCATTCAGAATTTAAGAATGGTAAAATATTGGTGTGATACTACATTCAAACTGACCACAAGAGGTACTGGGTTCTATACAAAGTGTCAGTATCCTTTTGGAAACAGTCAAACACACTCATACATCCTTAAAGCAAATTTAAAATGTAATAAGATAATAATATAAACAATTTAAAAGAAAAATACATACAATATTTAACAATCCAAGATAAAAGGCTTTGGAAGCATACCAATGTTTTTACCACAATAACAATAAGTTCAACAATCTATTTCAAATTGTTGGTTTGTTTTGTAAATGTCTTCACAACACATGGTTCAAGGTTACCATTTCTACAATGGTCATCATATTGGTCCTCAATTTGTAAATTTTATTACCTGTACTGACCATATGGTTGCTAAAAAAAGTATCGCAACCAGTGTGTTATTGAGAAGAGGTAAAGAAAAAAGCTGGACCACTTCTTATCACAGAAATGTGTTTATGTAGCAAAATCCCACATCAGAGTTGGAGTTTTGCAGTCCATTTCTTCAAAAGGGTCATGTGAAGCACACATGGTAGACAGAAGTGGGTCATGGTCATTGGGTCTAGTGTACAGGGGCTCAGTGTTAGAAGGAATTGCTGTACCAGTGATAGGCATCATGGAGTCTAGCCATTCTGTCAGTTCGGTGTCCATTCCTGAGTCATGCAAGGTCACAGTAGGCCGAGCGGTGACCTGGGCTGACTTCTGAACATAATAGTCATTAAGTTCCATTCTACGTTCTTCACCGAGTCCAAACCCATCAAGCTCCATACCTCCAAAGCCATCCAAGTCCAAGTGAAGATCAAAGTCCAGACTTGGATTAGCATTGTGACCTGTCTCACTTAACATTGTGGATAGTGGACTCGTTGTTGAATCGATAGTAGGAGGTGATGCAATAGTTGGACGACATGGCATTGGAGTAGTTTCTTGGCTTACCAATGATAAGGATGGAGGAATGGTCAACACAGAAACTGCTGAAGATGACGTGATCGCTGGAAACGTTGATGAACGGGACTTACCAAAAGACTGAGGAACAGTTGTAACATATGGTTCTTGGGCAGCGCTGGGTGGTAGTTCTTAGTGAGTAGAAAGTCAGATATTAGTGTAATTTTTTCTTACTTTCTGTACTAAGTGAAGGAAACTTGTATTAAAAAAATACAAAGATCATGAAAGTAAAAAGACATGTCAGTAAGGCTGTTATAAACACTCAGTTTAAATCTATAAGAACAAAAACAGTATTTATTGTCACTACACTGTGGTATTAAGGTGAAGCTAAAGGTTAAAACTATTTTAAAAAGTGAGAATAAATGCCTCAAAAGTGTATATTTGCACTGCAAAGTTTAATAAAAGCTTTCTGGAGAGGTCATATTAGTACAGTACTAGAAATATACATTATTTACTGTAACTAGACAAGGTAAACATCATTTAGACACAATTATTAAATGTATTATTTCACAAGAAATGGTAATCAGAAAGAGTGAAGTAAACTAAAAAGGAATAAAGAGTGACTACACATGTCTATATGTACTACTTTTGACCAGTAAATTAAGCTAAATGTTGACCTTTAATCAACAAAATATTAGTTAAATTTTAAGTTAGTTTTTGAAGCCTCACAATTGTACATTTTGTGCCCTTCTTTAAGACGACTGTTAAGATTCACACTTGTTAGACATGTTCTTAAAAGATAAACTTATCCCTAAAGGGTACCAAACCTACCTCCATTTTGAATCAAGATCTCAAGCACGTCATTAACAGCTTGACTCTGGAAAGATTTTAGGCCAGTATGAAAGTTATTGATAGTGGCTGAATATGAGTGATTCTGTAAGAAGGAAAAGAAAAGTTTAATTTCAAAAAAACAATACATTAAGTACTGAAAATAGCTATAACACCTGTTTCATGTAATGTTACTTAGGCACCAGACATGCATATAATGTAAAATGTGAATAAATCTTATTACACACATACAATTAAGAGAGATTCTTTCAAATAATATAAAGATGGCAAGAAGATCCAAGTCTAACCTTGTTCAACTGTTTTGTGGCTTCATCATAGTCTGGTGGTGGTTCTGAATTTTTCTTGGACAATAAAGGTTTGTTTGACAGTCTTGTATTCACAGTGGGCATGGACATTTTTCTACAGTAGAAAGTTAGATAATAAACTGTTTTTGTTCACTTCCTTAGAGCTACAACTTTCCTGTTAACATGTAGATTATGAGACTGTTCTTATCTCTCACCACTGACCCACTAACTCCTATTGTGTACAATATAAAATTCAGCACTCTTGTAGAATAGAGGAGATTTTCATCAATTGGTGAAAGGAAGTGTTACTGTTGTAACCAATCTAAGCTAACATAACCATTTCTGTCTCAGTGTTTTGTTACTAAGAGTAAATTAATACTTACATATGTAAAACATGGATAATAACATGCAAAACATGTTTCTCATTGATCTGTACCATTAAAAAAAGTTTTAATGAAATCAAGTTAAAAAGTGTTCAATTATAAACATGTGAATACACTACGTATTTAGTTAATTATAAACATGTTAATACACTACGTATTTAGTTAATTATAAACATGTGAATACACTACGTATTTAGTTAATTATAAACATGTGAATACACTACGTATTTAGTTAATTATAAACATGTGAATACACTACGTATTTAGTTAATTATAAACATGTGAATACACTACGTATTTAGTTAATTATAAACGTGAATACACTACGTATTTAGTTAATTATAAACATGTGAATACACTACGTATTTAGTTAATTATAAACGTGAATACACTACGTATTTAGTTAATTATAAACATGTGAATACACTACGTATTTAGTTAATTATAAACATGTGAATACACTACGTATTTAGTTAATTATAAACGTGAATACACTACGTATTTAGTTAATTATAAACATGTGAATACACTACGTATTTAGTTAATTATAAACATGTGAATACACTACGTATTTAGTTAATTATAAACGTGAATACACTACGTATTTAGTTAATTATAAACATGTGAATACACTACGTATTTAGTTAATTATAAACGTGAATACACTACGTATTTAGTTAATTATAAACATGTGAATACACTACGTATTTAGTTAATTATAAACATGTGGATACACTACGTATTTAGTTAATTATAAACGTGAATACACTACGTATTTAGTTAATTATAAACATGTGAATACACTACGTATTTAGTTAATTATAACATGTGAATACACTACGTATTTAGTTAATTATAAACGTGAATACACTACGTATTTAGTTAATTATAAACATGTGAATACACTACGTATTTAGTTAATTATAAACATGTGAATACACTACGTATTTAGTTAATTATAAACATGTGAATACACTACGTATTTAGTTAATTATAACATGTGAATACACTACGTATTTAGTTAATTATAAACATGTGAATACTACGTATTTAGTTAATTATAAACATGTGAATACACTACGTATTTAGTTAATTATAAACATGTGAATACACTACGTATTAGTTAATTAAAACATGTGAATACACTACGTATTTAGTTAATTATAAACATGTGAATACACTACGTATTTAGTTAATTATAAACATGTGAATACACTACGTATTTAGTTAATTATAAACATGTGAATACACTACGTATTTAGTTAATTATAAACATGTGGATACACTACGTATTTAGTTAATTATAAACATGTGAATACACTACGTATTTAGTTAATTATAAACATGTGAATACACTACGTATTTAGTTAATTATAAACATGTGATACACTACGTATTTAGTTAATTATAAACATGTGGATACACTACGTATTTAGTTAATTATAAACATGTGAATACACTACGTATTTAGTTAATTATAAACATGTGAATACACTACGTATTTAGTTAATTATAAACATGTGAATACACTACGTATTTAGTTAATTATAAACATGTGAATACACTACGTATTTAGTTAATTATAAACATGTGGATACACTACGTATTTAGTTAATTATAAACATGTGAATACACAACGTATTTAGTTAATTATAAACATGTGAATACAATACGTATTTAGTTAATTATAAACATGTGGATACACATAGTATTTAGTTAATTATAAACATGTGAATACACTACGTATTTAGTTAATTATAAACGTGAATACACAACGTATTTAGTTAATTATAAACATGTGAATACAATACGTATTTAGTTAATTATAAACATGTGGATACACTACGTATTTAGTTAATTATAAACATGTGAATACACTACGTATTTAGTTAATTATAAACATGTGAATACACTACGTATTTAGTTAATTATAAACATGTGAATACACTACGTATTTAGTTAATTATAAACGTGAATACACTATGTATTTAGTTAATTATAAACGTGAATACACTACGTATTTAGTTAATTATAAACATGTGAATACACTACGTATTTAGTTAATTATAAGCATGTGAATACACTACGTATTTAGTTAATTATAAACATGTGAATACACTACGTATTTAGTTAATTATAAACGTGAATACACTACGTATTTAGTTAATTATAAACATGTGGATACACTACGTATTTAGTTAATTATAAACATGTGAATACACTACATATTTAGTTAATTATAAACATGTGAATACACCACGTATTTAGTTAATTATAAACATGTGAATACACTACGTATTTAGTTAATTATAAGCATGTAGATGCACTGTATATTTAGTTAATTATAAGCATGTAGATACACTGTGTATTTAGTTAATTATAAGCATGTAGATACACTGTATTTAGTTAATTATAAGCATGTAGATACACTGTATTTAGTTAATTATAAGCATGTAGAAACACTGTATTTAGTTAATTATAAGCATGTGGATATACAATATATTAACTTTATATTGAATAACTAAAATTACCTACAAATAAATGGCTTAAGTATGGGGAATCCCATGTCACCAGTTCTAGCAAACATTCTGGTAACAGATTGAATCACAAGCAATCAATTCAGCCTTACACCCATCACTATACTGGTACAGGTATGTTGATGACACATTGCTGGATTCATATCTACAGAACACACACTTAGTTTTTTCAACTCTATACACCCCAATATTAAGTTCATCTGTGAACAGGAAAAAAACTGACCAAACAGCATTTCTTAACCTCAAGATCACAAGAATTGATACATAATTTAAAACAGAAATTCACAGGTAAATCACCCACACTGTAACTTGGAACATGAAATAAAACAAAAACTTAACATATTAACAAACCAACTAAACACAGCAACAGAACTATGTTCACACTATAAAATTAACGATGAAATCAACAAAATAAAACAACACTTCATCAACATCAACAAATTTCCTCAAAAACGGTAGAAAAAATTATATACCCACACTTAGACCAATAACAATAAATCCCAAGATACAACAAACCACAAAACCTTATACTGCTGCATATCATATGTTCCTGACATCAGTGAAAAAATAACCAACATTTGGAAAAAAATTAACGAAACATAACATTCCAGTAAACACCAAATTTCATGTACAAAACTAAAGTCCATACCATGTGAAAACTACACTGACAAACACAACACCAACATAATTTATAAAATACAATGTGATAACTGCCACGACTTCTATATTGGTGAAACAAGCAGGAAAATGGAAACTAAATTCAAAGAACACAAACAAACACCTTCACACGTTTTTAAAACACTGCAAATTAGATAAACACAACATAACTATAGAAAACACCAAGATATTAAGTAGAGAAATAAATATAAACAGACGTAAAATAAAAAAAGCCCTACTTATACAGCTACTAAAACCAATATAAAGAAACACCTTTATACCTATACTAATTAATAACCTAACTGAATGCCCCCTACAATCTCGTACCCATTTATACTCTCGTCCCTTAGATGTGTTCGTCAATGGTCATATTCAGTTTCTCTCTTTCTTAACCTGAAGTTGACCTAGGAAGGTCGAAATGTTGTTCTCTTCCTATCAATAAAACTGTTAATACCCATATCAGCTGTTCTGAGAAACACTTTGAATTTAGTTAATTATAAGCATGTGGATACACTACGTATTTAGTTGCTTATAAGTCCATGTAATATTATATTGTTTAATTATAAGTATATATGTAACATTATCAAGTCATAAACTAAAACACACAGGCATGAAATAAAATATGCTGCATATTTTAAAAAAAGGATTCTAGGGTACTAGCTACAACATGGGATTCTAAAATGTATCCTGCTATTGGAGGTGACTGTGAAAGTAAGACCTAAATCATGTTGGGAATACACCATCAGTCTTAACCTCCAATTTGCTATTCTCACATAAGAAAATTATAAATTAGGAGAGGAAGATGTGAGTGTTCAAACCCGCAACGTCCCATATATATCACCTTTTACTGCCTGCAGACAGCTGTAGGAAGGTGACTGCTCTCCCAAGTTTGAAAAAGATAAACATAAAAAGATGTAAAATAAAAAAAGGTAAGTAATATAAAACTTGGAGTTAGTATTCCTACCTCCAGTATGTAGAGACACTAATTAACACAACTTCACAATATAGTTAAAACTTGGAGTTAGTATTCCTACCCCCAGTATGTAGAGACACTAATTAACACAACATCACAATATAGTTAAAACTTGAAGTTGGTATTCCTACCCCCAGTATGTAGACACACTAATTAACACAACATCAAAATAGCTTACTGTGATGGTTGTGCTTTCTCGTGTGACTCAAGGTGTACATCCTCATAAAGTAGTGTCAAGTTCTTAGATTACCTTATTTTTAGCTGAAAATAATATTTAGTAGAATTTCTCTGATTTTTACTTTTTTGTATATATTACAGAATGATTTAATAATTTCTTTGTAGAATATATCAATTAAATCAATTAACTATTATTTTTGATAACATACAATGTGGTCCTAAAGTGAGAGGAGTCTGGTATATCATGGATAATTCACTTTCTTTCCATCAATACATAAGTAGCATCAGTTTGAAACAGTTGATTTAACTTTTATTTATATGTGGAGTTATAGCCTTGTTACCTGGGTAGAGGTGTTGTTGTCAAAAAATTACTTCTGTACATTCTCATATCATTCATGATATTAGAAACACATGTAGGCTGAAGAAGTCATAATAGAAATGAATTTGCACATGAAAAAGAGATGTCCACCATTCCAAAGTGTTTTGGTTATAGTTTTTATTTATTGCTTTTAACATTAATATCCTGTAGCTGGGAACTTTTATAAGAGTTTTGTAAAACACTTAATATGAAACATGTCGTTGTGTGAGGGTAAAGAAGACATCATGAGTAATGATGAATGGAAGTTATCATCTAACCATTCTCAAACATGTTAAATTCCTTTAAAAGGTAGATACTGAAACTTTAAGTTGTAAAACAATCCTGATTTATTACCTCTTGTCAATCAACCCATTAGGTAACGAGTTTGCTCGTGGCTTGGCAGTTGTCGAAACTGAGTCATTCATTACTGAAGTAGAAGGACACAGAAAACCAGCAGTTACATGTGGGGATGTTGAGGGAAAACTCACGACAGGTTGCTGGATGCTACTAGTTACTGAGGTACAGCTTGGCGAAACAGTGTGATCTATGGCTGGGTCCTGGATAACATTACTTGTTGAAGTTGAAACAGTCTGAAGAAAACTAGAAAGGTTGGTTTTCACTGCTGCTGACAAAATATCATTGGAAAAACTTGAAGCCCCTGTTAAAAATAAAATATTTTGAATACAGTTTTTGAATCAACCAAACTCAGAAACAGGTCGAGTGAAATATTTTGAGTAGAGTTTTTGAACCAACCAAACTTGGAAACATAGAGAAATAATGGAAATTTAGGAAGTAAATCCACAGTTGAAAATCTTTATAAGCACTAAGAACACTTAGTAGTAGCTAATCTATATGTAACGTTTTTGTAACTACTGAATTCAATACAAAACTACAGAACAAAGTATAAGTAACTCAAGTTACATCAGTAATAAGTTTGACTGTGTAAGGATAGACATACACAACTTTAATAAAATTAGGCCTACCAAGTGGTTGTTGCTGTCGTTGTAATTTCTGTTGCAAGTGTTGCTGAAGCAGTTGTCGCTGGTTAGGTTTAGCCTCTGATGTTGCAACAGTATGAGTGGCAGGCACAGTTGTGAAAGCTGCGGTGCTACAGGAAACGTCCTGTGAATCAGACTGCTGATTACGATCAGCTTCTACAATCTGTGAGGAATACTGAGTCTGTAGATAACCCTGCTGCTGGTGAAGTTGAAGCTGGGATCTGAAAAGGGATAAATATCATTGAAGGTTAAAAGGTGTAACCTGGATTATTAACAGTTTTTGTGTCTTCTTCCATAAACTTTGGATTTATTCACACCAATTCTTAGTTGTTTTTTATGAAAACATTTTTTTCAGTATATAAAACTGGGGAGTGTTTTAGAATGTTCTGATAAATACAAGTGTTTATGCTAGCAATTAAGGAGGGCAAGTTAAATAGTATTCCATAAGTTATTTCACCTAGAGGACTATTATATCAAGTGTACTATTATACCAAACCTAGAGAACTATTATACCAAGTGTACTATTATACCAAACCTAGAGAACTATTATACCAAGTGTACTATTATACCAAACCTAGAGAACTATTATACCAAGTGTACTATTATACCAAACCTAGAGAACTATTATACCAAGTGTACTATTATACCAAACCTAGAGAACTATTATACCAAGTGTACTATTATACCAAACCTAGAGAACTATTATACCAAGTGTACTATTATACCAAACCTAGAGAACTATTATACCAAGTGTACTATTATACCAAACCTAGAGAACTATTATACCAAGTGTACTATTATACCAAACCTAGAGAACTATAATACCAAGTGTACTATTCTACCAAACCTAGAGAACTATAATACCAAGTGTACTATTCTACCAAACCTAGAGAACTATTATACCAAGTGTACTATTATACCAAACCTAGAGAACTATTATACCAAGTGTACTATTATACCAAACATAGAGAACTATTATACCAAGTGTACTATTATACCAAACCTAGAGAACTATTATACCAAGTGTACTATTATACCAAACCTAGAGAACTATTATACCAAGTGTACTATTATACCAAACCTAGAGAACTATTATATCAAGTGTACTATTATACCAAACATAGAGAACTATTATACCAAGTGTACTATTATACCAAACCTAGAGAACTATTATACCAAGTGTACTATTATACCAAACATAGAGAACTATTATATCAAGTGTACTATTATACCAAACATAGAGAACTATAATACCAAGTGTACTATTATACCAAACCTAGAGAACTATTATACCAAGTGTACTATTATACCAAACATAGAGAACTATTATACCAAGTGTACTATTATACCAAACATAGAGAACTATTATACCAAGTGTACTATTATACCAAACATAGAGAACTATTATACCAAGTGTACTATTCTTCCAAACTAAGAGAACTATTATACCAAGTGTACTATTCTACCAAACCTAGAGAACTATAATACCAAGTGTACTATTCTACCAAACCTGGAGAACTATTATACCAAGTGTCCTATTCTACCAAACACAGAGAACTATAATACCAAGTGTACTATTCTACCAAACCTAGAGAACTATTATACCAAGTGTGCTATTCTACCAAACCTAGAGAACTATAATACCAAGTGTACTATTATACCAAACCTGGAGAACTATTATACCAAGTGTCCTATTCTACCAAACATAGAGAACTATTATACCAAGTGTACTATTCTACCAAACCTAGAGAACTATAATACCAAGTGTACTATTCTACCAAACCTGGAGAACTATTATACCAAGTGTCCTATTCTACCAAACACAGAGAACTATAATACCAAGTGTACTATTCTACCAAACCTAGAGAACTATTATACCAAGTGTGCTATTCTACCAAACCTAGAGAACTATAATACCAAGTGTACTATTATACCAAACCTGGAGAACTATTATACCAAGTGTCCTATTCTACCAAACATAGAGAACTATTATACCAAGTGTACTATTATACCAAACATAGAGAACTATTATATCAAGTGTACTATTATACCAAACATAGGGAACTATAATACCAAGTGTACTATTATACCAAACATAGAGAATTATTATACCAAGTGTACTATTATACCAAACATAGAGAACTATTATATCAAGTGTACTATTATACCAAACATAGAGAACTATAATACCAAGTGTACTATTATACCAAACCTAGAGAACTATTATACCAAGTGTACTATTATACCAAACCTAGAGAACTATTATACCAAGTGTACTATTATACCAAACATAGAGAACTATTATACCAAGTGTACTATTATACCAAACATAGAGAACTATTATACCAAGTGTACTATTCTTCCAAACTAAGAGAACTATTATACCAAGTGTACTATTCTACCAAACCTAGAGAACTATTATACCAAGTGTACTATTCTACCAAACCTAGAGAACTATAATACCAAGTGTACTATTCTACCAAACCTGGAGAACTATTATACCAAGTGTACTATTATACCAAACCTAGAGAACTATTATACCAAGTGTGCTATTCTACCAAACCTAGAGAACTATAATACCAAGTGTACTATTATACCAAACCTGGAGAACTATTATACCAAGTGTCCTATTCTACCAAACATAGAGAACTATTATACCAAGTGTACTATTCTACCAAACCTAGAGAACTATAATACCAAGTGTACTATTCTACCAAACCTGGAGAACTATTATACCAAGTGTCCTATTCTACCAAACACAGAGAACTATTATACCAAGTGTACTATTCTACCAAACCTAGAGAACTATAATACCAAGTGTACTATTCTACCAAACCTGGAGAACTATTATACCAAGTGTACTATTATACCAAACCTAGAGAACTATTATACCAAGTGTGCTATTCTACCAAACCTAGAGAACTATAATACCAAGTGTACTATTATACCAAACCTGGAGAACTATTATACCAAGTGTCCTATTCTACCAAACATAGAGAACTATTATACCAAGTGTACTATTCTACCAAACCTAGAGAACTATAATACCAAGTGTACTATTCTACCAAACCTGGAGAACTATTATACCAAGTGTCCTATTCTACCAAACACAGAGAACTATAATACCAAGTGTACTATTCTACCAAACCTAGAGAACTATTATACCAAGTGTGCTATTCTACCAAACCTAGAGAACTATAATACCAAGTGTACTATTATACCAAACCTGGAGAACTATTATACCAAGTGTCCTATTCTACCAAACATAGAGAACTATTATACCAAGTGTACTATTATACCAAACATAGAGAACTATTATATCAAGTGTACTATTATACCAAACATAGAGAACTATAATACCAAGTGTACTATTATACCAAACATAGAGAATTATTATATCAAGTGTACTATTATACCAAACCTAGAGAACTATAATACCAAGTGTACTATTATACCAAACCTGGAGAACTATTATACCAAGTGTCCTATTCTACCAAACATAGAGAACTATAATACCAAGTGTACTATTATACCAAACCTGGAGAACTATTATACCAAGTGTCCTATTCTACCAAACATAGAGAACTATTATACCAAGTGTACTATTATACCAAACATAGAGAACTATTATATCAAGTGTACTATTCTACCAAACATAGAGAACTATAATACCAAGTGTACTATTATACCAAACATAGAGAATTATTATATCAAGTGTACTATTATACCAAACCTAGAGAACTATAATACCAAGTGTACTATTCTACCAAACCTGGAGAACTATTATACCAAGTGTCCTATTCTACCAAACACAGAGAACTATAATACCAAGTGTACTATTCTACCAAACCTGGAAAACTATTATACCAAGTGTGCTATTCTTCCAAACTTAGAGAACTATTATACCAAGTGTACTATTCTACCAAACCTAGAGAACTATTATACCAAGTGTGCTATTCTACCAAACCTAGAGAACTATAATACCAAGTGTACTATTCTACCAAACCTGGAAAACTATTATACCAAGTGTGCTATTCTACCAAACCTAGAGAACTATAATACCAAGTGTACTATTCTACCAAACCTAGAGAACTATTATACCAAGTGTGCTATTCTACCAAACCTAGAGAACTATAATACCAAGTGTACTATTATACCAAACCTAGAGAACTATTATACCAAGTGTGCTATTCTACCAAACCTAGAGAACTATAATACCAAGTGTACTATTATACCAAACCTGGAGAACTATTATACCATGTCCTATTCTAACCAAACATAGAGAACTATTATACCAAGTGTACTATTATACCAAACCTGGAGAACTATTATACCAAGTGTCCTATTCTACTACCAAACATAGAGAACTATTATACCAAGTGTACTATTATATACCAAACATAGAGAACTATTATATCAAGTGTACTATTCTACCAAACATAGAGAACTATAATACCAAGTGTACTATTATACCAAACATAGAGAATTATTATATCAAGTGTACTATTATACCAAACCTAGAGAACTATAATACCAAGTGTACTATTCTACCAAACCTGGAGAACTATTATACCAAGTGTCCTATTCTACCAAACACAGAGAACTATAATACCAAGTGTACTATTCTACCAAACCTGGAAAACTATTATACCAAGTGTGCTATTCTTCCAAACTTAGAGAACTATTACCAAGTGTACTATTCTACCAAACCTAGAGAACTATTATACCAAGTGTGCTATTCTACCAAACCTAGAGAACTATAATACCAAGTGTACTATTCTACCAAACCTGGAAAACTATTATACCAAGTGTGCTATTCTACCAAACCTAGAGAACTATAATACCAAGTGTACTATTCTACCAAACCTAGAGAACTATTATACCAAGTGTGCTATTCTACCAAACCTAGAGAACTATAATACCAAGTGTACTATTATACCAAACCTAGAGAACTATTATACCAAGTGTGCTATTCTACCAAACCTAGAGAACTATAATACCAAGTGTACTATTATACCAAACCTGGAGAACTATTATACCAAGTGTCCTATTCTACCAAACATAGAGAACTATTATACCAAGTGTACTATTATACCAAACATAGAGAACTATTATATCAAGTGTACTATTATACCAAACATAGAGAACTATAATACCAAGTGTACTATTATACCAAACATAGAGAATTATTATATCAAGTGTACTATTATACCAAACCTAGAGAACTATAATACCAAGTGTACTATTCTACCAAACCTGGAGAACTATTATACCAAGTGTCCTATTCTACACAAACAGAGAACTATAATACCAAGTGTACTATTCTAACCAAACCTGGAAAACTATTATACCAAGTGTGCTATTCTTCCAAACTTAGAGAACTATTATACCAAGTGTACTATTCTACCAAACCTAGAGAACTATTATACCAAGTGTGCTATTCTACCAAACATAGAGAACTATAATACCAAGTGTACTATTCTTCCAAACTAAGAGAACTATTATACCAAGTGTACTATTCTACCAAACCTAGAGAACTATAATACCAAGTGTACTATTCTACCAAACCTGGAGAACTATTATACCAAGTGTCCTATTCTACCAAACACAGAGAACTATAATACCAAGTGTACTATTCTAACCAAACCAACCTGGAAAACTATTATACCAAGTGTGCTATTCTTCCAAACTTAGAGAACTATTATACCAAGTGTACTATTCTACCAAACCTAGAGAACTATTATACCAAGTGTGCTATTCTACCAAACCTAGAGAACTATAATACCAAGTGTACTATTCTACCAAACCTGGAAAACTATTATACCAAGTGTGCTATTCTTCCAAACTTAGAGAACTATTATACCAAGTGTACTATTCTACCAAACCTAGAGAACTATTATACCAAGTGTGCTATTCTACCAAACCTAGAGAACTATAATACCAAGTGTACTATTCTACCAAACTTAGAGAACTATAATACCAAGTGTGCTATTCTACCAAACATAGAGAACTATTATACCAAGTGTACTATTCTACCAAACCTAGAGAACTATTATACCAAGTGTGCTATTCTACCAAACCTAGAGAACTATAATACCAAGTGTACTATTCTACCAAACTTAGAGAACTATAATACCAAGTGTGCTATTCTACCAAACTTAGAGAACTATTATACCAAGTGTACTATTATACCAAACATAGAGAACTATTATACCAAGTGTGCTATTCTAACAGGTTTATTTTAAGCCATCTGCATTGTTCTATTTACACTGCAGAGCTTGACATGAGCAAAAAGAGAAATCTTTTAATAAGATTATTAAAAAATAAATCTTAGCAACATATGTCAGCAAATTCCAAACAGTCCCTCAGGATTTAACACTGAAAATAAACACAAAATCAGTTGTACTATGTAGCAATAAAGAGTTTTTCATACATCAAAGAAAACATTCCAACTGAATGAAACAGTTTATACGTTTGAACTGAAAGCACTCTGCATGTAAAGATGGAATAGCACACTGACCTCTGGAGCTCCAACTGGAGTTCCCTGATACGTTTTTGTTGAAGATTTACTATGTCCTCTTCAGCTGAATCTAATGTTATTTTTATGTCAGTATCCATTGGAACAGCAGGTGGTAACAATGTAGGTTCTATCCCGTTCGATACTTGATAGATCTCAAACTTAGATTCAGTGCTAGGTAAAGCAGGAAGAATATTAGTCACCGTTTCTACAGGAGACATTAAATTAATGTCTTGATCAGTGGTGTATTGAAGAACAGTAGGCATGTTGTCAGTAAGGCTGACTGGTATTGCTGGACTTCTAGTGTTTACAGTGGAAGAAACATTTGTAAAAGTAAATGAGGATGTTGTGGCAGTGCTTGGTGTTACATTAGAATAAGTCTTCAACCGCTCAATGAGTTGAGGTTTAGGCCCTGACACTGGCAAATTTCGTCTCTTTAACTCAGCTTTCAGGTCACTCACTGTCCAAAATTAAACCATCATCAGTAGAAAAAAACATACAACTTATTACGTGTTAAATGTATTGTTAATAAAGATAAAAGGAAAACAGTTTATTGTTGGGAAACAGTATTTACTTATCAGTTAATAGAAGGTAACTCATCTTACTTACTGTATAGTTCTATAATATTTACAACAGTGTTTACAGTCCTACATAGCACCTTCATAGAAAGGTCCACTAAATTAAACTGTTAACACTTTCTTACCTTTTATAAATAAATATATTTTTAACAAGACTTCTTACCTTTCATATCTTCAAGTTTGGAAACTTCCAGTTTGGGTGTACTGTTATTGTTGTCCTCACACTGATTATTCTGAGAAGCTGGGAGCTGTGTTGGAGTTGACTTACCACTGGGAGTTTGATCTTCACCTGGTTTCTATCAATTACACGACACAACATATTAATTTTAAAATCAGCATTTTAATATTAGATTCATATGAAATAAATGGTTCTTTCAACAACCTTTAAACAACATAAAGGATGACATAATTAAAACAGTTGGAACAGTAATAAACAGAGTACATGGGATGATACAACTTAAACAGTGGTTCAAAGTGACTGAAGATGTGAATTATACAATTAAAACACGACACAACCAATGTTGTGTACATGGTGATGCAGGGGTGAGAGATATCACTGTTTATACAATTAAAACATGACACAAACAATGTTGTGTACATGGTGATGCAGGGGTTACAGATATCACTGTTTATACAATTAAAACACGACACAAACAATGTTGTGTACATGGTGATGCAGGGGTGACAGATATCACTGTTTATACAATTAAAACACGACACAAACAATGTTGTGTACATGGTGATGCAGGGGTGACAGATATCACTGTTTATACAATTAAACACGACACAAACAATGTTGTGTACATGGTGATGCAGGGGTGACAGATATCACTGTTTATACAATTAAAACACGACACAAACATGTTGTGTACATGGTGATGCAGGGGTGACAGATATCACTGTTTATACAATTAAAACACGACACAAACAATGTTGTGTACATGGTGATGCAGGGGTTACAGATATCACTGTTTATACAATTAAAACACGACACAAACAATGTTGTGTACATGGTGATGCAGGGTGACAGATATCACTGTTTATACAATTAAAACACGACACAAACAATGTTGTGTACATGGTGATGCAGGGGTGACAGATATCACTGTTTATACAATTAAAACATGACACAAACAATGTTGTGTACATGGTGATGCAGGGGTGACAGATATCACTGTTTATACAATTAAAACACGACACAAACAATGTTGTGTACATGGTGATGCAGGGGTGACAGATATCACTGTTTATACAATTAAAACACGACACAAACAATGTTGTGTACATGGTGATGCAGGGGTGACAGATATCACTGTTTTACAATTAAAACACACGACACAAACAATGTTGTGTACATGGTGATGCAGGGGTGACAGATATCACTGTTTATACAATTAAAACACGACACAAACAATGTTGTGTACATGGTGATGCAGGGGTGACAGATATCACTGTTTATACAATTAAAACACGACACAAACAATGTTGTGTACATGGTGATGCAGGGGTGACAGATATCACTGTTTATCAATTAAAACATGACACAAACAATGTTTGTACATGGTGATGCAGGGGTGACAGATATCACTGTTTATACAATTAAAACATGACACAAACAATGTTGTGTACATGGTGATGCAGGGGTGACTATCACTGTTTATACAATTAAAACACGACACAAACAATGTTGTTACATGGTGATGCAGGGGTGACAGATATCACTGTTTATACAATTAAAACACGACACAAACAATGTTGTGTACATGGTGATGCAGGGGTGACAGATATCACTGTTTATACAATTAAAACACGACACAAACAATGTTGTGTATCTGCATGGTGATGCAGGGGTGACAGATATCACTGTTTATACAATTAAAACACGACACAAACAATGTTCTGTACATGGTGATGCAGAGGTGACAGATATCACTGTTTATACAATTAAAACACGACACAAACAATGTTCTGTACATGGTGATGCAGGGGTGACAGATATCACTGTTTATACAATTAAAACACGACACAAACAATGTTGTGTACATGGTGATGCAGGGGTGACAGATATCACTGTTTATACAATTAAAACACGACACAAACAATGTTGTGTACATGGTGATGCAGGGGTGACAGATATCACTGTTTATACAATTAAAACACGACACAAACAATGTTGTGTACATGGTGATGCAGGGGTTACAGATATCACTGTTTATACAATTAAAACACGACACAAACAATGTTGTGTACATGGTGATGCAGGGGTGACAGATATCACTGTTTATACAATTAAAACACGACACAAACAATGTTGTCATGGTGATGCAGGGGTGACAGATATCACTGTTTATACAATTAAAACACGACACAAACAATGTTTGTACATGGTGATGCAGGGGTGACAGATATCACTGTTTATACAATTAAAACACGACACAAACAATGTTGTGTACATGGTGATGCAGGGGTGACAGATATCACTGTTTATACAATTAAAACATGACACAAACAATGTTGTGTACATGGTGATGCAGGGGTGACAGATATCACTGTTTATACAATTAAAACACGACACAAACAATGTTGTGTACATGGTGATGCAGGGTGACAGATATCACTGTTTATACAATTAAAACACGACACAAACAATGTTTGTACATGGTGATGCAGGGGTGACAGATATCACTGTTTATACAATTAAAACACGACACAAACAATGTTGTGTACATGGTGATGCAGGGGTGACAGATATCACTGTTTATACAATTAAACACGACACAAACAATGTTGTGTACATGGTGATGCAGGGGTTACAGATATCACTGTTTATACAATTAAAACACGACACAAACAATGTTGTGTACATGGTGATGCAGGGGTGACAGATATCACTGTTTATACAATTACAACATGACACAAACAATGTTGTGTACATGGTGATGCAGGGGTGACAGATATCACTGTTTATACAATTAAAACATGACACAAACAATGTTGTGTACATGGTGATGCAGGGGTGACAGATATCACTGTTTATACAATTAAAACACGACACAAACAATGTTGTGTACATGGTGATGCAGGGGTGACAGATATCACTGTTTATACAATTAAAACATGACACAAACAATGTGTGTACATGGTGATGCAGGGGTGACAGATCACTGTTTATACAATTAAAACACGACACAAACAATGTTGTGTACATGGTGATGCAGGGGTGACAGATATCACTGTTTATACAATTAAAACATGACACAAACAATGTTGTGTACATGGTGATGCAGGGGTGACAGATATCACTGTTTATACAATTAAAACACGACACAAACATGTTCTGTACATGGTGATGCAGGGGTGACAGATATCACTGTTTATACAATTAAAACACGACACAAACAATGTTGTGTACATGGTGATGCAGGGGTGACAGATATCACTGTTTATACAATTAAAACACGACACAAACAATGTTGTGTACATGGTGATGCAGGGGTGACAGATATCACTGTTTATACAATTAAAACACACAAACAATGTTCTGTACATGGTGATGCAGGGGTGACAGATATCACTGTTTACAATTAAAACATGACACAAACAATGTTGTGTACATGGTGATGCAGGGTGACATATCACTGTTTATACAATTAAACATGACACAAACAATGTTGTGTACATGGTGATGCAGGGGTGACAGATATCACTGTTTAACAATTAAACATGACACAAACAATGTTGTGTACATGGTGATGCAGGGGTGACAGATATCACTGTTTATACAATTAAAACATGACACAAACAATGTTGTGTACATGGTGATGCAGGGGTGACAGATATCACTGTTTATACAATTAAAACATGACACAAACAATGTTGTGTACATGGTGATGCAGGGGTGACAGATATCACTGTTTATACAATTAAAACATGACACAACAATGTTGTGTACATGGTGATGCAGGGGTGACAGATATCACTGTTTATACAATTAAAACGACACACAAACAATGTTGTGTACATGGTGATGCAGGGGTGAGAGATATCACTGTTTATACAATTAAAACATGACACAAACAATGTTGTGTACATGGTGATGCAGGGGTGACAGATATCACTGTTATCACTGTCTAATGGCCACAATAATATCATAAAGTTTGTTTTCTAAGGTAAGGAGGTCAGACTGAACATAATGAAAAGACAGTGAACTATCTGAAAGATTTCAGGAAAAAGTTAATAGAATGGTTCCTGCAATGGAGAAATTATCATATGAGAAAAGTTTGAAAACTCTAAAATTGTTTTCTCATGATAAAAGAAAAGGTGATGTGTATGAAGAGTTTTGTATTGTTAGATGAGTTGATGTGTCATATTTAACAGTGAGAACAGGAGTCTGTATGAAGAATTTCAGATTGTTAGATGAGTTGATGTGTCATATTTAACAGTGAGAACAGGAGTCTGTATGAAGAGTTTTGTATTGTTAGATGAGTTGATGTGTCATATTTAACAGTGAGAACAGGAGTCTGTAGGAAGAATTTCAGATTGTTAGATGAGTTGATGTGTCATATTTAACAGTGAGAACAGGAGTCTGTATGAAGAGTTTTGTATTGTTAGATGAGTTGATGTGTCATATTTAACAGTGAGAACAGGAGTCTGTAGGAAATTTCAGATTGTTAGATGAGTTGATGTGTCATATTTAACAGTGAGAACAGGAGTCTGTATGAAGAGTTTTGTATTGTTAGATGAGTTGATGTGTCATATTTAACAGTGAGAACAGGAGTCTGTAGGAAGAATTTCAGATTGTTAGATGAGTTGATGTGTCATATTTAACAGTGAGAACAGGAGTCTGTATGAAGAATTTCAGATTGTTAGATGAGTTGATGTGTCATATTTAACAGTGAGAACAGGAGTCTGTATGAAGAATTTCAGATTGTTAGATGAGTTGATGTGTCATATTTAACAGTGAGAACAGGAGTCTGTATGAAGAATTTCAGATTGTTAGATGAGTTGATGTGTCATATTTAACAGTGAGAACAGGAGTCTGTAGGAAGAGTTTAAGATTGTCAGATAAGTTGTTGTGTCATACTTAACAGTGACACTGTTAAGTACTGACAGATTATGCACCTGTACTGTAGTTAATAGATAGAATAACTCTAAAACTAACACTGATACATCATGTACATGTACTGTAGTTATCAGGTAAAACCACTGAAACTAACACTGTTGTTATAAAGTAGAATAACTCTAAAACTAACACTGATACATCATGTATATGTACTGTAGTTATTAGGTAGAATAACTCTGAAACTAACACTGATATATCATGTACATGTACTGTAGTTATTAGGTAGAATCACTCTAAAACTAACACTGATACATCATGTACATGTACTGTAGTTATTAGAGAGAATAACTCTAAAACTAACACTGATACATCATGTATATGTACTGTAGTTATTAGGGAGAATAACTCTAAAACTAACACTGATACATCATGTACATGTACTGTAGTTATTAGGGAGAATAACTCTAAAACTAACACTGATACATCATGTACATGTACTGTAGTTATTAGGTAGAATCACTCTGAAACTAACACTGATACATCATGTACATGTACTGTAGTTATTAGGTAGAATCACTCTAAAACTAACACTGATACATCATGTACATATACTGTAGTTATTAGGTAGAATCACTATAAAACTAACACTGATACATCATGTACATGTACTGTAGTTATTAGAGAGAATAACTCTAAAACTAACACTGATACATCATGTATATGTACTGTAGTTATTAGGGAGAATAACTCTAAAACTAACACTGATACATCATGTACATGTACTGTAGTTATTAGGTAGAATCACTCTAAAACTAACACTGATACATCATGTACATGTACTGTAGTTATTAGGGAGAATAACTCTAAAACTAACACTGATACATCATGTACATGTACTGTAGTTATTAGGTAGAATCACTCTGAAACTAACACTGATACATCATGTACATGTACTGTAGTTATTAGGTAGAATCACTCTAAAACTAACACTGATACATCATGTACATATACTGTAGTTATTAGGTAGAATCACTATAAAACTAACACTGATACATCATGTACATGTACTGTAGTTATTAGGTAGAATCACTATAAAACTAACTGATACATCATGTACATGTACTGTAGTTATTAGGTAGAATCACTCTAAAACTAAAACTGATACATCATGTACATGTACTGTAGTTATTAGGGAGAATAACTCTAAAACTAACACTGATACATCATGTATATGTACTGTAGTTATTAGGGAGAATAACTCTAAAACTAACACTGATACATCATGTACATGTACTGTAGTTATTAGGTAGAATCACTCTGAAACTAACACTGATACATCATGTACATGTACTGTAGTTATTAGGTAGAATCACTCTAAAACTAACACTGATACATCATGTACATATACTGTAGTTATTAGGTAGAATCACTATAAAACTAACACTGATACATCATGTACATGTACTGTAGTTATTAGGTAGAATCACTATAAAACTAACACTGATACATCATGTACATGTACTGTAGTTATTAGGTAGAATCACTCTAAAACTAACACTGATACATCATGTACATGTACTGTAGTTATTAGGTAGAATCACTCTAAAACTAACTGATACATCATGTACATGTACTGTAGTTATTAGGTAGAATCACTATAAAACTAACACTGATACGTTGTGTACATGTACTGTAGTTATTCGGTAGAATAACTCTAAAACTAACACTGATACGTTGTGTACATGTACTGTAGTTATTAGGTAGAATAACTCTAAAACTAACACTGATACATCATGTACATGTACTGTAGTTATTAGGTAGAATAACTCTAAAACTAACACTGATACATCATGTACATGTACTGTAGTTATTAGGTAGAATCACTCTAAAACTAACACTGATACGTTGTGTACATGTACTGTAGTTATTCGGTAGAATCACTCTAAAACTAACACTGATATCGTTACATGTACTGTAGTTATTAGGTAGAATCACTATAAAACTAACACTGATACATCATGTACATGTACTGTAGTTATTAGGTAGAATAACTCTAAAACTAACACTGATACATCATGTACATGTACTGTAGTTATTAGGTAGAATCACTATAAAACTAACACTGATACGTTGTGTACATGTACTGTAGTTATTTGGTAGAATAACTCTAAAACTAACACTGATACGTTGTGTACATGTACTGTAGTTATTAGGTAGAATCACTATAAAACTAACACTGATACATCATGTACATGTACTGTAGTTATTAGGTAGAATCACTATAAAACTAACACTGATACATCATGTACATGTACTGTAGTTATTAGGTAGAATCACTCTAAAACTAACTGATACATCATGTACATGTACTGTAGTTATTAGGTAGAATCACTATAAAACTAACACTGATACGTTGTGTACATGTACTGTAGTTATCGGTAGAATCTCTAAACTAACACTGATACGTTGTGTACATGTACTGTAGTTTTAGGTAGAATAACTAAAACTAACACTGATACATCATGTACATGTACTGTAGTTATTAGGTAGAATCACTCTAAAACTAACACTGATACATCATGTACATGTACTGTAGTTATTAGGTAGAATCTCTATAAACAACACTGATACGTTGTGTACATGTACTGTAGTTATTTGGTAGAATAACTCTAAAACTAACACTGATACGTTGTGTACATGTACTGTAGTTATTAGGTAGAATCACTATAAAACTAACACTGATACATCATGTACATGTACTGTAGTTATTAGGTAGAATAACTCTAAAACTAACACTGATACATCATGTACATGTACTGTAGTTATTAGGTAGAATCACTATAAAACTAACACTGATACGTTGTGTACATGTACTGTAGTTATTAGGTAGAATCACTATAAAACTAACACTGATACATCATGTACATATACTGTAGTTATTAGGTAGAATCACTCTAAAACTAACACTGATACATCATGTACATGTACTGTAGTTATTAGGTAGAATAACTCTAAAACTAACACTGATACATTGTACATGTACTGTAGTTATTAGGTAGAATCACTATAAAACTAACACTGATACATCATGTACATGTACTGTGTTATTAGGTAGAATCTCTAAAACTAACTGATACATCATGTACATGTACTGTAGTTATTAGGTAGAATCACTATAAAACTAACACTGATACGTTGTGTACATGTACTGTAGTTATTTGGTAGAATAACTCTAAAACTAACACTGATACGTTGTGTACATGTACTGTAGTTATTAGGTAGAATCACTATAAAACTAACACTGATACACATGTACATATACTGTAGTTTAGATACTCTAAAACTAACACTGATACGTTGTGTACATGTACTGTAGTTATTAGGGAGAATAACTCTAAAACTAACACTGATACATCATGTACATGTACTGTAGTTATTAGATAGAATCACTCTAAAACTACACTGATACATCGTGTGTATGTACTGTAATTATGAGGTAGAGTCCCTGAAACTAACACCAAGTAAGGTAACTATCTAAAATATAGAAAAAGAAAAGGTTTATTTGTTTATATTAAAAATATCTACAAATGTAGAGGATTTATTAATATGAAAATGCTTTCTTTACTTACAGAGGGTGATAGGATACATTGATTATGTCATTAATATACAACTTACCTTACCAGAAGACAAATTTCCAGGGAAACCAGATGGCACTACAATCTGTGGATATTTGTGTCGCCACTCCAGCTGCCACTGTAGCAGGAGCTGCTGCTGTTGAAGCAGCAATTCATATGTAGTCTCTACGGGACTGGTAGGTACTGTGTGGTTTTTCTGAGCACTAGGGGGGCCCTATATTTATTAATTATATGTTACTTTCATCACTGTGAAGCAATTTAAATCAGACGAGATTCACTTTAGAAATAATTATCAATCCATCTTTCATCCTAATCTGTTTATTTGTCTTAACTTTATAATTTTTTTCAGAGACATATTAGTCTCTCATGAGTTACAAATTTCTTTACACAATATTTTCAGGGAATTTATACTGGGAACTGCTTCTAACTTAACAAAATATGTGAAAAAATTATCTCAAAGAAGGAATTGCAGGTTTAATGAGTAGTAGAGAAAAAAAATGGAGTTTTTTGACATCCATAAGGTCAACAAAAACAAACTGGTTAACATTTATTTACAGTTTGTCCAGATAAGTTTCTGTTGTGTACAAGATAAGATGTAACCACCATGCTATCGGACTGATGAAGTATTTTTACATTCGTTAAGCTTTTGTTTTTTCTTGTTACAAATTCTCTGATGAATGAAATCAAAAGTAGTCACTTTGAATGTCCGACCCCTTGTGGCTGCACTTTTCTTGGTAATTTTTTTATTTTGATCATTATTTATGTGGTTTTCGAGCTTTTTATTATTATAAATTATGTAAAACAAATCTACTTATGCAGCTTGTTCATGATGAAGGTATAAAAAATACATTATTAAGTGTGGTTAAGTATGTTACAGTAAAATAATTTTTAATATTCAAATAAAAAGCCAACATGATGAAACCAGCTGATGTGTAAAGTCAAGGTAAAACAGGTAAATTAGAAATACATTTTGGTATTTCACAAGTTATGTGATGCCGTGAAAATATTATGGGAAAGGTATCTAACAAGTCTTTTCAATATAAAGTATCCATATGTTCAGGTCATAAAGATGTGATCAGGTTGGACATTTAGAATTTTAAAGGTGAGGATACAGCTCATACTTTATGAAACAGAATGACAAAAAATACAGATCAACTTGTGGCATGAGGACCACCAAGAAAGTTGAAACAAGTTATTTCCTACCTATGAGAATCCACAAATATAAAATCAGTTGATAAAACCACAAATGTGACAAGAGCAACAGTAAGCAACAAAGGTACCAAGGTCTCAATAATGAAATGGGTATTCCTGCTGTTCCATAAAAAAATATACCATTAGAATCACTGAAAGCAATACCTATTTCTCCATAATGATATTATTTAAATGGATTCTGGGAATCCTGCAATAGATATTATTCAAAGCATGAGTAAAGATGGATCTTATTTGAAACAGACAGAGCCTTTAACAATGACTTGTTTGTTGATTTTCTCATGAAGTTACTTAAGGATCATCTACATTAACTGTGAAGCAATAGATCAGAAAGAAGGCAACAAGTCAGCACCATACACAGTCATCATACAGGTCACTCTGATCACAGAGTGTGATATGACTGTTTTCTTTATAACATAATCATGACTACAAAGTGCAGAGCATGAATTATTTCTGATCCATCTTTCACCTAATGTTAACCCTGATACTGGGTTTAGTAACTGATCCTTCTATTACCTAATGTTAACCCTGATACTGGGTTTAGTAACTGATCCTTCTGTCACCTAATGTTAACCCTGATGCTGGGTTTAGTAACTGATCCTTCTGTCACCTAATGTTAACCTTGATGCTGGGTTTAGTAACTGATCCTTCTTTCACCTAATGTTAGCCCTGATGCTGGGATTAGTAACTGATCCTTCTATTACCTAATGTTAACCCTGATACTGGGTTTAGTAACTGATCCTTCTATCACCTAATGTTAACCTTGATACTGGGTTTAGTAACTGATCCTTCTATTACCTAATGTTAACCCTGATACTGGGTTTAGTAACTGATCCTTCTATTACCTAATGTTAACCCTGATACTGGGTTTAGTAACTGATCCTTCTATCACCTAATGTTAACCCTGATGCTGGGTTTAGTAACTGATCCTTCTGTCACCTAATGTTAACCCTGATGCTGGGTTTAGTAACTGATCCTTCTATCACCTAATGTTAACCCTGATACTGGGTTTAGTAACTGATCCTTCTGTCACCTAATGTTAACCATGATACTGGGTTTAGTAACTGATCCTTCTGTCACCTAATGTTAACCCTGATACTGGGTTTAGTAACTGATCCTTCTGTCACCTAATGTTAACCCTGATACTGGGTTTAGTAACTGATCCTTCTGTCACCTAATGTTAACCCTGATACTGGGTTTAGTAACTGATCCTTCTGTCACCTAATGTTAACCCTGATACTAGGTTTAGTAACTGATCCTTCTATTACCTAATGTTAACCTTGATACTTGGTTTAGTAACTGATCCTTCTGTCACCTAATGTTAACCCTGATACTGGGTTTAGTAACTGATCCTTCTGTCACCTAATGTTAACCCTGATACTGGGTTTAGTAACTGATCCTTCTGTCACCTAATGTTAACCCTGATACTGGGTTTAGTAACTGATCCTTCTGTCACCTAATGTTAACCCTGATACTAGGTTTAGTAACTGATCCTTCTATGACCTAATGTTAACCTTGATACTTGGTTTAGTAACTGATCCTTCTGTCACCTAATGTTAACCCTGATACTGGGTTTAGTAACTGATCCTTCTGTCACCTAATGTTAACCCTGATACTGGGTTTAGTAACTGATCCTTCTGTCACCTAATGTTAACCCTGATACTGGGTTTAGTAACTGATCCTTCTGTCACCTAATGTTAACCCTGATACTGGGTTTAGTAACTGATCCTTCTGTCACCTAATGTTAACCCTGATACTAGGTTTAGTAACTGATCCTTCTATTACCTAATGTTAACCTTGATACTGGGTTTAGTAAATGATCATTCTATCACCTAATGTTAACCTTGATGCTGGGTTTAGTAACTGATCCTTCTGTCACCTAATGTTAACCCTGATGCTGGGTTTAGTAACTGATCCTTCTGTCACCTAATGTTAACCCTGATGCTGGGTTTAGTAACTGATCCTTCTGTCACTTGTGTATAATAATTACTTGATGTTTCCAGTGTTTTTTTATTTATTTGTTACAACTGGTTTCATTTTTATTTTGATAATAAATCAAAAGATAAGATTCCTAAGACTTTACAACTTCGTAAAGATCAGTTTATCACTAGGACATTCTCTATATTGAAAACTATGTATATTATGATTGGGGTACCTTGCATGCTAAAAAATTATAAAATTAACACTTCAGACCTTAATAGTAACTGTCTGAAAAATCAGCATTTTCAGTGAATATTCATTGATATAAGCTTTATGTTTATAACATACTTCACAGAGATCAAATCTACTAGCTAAACAGCATTAAATCAGGTTATCTTTCTTGTTTTAATTACTGTTTAATTTTTATAAACTTCAGCGATACCTTAATACTTTTAACATCTTTACATACATATTGAAGAAGCACCATCACCACCTTCTAGACATGAAATTCATTTCTTACTTTATATTCATGAAATTTGATTGTTCTTGTTTTAGGCTGAAACTTTGATTTAGATTTTTTTCGACTTCTACTGGTGCCGACACTGTCTTTGTTCTGGCCATGGCATGGTGAAGCTGTCACAGAGTTAGTTGTTGGTGAACATGGGGTAGAAACAGCACATAGGGACAATGGAGAACTCCCAGGAGAAGAAAAAGATGTAGTTTTATTAGAGTTTGGAGACTCCAAAGTCGGAGATGTCTCACACGTGTCCAGCGATGGAAAGCTGTTGAATTGGTGTTACATTAATACACTATTTAATAATTAATATTTACAAGAAAGGTAAAAGTACTATCAGAATTTATTGAGGAGAAATATACAAGATTGCATTCCAGGTTACCATGTACATGAAAAATGATTTTAAAATAACTGACATTTCATACATTGTACACTGTCTTCATTCTGTAACTTTACTAAAATTCAAGACTGTATGGTAAAATTAAATACAAGTCAACATTCACAATCCTGGTTGTATCCTGCAATAACTACTGCATTTACTGATAAATAAATAAATAAAAATTACCTAGCTAGCATTAGAAACAATGAAAACAAATTCTTTATTACAACTGGTTGAAACTGTTCTTTTTAACAAAATTAGATTTATACCTGAGTATATAAAAAAATAAAGAAGAATTACGTCTAATGATTTGATATTTTTGGAGCTTAAAGAGTAAATTAAATGTTGAAATGCAAGTGACATAGTCTTAGTAAAACATGATTCTGTTACTTTTCTAATAACAATAACACTTTATCCTGCTGAAACATTATCACAAGAAACATTTAATACAATATGATTGTATTTATTTATATTTTTTTAGAAATACCTTCACCTAAATATTTCTGGTTTTTTTTATAAATAGCTCAGAAAAATAACATTTAAAAAAATGTAAAGAACTGGTAAATTAAATCAAAACCAATTAATACATCAGAGAATGAATGATACATCACAGAATGAAACACTTTGAAATAGTTTATTTTTTAGCTCAGGGTTTAATGAAATCCACCATCAAACCTGTTGTACTGCTCTCCACTTGTCTCTTGAGGAGATGATGGGGCTTCATCACTACTACTATCTTCCTCATTCTTAAATTGAGGGGAGTTATTCTGGATTGTTTTCCCCTCACAAGTCTTTCTGAAGGTTATTTGTCCCTCTAGAAAAAATAAAACATTGGCTAAAAATTGAAATATAAATAACAAATTGCTGTATCTCTGTAAGTTGTTCAAATGATTAGAAGATATATCTAACTATCAGAATGGAACAACTCTATACAGGAGTTTAAAGATAAAAAAATAATAATAACCAGAGTACTGTGATCTTACTATATGAATAAATCATACTATAAGAATTATCAAAGGACTATCTGGTTTGTTGGAAACACTTTGAAAATACACAATACACCAGAGCACTACCATTATTACATGAATAAACATACTATAAGAATTATCAAAACACCAATTGATTTGTTGAAAACTGTTTGAAAACGTCAGTTCTAAGCAATATCTTACTCAGGATAACAAAACAACAAAATTACACTGAAAAGTTCATAGAAATTATACAATCAATTGTATTTTAAATAGATACATGTGTGTGTGTGTGTATGTGGTGAAAGTGATATACAGATAATATTAATACAGTAGAAAAATAAGTGAATATATAATCATATGAGGTTGTACTCTTGCAACCTACTCTATAAACACTCTATTAGAGTCTTTACTGAGCGAGTCATGAAATAGTTATTGAAGGATATCGTTGGAATACTGTAACTGTTGTATTTTTGTTAGAATTAGATTTTATTTTCTGGTTTCATCATTACTGACTTATTAATATTTGAAATAAATTGTTTATTGATATTAGTACAAGGTTCTGGCTAGGCATTATTAAGTGTGTTGAATTTATTTCTAAGTGTTATTATGAATAAATTGTAATTTTGTTGTTGAATCCTAACTGTAGCGACATGTTTGTTTATTTTAATGTTAATGTTTAAACTGTGAATAATATTCAAACAAAATATATATATATATATTTAGCTTGCAGCATGTTACTCACTTAAAATTAAATTTGAATGAGATTCCAGGACTTGAACCCAAGACCTCTGGCTAACAGATATATAACTCTTAATGAGCCATCCAAGAATAGAAACCATCTGTTTATGTTGAAACTTGGTACACATTTTAGTTCAAAATTCACAGACAATCAGACACTGAAACATTTCTCTTTGCTCTGGGAAATGTTTGGATAAAAAAAACAAGTTTTTCTTAACACCGATTACTTTCTTATTGATTAGGGTGTTTGATGTCTATGTAATTAGTGTTAATGTTTCCATACTGAAGAGCTATGAGAAAGAGGGGAGAAATATAACTTAAGAACATCAAATAAAACTTGTGCTAGGATTCAAAATGGTAGGTGGGGATAGAAAAAGTACTGACGTGGCATTAAGTTTGGTGTATTTATAATAAAATGAGAAAGCTGGTTAAAGTATCTGGTATTTCAGTGTTTATATCAGTTGGGAATACAGAGTGATAAGCAAAGCTCTGTTGTAACAACTTGGTTTTGCCAACTCTGAAGTTTGTTAATTAGTGTTACTAGGTATCATATGCTGGAAGAAGTCTGATACAGGCTTTTAGAAGGAGCATGACTGGTACAAGCTTCTTACCATGAGTATGATACAGGATACACTATGACGGGTACAATGATCAAATCCTATCAAGTCCATGAACAAAATTATATTCATTTTTAAATTCTATTATTCAGAAATAGAACACTGCTCCTGAGTTCTAGTTGTGGTCTTGGAGTCACTTTTCAATTAAAATTTAATGTTAAATATTATTTTTATTGGACATATACTTTGAACAAATAACATACAGTCTATTTAAGTGTTTAATAATAACACATTCTATCTCCATCTTTTCAAATAACATACAGTCCACTTAAGTGTTTAATAATAACACATTCTATCTCAATCTTTTCAAATAATATACAGTATATTTAACCATTTAATAATAACACATTCCATCTTTTAACGTGGGTCTTTTTCTTAACTTTTTATATTATACACAAAATTTAATCTTCAGAAAACTATAATCTTTGAAAATATGTTTACAAAATCTATCTTTCAAATGCTACTTAATCCAACTGAAGGCAAAAAAGTGTTGTGGAAACATCTTCGAACCAAGACAGAACCTGCCAAGCAGGAAAAAAGTATGAAGGCAAAAAAGTGTTGTGGAAACATCTTCGAACCAAGACAGAACCTGCCAAGCAGGAAAAAAGTATGAAGGCAAAAAAGTGTTGTGGAAACATCTTCGAACCAAGACAGAACCTGCCAAGCAGGAAAAAAGTATGAAGGCAAAAAAGTGTTGTGGAAACATCTTCGAACCAAGACAGAACCTGCCAAGCAGGAAAAAAGTATGATAATTGTTTATATGTTATTTTCAGTCAAACATAAAGACTTAACACTGAACTTCACAAAATCCTACCTTTTATGGCTTGTGTCAGTCTCTCATCAGCATGCAGAATATTTCCTTTAATGAGCTCCAGAGGTCCAGGTCGACGTAAAATGCGGTTATTCAGGTTGTCAGCAAGTCGAGCTTTCTTAAGCTGTTTCTGCTTCTCTTGAAGACTGGGGTCAACTGTCATATCTAGTATATATATATTATAGAACTCTATAATAATGTTTTCATGTTCACTGTCATAAAAGAATACAAATCTCGTGCACTAATTACATGTAGTTGATATTCTTGTTTAAACTGACAAAGGGAAGAAGTGTTACTTAACAACAATGTGCACAACACTGGTATTCTTATATAACCTGACAGAGGGAAGAAGTGTTACTTAACAACAATGTGCACAACACTGGTATTTTTATATAACCTGACAAAGGGAAGAAATGTTACTTAACAGCAATGTGCACAACACTGGTATTCTTATATAACCTGACAGAGGGAGGAAGTGTTACTTAACAGCAATGTGCACAACACTGGTATTTTTATATAACCTGACAAAGGGAAGAAGTGTTACTTAACAGTAATGTACATAACAATGGTATTCTTGTATAAACTGACAAAGGGAAGAAATGTAACACAAGAACATCAAATTCTTCTGAATTATTTACGAGAAGTGGAACGTTACATTACATATAAGATGCTCCTCTGATATCTACTAAAACCTAAAGCACTCTACAAAAAGTAATACATGGGAGAAGCTTGAAACATATAGAAACAATAGTTAAGTATTTGTACCAATAAATGTGAAAGTAATTATGAAAGAATAAAATGTAGAAATGCCATAAATCTGACAAAAATAATTTATTATATTTAGTTATTCTATTATTAAATTCATTATCGAATAAAGTGAACATATTTATATGCAGTATATTACTAAAATAAGTAGTGATAGAAAATCTAATACATTATTTAGACTACAAAATGATACTCTAAGATATCATCACTAAATGCTTCCACTGTCCTCATTAGGAAGTCACTCTAATGGACTGCCACATGTCAGGCTTAGCATAGTTAAAACATATTTAATATTAAACTATCAGTGCTCATTCAGTACAAACAAAAACTGTAACACATATAAAAGTGGCAAGAGAAATCTATGTACTCGTGAAGTAACTGTAAATTTGTAAGTAGCGGAAAAAGAAGTTTTGTGTTGTAATTCCTACCTTCCAGGATATGTTGGTAAATTAGTTTCTGACAATCGGGTCGATACTGTATCTTTTTTTTAAGAATGTTACTCATCTACAAATACAGAAAATATAAAACACATGAAGTTTGATTTGGTGGTTTCTCTTGTATAATGTTAATTAATTAACTTAATATTGTATGTTTACTTATAAGGTCTGCAGGTAAATTACAAAATTATTTATTATAATCTGATACTTGTTAATCTATCATCTGTTTATTTAATCTTTTTTTTTTTTTCTTTATAATCGTTCTAACCAAAATAAATAAATAAACAGATAAGAGATTAGCAAGTCTATAGATAAACAAATTTCAATTAAACAATATATAATTAGCTTGGTTACTATATGAGAAAATTTGAACTTTTACAATTATGTACTTCAATACTGACCTTTGCCCGTTCCAATTTCTGTCGCTGCATGTGGAAAGATGGAGGGATATTTAAGGCTGGATATAAAAAAACAAGCATTTTGTAATGTTTATTAAACATGCAGATCTCTTTGTATGCAATAAATAAGTTTTCAAAAAAATGTTATGATAACATGACTTACAAATCAATCATTTTCCTTTTACTTTCACATAATGTTAATTGTAGCATTTAGAAAGTAACCTTATAAACTCTTATAATGATTTAGGAAACAGCAGTCACACATCTATAACATCTGTACACAAATACACTGAAACACAAAAAAACACTGACAAAAAGAAAAAAGATGACAAATAGAATTATATGAGAGATAAAAAACGTCTTACAGAGAAAATATACTGCAATTCACATCAATACATACAATACTAATATCTTTACTTTCACCTTAAAACTCATTACTAACTCTATAACAAATGTGTCACTCAAGCTAAGTCATCAAGTGTCAATATATATAATACTAGTATCATTATTTTCATGAAATTTCAATACCATAATCGACATGGTAATTTGTAATTTCGAATAAATTTAAATTTTTTAAAGTTTCAAAATAAACAAAATAGAAAAAACCTTAACAACATATTAATTTTGAATCAAACTATACAATGGTTACTATTCTTTACAGTTATAAAGACACATAATAAAAGGATGAAACAAGAGAATATATTTACGTGGCATAATCCCTTGTTCTATGAGTTGTGATACTGGCCGACGTTCCAATAATTTCTTTTTCAGAGCTGAAAGAACAGACTACACATGAATATCCATGTAGTGTGAAAACAGAGCCAAAACAAAACAGTACAAACAAAACCACACTACACTGCAAAAAACATCTTTAAGATAAAAAAAAAAACATATGATGACAAACTACATCTTAGATTATTCCTTTAATTAATAATTGTATCAACTGTACATTACAGTGCTGTTTACAAATAAAAGTACCAATTGTATTACACCAATATTTTAATATGAAAATCACTGTACATATATGTACATATTACACACAATTTTGAAGAAAAAAATTCTCTCCAACATAAGCAGAGTTTAATTTCTGGGAACGTCTGTGTTACAATAAGAACTATGCATCTTACTAATCTGATGAAATATCCATCAGAAATGGACACTTCTTTCATTACATTATACAACAAACAAATTTCTCTTTTGTGCATTATATTTATATCTCTTAAACATAAAACACTGATATCTTTAAAGTTCCACAGGTTTCCCACTCCCACCTATGTTTGAGGAATGCTTACATTCTTTGTTCTTGTCCATAGATTTCTGAAGAGAATCTTCATCAACCTCGGTATTTTGTGAAGAGACAGAGTCCTGAGACTGGGACAAGGGAATCACTGTGTTTCTGGTGATGCTTCCTCCATTCGTGTTATTCACATTCCAATCTGCCATTGTGGTCAAGTTTAGGTTATAGTCTCTAAACCACTCAGGATAGAGGGTAATAATAGTTTCTAAGAGATCCTGGTCCAGCTGTATCCCCCAGTATATCTGGTTATCTCCACTTCCTGAACATTATCATCACATGTCTCTTTAGTTTCTAATATAAACTACACTCCATAAAATATTTATACATTATTTACTACTTTCAAGAATACATTTATAATTTTACTAGTCCCAGTATGATCACAACACTCCATTATGAGAGGTACTAATTCCAGTCCACTAGGAGAATGATTATAATACTCCATTATGAGAGGTACTAGTCCCAGTCCACTACAAGTGTAATCACAATACTGCATTTTGAAAGGTACTTGTCCTAGTCCACTATAAGTATGATCAAATAATCACAATACTACATTATGAAAGGCACTAGATGTATGATCATATTACTACATTATGAGAGGTACTAGTCCCAGTCCACTAGGAGCATGGTCACAATACTGTATTATGAAAGGTACTGGGCCCAGTCCACTGTTTCCATGATTCAGGTGAGTACCAAGGGATTACCATCTCAATGATTCAGAAATATTCCTAATATTTTTGGTTATAAAAAGAAGGTACTTAATAGAATTTTGAGAGGAAATCTATGATCACGTTCAACGTATTGAAGACATTTTAAATTATACCCACAATAACAAGACAGCAGTTATAATACTGCTTTTAATATCAGAATCTGCTTCAAAACACATAATACTTAAAGCATCAGACTACACAAGATACATAATACTCTAAGCATCAGACTACACAAGATACATAATACTCTAAGCATCAGACTACACTAGTTACATAATACTTAAAGCATCAGACTACACAAGTCACATAATACTCAAAGCATCAGACTACACAAGTTACATAATACTTAAAGCATCAGACTACACAAGTTACATAATAGTTAAAGCATTAAATTACACAAGTTACATAATACTTAAAGCATCAGACTACACAAGTTACATAATACTCAAAGCATCAGACTACACAAGTTACATAATAGTTAAATCATTAAATTACACAAGTTACATAATACTCAAAGCATCAGACTACACAAGTTACATAATAGTTAAAGCATTAAATTACTCAAGTTACATAATACTCAAAGCATCAGACAACACAAGTTACATAATACTTAAAGCATCAGACTACAAAAGTTATATAATACTTAAAGCATCAGACTACACAAGTTACATAATACTCAAAGCATCAGACTACACAAGTTACATAATAGTTAAAGCATTAAATTACACGAGTTACATAATACTCAAAGCATCAGACTACACAAGTTACATAATAGTTAAAGCATTAAATTACTCAAGTTACATAATACTTAAAGCATCAGACTACACAAGTTACATAATACTCAAAGCATCAGACTACACAAGTTACATAATACTCAAAGCATCAGACTACACAAGTTACATAATAGTTAAATCATTAAATTACACAAGTTACATAATACTTAAAGCATCAGACTACACAAGTTACATAATACTGAAAGCATCAGACTACACAAGTTACATAATACTTAAAGCATCAGACAACACAAGTTACATAATACTTAAAGCATCAAACTACACAAGTTACATAATACTTAAAGCATCAAACTACACAAGTTACATTGCTTGACATTATGGGAATGCAAGGAAAAATTGGTAATATTGAACTGAGTAGTATGTAAAGACATCAAAAAGCGAGTTAGTAGGTGATACCTATCTGCAAGAGAGTTTAGAGTGTGTTGATTAGTGAGAAGGAAAAATTCTATGATGTTAGGTCCATATTCAACAAAGTGAGAAGAATATGAATGTCATTTTGTACTCCATAAAAATATAACCTAGCCACACCAAGGAGAAAGAAAACGGTTAGTAATACATAATAACATGATCAGATTCTCTCCTTTGGACTTCTCATTACATACATCAAAAAAGACAAACATGAAATTAAAAAATAGGTAATGTTTGGTATGGAAATAAACACAAACGTTAAAAGATGAATCAAAATAAGGAAATCAGAAGAATGAAATATGTTGTACTAGAACTTGACGATCTTAACGAAGAAAAGTCTATTATTTCCTGGTTGTTACTTTATAGTAAAACTCGTGTTTTAGTATTCTCTCATTTTGATTGACAGGTGAGTAAACATGATACTATCCCTCACAACTGTGTAAATCCTGCAGAAAAGCCTCATTTAAATCAAATAAAAAAATCTACAAATGTCATTTAGTAAATTAATACACCACCCCAGTAATCCTACCAAAAATCATAAGAGTTTTTCTAATAAATGACAGTAATACCTATTAGTAAGTCGACATAAAAATAATTTCCACCGTGACATATTTTATATCTCGTCTTTTAAGGTATAATAGTTTCCAACCTTACTCCTAACACTATGAATTTGATACTAATTAGACTTGGTGATTTAAGTTATGGAAGACAATAATTAATTTGATATTAATTAGACTTGGTGTTGTAAGTTAGGGAAGACAATAATTAATTTGATATTGATTAGACTTGGTGATGTAAGTTATGGAAGACAATAAGTTACTTGATATTAATTAGACTTGGTAATGGAAGACAATAATTAATTTGATAATAATTAGACTTGGTGATGTAAGTTATGGAAGACAATAATTAATTTGATATTAATTAGACTTGGTGATGTAAGTTTTGGAAGACAATAAGTTACTTGATATTAATTAGACTTGGTAATGGAAGACAATAATTAATTTGATAATAATTAGACTTGGTGATGTAAGTTATGGAAGACAATAATTAATTTGATATTAATTAGACTTGGTGATGCAAGTTATGGAGGACAATAAGTTACTTGATATTAGACTAGGTGATTTAAGTTATGAAAGACGATAATTAATTTGATATTAATTAGACTTGGTGTTGTAAGTTATGGAAGAGAGTAATTAATTTGATATTAATTAGACTTGGTGATGTAAGTTATGGAGGACAATAATTAATTTGATACTAATTAGACTTGGGAAAGTAAGTAGGTTATGGAAGACAATAATGAATTTGATACTAATTAGACTTGGGAAAGTAAGTTATGGAAGACAATAATGAATTTGATACTAATTAGACTTGGGAAAGTAAGTTATGGAAGACAATAATGAATTTGATACTAATTAGACTTGGGAAAGTAAGTTATGGAAGACAATAATTAATTCGATATTAATTGGACTTGGTGATGTAAGTTATGGAAGAGAATAATTAATTTGATATTAATTAGACTTGGTGATGCAAGTTATGGAGGACAATAAGTTATTTGATATTAATTAGACTTGGGGATGTAAGTTATGGAAGACAATAAGTTATTTGATATTAATTAGATTTTGGGAAGTAAGTTATGGAAGACAATAAGTTATTTGATATTAATTATACTTGGGGATGTAAGTTATGGAACACAATAAGTTATTTGATATTAATTAGACTTGGAGATGTAAGTTATGGAAGACAATAAGTTATTTGATATTAATTAGACTTGGAGATGTAAGTTATGGAAGACAATAATTAATTTGATATTAATTAGATTTGGGGATGTAAGTTATGGAAGACAATAATTAATTTGATACTAATTAGACTTGGTGATGCAAGTTATGGAAGACAATAATTAATTTGATATTAATTAGAATTGGGGATGTAAGTTATGGAAGACAATAATTAATTTGATATTAATTAGACTTGGTGGTTTAAGTTATGGAAGACAATAATTAATTTGATATTGGGGATGTAAGTTATGGAAGATAACAATCAATTAGTCTTTGTAAGTTTCTTTAACGAACCGAATAACTTAAACCATAAATATTTAACATTTGCCTACGTACCAGTACCACGATAAATACACACTCCAAATAACCCTAAAATAGACCTCTGGTCAAGTGACTATTCCTTAATATTATTACAAGCGGCAAGTAGAACTGGCACTTAGCCAAGATGAGCAAATAATAAGGAATGTCTGAAAGACTTTACGACAACATACCGTCTCACATAAAGGCAAAATGGGCAACTATCGTGGAAACACAATGTACCAAAGTTGTATCTTTATATATATCATCCCGCATTTATACCTTCCTTTGTTTCTATTTCTCTAATTCCTTGATCTTCTATTTTACCAATCTTTAATTCTCTCTAACTAGACTTTTTCGCTCGTCATATTTTTTAATCATATTTATTCGATCTTTTCATCTGCGTGACGAACTGGTCAGTGTTTAGAGTTCGAATCTGAGAGTTCAGAGTTCTGAAACCATTACTGTGAAAACATACTCGTAACTTGCAGCCGTGATTACACTGTGAAAGAGGCTGACTGTTACATCCTACTATTCCATCATATAAAGCTAGTCTAGAAGTGGGCGGTGGGTGTTCTTGGCTAACTCCCTCAAGTCTTATCTGTTAATTCTAAATTAGGAGCGGCTATGGTCTAATGTCTAAATTTTTCAAGTTGTACATACACTTTCACTGCCACAATTGTATATTTGTCTCATATCATACCCATATTTTCTGTGTCTTTCGTCTGTTTTCATTCCTAATGAACTTTTATTCTCCAAACTTTATTATTGTTCAACAGACTTGTAAAATATTTATTCCTATTTGTTTTCCACATTTTATTTTTTTTATTTTCAGAGTTCGTAGCGTTCAATAATATGTAATTTCTGTTCCGATGCTCAGAAAATTTGGTTTCTTTTAACTTTGCCTTTTGATTCTGACCCTCAATAAATTCTAAGTTGGAACATAGTCCTAAAGTATAAGAACTTTGGTGTAAGTGTATTCAATCGATTTCGAGAAATTTTATTGAGAAACATACACACATGCGAGAGTGAAAACGTAGCCTCGGTCCATCTTCAGTGTTGGAGACAATAAAGTTTCTAAATGATAACCCTAAGAAAGAATGACAGGCTGGTAAACTCGAGTCTTGAATAAAATGCACAGACTTTTGTTTGTTTGTTATTAAGCACAAAGTATCCAAAGAATTCTAAAGCCTTCAGTCTTACTGAGGATCTATATAATAAAAAAATATTTCAGAAGAATACTTTCAACCTGAATTTAACATGACAGAATTAAATGAATACAATTTGATGAAATTTACATGGAAAGTATAAACATTTGTCCATTAGCTTAACAATTATCAGAGCCACTTTCCCGAAGAATAGTCAAAGTCCGTTGGTTTAACTAAACATGGTTATAAACAACCCACTACAAGGCATATGAACCAATAATGCATTCACCGTATCAAACGTATAATAAAGATCAAAAGTGTGAAACAGCAAGCCAGGCCTCGAATCAAACATATTATTGTTGCAAAAACTAGATAATACAGTTTAAATTTTTTACTGTGATTTCGTACCATATTGGACATGTTAGGTTAATTTGTCTAAAGCTAAACAATGTGTCACTTGTGTTCGGCTCATTGCAACAAATTTTTAGTGTTAAAATTACTGAAACCAACAACCGAACCGCTTCATTATTTTACTGGGTTTCGGAATTCAAACTTCATTTGTGAACAACTATAAAATAATCAGTTTTTTTAGTTACTTACTGATTTAAATTACAAATATTGCACTTGCTTCAGGAAAAACCATTTGATTCAACAGCTGTTGGGGAACTCTGTATTACCACACCAGCTAAGCTCGCCTCAAAGACCAAAACATTCGAGTTACCAGGTTAATTATTACCATCAAGGTTACGCCCCCTACAAGAAAAAGAGGCCTAGCCACGTGGACCCTAGCGACAGCTGTTTAGCCGTGTGTCTGCGTTTTTTTGGCAACAAGCCTATAGATCCCATCTCAAAACAAACTTTAAAAAAATAGTAGTCACGGCAGTGTGAGAAATTAGACCAAGCAGTAGATGCCAACAAATCAGTCATTGTCTCTCACAGACACTTCCGTATTGATGTTCTGAGGGAAATTCCTATATAATACTGAACTCATAATTATTCAGAGTGATCAAAATTATGGAACGTCCCAAAGTTATGTCTTAAATTACAAAACATTACAAGCATTGTACTTCAAGCTTAACACCAGTTTTGTACGGAATATGATATCTTTGTTACAGTTATTACCTCCAGAGATTAACTTTCATCCAAGAAGATATTTTATTTGTTAAACCAGAATTCAAGGTGTGTTTGTTTTGGAATTTCGCATAAAGCTAGTCGAGGGCTATCTGTGCTACCCGTTCCTAATTTAGCAGTGTAAGATTAGAGGGAAGGCAGCTAGTCATCACCACCCACCGCCAACTCTTGGGCTACTCTTTTACCAACGAATAGTGGGATTGACCATAACCTTCTAACGTCCCCACGGCTGGGAGGGCAAGCATATTTGGCGCGACAGGGATGCGAACCCGCGACCTTCAGATTACGAGTCGCCGCCTTAACACGCTTGGCCATGCCGGGCCCATAATTTAGAAGACTAAATACTAAAATTATAAAGACTTTCCAAAACAAATTTGTTCCATCTTCGCAAAATGGAATTTGTACATTTAAAACGCTTATGAATTTAGGCCCATGTAATCCTCGTCATGCGAACAAGTGTAGGTTCATACTATCCTCATTTATTCTTGATGACGAAAGACCCACTTGCAATAAAAATGTATTTCAGAACGGCTGGTATGAATATTAAATATTTTTCTTAATAAAAAAGAGAACAACGTTTCAACCTTCCTAGGTCATCCTCAGATTAACAAAGAGAGTATTTGCAACTGACCGCTGCCGGACACACGTCTTAGGGATAACGGGTGCGGGGTTGTAGGGGGCGTTGCAAGTGTATGTTAGGTTATTAATTATTAGTATAGGTATAAAGTTGTTCCTTTATATTGGTTTAATTTTGGTTTTACTTGTTGTATAAGTAGGGCTTCTTTGATTTTGTGTTTAATTATATTTGTTTCTCTACTTAATATCTGGGTGTTTTCTATGATTATATTGTGTTTATTTGATTTGCAGTGTTTAAAAACGTGTGAAGGTGTGTTTTTGTGTTCTTTGAACCGAGCTTTTATCTGTCTGCTTGTTTCTCCAATATAGAAGTCGTGGCAGTTGTTGCTTTGTATCTTACAAATAATGTTAAATAATAATCTAGTGCAGTAAATACCAAATTTATTGAAAAATCAGGTGCAAAACTTGGTATGGTTTTGAATTTTGCATAAAACTACTCGGGAACTATCTGCGCTAGCTGTCCCTAATTTAGTAGTGTAACATTAAAGGGAAGGCAGCTATCATCACCACCCATCGTCAACTCTTGGGCTACTCTTTTAACAACGAATAGTGGGATTAACCGTCACATAATTATGTCCCCACAGCTGAAAGGGCGAATATGTTTGGTGAGAGGGGATTTGAGTCGCGACCCTCAGATTACGAGTCGATCGCTATAACCCACCTTGCTGTGAGTCACCTAAAGTTGGCCTTTCCAGTCATGGGTTCAGGGAAAATAAAAATGTGTTAAAAATTCTTGCTAAAACAGTATATAGTGCAATAAAAACCTTAAGTTAAAAAGACCAATAGCTCTTAAAAATGTAAAAACATGAGTCAGGCGGCCAGTATCACAATGTCAAGGGCAAACCTATCTTTAAAATATGTTTAAAATGGCGTCGTCGTTCTTGGTTGTAACGACGAGATGATTGTGACCTGAGTGCCACACAGACCACACATTGGTACACCAGTACCAGATAGAAGGAAGTGATGAGTTAAATAACTGTGACCAATGCGTAGCCAAAACAAGTTCCTCCCTTCGATTTTTACAGAAACAAAATGACCGAAGAGTTAAAGAAGGCTTGATTTAAAAACAGTTATTATTTCGTTGCTCACTTCAGGTCGACTGCCAACTGGAGTATAGTCGGGTTTTGATAACTGGACCATAGTCCATGTATGGAACAGGAGTGATGGAGCCAGAACAGATGGACTTTGTCACTCTGTCAGTTAGCTCATTCCCACGAAGACCAACATGACCTGGTATTCAAAACAACTGAACAGAGATAGATGATAGAGAGAAATTGGGTAGGCTGTTCTGCATATTGATAAGAATAGGATGGTAACTAACAAGGAATGATGTCAGGGCCAATAGACAGCTGAGTGAATCAGAATAGATCATACAATTCGTATATTGCATAGTTTCAATATGATTCAGGCCAAGAGAAATGGTATATAATTTGGCAGTAAACACTTTCTTTGTTTGTTTTGGAATTTCGCACAAAGCTACTCGAGGGCTATCTGTGCTAGCCGTCCCTAATTTAGCAGTGTAAGACTAGAGGGAAGGCAGCTAGTCATCACCACCCACCGCCAACTCTTGGGCTACTCTTTTACCAACGAAAAGTGTGATTGACCGTAACATTATACGCCCCAACAGCTGGGAGGGCGAGCATGTTTGGCGCGAACCGCGAACCCACCCTCAGATTACAAAGCTCACGCCTTTACGCGCTAGGCCATGCCAGGCTAGCTGTGAACAGAAACTGTAGAAGGGATTCTGTGTGCTACAACCGAACTGTAACAAGCCATAGCAGAACCTACAGAGTCACCTGATTTTGCACCATCTGTATATATGGAAATGGATGAACTGTTTGAAAGATGTTCAGAAGTTAAAGAGCAATATTTCCAATTGGATATACCAGTCTTCCTCAGATGACTCAAAGATAGGTCACAGTTGGGGATAGTAATTAGCCATGGTGGAAGAGGTTGACCTGTTGATACTGCTGTGCTATTCAAAGAAATGTCTAATTTTTCTGATTGTGCCCGGATACGAAGGTTAAAAGGAACAATGGTAGATTTTATATTATAAAAAAGTGTGGTCCACTGAGGATGGAAAACACAACCCCAAGTAGGATGCTAAGGTAAAGAGCGAAGTTTGGAAGCATACTTAAGAGACAGTTGCAAACGGCGAATATAAAGAGGGTTTATGGGACTTCACACACAAACTTTGGACTGGAGAAGTGTGAAAGGCCTCAGTGTAAAGCCGAAGCCCCTGATGGTGAATAGGATCCAACATTTTCAGTGCTGAGGTTGTGAGAGAACCATACACCACAAACCCATAGTCAAGTTTGGATCGGATACGGGCACCATAAATTTTAAACATGATGTATCGATCCACTCACCAAGAGATGGAAGAGAGGACATGGAGGATGGTCAGTGCTCTTATTCATTTAACACAAAGTTACTTGATATGGGAAATAAAGTTTAATTTACAGTCAAATATCAGACCTAAGATCTTTGACTTAGGGACGACAGGAAGCACATCATCATCAACATCTGGACCCGGATAAATACCACGTTGGCAGCAAAAATGTACAAAAACAGATTTAGGGAGATAAAAGTTGAAGACTATTTGCTGTGGTCCACTTAAAAATATGACTGATTGCAGTTCGTAGCTGCCACTCAATAAACTTCACGTTTGATGACTGACATGAGATGTGAAAGTCATCAACAAAAAGATCATTTGCAACTGTAGGGGGTAGCTGTTCACTGATGGCATTAAGCTTTATATTAAAGGTGTGAGACTTAGAATACAGCCCTGAGGGACTCCAGGTTCCTGTGGTAAAAACGGGAAAGTGTTGAGCCCAGACGAACCTGCAATCGGTGGTTCATAACAAAATGGTTAATAAAAAGTGGCAAATTGTCACCCAATCCGTACGAGTGAAGGTCTTGAAAGATGCCATCTCTCCATGTTGTATCATAAGCTTTCTCTAAATAAAAACAAGATGTTCTCGCTTCAAAAAGAATTCTCTGACTGATGTTTCATGGCGAATTATGTGGTTTATCATGGAGCATTTTCATCGGAACCCTCACTGAGTGGGTGAGAGTAGGTTGTTTGATTCAAGGAACCAAACAAGACGAGAATTAATTATCCTCTATTAGGTCTTACTGAGACAACTCGTCAAAGCAATGGGACGGTAATTCGAAGGAATCTCTAGATCCTTCGCAGGTTTAAGAATAGGGAGTACAGTAGCTTGGTGCCAAGCATCAGGAAAAACATTCTCCTGCCATATCCGGTTAAAGACAGCCAGGAGAGAGGCAGTAGAAAGATGGCGTAGCATCTCATAATGTATATCATCAGATCCAACTAATGTATTGCCAGACAAATGAAACGTAAGTTTGAGTTCCACCAGTGTAAGAGTGCGATTGTAGTCATGGGGATGATTAGTCGAAAAGGAAAGACGCAAATGTTCAACTCGTGTTTCAATAACAAAGAAGGAAGGGAATAAGTTTGAAGAGCTAGATACATGAGCGAAACATTCACCAAGAGTATTGACAATGTTCTGACCATCAGCAACTTCATGGCCATTGAATATTAAGATAGAGAGTGGACAGAAGTAAACGATCTATTCACCTTCCAGATCTTGTCCCATATGACATTTGAACTAGTAGTTGACGAAATGCTGGAGGTGTATTTAATCCAAGATTCCTTCTGGCTTTGTTGTCTAACTCGCCGAAATTTATCCGAAGCACGTTTGAGCTTTTCGTGTTATAGAACAAGCAGAATTCCACCAAGGGCGGGGATACTGTGGGAAAGATGTCGAGGTTTTGTGGATGCACTGAGCAGCTGCTTGAACAATACAGTTATTTACTGCTGCTACACAATCATCTATCGATGATTTACATGAGACGGCAAGATCAAGTTCTGATACAGAAGTAAAAGAGGGCCAGTTGGCCTGGTCCAATTTTCACTTAGATTGATGTCAACCTCCCAAGAAAAGCAAGTAAAAGTGAAGAGAAGCAGATAAAAAGATCTTTAACAGTAAACGACTGAATGGGTGCATGAAAATGAGTGTAAGAACCAGTAATGAAGGGGTTGTGATTCAGGAGCATATGATCTATAGCACGACCCTTCACATCAATACTAGAACCATCACAGACGGGATTATGCCCATTAAGATCCCCCAAAATTAAAAAGGGATTGGCGGTTACTCAATGAGAGCATCAAGGTCTGATGGATGATAATTTTTTCAAGTGTAAGGTGGAGCAAATAATAATGGTACTACCCCAGGAAATAGAGATGGCTACAGCTTCCAAGGGCATACTCAATGACAATAACCGGGTGGGCACATGTTGATCAACCAGCAGTGCTACTCTCCCATGTCCGTGTCCTACACATGACCATTTCGGTATAAAGAGTATTATTGAATTGTGACTATATTAGTAGGTTTTAAAGATATTTCCTGTAAAGAAAGGCATTTGGGATGATAAAAGTCAATCAAAATTTTGATGTCATTTACATCTGATTGAAAATCTCAATAGTTCCATTGAATTGGTGTGGCCATTTTTATTTATTTTAGAGGAGTATATGACAAGGAGACCTTCTGGTTGTGACCACACTCTTTTTCTTTACTGGATGTGGTTTGGTCACTCTCTAGTAATCATGCTCTTGATCGAGTTGGCAAGTCAGTGTTTGTAAACGTACGTTCCAGTGATTGAGGACATAAACGAATGGTTTACGTAATTTTTGGGGTGTCTAGAGAGAAAAACCCCTTGAAAACACCTGGCGAAGTTGGACAATGACTGGAAAATGTGGTTGGGACAGAGATAGAAGTAGAAACTGATTGGTTAACTTTATTGATTTTTGGGGGGTACTAGATTAAGATATGTTGTGAAGGATTCTGTAGGAGGCATGGAAAGGTCTGTCTGGACTCCTACTGTAGTAGTGGAACGGATTACAACAGCATAAATCCAAGATGGAGTTGGGAAAAGTAATTTCCAAGCCTCTGGATAAGTAATATTGTGAACTGTTGTTAGACGTTGCCCCATTTTGAGCAAGAAGTAAAATATGAAGGATGTGAACCATTACAGTTAATGCAATGCGGCTCTAGTTGGCATTCAAAAGCACCATGGTCTTCACCACCACATCGGGTACAAGCAAGCCCTTCTGAATAGCCCCCCAGTGGCTCAGCGGTATGTCTGCGGACTTACACGCTAAAATCCGGGTTTCGATACCCATGGTTGGCAGAGCACAAATAGCCCATTGTGTAGCTTTGTGCTTAATTCAAACCAACAACAACAACCTTCTGAATAATACATGGAGACATCTGCCCTAATGGTTTTTCAGTTAAAGAATGTATAATTAAAGATCGTGGGACAAATTATAGTTGTAAGTTTGACCGTACAGAGTCATCAATGCACGATCGTTTGCCAGTTGTCGGATTTTTCTCTGTGCTGTAATGCTTGTTTATTTTTTATTTAAGGGATATCCATCTCTGTGCTGTCATGTTTGTTTATTTTTTATTTGAGGGATATCCATCGCTGTGCTCTCATGCTTGTTTATTTTTTATTTGAGGGGTATCCATCTCTATGCTGTCATGCTTGTTTATTTTTTATTTCAGGGGTATCCATCTCCATGCTGTCATATTTGTTTATTTTTAATTTGAGGGGTATCCATCTTTGCGCTGTCATGCTTGTTTATATTTTATTTGAGGGGTATCCATCTCTATGCTGTCATATTTATTTTTAATATGAGGGGTATCCATCTCTTTGCTGTCATGCTTGTTTATTTTTATTTCAGAGGTATCCATCTCTGTGCTGTCGTGCTTGTTTATTTTTTATTTGAGGGGTATCGATCTCCATGCTGTCATATTTCTTTATTTTTTATTTGAGGGGTATCCATCTCTGTGCTGTCATGCTTGTTTATTTTTATTTGAGGGGTATCGATCTCTGTGCTGTCATGCTTATTTATTTTTTATTTGAGGGGTATCCATCTCCATGCTGTCATATTTGTTTATTTTTAATTTGAGAGTTATTCATCTTTGTGCTGTCATACTTGTTTATTTTTTATTTGAGGGGTATCCATCTCTGTGCTGTCATGCTTGTTTATTTTTTATTTCAGGGGTATCCATCTCTGTGTTGTTATGCTTGTTTATTTTTTATTTCAGGGGTATCCATCTCTGTGCTGTCATGCTTGTTTATTTTTTATTTGAGGGGTATCCATCTCTGTGCTGTCATGCTTGTTTATTTTTTATTTCAGGGGTATCCATCTCTGTGCTGTCGTGCTTGTTTATTTTTTATTTCAGGGGTATCCACAATAATATATAATATTTCGGTGCCCACTGATCCAACCCACCGTGAAGCCTCACGAGGGGACGCACTACAGTGCCATATAAGGTGACTGCAGCGACGCCAGGGTTTCGTGAGCACTACACCCAAACACCAGCATCAGACGTAATGTCTGCTACACCTGTGGAAAACGTCCTACGCTAACACTCAGTTGACCCTGGCCCAAACGAACTAGTCGAATGATCTTGAGAGGGCAACCCCAAGACCGCCCGTCTATAGGAAGTCAAGGTCAAAGTGGTGTGTTGGAGTTGGATCCCTCAACTATCAAAATCCTCTCTTCCCCTCCACGGCTCACCACGAACGGCAAACATGTAGGTGGATGTTTGGATCCCTTCTAAAAAGTACAGAACCTTCTCTAGGAGATCCCCTTACCACATACAGGAATCCACATGGAGAGCTTTTTGCAGTATATAATTTAAACTTGTAATGATATAAACAGTATATAGTGTAAACTGTGAATCATATCGGCAACATACAGTTCAAATTGTGAGCGATATAAACAGTGCATAGTGTAAACTGTGAATCATATCGGCAACATACAGCGGTATGTAGTTTAAACTGTGAATGATGTGAGCGATATATAGTTTAAACTGTGAATGATGAGAGCGGTATGTAGTTTAAAATGTGAATGATGTGAGCGGTATGTTGTTTAAACTGTGAATGATGTGAGCGGTATATAGTTTAAACTGTGAATGATGTGCGCGGTTTGTTGTTTAAACTGTGAATGATGTGAGCGGTATATAGTTTAAACTGTGAATGATGTGCGCGGTTTGTTGTTTAAACTGTGAATGATGTGAGCGGTATATAGTTTAAACTGTGAATGATGTGGGCGGTATATAGTTTAAACTGTGAATGATGTGCGCGGTTTGTTGTTTAAACTGTGAATGATGTGAGCGGTATGTAGTTTAAACTGTGAATGATGTGAGCGGTATATAGTTTAAACTGTGAATGATGTGCGCGGTATGTTGTTTAAACTGTGAATGATGTGAGCGGTATATAGTTTAAACTGCGAATGATGTGGGCGGTATATAGTTTAAACTGTGAATAATGTGAGCGGTATATAGTTTAAACTGCGAATGATGTGGGCGGTATATAGTTTAAACTGTGAATGATGTGCGCGGTTTGTTGTTTAAACTGTGAATGATGTGAGCGGTATGTAGTTTAAACTGTGAATGATGTGAGCGGTATATAGTTTAAACTGTGAATGATGTGCGCGGTATGTTGTTTAAACTGTGAATGATGTGAGCGGTATATAGTTTAAACTGCGAATGATGTGGGCGGTATATAGTTTAAACTGTGAATGATGTGAGCGGTATATAGTTTAAACTGTGAATGATGTGCGCGGTTTGTTGTTTAAACTGTGAATGATGTGAGCGGTATGTAGTTTAAACTGTGAATGATGTGAGCGGTATATAGTTTAAACTGTGAATGATGTGAGCGGTGTATAGTTTAAACTGTGAATGATGTGAGCGGTATGTAGTTTAAACTGTGAATGATGTGAGCGGTATATAGTTTAAACTGTGAATGATGTGAGCGCTATATAGTTTAAACTGTGAATGATGTGAGCGGTATGTTGTTTAAACTGTGAATGATGTGAGCGGTATGTAGTTTAAACTGTGAATGATGTGAGCGGTATATAGTTTAAACTGTGAATGATGTGCGCGGTATGTTGTTTAAACTGTGAATGATGTGAGCGGTATATAGTTTAAACTGTGAATGATGTGAGCGGTATGTTGTTTAAACTGTGAATGATGTGAGCGGTATATAGTTTAAACTGTGAATGATGTGAGCGCTATATAGTTTAAACTGTGAATGATGTGAGCGGTATGTTGTTTAAACTGTGAATGATGTGAGCGGTATGTAGTTTAAACTGTGAATGATGTGAGCGGTATATAGTTTAAACTGTGAATGATGTGCGCGGTATGTTGTTTAAACTGTGAATGATGTGAGCGGTATATAGTTTAAACTGTGAATGATGTGAGCGGTATGTTGTTTAAACTGTGAATGATGTGAGCGGTATATAGTTTAAACTGTGAATGATGTGAGCGGTATGTTGTTTAAACTGTGAATGATGTGAGCGGTATATAGTTTAAACTGTGAATGATTTAAACAGTATATAATGTAAATATGTATGATATAAACAGTATATAGTGTAAATATGTATGATATAAACAGTATATAGTGTAAATATGTGTGATATAAACAGTATATAGTGTAAATATGTATGATATAAACAGTATATAGTGTGAATATGTATGATATAAACAGTATATAATGTAAATATGTATGATATAAACAGTATATAGTGTAAATATGTATGATATAAACAGTATATAGTGTAAATATGTATGATATAAACAGTATATAGTGTAAATATGTGTGATATAAACAGTATATAGTGTAAATATGTATGATATAAACAGTATATAGTGTGAATATGTATGATATAAACAGTATATAATGTAAATATGTATGATATAAACAGTATATAGTGTAAATATGTATGATATAAACAGTATATAATGTAAATATGTATGATATAAACAGTATATAGTGTAAATATGTATGATATAAACAGTATATAGTGTGAATATGTATGATATAAACAGTATATAGTGTAAATATGTATGATATAAACAGTATATAGTGTAAATATGTATGATATAAGCAGTATATAGTTTAAATTGTGAATTATATAAGCAGTATTTAATTTAAATTGTGAATTATATAAACAGTACACAGTTGCACGTGATATATGTATATCTAATTTGTTTTAAAATGATTTACTTTTTCGGTGTAGGTTAAAGATTTTAACTATTGAATGGAAAAAACTACGGAATAAATACAATAAAAAAATGGATGTACTTACTTTGAGTGACTGGCGAGTTTGGCATACCAAGGACGGGAAGGTTTAGCGTGGAACGTGACACCAGCTGGAACTATGTTGTGACGTTTGAAGTAACGTAGCTTCCGCGACCGAAACTAATTGTGCTTGGTTGTCAATCTCGGCATTTATAAGATTTGGAAAAGTTAACACGGGGAAGATGTGTTATGTGTTGTGATGCTCGACTGAGATAAGACAGTTTCGGAAAACTATGTGGTTATTTATACAACATATTCCACCAGAGGGCGTGTCTTCAGACAGCCTGTAACAGAAGATAAGAGTACGGACTTCCCGTCTGGGGACAAATTGGCAGCGTCAGCGTGTGTGGGTTGATACCACACTAGTCCATGTCTGAATCACCAGGTTTGTTCAACAATATTTCATTCTTTACAACAATGCGCGTAATATTCTTACACAACATTGTTGTAAAGGTTACTTATCGTAAGAAGGAATCAGCTGATGTACCGGGTTTATTCCTTAACCAGCTCTGCCCTCGAGTCTACTTCGTGGTCAGATACAATGGTTACTGAACCGAAACCGAAAGTTTTACAAACACAATATAACCTAAATATGTTACAGAAATATGGATTTCATGCGACCTTCCCATATTTTGCTGGTTGGAACTTCTAGATAAAAGGACCCCCCCCCCTAGTTTCACACCAGCATGTCTGCGCACTTACAACGCTGGAAAGTGGGTTTCGACACCCGTGGTGGGCAGAGTACAAATAGCCCATGATGTAGCTTTGTGCTTAACTACAAACAAACAAAAGGAACCATTGATATAATGATAATAAAGTTGGTGGTGAAAAATAAAAACGACCCAAGTTAATCGATAGGGAAGAGACGTAACCACCAAGGCGGCAAATCACTTCCCTGGAAGTCCTGAGAAAACATGTCGGGATTAGTGACAGTCGATTCAGCAAACACAGACATAGATCATGTTTTAGATCTGAGAATAAGGTCACTAGGGGTCGAATTAGAGATCTGACCCCATATATCTACTCTAGATATTTCCCCGTTCTTTGTTTTTAATAGCTGAACTGACCGCCACCAAGCCTGGTATGTAGCCTTAAAATCCCTCCTTCCCCGTACACACACTCCAAAAATCGTCGTTTGAATATGTCCCTTTATGTCACGTCCGGGCCCTATCCATCTTCCTGGTACGTTTAATGGAAACACCAGAAAGTAATTTATCAAAGTTTAAAACATACTTATACATAAACTAGAAATATTCAGGTGTAGAAAGGAGTATTACTTTATTATTTCGTTTATTTCTTTTACAAAACTTATACAACACATGTCCAATAAAAACATCGTAACCATAACAATTAATACGTCACAGAACAGACAAATCATGTAATACACTGACTTACCTTGACAGTGATTACAGTCTAGCATGGCTGACATGGGTAACCCAATCCTCAACAAAGGCAAAAGAAATGGAACGGCCCCTCAATTTGTAGCACTGTTTCATTAGAACGGTAATAAAACTAGACAGATTACAGTGGTAGACAAACCACAACTCTCTACGTGATGGTCCACAAACTTCCCAGTGGCTCTCGGTGAGACGAAGAAATCAACAAATAGGAGTCATGAAACGTATATGATAAATTTTAACCCTCGTTTTAATTAAAAAAACACGTACTTTGCTAACTTTTGTACAAAACTGCCATCTGGAAAAATGGCTTTTCCTGTCATTTACAAACAGAACCAGCAGAATTTATTAAATACTTATTTCAACACCGTATCGTGGTCCACAGATATATTTTACTGATTAAAGTCATAAAACTAAAACTGGTTTTTATGTACACTTTTCCTGGGATTCCTCACCTTATGAAACAATTGAAGAATATAAGTTTCCTTTGCGAAGTTATTCGTATGATAAGAAATATCCATTTGCACGTGAGAATAGATGGATTTCAGGGCATTTGTTCCACGAAAACAGTCGTTCGCTTACCTCTCTCAAAGATAAGGCCTCGAGAAATTCGCGTCGTTTTCTCAGAGAAATTGACTGTCCATAGAATCGATGCGCAGTCTGTGTTTATTCGAACCTGAACTCCCGGCAGCACTCTCGTGCAAGTGAAAGCTGGGCCGTGTCTGCAAGTTAATAAGCCTCCTATGTTGAGATACACTAATCATTATCTAAAGACAGAGCCTGAGTCAGCTTGCGGACTTGAAATAGATTTTCGCGCGGAACAGTCGAGAATTGATCCCACATCTCTAAGTGCCAGTGTTCACCGATAGAGGACGTTTGTTCTCATGATCTTTACTGAACTGTAAGAGAAAAAAAAATGTTGTTGGTAACGCCGTCTATTAAGAAACACTGTAAACATATTACGAAACATAATTATCAAATTTTGGTAAGACATTACTCTGAAATTACTACACGGATCACATCCCGACCCACTTTTTTAAACACAAATGTCTAAACTACACAAACTGTTCGACTTTACATAAGTTTATTATCACGTCCCTAATAACATATAAATCATATAAAAATGACACCAGTATTGTTGTTGTTTTGAATTAAGCACAAAGCAACACAATGGGTTATCTGTGCTCTGCCTACCACGGGTATCGAAATCCGGATTTTAGCGTGTAAGTCCGCAGGCATATCGCTGAGCCACTGGGGGACCACCAGTATTGTAAATATTACAACTAATTACTCCATTAAATATTTTACATGGAAAAAGAGTTAATTTTTAACGAAAAACTGTTGTAAGAGACGAAAACACAAAATAATTCGGTATACAAACCTTACCAAGAGTAAAAACAAACTAGTATTTGAGAGTCAACAGCAGTAACAATCCACTAGTAAACCCAAAAGTTAACCTTTACTCAGAATTTGTATTTATTATTTAATAATAATAATACTCAACAACGCTCTCTACACACAAAAATAGAAATATTTTGAGATGAAAGTTTTAGCATGAATCCGAACACGCCATTGACCAAATGCCTTCGAAAATTACGGGTCTAAAGGCATATCACTGTTTTGATAACTTCGATTATTTACCTATTTAAAAAATATAAACACATTTCACTTCATCTAACCACAGTGATATAGGTTTAAACACATTAATACACCCCCTCCTAACGTATTTTCCAACATATGACACAACCATTGTCACAAGTATTAACTTATTAACACAAAAACATGTTTTCCTAGAGAAAATAAAACGGTAACATTTATCATTAAACCACGAGTAGCAACACCAATAAACCATTGTGTTCTTGACCACCTGTTTTTATCACTAAACCATTGTGTTCTTGACCACCTGTGTTCATCACTAAACCATTGTGTTCTTGACCATCTGTGTTCATCACTAAACCTTTGTGTTCTTGACCACCCGTGTTCATCATTAAACCACCATGTTTCTACGTCCTTTCCCAGAACTGACCAAACCGCTGTAACCCCCTTTTTAAGCGTCTTACCATTTCAGGTTCAAAAATAAATATTGAAAGTAAATACTCGTTTGTGTAAAACGATGATCAGACTGCAATTATATCTCTTCAGACAAAAAATAAGCAAATTACATTCTGTAAAAACTTACTTTAAATATCAGAATGATGTATATATAACGACAGTAGTTGTAATGAGTACATGAAGTATATATAACAACAGTAGTTGTAATGAGTACATGAAGTATATATAACGACAGTAGTTGTAATGAACACATGAAGTATATATAACGACAGTAGTTGTAATGAGTACATGAAGTATATATAACGACAGTAGTTGTAATGAATACATGAAGTATATATAACAACAGTAGTTGTAATGAGTACATGAAGTATACATAACGACAGTAGTTGTAATGAATACATGAAGTATATATAACAACAGTAGTTGTAATGAGTACATGAAGTATACATAACGACAGTAGTTGTAATGAACACATGAAGTATATATAACGACAGTAGTTGTAATGAGTACATGAAGTATATATAACGACAGTAGTTGTAATGAGTACATGAAGTATATATAACGACAGTAGTTGTAATAAATACATGAAGTATATATAACGACAGTAGTTGTAATGAGTACATGAAGTATATATAACGACAGTAGTTGTAATGAACACATGAAGTATATATAACGACAGTAGTTGTAATGAGTACATGAAGTATATATAACGACAGTAGTTGTAATGAGTACATGAAGTATATATAACGACAGTAGTTGTAATGAATACATGAAGTATATATCACAACAGTAGTTGTAATGAGTACATGAAGTATATATAACGACAGTAGTTGTAATGAACACATGAAGTATATATAACGACAGTAGTTGTAATGAGTACATGAAGTATATATAACGACAGTAGTTGTAATGAATACATGAAGTATATATAACAACAGTAGTTGTAATGAGTACATGAAGTATACATAACGACAGTAGTTGTAATGAACACATGAAGTATATATAACGACAGTAGTTGTAATGAACACATGAAGTATATATAACGACAGTAGTTGTAATGAGTACATGAAGTATATATAACGACAGTAGTTGTAATGAATACATGAAGATATATAACACAGTAGTTGTAATGTACATGAAGTATACATAACGACAGTAGTTGTAATAATACATGAAGTATATATAACGACAGTAGTTGTAATGAGTACATGAAGTATATAAACGACAGTAGTTGTAATGAACACATGAAGTATATATAACGACAGTAGTTGTAATGATACATGAATATAACGACAGTAGTTGTAATAATCATGAAGTATATATAACGACAGTAGTTGTAATGAGTACATGAAGTATATATAACGACAGTAGTTGTAATGAACACATGAAGTATATATAACGACAGTAGTTGTAATGAGTACATGAAGTATATATAACGACAGTAGTTGTAATGAATACATGAAGTATATATAACAACAGTAGTTGTAATGAGTACATGAAGTATATATAACGACAGTAGTTGTAATGAACACATGAAGTATATATAACGACAGTAGTTGTAATGAGTACATGAAGTATATATAACGACAGTAGTTGTAATGAACACATGAAGTATATATAACGACAGTAGTTGTAATGAGTACATGAAGTATACATAACGACAGTAGTTGTAATGAATACATGAAGTATATATAACAACAGTAGTTGTAATGAGTACATGAAGTATATATAACGACAGTAGTTGTAATGAACACATGAAGTATATATAACGACAGTAGTTGTAATGAGTACATGAAGTATATATAACGACAGTAGTTGTAATGAGTACATGAAGTATATATAACGACAGTAGTTGTAATAAATACATGAAGTATATATAACGACAGTAGTTGTAATGAGTACATGAAGTATATATAACGACAGTAGTTGTAATGAACACATGAAGTATATATAACGACAGTAGTTGTAATGAGTACATGAAGTATATATAACGACAGTAGTTGTAATGAGTACATGAAGTATATATAACGACAGTAGTTGTAATGAATACATGAAGTATATATCACAACAGTAGTTGTAATGAGTACATGAAGTATATATAACGACAGTAGTTGTAATGAACACATGAAGTATATATAACGACAGTAGTTGTAATGAGTACATGAAGTATATAACGACAGTAGTTGTAATGAATACATGAAGTATATATAACAACAGTAGTTGTAATGAGTACATGAAGTATACATAACGACAGTAGTTGTAATGAACACATGAAGTATATATAACGACAGTAGTTGTAATGAGTACATGAAGTATATATAACGACAGTAGTTGTAATGAATACATGAAGTATATATAACAACAGTAGTTGTAATGAGTACATGAAGTATACATAACGACAGTAGTTGTAATGAGTACATGAAGTATACATAACGACAGTAGTTGTAATGAATACATGAAGTATATATAACAACAGTAGTTGTAATGAATACATGAAGTATATATAACAACAGTAGTTGTAATGAGTACATGAAGTATACATAACGACAGTAGTTGTAATGAATACATGAAGTATATATAACGACAGTAGTTGTAATGAATACATGAAGTATATATAACGACAGTAGTTGTAATGAGTACATAAACTATACATAACGACAGTAGTTGTAATGAGTACATGAAGTATATATAACGACAGTAGTTGTAATGAGTACATGAAGTATACATAACGACAGTAGTTGTAATGAGTACATGAAGTATATATAACAACAGTAGTTGTAATGAGTACATGAAGTATATATAACGACAGTAGTTGTAATGAACACATGAAGTATATATAACGACAGTAGTTGTAATGAACATGAAGTATATATAACGACAGTAGTTGTAATGAGTACATGAAGTATATATAACGACAGTAGTTGTAATGAGTACATGAAGTATATATAACGACAGTAGTTGTAATGAACACATGAAGTATATATAACGACAGTAGTTGTAATGAACACATGAAGTATATATAACGACAGTAGTTGTAATGAACACATGAAGTATATATAACGACAGTAGTTGTAATGAATACATGAAGTATATATAACGACAGTAGTTGTAATGAACACATGAAGTATATATAACGACAGTAGTTGTAATGAGTACATGAAGTATATATAACGACAGTAGTTGTAATGAGTACATGAAGTATATATAACGACAGTAGTTGTAATGAGTACATGAAGTATATTAACGACAGTAGTTGTAATGAACACATGAAGTATATATAACGACAGTAGTTGTAATGAACATGAAGTATATATAACGACAGTAGTTGTAATGAACACATGAAGTATATAACGACAGTAGTTGCAATGAATACATGAAGTATATAACGACAGTAGTTGTAAAAATACATGAAGTATTATAACGACAGTAGTTGTAATGAGTACATGAAGTATATATAACGACAGTAGTTGTAATGAGTACATGAAGTATATATAACGACAGTAGTTGTAATGAGTACATGAAGTATATATAACGACAGTAGTTGTAATGAGTACATGAAGTATATATAACGACAGTAGTTGTAATGAGTACATGAAGTATATATAACGACAGTAGTTGTAATGAGTACATGAAGTATATATAACGACAGTAGTTGTAATGAATACATGAAGTATATATAACGACAGTAGTTGTAATGAACACATGAAGTATATATAACGACAGTAGTTGTAATGAGTACATGAAGTATATATAACGACAGTAGTTGCAATGAATACATGAAGTATATATAACGACAGTAGTTGTAATGAGTACATGAAGTATATATAACAACAGTAGTTGTAATGAGTACATGAAGTATATATAACGACAGTAGTTGTAATGAGTACATAAACTTTTCATAACGACAGTAGTTGTAATGAATACATGAAGTATATATAACGACAGTAGTTGTAATGAATACATGAAGTATATATAACGACAGTAGTTGTAATGAATACATGAAGTATATATAACGACAGTAGTTGTAATGAGTACATGAAGTATATATAACGACAGTAGTTGTAATGAGTACATGAAGTATATATAACGACAGTAGTTGTAATGAGTACATGAAGTATATATAACGACAGTAGTTGTAATGAGTACATGAAGTATATATAACGACAGTAGTTGTAATGAGTACATGAAGTATATATAACGACAGTAGTTGTAATGAGTACATGAAGTATATATAACGACAGTAGTTGTAATGAACACATGAAGTATATATAACGACAGTAGTTGTAATGAACACATGAAGTATATATAACGACAGTAGTTGTAATGAACACATGAAGTATATATAACGACAGTAGTTGTAATGAACACATGAAGTATATATAACGACAGTAGTATTGAATGAACACATGAAGTATATATAACGACAGTAGTTGTAATGAACACATGAAGTATATATAACGACAGTAGTTGTAATGAGTACATGAAGTATATATAACGACAGTAGTTGTAATGAGTACATGAAGTATATATAACGACAGTAGTTGTAATGAGTACATGAAGTATATATAACGACAGTAGTTGTAATGAGTACATGAAGTATATAACGACACAGTAGTTGTAATGAGTACATGAAGTATATATAACGACAGTAGTTGTAATGAGTACATGAAGTATATATAACGACAGTAGTTGTAATGAGTACATGAAGTATATAACGACAGTAGTTGTAATGAGTACATGAAGTATATATAACGACAGTAGTTGTAATGAGTACATGAAGTATATATAACGACAGTAGTTGTAATGAACACATGAAGTATATATAACGACAGTAGTTGTAATGAACACATGAAGTATATATAACGACAGTAGTTGTAATGAACACATGAAGTATATATAACGACAGTAGTTGTAATGAACACATGAAGTATATATAACGACAGTAGTTGTAATGAACACATGAAGTATATATAACGACAGTAGTTGTAATGAACACATGAAGTATATATAACGACAGTAGTTGTAATGAGTACATGAAGTATATATAACGACAGTAGTTGTAATGAGTACATGAAGTATATATAACGACAGTAGTTGTAATGAGTACATGAAGTATATATAACGACAGTAGTTGTAATGAGTACATGAAGTATATAACGACAGTAGTTGTAATGAGTACATGAAGTATATATAACGACAGTAGTTGTAATGAACACATGAAGTATATATAACGACAGTAGTTGTAATGAACACATGAAGTATATATAACGACAGTAGTTGTAATGAACACATGAAGTATGTATAACGACAGTAGTTGTAATGAACACATGAAGTATGTATAACGACAGTAGTTGTAATGAACACATGAAGTATGTATAACGACAGTAGTTGTAATGAACACATGAAGTATGTATAACGACAGTAGTTGTAATGAACACATGAAGTATATATAACGACAGTAGTTGTAATGAACACATGAAGTATATATAACGACAGTAGTTGTAATGAACACATGAAGTATATATAACGACAGTAGTTGTAATGAGCACATGAAGTATATATAACGACAGTAGTTGTAATGAACACATGAAGTATATATAACGACAGTAGTTGTAATGAGCACATGAAGTATATATAACGACAGTAGTTGTAATGAACACATGAAGTATATATAACGACAGTAGTTGTAATGAGTACATGAAGTATATATAACGACAGTAGTTGTAATGAACATATGAAGTATATATAACGACAGTAGTTGTAATGAACACATGAAGTATATATAACGACAGTAGTTGTAATGAACACATGAAGTATATATAACGACAGTAGTTGTAATGAACACATGAAGTATATATAACGACAGTAGTTGTAATGAACACATGAAGTATATATAACGACAGTAGTTGTAATGAACACATGAAGTATATATAACGACAGTAGTTGTAATGAACACATGAAGTATATATAACGACAGTAGTTGTAATGAGAACATGAAGTATATATAACGACAGTAGTTGTAATGAGTACATGAAGTATATATAACGACAGTAGTTGTAATGAGTACATGAAGTATATATAACGACAGTAGTTGTAATGAGTACATGAAGTATATAACGACAGTAGTTGTAATGAGTACATGAAGTATATATAACGACAGTAGTTGTAATGAGTACATGAAGTATATATAACGACAGTAGTTGTAATGAGTACATGAAGTATATATAACGACAGTAGTTGTAATGAGTACATGAAGTATATATAACGACAGTAGTTGTAATGAACACATGAAGTATATATAACGACAGTAGTTGTAATGAACACATGAAGTATATATAACGACAGTAGTTGTAATGAACACATGAAGTATATATAACGACAGTAGTTGTAATGAACACATGAAGTATATAACGACAGTAGTAGTTGTAATGAACACATGAAGTATATATAACGACAGTAGTTGTAATGAATACATGAAGTATATATAACAACAGTAGTTGTAATGAATACATGAAGTATATATAACAACAGTAGTTGTAATGAATACATGAAGTATATATAACGACAGTAGTTGTAATGAGTACATGAAGTATATGTAACAACAGTAGTTGTAGTGAGTACATGAAGTATATATAACAACAGTAGTTGTAATGAGTACATGAAGTATATATAACGACAGTAGTTGTAATGAGTACATGAAGTATATGTAACGACAGTAGTTGTAATGAGTACATGAAGTATATATAACAACAGTAGTTGTAATGAGTACATGAAGTATATATAACCACAGTAGTTGTAATGAGTACATGAAGTATATATAACAACAGTACTTGTAATGAGTACATAAACTATATATAACCACAGTAGTTGTAATGAGTACATGAAGTATATATAACCACAGTAGTTGTAATGAGTACATGAAGTATATATAACGACAGTAGTTGTAATGAATACATGAAGTATATATAACGACAGTAGTTGTAATGAGTATATGAAGTATATATAACGACAGTACTTGTAATGAGTACATGAAGTATATATAACGACAGTAGTTGTAATGAGTATATGAAGTATATATAACGACAGTACTTGTAATGAGTACATGAAGTATATATAACGACAGTACTTGTAATGAGTACATGAAGTATATATAACGACAGTACTTGTAATGAGTACATGAAGTATATATAACGACAGTAGTTGTAATGAGTACATGAAGTATATGTAACGACAGTAGTTGTAATGAGTACATGAAGTATATATAACAACAGTAGTTGTAATGAGTACATGAAGTATATATAACCACAGTAGTTGTAATGAGTACATGAAGTATATATAACAACAGTACTTGTAATGAGTACATAAACTATATATAACCACAGTAGTTGTAATGAGTACATGAAGTATATATAACCACAGTAGTTGTAATGAGTACATGAAGTATATATAACGACAGTAGTTGTAATGAATACATGAAGTATATATAACGACAGTAGTTGTAATGAGTATATGAAGTATATATAACGACAGTACTTGTAATGAGTACATGAAGTATATATAACGACAGTAGTTGTAATGAGTATGAAGTATAATAACGACAGTACTTGTAATGAGTACATGAAGTATATATAACGACAGTACTTGTAATGAGTACATGAAGTATATATAACGACAGTACTTGTAATGAGTACATGAAGTATATATAACGACAGTAGTTGTAATGAGTACATGAAGTATATATAACGACAGTAGTTGTAATGAGTACATGAAGTATATATAACGACAGTACTTGTAATGAGTACATGAAGTATATATAACGACAGTACTTGTAATGAGTACATGAAGTATATATAACGACAGTAGTTGTAATGAGTACATGAAGTATATATAACGACAGTAGTTGTAATGAGTACATGATGTATATATCACAACAGTAGTTGTAATGAGTACATGAAGTATATATCACAACAGTAGTTGTAATGAGTACATGAAGTATATATAACGACAGTAGTTGTAATGAGTACATGAAGTATATATAACGACAGTAGTTGTAATGAGTACATGATGTATATATAACCACAGTAGTTGTAATGAGTACATGAAGTATATATAACGACAGTACTTGTAATGAGTACATGAAGTATATATCACAACAGTAGTTGTAATGAGTACATGATGTATATATCACAACAGTAGTTGTAATGAGTACATGAAGTATATATAACGACAGTAGTTGTAATGAGTACATGAAGTATATATAACGACAGTAGTTGTAATGAGTACATGATGTATATATAACCACAGTAGTTGTAATGAGTACATGAAGTATATATAACGACAGTACTTGTAATGAGTACATGAAGTATATATAACGACAGTAGTTGTAATGAGTACATGAAGTATATATAACGACAGTACTTGTAATGAGTACATGATATATTTATACGACTGTACTTTATGGTCGATAAATCAAGTTAGTCCAACCTCTATATCAGTATTAATCCAACAGTATCTTCAGACTTGATATCTCACAATAATACGTTAAGGCAGGTAAATTTTCCTTTGGAGAAAACCCTAAATTTACAATGTTATGTTGTGATATCGAACAAGACCTAATAACCAACTCATTAGGCTTTGTTTTTAAATCAGAGTTGTTGTTTTTTTATTACAGAAAAGTAAGATTGGCTAGACAGTACTTAACAACATGTTAGAAATAATTTCTGAGAAACATGAACATGAGTGTGGTTAAGCACAGTGTGCATGTCAAAATATCTGGGCTTCATTCTGAACGTGATGTAATCTTCTAAGTTTGAACAAACATCCTTAGTCAAAATGTTTTTCTGGGACTACAACAAGTTAACATCGAATGTTCAAAAAAAAGGGCTTTAAATGTCAAACTCGATTTAACTCTTCCAAGGCGTCCAGTGATCTTACAAAGATTGGATGGTGTACATCCAGCTAGTTCCACAACGCTGTATGTATTACTTACTCTGTTACTCTCACAATTTTGACGTTTAACCGTTTTGGTGTGCAACACTTGTGTCGCCCGAACAAATATTAAATTGTCTGGGCATAATTTCAATTTTAAGATCTGGCCAAGTTGTTTAGACGGAGTGTAATGTTTGTGTGTATACGGTTTTCTGGCAAGCTTACAAGTGTCTCTAATGTAGAGTTTACCATTAGCTATGACTGATATGTCATTTTGAAACCACAAAATGTTAAGAAAGTACGATATTATAATCACACCAACACCAATACACAGGTTATAAAAATTATGAAATATCAGCTACTCATACAATGAAGTGTTATCTTGTCTGAGATAACTCATCCATTCCACTTAACTCTTAAATACTTTGAAAAAGAAGATATCACAATCGAAGAAGCTTATTGCATTTAGGGCCACGACTGCTGTCTTCTCTTGCTGAGATTCCGGATTTGATAACTTCTTATTTAGACATCTTTAATAAACGTAAGACAGAAAGCATGTGACTGACCATTATCAACAAACAAAATGGGTTAAAATATTCTCAATCAGTGCAAACATCTAGATAGTTACATCAAGCAGTAAGACATCACATAGAGTTACATCAAGCAGTAAGACATCACATAGAATTACATCAAGCTGTAAGGCATCACATAGAGTTACATCAAGCTGTAAGGCATCACATAGTTACATCAAGCAGTAAGACATCACATAGAATTTCATCAAGCTGTAAGACATCACATAGTTACATCAAACTGTAAGACATCACATAGAAGTATCATTAGGTTAAAGTAAGCACGTCTTTATAAATCAGTGTCACTATCATTTATTTGTGAGTTATGCTTGAGCAATACGAATCCAGATGAAGCTTACCTGTAGCAATTCTTATGTGCAGGTCGTGGAACTAGGGAATTTGTTTGTAGGAGATAGAAGGACTAGGGAATTTGTTTGTTTGTAGGGGGTTGAAAGACTAGGGAATTTGTTTGTTTGTAGGGGATAGAAGGACTAGGGAATTTGTTTGTAAAGGGTTGAAACACTAGGGAATTTGTTTGTAGGGGTTGAAAGACTAGGGAATTTGTTTGTAGGGGATAGAAAGACTAGGGAATTTGTTTGTAAAGGATAGAAGGACTAGGGAATTTGTTTGTTTGTAGGGGGTAGAAGGACTAGGGAATTTGTTTGTTTGTAGGGGTAGAAGGACTAGGGAATTTGTTTGTTTGTAGAGGTAGAAGGACTAGGGAATTTCTTTGTAGGAGTAGAAAGACTAGGGAATTTGTTTGTTTGTAGGGGATAGAAAGACTAAAGGATTGGTTTGTTTGTAGGGGTAGAAAGACTAGGGAATTTGTTTGTTTGTTGTGGATAGAAGGACTAGGGAATTTGTTTGTTTGTAGGAGGTAGAAAGACGAGGGAATTTGTTTGTTTGTAAGGGATATAAGGACTAGGGAATTTGTTTGTTTGTAGGGGTAGAAAGACTAGGGAATTTCTTTGTTTGTAGGGGGTAGGAAGACTAGGGAATTTCTTTGTAGGGGTAGAAAGACTAGGGAACTTGTTTGTTTGTAGGGGATAGAAGGACTAGGGAATTTGTTTGTTTGTAGGGGTAGAAAGACTAGGGAATTTCTTTGTTTGTAGGGGATAGAAGGACTAGGGAATTTGTTTGTTTGTAGGGGTAGAAAGACTAGGGAATTTGTTTGTTTGTAGGGGATAGAAGGACTAGGAATTTGTTTGTTTGTAGGGGGTAGAAAGACTAGGGAATTTGTTTGTTTGTAGGGGTAGAAGGACTAGAGAATTTGTTTGTTTGTTTTGAAGTTCGCAGAAAGTTACACGAGGGCTGTGTGCGCTAGCTTCTCTAAGACTAAATGGAAGGCAGCTAGTCATCATCACCCACCGCCAACTCTTGGGCTAATCTTTTTATCAACGTAACTTGATCGTAACTTTATAACACCATAGGCTGAAAAAAGCGAGCATGTTTGGTGTGATGTTGTTGGAGATACTGATGAAATGAGGTTTATTTTAATATTACATTTGTTAGATACCGCTGAAATGAGGTTTATTTTAATATTACATTTGTTAGATACCGGTGAAATAAGGTTTATTTTAATATTACATTTGTTAGATACCGGTGAAATGAGGTTTATTTTAATATTACGTTTGTTAGATACCGGTGAAATGAGGTTTATTTTAATATTACATTTGTTAGATACTGATGAAATGAGGTTTATTTTAATATTAAATCTCAAAGTCAACTCAAGATAGGAATGTTGTTTATTATAAACAGAAAGTTTGACTAGAAGTAAATAACTGAGACTGACTCACAAAGGGTGAAAAATATACAATTAAAGAAAGGTATAATAAGTAAAATAAACGTTTATTTACTGCGACTATTATAGAAAGTAAAGGGAGTTGGTCAAACTAGAAATCAGGAAATGTTAGGATGGAAATAAGGTCTTTGAGGAATGACGTAATAAGGCTAATATTTGATTATTACGGGATGGCTCGTTCTTTAATTAAAAATATTTTTTTTTGCAGGTTTCACTAATAAAGATCTTCTGGTTGTTGCGGCACTCAACTTACAATTATACCTCTCAACAAAGTTAATGATGTGGAAGGTCTTCCTGTGGTTTCCATTACTGTTGTCCGTAGAAGTATCAGTAAAGTGTATGTTACAAACGTTTACGATCCGGTAACAACTGACAAACATTTTAAAAATCTCAACTATTTCCTTCCGACAGCAATGCTACCACTGCTTTTCAAATCTGTTGACGAATGAAAATTCTTTGACGGATCCTAACGTGAGGGGAAGTGGGGAGCAGCCTTCGCACGTGGCATATGAGACTGAATTATTTGTTTTGTTAAAGTAAAAAAACACACAAAAAAAAACGTTTTTCTAGAATCGTGTATCTATCTGACGGGGTGCTTCTACGTGACTCTCAGTACACCTAGCACTGAATTAACTGTTCTCTTCCTATTCTGAAAGTAAAATAAAAAAAATATCGGCTGTTAAGACACAAATACCTTCACATCACGTTAATAGTTAAATATTTCAGAAACTCTTGTCTTATGTTTGCTTGGCAAGAGTTTGGTTTTAATAAGGACAATTAACTGAAAGAATAAAGAATACTGATAACATGGAACGACAACAAAAATTGGTTAATAATTATTACATGAAACAAATGATAATTGTAACATGTAAAAAAATTAAAGGATTGGATAATCATTAAAACATGTAACAATATAATAAACTAGGAAGGAAACTACTTAGCAGCACCATCCGCCCCATACGACAACTATTAACAGAACAGCAGGACTACATGTGTGGCATAACCACGTCTGTAACCTTGAATTCCCAGCATGCCCATGATCAGGTTCTAGAAACGGGTGAATCACCTCATAAATTACTAAATAACATAACAACACCAACAATAATAAATAATATTCCATCATTAAAATAAGGTTTGCTAACTTGTACACTTTGAACCAAGTTTTCTTTCAACTTTTGGAGTTTCAAACACAGTAACAAAAACTAGATTACCAGCTCTACTCAGTTATAGAAGTTAAATATTGAAATTACTAATTTACAAAATTCAGACATAAAAAAACAACCGTCATCAGCTTAAACCTGTTTATAATAACGGTCATCAAACGATTTGATAGCTTTGTGTCTCAACCGTCAGTTTGTTCATGGCATTCCAGCCAGCTTGAAGACTAGTGGCACTGGATTTAATAATTACTTGGCACATACAATCTCCTTTTTAACACAGTTCTGAGTTATAATTCAACAGTGCGCCTTCTTTAAACTGAACCTTTGGTAGGTCCTTCAAATTGGAACTAAAGGAGTGACTGTGGTCAGTGGAAACGTGGACACTGTCTGGTGGAACAAGACAAAGAATTTGAAATATCGAGTTACAGACGAATTTTATAAGCTAGTTTTACAAATAGATTTTCAAATGTTGTGTTATAGAAGTCATTTATTTGTAATTTTCTAGTAAAATAATAACAGGACACAAATTTAAAAGTTGTTTCTTTTTAGAAATTTGGTTTGGCTATAGTTGACTTTGGCATGTAATAATTGGGACTTGGCATAGCCTGGTGGTTAGGATGCTTGTCTCGCAATTTGAAATTCCCGTTCTTGAAAAAGTTCGTCCTTCCAGCTTTTGAGGCGTTAAAATGTGAAGGTCAATCAAACTATTGGTTGGTAAAGGTTTGTTGGTTGGTTTGGAATTTCGCGCAAAGCTTCATGAAGGTTATCTGTGTTGGCCGTCCCTAATTTACCAGTGTAAGACTAGAGGGAAGACAGCTAGTCACCACTACCCGCCGCCAACTATTGGGCTACTCTTTTACTAACGAATATTGAGATTGACCGCAACATTATAACGCCCCCACGGCTGTAAAGGCGAGCATGTGTGATGGGAATTCGAACCCGCGACCCTCAAATTACGCGTTGAACGCCCTAACCACCTGGCCATGCTGGTTCCTGGTAAAAGAATGTTTTAAAAGTTGGCGGTGAGTAGTGATGACCAGCTGACTTCTCTCTAGTCTTGCACTGCTAAATGAAGGACAACTAGTGCAGATAGCTCTCGTGTAGCCTACAGGAAATTAAAACCAAACCAAAATATTTACATATTCAGTGACTGTGAAAATCTATTCAAAATGTTATTAATGTTAACCTTTTTATAAACAAGGAAACTCCTGTTATTGTCTGCTGTTAGTAAACAGGAACACACACAAAATGTAACTTTTATCGTTTTATTTTTAAATGAACGTAGTGAGGCCGTACTCTGTCTTGTAAACCTTCGAAGTAATTATAAAAAAAATGTTTCTCAAACGACCTCAAAACACAATTAACATGAAAGTAGTGGCCCACTTTCTTGAAAACACAGACAGTCTACAGGTATACAATGGACCACTTTATCTCAGTACATAACGGAGTACTTTCTTAAAAACACATTTAAGCTACAGGTATAAAATGGACCACGTTCTTAAAACTACAATTAATCCACAGACGCATAAAAGACCAATGTTTTGAAAACATAGTTAATCTACAGGTATATAGTGGACCACCGTCTTAAAAATAACTGATATAAAGATACACAGTGGACTACTTTCTTTAAATCGGTTAATTTACAGGTATTTAGTAGAGCACTGTCTTTAAAACAATCTTACAGCATATAATCTACAAGAACATCAGAAATGGTCCATCTTATGGTATAGTGTTTCACTAGTTATCTTACAAAACTCTTCTTTTGCAGAAGTTCTAGTCGTTAAGATCTAACTTTCACACAGCTACAGAAAGTGTTCTAGTTTATGAGCAGTACAGTTATTTTCAGTATATCCTGGCACTGGTAAGAACACGCTACTATTTATCTTACAAACTTCCCGCCCTCATATTTGCGGAGCTGTATATAAGTTACCATCCAAAGTGTATGTTCTGTTGTATGTGATAGAAGTTAAAACTGTGTGAACGTACAGTTAAGGATATCCTTGTGCTCTCTATGTACAACAAGTTAAGGTTTTACTTGTTGTATTTAACACTTTGTCTATTTTTGATTAAAATTTTCCTTGTTATTTAGGTGTCCGTATCTAAGGATGTATTTATCTTATTATCCCGATTATGTATTTTTGAGATTTTTATTATTCTCTATATACACACATACTGCACTATATACATACCCATGATCATTAATTGTTCTCAGAAAGAAAAAGGCGAAATGCTGATAAAAATCGTTAAAAACGAAACAAAGTAATTTAAAAACATGTAACCCTGCAAGAGGATAGTCTGGTAGTAAAATCTGGCAATGATCCAAACAAAGACTAACATCGTAGTTACAGTTACCTTACTTATTTGTATACATGAAAAAGTTAGGGTTAGCTCAAACACCTTCACTCATTTGTATACATGAAAAAGTTAGGGTTAGCTCAGACACCTTCTCTCCTGTGTATACACGGCAAGGGTTAGGGTTAGCTTGGATACCTACACTCATATATGTACAAAGAAATAAATATTTGGGGATTGTTTTCATCAAATAAATAATACTTTCATCATTAAGAATGGTATTACTCAGTAATAGACATCTTGATGAAACAAAATGGCAGACATAAATTTCGTCTGTTTAAAACCCGTTTTATCCGATTGACTTAATGTTTATAAATCAAATTATTGCATTTATTTTTTTACTTCCACAGTGAATATTATTTGGATTGTTTTGTTTAGGTGAAAAATCATGTTAACAATTCGCAGTTCTGTAAACATAGTTTGTTTCAACACATCGCATTTCATACCTCTGATCATTCGAACTTCAACCATTGGACTATAGATTTAGTTTTCTGTGAGCTCTTATGAAATATTCACCTAGTTCCATAATATATATCAATTTAGATGGTATTCTAAATATAACTTTTGAAGCTGTTATTGAAATTGTCAACTATTATACCAACCCTATCCATAACGAGCACTTATACTATGAAAATATATCGACAATTGGTAAAAGCAACTTGTCACCTTACCAGAATAAGGGTAACCTGTCACCCAGATTAAAAGCAACAAGATTTTCGTAAATCAATTAAATATTTATAATGAAGAACGGTAGTGCTTAGTAGCAGGGATCTTTACGAAATATAATGGCGGCCATAAAACTCGCCAATCTAAAACAATTTTCGAAATGTCTGAGCATTTATTTCACAGTTTCGTCTGAACAAAATTAAAGCTTGCTGTACTTAGAATACCATCTAAATTGATATATATTATGGAACTAGGTGAATATTTCATAAGAGCTCACAGAAAACTAAATCTATCGCTTTAATTGTTTTGCAGAACTTTTAGTCTGGGATCGCAAAGATTCCTTTCTTGTACCTAAAGGAAAACCAATTTTGGTAACTAGTGACCAAAACCGCAAGGTAATATTCACATTTCTTACTGATGACCACCACCAGTGACAGTAAAACTATTATTTTTCATTGAGGACACCTTCGTATAAACCAACAACGTCCTTTACATCATCCCTAAGAACAGATCTTCAAATTAAAAACAAACAACAGTGATTAGTGTTTCTTTCACCAACACCAACAGAAGCGACCATCTAAAACACTCTTTTGTCAAGAACAAGAACCATCATTAACCAAAAATATTTTCATGAAATACGTCACTCGAGACAATAAAACCTGCATTACAACTATCTGAAAAAACTTAGAATCTGCTGAAACTTACATTTTGAAACGATCAACAAAAGCTGTAGTGTTCGTAATGTTTAGAAAAACCAGTAACAAACATCTGAAAATTAGTGTTAATTAATTCATAAATGTGTCAACTGAGAAGGATTTTGGTTTTGGCTCGAACCATAGTGACACTTATTCCTCATCAAAAAATAGAAGCACGACTGTATGTCACACAAGGGATGCTTGTCGAGTAAAAAAGTGGTATTTGATGATGAAGCTCAAACCGCCACCTAGTGACGACCTACACCGTTTACTTAATAATATGCATTGTTCTGTACGACACGTGAAAAACTGCACATGCCAAGTTTCGTTTAGACACGAGCAGTTTTTTCTAAAGAAATAAAAATAACAAACAAGAAAAAATACAAGGGTTAAGCAGGAATACATCGACAGTAGAAAATACAAACATTATCAACTGAATAAACTGGAACGTGTAAAAAAAACCCAAAAAGAATTACACATTCTTATATAACCACTAACCATTGATACGGACGTACACTTTTTATATACTTTAAAATTGTGGGATAAAATTGACTGTGGTTTCACTAGTATAAACCAAGGTTGAAATTATTTAACAATTTAAAATTTTTATACCAATTTTGTTCAGTTTATATTGAAATTATTTGAATAAATAAAACGCAATACATAAACAGTTACAACACCGTAAGCATATAAACAACTAACACTGTTTTAGTCAAACATTGTCCTAACTGGTTAGGTTCTCTTACTGTACATACAAAGTATAGATACAATTTGTACAAGTTAGGTATGTAAACCTTTTACATTTTCTGTGTTAAGAACCATTTAATATCAATTATTCCAGCTATAATGATAAAATTAACTTGATATATCTTGTAATTTGTTAAGATTTCATAACAGAAGATTACGATAAAGCGTGAACTTATCATGAAAATAATAGTTATTTATTATATATTCATAGTACATACGAGAATGTGCAACTGTTATTAAGAATTGTGGCTTGGACTGTAATTTATGATCAGTACCTCTAAGAGGTAACGCTCGGGATCGTAGATATATTACAAGAGTGCAGTAAAATTCTACTATTCGATCATATGAAACTATTCCACAAGTATAAGTTTGGTACTGTAAACTAGCTGTTTTTCCCTTAGACTAGCACCTCAGAACTACGGATTTCTTTCCTCAAATAGCCCTTGTATAACTTTGCGAGAAAGTATGGAACAGACAAACATTATAAATCAACTTGCAAGTTTACTATCTTTATAAAAACTCCCCAAATAAATTGATCTAACACAGACATTTCGCTAAGTGAAATTAAAACTTTACTACAAGTCTAAAGCAACACAGGAAAGTATGCTGAACAAGCCAGTAACTCATTAGGTCTACTGGGGGCTTCCTTCAGCACGTGCAATGTGAGGCTTCTTAGGATGAAAAGTCATTGACCGCGGATGTCAAACTCGATAAACCGTCTCCACGGGGTTCTAAACTCTAACGAGGAACTTAAAAGTAAAGTTCCCAAAAAAACAACAACAAAAAACGATAAATGTAGAAAGTGATTTATAAACTGCTACTAACATATACAAACAACTGTATTGAAATTACTTACAGAAGAGGTTTTTGTATTTCTTAAACTACTTACTTACCTGTATCAGGTTTATAAAACTGGTTTTTTCAAATAATAACAAAACACATATTTTTCAGATAGCTGGATTTCACATGATATTCGTGATTAGAACTAAACAGTCCAGCTCTAAACGCTAAGATGAAATGAAGAATGATTCGTGTGGGAAATCAGAAGACAGACTGAAGAGATAGATTAAGTTAATCAGGTTTAAAAAAAAGGTAACTTCGCATCGTGGGTAATTCAAAGACGTCACAATTCTTCAATCTCCACTGTAATTATAAAATATTTACTGTGTAGCATGATACACCTTTTCCCAAAAGGTAATGTAATAAGTTACGTTTATTGCATAGCTCTTTTAACATGCTACGTTTAATGCACGGCTTCTGTAGTATGTTGCAATGCTTACCACACAGCCACCTCAGCATGGTACAAGGTTTGCTGCATATCTCATGTAGCATGCCACAATATTCACAAGCACAGCTCCTGTAACATGCTATGTTTACTAGGTAGCTCGTGTAAAATGCATAGCTGTTTTAGTATACTGCAGTGTTTAGCGCACATCTCCAGTAGCATGTTTACAACGTTTGCTGCAAAGCCCCAGTATCATGTTACAACAAGAGAAGAAACGTCAGTATAGGCATGTATAACTTGCCAGGTTAGAGAGTGGCAAGTCGTCGGACTAATAACGCTAAAATCATGGTTTCGATTCTACTCCGTGACATAACAGATAAGGAAACATGCACTCTATAACTCTTTATAAAAAAAAATTGGTGACTTATAAACTGTGTTACACCCAGGAATAACATTACGAGCAAAGATTCAACAAAATGATTTCGGTTTGTTTAGAGTTAAGCACATAACTACACAATGGAATATCTGTGCTCTGTCTATCACAGGTATCAAAACACGGTTTCTAGCAGGATGAGTCCACAAACATGCCTCTGGGGTAGGGCACAGGATATGAAATCTTTAGCTGAGCTCAGTCCATTTCTTTTAATAAATCCGAATCGCTTCACTCGGGTCACGTTTTATGAACCATGTCTGCCAATATTGAATCGTTCTTCTTGTTTTCAAGTTGATCGCCGTTAAACCTCGACGTCTCATCTGCTATCTGTCGTAACTATTTATTTATTGGTGAAGCTGTATCCACCCGAGGTGACATTAAATGTCCAATGAACAGATACGGTTAAAAGTGGAATTCTTGAGCAGATATTATAACCGTAAAAACAACTTTACACAAATAAATAACGTTACACCCCAATAGTTGTTACTTCTTAACAAAGTAAGGTGCAGAAAATAGTACCAGTTACAGAGGAACTCAACATTATCCACGTTTGATTGAAACAGTTGAAGAGGAACTCAACATTATCCACGTTTGATGGTAACAGTTACAGAGGAACTCAACATTAAACACGAATGATAACAGTTATAGAAGAACACAGCATTAACCACGTATAATGGTAACAGTTACAGAAAAACTTAACATTTACCAGGTATGATGGTAACAGTCATAGAGGAACTTAACATTAACCGTTAAGCAAATAATGAATGAATATTTTCTGTAAGATTCTTATGAATGCTATAAATATACCTATCAGTTTTCTCGCCAATTTAGATTTCATTCGTTTAAGTTGCACACTCATCAATTTTTTTAGCTGCACTTTTTTCACACGATTTTTTTTAGTCATGATGGCCTTTCTTTAAACACACCAAATAAGAAAGTCGTAATAACCAATATTAGCTTTAGGATCGCAACCTTATTATTCGGAATAGACCATTACCGAACCAATCATATTTGTTGAAATATGTTCTATCAGTTTTCCTTTTGGACGCGACGTTAATCGCTCCCTCTATAATAACGCTGTAAATTTAGATTAACAGTTTCTTGTAATCTACATCTTGCAACTCTGCCATGATGACGCAACATTCAGAAGCTTCGTGTCGTAAGCAAAGAAACGAGTAATGAGATAAAAATATCATAGTGAGTTATTCAGTAGTTCTTAAGTTATTCCATTCAGTTGTAGTTAGTGAGTTAGATAACAACTAAATTAGTAAACTAAACAATGACCCGCTCAGCAGGGATATCGTTGAAGTACGTTTTCAAGTGGGACAAACATAACTTTCGGAATATCTGTTGTAACATCGTTCGTGAACAGTGAACGTAACCTGAAACAAACGTTATTTAAGAAATAAATTAATTTGTTATCTGTACATGGACAAGACTAGACATTATTTTTGCCAAATAATCCAAATGGACTCGCCAAACGACAAAATATTTTGTTTAATAACACTCTCGTATAATATTTCAACTGGGCTAGAAATAATGTTTAAAAATCTTCATTGAATAGAGATGTATGTTTACACAATAATTACGTAAAGTGGTGCACGATTCCAATACACCAACTTAGTTCAACTTGAAATTCAGTAGTTTTCTCGAAAGATCAGTTGTAAGAATATAATCTCATCAGGTCTACGTTGTTTAGCGTCTACGTTTTCAAAGATAGTTTATGCCAAGAATGTCTGTCAAGTTCAGAGCTTTGAAAATGTTCCTTATGACCGTTACTGTGAGGAACTTAGCACTAAATAGTCAAGACGAGAATAATTATAATGCCAGAATATGGGTTTATCTAATTATCGGCGAAATATACCCTTTATTACAAGTGAAGTTACCTTTTTACGTCTTAAACTAACATTGTGCACCAGTGTCCTGGATTTCAGAACCACTGATCTTTCTGGGTTTCTACATATAAGAGATAATTACTGGAATGAACAATCAGACACCCTATCAGTACTGTGTGCTCTTGTAATATACTTTAAAACAGTTAGTATCACCAGAAACATAAATCAATACCAGATACCAGTTTTTCTTAGTTTCAACGTCCTTATTCTCTGAACATCCATTGTTTCAGTCAGACGTTTCGTAGATCGTGGAAGATAACTATTCAAACCACAAATATCCTATTAAAAAGATCTGAAGAAACAGTTTATCTTATATATACTAAGTTTGATATTATTTTTGGATGTCATAATCCAAGAAAAGTGTTTAAGAGCAATCTGACCGCAAGGTAATATCTTACTGTCACACTAGTTCATAAAGATATAGTATTAACATAGAAATGTACTATCTTCCTGTCACACTAGTTCAAAAAGATAAACTATTAACATAGAAATGTACTATCTTCCTGTCACACTAGTTCATTAAAATAAACTATCAACATAAGAAATGTACTATCTTCCTGTCACACGAGTTCATTAAGACATACTATTTACATAGGAAATGTAATATCTTCCTCTCACACTAGTTCATTAAGATAAACTATCTAATTTAGAAATGTAGTATCTTCCTGTCACACTAGTTCAAAAAGATAAACTATTAACATAGAAATGTACTATCTTCCTGTCAAACTAGTTCATTACGATAAACTAACATTAGAAATATAGTATCTTCCTCTCACACTATTTCATGAAGATAAACTATCTACTTTAGAAATGTTGAATATTCCTATCAAACTACTCCATGACGATAAACTATTTACATTAAAAATGTAATATCTTCCTCTCACACTAGTTCATTAAGATAAACTATCTAATTTAGAAATGTAGTATCTTAGTGTCACACTAGTTCATTAGGATAAACTATCCACATTAGAATGTAGTATCCTCCTGTCACACTAGTTCATTAAGATGAACTATTTACATTAGAAATGTACTATCTTCCTGTCAAACTAGTTCATTACGATAAACTAACATTAGAAATATAGTATCTTCCTGTCACACTATTTCATGAAGATAAACTATCTACTTTAGAAACGTTGAATATTCCTATCAAACTAGTCCATTACGATAAACTATTTACATTAAAAATGTAAAATATTCCTGTCACACTTGTTCATTAAAAAAAACAATTAACATGAGAAACGTAGTATCTTCGTGTCATAGTTCATTAAGACAAACTATTCACATTAGAAATGTAGTATCTTCCTGTCACACGAGTTCATGAAAATATACTATCTACATTAGAAATGTACTATCTTCCTGTCAAACTAGTTCATTACGATAAACTACCAAGATTAGAAATATGGTATCTTCCTGTCAAACATGTTCATTAAAATAAACTATTTACATTAGAAATGTAGTAAATTCCTGTCACACTAGTTCATTAAGATTAACTCTCTACATTAGAAATGTGGTATATTCCAGTAACACTAGTTCATTAAGATAAACTATCTGTTTTAGAAATGTGGTATATTCCAGTAACACTAGTTCATTAAGATAAACTATCTGTTTTAGAAATGTGGTATATTCCTGTTATACTAGTTCATTGAGATAAAATGTCTACATTAAAATGAGGTATCTTCATGTTATAAGTTCATTAATATAAAATGTCTACATTGTAAGATAATATCATATACACTGAGATAAATCACACTTTCTGATAAAGACGTTAATGCATTCCCAGGTTGACTCCGAACAGTAAAATAAATATTTTCAATGACTGGCCTGCCTAATAAAACGAGCTGTTTTTATTATATCGACTTTTCCAGCCAAGTTAGAACGACAGAGAATCTACTGTTTGATATAGAGCCACGAAAATAGCTCGGGGAAAAGATTTCATTCCCAGTTCTCTGACTGTAAATAGCTCATTACTAAAGGTCCCCACCACCCCCACACACCACCTTCACCATTTACGTGTTTTCTTGATGAGACATTTGACCGTAAGTCAGTGCGGCTACATATTATGTAAAAAATGTCCACACATCTTACAGTAAATCTAAAAAACAGTTAACTCAAAAAACAGGTTATAGACACTCCCGGTAACTCGAAATGAATATAATATACAGTTAAATCAAAAGTACAGGTTATGGACACTCTCGGTATCTCGTTGTAAACATGATACACAGTTAACTCAAAAGTACAGGTTATGGACACTCTCGGTAACTCGATATAAATATGATATACAGTTAACTCAAAAATACAGGTTATAAATACTCTCGGTAACTCGATGTAAATATGATACACAGTGAACTCAAAAGTACAGGTTTATAGACACTCCCGGTAACTCGATATAAATATAATATATAATTAAATCAAAAATACAGGTTATAATCACTCTCGGTAACTCGATGTAAATATGATACACAGTTAACTCAAAAGTACAGGTTATGGACACTCTCGGTAACTCGATATAAATATGATATACAGTTAACTCAAAAATACAGGTTATAAATACTCTCGGTAACTCGATGTAAATATGATACACAGTGAACTCAAAAGTACAGGTTTATAGACACTCCCGGTAACTCGATATAAATATAATATATAATTAAATCAAAAATACAGGTTATAATCACTCTCGGTAACTCGATGTAAATATGATACACAGTTAACTCAAAAGTACAGGTTATAGAAACTCTGGGTAACTTGATACAAATATAAGATTTCGCTTGATCATATATATATGTTAGAGTAACACAGATGGGTTGATTACAGTCAAGGTAAGAAACTTCACTAAATTTTTTCCAGCTAAATCAACTATCGGTGTGGACGAGACAAAATTTTTCATGTTTTAACCTTATGGCAGTGAGCCAAACTGGACCTGCTAAATATAGGCTAAACCACGGCACTCAAACGACTCTGTGCTGTGTAAGATAACCGAAGATAAAAAAAGGTTTGTATTAAAAACACCACAACCGTCCTTGGGAGCCTTCCATGCTCTCTATATTACTACCTGGGTGACAAACTTGACTGAACAGCGAGCTCCCGTCTTCCCAAAAATAAATAATTTCTCTTTTGACCCATTTCCGCTGCCAAAACCACGAATTTTTCAGTTTTATTAGTCTGTACCAGCAGGCAGCAATTCATCCTCACAAAAGTAAGCACATGCATTACTGTAAGGACGTTAAGACGGCATTACAATACTGGCTAAGCGTGAGCTAATGTGTTAATTTTACCATTATGTACCATTATTAATGTGTTATGTACCAAACTTCTTTATACACAGAACAAGTTTAGTAAAGTGAGAACACCACGTTAGCAAGTGTTATGTATCAAACTTCTTTAAACAAGTACAAGTTTAGTAAAGTGAGAACACCACGTTAGTAAGTGTTATGTATCAAACTTCTTTATGCATCGAAAACGATGTAAGAAGATTTCTAAGCATCAGCTGGACCTAGAGGATAATGAAAGGTAATAAACTGGCTCCATAAGATCGGCCTTTATGTCAGATGACGACAGAAGCATGTCAAGATTATATAGCTCGATTGAAACTCGAGTGGTTAACGTTGTAGAGCATGGTGGGAGAACTCCATCGGCCCTGGCCAGTGAATAGCACTGTCAAGTTTAAGAATCAACTTTTTCCATAATTTTTTATCGCAAATCTAGTAATCAGCATCTGTACTGTTTCACGTCATCGCTAATGTCGCATACTTCATCACTGTCACTGACTCCGCGCATTTTGTAACGTCATTCTGGTTTGGCTGTTTGTTATCCAGTGTGCGTTGTTTCACATGTGCTTGCAAACATATTTTTATTACGCAACTTTCAAGTGTTTAAATGTATTTTGTTTTTAATTCCATAGTATGGATAAGTGGATAATTTGAAAATGTAACAATCCAGATACTGGTGAACACTTAGAAAATAAAGGCAATTTAATTAATTTTCGCATTACTGACGAGAAGAGAATGACTCGTGACTGAAAAAACGTGAATTGAGAATTTGCAATGATTGAAGCAAATAATAAACCTGTGTGTCTTTTGTGTAACAATGTTTTTAGGAATAAAGTATACAACTTTAAACAGCACTTTAACAATTTTCACAACGAATTTGATGTAAACTTTCCAGTCGATAGCAAAGAATCGTATGAATGAAATTAGCCGTCTGGAAGCACAACATTACAAACAAAAGAGAGGCCTAAAAAGATTTTTACCATTGATAGAACTAGTTACGTTAGTCAGCTGTAAAGTATCTTGGTTTCTAGCTCAAAAAAAGAAATTATTTTCTGATGCTGAACTTGTAAAAAAATATTGATTGTGACCATTAAAACTCTGTTGGTGAATTGTGATTCAAAAATAAAATATAATATTCTTCAAAAGATAAATAATTTTAAATTAAGTTGAAGAACAATTGTCTGCAGAATGCTAGAGTAAGAGAAAGACATATAAAATCAGTTGTTTGAACAATTAAAAGACTGTTTGCATTTTTCTTATGTGCTAGATGAGTCAACAGTTGTTTGTGACACTGCACAGTTGATATTTTGGGTTCAATATGTAACTTCAGTTCTTCAAGTAAGGGAAGAAATGTTTGGCCTTTGTGGATTACGAGATCAAACATGTGGAAAAACATCTTTGAAAAATATATTGATGTGTCAAAGTAATTCAATTTGGATTAGAGGAAGACCTGGTTTCTGTCACAACAGATGGCGCTCCTGCCATGACTGGGAGAAATTAGAATTTATTTCTCTTATGAAGCAGTATTTAATTCAAAGTAATGTGAAGTTCACATCTTTCCATTGTATTTTGTATCATGAAAATTTATCTGCTCGGATGTCTAAATGTGATGAATTGAATAGTATGATGGACATTGTTGTAAAAATTGTGAATTATATTAGAAGTGGAAGTTCTCTCATCCATCGACAGTTTGTTGAGTCTTTGAAGAAAAACAGTGACTGTACATTTGATGATCTTACTGATTTTACAAATGTAAGATGGTTAAGTAAAGGAAAAGTCTTGAAATGATTTACGTCCTTATTTCCTCTTATAATAGAATATCTTGTTGAAAACGGCAAGATTGAAAATTTCCCTGAAAATGAAACTTTGTGTGTGACATGATTGGTCACTTGAATAATTTGAATACGAAGCTTCAGGGAAGAAATATAATAATAAGTCAGCAGTCACATGTGTATTCATGAATTTTAATTAAAGCTTAACCTCCTTGCGAAACACTTACAAAATAATGATTTGATGAATTTTCCAGTGTTGAATAGTTTTCCAGAAAATAGTAATGACTATGATTTCTCTGATGCTGAAGATGATCTCTATATAAACTGGATCAAAATTCTATCTCAAAATTTGAATCACGTTTCTCCGAATTTAAAAATTTGAAATTAATATTTGAATTTTTGCAATTTGACTTAGGATATTTCAGTAAGAAAATTGTATCTTTTCTGTCGTTGAATAAGTGTGGATTTGAAGACGAGATGCTTACCCTGCGAAGTGTAGAACACACAAAAGGTAAACAAAACTCTTCTATCAGAGAGATGTGGCTCACTATTCTGATAAATGAGAGTCTTCCAAATTTAAAGATAGCAATTTCAAAATTATTTTCAAAATTCGAATCCCCATGGGTGTGTGACTCAACATTTTCTACGCTAGATTGTCAAATCTAAATACAGATCTCAGCTTACTGACATAAATTTAGAGGCAGAGCTAAGATGCTTATTGAGAGATATTAAGCTAAATTTTACGAAACTTGTTGATGAAAACCCTCATCAATTTTCAAAATGAAGGTTAGTTGAAATGCAATTATTCTGATTAAACTAACATCTTTCAATTTTGTTTTTTAATAGTGTGGCCAACGTTGTTTTCATTAGCTACAGTTGTGGCCACTATGAAAAATAAGTTGCCCACACCTGGTGTAGAGGGTGTTCATAAATTATCTGACCCATTTTAAACAGTAGTTTATAGATAGAAAACCGACATTTTTACTTAACTTGACGAACGAGTAAAATAAAATACTTTTCTTCCTATCTCTTTTAGATTTGTGGTAGGAAAGTGACATATTTCTAGACAGATGGATTAGTATTTGTTTGTTTGTTTTTGAATTTCGCGCAAAGCTACTCGAAAGCGATCTGCCCTAGCCTTCTAAAATGTTGTTAAAACTGGCACCCTCCCCATGTCTCACCACACTATGTATGTCACTTCTGTTCCTAAATTTTTCAAACCACCCCTACTAGCCTTAAAGGTATCACTTATATCAGCACTCATTCCAGGAGTGTTTCTAAGGAGGTCAGCATAAAATTGTTTTGTTTTCTCACAAACGATGGTCTCAGAAATCCTATCAGCAGCTAACCCAATTCAACAACAGTTTTTCTACCTCTTCCATTGTTTGTGATCTTTGTTTCGTAAGCACTGTCACTCCTTTTGCAACATCAGCTCCTTTGATGACCTCTTTATTTTTCACTATGGTGCAGACTATAGACTTCGCCACACCAAACTGTGTAGCAAGGTAAAACACACGAACACCACTCATACTTCGCTATGAGATCTTTTTTCACTTCTATTGTGGCTATAACAACTTTTATTTTTGATTTGCTGCTTTCGTTATCTTTCTTTGACCCCATGGTGGCTTATTTAATCAGAATATTTAGAAAAACAAAAATAAAAACGAGAACATTCACATCATATTTTAGCAGGGGTGTGGACTGAGCGACAGGTGAAGGTAAAATGTTTTGAGCAAGCTTGACTTGGGCCGAAAATGGTCGAAGGGTCGTTCGGGTCATCAGTCGGATTATTTCGGGGGTTCGGGCCACGACAACTTGGTTCGGGAACGGAGTTTATGTTCGACAACCGAAACATTTTTCTCAAACAATATGTTCCAAAACTGAATTGTTCGAGAACCGAGGTACAACTGTATTACTATTAGGCCTAATTGATTTATCTCCTTCACTCTTACACGAAGTATTGATAAGCCATGAATTGTGACTCAAAGAATAGATTACCTTCTACACTAATTTTTTCTCTGAAATTCACGTTTTGGTGAAGAAATAAATTAACAAATAAATAAAATAATTGTAGTTATTAAGAAGCTATTTATGATATCAAATTTCACAAACAACTGTTTTGGTGTGAACTAGATTATAGTAGCTTTGTGAAGTGCATTCTTTATTTCAATTTTTTGCCAAACTTTGTCATGTACTTATTGGAACAACACTTATTTATCGTTATGATTGTATTTTTTTATTTCGTTGGAATTGACTTTAGTTATCGTTTAGGGGAACCAAACTAATACTCTTATTTTCTGAGCGAATTAAACAACCGCAGTGTTAAAAGAATGAAAGAATATTTACTATTACAAGATGTTATGACTGAAATTATAGAATATATAACAAACGTCAACTATATCTGTTATATCTAGTACTGTAGTAACCCATCACTCAACACCAGAGTTACTGGATTTATAGTTCATTGCCTTAGGCCCTACCATTACTCTTTGTTACAGTTAATGATATGAAACACAGTGAAAACCTTCTTGTATTGTTTTTTTTTCAATACATTTGACATAACATACACAGTAAGTCTTTTGAACAAGCAACATGTTGTTTGATGGCAGAGACCGAAGACATTATTAGTTCAAAAAGAGGGTAACAAATCTAATTCAGGTTTTGAGCAGCTACCTTTGAAATAATTGTGGAAACTTTATGACATATCAAATGAAAAAACAGCCATATCGATGTATCCTACAAATTACCTTGTTTTACACTGCATCACGCTAAGCAATTTTATTTTTGCCAATTACAATATCAAACTACAAACAACTTGGGAGGGTGGAGATGAAACCACCCATTTTCTGGGTAGAGTACCCTAGTGGGCCCCAGTAGTAATATGTAAATAAAACGCAGCAATGATATATTAGTTATTGTTCTAAAGACTCTGTACGTGTTACTATAAAATGTAAGTAATATTTGTTACCCAAAGCCAAAAAGCAATTTTGTATAAAAATATTTTAGAAAAACGTCTTTCAGAAGACCTGTCTTCGTGCGTCATTATAAGGTTAAACACTTTACTGTGTATCAGTGATGTAGAGAATACCTACTAGTAGAGAAAAATATTCACACGTTTTCGAACACTGCAAATCAAATAAACACAACATAACCATAGAAAACACCCAAATACTAAATAAACAAACGCAAAATTAAAGAAGTCTTACTTATACAACAACTTAAGCCCAAAATAAAACAGTACAAAGGAACACCTTTATACCTATATTAAAAATAATAAAATAAATAGCATAAAATTATATATTCAAACATCTAACACCGTCCTCTACATTCCGATACTCAGTTACACAACCCTTTTCAAACATGTGGTCAGCTTCCGGTCAGTTACCTCTTTCTTTCTTTGTGAACCTGACGATGACTGAAGAAGGTCGTTATTCACTCCTCTACAAAAAATATTTTCTCAACCAAAATGAACCTACTTTACTGTTGTTACGTATTTTTTGATGTTTTATGTTTTTCGTAGACTAAACGCAACAGAAAAACACAGATAACAGCTTGTATAATTTATTATGCTAAACTATTAACAAATATAACAGATATAACATGAATTATATAATAACAGTGACAGATATTAAGTTACAACATTCGAAATTAATTACAAAACAAAATAATACTAGTTTCAAACTTCAAAATTAATCACAATACAAAATGGTACTGGCCTGTATCTAATATAATGATCTAAAATGAAAGTATCAAATTCCAGTCTAGGGTGTGAATTTGGTCCCACGAAGAAATTCCGAAACAGTTCACAGTTCAATAAATTCGCCGTCTCTCAGCACAAGCAGTAATTCAGATGTATCGTAGAAAGAACGCGAAAATTCTACAGGTCTCCAGAGCAATCCGCACATGTCCGTTCTTGCACGAGACTACACGTCTAGACACGAAGTCAACCGCACTCATTTACAAACATATGATTGGTCTACTTAATTCAAGAAAATTCTAAATGTTACCCTAAATAAATAACAAAATATTAGTTTAAACTTCGAAACAATAATATCAATATGGAAAAATGAATAACAGAAACGAAAACTCAAACACAACACGACATGTTGTCGCTTTCAAAATATTTACACGACATTTACATAACACTGTGTATGACAGCAATGTAAACTGAAAATAATTATTAATCATTGGTGTTTAGGTTCATGAACATATCATCCAATGGTGCAAGCATCATGTTATTACGTTAAGCCTAAAAATTACAGAAATGTACATAGTTACTTACATTTATTTTAACTGTAAAAACAACAGCAAATTATGCTAATCTTATATCAAACTTAATTACATGGATACGTCGAAAAGACATTTGTCGTTAGAACTTGCAAAATAAAACTAAATAGTTTACACTCACTTAAAACCAACGAAACAATCAGTGACTTTCTTTCTACTCGTGAACAATAAAATTTTGACGTACACATTTATTAAACAAGTTGCTTATTTTAAAATATGAAACTTATATTCAATACAAAATTATTGTTTTAGTCTCTGTGAAAGAAATGTGGGAACTTTCTATTTTCATTCAATTTTAATGTAATTACTTTTATGTTAAAACTAGAAAATTTTATGGCCCAGAAACACCTAGACAATCACCTAACCAATAACATTTGTAATATTTCAATTTATTCACTTTCAAAAAAAAAACTTAAATCTAATTTATCATCCCAACTCAGTGGGTCGAAGTAGTTTTTTAATAATATCAAACAGTCACCGTGGTTACTTTGTAATATCAACAGGTCAAAGTTTTCAACATTAGGTGGTTTTCTTTGTTATACAGTGTTCCCTCGCCACTTCGCGGGCTCGGCCGACCTCCACATATATATATATATATATATATATAAAATAATAATAAACATTAAATCTAAAATGTAGCATTAAATACCATTAAAATATGAAAAATAAATATAATTAGTAGTGTAAAGAAAAAAAACAAGTATATTTTGAAATATAAATATATATTTGAGTTTATAACAGCGTAAAAATGGAAACAGAACCAACTGGAAAGGCTATAGATGTACGCACTGTGCGTCTGCGAAGGCTACGCGAAAGATATGTAATTTTTAATTTTAAGGCTTAATATCTAAATAATTGTTCTTATTATTTCAGCAATAATGAACAGTATTGTAATGGGAGGGTTAAATAGTTGTACAGGGAGGGTTTTAAAAGACTAAATTCACATAAATATTTACGTAAAAATTGGCGATCCCACTTCGCGGAAAATCTCCTTTCGCGGGGGGTTTTGGAACGCATCAACCGCGATACACGAGGGAACACTGTACAGCAAAACTAATAAGGCTTCTACCGCCATCCGCAATTTTGAACCTATCATAGGCAACGAAACTTCTAGGTTTCTATTTACCAACAGATAACGATATTGACTGTCATGTCATGAAACTAGAGCGTTTGAAAGAACGAACATGTGTGGCGCTAAGTTTCAAACTTGTAGCCCACAGAGTGGCAGCCGAGCGCCCTAACCATCAAGTGGTTCGAATTTCACGCAAAGCTACACTAGGGCTATCTGCGCTAGCCGTCCCTCATTTAGCAGTGTAAGACTAGAGGGAAGGCAGCCAGTCATCACAACCCACCGCTAACTCTTGGGCTACTCTTTTACCCACGAACGTAACATTATAACATCCCCAGGCTAAAAGGGAGAACCCGCGACACTCAGATTATAAGTCGAGTGCCTTATCCATGGCCTGGTATGGCCGGGCTCGTAAGGCGTGCGACTCGTAATCCGAGGGTCGCGGGTTCGCGGCCGCGTCGCGCTAAACATGCTCGCCCTCCCAGCCGTGGGGGTGTATAATGTGACGGTCAATCCCACTATTCGTTGGCAAAAGAGTACCCCAAGAGTTAGCGGTGGGTGGTGATGACTAGCTGCCTTCCCTCTAGTCTTACACTGCTAAATTAGGGACGGCTAGCACAGATAGCCCTCGAGTAGCTTTGTGCGAAATTCCAAAACAAACAAACAAAAACAAAGCCTTATCCACCTGGCCACGAGGGACCAATCATCAAGTGACTGAAAGTGATTGTTTAGTAATTGAGAATGTTGTTATTTTTGGTTGATTTACCCTGGGATTGTACATAGTGACAACAGGTAGATTATGGTGATTGTTGGACGTTCCATCAAACGGGAACGAATCGGTTTATTGTCCCTGTAACGTTTGCAACAGGTTATGATTACATTAACGTAAGTTGTAGACTAAGTCCAAAAACAAAAGTTAACCAGAAACTCTGAGACTAATGGTCTGAATAACTCACGAATATAGAATTCACTCTTAAAATTCCCTTGCTAATCGATCAAGTCACCGAATGGTCGCGACAACTCTCACCACTAACATTAAACTAAATTACTCATTGAATACTCAGTAACTTATTATCTGCTTCCTTATTCATGATTGAAAGTTTTGTTGCTTTATTCTGCTCGTATTTATACCGAACTCGCCTTCTACTCATTGTGGCCCGGCATGGCTAAGCGTGTTAAGGCGTTCGACTCGTAATCCGAGAGTCGCGGGTTTGAATCCCGGTGTCCCCAAACATGCTCGCCTTCCTAACCGTGGGGGCATTATAAAGTGACGGACAATCCTACTATTCGTTAGTAAAAGAGTAGCTCAAGAGTTGGCGGTGGGTGGTGATGACTAGCCCTTCCCTCTAGTCTTACACTGTTAAATTAGGGACGGCTAGTACAGTTATCCCTCGAGTAGCTTTGTGCGAAATTCAGAAAACAAACAAAACTACTCACTGTACTAATATCCAGGCCAGGCATGGCCTAGCGCGTTAAGGCGTGCGCTTCGTAATCTGAGGGTCGCGGGTTCGCGCCAAACATGCTCGCCCTCCCAGCCGTGGGGGCGTTATAATGTGACGGTCAATCCCACTTTTCGTGGGTAAAAGAGTAGCCCAAGAGTTGGCGGTGAGTGGTGATGACTAGCTACCTTCCCTCTCGTCTTACACTGCTAAATTAGGGACGGCTAGCACAGATAGCCCTCGAGTAGCTTTGTGAGAATTTCCAAAACAAACAAACTAATATCCAGATCACAACATCATGTGCCCTCTAGCAAATATCTAAATTAAAACATTTAAAATTGATCAAACAACAATGGATCGATAGAGGGCCAGTGGGGACTTCATTCCGAGATGAGATAAAATATGTAACAACAAAATGATGCACGAGACTCCGGTGGTTGGCAAAAACCCCCACAAAAAACTGATAGAAATGCGTTACTGCTATACAAAATTAACACGACTAAGCATAATATTCATTAATTGTAGTTTTAATACAATTCAATACTTTGTAGCCTCAGAGATTTTTGTTGTTGTTGTTTTTACGAGTGAAGAAATTTAGAAATTTTCTACGCCTCACTGTATCAGTTGTTGAAATTATTAAAACTCATACCGTCGCAAACCGTTTAATGCAATTTAACGCGCTTGTTCAAAGTATGTAATTTTTACATTAACGTTTTTGTCTGTTGACAATGTGTTAAACTCATGTGAGCATCCGAAGGCTTCTCAGCTTAAGTAAATCATGTATTAATCTTACCTTCAGATAATTTAGCCTATCCTTTCTGGCCACTAAAATAAACATCACACAGTTTGTGAAACCATGCTACTTTATTGATTTCTTTAAATGATACTACATTTAAATGAATGTCGTTTTACAGATATTTACATCTATATCACCTTGCTATAACCCCGACGTCAGTAATGAAACGAATTCCATAATAAAATACTACCAATCCAAAATAGTAACTTCTTATCTTAACCGTCATTACCTCTCTGTTTTTAGCAAGCTGAGTCATGGTTAACTTGTATAAAAATGTTTTAAAAAGGTGCGCTCTAGAACCAGTGTGTTGGTATCAGTTGTGAATTAGCAATAATATCTCATTCTAAACTAATTCGCCCCCCAGTGGCTCAGCGGTATGTCTGCGGACTTACACGCTAAAATCCGGGTTTCGATACCCGTGGTGGGCAGAGCACAGATAGCCCATTGTGTAGCTTTGTGCTTAATTCAAAACAACCAACCAACTAAACTAATTCATCGCCCATAATCAGCGATTTATCATAAACAAGGTATTTTTTATTCAAAAATTCCATGGACATTAAAAACCTTATATTAACTTATTTTTATAAATCATCAGTTCGAAAGAAAGGTAATAATATCGTAGAAAACAAACATTTACCAATAAATAGTTGTATTACTATTAACCCTGAATCATGAACTATGAATAGCAGCGAGAGAGTAGGTAGATATAGTTCGTTCATTTGTTTGGAATTTGTTTGTTTTGGAATTTTTTGGAATTTCGCACAAAGCTACTCGAGGGCTATTTGTGCTAGCCGTCCCTAATTTAGCAGTGTAAGACTAGAGGGAAGGCAGCTCGTCATCACCACCCACCGCCAACTCTTGGGCTACTCTTTTATCAACGAATAGTGGGATTGACCGTCACATTACACACCCCCACGGCTGGGAGGGCGAGCATGTTTAGCGCGACGCGGGCGCGAACCCGCGACCCTCGGATTACGAATGCACGCCTTAACGCGCTCGGCTAGTTCGTTCATATCTAAGAGATTAACAGTATGTGTAGGGTTTGTTTGTTCGCTAAGTTTTTTAAAACTTGACCCGATGTTTCTTAACTAAAGGTGCGAATCGTGACGTATTTAAAATTAGATTATGAATATTATACTTTTCTTTAAAACTGTTTTAACCTTAATCGTGAGTGAAAAATTTTAAAAAGTACAAGTTTAGTGTTTGAGCTGTGAACGATATATGACGTCACACTCTCCCTCGTGGCACAGCGATAAGACTTCGCATTTACAACATTTAAAGTAAAGCTTGGATTATCCTCGGTGGATACAGAAGACAGTTTGATGTGTATTTGCCACAAGAAAATATACACACACACATCTCGACAGTATCTCTGCTTTATTTCGTGGGTTTAATATTCAAACTGTTTTCTTCAAAGTAATATTATCAAAATATCTATATTCTCGCTACTTCTTTGTCAGGAAGTGTGATTCATGTTTAAATGTCCCTAGATTAAGGTCAAAGTATGCTGCTCAATTGATATTATTTTTTAATATTTAAAATTACATTTCATCTTTTATTATATTCAATATAAATCCGCAATGTAGGGTCAACACCACCCTATGTCGTGGAAATTACAATTACAAGTAGTTATGCTATAAAAATGTAATATTTTACCAGTTTTCAGAATTTTATGACATTTATAAATTCAACTTAAAAAACAACACGAAAACTATAAATCTACGTTAGGTTATCTCTAGACCATAGTTTTTCAAATTATGCTCCGCAGAGCCCATGGGCTCCACTATAGTTATCTTTGTTTGTTTTTGAATTTCGCACAAAGTTAATCGAGAGCTATCTGTGCTAGCCGTCCTTAATTTAGCAGTATAAGACAAGAGGGAAGGCAGCTAGTCATCACCACCCACCGCCAGCTCTTGGACTACTCTTTTACCAATGAATAGTGGGATTGATCGTCACATTATAACGCCCTCACGGCTGAAAGGGCAAGCATGTTTAGCGCGACGGGGATGTGAACCCGCGACCCTCAGATTACGAGTCGCACGCCTTAACGCGCTTGGCCATGCCGGGCTTCTATAGTTATCTGGGGCTCCGCTAGGAAATTTTAGAATGTTAATATTTTTTTTCATAAAACTATAAAATTTAATTGGAATACACTGTACAAAAAAGTAAAATCTATGTTTAATGTGACACGTTTATCCCCTATTGGGCATTTCAATATTTTATTCTGCCTAACGCCAGACGATTTTATTTAGCTTAGGGAAAGTCCTTGCGGTGAAAATGTTAATACAATTTCAATTAACTTCGACAGTGGCACCACTGGTTGTTAGTAGCTATGACACCATCTCAAGACTGCATGCGTTACTAGAGATGCAAGGTAGCTTAGTAATTTTCGTATGAAATATCGGTCAACCCTCGGTAATGATGTCAACTGTCTTTTAAAAGCCGGGCCCGGCACGGCCTAGCTCGTTAAGGCGTGCGCTTCGTAATCTGAGGGTCGCGGGTTCGCGCCAAACATGTTCGCCCTCCTAGCTGTGGGGGAGTTATAATGTGACAGTCAATCCCACTATTCGTTGGTAAAAGAGTTGCCCAAGAGTTGGCGGTGAGTGGTGATGACTAGCTGCCTTCCCTCTAGTCTTACACTGCTAAATTAGGGACGGCTAGCACAGATAGCTCTCGATTAGCTTTGTGCGAAATTCCAAAAAAACAACAAAAAACAAAAAACTTTTAAAAGCCAGATCTGGCCTAGCGGCCAAATCTCAAACCAAATAAAACATGACGTCATGCTGGCGTATGACGTCATATAGCTCATTAGCATCATGTTTGTATAATTAAACTGCAACGAATCTAACCTAACCTAATGATTACCAATTATAATTGTCATAAATATAATTAATTATACTTCATATAAATATACTTTGAAAATGAAACAGTTAATTGCATCACAATGTTTCAAATGGATGAATCAACAGATGTCGCACGTTATGCGATGTTGTTTGTGTTTGTTCGCTGTATTCACGAAGATAGTTTTGAAGAAGACATGCTAATTTGCAAACCTTTGCCTACTCAAACAACAGACGAATAAATATTTAAACTGATCGATTTCTTTATGGAAGAACATGAGATCCAATGGCAGCTTTGCTCAAGTAGTTGCACTAATGCGGCTCAAGCTATGATTGGAAAATCTTCAGGTGCAGTGACACACATAAAAAAAGAAAAACCCTGACATCGAGAGTATCCACTGTTGTCTTCATCGTCATGCACTTGTGATGAAACGAATGCCAGAAGACTTAAAAGAGGTATTGGGTGATGCCATAAGAATAGTTCATTTTGTATAATCAAGATCACTCAATGTGAGGATCTTCAGTTTACTCTGTGAGGATATGGAAAGTTTGCATAAACATTTGTTGCTTCATTCTGAAGTCCGATGGCTTTCTCGGGGAAATGTGCTTACTCGGATTTATGAACTGGGTGAGGAGATAGGTTTCTTTTTTATCTGAATGCTATTTTGAACTTCCATACAAATTTAGGGACAAATGCTGGATACAGAAGGTGGCCTATCTTTCGGACGTATTTGTCTATCTAAATGAAGCGAATGTTACATTACAGGTTACCATGGTAACGTACTTCAAAGCTCAGAGTAAAAGTGAAGCGCTTCAACGTAAGTTAAAACTTTGTGGTGAATGTAAACTGATGGAAGAACTTCACTGATTCGAAAATCTCAGTAGTTTTTTTTATTTATGAAAGAAACTTCCTTAAGTGAAAATACAAAAGCTTCAGTCTTGCAGCACACATCTGGTTTGTGTACAACTACTGTGGAGTACTTCCATCCTCACTTAGGACAATTACTGTGGAGTACTTCCATCCTCACTTAGGACAATTACTGTGGAGTACTTCCATCCTCACTTAGGACAACTACTGTGGAGTACTTCCATCCTCACTTAGAACAATTACTGTGGATTCAAAATCCCTTTGTTGACTCTGCAAATACCAACGATTTGCTTTGAAAGAGAATATTTGTTTGTTTGTTTTTGAATTTCGCACAAAGCTACTCGAGGGCTGTCTGTGCTAGCCGTCCCTAATTTAGCAGTGTAAGACTAGAGGGAAGGCAGCTAGTCATCACCACCCACCGCCAACTCTTGGACTACTATTTTATCAACGAATAGTGGGATTGACCGTAACATTATAACGCCCCCTATTCATCACCACCCTCCGCCAACTCTTGGGCTACTCTTTCACCAACGAATAGTGGGATTGACCGTCGCTGTACTTTTACTGATATAAATTTTGCAAGCAAAAATTTTGAACAAGTTAGTGGAAGAAGGCCTGGTATGACCAAGCGCGTAAGGCGCGCGACTCGTAATCCGAGAATGGCGGATTCGTGCCCTCCCAGCCGTGGGGGCGTTATAATATGTGGTCAATCCTACTATTTGTTGGAAAAAGAGGAGCGCAAGAGCTGGCGGTGGGTGGTGATGACTATCTGCCTTCCCTCTAGTCTTACACTCCTAAATTAGGGACTGTTCGGTATTGTGTGCTAACAATCTTATCACTCAAATACTTGTTGAGGAATCCGCAAGCGATCGCGGCCCTATGTTCCTAGATGGAATCTAATGGTGACAACTAAACTAACTGAGTAGAGGTAAATATTTTTCTTTAGATATTGATATTTTAAATAAACTTATATTCTAAAAGTTTGAAGTAAACTTTTTCTGATGCAAGTGACCGATTGTTTCTATTTTTAGTGTGTTTTTTACTTTTATACGTTTGGAAAATCCTGCTCTAGACTACTCCGTTATTCAACAGGTGACGCATCTGTTAGACATTCTTTAGTGAAATAACAGAACATTCACTGACAAATACAACCAAAATATAACAACTTCGTTAATTTACCCCGACTAGAAAAAGTAATTTTAACAATACTATAATTATCTGAACTATAACTACTAGCCTTATTTCAATCAGTGATGTCGAGAAACCCACTTGTTGAGAATTTTATATGCAAAAAACGGCTCGTTTCGGTTGATAAAATATTTCCCCGAGAAGAACGAACAACGTTTCGACCTTCTTCGGTCATCGTCAGGTTCACAAAGAAAGATGTAACTGACCGGAAGCTGACCACATGTTTCGAAGGGGTTGTGTAACTGAGTGTCGCAATGTGGAGGGCGGGGTTAGATGTTTGAATATATAATTTTATCTATAATATTAATATAGGTATAATGGCGTTCCTTTATATTGGTTTATTTTGGGTTTAAGTTGTTGTAGAAGTAAGGCTTCTTTAATTTTGCGTACGTTCATGTTTGTTTCTGTATTTAGTGTTTTCTATGGTTATGTTGTGTTTATTTGACTTGCAGTGTTCGAAAACGTGTGAAGGTGACTTTTTATGTTCTTTGAATCTGGTTTCCATTTCTCTACTTGTTTCTCCAATATAGAAGTCGTGACAGTTATCACATTGTATTTTATAAATAATGTTGGTGTGGTGTTTGTCAGTGTAGTTCTTACATAGTATAGACCTTAGTTTTGTGCCTGGTTTTTGAATAAATTTAGTATTAACTGGAATGTCATATTTTGTTACTAGTTTTTGCCAAATGTTGGTTATTTGTTTGCTGATGTTAGGAATATATGGTATACAGCAGTATATGGTTTCGTGATTTTTTGATTCGTGAGATATATTTATTTTTGTTGGTTGATTTTGTTTTCTGTCTAGGTGTGTGCGTATAATGTTTTCTACGGTTTGTGGAGGAAACTTATTGATGTTGATGAAGTATTGTTTTATTTTGTCTAATTCATCGTTAATTTTATCTGGTGAGCATAGTTTTATGGCTGTGTTTATTTGGTTTCTTAGTATGTTGAGTTTTTGTTTTGTTTCATGTGCTGAGTCCCAAGGAATGTATAGTCCAGTATGGGTGATTTTTGGTGGATTTCTGTTTTGAATTGTATGTCGGTTCTTATAATTTTGAGGTTAAGAAATGATATTTGATTGCTTTCTTCCTGTTCACATGTGAAGTTAATGTTGGGATGTATAGAGTTAATGTGATTGAAAAAATTAAGTATGTGTTCTGTAGATGTGAATCCCGCAACCGTGTCATCTACATATCTGCACCAGTATAGTGGTGGATGTAATGCTGTGTTACATGTAATGCTGAAACACAAGCAATTAATACCTCTTACATCAGTTTCCTCTTTCTTTGTGAACCTGACGATGACCAAAGAAAGTCTAAATGTTGTTCGCTCTTCTATGTAAAATATTTTCTCAACCCAAACGAGCCGTTTTTTGCATGTAAAATACTAGCCTTATTTATTTCAACAAGAGCTCGTGATCGAACTATTACTACGAACCAAACATGGGCGCCCTTTCAGCCGTGGGAGCGTTTATAGTGACGGTCAATCCTACTATTTTTTGGAAAGAGAGTAGCCCAAGAGTTGACGGTGGGTGGTGATAACTATCTGCCTTCCCTCTACTTTTACACTACTAAGTTAGGGACGGTTAGCGCAGATAGCCCTTGAGTAGCTTTGCCAAAATTCAAAACAAAGAAATAAACTCTCTTAATCTAGGACACTAGTTTGTGTCAGACCTCTTTTATACTTTCTCAATTTGTGTAAATTGGTACAAGTTAATTCTGATATAAATTGAATAACGAACTACGTACCCTGGATATCTCTTTATTTGCTTATTGTTTCTCTATTACAGCTTTATCAGGAGTTTTCGATATCGTATATGTTTACTAATTAATCCGATATCGATAGCTACTGATGAAGCTGTAATAGAGGAACATCGAGTTCATGAAAAACATACCCTGGCGTGAAAAACTCCAGACTGTATTAAACACAGTTAAAAACATTTGTCAGCTAGATATTAAGAATAATTTAACAAGTGAACCATAGTTACTCTAGGACACTAAACTATTTTTTGTGTAACATCTTGCCTATTCTATGTTTTTACTTTATACGTTTATATCAGTTAGTTAGAGGGAACTTTGAGGTCAAGTGACGTGTGTTTTTTTTTTAATGGAGATTAGGAAACACAGTGTGTTAGCGATGTGTTATGAAAATGTCTAACGATTATTAAATAACACAGTACATCTCTTCCTGTTAGACTTGTCTCACTTCACCACAAAAGAAAGACTCAAGTTTAGAATAAACCTTTTTATTAGAAAGTAGCCATTTCCGTGACTAAAAGTGCGTCTCATAAACTAGTTTTATAGTGCCCGTTGAAAGTCAAATATTTAAAAAATTCATGTTGTACATAGAGCATCAAATATGTTAAAGTTTAACACTGTTTTAAATGTATTTAATATCATTCGATCACATATTATTAAATAAATATTAAATGATATTCTAAATGTACAAATTGAAATATTTTGGAGTTACTACAGATTATCTCGTAACTTCTAATGCTGGTAATGCCAGCCATTTGTAAAAGATATCAGTCACTTAAATTTTCAAAACATTGCGAGTTAATTACGAATCCTGTAGATTTGTTATCAAACATTCCAAAAAGCGATTACTTTACTTGTAAGTTGTAAAAGGCAAGAAAATTGTTACCCACCCCATGAATTATTGTCAGTTACAGTGGTCTTGTTGTCAGAAACAAACTGGTACACAATAAACTAGACGGAGCTTCTTGGCCAATCGTCAATCTCCATGGTGTTTTGTTTTTACTCTCATTTCCTGTGTCTGTCTGTCTGTGTTTTTGCTTGTGAATCTCCAAAACTAATAAACCGATATACACGGAACTTTTGCACAAGATGATAATTTAATATTGGATACTCCACTCCAAATTTGGTTCAGATCAAAATTATGATTCGGATTTTGTATCAATTTAAAGCACTTTATTTTAAAATGGGGCGTTTGGGCATCCTCGTTGTTTAGGGTAAATAATTATGAAGTGTGGTCTAATTCGTACCAAATTTCACAGACACGTTAAGTTTGAAAGTCCTCATCATAGAACAAAAAAATCTATTCGGATTTCTTTATTATTCTAGATCTGGAAAAAAAATTCCTGAATTTTCGAAGATGAAAATTGACGCTATCAATATAGACTCATACAATAGGATGAATTTTCTCTGATTGCTGTTATGATTAATCAGGCAGATTTTGTATTAGTCAGTAGTTCTCCATTTAAAAAACAACAACTGAAAATAAAGCACTTTGAACAATAAAAATTATTATTAAAATACCGACCAGGTAAATATTTTAGAGTAAAATTTGAACAACTGAAAAACAAATGTTACGTAGTTATCAGAAACTGTTTAAATAATGTTTTAATATAAATATCTCCTTCTTTGCAGTCTAGAAGCCGGGATCTTGACGTGAATTTTATACACTGTTCATACATTCAGTAAGTTTCAACATAGATCTTAAAACCATTCATCCACGTATTAATATGGAACATAAACATAATTTTTACGTACTGCAACTTTTAACGTGGATTTTACCATTCTTGCTTATTAACATGAAACTTAAACATAAGTTTTCATTCTACAAATTTTAATGTATATCTTAAATAGAATTCTTGCATGTTTCAACGTGGACCATAAACATGATTTTTTTGTTCTGCAAGTTTTAACAAACCTTTTTAAAAACCATTCATAACATGAACCACAGAACAAAATTTTTACATTCTGTAAGTTGTTAAGGTACATATTAAAGCCATTCTTGCGTGTTTAATCTGGTCTGTAAACACTTTTTACATTCTGCGAGTTTTAACATAACTTTTAAACACCGTTCTCTGAGGTTTACACGCGAACCTTAAACAACTCCACATTATAATGTATATCTCAAACTTGCACGGATCTTACATTTTACAGTTTCAACAATAATGTTTCTAAAAGCAGTAAGAATGAAAAAAAAATCGAACCATCGGTGGATCGTTTAATGATCACTGTCGTAACTTGGTTACGATAAACATGAATTTGGTAAATCCGTTAATATGCTAACCATATCCTACACGTTATGTTATTATGAAATAGTACAATATCTGGAAAACACGTTATAATACATCACAAACATAATCTTCAAATACTTGTATTCGATCTACTGGCAAACGATCATAGGTTTGCTTAAATCGTGCATGTGAAATGATTTGAAATAAGATAAGAGTTCAACAAAACACAAATGTTATAGTTCAGTGAAAGTGAGTAGTGGTTAATATATTAAATTATGTTCAGTTTAAACTATGGTTATTACTTCCGTTTTGAAGCTGTGTACATTCAGTTTAACAGCATTTTGTAACATCCTAAGTCCGTGATAAAAATAAATACAGCATTTTGTAACATCCTAAGTCCGTGATAAAAATAATGATTATTGTTTTTCTTAGTTCAAAGCTAAACAACTGGTTATCTGTACTAAATCTTTTCTAGGTATCGAACTCCGAACTTCAGCGTTTTAAGTCTGTTACATTACTGCTCATCCACAGAGAGACAAGGTAAAACGACATTGTATGATATACCTCGAAATACATTCTTTGAAATAAATTTTAATAATCGTAACAAATATACGTTTTGTGCAACGTTTAATAGGAGAGATGTGTGTACAGTTTTATCCATATTAGTTAGGACGTAGATGTCATATGGAAAGAAACATCAACACACTTCGGATTCAGAGTTCTCTTTGTATGACAAGCTGAATTTTTTACCTGTAGTATGCATGTTTTTCTTTCCCTATTAAAACACGTTAAATCGAGTAGTGACAACCAATCAATAAACAGCTTATTAATTGAAAACAATACTGATTGACCGACTTTATCAGAACGTTCATGTTTCAAGTTTATCATCATACTTAAACTTACAAAAATAAACTAAAGATTTTTATAAATTTCCATAATTTGTAAATAATAAATTATCTCACAAATAAACTGTGAGAAAATATAACCTTTTCACGTAGATATCAATATAAATGAGGAAAGTTAGGGGGATCCAGGGGTAGTTCTCAACTCCTTTCTTCTTAAGCAGGTTTTGGTTTAAATGCATTACCGTTCTATTCTCAAAATAAAAAGTGTTACATCAGTTGTTTATTTGTTGAAGCTTATTTGCTTTGTTCAGAAATTGTAGAGAAGGTTAGAAGCTATAACTGGTGTTATGTGAGATGTACTGTATGTCCAGGAAGAATTGCTTAATGACGAAAAGCGACACCTTAACATTGTCATATCTTGTATGAACCTCCAGATGGCGGATGAAAGTTATATGTTACGATAAAGGTGGAAGCTAAAAAGTCAGGATGAAACCAAGGATTTTTCATAAGTAAGATGTAATCCTATATGATAATATGGTTTATCACAATAAGTAAGACATGACTAAGTGAAGTATTATTTGTTAAACTCCACACAAATTATTAAAACTACAGACGATTGAAGACCAATAAACAGTAAGTTTTGTTCTGTTGTTTTTTTCTTAAAGGTTGAAAGATAAGTTTTTCTACCTGAATTGTGAAAAATGTGCAAACATAAAGGTGATACTTATATACATTAAATCTCGTTAAGGCTAGGCTTAAGAATAAAAGCTTTTTCTTAATCAGTGTATCATGGCTACGAAACATTTTTCAAAGATATTAGAAGATATTTCTAAGCCGATAATTAGGTAAGTTCTTAAGTACAAAAACCAAGTTAGCATACTGGCAGCTGGTGTTTATTCACCACTCCCGGTAGGTGGGATAAAGATAACACCTTTTTATTGTTTCTCCTGGTTATGAACATAATGGAGATGCTTTGACAAAAAACATTGAAAGTGGAAAGTTATACACGAACTACTGTAATAACGTTACAGGTCCCATACCTAATTAATGAATAAGGCCTAGTACCATTACAAAAACTGATGAAAGTGAGGTTTTAGTCAGCATATCCAGGTGTCGAATAAGGCCTAAGTACAGCTAATCCATCCTGTATCTTCAAGTGAAGGAACATGCTAGTTAAGTAAGTTGTTCAGACGTAACTCTGGTCAGACGGACTGACGTAACTGTTAATAATACTTGTACCTCCCCTGGTGGAAATGATAAGTGTTGGAGAGTTCGGCCCATCGAGAACTGCACTGTAACAAAGTGTGAGGGGTTCAACGTCAGCTGTGGCCCTTTTACCTGTACCCTGGACAAAGTGAAGAACAAAACCCACTGGTATGTCACACGTATTCACTATATATGTAACACTGTTAAATATATTAAAGATAGTTAAATTATCCAATGTTTCACTGTCTACAGTCTATCTAGATAGCAATAATAAACCATCTAATAAAAAAACACAGTATCTAATGTAATGTTTATCTACAGTCTATCTAGCTACTTATAATGTAACGTTCTAATACACACAGTATCTAATGTAATGTTTATCTAGTCTTTCTTGCTACATAGAATGGAATGTTCTAATACACACAGTATCTAATGTAATGGTTATCTGCAGTCTATCTAGCTAGATATAATGAAACGTTCTAATACAAACACTATCTAATGTTAGGTTTATCTACAGTCTATTTAGCTAGCTAAAATGAAACGTTCAATTGAACACAGTATCTGATGTAATGTTTGTTTTCAGTCTATCCAGCGAGGTATAATGAAACGTTCTATATGCAAAAACGGCTCGTTTGGGTTCAGAAAATATTTTAAATAGAAGAGCGAACAACGTTTCGACCTTCTTCGGTCATCGTCAGGTTCACAAAGAAAGAGGTAACTGACCGGAAGCTGACCACATGTTTGGAAGGGGTTGTGTAACTGAGTGTCGCAATGTAGAGGGCGGGGTTAGATGTTTGAATATATAATTTTATCTATAATATTAATATAGGTATAATGGCGTTCCTTTATATTGGTTTATTTTGGGTTTAAGTTGTTGTATAAGTAAGGCTTCTTTAATTTTGCGTTTGTTTGTGTTTGTTTCTTTATTTAGTATTTTCTATGGTTATGTTGTGTTTATTTGACTTGCAGTGTTCGAAAACGTGTGAAGGTGACTTTTTATGTTCTTTGAATCTGGTTCCATTTTTCTACTTCTTTCTCCAATATAGAAGTCGTGGCAGTTATCACATTGTATTTTATAAATAATGTTGGTGTGGTGTTTGTCAGTGTAGTTCTTACATAGTATAGACCTCAGTTTTGTGCCTGGTTTTTGAATAAATTTAGTATTAACTGGAATGTCATATTTTGTTACTAGTTTTTGCCAAATGTTGGTTATTTGTTTGCTGATGTTAGGAATATATGGTATACAGCAGTATATGGTTTCGTGATTTTTTGATTCGTGAGATATATTTGCTTTTGTTGGTTGATTTTGCTTTCTGTCTAGGTGTGTGCGTATAATGTTTTCTTCGGTTTGTGGAGGAAACTTATTGATGTTGATGAAGTATTGGTTTATTTTGTCTAATTCATCGTTAATTTTATCTGGTGAGCATAGTTTTATGGCTGTGTTTATTTGGTTTCTTAGTATGTTGAGTTTTTGTTTTGTTTCATGTGATGAGTCCCAAGGAATGTATAGTCCAGTATGGGTGATTTTTCGGTGGATTTCTGTTTTGAATTGTATGTCGGTTCTTATAATTTTGAGGTTAAGAAATGATATTTGATTGCTTTCTTCCTGTTCACATGTGAAGTTAATGTGATTGAAGATATTAAGTATGTGTTCTGTAGATTTGAATCCCGCAACCGTGTCATCTACATATCTGTACCAGTATAGTGGTGGATGTAATGCTGTATTAATTGCTTCTGTTTCAATTTGTGTCCTAAAAATATTGGCTAGAACTGGTGATACTGGGTTGCCCTTGCTTAGGCCATTTATTTGTGTATAGTTTTGGTTGTTGAACATGAAGTTTGTCTTTATTGTGGTGAATTCTATGAGGGTTGCTAACTGGTTACTGGGAATATCTATAATTGGGTTAGGGTCTCGGATATAGAGTTCTAAGGCTATCTTGCAGGCTTCTGTTGTTGGAACTTCTGTAAAGAAGGATATAACATCGAAACTGGCCATTAAGGCTTTATGATTAAGTTGATTTAGATTAGACTTGAAATTAAAAGAGTCTTTGATGAATGAGCTGGCTTATGTTGCATATTTGGAGAATGCCCATGCTATGTATTTACCAAGATTGTAATTAAACGATTCATATGTTGACATTATTGGTCGTAATAGACAATCTGGTTTATGAGGTTTGGAGATGCCGTATATTTGCGGTGTGCGTGAGTCGGTTTTAGGCAGGTAGGAATAAAGTGTTTGTGAAAGTGTGTTGGCTTTTTTCATTTTTAGTAGTAATTTGTTCAGTTGCGTCTCGTGTGTCTTTGTTGGATTTGTGTGTATTGGTTTAAATTTGTTCGTGTCTGACAGGATGTTATTCATTTTTTGTATGTATTCATTCGTGTTCATTATTACTATAGCGTTACCTTTATCTGCTTTTATAATTTTTATGTTTCTGTCTTGTTTTAGGTTTTTAATGGAATTAATGTCTCTTTTTGTAAGGTTGTTTTTTAGTTTTCTATTTTGTGAAATTATGTTGATGGTTTTGTAAGAAAATTCTTTGAAAAATTCGTTTAAGATGTTGTGTTTAGGGGTTTCTGGAAAATATAAATTGGTAATTTTACCTGGAAAGTTTGGCTGTTGGATGTCAATAAAATTATCTAAGTTGTCTTCTTTCTGTTTGTTGTTTTTGTTTTCTCTAGAAAGTATCACAAGTCTCCTGGCTAGGTCTTCCAAACATGTTTTGATTTCTATGGTTAGAATGTACCTAGGTGCTATTGCGAAGTTGAGTCCTTTGTTAAGTAGATGTATCTCGTCTGTGTTTAATTGTCGGTCGGATCTGTTAATTATGAGGTTAGTCAACGGTTTGTCGTTTTGGTGTCTTTTCTGTTGTTTACATCTAAGTCTTTCTAGTTTTTTGTTGTGACAGATCTTTTTGTCTCTGTCGTTCTTAGTTCTATATTGAAGAAACAAGTAGAAAAATGGAAACCAGATTCAAAGAACATAAAAAGTCACCTTCACACGTTTTCGAACACTGTAAGCCAAATAAACACAACATAACCATAGAAAACACTCAAATACTAAATAAAGAAACAAACATAAACAAACGCAAAATTATAGAAGCCTTACTTCTACAACAACTTAAACCCAAAATAAACCAATATAAAGGAACGCCATTATACCTATATTAATATTATAGATAAAATTATATATTCAAACATCTAACCCCGCCCTCCACATTGCGACACTCAGTTACACAACCCCTTCCAAACATGTGGTCAGCTTCCGGTCAGTTACCTCTTTCTTTGTGAACCTGACGATGACCGAAGAAGGTCGAAACGTTGTTCGTTCTTCTCGGGGAAATATTTTCTCAACCCAAACGAGCCGTTTTTTGCATATAAAATTCTCAACAAGTGGGTTTCTCGACATCACTGATTGAAATAAGGCTAGTAGTTATAGTTCAATCGTGAGTTCTTGTTTAAATAAATAAGTTTATCTGCAGTCTATCTGTCTAGATATAATGAAACATTCTAATACACACAGTATCTAATGTAATGTTTATCTACAGTCTATTTGTCTAGATATAATGGAACATTCTAATACACACAGTATCTAATGTAATGTTTATCTACAGTCTATCTGTCTAGATATAATGGAACATTCTAATACACACAGTATCTAATGTAATGTTTATCTACAGTCTATTGTCTAGATAATGGAACATTCTAATACACACAGTATCTAATGTAATGTTTATCTACAGTCTATCTGTCTAGATATAATGGAACATTCTAATACACACATCTAATGTAATGTTATCTACAGTCTATCTGTCTAGATATAATGGAACATTCTAATACACAGTATCTAATGTAATGTTTATCTACAGTCTATCTGTCTAGATATAATGGAACATTCTAATACACACAGTATCTAATGTAATGTTTATCTACAGTCTATTTGTCTAGATATAATGGAACATTCTAATACACACAGTATCTAATGTAATGTTTATCTACAGTCTATCTGTCTAGATATAATGGAACATTCTAATACACACAGTATCTAATGTAATGTTTATCTACAGTCTATTTGTCTAGATATAATGGAACATTCTAATACACACAGTATCTAATGTAATGTTATCTACAGTCTATCTGTCTAGATATAATGGAACATTCTAATACACACAGTATCTAATGTAATGTTTATCTACAGTCTATCTGTCTAGATATAATGGAACATTCTAATACACACAGTATCTAATGTAATGTTTATCTACAGTCTATCTGTCTAGATAATGGAACATTCTAATACACACAGTATCTAATGTAATGTTTATCTACAGTCTATCTGTCTAGATATAATGGAACATTCTAATACACACAGTATCTAATGTAATGTTTATCTACAGTCTATCTGTCTAGATATAATGGAACATTCTAATACACACAGTATCTAATGTAATGTTTATCTACAGTCTATCTGTCTAGATATAATGGAACATTCTAATACACACAGTATCTAATGTAATGTTTATCTACAGTCTATCTGTCTAGATATAATGGAACATTCTAATACACACAGTATCTAATGTAATGTTTATCTACAGTCTATCTGTCTAGATATAATGGAACATTCTAATACACACAGTATCTAATGTAATGTTTATCTACAGTCTATCTGTCTAGATATAATGGAACATTCTAATACACACAGTATCTAATGTAATGTTTATCTACAGTCTATCTGTCTAGATATAATGGAACATTCTAATACACACAGTATCTAATGTAATGTTTATCTACAGTCTATCTGTCTAGATATAATGGAACATTCTAATACACACAGTATCTAATGCAGTTTGCCAGTTCCACACACCTTCTTGATGCTGTTTCCACATGAAGATTTTGGGTGTGATGTTGGAGTCCCCACCAAGCTACTGGCACTACTCTTGTTGGAAGGGTTAAGTGGATCCTGGCTTCCTTGTTGTGTTTCTAAAGGTCGAACGACAGCATAATGTTAAAAAGTATATCAAAATATTTACAGTATTGTTCCAAAGCGTTAATTAATTATTAGTTAGCTGTGAAAAGAGGGTTGGTAAAAAATAACAACCAAGAAAGCTAAGAAAACAAAAAGTTGAAGAAATAATTATTTGTAAATAATCATGAATAAAACATGTTTCAAATGCAGCACAATTATAGGATAGTTTTCTGTACTTAGTTTACTATTGGCTGTTACTCAAGTCACGTGTCAGTAGTGTTCAAATGCAGTCACGTGTCGGTTATCATTCTGTTAATCAGATAATGCCAAGCGAGCATAACGTATGTTAAGATACTGTAGGTTATTACTGATTTCAAAAATAGTGTTGTTATTACACTGAAGGCTTCAGAGACAGAAATTTCAAATGATAAACTTGTGAAAATAAATGTTTAGCTGAAAAATGCTATTATAGAATACTATCCTAATTACTATTCTCATACTATTCTAATTCACTAACTACAAGAAAACTTTATGTTTCAATGTGACGAGTATACATGAAAATATAATTACTCTAGATAAGAGAAGGAAGATATTTATGTAGCTCTGTGTTATCTTGTAGAAACTTAGTTATGAATCTTGTACCAAAAACAGCAAGGTGTATATGTAGATATTCATCGAAGATGAATCCAATGATTTAGCAACACAAGTTTGTTCAACACTTGAGAAAGAAAGTTCAACTTATTCGCTCAGAGACAATACGCTGATGGAACAATGAAATCCGACATTTCCTGTGCAGATAGCTTTGATATGAATATTATAAACAATCTATGAGCTCATATCAAAGTTCAAAAGTTAACCAAACCACTCAGCTGAATTGTTTGAAATGACTCAGAACACATGTAACAATATGTTACAATCATCCATTCATGAACTAAATTGAATTTTTTGAGTGATTCAGGACTTTTGTAACAATATTTTAGTTATACACTGATAGACTTATGATACTTTAAAAATAGAACAACTTAAATTCACCGTTTGGAATGATTCATTACATTTGTAAAAATATTTTAAAATCATACAGTGATAAGTTTATTGTAGTATAAATACAAGAACAACCTTATTGAATATTTTATGTGATTCATGACATTTATAACAATATTTTACAATCACACATTCCATAAATTTGTTCTTGCATAAAATCAATTTCAAGTTTACTAAATTGTTTGGAATGATTTGGGACATTTGTAACTATTTTATAATTATATATTGATATAACGTATCATAGTATAAATATAAAGTTAACTAAACTAAATTGTTTGAAATGATTTGGGACATTTCTAACAATATTTTACAATCATACATTGATAAACTTATCATATTATAAAACTAGGTAAACTTAAATGAATTGTTTGCAATTATTTATGACATTTGTAACAATATTTTACAATCGTACATTGATAAACTTGTCACTGAGTACGAAATAGGTCAACGTAACTAAAGTGATTGAAATTATCCTGGACATTTGTAACAGTATTTTATAATCACACAGTAATAGACTTATCATAGTATAAAAACAAGGACATCTTTACTCAATTGTTTACAACATTCAGGTTATTTTAAACAATATGTTACAGTCATACATTAATAAACATATTGTAGTATAACAACTTGATCGACTTATCTAAATTGTTTGGAATGGTTCGGGATATTTGTAACAATATTTTCAATGATACATTAATGAACTTATCATGCTATAAAAACTAGATCGACTTAACTGAGATGTTTGGATGAATCATGAAATTTGTAAAAATATTTTACAAACATACATTGATCCATTTACTATTGTATAAAAACAAGGTCAGTTATAGTGAATTGTTTGATTGTTTGTTTGTTTTTGGAATTTCGCACAAAGCTACTCGAGGGCTATCTGTGCTAGCCGTCCCTAATTTAGCAGTGTAAGACTAGAGGGAAGGCAGCTAGTCATCACCACCCACCGCCAACTCTTGGGCTACTCTTTTACAAACG